>JAYESA010000001.1:62238582-63646082 GCA_036927795.1 Iris macrosiphon
TAGTGCCCTCTTCTCTGAAGGTGTGTCTCTGTTCTTTCTATCTTAATATTTGCAGAATTCCCAAATATGACGAGCTATCAAATGCAGAGGCTTTTTGAGATGTATACATATCATGTTCAGGTCAAATGTCTAAGTAGACTGACAGATCCTGCCGGTTTCAAGTTGAACAATCACCTGGCTGCTGTAGCTCAAAATTAACAGTTACACTAGGAATTCTGCATACTAATCATTATAGTATGCCACCAAGCGTTTCTCACGGAAACAACCTTTGAAATATCAGGATGTGATCTTTCTTATGTTGCAATTTCTACTAATTGTGCTGTCTTACTACAAAAGTCTATTAGCAATGTTAATTTTGTGGATTTCTTAATATATATGTGATTCAGTCCGATAGTTTGTTATAAAGTAGTTTAAAATTTTAATCTGGAGCTTAAAAGCTGGGGCGGGAGCACAATTACGTAGAAGAGTCTAAACTTGGGAGCGTGATGGAAGCACGTGCTAATTTTTTTTGTGTTTATTAATTATTGTTATCAAAATTTACAGATATGTGAACATTTATTACAATTTATAAAGTTTAGTTTAAAGTTATAGAGAATTCACATAGATAATTTTTAGGGGCATTTTTTGTTAACCACACCCCCCCCACCCCCCGCATCACCTCCCTATTTTTTTTATTAGTGTTACCCCCCTAATTAGGCTTTTTTTTATTGGAGGGGGGTTTAAGTATAATTACCATTAACAAACTATGAATGCATCGGAGGTAGTAGTAATTAAAAAAATGGGGGGGGGGGGGGAGGTAGTCGAGTTAGGCTTAGGAAATGGGGGGGGGGGGTAATATTTATTAATTCTAATTTTTATTATGTCAAGGTAAGTAATCCTTAGTTTCTTGTTAATTTGATGAAGATGTATTAAAAATTATCCAACTTTCTTCCCAATTTTTTTGTCATATTTTAAAATTTTGGTCCTGTTATGGAAAGCGCTTCCGTCGCATGAGAAAGAAGCTCTTCCGTCGCATGAGAAAGAAGCTCCATTCGCCGGGTAAACAAACACCCAAGTAAGAACTGCTGAATCGAGGTTCTTAGTGACATTCGTTGGCCTCCTAGGAATTCTGGCTTCTAAGATCTGGAGGGATCATGTGCTTTCTTTTTGTTTGCTATAATACTGTGGTTGTATATTCACATTTGGGCATCATTTCACTATAATAAATTAAGCATCAATGACTTTTTCATACAACAAGACCAATATGAAATTGATGCATAACTGGAAAGCTTGTCAGCCTCATGACATAATTATGACATTCGACAGCTTTGCAAAGTGTCAAAATTTCTCATAGCCAAAGCAAAATCATCATCATCATCCAAGACTTCTTCCATCAGAATGAAGTCAGCTATGGAGCATAAAAAAGCTCTATACATGATTTGACAAATTCCTAATCAAGATAGATATGAGTATGAGAGGACCATGCCATAAAATCTAGGTGGCCAGTTGCAGGTAGGTAGACCTACCTTTTGGATTGCAGTTTAAACTCATTCAACCAAGGAGCAAAATGGCTTACGTAATTGTTTAACATCAGAACCTTTGTGAATTAGATTGAGAAATATCTTACCCAATTTTGGATCAAGTGGTATTGGAAATTTCTCATTCTCTTAAGACAATCTTGCTTTTGCTCTTAGCTTTGTTACAATATTGAGTTCATAGGATATAGCAAGGGGAATGACATGCATAAACTATGCTGCCATTGTCTTTGGTGAGATAAAACAGCAGATCAAGACCTTTCCATTTGGCTTGCTTGTCTCGAGTTTCAGGTGGAAAAGTCAATGACTTTCAATTTTTCTTTAGTAATTCAAAGCAAGATTGAAGTTCTTGGGCACATCGAGACAACAAAGTAGGAGCAATTACAAAGTTAAGGTGAATAGGATGGGAAACATATACAGGAGATGCAATTGTCCAAGTGTAAGTCGATTTTAGAACCTTATATAACTGAGGTTCTCTATTCATCTGTACTTCAATATATGTTCTCTATTAATCTGTTTACAATGTCGATACAAAAACAGATACTACCAAGTACCAATTAAATATCTAAACTATACCCTTTAAGTGTACCTGGACACTGCAAAGTTTAACTTTTGGGGGTATCTGTTTGCATGGACATAAATGTGATAAGAGTTCTGGAAGGTTCATCTCTAAGATACTCTGACACGAACATCGTCCCATACTAACTAACATTGTATCCTTACATTTAGCGTACTTAATGTAGCTCTTCGTTTGGTTATTCTAAGTCTTGACAATGGGAGCACACATTAAGTCATTATATTAAGATGACATCAAGTATCTGTGTAAGTCGATCTTATCAAACTGTTGGCTGAGTGCTTGTGCTAATTTCATGTATATACATGTAAACATGTTTGCATAGACATAAATGTAATAAGAGTTTAGGAAGGTTCCCATCTAAGACACTCTGACACGAACAGCATGTGCTGTGCCATCTAACATTGTAACCTTACCTTTAGCGTACTTATGTAGCTCTTCATTTGACTTAGTTATTCTAAGTCTTGAGGATTTAATTTGTTCATGGCTACAAAAACTTAGATGCCAATTAGTCTCCCACCACTTTTAACACCTTATGAAACCAGTGTTATTAAAGGTGTTCCCCTTGACTCGCTTTGGCTTAAATGCGACATACGCCATTCTTTTTTGCATTTTGAACCTCGTCCAGGCCAAACAACTTAATATTATTGACACTAGTATTTGTTTAATATCAATATTATAGAAAAAGGAACAATAGCCATTCCCCTTTTGCTGTATCGGTTCCCTTCCTTTCGTGTCTGTCTATCAAAGCTCACCTCCATCTCTGATTCCAACGTCCACTGCTAGCCACCACCATGTAACTCTCTTTATCCCTTTCTCAGCCCCCTTCTTTATATCTTGCTCTCACACTAACTCCCTCTAATTCCCCCTCTTCATGGCTCTTAGTAGTTGTTTCTTGATTTGACACTTTCTTCGGTTGATGTTGGGAAATCAAACTTTTGTATGCAGAATGCACAAGTTCCGCATGTGATGTTTGATAATTTTTAAATGATACTTATGTCCTACCAATTAATGAGTAGCCACAACATAAACTCTCAGTCATAAACTACAAGCTTGTCACAACTTACCTACAACACACTCATAAATTTAGTCTTAACTTCGCTACCTTACCGCCTTGAGCCCCCTCAAGCTGCCTTAATAAGCATGGATGAATCCAGTTCCATGAGCTTCTCATGCAATGTTATATTAAGCAGTTTCCATTACTTTCTTGGTCCATGACAGGCCACCAAATAATGGATTTATTCAGCAGATTAGTCACAATCACCTGGTCAGTTGGAATTTTTTATTAATACTCAATCTGATTAATCAAATTAACTATGAGATTACTCAGCCTATTAGCCTCTGATATATCCTTATTTAACATTGGTGTCACATTGCTAAACAATTGAAATTGCATAAAACATTGTTAGGTTTCACAGGGTTTCAAGATTTCGTAGGAAGTTTCATGTTGCAAGCCCACACCTTTAGCAAAGACCCTCTAAAGCAGGACAAGACTAGAGGAGCAACCTAGTTGAGTCGATTCACGATTAATACTATGAAATTTACGGAAGCCTTATGAAGCAATACTACAACAACAACAACAACAACGACAACAACAACAACACAACAACAAAGCCTTTATTGCAAATTTTTGGGGCCGGCTGTTTGAATCATTTCCATTTGGTTCTGTTAAGGGTTATGTTCTTTGTAAAACTAACAAAATCCATATCCTTCTTTAACACTTCAAATCATGTTAGTCTTGGCCTACTCTAGTTTTAGCGGCTCCATTAACTACTATATTATTGCAACTCCTTACATGGGCATCTATGGGTTTACTTTGCACATGTCTAAATTACTTAAGTTGATTTTTTCTCATCTTGTCCTCAATTGGTGCTAACTCTAACTTATCGCGGATAAACTCATTTCTTATCCTATCCTTTAATGCATTGCCACTCATCTATCTTTGTATTCTTATTTCAACAACACTAACTTTTGGGGCACGTTTCTTAATTGTCCAACACTTTGATCAATAAAACATGTATGATCATATAGCAGTTTTGTAGATTTTTTTTTTTTCAACATAGAGGTATTTTGCGATCACAAGTACTCTAGACGCACTCATCCATTTCAACAATTCTGTTTTAATTCTATGTATGACATCTTTCTTAATCTCCTCATCATGATGAATGATTGATCTTAAATATCGAAAGCTATAACTCTTAGGTATTTCTTATCCATACCTCCCTCATTTCTTATTGACTTCGGGTTAAAATTGTATTTCATATACTCTGTCTTTGTTATACTAATCCTAAATCCTTTAGATTTCATGTCTCTCTCCACACTTTTATTTTAACATCTAACCCTTCTCTATTGTCATCAACAAACACAACATCGTAAGCAAACATCATATACCATGGATCTCCCTCCTGGATATGCCTAGTAATTTTCTTCATAATTATTGCAAAAAAGATAATGATTCAACGCTATTGTTGATGTAAGCCAATGTAGGGGTGAGTATTCGGTTAATTCGGTTCCAATCGAACCGAATAACCGAAAACCGAATTGGACCGAAAACCGAATAAGTAAAACCGAAACCGAACCGAAATGGCCCACAACCGAACCGAATTAAATCAGTTCGATTTTCGGTTTTTCGGTTTATTTGCACTTTTTTTGTTAATATATATATATATATATATATATATATATATATATATAAAAACTAAAATTTCTTATTCGGTTTTCGGTTTTGGACCGAAACCCAAGACCGAAACCGAAAATTTAGTATTTTCAAAACAGAAACTGAACCAATTTTTTTTTAAACCGACCAAATCTCTTATATTCGGTTCGGTTCGATTTTCGGTCCAGAACCGAATAATGCTCATCCCTAAGCCAATGGTAATAGGAAACGGGTTACTATCTCCTCTAATAGTTTGCACGGTCGTTGTAACTTTATCGTATATATCCTTAATAGTCTCAATATAACAAATAAAAACTTATTTTTTCTTCAAAGCCCACCATATTATCTCCTTATGAACTCGACCATAATCTTCTCTAAGTTAATAAAAACTATATGTAAATATCTTTTATCTCTTTAAATCTTATCATTAATCTTCTTAGTAAGTAAATGGCTTTCGTAGTAGACCTCGACATAAAACCAAACCGATTCTTTGAAATTATACTCTTTTCTTAATATTTGCTTAAGACTTGCGCCCATAATTTGATGGTATGCCTTGTAAGCTTAATTCCTCGATAGTTGTTACAACTTTGTATATATCCCTTATTCTTATATATGAGTACTATAATAGTGCTTCTCTATTCATCCGATATCATCTTAGTTCTTAGGATTTTGTTGAATAATTCAATAAGCCACATGGATCTGTAACACAAGTGAGAGATTGAAAGTGATATGCCTTAGCAACTAATAAGAAAAAAATGTTTCCTATTGTAATATATTATCTTGTATTAGACTTGTCAATTATAGTAAATCTTCTTATTTATGGGATTACATTTATATTTCTCGTGGTTTACTTTTATAATTGCTTGTAAGAACATGATGAAGTTCCTAGAGTTAGAGCAATAGATTTGGACTGTCATGAGATGCTCTAAATGAGATCCAAATCCTTTTAGACTTTATTCTTTAATGTTCCTATCAATAAGATAATAGATGAGTTTACCGAAAGACTCATATAAGGAATCACAAATGGAGTTGTATGCAATGTGTCAATAGGGAGTTTGTTCATGTCAGTTGTGCAAGTGGTCGTTGGAGGTGACATCATCACGGCATTTTATAGGCATGTAACTGCACTTTGATACTGCTCCCTTGTGACTCTAACCATGGGCTACCAAAGGGTTGTCATTGGGTGTAGCAAAATGTTTATAGAGATGGTGAATGATCGACATGGGATCTGTCGCTCCAACACATGTATAAAGAGAGATTATTCTATGTGATCCGATATTGTTATACTAAAAAAAGTCCTTCCACAAGGTGAGACGAGAATAGAAAAGAGTTTTTATTGGTCATCTAATTGAGACGTGTGATCTAGATAATATATTATACATACATGTGGATTTGCCATTAGTTTTCTATCCTGTCTAGTTGGGATGGTGTAAGATGCATCTTTAACTCATCGCCAAGGACTATCCTTAAAAAATCTAGTAAACACCACACTCTTACATGTGAGAAGTGTTTCATGTATCAGGATACCGTGCAGGCGTATAACTAGAAGTTTCATGAATCTTCTGTGCTTACCATACTTTGTTTACTTACGTACCAGTCCTCCACCACCCCGTACTCCCTTATTGTACTAAGCTTGATAGATGGATATATATCTCTTACTTTTGGATCATTTTTGATTATTTTGAACTTTCATGAGTCATGTTCTTTGAAGATTCTCAAATCCAGAGGTTAGGTTGTTTATAGGCAAAAATTTAACATGGGTGTGCGTAACAAGTGAAAGGAAAAGAAGAGAACAATATATTCTCTGCATTTTTTTTTCTGTTCAGTAGTCATTGTGAGATACTAATGTTGCACTATTGGTTTGTACTACAACGAACTTGGTTAGACACCAACTGAAGGTTTTCCGACCCTCTAATTTAAATTCTGTTATTTATATTGTTTTATACATATGTTATATAACCTTTCTTAGTAACTCAGGGTTCGTGCACACAAGGATGAAATCCTTGAAAGAAGGGAGTTCTATAAGTTCTGCAAGCGGCTTAGATTCTTTCCATTCAAGACCTTCCAATCTGGTGGATTTGCTGAAGGTGGCATGGTCTAATCTTTCTACTGTTGGTGACACTACTTTTATCAGGAAAATAAAATGTTTATCTATTCATATTCTTTCCATACTTGGCACTAAACATGATGGTGAGTTTGACAATGAACTATTGGATAAGGCTATAAACGATGAAGATGGAGAAGTGCAAATAGAAGCTGTGAGTGCAATGCCTATGGTTATCTTCTGCTCAGGTTGCAGTTTGCTGACAGACATACTTAAACAAATGGAGTAAGTAGTTTCTATTTTTTTTAATGCATGTTATGTTCATCTCCTCTGAGGATCCTCGGAATTGTAAATTACCATTGGCATGATTAGTTGTTCCTTTAAAGTCTTCCCCAGAATAGATGTGATCTTTGAATTATTAAATACAGGATACAGCAACTCCACCACACCACCAACAACTTTTTCTCATTTTTTTTATGATTGGAAACGTTAATCCGTTATTTCCATTCTACTCTAGTTAACGACCATTTCCTTACTCCAAGTAACTAATGTCATGTCCATTTTCCCAGCCTGAATCCAAGTTTGTTTAGGTCTAACTCTTCTTCTAGCAACACCTTTAATTAAGGTCCTATACTCCTTGTAACTGTTGCATTGCTCATGTAACCATCAGATATGATATCCACAATTGACACCCCTTTTAATTTACCATAGCTATACTCTTCCTTTTCTTGTCTTTTAGTATACAACCTCAACAAACAAGTCTTTGTCCCAAATTTTAAGGATTGGGTACATTAGTCCTTTATTTCCATTCTGCTCTAGTTAAGGACCATTGCCCTACTAACATTAACAAATGTTGTATCTTTTTTCACAGCCCGAATACAAGTTCGTTTACGTCTAATCCCATGTTCTAGCAGCACCTTTGACTAAGGTCCTATGCTCCTAATTGGTGAAACCATTGTTCATGTTCAAAGTTCAAACCATATCAGAGGATATCCTCAGTTGACACCACCTTTTAATTACTATAACTTTACTCTTTCTTTTCCTTTGTTTTAGTATACTAGCTCTATCCATCTTGCATTCTGATCTCAACCTTACTTTTAAATCATGTTTCTTAATTGCCCAACATTGCAATCCATAAAGCATAGCTGGTCTAATGGTTGTCTTTTAGAAGTTTTCTTTAAACTAAAAGGTTCCTACAATGGCAAAGCACTCTACAAGCGCTCCTATATTCTAACCATCTTGTTTGTATGGATAGACATCCTTCTGAACTTCTCCATCATTAATAATGACTTCTGAGAGTCTTTATAGCTTTCAAGGAAGAGTAACTTCTTCCTGTCCATCTGCAACTTCTGATGGATGGTTGCTCTCCAAGTGAAATGTGCCTCACTCTCCCACTTGCATTCAGTTTGTAGCCTGCTCAAAAGTACGAGAACTTCAGTGCTCAACTCTCATAGTATGTGGTAACTACCTGACAACCATCTAATCCATGATGTTTGGTCAGTTTTATGTCATCAGCTTGGTCTATGTAAGTTTAATCAATTTAGTTGGTATTTAAGATTGAGATAGCTGATTCTGGAGGTTTATCACTACAAATAAGCTTAGTCAACCAAGGAGGACCTTCCAAGTTCCTCTCTACTGGAAAAAGTCGAGAGAAAGAGGTAAAAGTGCATTTCATCTTTATGACATATTCAGGCAAATAGTGAAAATTATTTACTCAAGCATATCTGGCTATTCTCAAAAGAATTTTTTCATGCTTCATGAGATTGCCAGACACTATTTGATTTTTATGACTTAATCCTGTGTTGTATCCATAGTTTGAAGTATCAGCCGATACGAATCCGATACGGCCGATACCGATACAGTTTGGCACGTCCTGATCCGATACCGACCGATACCCGATGCTGACATTAGAGGTCTCTTTTCCGGTCAATTAGGAAAAGAAAATTGAATTAAAAAGACTAATTAGCAAGGGTGTAAAAGCATAGTAAGATTGTAAAAGTATATAAAAGAGAAAAATTTATCTATCGCATATAAATCAATCGACAAGGGTGACTACTATTTCATTCAATTTCAAAAATACTAAGAAACAACACCGGAAATACTTTAAATCATGCATAAATGAATAAAATATATTTTCTAAAATGTTAATAATATAGTAATAGTTGTTTGCTTTCCAATACCAAAAAATCCGATACTTCGATCAGAAACCGCCGATACTACCGATACTGCCGATCCCGATACTCATAGGAATGGTCCAATACCGATTCGATACCGATTCCGATACCGATACTTTAAACCTTTATCCAACTCTGATTTACCAAGAAATGAGTGTCCCATTAAGCTATAATGTGTGTAATCATGGCTATACATTTTGTTTGCATCTTTTACTTGCACCAAGTGTTACTCTCTTGATAGTTTTTGTTTGAAAAAGAAAGAAACATATTGGTTGATCAAAATATTCCTATCTTGGAATTTTTTTTATAGACGAAGGTTACAAGTTCATCATGGAAGAAAAGGTGGGTTGCAGATTACATACAGCTTTTTCTAACCAGTATTCGTCTACTGTTTACATAGTCCATTAGCTTATGAGAAAATTTGAGTTGTTTCCTTTTTTTCAGGTCATTGGCTAGAGAAAGCAATGAGCAAATTTGTAAACATGTAATCCTTTCCATTGGTTACTTATCCTGTTTATATGGCTCCTCACATACTGTTGATAGTCTCAACAGTACCACTTGCAAGTTGTTCATAAGCAATCACTATGAAAGGCAGATGCACACAATGGACCTTTTTAGAGGTTTCTGCTGTTCTCGATGTGATGTATTTGGGCATAATAAAGACCAATATTACAGTGTTATGTACATACCCAAGTTGCAGGATGTGAAATTTGACGAGGAGCTTAATTTCACTAGTCTGCAGCCCATCTTTTTCCACTTTATTTATGAGTCATCCGAAGTGCTTGTACTTGCTTGTGTTCGAGTACTACCACGAATTCTCAGGCATGCAACACGAGATATTCTCCTGGAGACAAGACAACAATGGATTGCATGTCTCGACTATTTACTACTACACAAAATAAAAGCTGTTAGAGAAGCATTTTGTTCTGAGATAAGTTGCTTCATTGAGGGCCAGATTCTGGATACTTTATTTATGGATGGGGAACCAGGTGACAAGACAAATGAACAGAAGTTCCTAGATAAACTGAAACATGCGTTTGCAAGAACTGAAGATCCCCTTATCTTGGTTAATCTCCTGGAAACAACAGCTGAAATTATGAATGCTAGCAACATTTGTGGCCAGATTTTTCTGTACTCACTTATTTTGTTTGTTGATCAGCTTGATGATCAAAACCAGATAGTAAGAATGACAGCGTCAAATTTAATACATAAATCCTGCTGCTTCCATCTTAAAGGAGGAGTAGAAGCAATCCTTTCAAAGTTTTTGAATGTTCGAGATGAACTTTTTGAGTATCTCTCTGCAAGACTCGTCAGTCGTCCAGCCATGGTCAGAGAATTTTCTGAATCTGTCATTGGAAGTAGAACCGAAGAACTTATTGGGAGAATGGTTCCTTTTGTTATACCAAAACTTATAGTTTCACATAGGTACAATGATCAGGCAATTGTCACTTTGCATGAATTGGCAAACCATTTAAATACAGATGCAGTACCATTGGTTGTCAATTGGTTACCCAAAGTGCTTGCATTTGCTCTTTTCCACAAAAATGGTCAGGAACTATCCTCTGTTCTGCATTTCTATCATGTCCAGACTGGATCGGACAACAAGGAAATATTTGCTGCCGCTTTACCAGCACTGTTAGAAGAATTGGTATGCTTTTCTGGCGAGGAGGATCCAGATGAGACAGAAAGGAGGTAGTTTTTCCCTGCTTCCCTTCAATTTACATTGGAGAATGATTTAAAGTCTTTCCTAAATATTCTCTCATGAATAGTTAATAGTTACATATGACATTGTTTTCAGGACTTCAAGCATTCCTATAATGATCCAGGAGGTGGCTAAGATTTTGACCAGTTCTGATGACCTTCCAGGATTTCTTAAGAACCATGTCGTTGGTCTTCTTAACAGCATAGATAGGAAAATGCTTCATGCTGATGATCTCTTGTTGCAAAAACAGGCGTTGAAGCATATAGAGAAGTTGATTGAGATGATGGGCTCATACCTTAGCACTCACGTGCCCAAAATAATGGTTCTTCTTTTATATGCGATTGACAAAGAAGCACTTCAAATGGAGGGTCTCACTGTGTTACATTTCTTTATTAAGCAGTTAGCCAAGCTTTCACCTTCCAGCACTAAACATGTGATATCACAAGTTGTTGCTTCTTTTATTCCAAGCTTAGAACGATGTAGGGAAAAATCTTCTTTACATTTGAGCAAGATTGTGGAAATCTTGGAAGACCTTGTAGTTGAAAACAGGTTCATACTAAAGCAACATATCCGTGAGCTACCACTGTTACCCAATATACCTTGTTTGTCCAAAGTAAACAAAGTCATACAGGATGCACGGGGATCAATGACTCTTAGAGAGCAATTGCAAGATTCTGTTGATGGTCTTAACCATGAGAGCTTAAATGTCAGGTATATGGTGGCCTGCGAATTAAGCAAACTTTTGAATGTGAGAAGAGAGGATATTACTGCTGTTATAGCTGGTGAAGCCATTTCAGATTTGGATGTTATAAGCTTCCTAATTACATCATTGCTCAGAGGATGCGCAGAAGAATCAAGAACTGCAGTCGGGCAGCGGTTGAAATTAGTATGTGCAGATTGCTTAGGGGCACTTGGTGCGGTAGATCCAGCTAAATTTAAGGTGATTTCATGCCAGCGTTTTAAAATTGAATGCTCAGATGATGATCTTATTTTTGAGTTGATCCACAAGCATCTAGCAAGAGCATTTAGAGCTGCTTCGGACGCTGCTGTCCAAGATTCGGCTGCTTTGGCTATACAGGAGCTTCTCAAAGTGGCCGGTTGCCAAGCATCCATTAATGAGATTACTGGTAAGGAACCGTTACATATAATTGAGGGTGATGAGGCTGACAAATGTAGTAAGATGAGCGACAGAGGTCAGAGACTGTGGGACCGGTTTTCTAACTATGTGAAGGAAATCATTGCACCGTGTTTGACCTCAAGATTCCAACTTCCTAGTGTTACTGATTTGGCATCTGTTGGCCCCATTTACCGACCAACAATGTCATTCAGGAGGTGGATATACTATTGGATTAAGAAACTAACTATACATGCAACTGGATCCCGTTTCAATATATTTAGTGCATGCCGTGGAATAGTAAGGCATGATATGCAAACAGCAATTTATTTGTTACCATACCTAGTCCTGAATGCTGTCTGCCATGGCAGCTCTGAGGCACGTCAAAGCATAAATGATGAGATCTTATCTGTTCTGAATGCTGCAGCTTCCGAAAACAGTGGGGCTACTGTTTATGGTATTACTGGGGGACAAAGCGAAGTCTGTATCCAGGCTGTTTTTACTTTACTTGATAAGCTTGGACAATGGGTCGATGATCTCAAACAAGAAATCGCTCTCTCCCAATCTTTTAACCCACTGGTCTCTAAACCGCCTCCTAGAGTGAAAGGTAGAGACGAGTCTAATCCAGCTATGAACCAACTCCTGGTACAGTGTGGTAATGTGTCTGAGTTGTTCTCTGCCATTCCTAAAGTAACCCTCGCAAAGGCCTCCTTCCGATGTCATGCCCATGCTCGTGCTTTGATGTACTTTGAATCACATGTGAGGGAGAAGTCTGGCTCATTTAATCCTGCTGCTGAGCGCAGTGGCATCTTTGCAGATGAAGATATCTCGTTTCTGATGGAGATTTATAGTGGTCTAGAAGAGCCTGATGGACTTTCTGGTTTAGCTAATCTTCGAAAATCATCAACCTTGCAAGACCAACTTTTGATAAATGAGAAGGCAGGCAACTGGGCAGAAGTTTTAACATTCTGTGAACAGGCTTTGCAGATGGAGCCTTCTTCTGTAGACAGACATTCAGAGGTTCTGAACTGTTTTCTAAATATGTGTCACCTTCAGGCAATGGTTACACATGTTGATGGCTTAATTTGTAGGATACCCCAGTATAAGAAGGCTTGGTGTATGCAAGGGGTGCAGGCTGCTTGGAGGTTAGGGAGGTGGGATCTGATGGATTCTTACCTTTCCGACACCGATAAAGGTCTAGTATGTGGCAATTCTGAGAGTAGCGCTTCATTTGATATAGGTCTTGCCAAGATTATCCAGGCAATGATGGCAAAAGACCAATTCATGGTTTCTGAGAAAATTGCTCAGTCAAAACAAGCCTTACTTGTTCCTTTAGCAGCAGCAGGTATGGATTCCTACATGCGTGCATATCCGTATGTGGTAAAACTCCACATGTTGTGTGAATTAGAAGACTTCCATGCTCTTCTGGGGGGTGAATCATTCTTGGAGAAATCATTTAACCTGAATGATTTACAATTTACTAAAATGATTAAGGACTGGGATAATCGTCTCAGGTTTACACATCCATCACTCTGGGCAAGGGAACCACTCCTAGCTCTCCGAAGATTAGTTTTTAATGCTACTAATATGGATGTTCAAGTGGGAAACTGCTGGCTTCAGTATGCAAAGCTCTGCCGTACTGCTGGCCACTATGAGACAGCACACCGTGCAATATTAGAAGCAGATGCTTCAGGTGCTCCGAGTGTTCACATGGAGAAGGCAAAGCTTCTTTGGTGCACGAGAAAATCAGATTGTGCTATAGCTGAACTGCAGCAATCACTTATGAACATGCCTGTGGAAGTTCTGGGCACTGCTGCTGTCTCATCACTAACTAGCCTTTCCCTTGTTCTTCCAAATCCACCTTCCCTTGCCACACAAGCATCTAAAGAAAATCAAGATGTGGCCAAAACTATGCTCCTTTATACAAGATGGATCCATTACACAGGCCAGAAGCAGAAGGAAGACATTATAAGTCTTTATTCTAGAGTCAGAGATCTTCAACCGAGATGGGAGAAAGGATTCTTTTATACGGCTAAATATTGTGATGATCTACTAGTTGATGCCAGGAAACGACAAGAAGATCAACGTGGGGTCATTTCACCTCCTGCAGGTGGCACTTTAACTGAAGAGAAGCCTTGGTGGTCTTACCTTCCTGATGTTTTACTTTTTTATGCTAAAGGACTTCACAGAGGTCATAAAAATCTTTTTCAAGCACTACCAAGATTGTTAACCCTCTGGTTTGAGTTTGGAAGCATATATAATAGGAATGGCTCATCAGTTAGTAGACCTACAAAAGAAGTTAATACAAGGGTAAGTTGCAGTTCCACACAGTTAATTTTATTAATCTCTTTGAAAAGATTCTAACATCACCATTTTAGGTCTTGAGTATCTTAAGGGGATGCGTAAAGGATCTGCCAACATATCAATGGCTGACGGTTCTGTCCCAGTTGGTCTCTCGCATCTGCCATCAGAATGAAGAAATTGTCAGGATTGTCAAGTATATCATCACCTCAGTTCTTAAAGAGTACCCACAGCAAGCTCTTTGGATGATGGCTGCAGTCACAAAATCGACAGTTGCTGCACGTCGTGATGTTGCCGCGGAGATAATTCAGGCAGCACGTAAAGGGTCGCGAAATGTGAATGACAACAGTGCCCTATTTGTCCAATTTGCAAGCTTGATTGATCACCTGATCAAACTGTGCTTTCATCCTGGGCAGCCAAAGGCGAGGACAATAAATATCTTGACAGAATTCAGTGCCTTAAAGAGGATGATGCCATTGGGAATTATATTACCTGTTCAGCAAGCTCTCATTGTCACATTACCCACTTATGACACAAGCCTAACAGATTCTCCTAGTTTTCACGCTTTCTCAGCTGCAGATCATGCTACTATATCTGGTATAGCAGATGAGGCTGAAATTCTTTCGTCTCTTCAGCGACCAAAGAAGGTAATTTTTTGCCGGCTAATTTGCACTTAAATACCATGATCTATCAACTTTTGACGTATAATACCATTACTGTTTCAATAGTAACGTAAATACCCTAAACTTTCCTTTTGCACTTAAATACCGTAAACTACCAGATTTTTCCAGTTAGAGGCTATAACGGTGAGTCTCAAAAGACAAATTTGCCTAACCCTTTCATCATCTTCTTCCCTAACCCTTGCCATGGCCTCTTCCAACATTACCCAAAAGAAATCCATTTATAGAACATCTTGAAACATTGAATTCTCCTTAACCAATTTTAACAAAAACCCATCTCTAAAATCGATTCAAAATCAACTTAAAAGATTGGTAAGTTTCTAAGCTGATTAATCATCAATGAATCTTGATGCTGGATATGGATGAAAAGGTTTAATTGGTCCAAGCTGGTAACACTATTAGCACCAACCTGGGAATTTGTGATTCTTCAATCAATCAAGCTAGCAGATCGGGGAGGTTTCTAAGCTGCCATCACTATGCTGTATGGTAGAATAAATCTTAGATTAATTATTCTGTACAAGTGCACTTATGTCATGAATACAGGGAGGTTTCTAAGATCGGGGAGGTTTCTAAGCTGCCCTCACAATAATCTCGATAATAAGGACGATGCAGGGAAATCAAGAATTTTATGTAGTTTTGGGCTCTTACTTTGTCTGCAGCTAACTGTATTTTTTTATAGCAATGAAGAGTATATACAACAAGATCCATCCACCTTTCCCTCAACCGGATTTTACTTGTACATTTACGTCAATTACCTCTTCTCATATTATATGGACTGCTGATGATACCTTTCTACACAACTGCACATTTGTATTATAGGTTTATATGGATTGGGCTGAGTTTTAAATGCTCTCAGTTTGGATTTCTTTAAGCATAATGGATCAGTTCAAATAGGTTTCCTCATATTTCAATCATGGGTTTTTCGCATACAAGTCTCTTAAATCTACTATATTTTCAAATAAGTCCTCCGAATTTTGTTAATTGCTTAGAAGTCCCCCAAGTCACCAAAAGAGAGTTACGAATCCTTAATGTTATCCCAACTCAGCTGAAACAGGGGTATTCTGTTAAATTTACCGGAGTTACAATCTTTTGACAATTTTCTCCTCTTTGCCTTCTTCTGACCCCTTACTGCGGATGCCGCTTCGAAAAAATGGGAGCTTCATTGTCAACACCAGCACCACCTTCCACCTCTCTTCTTCTTCTTCTTCTTCTTCTTCTTCTCTTGACCCTCTCCTCCATTAACCCTCCTCAACACATTCAAAGTTCCATTCTAAAATTCTTCATTTAACCTAATCTATTATCTCAACCATTCTCATGAATAATTAATCACCACCATTACTACCACTTAGATAAAATTCATCACCGGCATTCCCCAGCCCCATCAATCCTTTGTATACAAACAAAATCATCATGTCATAACCCAACTGATATTTCATCACTTGTGCAAACATAATTCAATTGAAAATTTTCTTGTATAATCAAGCTCATGAAAATTGCAATATTACAAAATAAAAACAATTTGAATCATGAAGTAGGGATTCCACAACATGTTGCCATTTGTATGTACAACCACAAGCCATGACATAAGCAAATAAAATTGATCCTTAAAATTGTTGTCAAAACTTGTATTAGCTCCATAGTTTGTCCCTTTTTTTTGTCAAAGTTGAGATGGAAATGGGTGGATAATTTCTACTATATATATCCATTGGTATCTCTATCTGCTATAGAACTAGTGCATGAACAAGTGAGACACTCGTGGATGCAAGTACAAGAAGTTAAGGGCTACGAGTCCAAGCATTAATTTGCATGACAGCCCTTTGTATAGTTTCTGTGGAGAAGAAGAGCGAATTTTATGGAGGAGAGACGATCAAGAGGGTCAAGCGAGCAGGCAGTGGAAGGTTTTGCTCCGTTGGTGGCAACGGAGAAGGTTTACGATACTGGTGGGAGATAGTGAGAGAAGATGAGGGAAAAATTGTCATTTTTTATATATTAACTCTCGCGTAAGGTTAAATTTTGACTTACTTTAACGAAGGAGGGCTCGTAACTATATTTTCTATAATATGGAGGACTTTTAAGCAATTAATCAGATTCAGGGATCTTATTTTAAAACATAGTACATTTGAGGGACTTGTATGCAAAAACCCCTTAAATCATTCAATTATTACTGCTGTTTTATGCCATGTTAATTTCAATTTTCTGCATCTCATGTCTTAATTTGATTCCAGGTTATTTTTCTTGGCAGTGATGGTGTTCAGCGCCCATTTCTCTGCAAACCTAAGGATGATCTTAGGAAAGATGCTCGCATGATGGAGTTCACCACCATGATTAACCGGTTATTATCCAAATTCCCTGAAAGTCGAAGGAGAAAACTCTATATTCGTACATTTGCTGTGATCCCTCTCACGGAGGATTGTGGAATGGTAGAATGGGTACCCAACACCCGTGGGTTGCGGCACATTCTTCAAGATATCTATGTAACGTGTGGAACATTTGATCGACAGAAGACAAATCCATTGATCAAGAGGATATATGACCAGTGCCTAGGTAAGATGCCTGAAGATGAGATGCTCAAGTCAAAGATCCTGCCGATGTTCCCTCCTGTTTTTCATAAATGGTTTTTGACCACGTTTTCTGAGCCAGCAGCTTGGTTCAGATCCCGGATGGCTTATGCCCACACTACTGCTGTTTGGTCCATGGTTGGGCACATCGTGGGACTAGGAGACAGGCATGGAGAGAATATTCTTTTTGATTCAACCACTGGTGACTGTGTTCATGTTGATTTCAGTTGCTTATTTGACAAGGGCCTGCAACTAGAAAAACCTGAGTTGGTGCCTTTTAGGCTGACCCAGGTAACTCAAGGCAGTTCATATGCTTAATGAAAAATCGCCTAAATTAATTTAGCTTTTCTTCCCTCGTTGTTATACCTCATTTTCATTTTGCAGAACATGATTGATGGCTTGGGAATTACTGGATATGAGGGTATTTTCTTGAAGGTCTGTGAGATTACTCTTTTGGTTCTGCGAACACACAGGGAAACTCTGATGAGTGTCCTTGAAACATTCATCCATGATCCCCTTGTTGAGTGGACCAAATCCCACAAGTCAAGTGGTGTAGAAGTAGATAATCCCCATGCACAGGTCTGATCAACCTTTATTACGGAGTGTTATTAATGATATAGATTTCAAATATGATCCTTTTGTCTTTTTTTTAACAGAGGGCTATAAGTAGTATCAAAGCACGGTTACAAGGAGTTGTGGTTGGTGTTGGTGCAGCACCATCTCTACCCTTAGCAGTGGAAGGGCAGGCCCGGCGCTTGATTGCTGAAGCATTGTCGCTCAAGAATCTTGGCAAGATGTATATATGGTGGATGGCATGGTTCTGAGTATTAGTTTGTAACTGCTTAGGCTATTATCCGTCTTTGTAACTAATAGCTCTAGGGTTCATCAGGAGCCAACTCATATTTGTAATATCTTGTCTTCTGATTTATGAACAATTCCGATTTAGTCAATTCTTGTCTTACAGTCTTTCTCTAGTCCCTTTTTGGCTGTATGTAAACCTCGACCTATGCTTACGGGTCTTACGAGCATTGTGTTTTATGTGCTGCCATTGTTTTTTTCCTTCCAAGAGTAAATGTTATTAATTACTCAAAATTGTGACCGGATACGTGAGGTTTTGAAGAAAAAGAAGACGACAAGAAAGTGTCCAATAGTGTCTTATTAGGTTCGGTTGGGTTAAATCAATTTGCTATTTCTATTGCATGAAAATGTTTTGAATGTGGGTTCTCGATTTTGTTTTTATATGCTTATCACATGGATTCTTTGTGATGGAACTGGGGATTCCAGTACTGCAGATTTGTTTGCATATCGATCGATAAATTATTAGTAGGTTTAAGACGTGATCCAATCCTTCGGCGGAAACTAGGGTTCACGAATTATATCTGAAGTGATGAGAAGTAGATGACGATTTTCAGAAACCTCGATCAGTCAGCGTCTTCAAGATTTTCTGTCGTATTGCTTCCTCGGATTGGACGTCGTGTGGGTGACGTTCTTTCAACATTTTCTTCTCCTTGGCCGATCCTCTTTCTTTTCTAATGTGAAAAATGAATTTCGAGAAAGCTGCCCACTTGGATGCATATGACCGCCAGAGAATAGAGGATATATATAGGCCATGACATGGACCATGAGAAGAAATTAAGGTTAGGTCTCCTAACGGATTTGGATATTCCATGTTCAGCCCGAACACACAATTCAGGCCGGTTAACAATAGCTTGGTCCACTAAAGAGCTATTGTTGTACTACCTTCCTAATCCCAAATTATGTTTATGTGCACCTTAGTCGATCAAATTAAGTTGAGTAGTACTATTTAAGGATAAAAGATTCAACTTTATTTGTTCTTAAGGGGATATCATCAACCCGATGTATCGGGACATGAATTTCTTTTATAATCAATAACCCATCATACACACAATGTCATTATACAATTCATAGAGGTTATTGACCTATAATGTATCTTACTCTAATTTTATAAGTCAAAGTAATGCATACTGCATATATGTGTCTGTTATTATATCCGGATTAAGAGCACAAGCATCCATAATTATAACCGAGATGTTTGTTCTCTTATGTAAAACGTACAAAGAGAACAACCTCAAGTGGTCCTGTTCAATACACACAGTATACTAGTGTAAACATATAGTCAAGATAGATTAATACCAGATTACACTACAACCTTACCAATGGTTTGTCCAAATCTATCTAAATTGTGAACTATTTATATATCCCACATGAAACTGATAATATGATCTTCGGTGTGACACCACGTACCATATTATCTATAATATAAAATATAAGACACTTGCATTAACATTACAACAATTATAACATGCAAACATTTGTCCATATGATTCTCATTCAAAAATAAGAAAATATAGTTAATACAAAGTGATGATCATAGTATATAACCTTAACACTATGATCTTTTTTTTTTATATTTTCTAATTTCGATCATCAACTTGATGGTAAGGTGTCATTTACTACATGCATTTTGCCCGTATTGGCCGTATCTTGTATTTCCTATATTTTTTGATATGGTATTCCGTACGGTGATGCTATGTCACCCGCGGATTGGCCCCGCACTTTTTGCCCACCATGCCACGTGTCATCGCCTCATTGGTAGGTCAACCGGTGGTAGGCCCAAGCAAATAGGGGGGGGGGGGGCAATGAGAGCGTGACACGTGGCTCGCGGTCACGTTTTGCGGGCCAAGACCGCATACTAAATATTATTTCCCTATTCCGTACCTTGTACTGCATGTAATTGTACCTCATATTAGATCAATATGTTTTGTTTAATTGATTTCCATAGTGTCTCGAGAACCGTAAGGTCATATTGTCTATAGGGTAATCGGCTGGTTTAATTGTAATTTACATGAATTTGTGTTTTTGACAAGATAACTATATGATAGACCAACCTAGACACATAATAATCCTTGGCAGTGCCATGGACCCATATTAGGACATGTATGTAGACAGATATACCCTAAATTCTCTAAATTGGAATTTTCTTGAGCACACAGTATACCGACGATAAGCATATTGCCGCTCTTGTTCTGTGTGTGGGGTTGTACGGTCAGTGTGTTGTTGTTATCATTTCTGCTGTGTTTGCTGAACGTTGTTGCTGCTATCTACTCCCTCTACAACTTTTGTAGCTTTATATCGTAGCGGGGACGGTTATGACGGATTGCAGGACTGCACAGTGTAGTGTTGGGCGGCACTACTGTACTATACAGTGCTCGAGCAAGGGGAGGAGGACTGTTGCACCATGTATGTTGTAGCGCTTCTTGCTTTCATGTCTGCTAACTGCTACTCAGGTTTTTGTTGCTGTTGTAGCAGCCTGCTGGGGAGGAGGAGCACGCGGGGAGGGAAACTGCTTGCTTCCTTGAGTAGAAGGATGATGGAGGGCGGCGTGGTGGTTCTCTATTAGAGGAGAGGAGGGTAGGCTGATGAAAGGGGGCAAGAGTGAGGAGTATGGTTGAGTGGAGGAGTAGGGAAGCTTGGAGGAGGATGAACTGTAGAGGAAAATTTGAATGAGTATTGTGCATACCCATGAGTGAGGGGCATGGTGCAGTATGTGTAGTGCCCTGATCCTGTTGCGGAGCACGGACTGGGCTAGCCGAGTCAAAATCAGAGCATGGGAAAACTTTGCCGGTATCGATTGGTCGGGACAAACAAACGGGAAGCCGTTCCTTGTTATGGTATGGAATCCTTAGAAGTTGCTTCCAAGATGCAATGCATGGTGTCTTGGGGAGTGAATTCCATATAAGGGTCTATGCCTCAAGACCTGTGCGCTGTTGGTTTTCGATGTTGGTTTTCACTGTTGGTTTTGTGATTTGCGTTTTCGTGATTATTTTCGATGAACGACTTTTATTGCATGCATTCACTGTCTCGCATTTACATATCGAATTACTGAGAGAAAGAGAAGAAGGATCCTGAACCCTTGTTGGTGCCAATGCATGTGAACCTTTGAACCAAGCTTGAAATCGCGAAGAAGATCTCTCTTTCTCAGCAATTCACCAACTAGTGAGTGACTTCGATCCTTCGATGAATCCTTTAGTCATCATGCTTAACAAAACGATCGATGATACCTAACAAAGAACCCAGAAAGTTAAGAAAGATAATAATCACATTACTATGAACCGGACTGTTGTAGTATAATTGATTATGTGTCAAAGACCCTGGACTGGGAGGTAAGTATAGTGGGATGTGGCTAAGACAATCAATATGACTCTGAAATACTATTATCAAGTTTCTGTATTTGCATGTTTTCTTCTATTAGCTAGTTGCATTCATGTATGGTCATAGACAAACTTGTGCACAAGGGGTAGGTGCCTCGAAGCGGTGCACCGAGGCCATGGGATCGCTTTTTCCTAGGGGGAACATGGGTGCTAAAGTAATTGTATCGGAAGTTTAGGACCTTCAATGAGGCTAGCTCCCTGCACTGAATGGGGCGCTAAAATTCCAAGAATGTCGTGATGGCTTGGCCAGTGACCTTCATATAGACATGGTGTATGATAATAATGTCCTGTGTAGGCAGAGTAAGTTATTATTCATAAATAGGGATGACTGAACGACCGTGGGTAAGAATCACCAAATATGGTGATAAATATATGTGTTCCTTATGTTCTTGAGATATGAATTGTTAATTGAACTTAAGGCAACATAGCATTATCACAATAATAACTGCTGCTTTCACATATCTACTTAGTGTTGGCATTTTAGGTGACATTGGTTGCGTCCGCTCACCATTACATGTTGCGTACTGACCAACGTTTGTGGGCATCCTCAGGTACTGGAGATTTGGCTGCTGCGAGGGAACATTGAAGGTTTTGGTCCGACTCTTTAGAAGCCTTGCAGTTGAAGCTTCCAAGTCAAAAAAAGACTCTAACTGAAGGTGGTTCATGAGTTTTAATATTTCAATAAGGGATATGATGTATGGAGCAACGTTGTATCTCATTTCAATATTTTTGCAAGTTGTAAGCCTAGTCTGGCATTTTCATCTCGGCCGTTTGAGGGCCTTATGTTTTCATTTCAGAGAATTATTAATAAAGAGCTATTTTTATTTCAAATGTGTGTTCAATTTCTCTATGAATGATGTATACTCTATCTTCAAATATCTATGTTACAAAATAAGCACGAGCACACCTTGTACAAGCGTAACCCCATGCTTGTACGATATTACATCAAGCGAGGACGACGAGGACCGGGGTGTGGGAAGCCCAAGCGAGGACGTTCGATTCTGCGAAACCGAGGCGTGAAAGATTGGTATCAGAGCACGGTTTTACTTCCTTGGAAATTTCTTGGTTTTGAGTTTTCAAAAATGACACAAGTGATTGATTTTGATGCCTTGAATTTTTGTTGCCGCAAAATGAGATGCTCCATACAATAAGTCCATAATACTTTATGAGACTAACATTTTCCTTCTGTGTGGTGAAGAAATGACGAAGTCTGGACAAGAAAACCCAAGCAGTTCGAGAGTGCAGACATCATTAGCCCATTCGATAGATCAGATAGATCGGATATTACACATGCTGGAAGCGCAATAAAAGTTGGGAGAGGCCCAACAGAGAAAAATTAATGATCTATAGCAGATGCTGCAAACGGTTGTAGCTAATAATTCTAATGCTACGCCTGTAGCTGCCCCAATTGGCCCTACTACAAGGACAATGGACATCGTTGGGGCGGATGATACCCAACCGGCGAAGAAGAAAAGTTTCTCCACGGATATTGTAGAATTCAAGAAGATTTATAATATTTCGGTCAAGGGGACAGAAGAAGCCACCGTCGCGGTGGATTGGGTAGCTGAAGTAGAGGAGCATCTTGAACTCCTCAACATCACTGGGCTTAAGATGGTGTCGCACGTGCAATTGTTGCTAGTGTCCAATGAGCACTACTGGTGGCAAAGTTAAAAACACATGCTTGCTGGAGTGAATGAGGCTATGAAGATTACGTGGCCGATGTTCAAGTAAGCCTTTCTGGAACAGTACTTTTTCTCAAAGGAACAACGCTAGAAAGAGCAAGAATTCAGTAAGCTTGAGCAGGGTGATATGTCCGTGAAGAAGTATGAGGCAGAATTTTCTTGACTGTCTCAGTATTCCAGTACCGGATTTGCCGATGAAGCGGCCAAGGCTCATCGCTTCGAGCAGGGACTCAGGCCTGCTCTACAGTCACAAGTGGTAATCCACAAGTATAAGACCTTTAAAGAATCTTTTGACTGATAGAAGGAGTTGGATATACATTATCTTGCGCCAGCTCCGGTCGCCCCATCAATACATAATTACAACACTAAGCGATCAAACTCGGGGGGATGGCATGAGACTTCGAAGCGCCAGAACAACAACGACATCCAAGGGCACAACCAAGGTGGGGCGTACTGCAATAGGTGTCGCGGCAAGGGACACATCGCTAGAGATTGCCAAGTCGCGGAGGGAGGGTGCTTTAAATACGGCCGCCTGGGCCACAAGGCTTGGGAGTGCAAAGGAACGATCAAAATCAAGGCCGTCAGCGTCAGCAGCCTCCACAACAGAATTAATAGAATCATGGGCAAGCCTCACGGGCACCTCAGACCGGACAAAATTAGAATCAGAGAAACGGTGCGCAAGGCCGAGTCTATACTTTGACTCGGGAGGAGGCCCTCACTTCTGATACGGTCGTGACAGGTATACTGTTATTTAATAACATTCCTGCACGTGTACTATTTGACTCTGGTGCTACCCATAGTTTTATATCTGCTAATTATGTAATGGAACATAAACTAAAAATATCTGTGTTAATGTAAGACTTAATGTTAGCACTCCATCGGGGGTATAGATGTATGCTAACTTGATATGTAGGGATGGCTACATATGCATTGGGGGAAGAAACTTATTACCGGATGTCTTTGTTCTCGACATTAAGGATTATGATATTATTCTGGGAATGGATTGGCTTAGTTCTTGTGGTGCGACGATCGATTGCGCGGGTTCGTCTACCAGGAGAGATAGAATTCTCGTACTCGTGCGGTACGGCATCTACCAAGCCATCCATGGTAATTTCTACAGCCATGGCTCGACGGATGTTACATTCTGGTTGCAAAGGGTATTTGGCTTATATTCAAGACAGACGTAAGGAAGGTGCCAACCCAGCTCATACTGAAGTCGTGGTCGAATTTTCGGATGTGTTTTCGAACAAAATACCTGGAATGCCACCAGACCGCGAGATTAAGTTTTGCATCGATACATTTTCGAATATAAAACCGATCTCCAGAGCCCCGTACAGGATGGCGCCCGAAGAATTGAAGGAACTGAAGGCAACTTCAGGAATTGTTGGCTCGTGGATACATTCGTCCCAGTGTCTCTCCATGGCGAGCCCCGATATTATTTGTTAAAAAGAAAGACGGTACGATGCGGCTATGCATCGACTACCGTGAACTCAATAAAGCCATAGTTCGGAACAAGTACCCTCTACTTAGAATCGATGACCCGTTCGATCAGCTCCAAGGTGCGACAGTATTTTTGAAGATTGATCTCCGCTCGGGTTACTATCAGTTAAAGATTAAGCCAGACGATGTTCCTAAGTCTGCATTTCGTATGAGATATGGACACTACGAGTTTTTGGTTATGCTGTTTGGTTTAACCAATGCCCCTGCTGCCTTCATGGATATGATGAATCGAGTCTTCCGCCCCTACTTAGATAAGTTTTTGGTCGTGTTCATCGATGATATCCTAATATATTCAAAGAGCAAGGAAGATCATACAACCCATTTGAAAATAATACTGCAGAACCTACGAGAACACCAACTTTATGCCAAGCTCAGTAAATGTGAATTTTGGATGAGTAGCGTGTCATTCCTTGGGCACGTTATCCCGTCAGAGGGTGTTTCGGTAGATCTGAAAAAGTGGAAGCAGTGGTGGACTGGAAACAACCCACGTCAGCTAGCGAAGTCCGAAGTTTCCTTGGTTTGGCGGGATATTACAGAAAATTTATGAAAGATTTTGCTAGAGTGGCGTCGCCTCTGACTCGCCTCACCCATAAGGGAGTGACATTCAAGTGGACCGATGACTGTGAAGCCAGTTTTCAAGAATTGAAACAGCGCCTCGTGTCAGCTCAAATCCTTGTACTTCCGGAAGGCGATAAGAGATTTTAGATTTTCAGTGATGTATCGGGCTAAGGCTTGGAGTGTGTACTCATGCAAGGAGATAAAGTGATATCCTTTGCTTCGAGACAACTTAAGCCACACAAAAATAATTATCCTACTTATGATCTAGAATTGGCGGCAATTGTATTCGCGTTGAAATTATGGCAACACTACCTTTACCGTACAACTTGCAATATCTACACGGATCATCAGAGCCTCAAGTACCTTTTCATCCAAAAGGAATTAAATTTACGACAAAGGCATTGGCTGAAAATCATTAAAGATTATGATTTATCAATAGATTATACTCCGGGCAAAGGCAATGTTGTGACAGATGCATTGAGCCGGAAGTATATGGCATCTCTATCGGTTGACAAACGGTTACTGCAGGATTTGGAGGATATGGGTATCGAACTCCAAGTTCGACACCGCAGGGTACAACTGGCTCAAATGAACCTTGAGCCGAGCTTGCTGGATGAATTAAGTCAGCACAAAAGGATGATCCATACTGGAGAAAATGCACGAGCTGACTTCAACAGGGAAAGCAACCGACTTTGCGGAAGACAAAAACAAAATATTACGAGTAAAGAGAAGATTGTGTGTGCCTAACTGATACAGAGCTTCGAAAGAAGATATTGACGGAAGCGCACTATGCAAGTTATACACTACATCCAGGGAGTACCAAGATATATAAGGACTTGCGCATAAAATTCTGGTGGCACGGTATGAAGAAAGATGTGGCACTCTTTGTGTCATAATGTATGGCCTGTCAGCAAGTGAAAGCAGAACACCAAAGACCAGGCGGGGAGCTGCAGAACCTCCTTATTCCAGAGTGGAAATTGGATCATATTTTCATGGATTTCAGAGTTAGCTTGCCGCAGGCGCAGCGAGGGAATAATGCGATTTGGGTAATCGTGGATAGATTGACCAAGTTGGCATATTTTATCGCGATCAAGATCTCCTGGGGCATCGATCGGTGGGCTCAACTATATTTGGATGAATTAGTACGACTACATAGCGTGCCAGCTTCAATCGTGTCAGATCGGGATAGAAGATTTGTGTTACGGTTCTGGAGCAGTCTACAGGCAGCGCTGGGCACACAGTTGTATTTTAGCTCTGCGTATCATCCTCAGACTGATGGCCAGACCGAACGGGTTAACCGAATCTTGGAGGACATGCTATGCCTATGCGCCGTAGATCTGAAAACAAGTTGGGATAGTCACTTACCGCTAGCAGAATTTGCCTACAATAACAATTACCAATCGAGCATTGAGATAGCACCGTATGAAGCATTGTATGGAAGGAAGTGTCGGTCACCGATATGCTGGGATGAAGTTGGGGTGCAGCAAGAACTTGGGTCGGAATTGATAGAACAAGCAGTCGAGAAAATTCACATAATTCAATAGAAGTTAAAAGTGGCACAAAGTCGGCAAAAGAGTTACGCGGATATTCATTGAAGACCGTTAGAGTTCATGGTCGGGGACCATGTGTTCTTGAAGGTATCTCCAATGCGTAGAATTATGCAGTTCGGCGCGAAAGGGAAGCTGTCACGCCCCAGTCCCAAAATACGTAGGACTAGGACACGTAAGCATGCCAGCCGCATGGATATGGCAACTCCAATATATGGAACCCAAACCCATACATACGCTGTAATATGAATATAAAATCCACAAGTGGTATAAACATATGTCACAAGTCACAGGGTACAATCTAAATCTTATCCATAGAAAATCAATATAAATGAATAACCAGCATCTATATAACTAGATCTCTACATAAGTATCTAAGGATGATAGTTGGATGGAAACAAATCCACTACCGACTCGAATGTAAGAGCAAATACAAAATAAGTACAACACAATAGCACCATACAAGAATACCAGCTAGCAATCACGGGCTCGAAGAGAGGACATCCACGAAACATCTATAACCATCCAAATCTGCGCTTCTGCAAATACTCAAGAACAGATACACCTGGCAGAGGACCAGGTCCTCAGAGGGATGTAACAAGATACAGAAAAGCGAGCCAACTTGAATACAGTAAACATGCATATAATTTGAAAATAAATAAGTACGCTGTACAAGACAATCTATATGAATGCAAATGAGGATAACTTTTCGACGTATGGGCAAGGGTAGGCTACTCGATCTAATCCTCACAACTCATGCGCTCGTCAGTGGACATCATCAGCCGACATACCTCTGGGGTAGCGACCCTCGGACTCCATCAATCGACATACCTCTGGGGTAGCGACCTGTAAACCCCCTGATTTTTTCAGAAATTTTTAAATAATTTTTTTACAATTTTATGGAATTTTCTGGGATTTTTAATTAATTAAACTAAGGTATTTTAATTATTAAATAATTTTTAAATAATGTTAATTAATATTAAAATATTATGAAAATAATATTTTCTGGTGTAAAATGAAAAACTAGACATAGGATAATTTTCCGGAAATTTATTGGGCCCCGGAAGTATTTTTAAAGCCCTAAAAACCAAGTTATAATTAAACCAAAATAAACATAGAAATAAATCCGGTTTATTTAAAATAAACCAAACCAACCCAGACCAGTTTAATAAACCCAACCCTTAGACTGCGGGACGGATCCGGGTCTAACCCGCGACCCGAAACCCGCAGACCCGAACCCGTTTTCTGTTTAGCAGATTGGGCCGGATCCGCCTGACCTGACCCGACCCGTCACCGCCCGACCCGGCCAACCCTCTCTCTTCTCCCCCGACCGTTTCAGCCCCCGCCCGCCGCGTAACGGCCGCCGCTCCGGCAGCCCGTGCCGCTCCGTTTCTTCTCCCCCGCACCCACCGCTGCTCCAGTTCCCCTCCCGCACCGGCCGCCTCTCCATCTCCTCCCTCTCTCCTATAAAACCTGCCCCCGCCTCGACTTTCTCCTCCTCCGCCCTGCTTCTACGGCGACCCCCGCCTGAACCCTAGTCGCATCTCTCTCCTCTCACCGCCCGGACACCCGCAGCGCCGCCTCGACCAAACCCCGACGCCTTAGCCGCCCTCCTCCCTCGACGTCCTTCTCCTCCAGCACCGGCTCCCCAGCCGCCTCCGCCCGAAGCCCAGCGCCTCCACCACCCAACAGCCGACGGCGCCGCTCCTGCCGCCGCCCCCTCGAGCCAGAGCCGCTTCGCCTCCAGCAGCAGCCCAGCGCCGCCTCTCCGGCCGCCCCGCTGTCCGACGAGCAGCCGCCAGCACGTCGACGCCCTCCGACGAAGCCCTAGCCACTGGTCGCCTGAGCCCTAAACCCTAGAATAGCTCGGACACGGCATAACAGCAGCCCAGACACAGGACACAGCACAGTGTCGAGAGACACGCAGACACGAGAAATTCTTGGTTCACGGAGCCCTGTTCAGGTAACCCGTTCTCTCTCCTCGTTGACCCATTTTCCGTTTTGTCAGTTGTGACGCGAAGGCTGTGTGACCCCCTCGATGCTCGTGCAACCCGCTCGGTGCATCGCGTCCTGTGACGATCGCGAACCGCGATCCAAAAAAAGAAAAAATAACGCCTTGTTTTACCCCGGAACTGAGTACGCCCTGCCAAACGGGACGACTTGGTCACGTGCGGTCTTCATCGATACGTGCGCGTCGTCGATACGGACGTGTAGGATTTCTCAGAAGTTGATTTGGATGTGCGTGCATACCGGAATCAACGCATATCCGCCGACAACGCCCCGTATCCGCCGATTCTGAATCTCGTCATAACTTTGTGTACACACGTCGGATTGAAACGAAACTTGTGCCATCGGACTCGTAGCAATACGCTGGTCCTGTGACCCAAGTTTGGTTCAATTCTAAGAACGTTGACAAAATCGTGTATCGTGGGCCCCACGGCTCCACTTGACGGGCGATTTTGTGATCATCTCATCGGAATCCAATTCTGTAAGTTCTATTGGGTTCTTATCATCGTTCTGGACCTGTTGACACTAAATTTGGCAAATTTTGAGACCTTTGTTCCTGACACGTTTTTCGGTGCGAAGCGGGCCACATGTGGACCCCGCTTTGACCAGAAACGGTTATTTTTGTCCCTGTGTCCAAATTGGACTCAAGGACAGGCGTTTCTAGCTATTTGATATTTTTTGAATATGATGGTGATTTTATTTCAGCAACCGGAGCAGTACCTGTAATTCCCACTGAGGTCAGAGCTACAGTTGGAGACAGAACCCCAGGCAAGTGTACCTTGCCAAAGCTTGCAGTTCTTGATACATATTTACTTGTCTTATTTATCTGTTATACATGCTTAAACCTAGGGCCGTGTGACTTGCTTAGCGTCCGATTAATAGTCGGATGCCAACACCGTATGCGGAGTTGTGCAACGTCACCTAGAGATGGATATCGCGACATTTATATTCTCGTACTTGCCATATCAAGTACATTATACCCAGGACACCTGATACGAATCATGAGACAGAATCTTCCTAAAATATTCAAGGTGATTCTGTATAGGATACAGGTTTATGACATATACATTTTTTTACATGCTTAGAATTTATTCAGACTGGCTGCATTAGTTTTGATCCTGCGTGTCATGGACATGAGACGTGAGATTACATTGGGTGGGGAGAGTATTACCATATCAAAGGCTGATTATATTATAAATATTGTCATCTGGAGGTGTCTTAGTCTCTGATACAGAGCTTTGGCGCAAGTTCTGGCCCTTCGAGAAAATACTGCTATAGGTTTCTCCGACACTGATCCTGTAGTAGTCTCAGCCCGAGTATGACTAAAACTCTCACTTGCATATCACTTAGCTGGTTTATTTATTTACCCTATTGTTTCATTTATTGCTGCACTACATTATTTTGGCTTGAGTTTTTTTTGTACCTTTCTATGTCCCCTGAGGACCTGGATCCGGATTATGTCCCCAGGATTAGCAGATGTGATCTACCCTGAGGTATACGGGACATGAGCATTAGCAGGAGCATAAGCAGAATCAGGTGCATACAGTGGAGCAGAACCAGGAATCGAGGACTAGGTGATTGCCATAGATTTTCCTGAGTATATGTTTCTTCCATACTCAGTTTGCGATGTTCTTTACATTCTTGTTTAAATGAACAATTGTAACAGACTTAATATCTGGTTGTTCCCCGATTTTATTTTCTTGTGACTGGATGATGTTTATTTTCTTTTATTTATATTGCTGTATTCATTTCTGTGGATGAGATTAGTAAACCCTGATTATTGTAATAAAACTTAAGTATGCCCCGATGGATCCATTAAATTGGGTTTGTCCATCCGTATGTACTGCTGGCCATTGCCACGTGTCTAGTCCCTCGATATTTTCGGACTGGGGCATGACATAGTTTTTGTGGTGACCCATGCAGGTCAACGACCAAATTGTTCGGTTTCAACTTAGGGACCGAGCAAGCCTGCAATAAGATAGGATAAGTTTTTAGGATCTCATCCACTTGCTTGAATCGTTCTTGATATCTATATCGGATTCGAATTGACTTGTATCCTGCCTTGATTCCTGTGCGCCTCTTATAGTTTATTTTGGTTGCAGAATTATGGATCCACAAGCCGGCGAAGAGACTCATTCAGGAACACCACAAGATGTTATGGTAATCAACGAAGATGAAGTGATACTATTGGATGAAGGTCAATCATCACAACAATGCAGTCAAGCAAGTCAGCATGCCTCGAGAATCCAGAAAGATGACGTTCCACCATCGATGCAGTTTGCTCCACCGATACCTACCGTTCCACAAGGGCAGGCTATGGACGAACAACAAATATTTCGAATGTTCTACGCGACGATGCAAGCTCATCAGAAGGTTCATGAAGAAGCTCAGCAAAACCAAGCGGAGAAGTTCATCGACAGATTTAGCTCTGAGCTACGGAAGTTAATCAGCTCCGTTGCACCTACCTCTTACTCGGACGTTGTTACTGCAGCACGGGCCATGGAGAGCATCACCAGGATAGAGTCCAGCCAGAAGCGGCCGCATGCACCAGACCAAGCGCAGAAGGAAGGAGCTGTAAAGCGACCACAGATGGATCTACCACAGGAAGCAGCACCAAGAGCCTTATTCCTACCTATCTGTCCATATTGTCGCAAGAGAGGCAATCATGAGAGCGAGTGCAGACGCAAAAGAGGACTATATTTAGCTTGTGGATCCAGTCAGCATTCAGTGAAGGGATGCCCTGAGCGTAGAGGAGCACCAATGGTTAACCAACAAGCTTTACCAGTACCGAGGCCAGCCTGTCCAGCTTTGGGAGCACCACAAACGGAAGTAGAAGGAATTATACCACCAGCTCCAGGAGGGAACCAGCCGAGGCCACTTTTGATACCCCAGGCCGTACTCTTCCAGCAGGTCCAGCAGCAGCAGAGGAATCGACTGCAAGGACGCGGACAAGCCCTGATGATAACCTTGGAAAATGCGCAGATTCTTGGAGTAGCTAATACGCGTAAGTTTTCGTAGCTATCTCGTCTAGTATTGCTTTAGTTCGTGCCTGATGGTTCGTGACCTTAGACTTAACCTGACAGCTTTAACTTGCTAATAATTGATAACCTAGTGATAACCTAATATGTTTTTATAAGTGATAACCTAGTTTTTCTAAAACTGTAATTTTCTAGATTTCCTTCATTCGGGAAATTGTATAACTTTTATCGCTTAGGGAAATGATTTTACCTACGTGTTCTTCTTAAAACCTTGATTCTCCTTGATCGTGATGTACTTCGAATAATGTTTGCAACCGTGTCATCTCTGTTGACCGGTTATTCTTTGATTGCGAGGACGTAATCCTCTTAAGGGGGGTAGATTATAAACCCCCTGATTTTTTCAGAAAATTTTAAATGAATTTTTCATAATTTTCTGGAATTTTCTGGGATTTTTAATTAATTAAACTAAGGTATTTTAATTATTAAATAATTTTTAAATAATGTTAATTAATATTAAAATATTATAGAAATAATATTTTCTGGTGTAAAATAAAAAATTAGACATAGGGTAATTTTCCGGGAATTTATTGGACCCCGGAAGTATTTTTAAAGCCCTAAAAACCAAGTTATAATTAAACCAAAATAAACCTAGAAATAAACCCGGTTTATTTAAAATAAATCAAACCAACCCAGACCGGTTTAATAAACACAACCCTTAGTCTGCGGGACGGATCCGGGTCTAACCCGCGACCCGAAACCCGCATACCCGATCCCATTTTCTGTTTAGCGGATCGGGCCGGATCCGCCTGACCCGACCCGACCCGTCACCGCCCGACTCGGCCAACCCTCTCTCTTCTCCCCCGACCGTTTCAGCCCCCGCCCGCCGCGTAACGACCGCCGCTCCGGCAGCCCGCGCCGCTCCGTTTCTTCTCCCCCGTACCCGCCGCTGCTCCGGTTCCCCTCCCGCACCGACCGCCTCTCCATCTCCTCCCTCTCTCCTATAAAACCTGCCCCCGCCTCGACTTTCTCCTCCTCCGCCCCGCTTCTTCGGTGACCCCGCCTGAACCCTAGCCCCATCTCTCTCCTCTCACCGCCCGGACACCCGCAGCGCCGCCTCGACCAAACCCCGACGCCCTAGCCGCCCTCCTTCCTCGACGTCCTCCTCCTCCAGCACCGGCTCCCCAGCCGCCTCCACCCGAATCCCAGCGCCTCCACTACCCAGCAGCCGACGGCGCCGCTCCTGCCGCTGCCCCCTCGAGCCAGAGCCGCTCCGCCTCCAGCAGCAGCCCATCGCCGCCTCGCCGGCCGCCCCGCTGTCCGACGAGCAGCCGCTAGCACGTCGACGCCCTCCGGCGAAGCCCTAGCCACTGGCCGCCTGAGCCCTAAACCCTAGAACAGCTCGGCCACAGCACAACAGCAGCCCGGACACAGGACACAGCACAGTATCGAGAGACACGCGAACACGAGAAATTCTTGGTTCACGGAGCCCTGTTCAGGTAACCCGTTCTCTCTCCTCGTTGATCCGTTTTTTGTTCCGTCAGTTGTGACGCGTAGGCTGTGTGACCCCCTCGATGCCCGTGCAATTCGCTCGGTGCATCGCGTCCTGTGGCGATCGCGAACCGCGATCCAAAAACAGGAAAAATAATACCTTATTTTACCCCGAAACTGAGTACGCCCCGCCAAACGGGACGACTTGGTCGCGTGCGGTCTTCACCGATACGTGTGCGCCGTCGATACGGACGTGTGGAATTTTGCAGAAGTTGATTTGGATGTGCGTGCACACCGAAATCAACGCGTATCCGCCGACAACGCCCCATATCTGCCGGTTCTGAATCTTGTCGTAACTTTGTGTACACACGTCGGATCGAAACAAAAGTTGTGCCATCGGACTCGTAGCAATATGCTGGTCCTGTGACCCAAGTTTGGTTCGATTCTGAGAACGTTGACAAAATCGCGTATCGTGGGCCGGCTGCTGGAGAAAGGGAGAGAGGGCTGGCCGGGGTCGGAGGAGACGCTAGGAGATAGGCGGCCGACGCTGGGGCTCTGCGAGGCGGAGTGAGGTGGAGGCGGAGCAGAGGGTTAGGGTTCCGGTGGTGGTCGGGCAAGGGCGGTGGGTTTACACGGAGGGGTTTCGCCGGAGAAGAGGGGAAAGGCGGCGGAGTCAAGGCGGGCCGCGGGTTTTTATAGGCGGGGAAAGGGAGCTGGAGGGGATGCCGGTGCGGGGAAGGGGAGACAAAGGGCTTGCGGTTGCGGGGAGAGGAAGAGGGAGGGTCGGCCGGCGGCGTATAGTTGTGCACGGAACCTGTATTACGTGTTTTGATTTGTCGAGCGGGCGAGTAGCTTCCCCACCAGTGCATTCAATGTACTGATAATCCACCAGTTTGTATGCAGGGTGCGGGAGAACCTCGTTCGGTGCGGACACCTCCAACGTGCGTGCTAAGGCCAGGAGTTCCCTCTGAAGCCTTGCAACGGTGCGTCCGGGACTGAAGCACATATACAAGACATAATGTTGGAGCGTCGCCTGAACATCGCCTGTACAATCATTCCACAGTTGTAGCCACATGGCACGCTTTTACTGTTTTAGAGAGAGGCTTGAGCGACTTGTAATCTCGGCTATACGCCGCCTGTAACCCTGTTCATATCAATAAAAGAGCTTGCTTTACTTCAACTTGTGTTTCAATGCTTCCGCTATATTGTCGACTCAGTGAACCTGTTATCGAATCGCTATGCGTTCATGACTCCGCTGCACTCGGACAATCTGTGCGACTCTGTGGCTTAGAACTCTTACCGCCAGCCAATGAACCATGGCCTTGCACGAGCGTGGCTCACGCTCGTGCGGCATCACGCCCGGATGGGTCAAGCGATCGTTCCGCGGGAGCGCTGGCGAGGGTGATTCCCGCCTAGCGGGAACGGCTGATTTGCCTGCGGGAGATCGGGGCGTGACATGTTGGTGGCGGCGGGTTTTGAAACTGTCGGGGGAAGGAGAGAAAGGGTTTCGGGTTAACGGGTGGTGACGGGTCGGGTCGGGTCAGGCGGATTCGGCCCGATCCAATAAATGAAGGCGGGTCGGGTCTAGCGGGTTTCGGGTCGCTGGTTTGACCCGGATCCGACCCGCAGGCTGAGTTTGGGTTGGGTTTGGTTTATTTAAAATAAACCCGGTTTAATTAGGGTTCATTTCGGTTTAATTATAAAATAGTTTTTAGGGCTTTAAAAATACTTCCGGGGTCCAATAAATTCTCGAAAAATTACCCTATGTCTAGTTTTCCATTTTACACCATAAAATATTATTTTCATAATATTCTAATATTATTTAACTTCATTTAAAAATTATTTAAATTCAAAATACCTTAGTTTTAATTAATAAAAATTTCAGAAAAATTCCAGAAAATTGTGAAAAATACAAATTAAAAATTCTTGAAAAATTAGGGGGTTTACAATCTACCCTCTTAAGAGGATTGTGTCCTCGCAATCAAAGAATAACCGGTCAACAGAGTTGACACGGTTGTAAAATTTATTCGAAGCACATCAAGATTAAGAAAAGTCAAGATCGAGGGTTTAAAACACATAGGAAAAATTATTTCCCTAAGCAATGGAAGTTAGGCAATTTTCCGAATGTAGGAAATCTAGAAAATGATAGTTTTTAGAAAAATCTAGGTTATTCTTTAAAAACATAATAGATTAACAATTCTAGGTTATCAATTATTAGCAAGATAAAACTATCAGGTTAAGTCTAGGGTCACGAACCAGCAGGCACGAACTAAAGCAATACTAGAAACAGAACTACAAAAACTTACGCGCATTAGCTACTCCATGATTCTGTGCGTCTTCCAAGGTCATCGCGAAAGCTTGTCCGCGTCCTTGAGGTGGTGCCCTCTGCTGTTGCTGGGCCTGCTGAAAGGGTGCTGCTTGAGGTGCCAAGGGTGGCCTTGGTTGATGTCCTCCTGGTGCTGGTAGAGCTTGTTGGTTTGCCCTTGGTGCTCCTTCTCTACGCTCAGGGCAGTCCCTCACTGCATGCTGTCTGGATCCGCAACCTAAGCATAGTCCGAATTTACGTCTACACTCCTTCTCAACATGGCCTATCTTGCCGCAGTAGTAACAAGTAGGAAGAGTCAGGGATTTGGATGCAGCTCCCTGTGGTGCTTGATGCAGATGAGGTTTCTTGGCAGCTTCTCCATTCGGTGCTCTGGCTGGTGCTGTTGTGGAAGGCCTCTTCAGGTTGGATTCTCGTCTGATGACACGCTCCATACGTCGAACTGCAGCAAGGACGTCCGTGTACGAAGTAGGTACGACGGATTCGATCATTCTTTGTAGCTCAAATTTTAGCCCATCAAAGAACTTCTCAGCCTTTTCTTCTTCTGTCAGGATGAAGGTAGGGGCGAAGCGACTCAGACGAATGAATTCTGCGTTGTACTCTTCCACCGTTATAGTATCCTGAATGAGGCGATTGAACTTATCCCGCAGTTCTGATCGAGCGATAGCCGGAATGTACATCTCTTGAAAGAGTCTGGAGAACTCCTTCCAAGTGACTCGGTCTGGTCCGAGCCGTCTCTCTTCAGATAGCCACCAGTGATGTGCATTGCCCGTCAATTGTATTCTGACGGCAGTCATCCAACGTTCCCTTGGTAGCTCAGCTGCTTCTAATTGATATTGTATGTTGGTGAGCCACTCATGAACTTCTGTGGGCTCCTCCTTGCCTGAGAAGGTACGGGGCTTCAGCTGGCAGAAATCGGTGATAGAGCCCGTCGGTTGCCGTCGAGTTGGTAGGTTGGCCTGCTCCAGTGCATTTACTAGGCTGTTCCTCAAGTACTCAGCCTCGCGACGCTGGGCCTCGTGTTGGACTTGTTGCTGGGCTTGCATCATTGCATAGATCATTTGGAATATCTGTTGCCCGTCAATAGGTTGCCCTTGTGGGAATACAGGCATCGGTGGAACGAACAGCGGAGGCGGCGGAATGTCATCACGCCGGAACCTGGAAGTATGCTGGCCCGCTTGATTGCTTTGAGCTGACTGTCCTCGGTCTTCGGGCGTTACTCCTTCATCATAGGTAACCACAGCATCGTGCGGTGTACCTAAAGGATTCTCATCGCCAGTTCTCGGATCCATTGCTCTGCATCAAAAATAAACTATAAGAGGCGCATAGGAATCAAGGCAAGATGCAAGTCAAAAATTAGTTCGAATACGATATAGATATCAAGAACGATTCAAGCAAGTGGATGAGATCCTAAAAACTTATCCTATTCTTATTGCAGGCCTGTTCGGTCCCTAAGTTGAAATCGAACAATTTAGTCGTTGACCTGCATGGGCCACCACAAAAACTATGTCACGCCCCAGTCCCAAAATATCGAGGAACTGGACACGTGGCAATGGCCAGCAGCACGCACCGATGGACAAACCCAATTTAATGGATCCATCGTGGCATACTTAAGCTGTATTACAAAGATCAAGGTTTACTAATCTCATCCACAGAATAGACACAGCAATATCAACAAAAAGTATTTAAACAATATCCAGTCACAAGTAAATAAAATCGGGGAACAACCCGATATTAAGTCTGTTACAAATGTTCTCTTAAACATGAAATAAAGAGTTTAATTGCCATAAAAACTGAGCATAGCGAAACAGATGTTCGAGAAAAGTCCTCAACGATCACCTCATCCTCAGGGTCTGGTACTGTTCCGAGAAGTGCTCCTGTTCCGTACACCTCAGGGTAGATCTCGTCTGCTAATCCTGGGGACATAATCCACTCCAGGTCCTCAGGGGACATAACAAGGTACAGATAATACAAGCCAAAATAAATACAGTACAGAAATAAAGGAAACAATAGGGTAAATAAATAAACCAGATAAGTGATATGCAAGTGAGAGTTTTAGTCATACTCGGACTGAGACTACTACAGGATCAGTATCGGAGAAACCCATAGCAGTATTTTCTCGAAGGGCCAGTACGGTACCAAAGCTCTGTGTCAGAGTCTAAGGCACAATCCATTAAAGTATTATATATATATTCAGCCTTTTTTATGGTAAATCTCTCCCCACCCAATGTAATCTCACGTCACAGTTTCATAATGTCTCATGTTCATGTCACACAAGATCAACTAATGCAATAAGTTATATATTAAGATCTAAGAAAATAATGTCCAAGTCATGAAATCTGTATCCTATACAGAACCACCTTGAATATTTCAGGAAGATTCTGTCTCATGATTAGTGTCAGGTGTCCTGGGTATAATGTACTTGATATGGCAAGTACAAGAATGTAAATGTCACGATATCCATCTCTAGTTGACCTTGCACAACCCCGCGTACGGTGTTGGCACCCGACTATTAATCGGACGCTAAGTAAGTCACATGGTCCTAGGTTTAAGCATGTACAACAATTAATTAAGTCAAGTAAATAAGTAACAATACTGCAGGATTTGGCAAGGTACACTTGCCTGGGGTTCTGGCTCCAATTGTAGCTCTGGCAGCAGCGGAATTTGCAGGCAGTACTCCGGTTGCTGAAATAGATATCACCATCAGATCCAAAAAATATCAATCAGCTAGAAACGCCTATCCTTGAGTCCAATTTGGACACAAGGGCAAAAATGACATTTTCAAGTCAAAGCGGGGTCCATATGTGGGCTGCTTTGCACCAAAAAATATGTCAGAACAAAGATCTCCAAATCTGTCAAACTTAGTGTCAACAGGTCAGGAACGATGATACGAACCCAATGGAACTTCCAGAATTGGATTTCGATGAGCCGTTCACAAAATCGCCCGTCAAGTGGAGCCTGTGGGGCCCACGATACGCAATTTTGTCAACGTTCTCAGAATCGAACCAAACTTGGGTCACAGGACCAGTGTATTGCTACGAGTCCGATGGCGCAAGTTTTGTTTCGATCCAACGTGTATACACTAAGTTACATCGAGATCCAAAAAGGACGGATACGGGGCGTTGTCGGCGGATACACGTTGATTCCGGTGTGCACGCACATCCAAATCAACTTCTGCGAAATCTCGCACGTCCGTATCAATGACGCGCACGTATCGGTGAAGACCGCACGCGACCAAGTCGTCCCATTTGGCGGGGCGTACTCAGTTCCGGGGTGAATCAGGGCGTTAGTTTTCCTGTTTTTAATTGCGGTTCGCGATTGCCACAGGACGCGATGCACCGAGCGGGTTGCACGGGCATCGAGAGGGTCACGCAGGGTTCGCATTGCAATAGACGGAACAGAAAACTGGGCAGCGAGGAGAGAGAAATGGGTACCTAAACTGGGCTCCGAAAAACCGAGAATTCTTCGTATCCTCGTGTCGAATCGATACAGTGTCTGTGTCCGTGGTTGTGTCCTTGCTAGGTTTAGGGTTTTGGGGTTCTGGTTCGCCGGAGACTCGTCGGAGGGGCTCGCGGGGGAGGTGCTGGGCACGGCTGGGGGAGGCGGAGCGGCTCGCTGGTGTCGTCGGCGTCTCAGGCTGAGCTAGGGCAGCTCGCTGGTGGCCGGGCGGTGCTCTGGGAGGCGTTGACGGAGGTGGTTGGGCTCGGGGACGGCCGGCTGCTGCTGTTGGAGGCTTCTGGTTGTCGTGTCCGCTGCGTGAGGCGCCGACTCCGGCGGAGGAGAGTAGGAGGAGGAGAACAGCGGGTCAGGGGAGGCCGGCGAGGGGCTGGGCTAGGGCTGCTGGAGGAAGGGAGAGAGGGCTGGCCGGGGTCGGAGGAGACGCGAGGAGAGAGGCGGCCAGCGCTGGGGCTCTGCGAGGCAGAGTGAGGTGGAGGCGGAGCAGAGGGTTAGGGTTCTGGCGGTGGTCGGGCGAGGGCGGTGGGTTTACACGGAGGGGTTTCGCCGGAGAAGAGGGGAAAGGCGGCGGAGACGAGGCGGGCCGCGGGTTTTTATAGGCGGGGAAAGGGAGCTGGAGGGGCGGCCGGTGCGGGGAAGAGGAGACGGAGGGCTTGCGGTTGCGGGGAGAGGAAGAGGGAGGGTCGGCCGGCGGCGTAACGGCCGGAGGTGGCGGCGGGTTTTGAAACTGTCGGGGGAAGGAGAGAAAGGGTTTCGAGTTAACGGGTGGTGACGGGTCGGGTCGGGTCGGGTCAGGCGGATCCGGCCCGATCCAATAAATGAAGACGGGTCGGGTCTAGCGGGTTTCGGGTCGCGGGTTTGACCCGGATCCGACCCGTAGGCTGAGTTTGGGTTGGGTTTGGTTTATTTAAAATAAACCCAGTTTAATTCGGGTTCATTTCGGTTTAATTATAAAATAGTTTTTAGGCTTTAGAAATACTTCCGGGGTCCAATAAATTTCCGGAAAATTATCCTATGTTAGTTTTCTATTTTACACCATAAAATATTATTTTTATAATATTTTAATATTATTTAACATTATTTAAAAATTATTTAAATTCAAAATATCTTAGTTTTAATTAATAAAAATTCCAGAAAAATTATGAAAAATACAAATTAAAAATTCTTGAAAAATCAGGGGATTTACAATCAATAAAGAGCTATTTCCATTTCAAATGTGTGTTTAATTTCTCTATGAATGATGTATACTCTATCTTCAAATATCTGTGTTACAAAATAAGCATGAGCACGCCTTGTACAAGCGTAACCCCAGACTTGTACGGCATCACGCCAAGCGAGGACGACGGCTCTGGAGGACCAGGGTATGGAAAGCCCAAGCGAGGACGTTCGGTTCTGCGGAACCGGGGCGTGATAGTATGGGGCCAGGAGAAGGAATGACTGTGAGGATGGAGTTATGGGTATTGAAGCTATGGAGGAGAAGAAGTAGGAGGAGAGAGAGAGAGAGAGAGAGAGAGAGAGAGGTCTTTGATGTGACCTAAGGGGAGAGTGATATATTTTATTAAGAGTATTTTTTAGGGCACTACAAAACTTATTCGGACTAGTCCAGTATCGGGACTAGCCTAGTTTTGAGAAACTTATACTCAGAACAGCTAAAAAACATACTAAGGACAACCCACCCTCCCAAACCCCCTGCCCCCAGACCCAAACATTATATATATTTATTGGACTGCTAAAGCTTAAAGCCACACTCAAGTATTACCAATAACCATTTCAAATTTCTTTATTTGTGTTGACCAAAAATATTATTAAATTTCTTCTTTATAGTTATCCCTAACAACTACTTTTAAGTCCAAAATATTTTATTTAGAGTATACCTTAACCACAAAATCTATAGACTAGTAATTCAAAAGGACTCATCCTAGTTCACTTATTAAATTCTTTAACCTTTCTCTAAGCCACAAAGAATTATTTTTTCAGAATAATTCCAGTACATGCCCCAATTATATCCTTAGTCATTTCCAAAAGCCTAAGAATATCATATACACTTATCAACTAAATTCTCCAGTCCAACATAATTTCCTACAGTCTCTATTCAATATTGAAATCAACTCAAATTATTCATGTATTAATTCAGAGAGATTTTGGTTAAGTTAGTTTTGACCAATTAATTTTTTTTATAAGCTTCCGTTTCCAACTCTTGACTTTAACTTTTATAGAAAGTGAAATAGAAAAAGTCAAAGAACAGATCCTCGTCGTAGCTTTAGTTCAAAATCGATTCTTACTTCTCTCCTTCTACTTATTAACATTCTCTTGATTCTTAATGAAATATGTTATTTTTCAAGAGCTGATACATACACATCAAGAACAGATACTTACACTGATTTCTTCTTATCTTGATAAATCTCCTTGTCTCCTAAGAACATATACTTACACTAACCTCTACTTATCGTGATAAATCTCCTTTGGTACAAATACTCCTTTAAAATTTCTATGGATAAAGTTAAATAGAATATTCGACTACCTACTATGGCATGACATATGCGTAATGCAGCCATTTATCCGAGTCATGAAAACTGCAAGTCTACTGCAACCAAATGCGCATTGGCGTGGCATAAAATCTAAGTTGAAGTGATTTTTGGTATGTATAAGTTTTTGGATATTATTGAGACTATGTCCTAAATGTATCATGTTTGGTCTCTTATGGCCATTGAAAGATTACCCTCGGAATATTCTGATTTGCTTCCCTTAATTAGTTAAGAAAACAAAGAGCGGACCAATATTCGATAATCGAAAGTTTTGATTAATTTTCCTTAACAATTCAAATGTTTTCCCTTTCTATTCAAGGTATCTTAACATTCTTCTCCTTCTTATTTCATGACTATTAGATTTGTTTACCATCGTGCAATTCTTAAAATTTCGAGGACGATTTTTTTAAGACGGGTAAATTTGTAACCATCGTTCCCGAAAATCCAAAATTTTCAATTTTAAAATTCAATATATAAATTTTATAGCAATTTTCTTAATAGAATTTAACCTAAAGAAATTAATTAAAATAAACAAATGGATTAAAAGGGGGCATTTTGGTAATTATCTAATACTAAGAAAGATATTTATGAATGGAACATGAGCCTATTTAAAGACTTCTAAAAGCTCTCTATAACTAACCCTAACCACTTTCTAACTAATTTCTAACAACCCCAACCAACGAAGCATCTAGAACTTTCTCCTAAAAACTCTATAAATAGGGAATGAATCCCATTAGAAAATCATTCACCATCTAATTCTAAACCAACCCATTACTGTTACTAGGAGCCCAGCCCAGCCCAAAAAACAAACCATACAGAAGAGGGATCTCTTCTCCTCATTTTCACCCAAAGCAAGAACCATAACGGTTTCTTGGAGCTCTCGGGGACGAAGAGTCGGCGAACTCCAGCCATGGCGGAGCTCCGGTGGAGTCCCGACTCGGCTTTCCATATTGTCGTCTCCTCCGACGAACTCTAGGCCTCGTCTCCGTCGCAGACCCGTTTCTCTTCCTCCACATGTAATAAGCCGATCGTCTAGATCGGAAGTAGCATTGGCGTCGGTTCTAGTGTCAGTCGGACACTGTATCACCGAAGAGAGAAATTCTCTCATTCGTCCCTGTTCCCGCCTCAAGAACCTATAACCGACTCGATGGAGCTCGTAGCCATGGTGAGTCTTCTCTGACGGCTAGGTTGACTTCGCCAAGGGTTCCCTTTTTCTCTGCCGCATCGTCGATATCGTTCGTCTCTGGCAAGAGTCGACGAGCACAACGGTAAATTCTTCAAACTGAACCAAATTGATTTCATTTTAGATTTTGATACTGTCGGTTTCGATTTCATTCTTTTCATTCACCTTTGATTTCGATCAAGTGGTTCAAAGCTTCGATGATGATCTTGTTGGTGTTTTTGCCTTTGGACTAGTAAAGATAGTCTCATATTGGCTACACCACCAAGTGGGTATCTCAATATAATACTTTGTATGAGTTGAGGTGTGCACATGGAGTATGGTAGGGCACATGGGTGCCATGTGGGGGTATTTTCCTAAAGAAAAAATGATTAACTCTTCATGAAAGCATTTATGCTTTTTGTCAATGCTCTTGGAATTATTTTCATAGGAGCTAAGTCCCTAAGGGGCTTAGCGACTCGGACGCAAAGTGGTACTTTGTTGGTGCACTTTGCACTTAGCACGTCAGCATTGGCGCTATAAATATTCTCTTCGTGCCTCCATTGAGGTTTTACTTCAAAATTCAGGAGACAAAAAGAGTTCCTGCAGCTGCCATTGCAGTTCAGAAAGTTCGTGTGAGTCCAAGTAAGGAGGTGACATCGAGCGTTCCAGAAGTTCTACGTGAACTTACTAGTTTCTGGGAGCAGATCGTGTGGGACAAATCTTGCTTTGAGAAATGGTGATTTTCATCACCCCAACAAGCAAATTTACTTCTTCTCCTTTCTTATTTTTTTGCTAGTTGTAATTTTGTTCTGTTTGTCTGCATCTGCGAGTGCATGGACGAATATAAAGTTTATTTTCTGATTTCTTTATTAGTTTGAGAGCAAGTTGTAATCAGGACCTTTATATTGTTCTTCGTGAAAATCGAGAATAGTATGAGTAAAAACTTTTGTGTGAACCTCTGATCTCGACCACGCGTTCTTAAATCTTTGGTTAAGCCTTGGGACTAACAATCTCAAAACAAGATCCGAAAAAGATAGAGAATAACCGTGCAAAACTTCTCGACACTAGTTTTGACAAACTTGAGAAGTTTGACGGGGATCATTACAATGCTTGGATGAGGAAGGTCTGCCTTAATCTTTAACTCGCAGAGGTGGAGTACGTTTTGACAGAACCAGAGCCGGTTGTTCCAAACGGTGATGATGCTACTGTTCGGACAGTTGCTACTACAACTTCTAAGCAGAAGAAGTAGAGAAGAGACAACAACCTTTGCAAGCTGCTGATTCTGATCTCCATGGAGGATACTCTAGCGGAGTCATACAGCAAGACGGACCATGCTAAGGTCATCTGGAAGTCTCTAGACAAGCATTACAAGGCAAATGAGAACCACAACAAGATTCATGTGACTAAAAATGTCTGGAATATGCTATTTGAGGACGACAAGACTATGTTGCCTCAAGTCAAGGAGTTTCTCAAGTTACGTCAAAAACTTGAGGATGATGGCATGCCCTTAATCGACGCCTTTATCGTGGAGGTATTGTGGCCAAGCTTCCGCCAGAATGGAGAAATTTTATCTCAGACATGCATCGAAAGAAGATGCAAGTTAGCCTTGATCAACTACTGCACAACATCCATGTTGAAGATGAGTTGAGGGATCAAAACAAAGTGGACACATTGTCCAAGCAGTTGGCAAAAGCCAACTTGGTGCATGCGAGCGACTCCAAGGGAAAGCAGAAGGCTTCTCACTACAAGAAGAAGGACTTCAACCATTTAAGGTAAAGTCGGCTTCGTTCAAATCAAAGCCAAAGCCCAAGTCAGATGTGACTTGCTTTAACTATGGCAAGAAAAGCCACTATCAAAGAGACTGCAGATCCAAGCCCAACCAGACAGAGCAAGGTGAGCCTAAAAAGGTTGCTATGATTGTGCAGATTATGACGACTGGTGTTGATACTGACTGGTGGGTGAACACTGGCGCATCCTGCCATGTTTGCTCGAAGGGGTTATTTACCATCTACAAGCCTATATTTGAGAAGGTTATGGTAGCAAACCAGACACAAGTTAGAAGTACTTGGGACCAGAATAGTAGTACTAAATATGACTTCAGGGAAGTCACTGACGCTTCAGGATGTGAAGCACGCACCGATAATAGCCAAAAATATGATCTCGAAAGTCTGCTGTGCAACGTAGGCTTGAGGATGGACATCAATACTGGACAGATGGTGATGTTGTACAAAGAAAAATACTTCGGAAAAGCATTTTGTACCGAAGGATATTCAAACTTCAGCTTGTAACTCCTGCAAACAATATTAATGCAGTCTCTTCTTTTGGTTACTCTCTTGAGTTATGTCATAATAGACTATGACATGTTCACTGTAAAAGGATAAATAAGATGTCTAGTCTAGGGCTTATCTCTAAATATGGGGGTAAGGAGGTGGAGAAGTGTAAGGTCTGTGCACAGACAAAGATCATAAGAAAATTATTCAAACGGGTTAACAGAAGAACAATCTTCTGGAGGTAGTGCACTCAGATATTTGTGACTTCAAACAGTTCTCCACAAAGGCCAGGATAAAGTATTTTATTACATTCATCGACGACTACTCAAAGTATGCGTTCGTCTATCTGCTCAAGTCAAAAGATAAAGCATTTGAGAAGTTCAAGGAGTTCAGGGCTGAGACTGAATGTCAAACAGGGCAACAACTCAAGAGACTCATAAGTGATTGAGGCAGAGAGTATAGGTCTATTGAATTCGCTTCATTCTGCAAAGAACATAGAATTGTCAATGAGACAACTGGTCCGTATTCTCCTTAATAAATGATGTAGCTAAAAGAAAGAATAGGACATTGACAGAGATGATGAACTCAATCCTGTTAACTGCAGGTCTTCCAAACTGCTTCTTGGGGGAAGCTACGCTTACGGCTATATTCATTCTGAACGGAGTACCATACGCAATATTCGAAGTCACTTCTTATGAACTCTGGTTCAAAGTCAGACCCAACTTGAATATTATTCGAGTGTGGGGGTGCCTAGCGTTTGTGAAGCTTCCGGACTTGAAGATTCAGAAGCTGGGGAACGAGGATTACCAAGACCATCTTCCTGGGATATGCTGAAAAGAGTGATGCTTGGAGGTTTCTTGATATTGAGTCAAATCATATCATCAAATCTTGCGACGCAAAATTCTTTGAAGATAAGTTTGTAAGGAACAAGAATATTATTATTGCAGACATTTTGGAGAATAGTGTGAGTGCACACGAGGGCAACACTTCCAATAAAGATGTAGTCCAAGAAGAAGTTGTCATTCCAGAGACAATGTTCGAACTAAAACTCGTAGAGTCGGTGTCTAAGCGAGTAAGGAGACACAAGGACTTCGGAGATAATTTTGTCATCTATCATGTGGAATCATATCCGCTTACCTATGATGAGGCGATGAAGACCAGAGATGTTGTCTTCTGGAAGAATGCTATCAATGATAATTATGATTCAATAACCTCTAACAACACTTGGGTTTTGGTCGATCTACCTGAAGGAGCAAATCCGATCGGATGCAAGTGGATCTTCAAGAAGAAGATAAAGGCTGATGGATCTGTTGACAAGTTCAAGGCAAGACTGGTAGCCAAGGGATTTTTTCAGAAGTAGAGGATCGACTACTTCAACACATATGCTCCAGTAGTATGGATGACAACCATCTGGATGTTGATTGCTTTAAGTGTAATTCACAAGCTAGTCATTCATCAGATGGATGTGAAAATAATATTCCTGAATGAAGAATTGACTGAAGAGATTTACATGCAACAGCCAGAAGGATTTGTCATCAAAGGGCTTGAAGACAAAGTCTGCAAGTTGGTGAAATTATTATACGGTCTGAACAAGCTCCCAAGATGTGGCACGAGAAGTTTGATAAAGTCATAAGATCAAACGACTATTGGGTCAGTGAAATGGACAAGTACGTTTACACTAAGTTTGCTGACGAAAGATGAGTCATCATTTGTCTATACATGGAAGACATGCTAATCCTGGGTACGGATCTAGCACATGTCACTGAGACAAAGAAGTTCCTCTCATCTAAGTTCAGTATGAAGGACTTTGGGGAAGCTGATGTTATCCTGGGGATAAAGATTATCCGGACAGACACTGGAGTAGCGCTGTCACAGTCTCATTATATTGAGAAGATGCTCACATGCTATGGATATCAGGATCTTCCAGGGATCGATACTGCGTACATGTATGACAAGAAGCTGAAGCTAAATCCAAAGAAAAGTGTCAGGCAGCTGGAGTACTCAAGCGTCATCGGGAGTTTGATGTATGCAACAACTGCCACAAGTGTCACGCCCCGGTTCCAAAGATAAGGAACTGAGTCACGTGACAATGGCCAGCAGCACACTCTGGCGGGCACCCCAATCTAATGGGCCCGTCGGAGTGCACCTAAGCTATAAAGTACAATGAATAACCCAACACATAACACATAAATAGTGAATCTAAATCTCATCCACAGGCAACAGATATAAGAGCACATAGAGGTAATCATAACTACTAATGTACAGAAAGAAAAAGTCACGAGAAAAATGTATCATAGCACACATACTAGAGTAGTCACACGGGAACAAATCCGCTAGTATAAATACTGGAATGAAAGTAAGCAATAAGATAACTAGGATCGGTATCTGAAATCTAGATAGTAATACCGTTCCAAGGATAGTGTCAATACCAGAGATCAGACGAAATCCTCGGGAATGATCTTGTCCTCTGCAACTGGTCCAGCTGCCGGATATGCTCCCGGTCCGTACTCCTCTGGGTAATCTTCCTCGCCTAAACCTGGAAGGGAACCAGGTCCTCAGAGGGAAGTAACAAGGTACAAAATGCAACATGCCAAGTATAACAGAAAGTACAAGTGCAACGACGGGGTAATCTAGCATAACCAACTAAGTGAGACACAGTTTAAAGACAATGTTCGACGCGTGGGCTGTCCAAAATAAAACCGTAGCTCCGGACACGGAAACACACGGGACGTACCGCAGCTCCGGACAAAGAGTCACACGGGTGATACAACTACTCTAGATACATGATCACTACAGAAATAATACATATACATATATAAGCGCATGCAGAGGAGCCCAAACGTCTAGAAACTGTCTTTCTCTACCCAAGCGGTCAACGATTGTGCGCTGAACCTGAACCTCTATCTAGCAATTTTGTCATACTGTAGTAACTATCAACAAACGCGACCCTAAGGTCGTCCCAGTCTCCAGTCATGATATCAGTATCAGGATATAGGAAATCTGGCACGATAACAGTGTATGAATGTGTCCTAGGGTTACGATATACACAGGTACGTACATCGAGGTGTTACGAACATCTAACATTCATTACGAGACGTTACGACGAACGTCTGCACCCGATTGTGATCCGGACGCAAAGTAACGATCTTAATCAAACACGCGCACAATGTATATAATGAAACAATAAATATCTGGTAACTGAAATACAGGATGGCAAGGTACACTTGCCTGCGTCCGGCTGCTGATGACGGGGATCCGGTACAACGTCCAAGTCCGCGGGTCCCGTAGTTCCTATAGACGAGACACAAGCTCAATCAATAACTATCACGAGACTGAAATAAGATGTGACACACGTCTAATTATATGTTCAACCTTAGTTACAAGTCACATGGACACGAAGCTAGAGGTTTGACCAAGGTTGACTAATGGTACATTACGTCAAATCCGATTAATCACCTATACAATATCATCAACAATCCTCAATTCTTATATCTCACCACGGTGTTCAGTAGTTCAAGCCATGATCAAATTCTTAAATTTTACTCTAGTCTTCACAGTCATTACCATGTACATTGACATATTTCATCCTCCAATAATTATTATTAATAAACCCTCGTTTATATAAAACCTTCCTTTAAATTATTGAATCTCATTTCTACCTATGTACAGCTAGTCCTCAAACAACTTCATCAATAGCTTTCAATATTAACCCAAGGTTTGATACCACTATACCATTTTATAGTAATTAACATGTTCCTTGATAATAATCAATGCCTTAATATCACCATCATTTCACAACCATTTAGATGCATACAACATCAAACCCTACTCAAAGCATTAAACATAAACCCTAAATATTAACCTTGTATTTAACCATCAGTTGCATATAATAAATAAATAAACCCTAAAATCTTAATGCATTGAAATACCCTAAACTCAATATAGCATACATGAACCCTAAACTAAGTAAGCTATATATAACAAATTCATAATATTAGACTAACCAAATCAATTTTACACTACAAGGAGGGGGAGAGTTCACCTTGGCGATGTGGTGGTGATGCTGGCCGGTTATGACACGCCGGAGGGGGAGGTCGTGGGGGTGTTGATGGTGGTGAGGTTGATGGTGAAGTCGACCGGAGGGAATGGTGGTGGTGTTGCGGGTGGTGGCCGCGGGGAGGTTGGTCGATGGAGAGGCCGGAGTAGTGGTGCTGGTGATGGCGGCTGCGGGGAGGTGGGTCGATGGAGGAGGTGCTATCGTGTGGTGGTGTTGACGGTGATGATGAAGAGAAGCAGGGTGGCCGGAGGGAAGTCGGCCGGTTGGGAGTTGGCTGGAGGGAAGTACAGTAGACCGGTCAAGATGGTGGTGGTGCGGGTGATGCCGTGGTCGTGTGGGGTGGTGTGGAGCTCCGGGCCAAAGTCGTGGCGGTGGCAGCGGGGCGGAGGAGCTCGCTGGAGGTGCGGGCTCGCCGGGGGAGAGGCTGCAGGCTCGTGGGGAAGAAGGAGTGGCCGGAGGGTGGAGAGTTTAATTAAAGAAGGAGAAGTGGAGAGGAAGAAGAAGAGAAGAAGAAGAAGAAGAAGAAGAAGAAGAATAAGGGACTAGCCTACGGTTGGGAGAATGAGGGAGGAGAGAGAAGGTGGGGGGTTTCCTAAGGTTTTGGGGATTAGGGCCTGCTTGGGGAGATGTGAAGTGAGGAGACATTTTATAGGGAGTTGTGTGATGATTGTGTGGTGAGGATGAGCTCCAAATTCAAATGGATGGCTAGGATTCATCATGAGGGAATTGTGTTCACACAATGGAGAGGGAGGGGTGAGGTTGGACTTGTCAAGGAGGAGAGGGGTGGCTTCTTCATTAGTTTGAACCAATGAGGGGATGACACCTAATGCAACATTTGCAAATAAGCCCATTAATTTTGGGTATTTGTACAAATACATAAAATGATAAAAAATTTATGGGTGAATTGGTGTTTTGTGTTTTTTAGGGTGTGGGGGTGTTGTGTATTTTGCATGGGATTAATTCATGGGGCATTGGGTTAAGTTGGGATTAAAAATGGGATTAGTCAAAGTTGGTATCCCCAATTTAATTAGAATAAATTGTCATGTGCTCTTAAATTAAATGGGGGCACATGGGATCTCAATTTGGAGTGACACAAAGGTCATGAAGGGTGTAGGCTTGGTGTTAGTCTTTGACCTTTTAATTGGTCTGGCTCAACGGGTTGAGTTGGTGTCTAAAATTGATGGCAACGACACAGGTGCGTGACACGGGATTAAATAATAGATTTTGGATACGGGAAGTTGTGCAATTAAATTAGAGCACAATGGATTATGATTTTGAGAGACAGAAAAGTCCAGCGCCTAAATTGGCGTGTCAAGTCAAAAGTGCAACAACCTGTTGGAAATTATGGGCTGATGTTGGGCTCCGAATATTGCAACAACGATAGGGCGCACCAAGGGTTTAATTAAATAATCAGACATCTGTAACCTTACTTCTAAACCTCAATTTCCTGATGTCAAACCAAAATTTTCTAACCCATAATCCGTCTATCTATAAAATTAAATGAGGGGGTTTACATCCTTCCCAACTTAGAAATTTGTCCCCGAAATTAAAAGTAAAGCACGATAATAGCTACGAGAATTTAAAAACAAACTGGTAATCAAATGCGATACGTAAATTCGTACCTCGATCCTCAAATAAATACGAAAAATACTGTCGAATAGAATTCTCGCACTACCAGGTAGATTCGCCTGGCGAATGATGCTTCCATGCAACTCTGACCAGTCGAATAGTCTGACCTCTCAAAGTTTTCTTACTGTGATCGAGTATCTCCACTGGCTGCTCTACGTAATATAAACTGGGCCCGACTATAATCTCTGAATGATCAAGCACGTGGCTAGGGTCTGCCACGTATCTCCTCAACTGCAATACATGAAATACATCATACACTCCTTATAATGATGGAGGGAATGCAAGATGATAAGCCACTTCGCCAACTCGTTCCAAGATGTCAAAAGGTCCGATGTACCTCAGACTCAACTTGCCTCTGCCTCCGAATATGATGGTACCACGAGTAGGCGATATCTTCAAAAATACATGGTCACCTTCCTTGAACTCCAAAGGTCTACGGTGCGCATCTGCCCAATGCTTCTGTCTGTCCTGTACTGCATGCAGGTGGCTCTGAATCTGCTTGACTTTCTCCATTGTCTGTGTCACCAACTCTGGACCAAGTATCTGATGCTCTCCCACGTCACTCCAATATACCGGTGACCTACATTTCCTGCCGTACAGTGCCTCATAAGGTGCCATCTGTATGCTAGCCTGGTAGCTGTTATTGTAGGAGAATTCCACTAAGTATAAATGGTCCTCCCAAGATCCTCCAAAGTCAATCATGCACGCTCTCAACATATCCTCTAGTATCTGTATCGTGCGCTCTGACTGGCCATCAGTCTGTGGATGATATGCAGTGCTGAACTTGAGACGAGTTCTTAGACTCTCCTGTATACTCCGTCAAAAATATGACGTGAACCTGGAGTCACGATCCGATATAATGCTGACAGGCACTCCATGTAGTCGTACTATCTGCCTCATATACATGTCAGCTAATATCTCTGTGGACTGTCCAACTCTGAAGGGCAAGAAATGTGCAGACTTGGTGAGTCTGTCTACGATAACCAAAACTGCATTCTTCCCGCTAGGGCTCCGCAAGAATCCTGTGACGAAGTCCATGGTAATGTGTTTCCACTTCCACTCGGGGATGGGAAGCGGCTGCAATAGTCCTGCAGTCCTCTGATGTTGAGCCTTGACTTGCTGACAGACCAAACATCTCGCCACGAATCTTGCAATCTTTCTCTTCATCCCATGACACTAGTAATGTTGTCTCAGATCTCGGTACATCTTCGTACCCCCGGGATGAATAGAATAAATTGAGCTATGAGCCTCGGTCATCAACTCCTGGTGTAGCTCGCCACTCAGAACATATAGGCGATCTCCACACCTCAATGTTCCGTCTTCATGAATCTTGAGTCCCGTCTGCATGCCGGCCTCTGTCCTCTCTCGCAGCCGTCGGAATCTCGTATCTGTAGGCAGGGCTGCCCTGATCCTCTCAACCAGCGGAGACTGAACCTCGAGACTGGCCATCTGTCCTTCCATGCCTGGCAATATAATCTCTCTCCTAAGCTCCTGAAGATCCTTTAGCAATTGACGCTGAGTCGTCAAAAAGTAGGCCATGGGCTTCCTGCTTAAGGCATCTGCTACTACATTCGCCTTGCCAGGGTGGTACTGTAACTCTATATCATAATCTGTCATCAACTCTAGCCATCGCCTTTGTCTCATATTGAGCTTCTTTTGAGTGTAGACATACTTCAGACTTTTGTGATCTGTGTAAATCTCTACACGCTCACCATATAGGTAGTGTCGCCATAGCTTTAGTGCAAATATCACTACAACTAGCTCTAGATCGTGCGTCAGATAGTTCTTCTCATGAACTCTCAGCTGTCTCGATGCGTAGGCTATTACTTTGCCGTGTTGCATCAGTACACATCCTAATCCGCTCCCAGACGCATCACTGTACACTACAAATCCTCCCGATCCTGAAGGAAGTGTCAAAATCGGTGCTGATGTCAGACGCTTCTTCAGCTTATCGAAAGCCGTCTGATATTCTTTGGTCCAGATAAACTCCTTGCCTTTACGCGTCAGTCGCGTCATAGGTGCAGCGATCCTTGAGAAGTTTTCCACAAATCTCCGATAATATCCGACAAGTCCGAGAAAACTCCTAACCTTTGTAACTGATGTAGGGGTAGGCCACATCTCTACTACAGCTATCTTCTCCGGGTCAGCTGATAGTCCATCTTCGGTGATTATGTATCCCAGGAATGGTACTCTATCCAAGCAGAACTCATATTTGCTGAGCTTGGCGTACAGCCTCTCCTGCCTCAGCGTCTCTAACATAATCTTGAGATGTCTCTCATGCTCCTCCTGGCTCTTGGAATATACCAAGATGTCGTCGATAAATACCACCACGATCTTACCTAAGTGCTGGCAAAAAATATTGTTCATCAGACTCATAAATACTGCTGGCGCGTTGGTTAAACCAAACGGCATGACTAGAAACTCATAGTGCCCATACTTCATCCGAAAAACCATCTTCGGAATGTCCTCTCTTCGTACCATGATATGATGATAGCCGAATCTGAGATCGATCTTTGTGAATACACATGTACCACTAAGCTGATCAAATAAATTATCGATGCACGGCAGTGGATACTTGTTCTTTATCGTTACAATATTTAACGCCCTGTAATCGATACACAAGCGTACCGTCCCGTCCTTCTTCGGCACAAATAAAATGGGTGCTCTCCATGGAGATACACTAGCCCGTTTGAAACCCTTAACTAAGAGATCATCTACTTGGACTTTCAACTCAACCAACTCCTTCGGTGCTAGTCTGTAGACAGGGGAAGTAACTGGCTCGGCTCTGGGAGTCAACTCTATGGTGAACTCTATCTCTCTGTCAGGTGACAGGCCTGGGAGATCCTCTGGAAACACATCCTCAAACTTTGATATAAGGTGAGGGTATATCGGTTCACCTTCTGAAATGTGTGTCGCTAGGGTAGGTTGGACACCATGCTCTCGGGCTCGCAGAAGAAACTCAAACTCAGGGTGATCTGGGGGTCTAAATATGACACAACCACGATGGCAATCTAGCGTTGCGTGGTATTGGCTCAACCAATCCATGCCTAGGACAATGTCATAGTCCGGCATGGAGAAGACCAAAAATCGGGCACGCATCTCTCACCCGCAGACAACTACTGAACATGATCTACAAGTGTTACTAACAGGTACTATTCTACCTCCCGTAAGAATCCTCTTGATCTTCGGAAGGGGTACAGTTGCTATTCTATGGGTGGCCACAAAACTAGCAGCTATAAAAGAGTGTGTGGCACCAGAATCAAATAAGACTACTGCTGGTAATGAAGCTACTAAGATAGTACCTGCGATCACTTCTCCGGCTGTCTCTGCCTCCTCTATAGTCATCGCATAGGCCTGACCATGTCTCGGTGCTGGTGCCCTCGGCTGCTGCTATCGAGCCTGCTGGAATCGATCTGCCTGTGGGGCTAAAGGTGGCCTCCTATAATTTCCCTTGGTGCTGGTGGTCGCAGTGCTCCTGCTCCTACGTAAGGCGGCCTCGGTCCGGGAGGCTGCTGATAAGGTCTCGGTGCTGGCAAGGCTGGCCGATGAACCATATGTACTGGAGCCCTCTGGTCTGGGCAATCTCAGACTGCATGCTGGTCTGACCCACATCTCAAACAAGCGCCCAGCCTCCGTCGACAGTCCCTCAATAAATGTCCCTTCTTGTCGCAGTAATGGCATGTGGGAATAACTGCTCCCTACAGGGGTGCTGCTCTCTGCTGCTACTGCTGTACTAGTAGACGCTTTGCAGGTCCTCCCTGCGGTGCTCGAACTGCTGATGATGATGCACAGGAGTGCTTCAGGCTGGCTTCCATCTTGTTGATGCGGTCCTGGCATCGTGCTGCTAATAATACCTCAGAGTAGGAGGTGGGAGCTATGGACCCGATAAATCTCTGGGTCTCGAAGCTCAAGCCTTCATAGAACTTCTCGGCCTTTGCCTCCTCGGTCGGGATCAGGTATGGTACAAATCTGCTCAGGCGGAGGAACTCAGCATTGTATTCCTCTATCGTCATACTACCCTGCCTGAGGTTCTGAAATCTATCCCGAAGCTCTGCTCGGGTAGTGGAGGGTATGTACATCTCCTGGAAGAGCCTAGAGAACTCTTCCCATGTGACCCGGTCTGGTCCCAAATGTTGCTCTTCTGAGAGCCACCAGTGATGAGCGTTGCTAGTGTGCTGCATCCTGACGGCAGTCATCCATTAGTGCCGGGAGAGGTCGGTAGCCTCCAGCTGGTGCTGAATGCTGGTGAGCCATGCATGGACCTCTGTCGGCTCTTCTGTGCCAGCAAAAGGTTGTGGCATCATACAACGGAAGTCTATGACAGACCCCATCATCGACTGGTGTGCTGGTGGTGATGCCTGCCCCAAGGCCGTCACGATACTCTCCCTCAAGGTCTCAGCCTGGCGCTGCTGGGCCTGTTGCTGAGCCTGCTACTGGACCTGCTGGTGGGCCTGCATTATCGCATATACCATCTGAAATATCTATGTCCCATCCATGGGTTGCCCTGCGGGGAAAGGCATATAGGGCATCTGGGGAGTTAATGGTGGAGGTGGGGGCAGCTGCTGCTCCTCCTCTTGTCTCGGGGTCCTCTGATCCTCAAGACCTGCCTGATGCAGAGTCTGGTGCTCGTCCGAAGGCACCTCTGGCTGCCCAGATGACTATCCCTGGGGAGCTGGAGTCAACAGAAGAACATACCCCAGTTTTGGTTCCCCGGATGATCCTGCATCACAGGGAACATCGCCCGGTTGCACGACGCGTCCGCTACGGAGATTCATAACTCTGAAAAGAAGTCATGACTACGATCAGCGTTGAGGAAATAAACAAGATGCAATTTGGTAAAAGAAATCGAGATAGAGGTGTCATGTGAAGGTTTTAAACTTGTAGATAAGATTCCTAATATCTATTCCTAATTTGCAGGCTCGTTTGGCACAATCAGGTGACCAAGACGATTTAAATCGGACCTGCATGGGCCACCACAAAAACCTTGTCATGCCTCGGTTCCAAAGATAAGGAACTGAGTCACGTGGCAATGGCCAGCAGCATACTCTGGCGGGCACCCCAATATAATGGGCCCGTCGGAGTGCACCTAAGCTATAAAGTACAATGAATAACCCAACACATAATACATATATAGTGAATCACAGGCAACAGATATAAGAGCACATAGAGGTAATCATAACTACTAATGTGCAGAAAGGAAAAGTCACGAGAAAAATGTATCATAGTACAAATACTAGAGTAGTCACACGGAAACAAACCCACTAGTACAAATACTAGAATGAAAGTAAGCAATAAGATAACTAGGAACGGTATCTGAAATCTAGATAGTAATACCGTTCCAAGGATAGTGTCACTACCAGAGATCAGACGAAATCCTCGGGAATAATCTCGTCCTCTGCAACTGGTCCAGCTGCCGGATATGCTCCCGGTCCGTACTCCTCTGGGTAATCTTTCTCGCCTAAACCTGGAAGGGAACCATGTCCTCAGGGGGACTTAACAAGGTACAAAATACAGCATGCCAAGTATAACAGAAAGTACAAGTGCATCGACGGGATAATCTAGCATAACCAACTAAGTGAGACATAGTTTAAAGACAATGTTCGATGCGTAGGCTGTCCAAAATAAAACTGTAGCTCCGGGCAAAGAGTCACATGGGTGATGCAACTACTCTTTATACAGGATCACTACAGAAATAATACATATACATATATAAGCACGTGCAGAGGAGCCCAAACGTCTAGTAACTGTCTTCTCCTTTCCAAGCGGTCAACGATTGTGTGCTGAACCTGAACCTCTATCTAGCAGTCTCGTCATACTGTAGTAACTATCAACAAACGCGACCCTAAGGTCGTCCCAGTCTCCAGTCATAATGTCAGTATCAGGATACAGGAAATCTCGCACGATAACAGTGTATGAATGTGTCCTAGGGTTACGATATACACAGGTACGTACATCGATGTGTAACGAACATCTAGCATTCGTTACGAGACGTTACGACAAACGTCTGCACCCGGTTGTGATTCGGACGCAAAGTAACGATCTTAATCAAACACGCGCATAATGTATATAATAAAACAATAAATATCTAGTAACTGAAATACAGGGTGGCAAGGTACACTTTTCTACGTCCGACTGCTGATAACGGGGATCCGGTCCAACGTCCAAGTCCGCGGGTCCCGTAGTACCTAGAGACGAGACACAAGCTCAATCAATAACTATCACAAGACTGAAATAAGATGTGACACACGTCTAATCATATGTTCAACCTTAGTTACAAGTCACATGGACAAGAAGCTAGAGGGTTGACCAATGTTGACTAATGGTACGTTACGTCAAATCCGATTAATCACCTATACAATATCATCAACAATCCTCAATTCTTATATCTCACCACGGTGTTCAGTAGTTCAAGCCATGATCAAATCCTCAAATTTTACCCTGGTCTTCACAGTCATTACCATGTACGTTGACATATTTCATCCTCCAATAAATTATTATTAATACACCCTCGTTTATATAAAACCTTCCTTTAAATTATTGAACCTCATTTCTACCTATGTACAACTAGTCCTCAAACAACTTCATCAACAGCTTTCAATATTAACCCAAGGTTTGATATCACTCTACCATTTTATAGTAATTAACATGTTCCTTGATAATAATCAATGCCTTAATATCACCATCATTTCACAACCATTTAGATGCATACAACATCAAACCCTACTCAAAGCATTAAACATAAACCCTAAATATTAACCTTGTATTTAACCATCAGTTGCATATAATAAATAAATAAACCCTAAAATCTTAATGCATTGAAATACCCTAAACTCAATATAGCATACATGAACCCTAAACTAAGTAAGCTATATATAACAAATTCATAATATTAGACTAACCAAATCAATTTTACACTACAAGGAGGGGGAGAGTTCACCTTGGCGATGTGGTGGTGATGCTGGCCGGTTATGACACGCCGGAGGGGGAGGTCGTGGGGGTGTTGATGGTGGTGAGGTTGATGGTGAAGTCGACCGGAGGGAATGGTGGTGGTGTTGCGGGTGGTGGCCGCGGGGAGGTTGGTCGATGGAGGAGGTGCTATCATGTGGTGGTGTTGATGGTGATGATGATGATGATGAGAAGCAGGGTGGTCGAAGGGAAGTCGGCCGGAGGGAAGTGCAGTGGGCCGGTCGAGATGGTGATGGTGCGGGTGATGCCGTGGTCGTGTAGGGTAGTGTGGAGCTGCGGGCCGAAGTCGTGGCGGTGGCAGCAGGACGGAGGAGCTCGCTAGAGGTACGGGCTCGCCGGGGGAGAGGATGCGGGCTCATGGGGAAGAAGGAGTGGCCGGAGTTAAGGCCGGAGGGTGGAGAGTTTAATTGAAGAAGAAGAAGTGGAGAGGAAGAAGAAGAGAAGAAAAAGAAGAAGAAAAAGGGAGTAGCCTACGGTTGGGAGAAGGAGGGAGGAGAGAGAAGGTTGGGGTTTCCCAAGGTTTTAGGGATTATGGCCTGCTTGGGGAGATGTGAAGTGAGGAGACATTTTATAGGGAGTTGTGTGATGATTGTGTGGTGAGGATGAGCTCCAAATTCAAATGGATGGCTAGGATTCATCGTATGGGAATTGTGTTCACACAATGGAGAGGGAGGGGTGAGGTTGGACCGATCAAGGGGGAGAGGGGTGGCTTCTTCATTAGTTTGAACCAATGAGGGGATGACACCTAATGCAACATTTGTAAATAAGCCCCTTAATTTTGGGTATTTGTACAAACACATAAAATGATGGAAAATTTGTGGAAGAATTGGTGTTTGGTATTTTATAGGGTGAGGGAGTATTGTGTGTTTTGCATGGGCTTAATTCATGGGGCATTGGGTTAAGTTGGGATTAAAAATAGGATTAGTCAAAGTTGGTATCCCCAATTTAATTAGAATAAATTGTCATGTGCTCTTAAATTAAATGGGGGCACATGGGTTCTCAATTTGGAGTGACACAAAGGTCATGAAGGGTGTAGACTTAGTGTCAGTCTTTGACTTTTTAATTGGTCTGGATCAACGGGTTGAGTTGGTGTCTCAAAATTAATGGCAACGACACAGGTGCGCGACACGAGATTAAATAATAGATTTTGGATACGGGAAGTTGTGCAATTAAATTAGAGCACAAGGGATTATGATTTTGAGTGACGGAAAAGTCCAGCACCTAAATTGGCGTGTCAAGTCAAGAGTGCAACAATCTGTTGAAAATTATGGGCTGATGTTGGGCTCCGAATATTGCAACAACGGGAGGGCGCACCAAGGATTTAATTAAATAATCAGACATCTGTAACCTTACTTCTAAACTTCAATTTCCTGATGTCAAACCAAAATTTTCTAACCCATAATCCGTCTATCTATAAATATAAATGAAGGGGTTTACAACAAGGCCTGACACAACTTTTGCTGTGGGGATGCTGAGTTTGTTCATGAGCAAACTAGGAGTAGAGCACTGAAAAGCTGTGAAGAGTGTGATGAGATATCTCAACAGGACTCATTAGTATGCACTGCACTACAACGATTATCCAACAGTGGTGGAAGGCTTCAGTGATGTAAGCTGGTATTCAGAAGTAGAGAGCAAAGGTCTATAGGAGGATACGTCTTCTTCATGGGTGGAGCAACTATATCGTTGAAGTCGAAGAAATATGCAATGCTATCTCATTCCTCGATGGAATCTGAGTTCTATGCGCTGGCGGCTGCAGCAGATGATGCATAGTGGATTCGGGAGCTCATGTATGATATTCTAGTGGTGTGTGTGCATATTTTGATGATACCGATTTACTGCCACAACCAAACGACTGCAGCGGTGGCATCAAATGATCTCTTTAATGGTAAGAAGAGGACTGTGTGACTAAGGCACAGAAAAGTGAATGATCTTATCAAGATCGGAGTCATTGCCGTGATTGATGTTCGGAGCCAGGAAAATCTGGCCGATACGTTCACCCAAGGTCTTAAGCACCAGCTGGTTGAGGATATAATAATCAAGATGGGCTTAAAGATATTCTGATATTGTGTCTTTGTAATCCTACCATTTAGTTTTATGCTATTAGTTCAAAGAGAAATCTACTAGGCATCTAGCTATTGGTTCAAGGGAGGATCATTGAATGAAAGAATATCAGGAATAGTGGGTAGTCTTTTGAGACATTGAGGGATTACAAACCCAGAAGCACTGTTGTCTACTAATTGTTCTTTTGTATAGAACAAGTCCTGTGGGAGGATGGTTTAGATGCTTTAATGAGTTCTCAGATATTTTGAATGTCTGGTGTGCTTAACAGGAAGCACTGTAGCACAACACTACAAATGAGCGTAAGGTCTCTAAGATACAGTGGGTGACACCACCAAGACATTCCTCGGTAAGACTAATGCCCCGGCTTCCCGAGCCATGTCACAGTGGTGTAGCACCGCACATAGGCAGGTAGCCTAATACTGTAGAATGAAGAGTATAGGCAACACTACAATGAGGCCGGTGTCCTCATGTTACAGTGTGTGATACCACAGAGGTAAAAGATATAAATCCTTGGCTACGCGAGCCATGTCACAGCGGTATAACACCACAAGGAAGTGCAAGGCTTCATGCTGGGTAGTTTGGCACTACAAAGAGACTGGGACCTCATGCTACAGTAGCATGACACTACGATAAAGTGTAGCCTCGGTTCTGGGCTATGTCATAGCGGAGTAGCACCGCTAGGAAGCTTGAGGCTTCATGCTAAGGACTCTTTAAAAGAACTCACCTAGAGTGTATGGAAAGAGATATAAGATGTCACTTGAATAAAAACTTGTAGACGTCCAAAATACATACACCGAAACCAGGCGTGCACATGGCCTTTAATGTGCAACCAGAAGTACAACTGATGTCTTTGTGTGAGTGGAAAGAATTATAGCTATGGTGCAGAATTCAAGGCTTAGTCCATTCTTGTATCATACTATTGTTCGACCCATACCGGAAGATTTAAGTCGAAATGACATCTATCCTAATCTATGATGGACAGTCACTATGGGGAACGCTCAACCCATATATATTAAGATATGTGGGAGATTGTTGGTATTTTTGCCTTTAGACTAGTAAAGATAGTCCCACATTGGCTACACCACAAAGTGGGTATCTCAATATAATACTTTGTATGAGTTGAGGTGTTCACATGGGGTGTGGTAGGACACATGGGTGCCATGTGGGGGTATTTTTCTAAGAGAAAAAAGGATTAACTCCTCATGAAAGCATTTATGATTTTTGTCATGCTCTTGGAATTATTTCCATAGGAGGTAAGCCCCTAAGGGGCTTAGCGACTCAAACTTGGACTCGGACTCGGGCTTAAGGGCGCAAAATAGCGCTTTGTTGGCGCACTTTACACTTAGCACATCAGCATCGGGGCATGACGCTTGTGCGCATTTGATGCGCTCGGTTGTGTGTGAGTTGCATGCGCCGTCGCATGAGCCGGCCGCATGAGATGGATGCATGAGCCGGATGCATGAGCCGATGCATGGGCGGGTTGCATGAGCCGGACGCATGAGCGGACTGCATTAGCTGGATGCATGAGAGGACCGCATGAGCTGGCCGCATGAGCGGTCGCATGGGCTGCCGCATGAGCTGCTGCGTGCGCTGCTAAGTACGCGGTTGCTGCGCTGCTGTATGAATGTCACATGGGCAGTGGCTTGCATGGTCGCTGCTATCGGATATATTTGAACGGTTATGGAAAGATATGGTCGGTTATTCAGATTCGTTTTTGTGAGATTTGAATTAATTCGTTCCTATCTTTGTGGGATTCAAATTAAAGTTGTTCTATCTTTCTGTAACTAATGGGAGGCCATGCTCCTCTATAAATATTCTTTTCGTGCCTCCATTGAGGTTTTATTTCAAAATTTAGGAGACGAAGAGAGTTGCTGCAGCCGCCATTGCAGTCCAGAAAGTTCGTGCAAGTCCAAGTAAGGAGGTGACAACGAGCATTCCAGAAGTTCTACGTGAACTTGCTTGTTCCTGAGAGTAGATCGTGTGGGACGAATCTTGCTTTGAGCAACGGTAATTTTTATCACCCCAGCAAGCATATTTCCTTCTTCTCCTTTCTCTTCTTTTCTGCTAGTTGAAATTTTGTTCTGTCAGTCTACGTTTGCGAGTGCAAGAAAGAACGTAAAGTTTATTTTTTCTGATTCTTATGTAATCTTGAGAGCAAGTTGTAATCAAGATCTTTATATTGTTGTTCATGGAAATCGAGAATAGTCAAAGTGGAAATATTTGTGTGAACCTCTGATCTCGACCACGCGTTCTTCCATCTTTGGTTAAGTCTCGGGACTAACGGATCTCTGGACGCCACAAATCACCAAAGAGGAGTTTAAATCGCTAGATATTCAATTTAAGAATGTCGCTCATAAACTGCTCGATGTAATGCCAGAGAGGAAGACCTCACGCTTAAGTTGTGCTGCTAGGTGTCAGACTTAGTTTTCTGAGGATCAGCTTCTCCAGTTATTAATCCGAGTGCATCTCTCGGGAAGATTTTGGGTGCTGGACTTCCTCCATCCGAGTGAGCTTTTTTAATTCATAGGTAATTTTCGGACTGTCTCGATTATTTGACACAAATCTTCGGTTTACACAGTCTCGTGTCTACTAGTCCAGATCGGACACTTCAGAATACTCTATTATCTGTGTCCGTGAATCGGAGACACATGTATGATTCATTTACTCCTATGTTCTTCTGTTAGTGTTGGTTTAAATATAGTCCAGTGATGGCATTTAGGAGAGAATACTGTAAGTTGAACTGAGTATAGGCGGGAATTGCTGAATAAATTGTTTGATTTAGATTTACAGACTGTACTGAGGTTTGAATGATATATATTGATTTGAATTTAATGAGTTGTTCATTTGATTAGAATGAGAATAGGCCGGCTGATTGGAAATAAATTAAGGGGTTGGGTTTGAGCTAGAACTTAACATGCCTTAATAAACTGTAGAGAATTTTGAGTTGCATCCCACTTTATTCTGCGTATTTCAAGGGGCACCCCAATGCTTTACCATAATGTAAGTCACCCCCCACATTTTATGAATTTCGTCCAATATTGACAGTCAACTGGATTGATCCAATTTTTTGGACCAAATTACTCCAATCTTCTTCTCAAGCTGCTGGCAATCCCGCCTCCCCTGTCTCGCTCTATCCCCCCTCGCACAACCCTCTGCCATCACCACCACCAGCATCACCACCACCTTAACCAACACCAACACCAACACCACCTTCACCACCATCAACCCAACCCTCCGTGTCCAGCACCCCTCGCCCCCGTTCCCCCGCCGCCCCCTCCTCCATGGTACCGACCCCCAACCCCGTGCCCCCGCTCTCCCGCTGTTCACCCCTTCCCCTTGTTGCTCGCCCCCGACGCCGCCGCGAGCCCCCGCGCCCCCGCCACGAGCCCACGCACTTTCGTCGTGCCTGCTATCCCGCTGCCCCCGCCATTGTGCCCCCGCTCCCCCGCACCCCCACTACCCCGAGCCCCCCGGGCTCCCCCAGCCCCCTCGGCGCCCCCGCTACCCCGAGCCCCCTCCTCGCTGTGCTCTCCCACCCCCTTGTCTACTGCCCCCCTCCACTGCAACCACTGCTGCTGCGCCCACTATCGCTGTTGTAGTTGTTGCCCCCCCAAACAGGAGCCCCCGACGCCGGAGAAAAATGGGGGGGGGGGGGGGGGGAGGGGAGAGAAGAGAGAGAGAGGGCGAGGGGCTCGCGGCGGTGGGGGTGGCAGCAGGGCTCTTGGCTGTGGTGGCTCGCAGAGGCAGGGATGAGCAGCAGGGGGAGAGGGTGAGCAGCGGAGGACATTCTTGTCCAAATTTGTTGGTTAAACATGTTGACCGTGAGTTGGCGATGATTTCCGTCAAAAGTGGGATGCACCTTGAATTATGCTAAAAAAGGTAGGATGCAACTCAAATTTTCTCTAAACTGTATCATGAGTTGGTTTAACAATAAGAATAATGGAAAATAACGTTGGGTCATTTGTGTGGGCTTTATTCGTTGGGAACCTAATCATTCAATAAACTGAACCTATATCTTTCAGATATAGGGATAGACCGAGCATAAATTATAAGATGTATTTATTAATTTGATCAGAATGATAGTTGGCTTCTAAGCTGGAAGTATTGAGTTAAAAAATTATAATGGGCCCTGATATCTAAGAATAGATATTATAAGATATAAATTTGGCCCAGTGACTTTTTGAGTTTGAGAAATAATTAGACTATTAAGTTATTTTTATAGGATTATATAAGTAGGGCTTTGGGTCAAGAATTGAATATTTGTCTAAATAAACCATTGGGCCAATAAATTAGTTATGTTAGCAGTAAGCTTTTGTAATAAGACTTGTATATATTGTTGAATTTAATGGAAAATATATGGAGATGACCTAAATAGGAATTTATGAGATATGTAGGAATAGGAAATCTTATAATGGAATTGTGTATTTTTATAGGTTGGATTAGGCGCAAGTTCAGCGGATTTTGGACGTGAGGCAAGTACTACGACTTGAGCTCTTTATATTGTATTTCTGCATTATTCTTGATCTCATATTAGACACGAGATTGACACAAGGATATTGTGCGACATTGTGTCATTGTGATTGTATTGTGGGGACGGAGAAATATCGAGTAGGTATGTGATCACACCTAACTTCGCTAGGTTATTGTGAATAGCCTAATCGTACACTTCATGTACGATTAAGCCGTCGGTCACATGCTGAAACAATATTTAAAAACACTATTGCATTATTGTGATTGCTCATTGTTTCAGTCATTGTACTATTGTCTAGTATTGCAGGTTAATCATTTTATTAGTTGTTGTATTGCATTTCAGTTTTATTTTGTATTAGGTTCATTTCTTAGGGTGTACTTTCCTCCTTCCTGACTAGATGTTGACATATTATGTCTCAGAGACAACATTGGACTGGATGGCATCTTCTAGAAGACTATAGAATTATGATATATATATTGATGTATAAATGTGGAGATCTTGTTGTAAATTTATTACACCTAATTTATTTTCGGAGTCATCCTATTGTATGATGTACTAAACTCAGATAGTGAAATATGTGGTGTGATGATTGATACTATTGGGCATGATTGTTGTAACCACCGTTCCCGAAAAATTTCCAAAATTCTTATTTTTATTTGAACTCAAAATATTTTTCTTATAGTTTTTTCTTAATAGAAATTTGACTTAAAAGAATTATTAGTGGCAAAAGGACATTTTGGTAATTGTGTAAACTAACCTAGATATTTTCTAATTAAGCATGTGAGGATAAAGACTTCTAGAAAGATTCCCTAACCACCCACTAACTATCCTAACTAATTTGTAACTAACCTAACTACCTAGTTTCTAGAATTTTCTACCCAAACTCTATATAAACCCTCATTTTCTAAGCACAAATCATTTTTTTATTATTTTTCAGACCCAAACCCTAAAGGTGAACCCACCTACTCAGATCCATGGAGAGAGAGTGAGGGCTTTGTCTATTTCTGTTCACGAAGTCACTTCCCGAGCTTGACGTAGCCGTAACCATGGCAGAGCTCGAACAAGTTCTCATATTAATTGTCACTTTATTATATCGATGGATGAGAATAAGAGTAGTGCGAGAACTCCTCGAGATCAGATCCACAATCCTTAAACCAAACAAGGACCGGGATTGCATGCTTTCCCCCGAGTTGAACTACACCCCTTATTCTATCCAACGTATAATAAGGTGATCAAGAAAAATTAGTAAGTGCATATAAGGCTACATCTACAGGACTCAAGTCAGGTACTTAGTCAATTTAACACAGGGTCACATCTGGGTCATACAAGTCCTTTCTAAGTTTAACACATAACATCGCAATCATTCAATCAAACGAGAATATTTTTAAACCAAGAAAGTGTTCAATGTGTGCATGAAACAGTGAGCGCATAGCTAGGGTGCCGCATGAAGTCGAGACCGCATGGGTGTCAAGGCTGCATGGAGTCGCGGGCCGCATGTATGTCAAGGTCGCATGGATGGGGCAAGGTCCACTCTTCGGGACAAGTACCAAAGTGATGGGCAATAAATGCAAGTTAGAAGGGTGACATAAAGTGATAGATGTGACTGATGTGACATACAATAAAGTGTGTCAGAAGAACAAGACAAAATCATAAAAAGATGAGCCAAGGCGGTGCTGATATTACATTCAAAGAAAGAGAAAATGCATAGCTCGAGGCAACATTTTTCTCTTGGCCGCATAAACACTTGGTCGCATGAAATCTTTTGGACTTAGTAAAATTTTATTCGTTCAAGTTTTATGCATTTGGCCAAGGGGCGCATTTACAGATTTCAGTCATGCATCCAACAAGATGGCCACATGCTGACTTTGGAGTGAGAAGTCAAGGTCGCATGCTAAGCGTGCCGTATGGAGCTCTTCATCCCAGAACAGTAGATTTTGGTCATGAAAGTTCCGAAAACCCAAGTTTTGTTTCTTCCATGGAAACCTCAAACGAATTCCAAATCTAACAAAGTAAAGTTCTAAACTACTCAAAATCAAATGCTCATCAACATAGAATAACAAGTTTTCGAAAACAATAAATTTTTAGAGATCAAAATCCAAGAAAACTTAAGAACACATAAAAAGTGCTAAACTAAAAATATAGATATATACTAATCCATCAACCAAATCCGAAAATACCAAGTTCTAAACATATAGAGAATCACATAACAAACATAATGGACTCATAAAATAGAAGATTTCTCTATTTTCATGCAAGGTGTACTTGCCTATGGAGGAAGAGAGAAAACCTAAGAGAGAGAATATAAAGGACATAATGAAAAGAGAGAGAGAGAGAGAGAGAGAGAGAGAGAGAGAGAGAGAGAGTTTTGGTTTATATAGGGAGAGTTTGGGTTCACTTAACCAATGGTTTAAGTCATGACCAAGCCTTGATCTCAAAATAAACTAAGAACCAACTCTACCAGAAAATAGTCGGGCCTCCAACCAACCTGACAACCATGTCAGCAAGCAAGAATACGTTACAAATACGTATATCGAGAACGGGGAGTGACATCTCTACCCAACTTAAAAAAATTCTGTCCTCGAAATTTAAGCTCAAGGCTAGTTAGAGATATCGAGACGAGCAACAAACTAACTACAAGCAATCTATACATAAATATAAGCAGTTACAACCAACACATATAATGAAACAAAGCTACATCATCTCACTTGAGTGCTTGTCGATCACGAAATAAAAAATGCAAAGGCATACGAAGGAAATATACCTTATGAGTCGATAAGTACGGGTACCGAGATCGAATATCGTCCTCACGCTCCTACGTCGACTCCCCCAAGGAGTGATAACCCCAAGCAACATGAACAAGTCGGATAGTCCGGTTCTTAAGTACCTTCTTTCTCTGATCCAACATGGACACAGGTTGTTCCTCATAAGTTAAGTCGGTACCAACGACTAACTCAGATTGATCGAGGGCATGACTCGGATCCAGGACATACCTACGTAACTGAGATACATGAAATACATCATGTACTTCAGGAAGCTAAGGCGGAAGAGCAAGATGATAAGCAACATCCCCTACCCTCTCGATAATATCGAATGGTCCCATATATCGTGGGCTAAGCTTTCCATGAACCACGAATCTAATGACTCCACGGGTGGGCAAAATCCACAAAAATACGTAGTTGTCGTCAAAAAACTCTAACGGCCTACGATGATGATCTGTCCAATGACGATGACGATCTTGCGTAACCTGAAGCAGCTCCCTGATTTGCTTAACCACTTCAATCGTTTGAGTGATCATTTCAGGCCCTAACATCTTTGGTTCACCAATGCCATTCCATGCCAAGGGTGTCACACCCCGGTCCCGCAGAGGTCGTTCGTCCTCGCTTGCTTCCTACGGAATCAATCGTCCTCGCACGGGCGTGATGCCGTACAAGCCTAAAGTGCGCTTGCACAAGGCCAAAGCTTTGAACAAGGTTAAGTAAGCTATTCAAGACAGGAGCAGTGGCACGTATATTGCAGAGAAGTAAAGAACACAATAGCATATGGAAATAAGTTCTTTATTGATAATCGAAAGTGTTACAAGTGGCGCATGGCCGAGGTTACAGATCGCTCAAGCACCCTTTCTCTCGATTACAATGACACCGTTCCATACATTATGTCCCTCTATACAAAAGTAGCTTAAAGCAATCTCGATACGTCTCAAGGCATCGACTTTAGATTTCTGGTGCCTTGGGATGAGGCATGGCTATCGCTTCCTCGGACGATCCAGCACCTGAGAACAAGCAAACTGTTGGTGGGTCAGCACTTTTATAAGTACTGGTGAGTAAAAACAACTGAACAGAAGCTTACACCTCCTAAAACCCACACTAAGTAAGCATATGACAAAATATTACATTACTAGTGATCTTGCTACTTTTACCTAAGTTCTTTTCATGCAGCTCAGGATTATAGTCAGTTTACTTCTTTTGAAAACATATCTTGGAAATAATTTTGCATATTCAACAATAAGCATACATACGGGACAGTATTTTATCATGCAGTGCACAACATGTAATGTGCACCATATTCTAACTCTTAGGGACAAAGTTCTCTAGTGGACTGTTCATCTCAAATTAAAATAAACATTAAGTGGACTATCATACTTTCAAGCACACAAGAAGAACTAGCTATATGATTTCGGTCCCCGAGAAACTCAGGATCGGTAGCGGTAATCCAGCTAACTAATAACTCCTTTATCTGATGCTATTAGCAGCTGTGACACATGGTTGCTCTTCACTAACATAATAGCAGCCGGGACCAAGGTTCAGCTCTGCACTAATAGCCATTATCCGATCGATGCGAATGCATGAAGAACTATCAGATAAACTCTATGATGCACATGTTCATGGACAAGCATGCTATATATAAACTCTTTATGTTTCTTACCCCTTGCCGAACGGCTATCCCTGCAGCAGACGTACAAGTGAGCAATAATTTACATAAACATATATGCATAAGGTTCTCTTTCCCTGTCCGTCTCTGCATCAAACAGTTAGGTATGCAAGAAGGCTAGCCTAGCATGCGCCCTATTAATATGATGGTCCATGGGTAGCCCCATGATTAGCAGCGGTTGTCCAAGGTTCAGCTCTTCACTAGCACGCACCTGTGACTCAAGGTTCAGCTCTTCACCAACACACACGAGTACTAGCAGCTGTGACATCATAAGTTTCGCACAACACTAATAGACATATCGCCCCACTAGACCCCCTGCGGGCCGTATCCTCAGGGCGAAACAAAAATCTTTTTCGGACCGAGCGATTCCCAGTGCCCCAGGAACCGTCGAGAGACAAGACCTTGTGCACAAGTTGTCCGAGACCAATGCAATGAAATAAAACATCTATAATACTAGCAAAACAAATGATCAAGCAAAACATATATGGTCTAGCAAAACTCATCTTGTCAAACAAAGCACATCTCTCACATATCTAATAGCACACCCCACTAGACCCCCTGCGGGCCGTATCCTCAGGGCGCACTATTAGTCTATGCTTATACGAATCAAAGACTTATAGCAGTTCGATATAGCAAAATAGACAAGAGAAACATATAATAGCAAACACAATTTTAATTTTATATCTAGCATGCAATATCTATCTCTTTCTTAGCATATTTCAAGGGACTTATTCAAGCGATTCTTTTACTTATCATTTTAGCATAGTAAGGGTTCGTTCAATAGCTGTATCGGTGTAACTAAGCATGCAATATTTCTTATATTCTAGACTTAGCAAGGCAAAGTTCTATCTCATTCAGACAAGCATACAAATTCTCTAGTTAAGCAAGTAGGTTCGTTTCAATGACAAGCGATACAAGTTCTCTTTATTAAGCATACAGAGTCAAGTTCTATCATTCTTCTTATAAAAATATTTTCTTAAGCAAACAAGCATTCAAAAACTCAGATTCATTATTAAGGCGTGCAAGAATCAGATAATGCAGTTCTGTCCACTCATATTGATCAATCGTCTTCTGGTTCGGTCTGGAATCCTCCGAGAAGACTTTCGTTCGAGCAAGCAAAGCGATATCACTTGTACATAGTGCCTACGCAGAGTGGGGCACTACATACTTACCCACCAATAAAGTATTTTATCCTCAAAACTCAAGGAGAAACTCACAAAAATCCAGAGCAGCGATAGTCCTCATCCCTCACCATCCTCAATCAAAACACAAGCAAATCACAAGCACGAAAACACAAATCTCAAGCAACAAATCAAATTCAGAAAACTTTTGCACGCAACTTTGAGAATATCTATGGACTTATTTTATGGAACATTCATTGCAGCACAATAACGAGCACATCTCAGAGTCGGAGGCAACGAAATGGGCAAAGAATCGAGTCGCTCTAATACTATTATGTCATGCCCCGGTCCCGCAGGGACCATTCGTCCTTGCTTGGTCCCTACGAGATCGATCGTCCTCGCACGGGCGTGATGCCTTACAAGACTAAAGTACGCTTGCACAAGGCCAAAGCTTTGAACAAGGGTAAGTAAGCTATTCAAGACATGAGCAACGACACATATATTGCAGAGAAGTAAAGAACGCAATAACTTATGGAAACAAGATCTTTATTGATAATCAAAAGTATTACAAGTGGCGCATGGCCAAGGTTACATATCGCTCAAGCACTCTTTCTCTCGATTACAATGATACCGTTTCATACATTATGTCCCTCTATTCAAAAGCAGCTCAAAGCAATCTCGATACATCTTAAGGCATCGACTATAGATTTCCGGGTCCTTGGGATGAGGCACGACTATCACTTTCTCGGACGATCCAGCACCTGAGAACAAGCAAGCTGTTGGTGGGTCAATACTTCTATAAGTACTGGTGAGTAAAAATAATTGAACAAAAGCTACATCCCCTGAAGCCCACACTAAGTAAGCATGTGGCAAAATATTATATTACTAGTGATCTTGCTACTTTTACCTAAGTTTTTTTCATGCAGCTCAGGATTATAGTCAGTTTACTTCTTCTGAAAATATAGCTTGGAAACAGTTTTGCATATTCAACAATAAGCATACATACGGGACAATGTTCTATCGTGCAGTGCGCAACATGTAATGTGCACCATATTCTAACTCTTAGGGACAAAGTTCTCTAGTGGACTGTTCATCTCAAATAAAAACAAACATTAAGTGGACTATCATACTTTCAAGTACACAAGAAGAACTAGCTATATAATTTTGGTCTTCGAGAAACTCAGGATCGGTAGCGGTAATCTAGCTAACTAATGACTCCTTTATCTGATGCTATTAGCAGCTGTGACACATGGTTGCTCTTCACTAACATAATAGCAGCCGGGACCAAGGTTCAGCTCTGCACTAATAGCCATTGTCCGACCAATGCGAATGCATGAAGCACTATCAGATAAACTCTAAGATGCACATATTCATGAACAAGCAGGCTATATATAAACTCTTTATGTTTCTTACCCCTTGCCGAACGGTTATCCCTGCAGCAGACATACAAGTTAGCAACAATTTGCATAAATATATATATATGTATAAGATTCTCTTTCCCTGTCCGTCTATGCAAGAAAGCTAGCCTAGCATGCGCCCTAACTATATGATGGTCCATGGGTAGCCCCATGATTAGCAGCGGTTACCCAAGGTTTAGCTCTTTACTAGCACGCACCTGTGTCGGCAGCTGTGACTCAAGGTTCATCTCTTCACCAACACAACATGAGTACTAGCAGCTGTGACATCATGGGTTCCGCACAACACTAATAGAAATATCGCCCCACTAGACCCCCTGTGGGCCGTATCCTTAGGGCGAAACAAAAATCTCTTCCGGACCGAGCGATTTCCAGTGCCCCAGGAACCGTCGAGAGACAAGACCTTGTGCACAAGTTGTCCGAGACCAATGCAATGACACAAAACATCGATAATGCAAGAAAAATAAATGATCAAGCAAAATATATATGGTCCAACAAAACACATCTTGTCAAACAAAGCACATCTCTCACATATCTAATAGCACACCCCACTAGACCCCCTGCGGGCCGTATCCTCAGGGCGCACTATTAGTTTATACTTATACGAATCAAAGACTTATAGCAGTTTGATATAGCAAAACAGACAAGCGAAACATATAATAGAAAGTATGATTTCGATTTCATATGTAGCATGCAATATCTATCTCTTTTTAGCATATTTCAAGGGACTTATTCAAGCGATTCTTTTACTTATCTTTTTAGCATATAAAGGGTTCGTTCGATAGCTTAGTCGGTGTAACTAAGAATGCAACATTTCTTATATTCTAGACTTAGCATGGCAAAGTTCTATCTCATTCAGACAAGCATAAAAATTCTCTAGTTAAGCAAGCATGTTTGTTTTAATGACAAGCTATGCGAGTTCTCTTTATTAAGCATGCAGAGTCAAGTTCTATCATTCTTCTTATGAAACTATCTTCTTAAGCAAACAAGCATTCAAAAACTCAAATTCATTATTAAGGAGTGTAAGAATCAGAGAATGCAGTTCTGCCCACTCACATTGATCAATCGTCTTGTGGTTCGGTCGGGAACTCTCCGAGAAGACTTCTGCTCGAGCAAGCAAAGGGATATCACTTGTACATAGTGCCTACATGGAGCGGGGCACTACAAAGGGTGATATGCACTTCCTTCCATATAATGCCTGGAAAGGAGCCATCTATATGCTGGCCTGATAACTGTTGTTGTATGAGAATCCCACTAAGTGAAGATGATCTTCCCAAGACCCCCCAAAGTCTAAGGTACAATCCCGCAACATATCTTCCATTATTCGGATCATCCTTTCTGATTGTCCATCTGTCTGGGGGTGATACGCGGTACTGAATCTCAACTTGGTGCCCAAGCGTTCGTGCAAGCTTTTCTAAAAATGAGATGTAAAACGAGTATCACGATCTGACACTATACTTGTTGGTACTCCATGCTGTCTCACTATCTGCCGCATATATATCTCTGCTAACTGCTCTGTGGACTGTCCTACTCGGAAGGAAAGAAAGTGTGCCACTTTCATGAGTCGATCTACTATTATACAAACTACATCACGTCCAGTAGGGATCTAGGTAAACCGGTCACAAAGTCTATCGTAATATGTTTCCACTTCCACTCTGACATAGGCAGTGATTGTAACAATCCCACCATTCTTTGCTGCTCTGTCTTCACTTGCTGACATACGAGACATCGTAAAATGAACCGAGCTATCTCTCTTTTTATTCCGTTCTACCATAAATGTTGTTTGATATCATAGAACATCTTCGTGCATCCCGGATGAATAGAATATTGGAAACTATGTGCCTTGGTCATCACTTTCTGTCTGATATTTTTACCTGGCACACAAAGACGGTTTCCAAATCTGAGTGTTCCATCTTCGTGAATCCTTAATTCTTTCCCAAGACCTGACTCGTATTCTGCCTTAAGCTTCTGAATCTAGAAATCTTCTGTCTGAGATGACTTGATCCTCTCTACCAAAGTTAACTGTATCTGAAGACTGCTAACACTCTCATCTCTTGAGGTAATACCACCTTAATGCCTATCTCTTAAAGATCTCAAGAATATCTTCTGAGTTGTTAAGATGAATGTGCTGCGCCTCCTATTGAGAGCATCTTCCACTATATTTTCCTTGCCTGGATGATACTGAAGTGCTACATCATAATCAACAAACAATTTTAGCCACCTCCTCTACCTCATGTTCAAGTCCTTCTGAGTGAATATATACTTTAAACTCTTGTGATCTGTGAATATCTCCACCCGATCGCCATATAGGTAATGTCTCCACAACTTGAGAGCAAATACTACTGCTGCTAATTCCAGATTATGCATTGGATAATTTTTCTCATGATCTCGAAGTTGCCTAGACACATAAGTTATCACTCTTCCGTGCTGTATTAACACATACCCGAGTTCTTTTCCAGATGCGTCACAATAAACTATGAATCCTCCTGATCCTACTGGAAGTGTAAGGATCGGTGCTGATATCAACTTCTTGAATGCTGCTTGGCACTCTGCCATCCAAATAAACTTCACATGCTTGTGGGTCAGACGAGTCATTGGTGCTAAAATCTGTGTACAATCTACCACAAACCTCCGATAATATCCTGCTAATTCCAAGAAACTTTACATGTCTACTATTGTCTCCGGGACTGGCTAATTCTCTACTGCTTCAACCTTCTTGGGGTCCACTGGATATTCCTGGTCCTGAGATGATGTGCCCCAAGAATGACACATGATCTAACCAAAACTCACACTTACTAAATTTAGCATATAACTGATGCTCCCTCAGAAATTGTAATACTTTTCGAAGATGTTCTTCATAATCTTTTTTACTGCTGGAGTAGATAAGAATATAGTCTATGAATACTACTATAAATTGATCTAGGTATCGCATGAAGATACAATTCATCAAATCCATGAATATTGTTAGTGCATTGGTCAATCCGAATGGCATAATTAAGAATTCGTAATGCCTATATCGAGATCGAAATACTGTCTTCGGTATATCTTGCTCCCGGACTCTTACTTGGTAATATCCTGATCGAAGATCTATCTTTGAAAATACCCTTGCCCCGCTCAATTGATCAAACAAGTCATCAATCCTAGGCAACAGATACTTGTTTTCTTTATTATTATTATATTTAACTGCCTATAGTCGATACATAATCATGTTGACCCATCTTTCTTCTTTATTAGAACCACTGGTGCTCCCCATGATGATCCACTAGCTTGATTAAACTTCTTCTCCTTCAGTTCTTCCACATGTTGATATAGTTGGTTGAGCTCTATTGGTGACATCTGATAGACCTTATTAGAAATTGGTTCTATTTTTGGCTTCAACTCTATACAGAACTCCACTTCTCTTACTGGGGTTAATCTTGAAAGCTCTTCCGATGATACGTTAAGAAATTCTTTAATTATTCTGGGAAACTGATCTTCAACTCCTGCTACTGCTGCAATGCCACCTTCATGATGGTCCTTCACCGTTCTGTTGAAGATAAACTCTTCCTTGCCCGGGATGTTAAATAACACTCTACCCCTACGATAATCTATCGTCGCATGACTATCTCTCAACCAGTCCATGCCTAAAATAATATCAAAGTTACCCATAGGGAACTCGATCAACCTTGCGGGTAATAAATGCCTGCACACTATGATTGGACACGCTAAACATACTCTACTGACTCCTATGAGACAATTACCAATGAGTATATTCAGCCTCTCTAACAATGCCTCGAACTCCAATTTAATATATATCATAAATCGTGTACATAAAAATGAATATGATGCTCCTGAATCAAATAATGCCATGGTAGGAAAAGATATAACGAGAATGTTACTGCCACTATGTCACCTAATGCCAAAGCCTCCTCTAGAGATAGAGTAAAAGCTTGCCCTTGGCCTTGCGGTTCTCCTTGTTGCTACCTCCCTTGAAGACACAGTTGTGGCCTCTGCTGTCCATACTGCTGATTCTTCTGCTGGTTATACATTTGAGTTTGCGTAGGCAATGGACGCTGAGCTAGTGGCCTGATTGCCAATTTTGGCCCCCTATATTGAGCTGTCCCCGGTGCAGGTAATGCTAATCGCTGTACCGGTCCTATAATTCTCTGCATCATAGGACACTTGGCAATCCAATGATCTGGACTACCACATCGCAGACATAACCCATGTACTACCCTATACACCTCCCATGTATGGCCTTCCTTGCCATAATACGTACATCCGACTGGGGCTCCCAATCGCTGTTGATGCTGTTGCCTCGGTTGATACGACCGAACTGGTGTTGTTGTTGCTGATGCCAGTGGCCTTCTTGGCACTGTGTCATGAATACGAATGTCAAGAGATGGTGTTGATGTCTGCTGTGCTGGTCCTCCTCCTCCGTTCTGGGCATGAGACATCTTCTGGCCTCCAGTCCTTGAAGCTAACATCTGTATTATCAGCTCATGTCGCCTAGATGCGATCAATACTTTGTCGAAAGTCTAGTAGTTATGGCCTTCTACCAGTTGCTAAATTTTTAGATGAAGTAAATACTGGAACCTAATCGCCCTCTCCAGTTTTGTTGCTACCATCGTCGGGGCAAATCTGCTAAGCCTGCAGAACTCTGTCGCGTAGCTATCCACTGCCCTTCCAGACTGCTTGAGGTTGATGAACCACTGTTGTAACTCGTATTGTGCTACAACTCCGAAATACTTAACCTTGAAATGGGTCCTAAAGTTGCCCATGAGATATGTTGTCTTAACCTAACTTCTTTTATTGTCCACCAATCTCTAGCAAGGTCCTGAAGCTGTAATCGTACCTGATCAACTTGTTCCTCAGTTGAAACTTTTGTCGTTGTCAGTATTGTTTCAATATTATGTAGCCAAGATTCTGCGATAATGGCATCCTCCATGCCATCAAAGTACTTGGGGTTGAGTCGGCAGAATCTTACAGATGCCCCTGAGTCTGTTCTAACACTTCTTTCCAAGGCCGTATGTAATCCTTGGTTCAACAAGATATTCTGCTTTTGCTGCTAAAGTTGTTGGTGTTGTGGTGTTGTTGTGTTTCCATCATTCCTCATATAATCTCTACTAATGCCGGTGTATCAAGTGCTACTGGTGCTACTAGTACGATCGGGGTACTGGAGCTTCTGGTACATGTTATTTCCCATGCTCCTCTACTGGTTCTACCCTGATTCCTCCAAGAACATGTATTGCCTCTCGCTGTGGGTTAACGGATCCTTGTCCTGCTGAAATCATTTATGCTTCAACCACCGAAGCTGGAGAAGTCCTAAAGAAAAGGACACAAGATAAACAAGAAAAGGACGAGAAAGGATTGAGGAATCAACGATACCGAAGTCAAGCTGAATTTCGAAGAGACGTATTTAGGATTTCAAGGAGGAACATATTTGATTGAGATTTCCTATGATTAAGGCACCCCACAAATCTAAAAAAACAGACCTGCATGGACCACCACTAAAACCTTGTCATGCCCCAGATCCAGAATACTGTAGAGCGGAAGAATGACTTAGCCAACCACACCTTGCGGAATACCGAAGCAACCCACAATGTATTAAGGTTGTCTAGGGACATGGGGGTGCATACTATAATCAGGTCTTTTAGGGTCAAGAATTTCTATATCTCAATCATTCGAACAAGTAACAATAACATATAATATTTCAGAAGAAGCAATAAGGCGTCCCAAAAGCCGTATCGTAATGTTCTTAGAGATCTAGCTAGACAAAATGATGAGCCAGATACAAGATCAAAAATATACATGATAGTGAGTCAACTGTAATATGAATATATTACAGTCATATAAGGAACTAGTGTCCAGATTTATCGGCTAACAAGTGTCGGTTGGCTAAACGCCCCAAAAGAATATAGTTTACAAAAGACGAGCAGAGAATAAAGAAACCCACTCATGTCCCTCAGTAGCCATCCTTCGAGTGCGTGCCATCAGTGAAGGAAAGTAAGCTTGATCCTCAGGTGCTGGCTCTAAACTTGGCCATGCAAAATCAGTAGGGTCAGACCCGAAATAACAAGTACAACAAAGAAGCACGAAATGAAAAAATAAAATAAGTTCTATAGCATAAGATGCTTGAGCCAACAATCAATGGCACATATCCTATCCATGATATTACACGACACCCCTTCACCAAACAAGGACGTGAAGTGCCTTATCATATCTAGATAGAATACGTTCCTTGATTATGGTCAAGCTAAAATAACTCTACGTCATAGTTTCAGTCCATAGCCTATCATATCAAAATAACGCACCTAAGAATCAAACAAGGACATGAGTTGCACCATTATGCTACAACATCCTATGTTCCTAATTCCACTGAACAAAAGGCACAATACACAATCAAAGATATTACTTAGGATAAAATAATCTAGCTTCAGTCCAGGGATTATCGTAATATAACGACGCAACCCCACTGTAGAAGCATAAAAATACTACAGGCCGCATAAAGCTCATGCCGCATAAAACATGATAGATACGACCAGACCGAAGCCGCATAATAGCCTTCATGCGGCCTGAAAAATCAAGTCATAGAGAAGCCACATGCGGTCTGATAAACTAAGTCATAGAGAAGCCGCATAGTATACTATATGCGGCCTAAACGACCACAGAACATGGAGGCCACATAAGGACCCCCTGACACAGATTTTGATATCTGTTAGAAACTCTGACGCCTCACTCCTCAACCTGAGATGCTTCCAAATTTGTGAAGACGATGACTCAGGAAAAGACAATAAGTCAGATCAGTACATTAATTGCCTCGACAGAAGGGCCATGCCACGTGTCCTACGTGTGCCGCTTCAAGACCCATGCAGTCTCGATATCATGCGGCTAGAGCGTCCACCTGACCAAGGCCAAATAAGAGTACGCATGCAGCTTCAAGACCCATGCGGCCTCGTCTACATATGACCAGAGGGTCATTCCGACCAAGGCCAAACAAGAGATTCTATGCGACTACAACAGTATGCAGCTCTCGAATTATCATGCCCCAGTCCCAAAAATACCGAGGGACTAGCCACGTGGCAATAGCCAGCAACACAACTCCAATGGGCAAACTCAATTTAATGGACATGTTAGAGTGCACTTAAGCTATAATAAGTATAAATTCAGTCTACAACATCTATCACAGTATAATTCTAATCTCATCCACAGAAAGTAAACACAAGTCAATATGATAAATCAGTCAAGATAATAGATAAAGGAAATAGTCCATCAACAAGTCTAAATAAAAAGTATCTCGGGGAACAACCCGACACAATAAAACAAAGAGGATATCACCAATACATATGTCCATGAATCCAAATATGAAATAACAATGGGAAAAAATAATTGAGTATGAAACTGAAATACTCAGGAGAAATCCTCTGGCACAACCTCGTCCTCTGGTGCTAGTACTGCTCCAGCGTCAGCTCTTGTCCCGTATATCTTGGGGAAATCCTTCTCTGCTATACTTGGGGACATAATCCGGATCCAGGTCCTCAGGGGACATAGCAAGGTACAATAAACACTCACGCCAAATGGAATACAATATTTAAAATGAGAGAATTACTAGTACTCAGGCTGAGACCACTACATGCTCTGTGTCGGGGAATCCATAGCAGCAAGTAGTATCTTGAAAGGCCAGTAAATGTGCCAAGCTCTGATACAGAGACTAAAGCACCTCCAGTAATATACTGTTATATATAATCATCCTGTAGCATGTGTGTCTCTCCCCACCCAATATAACCTCACGTCTTATGTCCATAACACGCAAGATCATGACCTCTAGCTAGTACAATGAGTCATAATGATACCTCTGTATATGCAAGTCTCATATCACAAATCCTGTAAGCCTATACAAAATCACCATGAATAATTTAGGAAAGATTCTGTCACATGAATAGCGTCAAGTGTCCTATGGTATGACGTACTTGGTAAAGTAAGCACGTAAAAATATAGGATCGTGGTATCAACTCTCTAAGTGACGTTACATGACTTCACGTACGGCGTCGAAACCAAAATCTTGTTCGGACGCTAAGCAATGTCTCACGGTCCTAGGTTGAACAAGAAGCTCACAAAAGTATATAGAAAGAAAAAAACACAAGCAATTAATATCACAGGATCTACTGCAAGTTGGCAACATACACTTGCCTGGGTTCTGAGCTCCATCAATTGCTCCTGTAACAGTGGAATCTCCAGGTACGCCTTCGAATACTGAAACAAATATCACTAGTACTCTCAGAATACTTGAAATAGCTATGATTGACTACCCATAGGTCCAATTTGGACGCAGAGACAGGATTGACAGTTTTTGGTCAAAACGGGATCCACCTGTGGCCACTTCGCACCGAAAAATATGCCAGAGACAAAGTTCTCTAAATTTGTCAAAGTTAGTATCTACGAGTCCAGAATAATGATACGAAACAAATGGAACATCCAGAACTGGATTTCGATGAGCCGATCACGAAATCGTCCGTTAAATAGAACCGTGGGGCCCACGGAACGGTGTTTCATCAACGTTCTCAAAATAGAACCAAACTTGGGTCACAGGACCAGCGTAACGCTACAAATCCGAGGGTGCAAGTTTTATTTTGAAATAACAAGCACACACAAAATTATGATGAGTGTCAGAACAGGCTGATATAGGACTTTTTGACGGATACGCATTGATTCTAGTGTGCATGCACATCTAAATCAACTTTTGCGAAATCTCACACGTCCGCGTTGATGATACACGCCTTTCGTTGTAATTCGCACACGACGAAGTCACCTCGTTTAGCGGGACGCACCCATTTTCAAGAAAATTTAGGTTTAAAAAACCAAGTTTTTGATAGAATTCAACAACAATTAAATCACAACATAATCAACAATAAAATAAACTAATTGAAGAGATTAAAACTTATTTATGTTGTCTAAATTACTGTTCAAGTAGAATTTTAGTATCGTGTACTATTATAAAGATAACGGGACTCAAACACGCACATCTGGGACAGTTTCTGTTCTTATAAATAATTTAATTTTTTCTTGTTTTGCGTCACGATTTGCGATCGACATAGGACACGATACACTAAACTAATGACACAGGGTTCAAGGGGGTCATGTGGTATTCGTATAGGACTCAACATGTCGCTATTAAGTCTACTATATAGGGAGATATAGGGAGAGAAGAAGAGTACCTCATGATCGCTGTTGCTCATGATTTTGGCGGCTGCTCGGCGATGTGCGACGATCGACGACGACGACGGCGGTCGGCAGTGGCGGTGGTCGCTGGAGAGATGCTGGTGGATGAGGGGGTGATCTGATGTTGTATATATAGGGGTGAGGGTGTTCGAAATAGGTAAGGAGCGGTCAGCGATTACAGGAAAGGGGAGTCGTAGGGGCTGCGGGCGGTTATAGTAGCGGGGAAAGGGGTGGTTCGGGTGTGGGTTGGTGGGTCTCGGGTTGGGTTATCGGGTGCGGGTCCGGTTTGGTTTGGCTTGGTTTAATTAAATTATATATATATATATATATATATATATATATATATATATATATATATGGCCATCTAAAAATAGTTTTGGACTTCAATAAATTCCAGAAAAAATTCTATAATACTCTATTAATTATTGTACACCCAAAAATATTTTTTTTGCACTATATTATTTATTATTTAAATACACATAATTATAAATCCATGAATATTATATATTATAAATGGCTAAAAGTTAAAAAAATTCTTCCTTAAATTCAGTAATTATAAATATTAAAATTAAATTTCTAAAAAAATTAGGGTGTTTATAATCTACCCAACTTAAAAGAATTGTGTTCTCGCAATTAAGAATGAAATTACTAAGAAATTTAAAAAGATATGATAACCTATAGGTAGTTCTTAGGTCATACCTGCATCTTTGAATAAGTGAGGATAACACTGGCATATGATATCCTCTCGCTCCCAAATGGGTTCGCCTGGGGCATGATGTTTCCAAGCTACCCGAACCAATCTGATTGTCTGACCCCTTAATATATTCTCACTGATGTCAAGTATCCCAACTGGTTGTTCCTCGTACCTCAAGCTCGGTCGTACTGAAATCTCAGAATGATCGACTACGTGACTTGGGTCAGTCACATACCTCCTCAGCTGTGAGACATGGAATACATCATGCACTCCCTCTAGCGATGGTGGTAATGCAAGATGGTACGCTACCTCACCAATATGCTCCAAAATATTAAACGGCCCAATGTACCTCGGGCTCATCTTGTCTCTGATCCCGAATTGAATAGTACCTCGAGTAGGTGAGATCCTCAAAAACACATGTTCGCCCTCTTTGAACTCCAAAGGTCTGCGGTATGTGTCAGCCTAATGTTTTGTCTGTCCTGAGCTACACGAAGATGACTCTGAATTTTCTTTACCTTATCAACTGTCTACATCACTAACTCTGGACTAAGTATCTGATTCTCGCCAATATCACTCCTTCACTTTGTACCGTACATCGCCTCAAAAGGTGCCATCTAGATGCTTGCTTGGTAGCTGTTATTGTAATAGAACTCCACCAAGTGAAAATGGTCTTCCCAAGACCCTCCGAAGTCTAACATATACGACCTCTGCATATCCTCTAGGATCTGAATCATGCGCTCCGATTGACCATCTGTCTGTGGATGGTAAGTAGTGCTGAACATGAGCCGGGTGCCAAGACTCTCCTGCATGCTTCGTCCAAAATGGGATATGAATCTTAAGTCATGATCAGACACAATACTAACCGGTACTCCATGTAACCTTAAGATCTGTCATATATACATGTCGTCTAGAATCTCTATGGACTGTCAACTCTGAACGGCAAGAAATATGTCGATTTGGTGAGTCGATCCACAATAACCTAGACTGTATCCTTTCTACTGGGGCTTCTTGGAAATCCTGTAACAAAATCTATAGTGATATGTTCCCACTTTTATTCGGGTATGGGAAGTGGCTGTAACATACCAACGATTCTCTGATGCTTGACCTTAACTTGCTGACAGACCAAATATTTTGCCACAAACAGCATATTCTCTCTCTTCATCCTATTCCACCAATAGTACTGCCTCAAATCTAGGTACATCTTCGTACCCCTCGGATGGATAGAGTACATGGAGCTATGTGCTTCAGACATCAACTCATGTCTCAACTCCCCATTCAAAATATATAGGTAATATTTGCACCTTAACGTCCCGTCCTCATGGATTCAAAGTCCCGTCTGCATCCCAGCTTCCGTCTTCTCTTTAAGTCTCAGGAACCTAGCATCTGTAGGCAATGTCGCCTTAATCCTCTCCACTAGTGATGACTTAACTTCAAGATTTGCCAATTGCCTACTCTGTCCTAGCAAAATAACCTCTATCCTAAGCTCCTGTAGATCCTCTAATAGTTGGGGCTGCATCCTCCAGAAATAAGTTATGGGCTTCCTGCTGAGTGCGTCTGCTATAACTTTCGCCATGCCCGGATGGTACTACAAATCTATATCAAAATCGACCATCAACTCTAACCAACACCTCCATCTCAGGTTGAGCTCTTTCTGAGTATAGACATACTTCAGACTCTTGTGATCAGTAAAACTTTTCACCCTTTCTCCGTAAAGTTAGTGCCTCCAAATCTTTAATGCAAATATTACTGCAGCTAGCTCGAGATCGTGCATCGGGTAGTTATTCTCATGAATCTTCAGCTACCTTGATCCATAAGCGATAACTTTGCCATGTTGCATCAAAACACATCCTAGTCTACTGCCTGACGCATCACTAAAAATGACGAATCCTCCCGATCCTGAAGGAAGAGTCAAGACCGGTGCTATCGTCAATCATCTTTTCAACTCCTCAAAGGCCTTCTGGCAATCTTTTGTCCATGCAAACTACTGGTCCTTATGTCACTACCACATTTTAGGAAAAAGGATATTTTAGTAATTTCCTATTTAAATAAATATTGTGCATGGTAAATAATTTTTGTTGTATTATTTAATTGTTGTTGGATGTTATTTAATTATTTTAGACTTATTTTAGTAGACCCAACTATTTTAGTTTGGACCCATGGACCAACATGAATTAAATAGTTAGACTTGGCCCATTTAGAAAGCCCATAGTTAAGGAGATGGATTAAATTAATTAAGTGATTAGACTAGAAGCTTCATTCCTTAATTATTTCTTCATGAGAGGCCCCAAGGGGTACATTGGACATTTATAATTGCTTGGGGAAGGGGGCATGGCCGGCCTATATTAGAGGGGGAGAAATTTCTCTCTCCTCTCATTCTCATTCCAAATCTAGATCTAGAATTTCCTACTCCCAAATTCCCTCCATTCCCATTCCAATTCTCCACCAAATTCATCCCAAATTCTTCCCAATTCACCATTAGAAAGTTAAGAAGCAAGGATCTAGAAGGAGGAAGCAAGGATCTACAAAGAGGAGCAAGGATCTACAATTTGGAAGCAAGTTCATCTCAATTGGAGGTTTCATTGGGAATCCATCTCCCAATAGGTATAATTCAGTTTTTCCTATTAAAATAGCTTCTAAATCTGAGATTTAATCATGTAAAATCAACCTATATATATGTACTACCCATAGGACTTTGTTTTATGTTCATAGGAGACCCATGGAGAAAGTTATGGTACTTTTTGTGTCAATTTTGTTGGAAATCCGAATTTACATTTTGTTGTGTGTGTCAATTGATCCTATAGATCAATTGGGCATGTGTTTATGTGTTTGGGGCTTTTGTCGTGTCCATATTTGGGTACATGTGGTTCGTATCCCAACTATTTGGTGATACGTGTCATTTTGGTGGTTTTCCTCCGACACGGGGCTTTGGACATGTCGTATTTTGACACGGACACATGGATCTACTTTTGACACTTTGATTTATTCATAAATATTATTTCTGACTTGTTTGTGTCCTTCGGGGTACATTTGGTTGTGTGTTGGACTCGTGTCACATGCGTATCCTAGATCTAGTGGGATACGGTGTGAAACTTTCCAATTTGATGTGTTTATGTGTAGATCTAATTAATTATGCTTTAAATTCTTCATTTATAACTAGTAAATATATTTAGATATTCTATATTATTTTAGTGTATTTATTATGGTATTTATTGTAGTATAGATCTATAGATATTTCTATGTGTTCTAATGTGATGTATAAATATATGTATGTAGCTTTCTTGCGTGCAATTATATATGTACTTATGTTAATAACATAATTTGTACATAAATATTTTATAAATATATTTATGTGTTTAAATGTGTAATTATATTATTTATAATTATTATATATTTAATTGTTAATTTAATGAATGTATTTTTTTTGTGCTTCTAGCCATGTAAAATATGTACATTAATATATGCATTGTGTTTAGTAATTATTAATATTTAAATGTGTAAGTTTATGGGTATATAAATATAAGTGTATATATTTATATTAATTGTTTTATATATATAGATATTGTTTTATATATTTATGTTTTTATATATATATATTTATATATATATATAGTTTACTTTTGGTAACAATGGGTTTAATGACAGTTGAAAACTGTCATTATTTGGTCGGATACAACAGCCGCTGTAGCTTTTGGGCATTTAATGACAGTTCTGTCATTAAATGCAGCGGCGGGAAAATGCAGCGATTTTTCGTGACAGTTTTCTGCGACAGTTTAACTGTTAGCAAATCCGAGGCAGCAGTGGTTTATTATTCGGCTTTTCTGTGACAGTTCTTCTGTGACAGTCAGACTGTCACTATAAGTCTATTTTATATATTTGTATTTCAGTTCACTGTTTCAGTGATAAATTGGCAGATTTAAGTTATATTTTATATATTATAATTGTATATATATATATATATGTATATATATGTGCTTTTGTGTAGTATAATACTAGTAGTGATATATTATTTTATTTGTATAAATATTGGTTTGTATATACTTTATATTAGAGTGTATATTATTTATACTTTGTATGGGTACCAATTGGGATCAAGACCTTGATTCCTAATTGTGTATTTTTATTCTATATTATTTATATAGATGTCTTGAGAGGTTGACCTTGGTTTGACTATGTTTGACTTTAGTTGACTTTAGAGTTGACCATAGTTGACTTTTAACTTAGAATTGATTTATTGACCTAGAAGTTGACTAGTTTGACTTGTTCTCGTTCCGGGACCTTGTATTAATGTGGTATTCTATATCTAGGTCTTCGAAGTACCGAGTCAGACATCTGTGAGACTGTTCTTTGGACTTCAGGCGAGTACATTCTCTGATAGTTTCTCATTTATGATATCCTCTATGTTCGTTGTATCTAGTGTAGATATACATGTTTCTCTTGACACTATGGTTACACGGATTGGTATATCCGGATCTCGTCATGAGATGTTATTCCTTGGTATATGGTGTATATGGTGCAAGTATTGTTTCATTGGTTATCTTGTACATGTACAGACACCGATTTTCGGGAGGAGTCGCTCTCTTCTTGGGAAATCTAGTGCCATAGCATACCGTGGTTGGATCTATTATACCAGTTGGGGGTGGGGAGTATTAGTATAGATATGTGATCAAATCCCTATTGAATAAAGTATTGGTAAGCGAATAGTGTTGATTATGTACCGCACGTATGATTAGCCAGGCCGTATTGTATGTTGCCCAAGCCGATCACATGTTAAGCTAGTACTCACACACTTAGTCATTAGTATTATTGTTTTATTGGCATATTGTTCATTATAGTATTTCTTTCCAGTATTTCCTTATTGTCTATATATCTCTTGTATCTATTTTGTGCATCTTGTTTATCCACAGCTATTTACAGTTACATAGTTTTTATCATTAATTAGAACTGCTGTTAGAGATGTACTCTGCTCCTTTCCTGACTGGATATATTTTTCCAGATGATACTGAGGAGTACCCTACCTATTATGGATCCCAGGATGTTATGGGTTTAGATTCGGAGACCCTGGCTCAAGAGGGACTTATCCCAACTGAGACATTTGACCCTGGAGTGTAGCTTTGTAGTATGATAGTATTCTTTTGTACTGGATTTGTCTCCAGCTTATTTTGTTACTCTTCAGACTCATTGATGTATTATTTTAAACTCATGAGTTGTATGATGACTATTCTATTCTTATCTGATTCGTGCTCATTCTATCTTAGTTCTGTGATTGAGTATTCTATCATTATTGGTGGTTCATTACTTTAGATAGACTATCTAGACATCGTTCTACCGCCGATTCTGCGGCGTAGGCTGGGCGTTGTTTCCGACTAGTACCCTTACACCGGGTGCGGGTCGTGACACGTTTTTGGTGGTGGCCCATGCAGGTCTAGCTTCACAAGTATGTGATGTCGTGGTAGTGCGACAACTTAGTTGTACTACTGCGAGCCTGCGATAGGATATAGGATATAGGCTGAGATACTCAATCACATCTAGGAAAATTCTTTTGATTCAACTATTCTCCTTTGACATTGATACTTGAACCCTTAAACTGTCCTTTCCTTGATGTCTTACATCTTGTGCCATATTGATTCTTATTCTGTCTTTTTATGAGACATACTCAGAGATACTTGCGGAGGCACGCAAGGTTCACTACCAGAAAAAGTCAAATTAGCGACGTCTAAAAACGTCGCTAAATAACAATAAATCGTCGCTAATTAGTTTTAGCGACGTAATTAGCGACGTTCTGAAGCAGTCGGAAAACACCAAGTCGCTAAAACAAAAAACGTCGCTAAACGTCGCTATGCCGACGTTTTTTAGCGACTTTAATGTGTCGCTAAATTTAGCGACGTTTTGCGACGCCAAGTCACTAAAAAGCGACGTTTATTAAAGTCGCTAAACGTCGCTGATTAGCGACGTCAATCGCGACGTTACACCGACGTCTTTAATGACCTGGCTATACTTGCCATGTCAGCAATTGGCGACGCTTAGCGACGACTTTAGCGACGTCATTAGCGACGAACGTAGCGACGTTTTACAGCATCGCTGATTAGCGACGTAATTAGTGACGTAAATTAACGTCGCTAAGCGTCGCTAAACGTCGCTAATAACGTCGCTAATTTTAAAAAAAAATAAAAAAAAATTTCCAGAATCAAACATTGGTGATTCCCTGCAGTTTTACAGCATCTTCATCATACACACCAACATGATTCAATCTAGTTAACTATATAATCCAATTAAATTAAAAACCACAAGAAGTATCAATCCAATTAAATGTGGATAACTATATAATCTAATTAAATTAACTAAAAAATTCAGGACCACAAGAAGCATCATACATCATGTCTATTGTTGAAGTACCAATAATTCATAAATAATAATAAAAATAACTAGACTACTACGGATCTGCAGGAGGCTGACCAGCGGCGCGCTTCAAGGATAACAACTCCTCATACTCGTCCCGTGGAATCGACACCGATGTCGATGGAGAAGGCAGTGACGTCGGTGGCGGCCGTGCCCGCTCCAAGTCTGCGAGTCGCTGGTTGTAAGAATCCAGGGTAGATAACAGCCTCGTACTGCTATCACCCATTGAATCCTGCATCCTCGTCAGGTTCTCGCCCATCGATAGCTGTGACGCATGCATCCTCGTCAGCTTCTCGCCCATCGATAGCTGTGACGCCTGCAGCTCCATGATGTTGCGATCATTGGAGGCTCTAATATCATTTGTCAATTCTCGTAGCTCCGTCATGCTGCGGTCGAGCATATCCAATCGTGCGATAAGCATCGGATCGTCCGCCTGCGGCTGGGACCGGGACTGGTCCTCCATACTTCGCAGCAAGTCGTCACGGAGAGACGCAATCTGACGGTCAACGACCTCCTGGACGGCCTCCTGGACTCTGGCCGACGACTGCGAGGGCTGCGACTGCGAGGGGTGTGTGGAATGCACAGCTGTCGGGGAGGCCCTAGATGACTGCGTCGCAACCAGGGCGCCATAGGAGCCCGTACCGTAGTACGTACCCCTCTGGAGACCACCAGCTGCGGTCACCCACAGGTCGTCCGCCGACGGAGATGGACCGGGCTGCGACGAAGCACCAGCCTCTCCAGGTGTAGGTGCACTAGCAGTCGCCCGCTCACGAAGCCTAAGATACTCGGCCTAGAAAAGGTTTGGAAACTCAATAATTGCCTAAGTTATATTAAAATAAACACAAAGTAAAGTAATACTTACATAGGTCTGTGAGGCCCTCTCATCAATGAGATTTCCGTCCTTGCGATGGGTGGCCAAGAAGACGGTCACCATGTTTGCATCCTCACCCCTCTGTACCTGTTAAAAATATATTTTTTATTACTAAACTTAAATATTTTTTCCAAGTACCATTTTATGGTACTTATATTAAAATAATATATTTTAAAAGAAAAAATATACCAAACGACGGAAATGTTCCGTCATCGGAATCGAGCCACCACACCACTTGGCAGCATTCTGCCGAGCCGCCTTGGCCTTCTTAGACCTTTCCTTGTAGCTCGGATCGTCGAATCTAGCCCTCATCGTAGTCCACTGCTCAGGCGTGATCCAACCTTGGATCGGTTTTCTAGCACGATCACGAGCCTTCTGGTCATCCAGAGCATCTCGGATAAGCTTGGCGGCAACGGTAGGAAAGAGCCGCTCGATCAACTCGGCCCGGTGCGGAGGATAAAAATACGTTTGCTACAATAAATAATTTATTAAGTTAGCATCACGAATATGCATAAATTAGAGGATTTATTTAATATACTTTTACCTGGAAGTGCGCAAACCAGAACGCCTTCCTCTCCTCCGGAGCCTCAGAGTAGTTGATCCAAGGGCCACCGTAGTTGTTCCTCAGAAATTGGCCCAGGCGTCTCTGAACCGACGATGGACGATATCTATACAGAAATAATAATTTAGATTACTGAAAAAGTCAATATACGATGAATAAAGAGAAACACAAATATATACTAAACCATCTAATTGACTTACTTTGTACCGTCGGCCCAAATCTCTGTCCTCGTCTCCTCCGGTGGTGCGCATGGCGGATCTTGCTGATGCTGGGACAACGTCGGCACGACCTCCTCTACATGCTCATCAGTCTCCATGGTTCCGTCAGCAGGAGGAACGCTGGACGAGGGAGTACTATCACGAGTACTATCACGCCTGGAACTACTCGTCCCAGGAGTGATGCCACGCAACGTCGTCGCAGTCGGAGATGTGGCTGCTCGATATACTGGAGTACTGGGCGACGATGATCCGGAACCAATAGTAGGCAGTACCGGAGTGGCACTCTGTCTACCTCGGGACCTGCCGAATCCTCCGCGTCGTCCTGTCATATCTGATAACAACATATGATGAATATAGAGAAACACAAATATATACTACATTCTACAGTCAAAATGTGATACATATCTCAAAGCATTATACAGTCAAAATATAATACATATATTCGTTAATGTCAAAATGTGATACATATCTCAAAGCATTATACAGTCAAAATATAATACATATATTCGTTAATGTCAAAATGTGATACATATCTCAAAGCATTTTACAGTCCAAATATAGTTATATTCTACATGGAATATTTTATATTTTTAATCATCTTCAGAAAATTCATCTTGTTCGCCTTCCTCGTCCTGCTCTTCCTCTTCCTCGTCTTCACTTTCATCTACTTCGTCCTCTTCGGATAATTCTACATCTTCTACATTATTACTCGTGTAATGAGTAACTTCCGTTGAGTCCACATCTACAATATTTGTTACAAGAGGTAGATCGTCCTCCTGATAAGCTATTTCGTCAATGTCAAAGGTATTTCTAGCTTTAGTCTTGCATACTGCCCACCAATCCGACCTCGCTGTCCCCCGTCTAGGATAAGTTGTGAAGTACACGAGCTGAGCCTGACTTGATAGGACAAATGGTTCGTAGCCTTGATATCTACGCTTGTAGTTTATATCCACAAGGCCATGCTTGTCAATTTTCCAACCTTGATCTTGAATCGGATCGAACCATTCACACCTGAATAGCACGATATTAGCAGGTTCTGGGCCATAATTATATGTCAACTCCACAATCTCTCGTAAGATGCCAAAAAAATCATTGCCCGGATTGACGTCTTTGTAGTTTGTAGATTTGATACACAAACCACTGTTTTTCGTGGAATCAAGATCCAGAAAGCTGTCTCTGATAGGAGCATTTGTTGACTTGAACCTGAACCCATTCACACAGAAACTTGGCCATATTTTTACGGCAGTAATTGGTCCCTTGGCTAGAGTCCTAATAGATTCAGTCTCGGATGATATTAGACGATCGACCTAAATACCAAAGTAGCGATGGTAAGTTATTTGTTTTACAAGTGCAGAAATAAAAAGTAATTACCAAGTATCTTACATATGCGCTCAACCAAGAAGGAAAATGGCATCTCATTTCTTGTTCTACTTCTTCGTCTGTTATGTAGGGTCTAACCGACCTCAACTCATCATTATATGTGCTGAAAAACAATGATGCAACTGCTAATTAGTAGCATAATAGTATCTTAAAAAAAATTATTGAGATGATGTAAACGTGGACGTATTAATTACTTACCCCTCTAGCTTCTCCACTTTATCCTCGTCGCAATTGAGTAATATATACAATTGAGCAGCCCTTAGCTCATCGTCATTCAAATATCTCTTCTTCATTTTTCCCGAAGGCTTTCCGGATGCATTGAATACTTTGAGTATTGCATCATTAGATTCCTTATATGCGTCGTCGTTTCTGGGAGCTTTCGTCCTATTAGTAGCAACATGCGGTTTGAAATACGTCGAGCAAAAGTTTGTAATCTCCTCGAGAACATAAGCTTCACAAATAGATCCTTCAACCCGTGCCTTATTTTTCACCTTTCTCTTTAGGTGATTCAGATGACGCTCGAAGGGGTACATCCACCGATAACCGACAGGACCACCAACACGTGCCTCATAGGAAAGATGAATTGGCAAATGCTCCATAGAGTCGAAGAATCCTGGAGGAAACACCTTCTCGAGCTTACATAGTGTTACCGCAATGTCCCTCTCTTGCTTTTCTAGACGATCGACGAGCAACTTAGTACAACAAAGATCTCTGAAGAATATGCTCAGCTCTGTCAATGGGTCCCAAACGACCTGCGGTAAAAATTCCCGAAATGCAATCGGAATTAACCTCTCCATGAATACATGACAATCGTGGCTCTTCATACCTACTAGTTTGTTCTCCTTGAGGTCGACGCATCTTCTCAAGTTCGACACGTACCCGTCTGGAAACTTTAGACCCTAAATCCACCTACAAAGTCTACCTTTATCCTCTTTATCCAGTGAGAAAACTGACTTAGGTTGCTTTAACTTTCCATTCCCCTCCTCTATCAGATGCAATACAGGACATCTACATATGTCTTCTAAGTCCAACCTGGCCTTCGGATTATCTTTCGTCTTCCCCTTTACATCCATTACAGTATTAATTATGTTATCAAACACATTCTTCTCGATATGCATGACATCAAGGTTATGTTTGATCAGATTGGTGCTCCAATATGGCAGATCCCAGAATATACTCCTCTTCGTCCAGTTATGGGTGCGACCAAATCCGTCACACTTGTACCCCTTAGCAGGCTCTTCGATAGCACTTGGTAAATATTTTACCTCTTCCCATATCGTGCATCCGGGCCACCTTGGAGGTGGATTGGCCTTCTCCACAACTCCCGCACGAAAAGCATTCCGATTCCTCCGGTACGGATGATACTTCGGCAAAAATTGTCGATGACAATCGAAGAAGCACGGTTTGCCTCCGTGTTTCAAACGGAAAGCCTGAGAACGGTCCATGCAATACGGACATGAGAGACGACCATGGGTGCTCCATCCCGATAACATTCCATAGGCCGGAAAGTCGTTGATGGTCCACATAAGTGCTGCCCTCATCTGAAAATTCTGCTTTCTAGAAACATCGTACGTGTTGGCACCTACTTCCCACAGCTGATTCAACTCATCTATCAAAGGCTGTAAGTACACATCGATGTTCCTCTTCGGATTGTTCGGACCCGAGATAATAACGGTTAGGAACATATACGGAGTCTTCATGCACATCCAAGGCGGTAGATTGTACGGAGTGACGATCACAGGCCAACACGAATACTGGGAGCCCGAAAGTCCGAATGGGGTAAAACCGTCAGAGCAGAGCCCCAATCTGACATTACGCGCTTCCTCGGCAAAATGTGGATACTCTCGATCAAAGTGCTTCCATGCTTCTCCATCGGATGGATGATCCAGTACTCCTTCGATCTGTTTTTGCCTGTGCCAACTCATGTTTTCTGCAGTCTCCTTAACCATAAACAACTGCTGCAACCGCGGCGTCAAAGGCAAGTAGTGCATCGAATCGGTAGGCTTCCTTACACCGACAGACTTTCCTCTAACAGTGGCCTTGTAGCGATCAGCACCACAGAATCTACACGCATCTTCATCCTTGTCGTCTTTGTAGTACAACATGCACCCGTTGCGACATGCATCGATTTTCTCATATCCCATCCAAAGCGATCTCACCATCCTCTTAGATCGATAGAAGTCTTTAGGCAACTTTGCACCCTCGGGCAAGATCTCTATAATCAAATCGAGCAGTCGATTATAGCATTCTTGCGACATGTTAAAATTGGACTTGATGCTCAATAATCTTGTAACCACCTCCAACGGTGAATGGTCCTCACAACCAGGATATAGTGGAGTCCTTGCATTCTCAAGCAACTCCATAAACTTTGCAGCATCGGCATTCGGTGCCTCCTCAGCTGCATCATAATTGTCTGGATTGAAACTAGGTCCTGCCGCATCATAATTGTCAGGATTGAAACTAGGCCCCGCCGCATCATAATTGTCAGGATTGAAACTAGGCCCCGCCGCATCATAAACCATGTTCACCAACCCGTCGTCGTAAGCATCGTGGTCTTGGACATCCATATACGGCTCCACATAGGGCTCCGACTCTGATGCTAGAGATATAAGTTCTCCGTGCGCGGTCCACTGATAGTAATTTGGCGTAAAGCCCTTCGAGTATAAATGATATGTAACTTCCACTTCTGGATGATATTTCCTGTTACGACATCTCACACATGGACACTTAATTTTGGTACCGTCCATGTACTGAGGGAACGCCTTGGCGAACTGCAGGAACTGCTGTACACCCTCAATGAATTCATCCCGCACACCGCACATGTCATCAGGATGACGGTTGTACATCCACGAACGATGACGCAGATAGTAATTCATATCCATTTCTAGATACTTCTGCAAAATTGACAGTATGTATCATATAAATCATTACATGCAAAATTAACTTCTGTGTCTGTGTCAGTGTCCGTTATTGGAAAAGCAGTATATATATATATATATATATATATATATATATATATATATATATATATATATATATAACATTACCCAAATAATATCTTAATACCACTTTACTACTATACCTTAACCCACTTCTGTGTCAGTGTCCGGATTTTAGTGTAGTAGGCTCCAGCCGAAGCCAATAAGTTTTTTGAGATGCATGTCCTTAATGATGCATGCTGCGATGATATCTTTGCTCCATTAGAGGCTCTTCATACTGCTAGCTAGTAATTTCAGTAAGTGTTGAAATTAATCCTTTATTTATTTAAGCTGATTTGTAAGTTTCGTTTAGCTAATTCAACTGTTATAGTCATATTATTTAGACCATTAGGCACTTCTTGAAACTGGCAGTAGGGTGAGGAACTGAGATACATAACTCCGCAGTACTTTGCTTTCGACAATTAACCCCTATATATATTGGGAGTGGAACGAGGAAGTAGCTAGAGCTCAAAATTCTTGGGGCACAATTAAGGACGGTTGCTTAGATCATACACTTCCTGGTCGAATAATTGGCGTTCTAATTAATTTGATCACATGATCAGTTGTTGTACGAATATTCAGAAATTAGTTCTAATTTGTTCACCCAATGTACGTAGTCATGACATATGAACATGGATTCAATAATAGCCATCATTTTTTCCCCTCCTCCATTGGACCAATGAATAGTAACCACAAAATCAAACAATTAGTATGTATGTATATATATATATATATATATATATATATATATATATATATATATATATATATATATATTGCAAAAGTGCAAATAAATACACTTATGTTCTTTCTTTCTTATTCATCGATCCATATTATTTATTTATTTTATACTTGAAAGAAGAAATTAAAATCTGATCTCTACATGATCGCACATGCATGAACATTGTCAAAAAACCTAACCCTAACCCTAACCCTAACCCTAACCCTAACCCCATGTCAAAAAACCTAACCCTAACCCTAACCCTAACCCTAACCCCATGTCAAAAAACCTAACCCTAACCCTAACCCTAACCCTAGGTCCAGATCAGTGTCTGTGTCAGTGTGTGTGTGTGCCGTATCTGTGTCTGTGTCAGTGTCAGTGTATGTGTCGTGTTTGTGTCAATGTCACATGTGTCCTGTGAGAGAGAGAGAGAGAGAGAGAGAGAGAGAGTATACCTTGCCGGAGTAGTCGCGGTCGACGGAGCTGGGGAGGGGGGGAAATTTGTTTTCGAATCGAAATTTCAACTGACGGGGAAAAATGAAACCGACCCCTAATTAACCAAATTTTAGCGACGTTTAGCGACGTCCAATAAAACATGTCGCTAAATTAAATATTTGCGACGTACAGGACGTCGCTAAACACGTTGCTAAATATTTTGAGTTTAAACGTCGCTATATACGTCGCTAAACGTCGCTAAATTAGACATATTAGCGACGTTTAGCAACCTTAATTGAACTTATAGCGACTTATCTTTTAAAATCGTATTAAAAGTCGCTAAACGTTGCTAAATGTCGCCATTTAGCGACGTCTAGCGACGTATTTATAATGAGTTGCTAATTTATATATTATTAGCGACGTTTCTTTTGACGTCGCTAAAATACGTCGCTAATCCCGCTTTTTCTAGTAGTGGTTGAGCGGGATCTGGGTTTGAAGACCAAGAGAGACCGTGATTCTTTTCTGGGGGCCAACGGCAGTGCAGTATCTGCCAAACGTCTTCATTTCCAGTCCAGACCTTTCCAGCAGCCACAGCAGAACCAGACTCCAGCTAGAGCGCCTTTTCACCAGGCACCTCAGCAGCAGAGACAGTTACAGCAAGCTCCATGCAACTTCTGCAGGAAGCCCGGCCACATCTGGGAAGTTTGCAGGAGGAGGCTAGGAGTTTGTTTGTATTGTGGTACTGAAGGGCATCAATTAAGGGAGTGTCCTCATCGTGCAGTTCAGGGAGCAGCTCCAGCTCCGAGGACACAGACGAGACCACCTGCAGCACAGCCGAGGGGACCGCTTCCGACACAGCAGCAGTATTTTGTCCAGCATCAACAGCAGGAAGGTGCTCGACAGGGACGAGCGTTTGCTATGACCGTCGAAGAGAAGGAACCCACCGGAGATGTTATCGCAGGTTCTATTCTTCTTGATTCCATTCCAGATTTAGCTTTGTTTGATAGTGGTGCTTCCCATAGTTTTGTATCTATTTCTTTTGCTCTGAAGCATGGTTTGGTAGCTGAGTCTTTGCTTAGGACTTGCAAGATCATGACCGGGGGAGGCATTATCCTGGTTAATGATATTTACAAGGATCGAAGAGTTACTCTGGGAGGCCGGGAGTTGAGTGCGTGTCTACTTGTAATGCCACTTCTGAGCTACGATATTGTACTTGGGATGGATTGGTTGAGTAGGCACCGTGCTAGCATAGACTGTAGAGGAGGTAGAGTTTTGTTTGGTTCGCCAGGAGAGCCAGAGTTCGAGTTTGCTAGAGGAACTGCGGAGCAGGGAGAAGGCATTATTTGTGGAGCTATGGTGGAAGACAAGGAGTTGCTGCATCCGTTGATAGCAGAATTCTTGGATGTGTTTCCTGAGGAATTGCCAGGATTGCCACCAGATCGAGATGTTGAATTTTCTATAGACTTGGTGCCAGGTGCAGAACCAATTTCGCAGCATGTCTATAGAGTAAACAACAGCGAGCTGGTCGAATTGAAGAAGCAGGTGGACGAATTACAGGATAAGGGGTTTATCAGATCGAGTTCTTCACCATGGGGAGCCCCGATATTGTTTGTACCGAAGAAGGATGGATCGGTGCGTATGTGCATTGATTACAGGGCTTTGAATAATCTCACTATCAAGAATAAATATCCTTTGTCACGGATTGATGATCTGTTTGATCAGTTGAGTGGTGCAAAGGTATTTTCTAAGATAGATTTGAGATCAGGCTACCATCAGGTGAAGGTAAAGCCGGAGGACATACCGAAGACTGCTTTTAGAACTCGGTATGGTCAGTACGAGTTTATGGTGATGCCGTTTGGTTTGACTAATACACCGGCGGTATTTATGAACTTGATGAACAAGGTGTTCCACCAGTACCTTGACAAGTTTGTGGTGGTGTTCATCGACGACATACTCATATACTCGAGGACACCGGAGGAGCATGAGGAGCATTTGAGGATTGTGTTGGATGTGTTGAGGAAGGAGAAGTTGTATGGAAAGTTGTCCAAGTGTGAGTTTTTCCTGGACAAGGTGGAGTTCTTGGGGCATGTTGTGACTGGTGATGGTATTTCAGTGGATCCGAAGAAGATTTCAGTAGTGGAATCTTGGAAGACTCCGAGTTCGGTAGCAGAGATCAGGAGTTTCTTGGGATTGGCAGGCTATTACAGGAAGTTTGTGCAAGATTTTTCGAGGATTGCCGAGCCGATGACCAGACTCACAAGGAAGGATGTGGAGTTTGTTTGGACGGAGGATTGTCAGGTTGCTTTTGAAGAGTTGAAGAAGCGGTTGACGTCTGCTCCTATTTTGACGTTGCCATCAGGGTCCGGAGGTTTCACTATTTATAGTGATGCATCGGGAAAGGGTTTAGGTTGTGTTCTTCAGCAGCATGGGAAAATGATTGCCTATGCATCCAGGCAATTGCGTCCTCATGAAAAGAACTATCCTACCCATGATTTGGAGTTGGCAGCTGTCATATTCGCCCTGAAGTTGTGGAAACATTATTTGTACGGAGAGCGTGTGGAGATCTTCACAGACCACAAAAGCTTAAAGTACATTTTCACGCAGAAAGAGTTGAACATGAGGCAGCGTCGGTGGTTGGAACTGATGAAGAATTTTGATATCTCTTTGCAATATCATCCTGGGAAAGCCAATGTAGTTGTCGATGCTTTGAGCAGGTATCCGGTAGCTATGTTCTTGACGCAGGATCGATATTTGTTGGAGGACTTGGAGAGCTTGGGCATTGAGGTGATTGTTCCTGGGTGTGCTATGCAGATGTGGAGATTGCAGATACACTCAGATTTGATGGACAGGATCAAGGCAGCACAGTATGATGATGTATCTTTGAGGAGTATCAGAGCTCAGGTGAGAGCAGGATTGGAGGATGATTTCACTATTGCAGAGGATGTATCTTTGAGGCATGGAGTTAGATTGTGTGTGCCTAGTGGGGAGTTACGAGAGGAGGTATTGCAGGAAGCGCATCGCTCTCAGTATTCCATACATCCAGGTGCTAGCAAGATGTATCGGGATATGCGAGAGAGTGTGTGGTGGTATGGCATGAAGAGGGAAGTGGCACAGTTTGTATCCAGATGCTTAGTGTGCCAGCAGGTGAAAGCCGAGAGGCAGAGGCCAGGAGGGTTACTTCAGCCATTACCCATTCCAGAGTGGAAGTGGGAACACATTACTATAGATTTTATGTCCGGACTTCCACGATCTCCAGGAGGGAAAGACGCGATTTGGGTCATTGTTGATAGATTGACCAAGTCGGCCCACTTTTTGCCTTTCAAAGTGGGTTTGTCTACGGAGAAGCTGGCAGAGATGTATGTGAGGCAGATCGTTAGGATACACGGAGTTTCCGTCAACATAGTCTCAGATCGGGATAGTCATTTCACTTCTCATTTCTGGAGGAGTTTGCAGGAGAGTTTGGGCACTCAGCTCAAGTTCAGTACTGCATATCATCCCCAGACAGATGGGCAGTCAGAGAGGACTATCCAGACTCTCGAGGATATGTTATGCACTTGTGTACTAGATTTTGGGGGTTCTTGGGAGGACCATCTCCATTTGGTAGAGTTTGCTTACAACAACAGTTACCAGGCCAGTATAGAGATGTCACCTTTTGAAGCTCTATATGGTCGGAGGTGTCGTACTCCTTTGTCTTGGGACGATGTTGGAGAGAGAGTTTTGCTTGGGCCAGAGATGGTTGTGGATGCAGCGAAGAAGGTTCAGTTAATCAGAGACAGACTTCGAGTGGCGCAGGACAGACAACGGCATTGGGCCGATAGCCATCGAAGACCTTTGGAGTTCGAGGTATAGTTTAGATTTTGTTTGTGCTTGTTCTTGTTTGTTATAGATTAAGTTCTTAAGATGGTGTTTTGCTCTAGGTGGGTGGTTTGGTGTTTCTGAGGATTTCTCCGACACGAGGCACGATTCGCTTCGGTGGAGGCGGAAAGCTTAGTCCGCGATTCATCGGACCTTTCACTATTCTAGAGAGGGTCGGTGCAGTTGCTTATAGACTAGACTTGCCACCTGCATTGGAGGGAGTGCACAACGTGTTTCATGTGTCGCAGTTGAGACGATACGTGGCAGATCCTAGTCATGTATTGGATCACTCAGAGATAGAGGTGGGCCCTACTCTTAGCTATCCAGAGCAGCCAATTGAGATTCTGGATCGGAGAGAGAAGGTGCTGAGGAACCAGACTATTCCTTTGGTACGCGTCGCATGGAGGCATCACTCTCCGGGGGAGTCTACCTGGGAGAGAGAGGATGACATGCGAGAGCGTTATCCATATTTGTTTGTACCTTGAGGTAGGTTAATTCTCTAGCTATGTTCTGTTCATTGTTATGTTTTGTTCATTAGTTAATTGTGATTCTTTAGTTCTGTTCTGTGATTTTCTGGGGGTAGTTTTCATCTTTAAATTTCGAGGACAAAATTATTTTAAGGAGGGTAGACTTGTCACTACCACATTTTAGGAAAAAGGGTATTTTAGTAATTTCCTATTTAAATAAATATTGTGCATGGTAAATAATTTTTGTTGTATTATTTAATTGTTGTTGGATGTTATTTAATTATTTTGGACTTATTTTAGTAGACCCAACTATTTTAGTTTGGACCCATGGACCAACATGAATTAAATAGTTAGACTTGGCCCATTTAGAAAGCCCATAGTTAAGGAGATGGATTAAATTAATTAAGTGATTAGACTAGAAGCTTCATTCCTTAATTATTTCTTCATGAGAGGCCCCAAGGGGTACATTGGACATTTTATAATTGCTTGGGGAAGGGGGCATGGTCGGCCTATATTAGAGGGGGGAAAATTTCTCTCTCCTCTCATTCTCATTCCAAATCTAGATCTAGAATTTCCCACTCTCAAATTCCCTCCATTCCTATTCCAATTCTCCACCAAATTTATCCCAAATTCTTCCCAATTCACCATTAGAAAGTTGAGAAGCAAGGATCTAGAAGGAGGAAGCAAGGATCTACAAAGAGGAGCAAGGATCTACAATTTGGAAGCAAGTTCATCTCAATTGGAGGTTTCATTGGGAATCCATCTCCCAATAGGTATAATTCAGTTTTTCCTATTAAAATAGCTTCTAAATCTGAGATTTAATCATGTAAAATCAACCTATATGTATGTACTACCCATAGGACTTTGTTTTATGTTCATAGGAGACCCATGGAGAAAGTTATGGTGCTTTTTGTGTCAATTTTGTTGGAATTCCGAATTTACATTTTGTTGTGTGTGTCAATTGATCCTATAGATCAATTGGGCATGTGCTTATGTGTTTGGGGCTTGTGTCGTGTCTATATTTGGGTACATGTGGTTCGTATCCCAACTATTTGGTGATACGTGTCATTTTGGGGGTTTTTCTCCGACACGTGGCTTTGGACATGTCGTATTTTGACACGGACACATGGATCTACTTTTGACACTTTGATTTATTCATAAATATTATTTCTGACTTGTTTGTGTCCTTCGGGGTACATTTGGTTGTGTGTTGGACTCGTGTCACATGCGTATCCTAGATCTAGTGGGATACGGTGTGAAACTTTCCAATTTGATGTGTTTATGTGTAGATCTAATTAATTATGCTTTAAATTCTTCATTTATAACTAGTAAATATATTTAGATATTCTATATTATTTTAGTGTATTTATTATGGTATTTATTGTAGTATAGATCTATGATATTTCTATGTGTTCTAATGTGATGTATAAATATATGTATGTAGCTTTCTTGCATGCAATTATATATGTACTTATGTTAATAACATAATTTGTACATAAATATTTTATAAAATATATTTATGTGTTTAAATGTGTAATTATATTATTTATAATTATTATATATTTAATTGTTAATTTAATGAATGTATTTTTTGTGTGCTTCTAGCCATGTAAAATATGTACATTAATATGTGCATTATGTTTAGTAATTATTAATATTTAAATGTGTAAGTTTATGTGTATATAAATATAAGTGTATATATTTATATTAATTGTTTTATATATATAGATATTGTTTTATATATTTATGTTTATATATATATATATATTTATATATATATAGTTTACTTTTGGTAACAATGGGTTTAATGACAGTTGAAAACTGTCATTATTCGGTCGGATACAGCAGCCGCTGTAGCTTTTGGGCATTTAATGACAGTTCTGTCATTAAATGCAGCGGCGGGAAAACGCAGCGATTTTTCGTGACAGTTTTCTGCGACAGTTTAACTGTCAGCAAATCCGAGGCAGCAGTGGTTTATTATTCGGCTTTTCTGTGACAGTTCTTCTGTGACAGTCAGACTGTCACTATAAGTCTATTTTATATATTTGTATTTCAGTTCACTGTTTCAGTGATAAATTGGCAGATTTAAGTTATATTTTATATATTATAATTGTATATATATATATATATATGTATATATATGTGCTTTTGTGTAGTATAATACTAGTAGTGATATATTATTTTATTTGTATAAATATTGGTTTGTATATACTTTATATTAGAGTGTATATTATTTATACTTTGTATGGGTACCAATTGGGATCAAGACCTTGATTCCTAATTGTGTATTTTTATTCTATATTATTTATATAGATGTCTTGAGAGGTTGACCTTGGTTTGACCATGTTTGACTTTAGTTGACTTTAGAGTTGACCATAGTTGACTTTTAACTTAGAATTGATTTATTGACCTAGAAGTTGACTAGTTTGACTTGTTCTCGTTCCGGGACCTTGTATTAATGTGGTATTCTATATCTAGGTCTTCGAGGTACCGAGTCAGACATCTGTGAGACTGTTCTTTGGACTTCAGGCGAGTACATTCTCTGATAGTTTTTCATTTATGATATCCTCTATGTTCGTTGTATCTATTGTAGATATACATGTTTCTCTTGACACTATGGTTACACGGATTGGTATATCCGGATCTCTTCATGAGATATTATTCCTTGGTATATGGTGTATATGGTGCAAGTATTGTTTCATTGGTTATCTTGTACATGTACAGACACCGATTTTCGGGAGGAGTCGCTCTCTTCTTGGGAAATCTAGTGCCATAGCATACCGTGGTTGGATCTATTATACCAGTTGGAGGTGGGGAGTATTAGTATAGATTTGTGATCAAATCCCTATTGAATAAAGTATTGGTAAGCGAATAGTGTTGATTATGCACCGCACGTATGATTAGCCAGGCCGCATTGTATCTTGCCCAAGCCGATCACATGTTAAGCTAGTACTCACACACTTACTCATTAGTATTATTGTTTCATTGGCATATTGTTCATTATAGTATTTCTTTCCAGTATTTCCTTATTGTCTATATATCTCTTGTATCTATTTTGTGCATCTTGTTTATCCACAGCTATTTACTGTTACATAGTTTTTATCATTAATTAGAACTGCTGTTAGAGATGTACTCTGCTCCTTTCCTGACTGGATATATTTTTCCAGATGACACTGAGGAGTACCCTACCTATTATGGACCCCAGGATGTTGTGGGTTTAGATTCGGAGACCCTGGCTCAAGAGGGACTTATCCCAACTGAGACATTTGACCCTGGAGTGTAGCTTTGTAGTATGATAGTATTCTTTTGTACTGGATTTGTCTCCAGCTTATTTTGTTACTCTTCAGACTCATTGATGTATTATTTTAAACTCATGAGTTGTATGATGACTATTCTATTCTTATCTGATTCATGCTCATTCTATCTTAGTTCTGTGATTGAGTATTCTATCATTATTGGTGGTTCATTACTTTAGATAGACTATCTAGACAGCGTTCTACCACCGATTCTGCGGCGTAGGCTGGACGTTGTTTCCGACTAGTACCCTTAGACCGGGTGCGGGTCGTGACATCTTACGCGTCAACCGCGTCATAGGCTCTATAATCCTTAAGAAGTTCTCCACGAACCTCCGATAATATCTAGCAAGTCCGAGAAAATTTCTCACCTCCATAACTAATGTAGGTGTGGGCTAAGTTTCTATTGAAGTAATCTTCTCCGGATCAACTGAAAGTCCTTCTTCTGAGATAATATGTCCCAGAAAAGGCACCCTATCCAAACAAAACTCACACTTGCTAAGTTTGGCGTACAGCCTCTCTTGTCTCAGCGTCTTCAACACGATTCTGAGATGCTCCTCGTGCTTTTTGTGGCTCTTGGAGTATATCAAGATGCCATCAATAAACACAACCATGAACTTGTCTAAGTACTGATGGAAGACTCTGTTAATCAAACTCATGAACACAGTTGGCGCTTTGGTTAAACCAAACGACATAAATAAGAACTTATATTATCCATACTTGGTCCTGAAGGCTGTCTTCGGTATATCCTCTTTTCGTACTCTAATTTGATGATAATCGTATCTGAGATTAATTTTTGAGAATACACGAGCACCACTCAATTGATCGAACAGATCGTCAATGGGTGACAAGGGATACCGGTTCTTGATGGTTACAGCGTTCGGTGCCCTGTAGTCAATACACAAGCGTACTATTCTATTATTCTTTGGCACAAATAGTATGGGTGCTCCCCATGGTGAAGCACTGGCCCAAATAAAATCTATCTCCAGAAGATCATCAACTTGCTTCTTCAATTCTACCAACTCCTTAGGTGCTAGTCGGTATACTGATGAAGTAATAGGCTCCGCTCCTGGAGTCAAGTCTATTATGAATTCTATTTTCCGATCAAGTTGTAAGTCTGGAAGATCATCAGAAAATACATCCACAAACTCAGATACAACCTTTGGGTACTCGGGCTCCCCTTCTGCAGAGAGTACCTTAAGTGTAGGCTGAACACCTTGCTCTTTGGCTCCCTGAAGAAACTCAAACTCCTTATGTCCAGGCGATCTAAATATAACTCGTCCATGCCGGCAATCTAGAGTCACATGCTACTGACTCATCCAGTCCATACCAAGTACAACATCGTAATCCGGCATGAAAAAGATCAAGAATTGAGCTCGCATCTCTCTCCCACAGACTACTACCGAACAAGATCTATAAATGTCACTAACTAGGATAATTCTTCCTCCCGTAAGAATTCTCATAGTCTTCAAAAGGGGTACGGTAGATACTCTATGTGTGTCTATGAAGCTAGCAGCTATGAATGAAAACGATGCTCCAGAATCGAATAAATCTATAACAGGTAATGAAACTACTAATATAGTACCTACGATAACCTCTCCTGCAGTAGCTTCCTCTTTAATAGCCATGGCAAATGCCTTTTCTCGCCCCTGAGCTGGTCCTCTTTGCTGCCGAGCCTGATAGAATAGTGCTGCCTGTGGTGCCAAAAGTGGCCTCGACTGATACCCTCATGGAGCTGGTGTTTTGACTCCTCCAACTTCTGTTTGTGGTGCTCCCATTACTGGATAAGGTGGCCTAGGTTGCTGCTGGACTGGCCCTGGTGCTGGTAAAGTGGGTCAATGAACCATTGGTGTTCTTCCCTGACGCTCAGGGAAATCCCTTGCTGAATGCTGACTGAATCCGCAAGCTAAACATAATCCTAATTTGAGTCTGCACTCCCTCTCAATATGGCCTACCTTGCCACAGTAGTGACAAGTATGAAGAGTTAGGGATCATGATACTGCTCTCTGTGGTGGTTTCATCTGGGGTCGCTTTGCAGGTCCCCCGTGTGGTGCTCTAGCTGGTGCTGATGGGAACGGTCATTTCAGACTGGACTCTCTCCTGGTGACGCACTACATGCGTCGGCCTGCAGCAGGGACGTCCATATAAGAAGTAGGTGCAATGGAGCCGATTAATCTTTGTAGCTCAAAGCTAAGTCCGTCGAAGAACTTCTTTGCCTTCTTCTCTTCTGTCGGGATCAGATTAGGGGTGAAGCGACTCAAACGGATGAACTCTGTATTGTACTCTTTTACTATCATGTTCCCTTGAGTGAGGAGGTTAAACTTATGCCTAAGTTCTGCTCTGGCAATGGCCAAAATGTACATCTCTTGGAAGAGTCTAGAGAACTCCTCCCAAGTGACTTGGTCTGGTCCTAGTCGTCTCTCCTCAGATAGCCACTAGTGAGGTGCATTGTACTTCAACTGCATCCTTACGGCAGTCATCCAACGCTCCCTTGGAAGCTCAACTACTTCTAATTAGTGTTGAGTATTTGTGAGCCACTCATGAACTTTAGTGGGCTCCTCCTTGCCTGAAAAGGCACAGGGCTTCAGCTGGCAGAAATCAGTGATAGATCCCGTTGATGGCCGTCTAGCTGGTGGGTTCGCCTACTCCAGTGCTGTCACTAGGCTATTCCTCAAGTTCTCCACCTGGCATTGCTGGGCCTCTTGATGAACCTGCTGTTGTGCTTGCATCATTGGTAGAATATTTGGAACATCTGCTGTCCCTCCATAGGTTGTCCTGGTGAAAAAATGGGTATCGGTGGAGTAAATTACGGCGATGGTAGAATGTTGTCTCGCCGGAACCTCGAGGCATACTGATCTGCTTGATTGATTTGTTGAGTGGATGGATCTCCACCCAATGGTGTCACCCCATCATCGTAGGTGACTACAGCACCTTATGGTGTACCCATGGGAGTCTCATCGCTGGCTCGTGGATCCATTACTCTGCATTGAAAGTAAACTATGAGAATCACACAGAGGAATCAAGACATGATGCAAGTCAAAAAATTATTTTGAAGTCAATATAAAGGTCAAGAACAGATCAACAAGTAGATGAGATCCTATAATTTATCATATCCTAATTGCTGGCTTGCTCGGTTTCTTAGTTGAAATCGAAGCAATATAGTCGTAGACCTTCATGGGCCAACAAAAAAATTATGTCATGCCCCAGTCCCAAAATACTGAGGGACTAGCCACGTGGCAATGGCCAGCAGCACAAATCTAATAGGCAAACCCAATTTAATGGACCCGTTATAGTGCACTTAAGCTATAATAAATATAAATGCAGTCTACAACATCTATCACAATATAATTCTAATCTCATCCACAGAAAGTAAACACAAGTCAATATGATAAATCAGTCAAGATAATAGATAAAGGAAATAGTCTATTAACAAGTCCAAATAAATAGTGTCTCAGGGAACAACCCAACATAATAAAAGAAAGAGAATATCACTAATACATATGTCTATGAATCCAGATATGAAATAACAATGAGCATAAATAACTAAGTATGAAACTGAAATACTCCAGAGAAATCCTTCAGCACAACCACGTCCTCTAGTGCTAGTACTGCTCTAGCGTCAGCTTCTGTCCCGTATATCTCGGGGAAATCCTCCCCTGCTGTACCTGGGGACATAATCAGGATCCAGGTCCTTAGGGAACATATCAAGGTACAATAAATACTTAAGCCAAATGGAATGCTGTATATAAAAATAGATCCTCAGGGCAAGCTATGTAACCAGCTATGTAAAATACAAATGAGAGCATCACTAGTACTCAGGTTGAGACCACTACAGGCTTTGTGTTGGAGAACCCATAGCGGCAAGTAGTATCTCGAAGGGCCAGTAAATGTGCCAAGCTTTGATACAGAGACTAAAGCACCTCCAGTAAAATAGTATATATATAATCATCCTGTAGCACGTGTGTCTCTTCCCACCCAATGTAACCTCACGTCTCATGTCCATAACACACAAGATCATGACCTCTAGCTAGTATAACGAGTCATAATGATACCTCTGTATATGCAAGTCTCATGTCACAAATCCTGTAAGCCTATACAGAATCATCATGAATAACTCAAAAAAGATTTCGTCACATGAATAGTATTAAGTGTCCAATGGTATAACGTACTTGGTAAAGCAAGCACGTAAAAATATAGGATCGTGGTATCAACTCTCTAAGTGACGTTACACGACTCCGCGTACGACATCGACACCCGAATCTTGTTCGAACACTAAAAAACGTCTTACGGTCCTAGGTTTAATATGTATATCATAAAAGTGTATAGAAAGAAAAAAATACAAGCAATTAATATCACGTGATCTACTGCAAGTTGGCAAGGTACACTTGCCTGGATTCTGAGCTCGGTCAATTGCTCATGTAACAGTAAAATCTCTAGGTACACCTCTGAATGCTGAAACAAATATCACCATTATTCTCAGAATACTTGAAATAGCTAGGATTGACTACCCATAAGTCCAATTTGGACACAGGGGCATGATTGACAGTTTCTGGTCAAAGCGGGATCCATATGTGGCCCACTTCGCACCGAAAAATATGGTAGAGACAAAGTTCACCAAATTTGCCAAACTTAGTTTCTATGAGTCCAGAATGATGATACAAACCCAACGAAACATCCAGAACTGGATTCTGATGAGCCAGTCACGAAATCGCCCGTCAAGTGGAACCGTTGGGCCCACAAAATGGTGTTTCGTCAACGTTCTTAGAATCGAACCAAACTTGGGTCACAGGACCAGCGTAATGCTGTGAATCCGATGGCTCAAGTTTTATTGCAAAATGACAAGCACATACAAAATTATGACGAGTGTCAGAACAGGCCGATACGGAGCTTTTCGACGGATACGTGTTGATTCTGGTGTGCACGCACATCCAAATCAACTTCCACAAAATCCCACACATCTACGTTGACGATACGTGCCTTTCTGTGCAATTCGCACACGACAAAATCGCCTTGTTAGTGGGAGGCACCCCTTTTCAGAAAAAATTGGGTTTAAGAAATCAAGTTTTTGACAGAATTCAACAGCAATTATATTACAACAATTAAATCACTGCATAATCAATAATAAAATAAACTAATTAAAGCGATTAAAACTTGTTTATGTTGTCTAAATTACTGTACAAGTAGAATTTTAGTATCGCGTACCGTTATGAAGATAACGGGACTCAAACATGCGCACCTGGGACCGTTTCTGTTCCTATAAATAAGTCATTTTTTTTTCTGTTTTGTGCTGCAATTTACGATCGACATAGGACACGATACACTAAACTAATGACACAGGATTCAAGGGGGTCAAGTGGTCTTTGCATAGGACTCGATGGGTCGGTGTTAGGTCTACTGTGCAGGAAGATATAGGGGAGAGAAGAAGAGTACCTTGTGATCGCTGTTGCTCCTGATTTGGGCGGTTGTTCGGCGGCGTGCGACGATCGACGGTGACGACGGCGGTCTGCGGTGGCCGTGGTCGCTGGGGAGATGCTGGTGGATGAGGGGGTGATCTGATGTTGTATATATAGGGGTGAGGGGGTTCGAAATAGGTAAGGAGCGGTCGACGGTTACAAGGAAGGGGAATCGTAGGGGCTGTGGGCGGTTACAGCAGCGGGGAAAGGGGTAGATCGGGTGTGGGTTGGTGGGTCTCGGGTCGGGTTAACGGGTACGGGTCCGGTTTGGTTTGGTTTAGGTTAGTTTAAATAAATAATCTATATATATATATATATATACATATATATATATACACACACATATATATATATATATATATATATATATATATATATATATATATATATATATATATGGCCATCTAAAAATAGTTTTAGACTTCAATAAATTCCAGAAAATAATTCTATAATAATCTATTAATTGTTGTACACCCAAAAATATATTTTCTGCACTATATTATTTATTAATTAAATATACATAATTATAAATCCATGAATATTATACATTATAAATGGCTAAAAATTATAAAAAAATCTCCCTTAAATTTAGTAATTATAAATATTAAACTTAAAATTTAATTTCTAAAAAAATTTAGGGTGTTTACACGAATCACAAAATTTTCTGTTACAACCGAAGACAATTTCTCGCACAGTTAGTGTTGACCAAGTGTCGAATTGACCAAGTTATGCACACAACAGCCTCGAGATCTCGTCAAACAGAAAATCCTAACCAAAGCAACGTGGCGGCTTGCCCGCACCATGCAGCAATAGTTCCAACCATATTCTACTGAAGGAGCCTTATGCGGCCACCAAACATAGGCATATGCGACACCCATAGACCATCAGCACGATGGCTATAAATAAGAGCAACTGGAACATTCTAAAGGTCAGATTTTTCTTCTTCAGAGAGAGACCGAACCAAAAGGCTGGCTGGCTATCTGCAGATTCACATTAAAACAAAGGAGAGAAGCTGCTGCATCTAGATCATCCACAGAGTAAAGAGAGTTTCTACACTCCTAATCCTCCATCGTTACCCATAAGATCAAAACAAATTTGTACTTAGATTGTCTCTTAGGACTCTTCTCTGTACTCTCTAGTTTGTTAATCAAATCAAGTTCTCTTAGTTCTTTCTTTTGATTTATCTGGCAAATACAATGGCGACTCTACTGGTGAACGAATTCTCCTCTGTTGAAAAATTGGTGATGCAATCCGATGTGGCCAAGTTTGGCTCAACGCAAAGGATGCTGGTAGTTCGCTTCGACTAGCAAGCGTTCGAGGAAATGCTCTCTGAAGGTAGTACGAATCCTTCGCCAAGGCAAGCCAAGCCCAAGAAGACCCGCAGAACATGGGTAAAAAAGCCACTGTGCCTCGCCAAACTGCGGAGGAGGCGATCTTCGCCTCTCAATCTGTTGCCGAGGAAGTCCACGTCTATGCGGCATATTCGACTAGCGCATGAACTGCTTAGCACTCAAAATCTGGTAAAAATAACTATGATGCCAGACGTTCTGGGGCTGGGACAGGTCCTATGTGTCCAAGAAGGAGGCCACATAATACTTTTCATGCGTCATCTATTCATAGGCCGCATAAGATTGTCCATGCGACATCAACTCACGGCCGCAGGCATACCGTCGCATGCGGCTCTGACAGCAACAAAACTTTTGTTTTCGACCGTATCTTACGTGGCACAGATCCTATGCGACCTACTGAGAGTGGCAAAACCCCAAATCTGGATACTTCTTACTACGTGCCTGCGAGTGCTAAATTAAAGTTGTCCAGGGCAGTATGAGTTCGTCAAGCTCAAGCAACTGCTCATGCGACCGACCGCCAATAGGCATCCCTAATTATTATGCGGGCCTCTGACGAAAAGTTGTACAGAACTGACCCATGCGTCCAACCCACAGGGACTAGCGGACAGGGTTCGTTCCAAAAGTCTTCCACCAATACCTCAGGGTAAGTTCGTGTACGTACCCCAGGTCCGGGAGCAAATGCATCGCCTGCGCATCCGTGTGTCCGGGATACCCGGACTCACAAAAAGGATGCAAAGGTAAAACACCCTTTGTATGATTTGCGTGAAGTGATCACTCATATGCGCAAAGCGAAGGAAACTACTATTGCGTGCGACGTGCCCTCTCCGAGGCACGACTTCACCAATATCATTATCAACTACTGCTGCAATAAAGCAGCAGTACTCACAGACAAGCAGTCGGCCTTCCAGTAACTATACCGGAAAGCACCTACCCGCCAGCAACCCGGAGATCAGGTGCAAATATCAGAGGAGGAGTTTTCCTTCGTCTCATGCTACTCAATTGGAAAGCTTTTCGCCACCAAGGGAAGAAAGTAGTCAAATACCTCCAGTCCGGCGCTCTCTATAACTGTATCTTGAAGGCGATTACCCGGAGGGGTGACAACGGCACCTGCGGAAGAAGTCTTACATAGCACCCGCTCAAGGAAGAAGCCGTCAGCCCTTGGGGGTAATTCTTTCTCAGAACCCCTAGGGGTGGCCCAAGCTGGGGGTACTGTCCCCCGGGACATACGCAACAACCCAGCATTCCGTAAAGATAACGAATCTTAAGGGACAGATGCCGAGTTCTCTGGGGGTAATTACCCTCATCATAGAAATGTACCTTCCAAAGCTGGGGGTAACATTCCCTCCTAGTCTGAAGAAGATATAGCACTTTCGGCTTTTCCTGAAGACAAAGATTCCGAGGAAGCTGACAGTAATATTCCTAGGGTTATGCAGCAACTAGGGTTGGGGGTAGCAATCCTCCGGAATCGAAAGACGGTATGATGATGCCTACCTCCCCTGAAGACTGTAACTCCTAAGGAACATACAATGACATGCTTAGGGGTAGTCATCCTTGAATAGTCCGAGCATCATCTGAAGCTGGGGGTAGCATCTCCTTTGAGTTTGAAGATGACGCAACAATGCCCGTCTTTCCTGAGGACTGTGAGACTTAGGAATCGAAGGTAGAAGGGCTCAGCGATCTCCAATGACTCAATGCTCTTGAATCAATAATGAATACCATAAATGCCATAATACAGACTCTGGCCTAGGCAATTCTGGAGATCAAGGCGAACATGGTCTTGCCACCCTCAGGGCCCGCAATAACTCTGCAAGTCGGGAGTAGCAATCTTCTGGTAATCCACACTAACCCGTCATACCGCGAGGACAGTGATTCCCAAGAACCAGCCAATGACATGTTTGGGGGTAGTCTCCCTCGACAAGATAGAGCAGCGTCCAATGCTGGGGGTAGAATTCCCTCTGAGTCCAAAAATGATATAAAATTATCGGTCTTCCTTGAGGACCTTACGACTCAGGTATCAGAAGCCCCAAAGCCAAATGGGACTTTCTCCTTTAATGATAGTGACATCATTGAAATCTTTTACATACTGATGAAGGGAAACAAACTTCGGCTAGCTAACATCAGATGCCCTGAAGAGACTGACATGGTCGATGACCCTAAATATTGCCTCTTTTATCGGTACATTCATCACCCAACCAGAGACTGCTCTGTGTTGAAGAGATGTATCCAGCAATTGATCGATGCCAACAAGCTCACCCTCGACTTTGAGGATAGGACGGTGATTGCGAATATAGTATCCCTCCTATTTGGCAACTTCCCACCAACGAAAGCCCAAGACAGAGTGGTCCCAGCACAGGCAACCAGGGAGGTCGTCAACCTCTTGCCAGTTCGCAATCGAGTAGCAGGCTTGATATCACTTACAACCCCAAGAGGTAAGATCACTGATCAAAAGCTGGCACAATAAATTGTGCCTTCAACGACTAGGTCAAAGGGGAAGTAATACAGCCCGGGCCGCAGGATCCTTGCCTTAGAAAGCACCAATTGTAGACTTCGGATCTCAATGCAGCTCAATAAGTCTCCTTTGTGCACAAAAGCTAAGTCTCGTATGACTCATCAGCAATGGCGCATGATTGGCAGTGTTCCATTGTATGCATCCGAGCAAGTCTTTAGTACTTTTTATCGTAACAAATTCTTATGGAGAACAAGCAGTGTTCCCCTGCGCGATATACAAAAATGCATAGCAAGCAGTAGTCCTCGACGTGGTAGATAATCATGCGCACACGGTAGTGATCCTATGCACACAACTCAGCCAACTCGATCATGTATACGTAGCAGTGTCCCTGTGCACAAAGCTCCTTATTTGGCGCAGGCTGAGTCATCAACAGTATTCAATGCAATAAATAATTATCTGTCCCAGTTCCATCATTACAGCCAACAATCACTCCATCTTATGTCGAAGATGGGATATGACCTCCAAAAAGCTGAAGGTCTAAACTTTGGCAAAGGACGACGTACTCCTTTAAAATTTGACAGTTATTACAACAATACTCGTAGAGGGCTAGGATATGAAGATGCTTGTACGAGCCATGAGTCACAAGATGGATGGCAAATTCTAACCTAAATGGGAAGGCCTATTCATCGTGAAAACCATATTTTCCAACGGCGCAAACCGGCTAGTAAAATCCACCATCGACTTGCTCATGATGCCTATCAACGACAAGTTCCTAAAAAATTACTACGTCTAAACTAGACTTGTACTCCCCTCATTCCCGAAGGGATAACCCAGATGTGCAAATCAACTCTTGGTTCTTTATCCCCAATAAATGCCCATATGCAACATTCTCTCATTCTTTATAAATTTTTGTAAAACCCGTCATCTGTATCCTGGAACCCTGGATACGCAATGGATGATGAGTCCCCAAAGTCTATCCAACGGAGCAGTCCTCAGGTCCACTTGCACACTCCCACAGCGACCACTCAAAAAATCAACCTCGTTAGACGCTAGCCATGTTCACATTACCTCTGAGCTGTCATCCCACCAATATCCCCAATGGAGCAATCCTCAGGTCTATCCTCATTTTTGGATAGAGAACAATAAAAAAATCACTCCTCTGCGAGCTTCTCGGATATTAGTTACGTCCATATTACCTCTGAACTGCTGTCCTAATATTTCTCCCCGACTGAGTTTGCCACGTCCATATTACCTCTGGCAGGGCTTGTCTCAAACCTATTACTTGCACTAACATGCACAAAAAGTAATGAGTCCACAAAACCTATCACGTCCATATTACCTCTGATAGGGATTATTTTTGAACTTATTATTTGTACTCAATGTGCACATCGAATAATAAGTCCACAAAAGTCTCCCAATGGGATATTCTCAATCCAAAGAAAACAACCACGTCTATATCATCTCTGGCTCATTTCCTTTTTCTTCCACAAAAAATACCGGGATCATACCTAACCATTCGGTACTACTATTGATCACTTCACGTCCATACTACCTCTGAACTACGTCTCTCTACTTTCCCTAGCGGAGTGAATCTATCACCACAAGAAGACGGTCACGTCCATATTACCTCTGTCCTATTTTTTTATCCCCACAGAATCATATCTTATCACTTCCATATTACCTCTGAGTAAGATATTTTTGAAACTTTTCCATGTCCATATTACCTCTGAGTAAAGTTCTGCTTTTCAACTTTCTACCTATCACATTCGCATAACCCTTGATAGTGCTAGTCGTTCAGCTTATTATCCGTACTTAAGGTACGCCATGGGTAATAAGTCCACAACCCTAGAGTTTGCCATGTCTATATTATCTTGAGCAAACTTCCTGGCCTTGACCATCGATTATCATGTCCATATTACCTCTGATATTGATTGTCTTTCAACTTATCACCCATACCAAATCTGGAGTATGCCCGTGGTGCTAACTCCATAAAATCTATTACGTCTATATTACCTCTGATAAGGTTTGTTTAGAATATATTAATCGCACCCCAAGTGCGCAAAAGGGTAATAGGTCCACCAAAATCCCCCAGCGGGATGTCCTTACTAATCCACAAAAACTGTCACGTCCATATTACCTCTGGCAGGGCTTGTCTCAAACCTATTATTCGTACCCCAAGTGCGCAAAAGGGTAATAGGTCCACCAGAAATCCTCCAGCGGGATGTACTTACTATCCATAAAACCTGTCATGTCCATATTATCTCAGATAGGGGTTATTTTTAAACTTATTATTTGCACTCAACGTGCGCAACAAATAATAAGTCCACCAAAAAATTCTCCAGTAGAGTCAACTATGTCCTTCGTACCTCTGAGAAAACCTTTTGGGTTGGCTATCGATCATCACATCCCACAGTACCTCTGATATCGATCGCCATCTAAAATTATCACCTGTACTTAAATTTAAGTACGCCAATGGTGTTAGGCCCACCAAACTTGCCACCTCTGGCAAGGCCAATTTCAAACTTATTACTGGCACTCTCGCGCGCAAGAAGTAATAAGTCCACCGAAAAACTCCCAGTGGGATGTCCTCAGGACCGTACCTAACCTCTCGGTATGGCCACTGATCGGCTCACGTCTACGTCTCCTCTGAGCTATCGTCCTCACATCCTTTTTCGAGAGTCTGCCATATCCAAGTGACTCTATGCAAACCTCTCCCTATGACTATCACCAGTCGTTAACTCAACTTATCACCTTCCCTTAAACTTAAGTGTGCCAACAGTGTTAAGTCCACCAAACTTGCCACGACCATACCCCCTCTGGCAAGGCCTATTTCTAACTTATTACTTGCACCATAGTGCACAAGAAGTAATAAATTCCACCGGAGATTTCCCAGCGGGATATCCTTAAAAATCCATGGTATTGTACTATGTTCATATTTGTCACTACCCGATTCTAGAAAATAGGGATATTTTTTTATTTTTATTTGGTAATTTGTGTATTGTTTTTAATTAATTATATTTATATTTAATTAGTTATTGTATTATTTTTATTTGATTGTTTTAGGGTTTTGGCTAGCCTGGACCCGTGTCAGACCCTAGTGGACCCATGTCCGACCCAACCCACACCCTTGTGAGACCTATTTTTGGGTTTAGAATATTTATTATATTTTAGTGAGTTAGTTGGAGAGATTGGGAGTTAGTTTGAGTGCTTTTGGAATCCGAAACCCAAAACCCAAGTTAGGGAGGGCATTTTGGTCTTTTGGAGACTTAGGAAACCCTCTTTCTTGCATGTGGCCGACCCCTACACCCCATTCCAGCCCGTGCACACAGTAGCCCCCTTTCTCTTCATCACTTCTTTATCACTTCTTCTTCTTCTTCTTCTTCACTCTTTCTTCTTCCTTTCTACTTCCCACTTCAAGTAAGTCCTTCTTTCTTCTCTTCTTTCTTCCATTTCTTACATTTGTGTAAACCCTAACCCTACATTTTCCTCCAATCTAGGTGTTTTGGGTCTAGACTTAGTGTGGTGGCTAGATTTGGAGGCTTGGAGCTTGAGGGAGGTGATTTCAAGTGGATTGGAGACTTTGGCCTTGGGATTCCAACTCTCAAGAGATAAACCCTAACTTTTCCCTTGCTAATTACTCCTATGTAGTGTAATTAGGGGTTTAGAACCTTCCTAGACCCTAAGCCTACCCGTGGAAGGAAGTTGGAACTAGTTTGGTTGTGTTTGGAGACTTTGACACTAGGTTTTGTGTCAATTTCGGGTGGAATCCAAAATTGGCCCAATTTTGTGTGATGCCCTAGGTTAGACGGACCTAGGTAGACATTGTCGGGTGTCTTGAGGGTTAGTGCGTGTCTCCGTTCGGACACGTGAAGTCGTGTCGCAGAGAGACGGGCATTTTCATCGTCGCCGGTTCTAAGTGCGTGCACATTTTCGCCATGGGCCTAGAATCGACGGGGTAGCATTTTTTCTAGGATCTAGACATCGTTTAGAACCCGTGGGTAAATTTTGGGCCAATTCTGAGTTGGTTTGGTATGCTTTTCAGGAGGTTTTCTGAACCGTACACCGCGTGTTCGTCGAAATGACCGAACGGCCATTTCGACTTGGTTTCCTAGTTTCGGGCTTGTGCGCGCATTGGGTTAGCTTTGGGGAGTGTATGCTAGAATTCTCGGGTCATATTTTATATATATAGGTGTTTGTGTGCGTAGGGGTCGTTGGGCGCGCGTTGGTGGGCGTTGTGTGCGTTGTTGTGTGTTGTGTTGTGTTGCTTATGTGTGTGTATATATATATATATATATATATATATATATATATATATATATATATATATATATATATATATGTATGAGTCTATATATATATGTGTGTGTGTGTGTCTATATATGTGTATATATTTATTATATATATATGTGTGTATATACCTATATTTGTGTTTGTGTATATATGTTAGTGTGAGTGTGTGTGTATATATATATATATATATATATATATATATATATATATATATATATGAGTGTGTGTGTGTGTATATGTATATATATATATATGTTTGTGCATGTGTATATGTATATATGAGTTTGTGTGCATATATATATATATATATATATATATATATATATATGTGCGTGTATATGTATGTTTGTATATGTGTGTGTGTATTTATATGCATAAGTGTGTATGTGTAAGAATATATATATGTATTAGTGTGTGTCTATATATATATATATATATATATATATATATATATATATATATATATAGTTGTATATATATATATATATATATATATATATATATGTATATATGTGTGTGTCAGTGTATGTGTGTTTGTGTGTGTGCGTGTGGCATTAGGTGCAGCGAGGCGAGGGGGGATAGCAGCGAGGCAGCGTACAGCGAGCGCTGTCGCAGTGCACACTGCAGCAGCTTGCTGCCAGCAAGCGGCAGCAGTAGATTTAAGCAGCACAGCATCAGCAGTATAACCTGTAGCAGCAGCATTCGCAGCAGTAGCTAGGGGGAGTGAGGGTTTATGTATGATAGAATTCTAGATAGAAATAGATAGTTAGATAGATAACTAGATAGATGAGTAGATAGTTAGATCAATAGATAGATAGATAATAGATTAGATAGATAGTTAGATAGATAGATACTAGATAGATAAATAGATTAGATAGATAGATAGATAGATAGGTAATGGATAGATAGATATATCTATCTATATGTATAGATATATATACATATAGTTAGATAGGTAGTTTAGATATAACTAGTTCTAGATATAGATATATATATGTGAGTTTGGGTAAGGTATATGGGTATATATGTATGTGTGTTGTGGATATCTATATATATATGCATATAGATACTTAGATATGTATATATATGATAGATATATATATTTTAGCCTAGATTATAGCTAGATATATATATCTACATACTTAGATAGCTAACTAGATAATTAGTTAGAGGGGTATTGGGTGATATCTCAATACCTTGCGATATCAAGGTATCTCAATACCTTGAAATATCCAAGGTATTGAGTTTTGAGCGGGGTTTTTGAGCATTTGCCTAGGAATAGTATTGGAGTGATTTTTATATGTATATATATATATATATTTACGCGTGCTAGCATAGGTTTTAGCGGATTTAGGCGGGGTGCGTAGCCTAGGTCGAGGTATCAGATACCGAGGGTATCCCGGTATCTCGAGGAGGCGAGTTTGAGAGTTTACTAGCTTAATGAGCTAGTTTTGACCTAGAATTTCAGGGGCACCCTAGTTTGACCTAGCTTTGACCATAATTGTCCCTGTTGACCATAAAAGTCAATGTTTGACCTAGTTTTGACCTAGAGTTGACTTTTTGGACCCCGGGTTGACTTTTTGACCCAAATTTTACCGTTTGACCCGTTCGACCTAGAATAGCCCTAGAAGCCTGTTTTTAATTATTTTATATCAATTTAACTCCTTAGAACCCTATTTAATTCTTGTTTTTTGCAATAGGTTCTTGCAACACCGGTCCGGATCTCGATCCTCATCAGTCGCTCAGGACATCAGTCGAGTACCTACCTCTGATAGTTTCCATTTCATGATAGCGTTTATATCACCTGTTCTAGAACTATAATACTTGATTCTGACATATTATTACATGAGCTGGTACTAGTGGATCCCGTCATGAGATGCTATCCCCCTACCGTGTTCAGCGGGTACTCTATCACGTGTATTTCATCATGTGCTTCGGGTATTGATTCTCATGTGCTATCATGTGCTTCTTGTGCTCTCGCCTTTATGTGCGCGAGCTATTTATCATGTATGTAGCATGTTGTGGTTGGATCCAAGAGTATTAGTGGGGGAGGGGAGTAGGAGTTGGTTATGTGATCAAAGCCAAACAGTATTCATGTGTATGTCATTTATGCAACTCACGCATAACGGAGTTATCGTAGTATTTTTCATGTGCAACCTACGCCGATCATATAACGAACTTGTGCTCAAGGCACTTAGCTAGTATTCATGTTTTCTCACATACAGTTACTTCTCTACTTGTATTGTTCTCCAGTTTACATTGCAGCTACTTTATCTGCTCCATCATGTATTTATTTCCTGTGCATCTTGTATACTTTTCTATTGCTCGTCATATACACCTTACAATGTATTTGGAGTTGCTTTCAGAGTTATGTACTTTGCTCCAGTCCTGACTGGGCATATTTTTTCCAGAGGATCCTGAGGATTTCTGCCCGACGTTCTATGGGCCGCGGGTGCTGAGTAGTGCTGCGACCCCGAGACTGAGGAGGAGCCCTGCGAGGAGACGCCTTTAGCGCCCTAGTTAGCTAGGTGGGTTTCCTGGGTTGTTCCCAGTTGATTATTCTGGATGACTGTACTGTGTTATTATTTTGTTGCTGTGATATTGTAGACTTGGACTGTATATTTTAGATATTGTCTTGCTCTTTGGTTCTGGTTTTCTTTTGATATCATATCGTGCTTTTACTCTTCCCTTAGTTATTGTGATTGAGAGATTATATATATTGCGTGGTTGCCCTCCTTTTGGAGAGGATATTGACAGGTTTTGTGTGATAGATGGTTGACCTAGAATGAACCTTTACAGCGTTCTACCGCCGATTCTGCGGTGTAGGCTGGACGTACCCACGACTCATGCCCGATTTTCGGGTGCGGGTCGTGACAATATTACCTCTAGTACAATACCCAGAGCTAACACAAATATATTGAAAAATAGATAAGATAACATTTATTTTTCTTCGCAAAGAGAGATTAAAAGCAAAACTACATTTCAGGGGATTATCAAGATCCCAAGCCCGAGGGCAAAATAAAGGTACAAAAAAAGCAAAAGAAAACCACTGGTGCTATGAGTTGGAGCATAACTCTGCTATCCGCTCACGGAGATAAGCAATGTGGCCGTCCAGGCACCTCTGAGCCCGGCGCTCAACTTCTTAGGCCATAACTTCCAGATCCTCGTAGCAAGCATAGGACTCGTGTCTGTCCTCTAGTTGTTGCACCAGAACCTCAACGCCAGTCGTGTTCTACGATGTTTAGCTTGCCTTAGTAAAAATGATCTCCTCTTCCTTCTGGACCTCCCGTAACCTATTTCCTGTTGCATCAAGCTTAATCTGGAGCCGTCTAATCTGCTCGGTCAGGTTTTTTTTGCCAAGAAAGGCACTCCTCTCTGAGATTTCCCAGCCGGTCATGCCTCTCCCGCAAAATTCAGAGATCACGCTGCAGGCACTCTATGGACGAAGAAAAGAAGGCCTTCTCTGTCTCCACCTTCTTTGAGAACTCGTTATATTCATGGGAGATCATCATTCCCATGTCTGCCTGATGATATTGCTGTAGCTCTGTTAGGCATTTCTCTACCTCCTGCAGTTTATGGCCCAGAAAGTTGGCCATCTGCTCAAAGCTAGGGATACTCTTAGAGAATGGACTTGGCCCCAAGCAAAGTGCCTTGCCTAGGCGAAAGATTTGTTGCGCTCTAACAAACCCTCGATCCCCTTCTTCAAGAACATATGGAAGCTTCGGATAAAAAGTTTGACGGTCTCGTCAATCTCCTCTAATGTGGCAAGGGCGGTAGGATTAAAGAAGAGACCACTGGCACAACAGGCGGCACAATGGTGCTCAAAAACCTCAAAGGCAAAACAACAGTAGAGGAGAAACCATCAGTCCTGTCTGCAAGTCAATCTTTCATGGACGCCTGAAGAGCTTGGATGCCCGGTAGCTGAGCCGCAGATGTCGGAGTATTACTAAGACTGGGAACAGAAGTAGCAAGGTGCCTCGCCACATCGGCTCATTCTAGTACGCAATCCCTAGATCGTGTCGCGACAGCTTCGGGAGGTGATATAACAACCTAAAGAGGGGGGAACAACCTCATCATGACGGTTCTCCTCTCTACTATCCAGAGAAGCTTCAGCCACGGAGACCCCGGCAACAACAACTGGAGGAACAATCACCGCAGAAGAACCTGCAATGTCTAAGGGGTCTTGGACAGACCATGCAAGGTGTCCTCTGCCTCCAGAAGAATGGGGGAGAGATCCAGACCTTCTTCGAACAAGCCCACCACCTTGTTCTTCTTCGACATCTTCCTCGACAGCCACATCCACAGTTTACAAGGGAAAGATAGGGTCTGTGGAACCAGAGCAACCAGCAATCAGCTTTACTTGAAAAATCGAGAGTTGAAGCCAGAAAATCTGATCTTTCGTCAAATTATAAAATGACATACCAGCAGGAACGATATCACATCTCTACTTCATCAAACGATACTTACAAATCTGGGCGTCAGCAGCCACCATGTCGTCGTCAGTCCCGGGGCTCATCAAAGACCCATGTTGCAAGAGCAGCCACCCCATCAAGTTATGGTAGAAAAGTTCAATTCGGTTGAAGTGACCTCTACCAGAGTGATCTTCGAACTTCGTAACAAAGGTACAGAGGCCACGATGGATGCAGCATGCCATAACAGGCAGGACGACCAGCTGTACTAGTTGGGGGCGGGGAAATAGTTAGTGAGAAATATGACCATATCCCTATCGTACAAGTATAAAATTATGTTAGTGTTAATCATACACCTCACTTATGATTAGCCAGGCCATATAGATCTCGTACATGTTTCCAAGCCGATCACATATTGAAGCTACTATTTCAAACACTTAGAATAGTTACAGTTCTCCATTTCAGTTCATGTACTACATTACCCCGTATATGATATTATAGTTCTTTTTCTTTATTTCATATATGCATTGACTGTACCATATTGCCTATATTGTCTGTTCTTTTTATTTTTGCTATTGTATTTATTCATTATCTTCTCTCAGTATATAGCATCATCTGTTTATTATTTTATAGTCCTTATCAATTAATTGGAACTGTTATTGGGTTGTACTTCACTCCATCCTGACTGAAAATATTTTTCCAGACTGTGACTTAGAGGACTTGTTTCAGGCATACTTGGAGATTTGGATGTTATTGTTTGCAGGTTAGACTATTTTTATTGTTTAGACTTGTGTTGTATTTTATTTATTTTCTCCGATATTTTATCGTTCTTTAGTTCTGTGATTGAGTATTTTAATATTATATCGTGATATCTGTGTCTCCTTATGGAGTTGGATATTCGTGAGAGATATTAGATAGTATTGTGACCAAGACAACGTTCTACTGCCGATGCTGCGGTGTAGGCTGGACGTACCCATGCACTCGTGCCCAAATTTCGGGTACGGGTCGTGACACATTTTTAGTGGTGGCCCATGCAGGTCAGACTTTGCATTTAGAGTGATGTTGTCGTAGTGTAACAACTTAGTTATATTACTATGAGCCTGCGATAAGATCTAGGATGTAGTATACTAGGATGAGAGCAAACACTCAATCACAACTAGGAATATTTCTAATCTATTTATCTTGCTATCCTTATTCCTTTTGAATATTGCTTCCTTTAGAATTTTACTGTCCTCCCGTGATGATATCATATCTATTGCCTTAATTTATTCTTTTCGGTCTGTCTTCAGGATGTCGCCGAAGACAAGGTCTTCAAGAGTGGGAGCATCAGCTTCAGAAGGGTCTGCCACCTCTCGATATGACAGATAGACATATAGAGTTCCTCCTCTCCCACCTATTCTGAGGGTTGTCCCAATTGTAACGGAGAACCTTCCTCCTCCACAAGCTCCATTTTTTGGAGGTATGCCCATTGACGGGACACAGATGTTTACCTTGATCCAGGGCATAGTAGATGTCCAGAGAGTGACGATAAAAGCTCAGCGAGTTCAAGTTGAGGCTCAGAGGGTGTAGACAGAGATGCTCTTAGCACAGACTGAGCTGATGAGAGAGAGCATGAAGAACGCTCACCAGATGGCACTACAGGCAGTTGAGAGAGTTGCCCAGCAGTTTCCTGGCCAGCAGCAACATCATAGACCAGGTACTATAGTGGACTTCAAGAGGATGATGCCTCGAGAATTCAAAGGCACCGAGGGGATACTCTACGCTAACGACTGGTTAGAGGATATAGAGAGAAACCTGCGATTGGCCTAGATTCAGGAGAGCTTGCAGATAGAGGCGGCCGACAGTCAGATATTCGATATCGCACTCACGTGGTATCGCACATAGCCGAGACTTACTGCACAACAACTTACTTGGGAGCTTTTCAAGGAGCTTTTCAAGGAGAAGTTCTTTCTCGACGTGGCCCTGGGAGCTTTGGAGAGTCAGTTTCATGACTTGGTCCAAGGAAACATGTCGGTCGACGAGTACACCGCAGAATTCTGTCGATTGAGCCATTTTACATCGTATATGATTCGGGACCCACGGGACCGAGCTCAAAAGTTTAGAAAGGGGCTAACGAGAGAGATTAGGTCGCACACTTCTGGTCATCGTACCGCTACCTTTGAGGATATCTTGATGGATGCCCAGATCGCAGAAGAGGATCTGGATCTCAGGCCTTAGAGGAGTCACAATATTTTTGGAGATACAAGTGGTAGCGCAGGACCGACCAAGCGTCCCCATATTTAGCAGCAGCCGAGGATGTTTCAGTATAACCACCAGCAGTACCAGACACCGGTTCGTGTTCAGTAGGATCAAAAGCAGCCTCCGAGAGAGACACAACAGACTTGTCATTTCAGTAAGAAGCCAGATCACCTTTGGGAGAGCTGTAGATTGAGGCTAGGACTTTGTTTGCACTGTGGCGACACGGGATATCGAATGAGGGATTGTCTTCTATTTCCTTATCTTCCCGAACAGCATGCAGCTCCAAATTATAGAGACCCAGTTAGGCCACTTGTGGAACCGCAAATTGCTCAGCATCCATGGAGGGAGCCACCCTAGCAGGGCGGGGCATTTGCGAAGACGGTCGAGGAGACCGATACTCCAAGTGATGTGTTAGCAGGTTCTGTTCTGTTCTTTTCTTTCCTTCTGTTCCTTTCTATTTGATTGATTGATTCCTTTGTACCGTAGCTTGTATTAGTGATTTTCTTGCTAGAATATAGTTAGTAGTACATCCTGACAGAGACTGCAATACCATGAGAAAACAGACCATAACCATGCATGTTTTCTCTAGATTGCATGTTGTATGACTGTAGGTAGGATTTCTTAGACCTTGGTTGTTGGGGGTTTGACCGTAGTAAAGATTAATGAAGAGGTTATGACTCGACAGAGAGAGACAAGGTGTCTTAAATTTCGAGGACAAAATTTTTCTAGGGGGGTAGACTTGTCACTACCACATTCTAAAATAGGGGTATTTTTGTCTTTTTATTTATTATAAGTAGTATATTTTATTTAATATATTGCATGTTATATTATATATATATATAATATATTATGTTAATTAATGCATGAGTTAGTAGACTAGACCTAGAAGCCTACTAGATGAACCACTGACCGAAATATAGGATTATGGATTTTAATTAGTATTATTTAGGATTAATTATTGAGGTTATAATTTATTACCGTGATTTATTTAACTATGGTACCTTACCGTTGCTTCGATATTTGGAGTGCTACACTAGCTTTTGCCTTCCAATATATTTCACACCCTTGTCCTAGACGTGCCAGTCTTCTATTCTGATCCTTGTGTAACTCATAAATATGCGCTTTTGTGCTTCATTTTAGTCGCACAACATTCGTCGCAAACGTTTATTTTTATTTTCAAATAAACTCGACCTTGCATATTTGTGCGTTCCAATCAAAATTGGAGATACAACCTCAACCCATTTTGTGCAACCGAAATTATAAAAATATTCTATTCTGAGTCTTATACGTCCATAACACTTGTGTCCCACCTAATTTTAACCCTTAGTACTTCCAATTAATTTTAGAATGCCACTTACATTAATTTTAATTAAATTGATGTAAGGACCCAACTTGACCCAAAACTAGACCCAACACCTAACCAAACCCCCACTCACACCCTCAAGGTTCATACCAAATACCACACACCCTTTTTATCCACTACATCACACCAAACATGGTATTTTCCCTCATCCAATCCCAATTCTCACCTTTTATGTAATTTTCCAATATTTGGGGGCTTTTATGCAAAAGTGTAATGAGGTGTCACCATCCTATTGGTCAAAGTCAATGAAGAAACAACTCCCTCCCTCTTTGACCGGTCCAACTCTCTCTCTCTCTCTCTCCCCCCTTTTTGTTTGTACACTCCCCATCATGTTAAATCTTGGCCCTTCATTCAAAATGAAGCACCATCCTCACTACACACACACACCCTCCTATATAATCCCTCATCCTTACCCCCTTTCCCAAAAAGCCATCCCCCATCCCAATGAGCATATGACCGGCCCTAATCCCTAGGCTAGTGTCACCATCTTCCCTCTCCTCATGCAAACTCTTCCTCCATATTATTTTTTTACCATCCTCTTCAAAACAAACCAAACCCTAAAACTAACCCTAGACTTTATCCCCTTCCTCCAGCCATCCACCATATGAGGCCGACCCGAGCCTTCCTCACCACTGCTCACACTTGCCTGAGCTTCTCCTCGACTAACCCCGCCACCGTCGACCACAGCTCCACCTCCACGGCCCATCTCCTCCCTGACTTCACACGACCCCAGTCCGTCACTGCCATCATCTCCCCGACGACCTCAGTCCACGCCGGAGCCTAAGCCGACCATGGCCCCGACACCATCTCCCTCACAGCAAGTTGACCCTTGTCGGACCACCCTCTTCTCCTATACCCTGTCGACCGACTGTCTGAACTCTACTGCCGTGACTCCCTCATGCCTCCATCTCCTCCGATGACCTCCCATCTCCGACCATCGACCCTGCCTTTTCACCATCACCACCGTCCCCATCACCATTAACATCACCTTCGTTACCATCGCCTCCATCCCGACATGACAACACACCCATCCCTGACTCCTCCCACCACCACCATTGTCGACATCATCTACACCACCGTCGAGCAACTCCCCACAACAGCCACCGAGCACCCCCGTTCTCCTTTATGTCTTTCTCGACTTCCCCATCATCGTCGATCACCATCGATATCCTCGACACGACCCTTCTCCTCCACGACAGCCTTCCTGACCGATTAAACTCTACCATGACAGCCTTTATCATCATTATCACCATAATTATCATCATCATCATCATCGTCATCCCGTCGATCACCCCGACGGCCCGAGCAACGCCATCTGCGATCCTGACCGCCGTACATAGCCGACCACCCTCGTCGGAATATGACCCCGGCAACGTCGACCCACCCGAGTACCATCATCTCCCCCATCTCACCTCGCCGGATGTAATCCTCCTGATTTTTAAAATTTTGAATTTGGAAATTCTCACCATTTTCTGGAATTTTCTGTGAATTTTCTATAATTTTTAGCAATTAAACTTAAGTGTTTTAATTATTCAATAATTTTTAAATGATAATAAATAATTTTAAAATATTATGAAAATAATATTTTATGGTGTAAAATAGAAAACCAGATATAAGGTAATTTTCCGAGAATTTATTGGACCCCGGATGGATTTTTAAAGCCCTAAATACTAATTAAATTATTAAACCAATTAATAAACCGGGTTTTTATTAAATAAACCGAACCAAGCCAATCTGAACCGGACCGGGTTCACTGACCCAAACCGTCCTAGGCCTAACGGGTCGGATCCGGGTTCAATCCGACCTGGCCCACATCAAACCCAACCCGCATTTCTTTTCGGATCGGGTCGGATCCGCAGACCCGACCCGACCCGCCACCAAACCCGACCCGCAACTCCCCATCTTCCCCAAACGCAGAACCCGCCGCCCGTCGTTCTCTCTCCGGCCGTTACACCGCCGGCGACCTCTCCGCGACGCATCCCCTTCCCCTCCCTCACCGGACCGCCTCCTCCCCTACCCCTAACCGTCGACCCTCCGCCTCCCTCCACCTCTCTATAAATCCCCTTCTTCTCCTTCTCCGGCCGAGTGTTTCCCCTATCCACCTACCTGAACCCTAGTCGGCTGGCCTCAATTTCCCCATCTCTGCCTCGACACCCCGGCCGCCCAGATCCTCTCCCCTCCCTGCCTCCAACACTGACCCCGCACCTCCCAGACCCTCGACAAGCCCAGTCAGCCGACAACCGGCCACCCGTGAGCTGCCCTAGCTCCGCCTCTGTGCACGTCGACTCTTTCCGACGAGCTCCCCAGCCGCCGTCGACTTCATCCCTCCCCGGCGAGTCCCTCCAGTGAACTCCGGCGAGCCTCAGAGTTGGACACAGGCAGGACACCGACACAGAAGACCAGGAGCACAGTAAACCCTAACCCTGACACGATTCGGACACGAGATTTTCAGTTTTCGGAACCCACTTCAGGTACTTGTAATTTCTTGCTCGTAGCTCGGATTTCGAATCCGTGAATTATATCGGGTAGCCTGTATGACCCTCTCGGTGCCTGTGCAAACCGCTCAGGGCATCGCGTCCTGTGGTGATCGTACACCGCGATCCAAAAACAGGAAAAAACTAGACCCTGTTTTACCCCGAAATCGAGTACGTCCAGCTAAACGGGACGACTTGGTCGCGTGCGGTCTTCACAGATACATGCGCGTCGTTGATACGGTCGTGCGAGTTTTCGCAGAAGCTGATTCGGATGTGCGTGCACACCGGAATCAGTGCGTATCTGCGGACATCGTCCCGTATCTGATTTTTCTGTTTCTTATTGTAACTTAGTGTACACACGTCAGATCGAGACGAAACTTGCACCATCGGACTCGTAGCAATACGCTGGTCCTGTGAGCCAAGTTTGGTACAATTCTGAGAACGTTGACGAAATCGCGTGTCGTGGGCCCCATAGGCCCCGCTCGACGGGCGATTTTGTGATCGGCTCATCGGAATCCAATTCTGGAAGTTCCGTTGGGTTTGTATCATCGTTCCTGACCTGTTGACACTAAGTTTGGTGAATTTGGAGACCTTTGACCCTGACGCATTTTTCGGTGCAAAGTGGCCCACATCTGGATCCCGCCTTGACCCGAAAATGACGTTTTTGCCCTTGTCTTCAAATTGGACTCAAGGACAGGCGATCCTAGCTGATTAATATTTTCTGGATCTGATGGTAATGTTTGTTTCAGCAGCCGGAGTACTGCCTGCAAATCCAGCTATTGCCAGAGCTACACTTGGAGCTGAAAACCCAAGCAAGTGTACCTTGCCATAAATGCAGTTTAATGATTCATTTTCTCTAGATTTATTTTCTTGTGATTGTTGTACTTGCTCAACCCTAGGGCCGTGTGACTTGCTTAGCGTCCGATCATAGTCGGGTGCCAACACCGTATGCGGGGTTGGGCAATGTCATTTAGAGATGGATATCGTGACATTTATATTCTTGTACTTGCCCTATCAAGTACTTATTACCCAGGACACCTGACACAGAGCATGAACAGAATCTTCCTGAAATATTCAAGGTGATTCTGTATAGGATACAGGTTTATGACATAGACATGATATTCCTAGATGTTATATTCATAGACATAGTATGACTTACTGCATTAGATATGATCGTACGTGACGTGGACATGAGACATCGTGGACATGATATGTATGATTACATTGGGTGGGGAGAGACACACAGGCTACAGGCTGATTATATATAAATCCATAGTAAACACATAGTAAAATTCATAGTATAGCTGCTACCGGCTCCCCGACACAGAGCTTGTAGTGGTATCAGCCTAAGTTTTAGTGATGCTCTCAACTTGCATTTCACATAGATGGATATATAGTTGACCCTATTGTTTCATTAACTGCTTTACTGCAATTATTTTTGGCTTGTGCTTTCTTGTACCTTGCTATGTCCCCTGAGGACCTGGATCCGGATTATGTCCCCAGGATTTGCAGACGAGGTTTATCCAGAGGTCTACGGAACAGGTGCTTTTCACGGAACAGTACCCGTAGCTGAGGACGAGGTGATCGCTGAGGACTTCTCCTGAACAATTGCTTCGCCATGCTCAGTCAAATATGAAAAATAGTCTTTATTTCCTGTTTAATTAAACTCTTTAATTCCTGTTTATGAGAACATTATAACAGACTAATATCGGGTTGTTCTCCGATTTTATTTACTTGGACTGGTTGATGTTTATTATATTTCTTTGCTGATGTTGCTATCTTATATCTGTGGATGAGAATAGTAAAACCCTGACTGATGTAATACAGCTTAAGTATGCCCGATGGATCCATTAAATTGGGTATGTCCATCGGTGTATGCTGCTGGCCATAATCACGCATCCAATCCCTCGGTATTTTGGGACTGGGGCGTGACATGGTTTTTGTGGTGGCCTATGCAGGTCAACGACTAAATTGTTCGGTTTCAACTTAGGGACCGAACAGGCCTGCAATAAGATAGGATAAGTTTTTAGATCCACTTATTTGAAAACGTTCTTGATATCTGTATCGTACTCGAATTAATTTTTGATTTGCATCCTGCCTTGAATCTTGTGCGCTTCTTATATTTTATTTTGGATGCAGAAAGATGGATCCAAGAATTGAAGATGAAATTCCTTTGAGTACGCCACAAGACGCTGTGGTTACCTATGGAGATGGAGTTACACCAGAGAACAGAGGGCAATCCTCTCAAGGTGGTCAAGCTGAACAGCATAACTCAAGGTTTAGGCGCGATGATATCCCACCTCCGCCGCAGTTCCCTCCACAGATGCCTGTCTTTCCAGCAGGACAAGCAATGGACGGGCAGCAGATGTTCCAGATGTTTTACGCCATGATGCAAGCCCAACAGCAAGTTCAACAGGAGGCACATCGTCAGGAGGCAGAGTACCTAAGAACCAGCCTAGTAAACGCATTGGAGTAAGTGAACCCACAAGCTAGGCGACCAGCGACGGGATCTATCACTGATTTCCGTCAACTCAAGCCCTGTACCTTTTCGGGCAAAGAAGGACCAACCGAAGTTCATGAGTGGCTCACCAATATACAACACCAGTTGGAAGCAGCTGAACTACCGAGTGAACGTTGGATGACCGCCGTCAGAATGCAGTTGACGGACAATGCCCATCACTGGTGGATATCTGAAGAGACCAGGCTCGGACCAGACCGAGTCACTTGGAAAGAGTTCTCCAGACTCTTTCAAGAGATGTACATTCTGGCCATCGCTCGATCAGAACTGAGGGACAAGTTCAATCGCCTCACCCAGGAAGCTATGACGGTGGAAGAGTACAATGCCGAGTTCATTCGTCTGAGTCGCTTCGCTCCTACTTTGATCCCAACAGAAGTAGAGAAGGCCGAGAAGTTTTTCGACGGACTCAACATCGAGCTACAGAAATTGATTGGATCTGTCGCACCCACTTCGTACTCGGACGTTCTCGCTGCAGCCCGACGCATGGAGCGCATCAACAGGAGAGAAACCAGTCTAAAGCGGCCTACCCCATCAGCAACATCCAAAGCACCACAAGAAGAAGCTGCAAAGAGGCCTCATATACACCAGCCACCCAGAGCCTCTCCGCAGACATTACCTACATGTCAATACTGTGGCAAGGTAGGCCATACTGAGAAGGACTGCAGACGCAAGTTGGGATTATGCTTGATTTACGGGACCAATCAACACTTAGCCAAGGACTGTCCTTATCATCGAGGAGGAGCACCAAGAGCAAACCAACAAGCTCTACCAGCACCAGGAGGGAATCAACCAAGGCCACCATTGGCACCACAAGCAGCACTTTTCCAACAAGCCCAGCAGCAGCAGCAGCAACAGAGGAATCCACCAGGACGCGGACAAGCCTTCGCGATGACTTTGGAAGACGTGCAGAACCAAGGAGTAGCTAGTGCGCGTAAGTTTTTATAGTTTTTCCGTTCCTAGTATTGTTATAATTCGTGCCTGCTGGTTCGTGACCCCAGACTTAACCTGATAACTTTAAACTTGCTATTAATTGATAACCTAGGGTTAACTTTAAACCTGTTAATAATTGATAACCTAGTGTTAATTTTGAACTTGCCAATAATTCAGAATGTTTTATAAATGTTAACCTGATAAGTTTTAAAAGATAACCTGGTTTTATAAAAACAGTAATTTTCTGGATTTCCCATATTTGGGAAATTGCATAACTTCTACTTAGGGAAATGATTTTTCCTATGTGTTCAAACCCTGAACCTTGATTTTCTTTATTGTATTATGATTCGAATAAAATTTGTAACCGTGTCATCCCTGTTGACCGGTTATTCTTTGATTGCGAGGACGCAATCCTCTTAAGGGGGGTAGATTGTAATCCTCCTGATTTTCAAAATTTTGAATTTGGAAATTCTCACCATTTTTTGGAATTTTCTGTGAATTTTCTGTAATTTTTAGCAATTAAACTTAAGTGTTTTAATTATTCAATGATTTTTAAATGATAATAAATAATTTTAAAATATTATGAAAATAATATTTTATGGTGTAAAATAGAAAACCAGATATAAGGTAATTTTCCGGGAATTTATTGGACCCCGGATGGATTTTTAAAGCCCTAAATACTAATTAAATTATTAAACCAATTAATAAACCGGGTTTTTATTAAATAAACCGAACCAAACCAATCTGAACCGGACCGGGTTCACTGACCCAAACTGCCCTAGGCCTAACGGGTCGGATCCGGGTTCAATCTGACCCGGCCCGCATCAAACCCAACCTGCATTTCTTTTCGGATCGGGTCGGATCCGCAGACCTGACCCGACCCGCCACCAAACCCGACCCGCAACTCCCCATCTTCCCCAAACGCAGAACCCGCCGCCCGTCGTTCTCTCTCCGGCCGTTATGCCGCCGGCGACCTCTCCACGACGCATCCCCTTCCCCTCCCTCACCGGACCGCCTCCTCCCCTACCCCTAACCGTCGACCCTCCGCCTCCCTCCACCTCTCTATAAATCCCCTTCTTCTCCTTCTCCGGCCCAGTGTTTCCCCTGTCCACCTACCTGAACCCTAGCCGGCTGGCCTCGATTTCCCCATCTTCGCCTCGACACCCCGGCCGCCCAGATCCTCTCCCCTTCCTGCCTCCAGCACTGACCCCGCACCTCCCAGACCCTCGACAAGCCCAGTCAGCCGACAACCGGCCACCCGTGAGCTGCCCTAGCTCCGCCTCTGTGCACGTTGACTCTTTCCGGCGAGCTCCCCAGCCGCCGTCGGCTTCATCCCTCCCCGGCGAGTCCCTCCAGTGAACTCCGGCGAGCCTCAGAGTTGGACACAGGCAGGACACCGACACAGAAGACCAGGAGCACAGTAAACCCTAACCCTGACACGATTCGGACACGAGATTTTCAGGTTTTCGGAACCCACTTCAGGTACTTGTAATTTCTTGCTCGTAGCTCGGATTTCGAATCTGTGAATTGTATCGTGTAGCCTGTATGACCCTCTCGGTGCCTGTGCAAACCGCTCAGGGCATCGCGTCCTGTGGTGATCGTACACCGCGATCCAAAAACAGGAAAAAATCAGACCCTGTTTCACCCCGGAATCGAGTACGTCCCGCCAAACGGGACGACTTGGTCGCGTGCGGGCTTCATAGATACGTGCGCGTTATTGATACGGACGTGCGAGTTTTCGCAGAAGCTGATTCGGATGTGCGTGCACACCGGAATCAGTGCGTATCCGCGGACATCGTCCCGTATTCGACTTTTCTATTTCTCGTTGTAACTTAGTGTACACACGTCAGATCGAGACGAAACTTACGCCATCGGACTCGTAGCAATACGCTGGTCCTGTGAGCCAAGTTTGGTTCGATTCTGAGAACGTTAACGAAATCGCGTGTCGTGGGCCCCATAGGCCCCGCTCGAGGGGCAATTTTGTGATCGGCTCATCGAAATCCAATTCTGGAAGTTCCGTTGGGTTTGTATCATCGTTCCTGACCTGTTGACACTAAGTTTGGTGAATTTGGAGACCTTTGACCCTGACGTATTTTTTGGTGCAAAGCGGCCCACATCTGGACTCCGCCTTGACCCGAAAATAACGTTTTTGCCCTTGTCTTCAAATTGGACTCAAGGACAGGCGATCCTAGCTGATTAATATTTTCTGGATCTGATGGTGATGTTTGTTTCAGCAGCCGGAGTACTGCCTGCAAATCCAGCTATTGCCAGAGCTACACTTGGAGCTGAAAACCCAGGCAAGTGTACCTTGCCATAAATACAGTTTAATGATTCATTTTCTCTAGATTTATTTTCTTGTGATTGTTGTACTTGCTCAACCCTAGGGCCGTGTGACTTGCTTAGCGTCCGATCATAGTCGGGTGCCAACACCGTACGCGGGGTTGGGCAATGTCATTTATAGATGGATATCGTGACATTTATATTCTTGTACTTGCCCTATCAAGTACTTATTACCCAGGACACCTGACACAGAGCATGAACAGAATCTTCCTGAAATATTCAAGGTGATTCTGTATAGGATACAGGTTTATGACATAGACATGATATTCCTAGATGTTATATTCATAGACATAGTATGACTTACTGCATTAGATATGATCGTACGTGACGTGGACATGAGACATCGTGGACATGATATATATGATTACATTGGGTGGGGAGAGACACACAGGCTACAGGCTGATTATATATAAATCCATAGTAAACACATAGTAAAATTCATAGTATAGCTGCTACCGGCTCCCCGACACAGAGCTTGTAGTGGTATCAGCCTAAGTTTTAGTGATGCTCTCAACTTGCATTTCACATAGATGGATATATAGTTGACCCTATTGTTTCATTAACTGCTTTACTGCAATTATTTTTGGCTTGTGCTTTCTTGTACCTTGCTATGTCCCCTGAGGACCTGGATCCGGATTATGTCCCCAGGATTTGCAGACGAGGTTTATCCAGAGGTCTACGGAACAGGTGCTTTTCACGGAACAGTACCCGTAGCTGAGGACGAGGTGATCGCTGAGGACTTCTCCTGAACAATTGCTTCGCCATGCTCAGTCAAATATGAAAAATAGTCTTTATTTCCTGTTTAATTAAACTCTTTAATTCCTGTTTATGAGAACATTGTAACAGACTAATATCGGATTGTTCCCCGATTTTATTTACTTGGACTGGTTGATGTTTATTATATTTCTTTGCTGATGTTGCTATCTTATATCTGTGGATGAGAATAGTAAAACCCTGACTGATGTAATACAGCTTAAGTATGCCCGATGGATCCATTAAATTGGGTATGTCCATCGGTGTATGCTGCTGGCCATAATCACGCATCCAATCCCTCGGTATTTTGGGACTGGGGCGTGACACCGGAGCTCCAGCAGTCGATCACCCTCGACCTCTCTACAACGAACAACCCGACCGTTGACTTCCACCTGCTGACACTGTAGCTGTTGTTGCTACAGTTGACCGGAGCTCCAGCAGTCGAAGACTGACCTCCGGGCCGCGGGCGAGCGTCACCCCTCCTCGATCTTGCATACCCCGAGGTTTGAACCTGTCCTCTCTTCTTTCATGTTGTGTGTTGCATGATACTATATATTTGTGCACCTTAGTGACCAGGGTATATGTGTGTGTGCATGTTTGATAGTAATTAGTATTAATGGTTATTAGGTTTAATAAGTACGTAATTAGTAACTAGGGCTAGCATATTATTTCGTGAAAGTTAGTTGATGTGCGTTGTGTGACCTTGTGTTAGTAAACCTCATAATTAATATGTGTCTGTGAATGTATGTGTGTATGATAATTAGATTTAATATAGGTATATACTTCATGGGGAATTTATTTCTAGTGTTACATATGTTGTGTGACCATAGATATTAGTTGTGGGTGTCCCGTAATTATATATTTGCATGACCCTAGGTGTTAGTAAACTGTCTGCCTTGTGTACCCTAACCTACTAGGCCATGTGTTAGTGCTACACGAGATTTGGAGATTTGGACACTGTGTTAGTGTTAGTTGATGTCTTGTTATGCATAGTATTTGAGGATATGACACCTGTGCGTTTAGATACGCACACTTGACCTTGCTAGTTGATTAGTTATCACCCTAGCGTAGCTCTGAGTTCAGTGTAATTATGTTTGTGTGTGTGCTAGTATAACGACTGATGCTATATTATATTATATTATATTATATATATATAGGACGATTTGATTATTCTATGAGACTTCGGGAGCAGGCTATTGGTATCGCCCGCTCAGGACCACAGGCGAGTATATTCTCTGATAATTTTCGTTATTTGATAATTTCTATAATTCAAGTATTTAGAATTGTTACATATGATTCTTGACACTGTGCTACACGGACTAGTATATAGATTAGATCTGCAGTCATGAGATGTTATATTAGTTATCGTATTGATATTGTACACGATATTGATATTAGACATTAATATTAGATATTGTACATGATATATTAGACATTGATCATATATCGTGACATGTCATGGTTGGATCCACTGTACTAGTTGGGGGCGGGGAAATAGTTAGTGAGAAATGTGATCATATCCCTATCGTACAAGTATAAAATCATGTTAGTGTTAATCATACACCTCACTTATGATTAGCCAAGCCATATAGCTCTCGTACATGTTCCCAAGCTGATCACATATCGAAGCTACTATTTCAAACACTTAGAATTGTTACAGTTCTCCATTTTAGTTCATATATACATCACCCCGTATATGATATTATAGTTCTTTCTCTTCATTTCATATATGCACTAACTGTACCATATTGCCTATATTGTCTGTTCTTTTTATTTTTGCTATTGCATTTATTCATTATCTTCTCTCAGTATATAACATTATCTATTTATTATTTTATAGTCCTTATCAATTAACTGGAACTGTTATTGGGTTATACTTCGCTCCATCCTGACTGAAAATATTTTTCCAGACTGTGACTTAGAGGACTTGTTTCCGGCATACTTGGAGATTTGGATGTTATTGTTTGCAGGTTAGACTATTTTTGTTGTTTAGACTTGGGCTGTATTTTATTTATTTTCTCTGATATCTTATCGTGCTTTAGTTCTGTGATTGAGTATTTTCATATTATATTGTGATATCTATGTATCCTTATGGAGTTGGATATTCGTGAGAGATTGATTAGATAGTATTGTGACCTAGATAGCATTCTACCGCCGATGCTGTGGCGTAGGCTGGACGTACCCACGCACTCGTGTCCAAATTCCGGGTGCGGGTCGTGATACTCTTGCTCTAAAGGAGTATCCTCTAATAGTATGTCGTATTGCAGCCCGTAGTACATAGGACACTGGTCTACGAGCCAATCATCTAAAAAATATATCCAGTCAGGATTAGAGCAAAGTACATACCTCTGAAAGCTATTTCAAATACATAATCGAGCATATACAATAGATAATAGAAAATAATACAAGATAACTAAACATAATAATAAAATAAACTAGAGTGAACAGATAATGAACTGGAATGAAGAACAGGCAATAGAACATCTACAATAAAAAAAAATAGATAAAACTAGTTACTGTCCCATAGAGTATAAGTTCATTATGTGATCGATTTGGATTGAACACTAATACAATATGGTAACTCGATTATACGTGTGATATGTAATCGACATGTACACGAATACACCTGGGCTTAATCACATAACCAACTCCTACTCCTCCATCCCCAACCAATACTTATGGATCCAATCATGACACGTTATAAACACAAATATGGGCACACTGAACACGAACAGTGTGTGAACACAAAGTATACTAAAATCAATACCCGATACACATGATAAAATACATATGAAGGAGTACCCGCTGAATACGGTAAGGGATAATATCTTCTGACAGGATCCATATAGTACCAGTCCATGAAATTATTGTGTCAAAATTAAGTATACATTTCTAGAACATGTGATATATACACTATTATGAAATAAAAACTAACAGAGAAATGTACTCGCCTGTGGTCCAAAGAAATGAATGAGTCTCGGTGTCCAAACTGGTGTCACACAGACCTATATATAAAATTCCATGTCAAATTGTGTAATAAAGTGAATAATGCTAAAATGATCTAAACATGCCTCTCTAAGTCCATTTCTAGTTCACTAGGTCAACACTAATCAATTCCAGGTAATACTAGTCTATACATAGGTTTCTAGGTTCAACCTTGACGGTATTAGCTATACTTGTCACCCTCACATTTTTAATCAAGGGTAGTTTGATAATTGACAATGGTATTTTTATTTTTAGGAGTGTTGTATTTAATATTGTGCATGAGTAATTAATTATTTGTTGTATTATTTATTATTTGATTAGATGTAGTATTTACTTTGGACTTGTGTAGTGGACCTAACTAGTTTAGTTAGATGCATGGTTAGATGCATGGACCCAACATTGTATGTTAGTTTAGATTGAGCCCATAATTAGGCCCATGGTTTAGGAGGATAAATTAATTATTGAAACCATTAGACTAGAATCTTCCCTCAATAATTATTTCTTCATGAGAGACCCCAAGGGGTAAATAAGAAATTCTATATTACATGGAGAGGGGTATATGGCCAGCCATTCGAGGAGGAGAGAGAGAGTGGCTCTCTCATTTTATTTTCTATTTGCAATAGATCTAGATTTTTCCCCTTTCCAAATTTCTTTATTCCCTCACCATTCCCTCACAAATTTCTACCTAAATTCCTTCCATATTCTTCATTTAAAGCAACTACAACAAGGATCTACAAGAAGAAAGTAAGAAGCAACAAGGAGGAGGCTACATTCAATATTTGGGGATTTTTATTGGGAATCCATCTCCTAATAGGTACATTTCAGTTTTTCCTCTTCTAGTAGACCCTAAATATGAGATTTAACTATGATAAACCAACCCACATGCATAGGCTACCCATAGGAATTGGTTTTAGGTTCATAGGAGACCTATGGTAGAGGTTATGTGTGTTTTGGTGTCAATTTTGGGGGAATTTTGAGATTGGCACATGTGGTGTTTGTCATTTGGTCAAATAGATCAAATTGACATATGATTATTTGTTTGTGACTAGTGTTGTGTCCACAATTGGGTATGTGTAGGCCGTATCTCGTCAATTTGACGAAACGGGTTAATTTTAGGGGTTTTTCTCTAATACGGGGACTTGTGCATATCACATTATGACACAGACACGTAGATGATCTAATTACTATACGTATTATTCATATTTAGTATATTAGACTTGCTCGTGTCCTCCGTGATGTGTTTGGTTGTGTGTTGGAGCCGTAACGTAAGCGTATCGTAGAATTAGTGTGATTACGGGTGCGGTGCACTCCACATGTTTGGTGTTTTGCTCCTAATTCTATATGTACATGTGTGTGTGTATGTATATATATATATATATATATATATATGATATTTTATATAATATATATATGTATATGAATATGTATATAATTAAGTGTATTTGTGTGTGTTTATATATGTGTACACAATAGTGTATATAGTTATAAGTATATAGTTATAAGTATATATATATATATATATATATATATATATATATATATATATATATATATATATATATATATATATATATATATATACTTATATGTGTGTTTGTGTGTATATATATATATATATATATATATATATGTGTGTGTGTGTGTATGTATTAGTGTTTATATGATGTGCATGTGTGTGTTTGATTATATGTGTGTGTGTGTGTGTGTGTATATATCTCTACATATATAGAGTGAGGGACCTTGATATATCTATCTATGGGTGTGTAGATATTAATTATTATAGATAGATTGTATGTATATAGATATATAGATAATGAGATACATAGAGGAGTGGTTGTATAGGTATATGTGTATATGTGTTATGTGTTGTGTTTGTGTGTGTGTGTAAGGGCAAGAGAGTTCAGCAAGTAGCAACCATTGTCACTACCACATTTTCTAGGAAAGGGTATTTTAGTAATTTCCTATTTAATTAATTATTGTGCTTGATAAATAATTATTTATTGTATTATTTAATTATTGTTAGATGTTAGTTATTTAATTTGGACTTGTGTTAGTGGACCTAACTAGTTTAGTTTGGACCCATGGATCAACATGAATTAATTAGTTAGACTTAGCCCATTTAGAAAGCCCATTGTTAAGGAGATGGATTAAATTAATTAAATCATTGGACTAGAAGCTTCCTTCCTTAATTATTTCTTCATGAGAGGCCCCAAGGGGTATAATGGACATTTCATAGGAAAGGGGAATAGGGGTCGGCCTATTTAAAAAGAGGAGGAAAATTCTCTCTCCTCTTTTTTATTCCAAATCTAGATCTAGAATTTTCCACTACCAAATTCCTTCATTCCCACTTTATTTCCCTAAAAAATTCATTCCAATGCCTTCCCAAATCACCATTAGAGACTTGAGAAGCAAGGATCTAGAAGGAGGAAGCAAGGATCTACAAAGAGGTGTAAGGATCCACAATTTGGAAGCAATTTTATCTCAATTGGAGGTTTCATTGGGAATCTATCTCCCAATAGGTACAATTTAATTTTTTCCCCTTAAAATAACTTCTAAATCTAAGATTTACTCATAGAAAATTAATCCATATGTATGTACTACCCATAGGAATTGGTTTTGTGTCCATAGGAGGCCTATTGAGAAAGTTATGGTGCTTTTTGTGTCAATTTTGGAAAAATTTCGAGAATGACATTTGTTGTGTGTGTCAATTGATCCTATAGATCAATTTGGCATATGTTTATGTGTTTGGGGCTAGTGTCGTGTCCATAATTGGGTACGTGTACGTCGTATCCCAACAATTTGGTGATACGTGTTGTTTTGGGATTTTTTCCTCCGACACGAAACTTTGTACATGTCATATTTTGACACGGACACATAGATCTATATTTGACACTTTATTTTGTTCATAAATAATATATGTGACTTGCTTGTGTCCTTCGGGGTGCAATTGGATGTGTGGTGGACTCGTGTCGCATGCGTATCCTAGATCTAGTGGGATATGGTGTGATACTCTCCATTTGTTGTGTGTTTATGTGTAGATCTAATTAATTGTACTTTAATTCTTGAATTATAATTGAATATATATATATATATATATTATATATGTATTATGGTATATTTATTATAGTGTTTATTGCATCATAGATCTATGTATTATATATCTATTAATAGAATATATATTTTGTAGCTTTCTTCTACATGTATTAATATATATGTTATAATATATGTTTGGGATGTAAACATATGAATATGTTTTTATAAAAATATATGTGTCTGTTAATTAAGTAATTAGATTATTTATAGTTATTTTATGATTATATATATATATATATATATATATATATATATATGTATGTATGGATGCATATTTATTATATATGTCGTATGTGTGTGTTGTTGCTATATTATTATGTACATAATAGTAGAAGTGGGTGTATAGTTATTACATATAGATATATAAATTATATTTAATTGGGTGATATATATATATATATATATATATATATATATATATATATATATATATATATATATATATATATATTATATTTTCATAGGTTTTTAGCGACGGAGTTTTGGCGACAGCAGCCGCTGTCACAGAACAGCAGCAGCCGCTGTAGCTAAGAGGCGACGCCATTAATGACAACAGTCGCTGTCATTAATGAGAGGCAACAGCTGCGGGAAATAGTAGCAGTGGCGACAGCAGGATCGGTGACGGTTGAAAACTGTCACCAAAGCAGCAGCAGCAGTGCAAATTCAAACAGCAGCGGCGACGGTAGCTTTAGTGACAGCCAGAACTGTCACTAAAAGCTTGGTTTCAACGTATCAGTGTTTTTAACACGGTTTTCAGCGACAGTTAGGCAGATTATTATATTTGTGTTTATATACTATATTTATATATATATGTATTAATATTGAGATAATATACTATTATTGCTATAATTCTTATTTGTATAATATTAGTATATATTTATATATTATATATGAGGGTAATTAGTATATCAAGGTATTGAGTATTACCTTATGGAAACCAAGGTAAGTGGGATACTCAAGATACGGGGTTTGGGTATCAAGATTGTGATTTTGTTGAGATACCAAGTTGGTTCAAAACCATGGTTCCTATTTGATGTGTAATTAATATTCTATATTATTATACATAATTGTTTGATATATATGTATTATGATGTTTACCTTAGAATTTACGTATCCGGAGATACGGTATCCTAATATTTTAGGATGTGATTTTTATGACTTAGATTTTAATATCTTGACCCAAGATTTTTGTATTAGACTTGTACAACCTAGAAATAGATAGTTGACCTTGGTTTGACCATAGTTGACCATAGTTGACCATAGTTGACCATAGTTGACTTAGAATTGACCATAGTTGACTTTTGATTTAGAATTGACTTATTGACCTAGAAGTTGACTAGTTTAACTTATTCTCTTTTCGGAACCTTGTATTGATGTTGTGTTCCATATCTAGGTCTTCGAGGTACCGAGTCATACATTTGTGAGACTATTCTTTGGACTTCAGGCGAGTACATTCTCTGATAGTTTTTCGTTTATGATATCCTCTATGTTCATTGTATCTAGTGTAGATATCCATGTTCTTTTGACACTATGGTTACATGGATTGGTATTTCCGGATCTCGTCATAAGATGTTATTCCTTGGTATATGATGTATATGGTGCAAGTATTGTTTCATTAGTTATCTTGTACATGTACAGACACCGATTCTCGGGAAGAGTCGCTATCTTCTTGGGGAATCTTGTGCCATAGCATACCGTGGTTGGATCTATTATACCAGTCGGGGGTGGGGAGTATTAGTATAGATATATGATCAATATCCCTGTTGTATCAAGTACTGATTACTAAATAGTGTTGATCATATACCGCACATATGATTAGCCAGGCTGCATTGCTCTTGCCCAAGCCGATCACATGTTAAGCTAGTACTCAGACACTTAGTCATTAGTATTCTTGTTTTATTGGCATATTGTTCATTATTGTATTTATTTCCAGTATTTCCTTATTGTATATATATCTTTTGTATCATTGTGTATCTTGATTATCCATAGCTATTTACTGTTACATAGTTTTTATCATTGATTAGAATTGCTGTTAGAGATGTACTCTGCTCCTTTCCTGACTAGATATATTTTTCCAGATGACACTGAGGAGTGGTACCCTACCTCTTATGGAACCCAGGATGTTGTGCGTTTAGATTCTGAGACCCTGGCTCAGGAGAGACTTATCCCAACTGAGACAGTTGACCCAGGAGTTATAGCTTAGTAGTATTCTTTTGTACTGGATTTGTCTCCAGCTTATTCTGTATTTCTTCTGACTCATTGATGTATTATTTTAGACTCATGAGTTGTATTATGACTATTCTATTCTTTATCTGATTCGTGCTTTCTATCTTAGATCTGTGATTGAGTATATTATCATTATTGGTGGTTTATTATATTGTTAGATAGATTATCTAGACAGCGTTCTACCGCCGATTCTGCAGCGGCTGGGCGTTATTTCCGACTTGTACCCTTACACCAGGTGCGGGTCTTGACACGTTTTTAGTGGTGGCCCATGCAGGCCAAGCTTCACAAAGTATGTGATGTCGTAGTAGTGCGACAATTTAGTTGTATTACTGCGAGCCTGCGATAGGATATAGGAAATAGGCTGAGATACTCAATCACATCTAGGAAATTTTTTTTGATTCAACTATTCTCCTTTAATATTGCCACTTGATCTCTTAATCTGTCCTTTCCTTGAATGTCTTACATCATGTGCCATATTGATTCTCATTCCGTCTTTTTATGAGACATACTCGGAGATACTTGCGGAGGCAAGCAAGGTTGAGCGGGAGTTGGGTTTGAAGCCCAAGAGAGACCATGATTCTTTTCTGGGGGCCAACGGCTGTGTAGTATCTGCTAAACGTCCTCCTTTCTAGTCCAGACCTTTCCAGTAGCCACATCAGAACCAGACTCCAGCTAGAGTATCTTTTCACCAGGCACCTCAGCAGCAGAGACAGTTACAGCAAGCTCCGTGCATCTACTGCAAGAAGCCCGACCACATCTGGAAAGTTTGCAGGAGGAGGCTAGGAGTTTGTTTGTATTGTGGTACTGAAGGGCATCAATCGATGGAGTATCCTCGTCGTGCAGTTCAGGGACCAGCTTCAGCTACGAGGGCATAGACGAGACCACCTGCAGCACAGCCAAGGGGACCGCTTCCGACACAGCAGCAGTGTTTTGTCCAGCATCAGCAGCAGGGAGGTGCTCGGCAGGGACGAGCGTTTGCTATGACCGTCGAGGAGGATGAACCCACCGGAGATGTCATCGCAGGTTCTATTCTTCTTGATTCTATTCCAACTTTAGCCTTGTTTGATAGTGGTGCTTTCCATAGTTTTATATCTGTTTCTTTTGCTCTGAATCATGGTTTGGTAGCTGAGTCTTTGCTTAGGACTTGCAAGATCATGACCGGGGGAGGCATTATCCTGGTTGATGATATTTGCAAGGATCGGAGAGTTACTTTAGGAGGCCAGGAGTTGAGTGCGTGTCTACTTGTAAATGCCACTTTCGAGCTACGACATTGTACTCGGAATGGATTGGTTGAGTAGGCACCGTGCTAGCATAGATTATAAAGGAGGTAGAGTTTTGTTTGGTCCGCCAGGAGAGCCAGAGTTCGAGTTTGCTAGAGGAACTGCATAGCCGGGAGAAGGCATTATTTGTGGAGCTATGGTGGAAGACAAAGAGTTGCCTCATCCATTGATAGCAAAATTCTTGGATGTGTTTCCTGAGAAATTGCTAGGATTGCCACCAGATCGAGATGTTGAATTTTTCTATAGACTTGGTGCTAGGTGCAGAACCAATTTTGCAGCATGTCTATAGAGTAAACAACAGCGAGCTAGTCGAGTTAAAGAAGCAGGTGGACGAATTGCAGGATAAGGGGTTTATCAGATCGAGTTCTTCACCATGGGGAGCCCCGGTATTGTTTGTACCGAAGAAGGATGGATCTGTGCACATGTGCATTGATTACAGGGCCTTGAATAATCTCACTATCAAGAATAAGTATCCTTTGCCACAGATTGATGATTTGTTTGATTAGTTGAGTGGAGCCAAGGTATTTTCTAAGATAGATTTAAGATCAGGCTACCATCAGGTGAAGGTGAAGCCGGAGGACATACTGAAGACTGCTTTTAGGACTCGGTATGGTCGATACGAATTTATGGTGATGCCGTTTGGTTTGACTAATGCACCGACGGTATTTATGAACTTGATGAACAAGGTGTTCCACCAGTACCTTGACAAGTTCATAGTGGTGTTCATCGACGACATACTCATATACTCGAGGACACCGGAGGAGCATGAGGAGCATTTGAGGATTGTGTTGGATGTGCTGAGGAAGGAGAAGGTGTATGGGAAGTTGTCCAAGTGTGAGTTTTCCTGGACAAGGTAGAATTCTTGGGACATATTGTGACTGGTGATGGTATTTCAGTGGATCCAAAGAAGATTTCAGCAGTGGAATCTTGGAAGACTCCGAGTTCGGTAGTAGAGATTAGGAGTTTCTTGGGATTGACAGGCTACTACAGAAAGTTTGTGCAAGATTTTTCGAGGATTGTCAAGCCGATGACTAGACTCACAAGGAAGGATGTGGAGTTTGTTTGGACGGAGGATTGCCAGGTTGCTTTTGAGGACTTGAAGAAGAGGTTAACGTCTGCTCCTATTTTGACGTTGCCATCAGGGTCCGAAGGTTTCACTATTTATAGTGATGCATCGGGGAAGGATTTGGGTTGTGTTCTTCAGCAGCGTGGGAAAGTGATTGCCTATGCATCCAGGCAATTGTGACCTCATGAAAAGAACTATCCTACCCATGATTTGGAGTTGGCAGCAGTCATATTCGCTCTAAAGTTGTGAAAATATTATTTATACGGAGAGCGTATGGAGATCTTCACAGACCACAAAAGCTTGAAGTACGTTTTCACGCAGAAAGAGTTGAACATGAGGCAGCGTCGGTGGTTGAAATTGATGAAGGATTTTGATATCTCTTTACAATATCATCCTGGGAAAGCTAATGTAGTTGCCGATGCTTTGAGCTGTTATCCGGTAGCTATGTTCTTGACGCAGGATCAATATTTGTTGGAGGACTTGGAGAGCTTGGGCATTGAGGTGATTGTTCTTGGTTGTGCTATGCAGATGTAGGGATTACAGATACATTCAGATTTGATGGACAGGATCAAGGCATCACAGTATGAGGATATATCTCTGAGAAGTATCAGAGCTCAGGTGAGAGTAGGATTAGAGGATGATTTCTCTATTGCAGAGGATGGATCTTTGAGGCATGGAGTTAGATTGTGTGTGCCTAGTGGGGAGCTGCGTGAGGAGGTGTTGCAGGAAGCACATCGCTCTCAGTATTCCATGCATCCAGGTGCTAACAAGATGTATCGGAATATGCGAGAGAGTGTGTGGTGGTATGGCATGAAGAGGGAAGTAGCACAGTTTGTATCCAGATACTTAGTGTGCCAACAAGTGAAAGCCGAGAGGCAGAGGCCAGGAGGTTTACTTCAGCCATTACCCATTCCAGAGTGGAAGTGGGAACACATTACTATGGATTTTGTGTCCGGAATTCCACGATCTCCAGGAGGGAAAGACGCGATTTGGGTCATCATTGATAGGTTGACCAAGTCGGCCCACTTCTTGCCTTTCAAGGTAGGTTTGTCTACGGAGAAGCTGACAGAGATGCATGTGAGGCAAATCGTTAGGATACATGGAGTTCCAGTCAGCATAGTCTCAGATCGGGATAGTCGTTTCACTTCTCATTTCTGGAGGAGTTTGCAGGAGAGTTTGGGCACTCAGCTCAAATTCAGTACTGCATATCATCCCCAGATAGATGGGAAGTCAGAGAGGACTATTCAGACTCTCGAGGATATGTTGCGCACTTGTGTACTAGATTTTGGGAGTTCTTGGGAGGACCATCTCCATTTGGTAGAGTTTGCTTACAATAACAGTTACCAGGCCAGTATAGAGATGTCGCCCTTTGAAGCTCTATACGGTCGGAGGTGTCGTACTCCTTTGTCTTGGGACGATATTGGAGAAAGAGTTTTGCTTGGGCCAGAGATGGTTGTGGATGCAGCAGGGAAGGTTCAGTTGTTCAGAGACAGACTTCGAGTGGCGCAGGACAGACAGCGGCATTGGACCGATAACCATCGGAGACCTTTGGAGTTCGATGTATAGTTTAGATTTTTGTTTTATGTTTATTCTTGGTTGTTTGTTATAGATTAAGTTCTTAAGGTGGTGTTTTGTTCTAGGTGGGTGGTTTGGTATTTCTGAGGATTTCTTCGACAAGAGGCATAATTCGCTTCGGTGGAGGCGGGAAGCTTAGTCCGCGATTCATCGGACCTTTTACTATTCTAGAGAGGGTCGGTACAGTTGCTTATAGACTAGACTTGCCACCTGCATTAAAGGGAGTGCACAACGTGTTTTACATGTCGCAGTTGAGATGATACGTGGCAGATCCTAGTCATGTATTGGATCACTCGGAGATAGAGGTGGGCCCTACTCTTAGCTATCCAGAGCAGCTAGTTGAGATTCTGGATCGGAGAGAGAAGGTGCTGAGGAACCAGACTATTCCTTTGGTGCGTGTCGCATGGAGGCATCACTCTCCGGGGGAGTCTACCTGGGAGAGAGAGGATGAAATGCGAGAGCGTTATCCATATTTGTTTGTGCCTTGAGGTATGTTACTTCCTAGTTATGTTTTGTTCATTGTTATGTTCTTTCATAGTTAGTTGTGATTCATTAGTTCTGTTCTGTTATTTCTGGGGGTAGTTTTCATCTTTGAATTTCGAGGACGAAATTATTTTAAGGAGGGTAGACTTGTCACTACCACATTTTCTAGGAAAGGGTATTTTAGTAATTTTCTATTTAATTAATTATTGTGCTTGATAAATAATTATTTGTTGTATTATTTAATTCTTGTTAGATGTTAGTTATTTAATTTGGACTTGTGTTAGTGGACCTAACTAGTTTAGTTTGGACCCATAGATCAACATGAATAATTAGTTAGACTTAGCCCATTTAGAAAGCCCATTGTTAAGGAGATGGATTAAATTAATTAAATCATTGGACTAGAAGCTTCCTTCCTTAATTATTTCTTCATGAGAGGCCCCAAGGGGTATAATGGACATTTTATAGGGAGGGGAATAGGGGCCGGCCTATTTAAAAAGAGGGAGAAATTCTCTCTCCTCTTTTTCATTCCAAATCTTGATCTAGAATTTTCCACTACCAAATTCTTTCATTCCCACTTCATTTCTCTACCAATTTTCATTCCAATTCCTTTCCAAATTACCATTAGAGACTTGAGAAGCAAGGATCTAGAAGGAGGAAGCAAGGATCTACAAAGAGGAGCAAAGATCTACAATTTGGAAGCAATTTCATCTCAATTGGAGGTTTCATTGGGAATCCATCTCCCAATAGGTACAATTCAGTTTTTCTCCTTAAAATAGCTTCTAAATCTGAGATTTAATCATAAAAAATCAACCCATATGTATGTACTACCCATAGGAATTAGTTTTGTGTCCATATGAGGCCTATTGAGAAAGTTATGGTACTTTTTGTGTCAATTTTGGGAAAATTCTGAGAATGACATTTGTTGTGTGTGTCAATTGATCCTATAGATCAATTTGGCATGTGTTTATGTGTTTGGGGCTAGTGTCATGTCCACAATTGGGTACGTGTAGGTCGTATCCCAACAATTTGGTGATACATATTATTTTGGGATTTTTTTTCCTCCGACACGGGACTTTATACATGTCTTATTTTGATACGGACACATAGATCTATATTTGATACTTTGTTTTGTTCATAAATAATATATGTGACTTGCTTGTGTCCTTCGGGGTACAATTGGATGTGTGGTGGACTCGTGTCGCATGCGTATCCTAGATCTAGTGGGATACAGTGTGATACTCTCCATTTGTTGTGTGTTTATGTATAGATCTAATTAATTATATTTTAATTCTTGAATTATAATTGAATATATATATATATATATATATATATATATATATATATATTATATTATATGTATTATGGTATATTTATTATAGTATTTATTGCATCATAGATTTATGTATTATTTATGTATTTATAGAATATATATTATGTAGCTTTCTTCTACATGCATTGATATATATGTTAGGGATGTAAATATATGAATATATTTTTATAAAAATATATGTGTATGTTAATTAAGTAATTAGATTATTTATAGTTATTTTATGATTATTTATATATATATATGTATGGATGTATATTTATTATATATGTTGTATGTGTGTGTTGTTGCTATATTATTATGTACATAATAATAGGAGTGGGTGTATAGTTATTATATATATAGATATATATATTATATTTAATTGGGTGATATATATATATATATATATATATATATATATATATATATATATATATATATATATATATATATTTTTTTTTTTTTTTTTTACAGGTTTTTAGCGATGGAGTTTTGGCGACAGCAGCCGCTGTCACAGAACAACAGCAGCCGCTGTAGCTAAGAGGCGGCGCCATTAATGACAGCAGCCGCTGTCATTAATGAGAGGCAGCAGCGGCGGGAAATAGCAGCAGTGGCGATAGCAGGATCGGTGACGGTTGAAAACCGTCACCAAAGCAGCAACAGTGCAAATTTAAATAGCAGCGGCGACGGTGGCTTTAGTGACAGCCAGAACTGTCACTAAAAGCTTGGTTTCAGCGTATCATTGTTTTTCAACACTGTTTTCAGCGACAGTTAGGCAGATTATTATATTTGTGTTTATATACTATATATATATATATATATATATATATATATATATATGTATATATATATGTATTAATATTGAGATAATATACTATTATTGCTATAATTCTTATTTGTATAATATTAGTATATATTTATATATTATATATGAGGGTATTTAGTATATCAAGGTATTGAGTATTACCTTGTGGAAACCAAGGTAAGTGGGATACTCAAGATACGGGGTTTGGGTATCAAGATTATGATTTTGTTGAGATACCAAGTTGGTTCAAAACTATGGTTCCTATTTGATGTGTAATTAATATTCTATATTATTATACATAATTATTTGATATATACGTATTGTGATGTTTACCTTGGAATTTACGTATCCAGAGATACGGTATCCTAATATTTTAGGATGTGGTTTTTATGACTTAGATTTTAATATCTTGACCCAAGATTTTTGTATTAGACTTGTACAACCTAGAAATAGATAGTTGACCTTGGTTTGACCATAGTTGACCATAGTTGACTTAGAGTTGACCATAGTTGACTTTTGATTTAGAATTGACTTATTGACCTAGAAGTTGACTAGTTTAACTTATTCTCTTTTCGGAACCTTGTATTGATGTTGTGTTCCATATCTAGGTCTTCGAGGTACCGAGTCAGACATCTGTGAGACTATTCTTTAGACTTCAGGCGAGTACATTCTCTGATAGTTTCTCGTTTATGATATCCTCTATGTTCATTGTATCTAATATAGATATCCATGTTCTTTGACACTATGGTTACACGGACTGGTATATCCGGATCTCGTCATGAGATGTTATTCCTTGGTATATGGTGTATATGGTGCAAGTATTGTTTAATTGGTTATCTTGTACATGTACAGACACCGATTTTCGGGAAGAGTCGCTATCTTCTTGGGGAATCTCGTGCCATAGCATACCATGGTTGGATCTATTATACCAGTCGGGGGTGGGGAGTATTAGTATAGATATGTGATCAATAACCCTATTGTATCAAGTACTGATTACTAAATAGTGTTGATCATACACCGCGCGTATGATTAGCCAGGCCGCGTTGCATCTTGCCCAAGCCGATCACATGTTAAGCTAGTACTCACACACTTAGTCATTAGTATTCTTGTTTCATTGACATATTGTTCATTATTGTATTTATTTCCAGTATTTCCTTATTGTATATATATCTCTTGTATCTATTGTGCATCTTGATTATCCACAGCTATTTACTGTTACATAGTTTTTATCATTGATTAGAACTGTTGTTAGAGATATACTCTGCTCCTTTCCTGACTGGATATATTTTTCCAGATGACACCGAGGAGTGGTACCCTACCTATTATGGACCCCAGGATGTTGTGGGTTTAGATTCTGAGACCCTGGCTCAGGAGGGACTTATCCCAACTGAGACAGTTGACCCAGGAGTTGTAGCTTCGTAGTATTCTTTTGTACTGGATTTGTCTCCAACTTATTCTGTATTTCTTCTGACTCCTTGATGTATTATTTTAGACTCATGAGTTGAATTGTGACTATTCTATTAGACTCATGAGTTATATTGTGACTATTTTATTCTTTATCTGATTCGTGCTTTCCATATTAGATCTGTGATTGAGTATATTATCATTATTGGTGGTTCATTATATTGTTAGATTGATTATCTAGACAACGTTCTACCGCCGATTCTACGGTGTAGGCTGGGCGTTGTTTCCGATTTGTACCCTTACTCCGAGTACGGGTCGTGACAACCATGTATCACTGCACAGAGGTGATCAATGTGCTTCATAGTGCACAGCAGAGAGGAACTTGTGCACTAGGCATCGAGCAGTCAGCTTGCACAGTTGTTGTGCACCAATGCACAGTCAGTGCAAGCTACAACAATAAGGTGTACAGCAGGTTGTGCAAGAGGGGAGGCAGTAACTGCATCAAGTGCAGTATCAACTGTGCAACTGCACTGTAGGAGGCACAACAATGTGCAGGAAGCTTCAATAGGTAGCACAGTTGCAGCAGTCAGAGTCAAGCCAATGCAGTTTCAGTCAACTAATATAGTTCAGTGATAGCAAGCCTCGACAGTACATCATCTTTTCAGCAGCGAGGTAGCACTGCAGCTAGCTAGTGTAGCAGTGCTCTTGCACAGCACTGGCAGTGTGCATTTGTGTACTGACCCTTAATTCTGCAGCAGGAAGTCTTCACTGCAGTCTCGAGCAAAGCTAGTGCATTCAACATGGAGCATCAACAAGAAGAGGGAGATAGGCAGTGCATCACTGAGATGCTAGGCTCGGGCACCAACTGCCAGTGTGTGCAGTTTTCATGTGACAGCATAGTTCAGTTCAGGTATCAGCTAAGTATTAATGAATAATCACTGATATCACTGCTGTCACTACCACGTTCCAAAATCAGGGATATTTTTGACTTTTTATATGTATTTAATATTACATGTATTTAATTTAAATAATTGTATGAGATGTGTATTTTTAATATTATGTACAGTGTTCTTAATGTTGAGCTAGTAGACTTGACCTAGAAGTCCACTAGGTAAACACCTGACCGAATTATAGGGTTGTGTATTAATTTGTATTAATTAGAATTTAATTATTGAAGGTAGTAATTGATTACCATAATTTTATTTAATTATTGCGCCTTATCGTTGCTTCGATATTTGGAGCGCTACCCTAGCTTTTGCCTTCCAATAAATTTTACAACCTTGTCCTAGGCGTGCCCGCCTTCCATTCTGACCTTTTTGTAATTCGTAATTATGCTCTATTGTGCTTCATTTTAGCCGCACAATATTCGTCGCGGATGTTTATTTAATTTCTGAATAAATTCCAACTTTGTATCGTTGTGCGTTCCAATCAAAATTGGAGGCAATCTCGACCCATTTTTTGTGCAACCCAAATTAGGGTAATATTCTGTTCTGAGTCTTCTTCACTAATGATATTTGTGTCCCAACCTAATTTTGGCCCCATGTATTTTTAATTAATTTTAGAACATCGTTTGTATTATTTCTAATTAAATTGGGGATACCATTTTGACTAATCCTGTTTAATCCCGACTTAATCCAAATACCACACAAATTAAGCCCGTACCAAACACACAACACCCCCTCACCCTATAAAATACCAAACACCATTTTTTCCACCAATTTTTCATCATTTTATGTGTTTGTGCAAATACCCAAATTTAGGGGGGGGGGGCTAAGTTGCAATATTATATTAGGTGTCAACACCCCATTGGTTCAAACCAATAGAGAAGCCCTAATATTGACTAGTCAACCCAACCCCCCTCCTTACACGAATGATTTTCTCCATGATGAATCCTGGCCACCCATTCAAAATGGGGCTCATCATCACCACACACCTCCTATCACCTCTCCTATAAAGTGTCTCTTTCTCCCCTCTTCCCAATGTAGGCCCCAATTTCAAGGAACCTTGAAAACCTCACCCCCATCTTCTCTCTCCTCCCTCCTCACAAACACCAACGTAGCAAAATTTTCCCATTTTCTATTCTCTTCTTCTTCTTCTTCTTCTTCTTCTTCTTCTTCTCATTCTTTTAAAAAGAAAGGAAAAGAAAATCATTACTATTCCATCCCTGAGCCGGCCACCACCTCCGGCCAAGTACACCCGCCGTGAAGCCGCCCCACCGTCGACCTGAGCCTACACGATTGGAGGCGACTTCCCTCCGCCGATCTGAGCAGCCAACCCGAAGCTCCAACCACCATCACCACCATTAGAAACCACCATCACCACCTTCATCCCGGGCTACCCCGGCCGGCTGAGCTCCGACTGCTAGTGTGGTGTGCACTCGGCTTTCTCCACCCGCTCCTCCTCCATACTCCACCCTGCTCTCACTTACCTCTCCCCGGCCATCGTCTCCTCCCACCACCGCTGCATTACCCCGACTGCTCTACAACGCTGCCATCGATTGCCCTGATCCCAGTCGAGATCCTCTGCCGGATGTGACCACGAACCTGACTCCACAGCCACCTTGACCCGCTGAACGACTCGTTGAGCACCGCCTGAGCCATCCCCTCGCTGCACCGGCATCTCCCCTGAGCAGCAGGCCATCGACTCCGAGCCCGCGACTATCCTTCCCTCCATCGACAATTACTCCCCGTCTGCCCATCGATTGGAGAGGCCGAGCAGCCGAGCCTCCCCCAGCCCGTCGGATCTTCCTCACGTTGCTGACCCGCTGCCTCGACGTCGCCTGAACCGGAGCCATCCTCAGTCGCCTGAACAGTCCCCCGCAGAGCCCACAGCTTCTTCTCCGTCGAGCACGCCGTAGCAGCAGCACACAGCCACCCATCTTCTTCTCGACACCACGGAGAAGCTGCTGATCCCACACCCACCTGAACTCGATCACCTAAGCCGCCCGAAGCCGACGACGGCCAACTCCACCGCCGGGATCAACTCCGGTTACCTCCTCGATCCAGACCCGCCAGGACCTCCTTTCTCCTCGACTCCTCACCATCATGCCGGATTTTACCACCACCATTATCACCTTCATTCTCCTCTTCCCTCCCCTCGTCGACGTCCCCAGCAGCTCTCCGACCACCACCAGAGCACCTTGAACCGGCCTCCTCCCTGCTCATAACCATTATCATCGCCTACGTCGTCGTCTTTGACCTCGTCGTCGTCAACACCATCGTCATCGTCGATCTCTTACCCATGCGCAGGTGCGTGCTTGTCCCCCTCTTTCATGGTGGTATGTATATCTATTAGTATGTATATGTATACATATATATATATATATATATAGTATAAATTCAATTAGTATATTAGCATTAGTATATGTTAATATTAATGTTGATATATATATATATATATATACATATACATATACATATATATATATATATATATATATATATATATATATATATATATAGTATATGTATTTATCTAGTATATGTTTAGTAAAATATATTTTTGGTATGTATATATGTAGCATATATATATTTATATTGGTATATATATGTACTTATATACGTATATGGTATATGTATTAAATTGGTACATATATATAAATATAGTATATGTATATTTTTACTCGAATATGTATATATATATTCACTGTATATATTCTTTTGTATATATATATATATATATATATATATATATATATATATATATATATATATATATATGAATATTGGTTGTTGTATATATATATAAATATATATATGGTATGTATATTTTTAACCATATATATATATATATATATATATATATATATATATATTATATAATTCTATTAGTGTATATACACTTATACATATTTTGTACGTAATTGGTATACACACACATATATATATATTATATTTAATTAATGATATATGTATAATTATGAATGCATTAGACGACCTAAGTGTAACCAACGGATACCCCGTAGTTACATTGACTTGTGACCATGTAAATGTTAGAAGGCCGCCATATGTACACTCACGTATTGGCGAGACCCGTGTCATCGATTGTCTGATTGCACAGCAATTACAAATGCGACGCCCGTGCAACTTGACGCACACTGACCCTAGTTGAGCAGTATCATACCTAGCGTAGTCCTGAGTTCAGTGCATTTTTATTGGGTGCTAGTGAAATGTCTGATGCGATATTATATTTTATGATATATCTATAGGACTGTTGGATCATCCAGACGATACTCTGGAATAGGACATTGGTGTTACCAGCTAAGGACCCAAGGCGAGTACATTCTCTGATTAATTTCCAATTATTTGATAATATCTATAATTCCAGTATCTAGAAATGTTATATCTGATTCTTGATACTGTGCTACACGAACTAGTATATAGATTGGATCTACAGTCATGAGATATTACATTGATTATCGTATTGACATTGTACACGACTTTGATATTTAGACCTTGTACATGATATATTGGATATTGCTCGTGTATCGTGACGTGTCGTGATTGGATCCACTGTACTAGTTGGGGGCTGGGGAAATATTAGTAGATTATGTGATCATACCCAACTCTACATGTATCATAGCTCACCCCACATCTCACGTCGGGTGCGGCCTGACCATTACATGCCTCATAGCTGTTACATATGATTAGCCTGACCACTACTTGCATCATAGCTAACCAAATGGTTAGCCTGACCTTACGTGAATCATAGCTAATCATATGTAACTAGCCTGATCTTGTCCCAAGCTGATCACATGATAGACTGGTATTTCAAACACTTAGAATAGTTACAGTTCTCTATTTTAGATCATATACTACATCACCCGTATATGATATTGTACCTCATTCTCTTCATTTTATTTATGCACTGACTGTATTATTTTGCCTATATTGCATGTCTCTTTATATTGCCTGTCTCTTTATTATGCCATTGCACTTATTCATTGTCTTCTCTCAGTATATAGCATCATCTGTTTATTATTTTACAGCCCTTATCAATTAAATGGAACTGTTATTTGAGATGTACTTTGCTCCTTCCTGATTGGAAAATATTTTCCAGGCTATGCCTTAGAGGACTGGTATCCGACATTTATGGACCACAGGGTGAGTAGCTGCAGACTTGAACTTGGTAGTTCAGTTGTGATTTCGGGAGGTTTAGCCGGAATCACTAGTTAACTAGTTAGTTCTCTTAGCAGATTATTTTTGGTACCGGTTTTGTCTCCGGCATACTCTTTGAGACTTGGATTATATTGTTGAGTTAGACTATTTCTATTTTAGACTTGTGTTGCATCTTACTTGTTTCTTCGAGATCTTATTATGATGTAGTTGTGATTGAGTATGTTGTTCATATTATATTGTGGTATCCGTGTCTCCCCATGGAGTCGGATGCTCATGTGAGATTATTTAGATAGCATCAAGACCTAGACATCGTTCTACCGCTGATGCTGCGGCGTAGGCTGGACGTACCCACGTACTCGTGCCCCAATTCCGGGTGCGGGTCATGACAACTGCAGTTTCAGTATCATCTATACTGAGTATCAGTGCAACAACTAGTGTTTTCAGGTATAAAACTCGGGCAAGTGTGCAACCAACTGCCCAGTGAAAAGGCTACAATAAGCATGAGGCATATAGTTCATTGTTCAGCAGAGGAAGAGCACAGTGTATCAGGCAGTTTCAGTTATCCACATCAGCCCAGTTCTGTAGTTCAGTTTCAGTATCAACAACACTGTATATCAGTGCAACCTTCACAGTGCAGGTTTCAGTTTCAGTTTCCTGGGTTAGTCGAGGTTTGGGTTAGCAATTAGTTGATATCAGTTAGTTGAGGATTTGGAGTGGTAGTTTATAGTAGATAGGTAGTTATGCTATACTTATTAGTATATAGTTCAACTATATGCATTATGTATATATGTAGTATAGTATTGTCTGCTAGTAAGTACATATGGTTATAGTTAGTATATGAATAGTTAAGTAATTAGTATCTATTATATCTATGTAGATAGTAAGTATTAGATATAGTTAGTTAGATATGTATGGTATTATAGTTAGTTTTATAATAGTATTGATATATATTATATTGATTAGCCTATATTAGTATATTAGTACATGAGGTATTTTATATATTTGTGTTAGCTTATAGTTAGTATTTTGGCTTGAGGTTATATATATATATATATTTTAGTTATTATGTAGAGGTTTTGGATTACCTCGGGATACCAAGGTAATAAATACCAAGGTAAGGGGTCGATACCCAAGGTATTGAGTTTGGGTATCGAGATAGGTGTGATACGCATTGGTGGAAGGCCAAGGTATCATATTCTCATTATTTTGTTATATTATTATAATTATTGACTCGTATATATATCTAAAATACTATTTTCATATATGGAAACTTGCGTATCTTAGGATATGACTTTTTGAGTATCTTTTAGTATCCTAGTTTAGTTAGTATAGTTTAGTTTCATAGTACATTGACTTAGTGACCTAGTGTTAGACTCTTGCAACCTAGATTTAATCGGTTTGACTTAGAAATGGCTTTGTGACCTAGATGTTGACTTGTTTAACTTAATTTTATTCCAACACCTTATATTAATGTAATATTCCATATATAGGTTTGTGTGACACCAGTTGGGACACAGTTTAACATTCATTTCTTGGACGACAGGTGAGTACATTCTCTGATAGTTTCTATTATTTGATAATTACTATAATGCAAGTATTTAGAAATATTTTACATGACTCTTGACACATTGGTACACGGACTAGTATACACATGGATCAGTCATGGGATGTTATATATATATATATTGTTCATTATTCCTCGTGTTCTTAATGTTTAACTTAGAAAATGTTTTAATATTCAATGTTTAACTTAGACAATGTTCAATGTTTGGTATTCAATGTTTAATGTTTAATGTTCAAGGTTTGTTGTTTACATGGCCTTGAGTATCTTGCATCACAATATGTCTTAGTTGGATCCATTGTACTAGTTGGGAGAAAGGGGAAGTGTTATCTAGATATGTGATCAAATCCTGGACAATGTTCAATGTTTAACTTAGATAATGTTTATCCAACGTTAAAGTAGACAATGTTCACCCAAGCCGATCACATATCTAACTAGTATTTTAATCACTTAGCATAGTTACAGTTCTTCACCACATTCTAGTTCATTATTTCACTCTGTTGTCTTGTTCTATTCATCATGATCAGTGTATACTAAATTGTTTATTGTTTACCTGTTTCTTCTACCACAGTTGATATTGTTTATTGTTTCTCGTCTTGTATTATATTCTCTATTTCTATTTATAGTCATTATAAATTAATTGGAACTGCTATTGGGTTGTACTTCGCTCTATTCCTAACTGAAAAATATTTTTCAGATGAATGGTTAGAGAAGATGTGTCCCACCCACTATGGACCGACAGATGGAGTGTCACCTGAGGATGTAGTGCCAGTTACTGAGGCCATTTAGAGCTCCCTACCTTGTAATAGTTGTTTCTATTTTAATTGTGTATTGTATTATTATTTTGAGATCTTATTTGTGTTTAGATTTGAGTTAGATATGTGATATTTGAGACTTGTATTTCTATTCTTTCTATTCCATATCGTGCTTACATCTTCCTTTAGTTTTATATGTGATTGAATATCATTTGGAATTAAGATGGCATGGCAATATTTTATATACTTTGTGTGAGATATTAGATAGTATAGTAGACCAAGACAACGTTCTACCGCCGAATCAGCGGCGTAGGATGGACGTACCCACGTACTCGTGCCCCTATACGGGTGCAGGTCATGACAATACTAGATAATATCACTAAGTATCATGTATATATACTATATAGGTTATACATAACGATATATATTACCTTAGTCTATCACTACATGGCCTAGCTTAGTATCTAACACCTAAATCATATTTACACTAAGCTTACAAGACTAAGATAATAAGTATTACTTAGTACACACTGACACTTGGTACTATAGTTCCAGGAATCAACATGGCCCTCACCCATGCACTTGGCCTATACCCCTATCACCTCATTAATACCTTACAAGTATCCTAATACAATTCCTTAACACTACCTTCACTGATACTCATCTCCCCCACATACTCATAGATTACCTGTCCCTCATACTTAGATACAAACAGTAGTTTCACTTATAATTCCACATATACTCCATTTGATACCACCCACTTTGATAAATACACATAGGAGTACTCATACTACACCAATTTGATACCTATGCCCTTGTATTGTAAAGACACCCTCAACACTCTAATTTCCCCAATCTAAGTTTGGCACACATTCAAACCCTCTGATACACCATCATATGATAATTGTTCACCCATGACACATAGTTCACTTCTTTACTAGAACATAAGGTTTTCACTATTTTGCATTCCTGCACATCTTACCCTCAACATCCTTAAACATCCTAGCTACTCACTGGATACTCACTAGGGTATGATACAAACTAATACTCTAACTGGCCAATATCACATTGGTATCACTCCAAGTATCTGGACTTAAACCCAAACTAACCTCTGAAGAATTTGCACACTGCTACCCAATAACTATAACATAACTACTCTATCCTTACATTCTTTGAATATATGAGTGTTGGCACTGACATTGATACTCTACAACACATGAACACCCTCATCCATTTACTTGGCTGTTGTTGTTGATGGCTTTGCTGCTGCCACTGCTTGAGCATGCTGCTGCTGCCACTGCTCGAGCATGCTGCTGCTGCAACAGCTTGAGCATGTTGCTACTGCAACTGCTCGAGCATGCTGCTGCTGCCCCTGCTCGAGCATGTTGTTGTTGCAACTGCTCGGCTTGAGCATGCTGCTGCTTCCATTGCTCGAGCATGCTGCTGCTTTAAATGCTTTCTCATCTTCCACACCCAATAAAAAACACAAAGGATTATAGATATATGAGTATAGTATATATATATATATATATATATATATATATATATATATATATATATATATATATATATATATATATATATATACACATCATACGTATACATTATATACCTATATAAATATATTCTAGTGTCAATTGATCAAACACTTATAGTGTATACTTGTGATATTCATAATACGTGTCCAAGTGAAAGGCCAAAACCTAAACTCTCCATAATTAATCAATCCTACACATATATAACATCTATATATATAACCAATGTAGCTTGCTACAATAGAAATTGAAGAGAATTGTGCAAAATACCCAAAATTGGGCCCCGTATCACAAAATACCGTGATATGGACTACACGTATCCATTTGTGGACACGTACCTAGTCTCTTAACTCCGATCTAAGTCTAATTAGATCTATTTAGTCTCATGACACTCAATTGATGTGTCAAAATCGTAATTCTCCCAATATGTATATAAAACTCCATATAGAACTCACAATACATAGCCAAATAGCCTAGAACTTGTTCCTATAGGTAGTCCTATGCCACAGGGTAATTTTTAATGGTCAAATACATGATTAAGAAGCTATAATGAAAGTAAAATTCAGGATTTACTAATTGGGAGATGGATTTCCAATAAAAATATAATTGGACACGATCCGAACACGATCTTTAGCTTTAAATCATAAAAAGATGAGGCAAGGAGGTACTGAGTCATGCGTTCAAAGAAAGAGGAAACACATAGCTCGAGGCCGCATTCTCCTCTTGGCTGCATACACACTTGGCCGCATAAAATCTTTTGTACATAGTAAAATTTTATTCATTCAAGATTTATGCATTTGGCCAATGGACGCATGTACAGATTTCAGTCATGCGTCCAATAAGATGGCCGCATGCTGACTTTGGAGCGAGAAGTCTAAGCCGTATGCTAAGCGTGCAGCATGGAGCTCCTTTGTCCCAGAATAGTAGGTTTTGGCCATGGAAGTTCCGAAAACCCAAGTTTTATTTCTTCTATGAAAACCTCAAACAAAGTCCAAATCCAACAAAGTAATGTTCTAAACTTACTCAAAATTAAATGCTCATCAACATAGAACAACAAGTTTTCAAAAATAATAAGTTTTTAGAGATCAAGACCAAAAAAAACTCAATAACACATAAAAAATGCTAAACTAAAAATGTAGATCTACTCTAATCCATCCAACAAATCCGAAAATACCAAGTTCTAAATATATGGAGAATCATATAGCAAACATAATGGACTAATAAAATAGAAAGTTTCTCTATTTTCATGCAAGGTGTACTTGCCTATGGAGGGAGAGAGAAAACCTAAGAGAGAGAAGAAAATAATGAGAAGAAAGTATATTTGGGTTTATATAGGAAGGGTTTGGGTTTACTTAACCAATGGTTCAAGTCATGACTAAGCCCTGATCTCAAAATAAACCAAGAACAAACTCTACCAAAAAATAGTCTTGCCTCCAACTATGGTCAACAACCATATCAACAAGCAAGAATACCTTCCAAATACGTATATTAGGAACGGGGAGTGACACATCACAACAAGATCTCCCACCGAGTCGATATCATGAATAATAGTCCTGATCCTACTAGATAAAGACATAAAATACACCCCCACGAGGAGATCACATGGCATGTAGAGGTCCTCAACATCCATGAATCTGCGGATCAAATCCTGAGCAAAGCTAATGTCGAACCCTACGCCGTCAAAGGGTTACGACAAGGATACAACTAGGAGAAGAATTTCAAAGCCGCTATTACAAAAGTTTCTTCATACGAGGCAAAGGCGACACCATCAAGGTCAATACCGATATTCGACTTTTGGCAGTTTGGGGTACCTCTCTAGTACGACTACTAAACCTAGACAAGGTGCTCCTCTAGAAGATATGGCATTACATAAAGTATCCGATCGGGGTGGTCATCCTCCCGAAGTCGGTCTGCCTACAAAGGATAATCAATCCTCTGGGTAGGCAATTCCACTCCAACAAGCCTCTTGCTAAATATCAAAGCATCTCTTGGGGGGGGGGGGTAGCCTTTCCACTAGTGTACGTGTATCTGCGGAGAAGAGCCAAACAATTATCTTGCCCACTCCCAACCAATATCTCAACATCGAGCCAGGAAGGCACGAATCTACTGGCGAATCTCATCCATAAAAGGAAGACTCTTCATAATCCAAACTCTATGGATCCTCGCTTGACCTTCTGCTACCAAATCATGATTTCGTACCATTTTTATAAATATCGTACATTATCAGTTCGGCTTCTATCTATGACAGACTTCAAATAGCCTCACTGTGAACTCAAAGATGGTGGCCACGACAAGTTGCTAAGAAGGAGCCTTAATACGCTTCGGTCAATATGGTGGGGGCCACCAATGCAGCCGTAAAAAGTAAGAAGGATGGAAGACACCAGTCAGCCGCCAATATTGGTTGCAAATCCGATACACTCTGATGACGAACAAAGAGCACTTATTTAGAGAAGATCTGCTGAAGGTGTATACCAGGGGACCAGGTCAAAAAGCCTCTCATCATAATATGCTACTCCCTTTAGGAGTAGTTAGTATATTAGATCTAAGTCCAAAGCTGAAAGCATCGAATCAATCTATGCATCCTTCGATATTGTGCCTTCTATCGAAGAAAGAAGTTTACCAACCTACATGGCGACGCAAGTGATTGCGCCAATAAAGATACCAATATTTGTATGCAAAATATAGAGGCAAAGCTAGAGGAACTACGAATACTCTTGATGTTAATGGCGACACAACAAGGCCCGATGACTGTAGATCCTGAACAAACAAATAAAGGTAACTACGAAACTGCCACTACATCCATTGCTCCTGAGCCTGAGGATGTAGGAAGCAAGACGACTCCAGAAGTTGCAATTAAGAACCTGGAGGCCAAATTTGAGTCTTTGGTCAACTAGGAAAACCTCTAGAAAGTGGGGGTAGGCCTGCCATATCTGATCAAATAGGTTGAAGTAGTTAGCCCTGCTAATTACAAGCCACTTACGTTTATGCCTTATAAGGGGCTGACATCTCCAAGCCAACATCTACATTATTTCAAAAGCCAAACTTTGGAAGTTTTGGCAAACGACGCTCTACAGGGGTGTTGTTCATTAGTACTCTCTGAAGTCCAGTCTTCGATTGATTTTGCAGACTTACAGTGAACTCTATCAGATCATGGAAGGACCTGGAAGCAACCTTCTTATCCTATTTTCATGAAGAGAAAATCAACTTCAGCATGCGTTCCTTGCTCGATAAAACACACACACACACACACACACACACACACACACACACACACACACACAGATAGAGAGAATGAACCCAAGAATTCAACAAATATTTTCGGACATTAGCCCTTAATTACCCATATAGAGTCTTAATGTCGATGCTTGTAGATGTATGCAAGAGTAATTTCTTACCAACTTCAAGTTTTGTGCCAAATCTAAATTCCTTTGAAACTTGGGTAGCCTTGATCAATGACGCCGAAGCCACTAAGAGCCAAATGAGTGCCCTCACCCGATCAAATTTTCAGAAGACCACTTTCGACAAAAACCTCGCGGATGAGTCAACATCTTCTTGCTTCTTGAAGTCTTTTACTTGAATCTTTGAGGCCATGTCTGCAAAATATAGAATGGTGAACATGGCATCCCTTGAGATAGTCCCAATCAGACCAGGTCTCTTTATTCAATCGATGACGAGAAAAGCACTGATCCATTCGATCTCGATACTTGGGCTCAAAAGATGGAGAAATAATGGGAGATATAGTTCGAGTAAAAGGAGCCACCCTCTAAAGATGAAGTGGTTTAAGTAGATCTCGGTAATGAAGAAGGACAACCGAGGCCCATATTCATTAGTAAAAGCTTGGCATACGACAAGCGCGGAGACTTGATAGCTCTGGTTGGGGAATATATGTACGTCTTCGCTTGGAGTACGAACATGTGCCAGGCCTTGATCCCCAAGTGTCATGCACAGATTAAATATTTGACCATATGTTAAACCAGTGAAGCAACAACAAAGGCGTTTCTGTCCCAACATTATGGGAGCCATCGAGAATGAAGTAAAAAAGATCATTATCTGCGGATTCATCAGGAAATAATAATACCCTGAATGGGTCACCAATGTCATTCCGGTATTAAATAAGAATGGTGAAATATGCATTTGTATCGACTTCAACAACCTCAATATTGCCTGCCCGAAGGACTAGTTCTGTCTTCCAATCATGGACGTCATGATTGACAATACCTGCGATTAAAAGTGGATAACCTTTATGGATGGCTTCTTTAGATACAATCAGATTAAGATGCACCCAGATAATGAGAAGCATACCTTATTCTGCACACCTTTAGAGTATACAGATACAGCGTTATTACTTTTGGTTTAAAGAATGCTGGTATAACATATCAGCGTGCCATGAGTTCAATTTTCTGTGAATACTTGAGGAAAATGGTAGATGTTCTGTGGATGACATTGCCGTCAAAATCTGCCGCCATAAAGAAAACTACCTACAAGATCTTAAGATGGCATTCAAGTTGATACACACCCATCAACTCAAAATGAATCCAATAAAGTCATTCATAGGAGTTGTTAGCGGCAAGTTCCTAGGATTCATGATCATGTCCAAAGGTATCCACCTCGATCCTGATAAGGTGAAGGTAATACTAGACATACGACCACAAAAAATCTCAAAAAGCTGCAGGGCCTACATGGACGACTAGCCTATTTTTGCATGTTCATTGCCAATTTGTCAGGATGCTGCCAATTATTCACTAGATTCATTAAGAAAGGTGTTTCCTTCATATATGATGAAGCATATCAACAAGATTTTGAAGAGATCAAGAAGTACCTCACTAGACCTCTGATCCTTGTCACCCTAATCATGGGAAAGTTATTCTTACTAACGTCCATGCCATGGATAATGCTCTGGGAGCATTACTGGATCAGAAGAATGTGGAAGGACAAAAACAAGCCATCTAATATCTTATTCGGATGATGATAAGTGCCAAGTATCGATATAATCCGGTTGAGAAAGAATGCCTTGCCTTAGTCTTTGTAATCCAAAAGTTACAAATTATGTGACATATTAAACCATCCACGTCATCTCTCGGGTCAACCCTCTCCGGTTCCTCATGACCAACCCTAGCACGTTGAACTCTCGTCTTGCGACATGGGTTGTGCTGCTACCGCAGTATGATATATTATTTATCCCCAAAAAGGCTATCAAAGACCAAACGTTGGCAGATTTTCTACCTGGACATAATCTCAATCCCAGAAGGATCTAAGACTATATGAAGACATACCAGATGAAGTACTAGAGTTTAACATGACTTTCGATGAACTAATTTGGTGGATATTCTTCGACGGTGCATCAAGAACAAGACCCAAAGGAAAGATCGTGGCAAGAGTCAGGATCGTGTTAATATCCTCGGACAATCTTGTCATTCACAAAGCCTATTCTTTGATATAGACATGCTCCAACAATGCGGTACAATGCTCTTCTAATTGGTCTACAACTCACTTAATAATTGGAAATCGAATACCTATAAGCCTATGGTGATTCCAAGTTGATCATAAGCCATGTTCGAGGAGAGTATAAAATCTGGCATGAAGACTTGATACCTTACCATCAGGCCGCTTTAGATATCACCAACGGATTTAAAGGATTCTATATACCACATACTACGTCTGCAAAACAAAGAAGCCGATGCGCTTGCAGGATTAGCTACTCTGCTCGTTGTCCCAACCGGGACTGAGTATCATGTGACGATATCAAGCTACCAGTTATTCAACATCAAGAATAGCATAAAGGTCCGAGAAGCTTGCCCAACAAAAATGAAAGTTGAGCCCTGTGATTGGAGATCCCTATTCATAGACTTTGCCTTGTACGAGATCTTACTGGAGGACCCTAAAGAAGCTTCATCCTTTAAGAAATAATCACTACAATTTTATTATAACTATGTCACCAATATGCTCTACCGGCAATCCTACGAAGGAGTATTGCTCCGATGCTTGTCAAACCAAGAAGCGAAAGAAGCTCTTAAAGGGGCACATGACAATATATGTAATGCACATCAACTTGGCCCTAAGTTGCAAGATTGCTTCTGACATATAGGCTATTATTGGCCTACTATGTTCACAGATGCTATAGAGTACACAAAAAATGCAAAGTATGCGAGTTCTATGCAAATTTTATCCACCAGCCATCAGAAATATTATACCTAACGACCACTTATTGGCCCTTCATGGCTTGGGGCATGGATGTAGTCAGCCCCATCAGCCCGCCGTTAGTAATGGGACATCGTTTCATTCTCACACTAATTGACTACTTCTCCAAATAGGGAGAAGCTATACCATTGGTCGAAGTAAAAGCCTCGAACATCGTTAGCTGTCTTAAACACCATATAATATACCATTTTGGGTTTTTCCAATAGATTATCCATAATTACGGTCCTCAGTTCATGAGCCACACATTTTATCGGTTCTATGACAGATTCAGAATCCAGAATATCGCTTCGACAACTTAAAATCCGACAGCAAATGGGTTAGCAGAAGCCTTTAATAATACGATTATCAAGCTACTAAAGAAGTTTGTCTTGTCAAGTAAATGATATTGGAACGAGAAGCTCGTCGAGTGCCTATGGGCTTACCGTACCATTATTCGAACACCAATAGACAACATACCTTATTCCTTGGTATATGGAAAAGAGAATAATAGACAACACACCAATAGACAAAATCAGGCACGCATTTCCAGAGCCTTCAACAAAAAGGTCAAAGAGAGAACTTTCCAAGTTAGTGACTTGGTCCTTGCAATAAGGAGACCCATGGTCATGACGTATATGAGTAAATAAATATTTCAAGCCAAATAAGAAGCCCCTTTGTAGTAGAATCAGTGTTTTCCAATTGTGCTTATTGCTAGGCTATGGAAAATGGCAATCTACTGATAATGCCTATGAACGACAAGTTCCTAAAGAAGTACGCTTGACCCTACCTGGGTTATAGCACTTCAGTCCGTAATTAAACTTCTCACATTTCCGCTTCCTCTTATCTAATCCCTAGAGGGTTAATAGATTACTAGCAATTCCACTTTTAATGGTTCTGTTCTTCCTTTAGAGACCAAGCGTCTCCTAACAAGACTTATAATCCCTAACTGGATCAGTAAGTCCTCATTTATTTTCCACAAATGATCTCATTCTTGCAAATGCACTATTGTCTAAGGATATCTATCCTATGCTCCCTATTATGCCTTGCAATGCACAGTCTAAATAGTTATGTCTATATTACCTATGAACGGTTATACTTATGATATTTAGATCATGTTCTCTTAAAATTTGTCACCATGATTCACATTCCTTTTGGCTTCTGGGAATAAATAGCTATCACGTCAACACTACCTTTGATACCCTCAACTTTTACTCCTTCAGTACAGTCTTCTTTATTTAAGGATATGTCTAAATCATATATTGTCATTACTATTTCCACTAGCAAGCCTATTTTCCTGTTACCCACCATTCATGATTTACCATGGACATTATTACTACTATAAAGCCTTTGTAATTCACAAGATAGCAGGTTACCCTCATAAATCAAGAGCCAGATTCTTATGAAAATAAAACATAAATAGAAGCTTTAATTGATTCCAAAGTTGGGAAAAAATGTCATGTCCCAGTCCCAAAATACACGGGACTAGGCCACGGGGAAATGGCCAGCTACGTACCAAGGGGACTCCAGTCCGTCTCTGAATACGTATAATCTATAAATGAGGGTCACTATATAGATAACACGGTCTACAAGTCTATGTCTCAAACCACAAGGATATGCAATAAAGAAAGGACAACATGTATCATGGTGTGCACCCCACACTACACTTGTTCGAATAGACTCGAAGGAAATAATATGAGTCTACAAATACTGGGCTATACTAGCAGAAAATAAGCATAGATCATAATAGCTGAACAAGGAAGAAGTTAATACAAATATCGAGTAACAATAGCTGCATATCGGGATAATACTCATCAGTAGCTCCACCCTCCCGTCAGCACTCGACCCTACAATCTGGTAGGGAACCAGGTCATCAGAGGGACGTAACAAGGTACAAAAATAATATGCCATAGTAAAACAAAAAGGAAACATGTGATACGCCAGTGTAATCTAAAATAACCACCTAAGTGAGACACAACTTTGAAGACAATATTCGACACGTAGGCATTCCAAATATAAAATCGTAGATCCGAGGCACAGAGACACACGGGGCATACCGTAGCTCCGAGCACGAAGTCACATGGTATAGAAGCATGAAAATATGTTAGGGAATTATACGCGTAAAAGACCTAAACATACATGAAGCACGCATAAAACAAAAGCTTTAGAACTATACACGTAAAATATGACTTCAGAGCTACCCACGTAAAGCAGTGCTTCAAGGCTGTTTTGGCGTAAAAGGTTGCTACACCTCCCTCCAGCGTAAACTATGCCTGCTTTTAATGCAGCGTGAAGTTGTACGAGGAACTCTTCATATTCCTCGAAATGAACCTGTCAGACAGAATAGTGAACCTGACTCCTGACAAAGAGTATTGCACGACGATCGAGAGGACGGCTGTAATGATGATTCTGCACAGAGTCCCAAACCGTCGTTTAGTGGCAAATCCTTGATATAAGTCATTTTTACGCACTCAAGGAATACGCTGCCTATTTTACACAGGCAGAAATGAGCCTTTACACTCAAGCTGAGATAAAACCAAATGCCACGTCAAAAGCTGTTCTTCGTACAGAACTCGAGGCACGTCTCTGCAGTTAATGTGCGAGATGAGAGCAGATCTCTACATTTAATGCACGAGATTTGGTTCTACTTTTAATGACTGGGAGAGCTAAAATTAGGGCTAATATGCTCACGTCACTATCCCTGCATATTACGCCAACCAGGCTATTTTCAACTATAGGAGCACGCCGTATGCTATCTCCTCGAAATATGCCAACTCAGGCTATATTTACAAAGTACGTGATAAGGCTATTTGGCCTAGACTATGCTAAAGACCTCAGTCAGGAAGGATAATTGGCTAGTTTACGCTGGTTACCTATTACCTATGCAGCATCAAGCTTTACGCATAATTTGGCTTTTACGCCAACAAGACAGCTATTAGGCTTTTACGCCAACATGATAGCTACTTGGCTTTTACGCCAACAAGACAACTATTTGACTTTTACGCCAAACAAGATAGCTATTAGGCTTTTACTCCAACATAGTAGCTACCTGGCTTTTACGCCAGCAAGACAGCTACTTGGTTTTTATGCCAACAAGACATCTACTTGACTTTTACGCCAACAAGACAGCTATTTGGCTTTTACGCCAACAAGATAACTATTTGGCTTTTATGCCAACGAGACAGTTATTTGGCTTTTATGCCAACCATCTTTACGCGAGGGGCAGTTACCTACGTGGCTTGCATGCCGTGGTCTTCGAGAAGCAGTTATACGTGTCACCTCATAATGGGGTACGCGTCACACGCGGATTCAGGAGATCATTCAGACGTGGGTAGCAGTTATTATAACTACCGCATAAAAGGTGAAACTCTCTCCACTAATTGGCTTCTACATCGACTGATCAGTTACTGTGACTGATCTCTATAAATAGAGACTTCCGGTCACAGGGTGAAGGTCAGGGTCAAGGTCAAGGTGGAGATATCAAAAAAAGGTCGAAAGAGAGGAGATCAGAGAGAGAGCATATACAGAGAGTGTTGATTTACAACTTTGGCAACGAGAGTTCAATCCCTCCTACAATCTTTGAAGCTTCTTCTTCTTCTTCTACAACATTTCTTCGTCATCGTGTGGTCCAAGGGACAAAGTGATCGACTGCAGATCAGACTCCTATAGCAATATTTCCCCAGAATCATTTTTATGGTGTACTTACCAATATTTTACCACAATCACTTCTATAACACTTCTTCTTCTTCTTCTATAATACTTCTTCGTCATCGTGTACTTAACATCCTCGTATAGGATTAATTGTACTTCTTTTTCTTGTTTGTAAACAAAGAAAGGGTTTCGTATAAACCTAGTTTCATTTCTCTGTTTATCATCAAATACAAGATGGTGACTCTACTGGGGACTACTTTCTCATCTGACGAGAAAGCCATTGCTCAATATGATGCCGTATCCGTCGGATCAACGAAGAAGATGTTGGTCATCCAATTCGACTAATCGGCTTATGAAGACATGCTTCGCGCAGGGGGTCGCTCTCATTCCCTCTCTGTCCAGGACAACAGGAAGCTGCGTAAAGTATTGATGCCCCGGACATCCTCTACCCTTCCTGCAGGCTCTCTCTCTCTTCGACCAACAAGGTTGTGACATCATGACCTATATGCTCTGTGCATAAAAATTTGTCTCCCGTCTGTGACATGGCAGACAAAGCTTCTGGCAATGCTCTAGTGGCAATCCAGAAGTCTACAACGCGTACTGCGCGTAAAACTTCGTCTCCTGTCTGTGACGTGGCAGACAAAATTTCTGACAAGGCCTCAGTGCCAATTCAAAAATTCCAAATGCGCCCCGCGCGTAAAACTTCGTCTCCCGTCTGTAACATGGTAGACAAAATTTCTGACAAGGCCTCATTGCCCGCGCAAAAAATTCAAACGCGCCTTGCGCGTAAAAATGCATCTCCCAGCTACAAGGAGGCAGGTGGACCCTTGGATCACATCAAAAGAAAATGCGTGGTGAATCTCACAACCTCTAAAGTTGTACGCCACTAAAAGAAAAAGATTATGCGGACTCCCCCTGTTTTACGTGAATCTGTGCAAAGCTCCAGATTACGCCAGGATAAGCCCATCCGCGTAAAGAAGACCTGCTTTATGGGGAAATATGCTCCTCAGACGGATGATGGATCGTATGCCACTCCAATGGGCGAACTATTGTATACTTGTGGTAGAGAGAGGGTCATGATTCCCAATATCCACGCTCCTACTGATGTAAAAAGCCAGAATAAGCCTTCTTCTTTTTCTTCTTCTGTTAATCCCCCTGATTTGCGTGATTTCTTGATCCAGAAGCGCAAAGACAGGGGATCTTCTGACATGTCTATTACACCCCCTAGGGAGCATTGTTGTAATAGTCATAAAGTTGTAGTTAACTACTGTTGTTCTAAGGCAAAACGGTCAGTTTTTGACCGGTTAAACTACTCTTTGTCTCTACAGGAAGAAGAGCCGATATTCGCATCGGTGAACATGGCTTCACACATTCCTAGAGGAAGATTAAATTCAAGACGTCATCCCTCTAGAACTCCAAGCCAAAGAAGATTCGACAGACTCCTTGAGAATATTGAGGCAGGTATTTTTTAAAACACCCGCTCGAGGTCACGACAACCGGCTTCATATTCTTCTGATTCTGATACTGGGGGTCGCTAGTTTCCCGAATCTGATGCTGAAAGTATAGACTCGATCTCTACAGAGATCTATACTAATCCCTCAGTAGCATCCAGATAAATGAGAGTTTATGCCATTGGAGATGAACATGAGGCTTCCCCATCAGGAAGTACTGACCAATGCATCGCTGTATTGAAAGCATCGCTTAAAGAGATGCATTCCATGATGGAGAGTATGTGTCAGATGATGGTGACTCAACATGAAGCTATAATAGCTCAAACATCGGTTCCTCCGACTCAACTACGTGTGGGGGTGGACCTACCACCATCCAACGCAAACCAGGAGCCTGTTCTAAATCAAGAGTCAGCGGCTCCTCAACTTCTTAACTCGGAGAATGTATTGCCTCCTGTTGGAGTTATAATACAACCAATCTCTCACCACTCTGTGGTCCCTCTCCCAGCTGAAGATCCGATGCAGGCAGTTCGAGAATTGAAAGCCCAATTTGATGCCTTGAAGCATAAGGATCAGCTCAAGAAGTTGGGAATCAACTAGCCATACCCAGCTATCTGGGACGAGATCCCTTTCCCACCTAAATACAAACCACAAGCTATGGTTTTGTTTGAGGGAAAGATGTCACCAAGCCAGTACATGAACTACTTTAGCATGATGACAGTGTTGTTGCAGGGGAATGACGCCCTTCTCACTCGAGTATTTAAAGGCTATCTGTCTGGAGTGGCCTATCAGTGGTACCGTAGTCTTGCGGACAACTGCATTATTTCTGTTAAAGATTTCAAGACTCTGTTCTTTGCTCGATTCTACGAAGGAGGAATGGATATGTCTATGTCCTCGCTCATCGAAGTAAAGCAGAAGGAGAAACAGAGTGTTCGTACTTTTATTGAACATTTTTTTCAGGCTACTTTGCAGATGCCTCCCGGAGTTTCGGATTCTGCCTTGGTAGACATTTGCAGGAAGAACCTTCTCCCACTGATCTCAGTGTTCACGGGACCATATCAGTTCCATGATTGGCCCTCATTTATCATATCAGCGGTAGCCGCTGAAGATAACAGTTGAAAGACGCGTGACAATGGAATCATGATCTCTACCTCTGATAGATGGAAGCGGTCATCTTCCAATAATGATCATGCTTGTAGTTCCAAAGGGAAGGAAGCTCTGGCAATCAACACGTCCAGACAACATACTCTGGTGACTACACAGACGAATCCTGGGACTTCCAGGCCTAAAGAAGAGTATTCTTTTGACAACAACGATATCCCGAGCATATTCGATTGTCTAGTCAAAAGTGGCGAGCTTACTCTCCCCGAGGTAAAGCAGCCAAATAAAGTAGGCAGTACCAATAACCCTAAGTACTACATTTTCCACAAATACATACATCACCCCACAAAGGCATGTTATGTACTAAAAAGGAAAATCTAGGAGCTGATCGACGCCAAGGCCATCACTCTGCGTAATAGCGAGAAGACGGTCACTGCCAACATGATCTCGCTCCAGTTTGGCAATCTGCCCCCTCAGGAAGTCCCGGATGGGGTAGTACCTATTCCACGGACGATGATGAACATTGTTAATCTCCCTCCGACCAGGGGTCAAAATCATGACCTGGTACCCCTAACTACCAAGAGTGGGGATATCATGTCGGTCCACCTTGATCTGGTGTAAGAAATTGAGGAAGAGACTCAAGCTGCTAAAGCTAAGTCTAAAAAGAACTCAAGATACAAACTATGCCATATGGTTGCAATATCCTCGATATCAGAAGAAGAGGCTTTGGCAACCGGAACCCGGTCAGGCAAAACCTACCTCAAGGACTATGGAGAGAGTCAGGGGGAATCAACGGCAGACACTTCAGCTGCCAAACCTCCAGAGCCTGAACCTGTTATACCAGAGGCAGGTCCTTCTAGACCAACTTCGGTGGACAAGGGCAAGCAAAAAGAAGTTCGTTTTGATAAACCTTTGAAGAATATTCAAAACAAAGGTTTAGAGAAACCATATAACTTCAACATCTTGGCCTAGTTGGCTAATACACCAGCCAGATTATCCATTTTTGAGCTCCTTAGGCTATCCAAAGACACCAATCAAGCCTTGAGTGAAGCGTTAATGCAGGCGGATGTATGCTTGACTCAGCTCAAATCTCCTGATAAAGAGCCTGTGGTATGTCCTCAATGCCATAGTGTGATGGAAGTGGTCCTTAATATTACTTTCACTCAAGAGAACATATTGTTGAAACATAACAAGCATGACAAGCCTCTTTATTACACTAGATACGTCGGCTCCATGGAGGTAGACCGGATTCACATAGATCCGGGATCGTCGATCAGCATTATCCCTCATAGTCTGTTAAGACCGTTGAGAATCCCTATAAGCGAACCGGCTTACACTACCACCACAATCAAGGGCTTTAATGCCAGGAAGAGCAAACCGTTGGGGAAGATTCGTCTGAGGTTCCAGATTGGTTACCTTAAATCAGTAGATACATGCTACGTCATTGATTCAGAGGTGTCTTACAACATTCTGTTAGGCAGACCTTGGATCCACGATCACAATATTGTTCCTTCCACTCTACAACAATGCTTCAAATATGTAGACGCCCAAGGGACAGTAAAAATAGAGTTTGCGGATCTCAATCCTTTTAAAGGAGTTGAATCCTACTATTCTGATGCCATGTTGTACACCCATGACTACATGAAGGAGGTGTCAAGCAAGACGGAAGAGGAATCCTACCAGGAGCCAGGAAAGCCATCTACGGAGCAACCTTTGTCAATCCAAGTGAAAGGGCGGACCACCCGTCTGAAGGTCATGGAACCCATGGCTATCCACTTGAGCAGAACTAAATCGAGAGGAGGAAGTGATCCTCTAGTGATCACTCTAAACCAGAAGCCCCCACCTTTGATCATCAACCTTAGGCGCAACAAGCAGCCGACTGATGTAAATACAACCGAGAACGTGGTTTCTGACGATAATAAAGATTCTCTTTTCCAGTATACTGACGCTTAATTTCCAAATAAGGAATTCTCCCCCCATAACGATATAGAACCTATAGCACAAAAATTCTTGGAAGCTATAGACTCCTATCATCCGTATGTGTGGGAAGTAGCGTCAACATCTAATGTCATCACGACATATGGGCCACATGAAGATTCTATCTTTATTGTCCCACCCGCTCGCAACGATCAACATCCAATAGTCTTCGGTCGCATGCGGAATAAACCAATTGTATAAGAAGATTCTCACGAATCTGATGCTTGGAAAATACAAGTTCACAGATATAGCCCACAAGCTTTGAAGATTGTGCAAAGCATGGGTTATGACTTGAAGTTGGAGCCAGGCCTCAACTATGGGAAAGGAAGATGAATAACGTTGCATGGTGATCCCTACTGTCCACGAACTCATTTTGGGTTAGGGTATACCACACATCTTACAACTTCCAATGACTCTGAGCCAAGTGAGGAAACCATTTCCTCTTTTCAAGATGATTTGTCATCCTTCGATTCAGAAGATAAACTCGAACATGAATTATCAGTAAATATGGTGTTGACAGATTCTCTCGAAACAGAGGAACAAGAATCTGAACCATTTGAAGATAAATCCTGGGCTCAGCAAATGGATACATAATGGGAACTCCGGTTCGAGCAAAAAGAACCACCCACTGAAGATAAAGTTATCCAAGTCGATGTTGGGGATGAATCTTCACTAAAGCCAATATTAATCAGTAATAATCTTTCCGAAGAAGAAAGGGAAGAAATAATCCAGTTGATAAAAGAATATATTGATGTCTTTGCGAGGAATTATGAGGATATGCCAGGTCTTGATCCTAAAGTGGCTACCCATAAACTGAACATACGGCCAAATTCGAAGCCTGTAAAGCAACACTAACGCCGGTTCCGCCCCGCAATCTGAGGGAACTTAGGGGATTTAAAGGTTGTCTGGCTTATATCAGGAGATTCATATCCAATCTCTCTGGGAGATGTCAACCTTTTTCTCGCCTGATGAAGCAAGGTGTGTCATTCGTATGGGACGAAGCCTGTCAGCAAGCATTTAATGACATCAAACGCTATCTTACTAATCCTCCAGTTCTGGTGCCTCCTGTTATAGGAAGACCATTTTTGCTGCATGTTCGAGTAATGGATCATTCTTTAGGGGCTCTCATCGCACAGAAGAACAATGAGGGTCATGAACAGGCTATTTACTATCTAAGCAGGATGATGGTCGGAGCTGAACACCGGTACAATCCAGTGGAAAAAGAATACTTGGCCCTAATGTTCGCCATTCAGAAGACGCGATATTACATCACGGGCCAGACTATTCATATCATCTCCAGAATCAATCCTCTACGGGTAATGATGAATAAGCCGAGTGTTCTTAATTCCGGACTCGCAACTTGCGCGATGTTATTAACACCATATGATATGTTGTATATCCCTCAGAAGTCCATCAAAGGTCAAGCCTTGGCTGATTTCTTAGCTGCTCATCCAATTCCGAAAACCTCTAAACTATACGAGGACATTCCCGACGAAGTTGCAGAATATAATTCCGTAATAGAAGGTGATACATGGCAGCTATTCTTCGATGGTGCATCCAGGACCAGTCCCAGGGGAAACGTGGTTTCAGGAGTAGGAATTGTCCTGGTGAATCCTGATAAACTCGTTATCTATCGAGCATATTCTCTTAGCGAACCCTGCTCAAATAATGTGGCAGAGTATAATGCTCTACTAATCGGGCTTCAAGTAGCTAAAGAATTGGATGTTGAATACCTGGAAGCTTTTGGTGATTCTCAGCTGATCGTCAATCAAGTCAGAGGAATATATGAAGTCTGCAATCCAGACCTCATCCCTTATCACCAAGCAACGATCGAGATTGCCATGTCTTTTAAAGGATTCTTCCTAGAGCACGTGCCTCGATCTCAAAATTTGGAAGCTGATGCTCTGGCCAGCCTAGGTGCAGATCTAACTATTCCTATAAGAAGGCAGAATTCGGTGATCCTTCTTAACAGAGATTTATTCTGTGAAAAATAATTTTCATATAAAATGCAGCTACGCTGTAAACACGGTTCCTCCTAAAAGAGACTGGAGAAGTACCTTTATAGACTTCGTGTCATATGGAATCTTACCAAAGGATCCTAAAGAACCTGTATCTATCAAAAGATGATCATTATGCTTCTATTTTGATGCTTCTTCTCAAAGTCTATATCGCCGAACATACGATGGACTGCTATTACGATGTCTCTCTGATGATGATACATCCGAGAAGCTCATGAAGGTGTATATGGAGCATATCAACTCGGTCCTAAGTTACAGGATCGTATCAGGAGGATGGGCTACTACTGGCCTACTATGATCGCAGATGCAGTGAAATATGCAAGACAATACAAAGCCTTTCAGGTTCATGCTGATTTTATACATCAACCTTCTGAGTATTTATATCCTACGATTGCATCATGGCCCTTTGAAGCATGGGGTATGGATATCATTAGTCCTATTCACCCGTCATCTTCTAGAGGACATCGGTTCATATTGGTTATCACGGATTATTTCTCTAAATGGGCGGAGGTGATCCCTCTTGCTGAGGTGAAGACATCCAACGTGATCAGCTTTATCAAGCACCATGTAATTTATCGCTTCGGGATACCCCGAAGGATAATTCATGATAACGGGCCTCAATTCATCAGCCAAGCATTTCATCAATTTTGCGATAAGAATCGGATACAGAATATGGCCTCGACGGCTTATAATCCTGCTGCTAATGGTTTGGCAGAAGACTTCAACAAAACCATCATCAAACTCTTAAAAAAGTTTGTCTCTTTGAACAAAAGAGATTGGAATGAGAAGCTGGGAGAATGTCTCTGGGCATATCGCACAACGGTACGAACACCAACAGGTTGTACCCTATTTTTATTAGTTTATGGGTGTGAAACAGTTCTCCCCATTGAAATCCAAATTCCATCACTCAGAAAAGCAGTGGCTAATGAGTTGACTCAGGAAAATAATGATCACTTAAGGCTTCAAGAGCTAGAAGGATTATACGAGAAATGCCTTCAAGCTCAACAGCGCATTACGTTCTACCAAGCACGCATTTCCAGAGCTTTTAACCAAAAAGTGAAGGAAAGAGTGTTCAAAGTTGGTGAGCTAGTTTTAGCTGTGAAGAGGCCAATGATCATTACACACAAAAGTAAGGGCAAGTTCCAGCCCAAATGGGAGGGCCCTTATATGATTGAAACCACGTTCTCAAATGGCGCATACAGATTAGCCAAGCCTAATGGAGATTTAATAATGGCTCCTATCAACGGCAAATTCCTGAAGAAGTATTATGCTTAATCTCCCTTGCTTAAACGGAGTATGATGAAGATCTCATTCTGACGATACTACATACAAAGATTAGTTGGATCATATTCTATCATGTTATTTGTCACTACCATATTTTAGGAAAAATGGTATTTTAGTAATTTCCTATTTAAATAAATATTGTGCATGGTAAATATTTTTTTGTTGTATTATTTAATTATTGTTGGATGTTATTTAATTATTTTGGACTTATTTTAGTGGACCCAACTAGTTTAGTTTGGACCCATGGACCAACATGAATTAAATAGTTAGATTTGGCCCATTTAGAAAGCCCATAGTTAAGGAGATGGATTAAATTAATTAAGTAATTAGACTAGAAGCTTCCTTCCTTAATTATTTCTTCATGAGAGGCCCCAAGGGGTACATTGGACATTTTACAATTGCTTGGGAGAGGGGCAAGGCCGGCCTATTAAAAGAGGGGGGAAATTTCTCTCTCCTCTCATTCTCATTCCAAATCTAGATATAGAATTTTTCACTCCCAAATTTCCTCCATTTCCATTCCAATTCCCTACCAAATTCATTCCAAATTCTTCCCAATTCACCATTAGGGAAGGAGGAAGCAAGGATCTAGAAGGAGAAAGCAAGGATCTACAAAGAGGAGCAAGGATCTACAATTTAGAAGCAAGTTCATCTCAATTGGAGGTTTCATTGGAAATCCATCTCCCAATAGGTATAATTCAGTTTTTCCCATTAAAATAGCTTCTAAATATGAGATTTAATTATGTAAAATCAACCTATATGTATGTACTACCCATAGGACTTTGTTTTATGTTCATAGGAGACCCATGGAGAAAGTTATGGTGCTTTTTGTGTCAATTTTGTTGGAATTCTGAATTTACATTTTGTTGTGTGTGTCAATTGATCCTATAGATCAATTGGACATCTGCTTATGTGTTTGGGGCTTGTGTCTAGTCCATATTTGGGTACTTGTGGTTCGTATCCCAACTATTTGGTGATACGTGTCATTTTGGGGGTTTTCCCTCCGACACGGGACTTTGAACATGTCGTATTTTGACACGGACACATATATCTACTTTCGACACTTTGATTTATTCATAAATATTATTTGTGACTTGTTTGTTTCCTTCGGGGTACAATTGGTTGTGTGTTGGACTCGTGTCACATGCGTATCCTAGATCTAGTGGGATACGGTGTGATACTCTCCAATTTGGTGTGTTTATGTGTAGATCTAATTATTTATGCTTTAAATTCTTCATTTATAATTAGTAAATATATATAGATATTATATATTATTTTTGTGTATTTATTATGGTATTTATTGTAGCATAGATTTATATATTTCTATGTATTCTAATGTGATGTATAAATATATGTATGTAGCTTTCTTGCATGCAATTATATATGTACTTATGTTAATAACATAAATTATACATAAATATTTTATAAAATATATTTATGTGTTTAATTGTGTAATTATATTATTTATAATTATTATGTAATTATTTGTATATTAATGTATATATTTTAGGTGTGCTTCTAGCCATGTAAAATATGAACATTAATATGTGCATGTGTTGTAACTATTGGTATTTAATTATAAGTTTATATGTGCATATATATATAAGTATATAATTATTTATTTATATATATGCATTGTGATTATTATTGCATATATATATTTATATATATATATATATATATATATATATATATATATATTTTTATTTTTATTTATTTTGGTGACAGTGGTTTCTATGACAGTGAAACTGTCATTATTTGGTCTGAACAGCAGCCGCTGTACAGTGGTCAGCATTAATGACAGATCTGTCATTAATGCTGCGGTAGTTTTGAGCGGCAACCTTTCAGCGATATTTTTTTTGTGACAGTTTGAAACTGTCAGCAAACTGTGACAGCAGCGGTTTTGTATATGGAGTTTCTGCGACGAATTTTCAGTGACAGTCAAGACTGTCACTATTAAACCTGTTTTATTTTATCTTGTTTTGTTCACTGTTTTCAGTGACGCTTTGACAGTTTTAAATTATATTTTATATATTATTATTGTATATATATATATATGTGTATATATATGTGTTTTGTGAGGTATAATATTTGTAATAATATATTATGTTATTTGTATACATATTGGTTTGTATATATATTATTTTAGGGTATATATTATTTGTATTAGTAGTATACTTTGTGTGAGTATGATTTGGGATCTAATTTTTATTCCTAAATTGTTGTATTTTATTTATATATTATTTATATAGATTTCTTGTGAGGTTGACCTTGGTTTGACCATGTTTGACTTTAGAGTTGACCATAGTTGACTTTTGACTTAGAATTTATTTATTGACCTAGGAGTTGACTAGTTTGACTTGTTCTCTTTCCGGGACCTTGTATTAATGTGGTATTCCATATCTAGGTCTTCGAGGCACCGAGTCAGACATCTGTGAGACTGTTCTTTGGACTTCAGGCGAGTACATTCTCTGATAGTTTCTCATTTATGATATTCTCTATGTTCGTTGTATCTAGTGTAGATTTACATGTTTCTCTCGACACTATGGTTACACGGATTGGTATATCCGGATCTCGTCATGAGATGTCATTCCTTGGTATATGGTGTATATGGTGCAAGTATTGTTTCATTGGTTATCTTGTACATGTACAGACACCGATTCTCGGGGAGACTAGCTATCTTCTTGGGGAATCTAGTGCCATAGCATACCGTGGTTGGATCTATTATACCAGTTGGGGGTGGGGAGTATTAGTATAGATATGTGATCAAATCCCTATTGAATAAAGTATTGGTAAGCGAATAGTGTTGATCATGCACCGCACGTATGATTAGCCAGGCCGCATTGTATCTTGCCCAAGCCGATCACATGTTAAGCTAGTACTCACACACTTAGTCATTAGTATTATTGTTTCATTGGCATATTGTTCATTATTGTATTGTTCATATTGTTCATTGGCATATTGTTCATCAATTGGACATGTGCTTATGTGTTTGGGGCTTGTGTCGTGTCCATATTTGGGTACTTGTGGTTCGTATCCCAACTATTTGGTGATACGTGTCATTTTGGGGGTTTTCCCTCCGACACGGGGCTTTGAACATGTCGTATTTTGACACGGACACATATATCTACTTTTGACACTTTGATTTATTCATAAATATTATTTGTGACTTGTTTGTTTCCTTCGGGGTGCAATTGGTTGTGTGTTGGACTCGTGTCACATGCGTATCCTAGATCTAGTGGGATACGGTGTGATACTCTCCAATTTGGTGTGTTTATGTGTAGATCTAATTATTTATGCTTTAAATTCTTCATTTATAATTAGTAAATATATATAGATATTATATATTATTTTAGTGTATTTATTATGGTATTTATTGTAGCATAGATCTATATATTTCTATGTATTCTAATGTGATGTATAAATATATGTATGTAGCTTTCTTGCATGCAATTATATATGTACTTATGTTAATAACATAAATTATACATAAATGTTTTATAAAATATATTTATGTGTTTAATTGTGTAATTATATTATTTATAATTATTATGTAATTATTTGTATATTAATGTATATATTTTAGGTGTGCTTCTAGCCATGTAAAATATGAACATTAATATGTGCATGTGTTGTAACTATTGGTGACAGTGGTTTCTATGACAGTGAAACTGTCATTATTTGGTCTGAACAGCAGCCGCTGTACAGTGGTCAGCATTAATGACAGATCTGTCATTAATGCTGCGGTAGTTTTGAGCGGCAACCTTTCAGCGATGTTTTTTTTGTGACAGTTTGAAACTGTTAGCAAACTGTGACAGCAGAGGTTTTGTATATGGAGTTTCTGTGACGAATTTTCAGTGACAGTCAAGACTGTCACTATTAAACCTGTTTTATTTTATCTTGTTTTGTTCACTGTTTTCAGTGACGCTTTGACAGTTTTAAATTATATTTTATATATTATTATTGTATATATATATATGTGTGTATATATATGTGTTTTGTGAGGTATAATATTTGTAATAATATATTATGTTATTTGTATACATATTGGTTTGTATATATATTATTTTAGGGTATATATTATTTGTATTAGTAGTATACTTTGTGTGAGTATGATTTGGGATCTAATTTTTATTCCTAAATTGTTGTATTTTATTTCTATATTATTTATATAGATTTCTTGTGAGGTTGACCTTGGTTTGACCATGTTTGACTTTAGAGTTGACCATAGTTGACTTTTGACTTAGAATTTATTTATTGACCTAGGAGTTGACTACTTTGACTTGTTCTCTTTCCGGGACCTTGTATTAATGTGGTATTCCATATCTAGGTCTTCGAGGCACCGAGTCAGACATCTGTGAGACTGTTCTTTGGACTTCAGGCGAGTACATTCTCTGATAGTTTCTCATTTATGATATCCTCTATGTTCGTTGTATCTAGTGTAGATTTACATGTTTCTCTCGACACTATGGTTACACGGATTGGTATATCCGGATCTCATCATGAGATGTTATTCCTTGGTATATGGTGTATATGGTACAAGTATTGTTTCATTGGTTATCTTGTACATGTACAGACACCGATTCTCGGGGAGACTAGCTATCTTCTTGGGGAATCTAGTGCCATAGCATACCGTGGTTGGATCTATTATACCAGTTGGGGGTGGGGAGTATTAGTATAGATATGTGATCAAATCCCTATTGAATAAAGTATTGGTAAGCGAATAGTGTTGATCATGCACCGCACGTATGATTAGCCAGGCCGCATTGTATCTTGCCCAAGCCGATCACATGTTAAGCTAGTACTCACACACTTAGTCATTAGTATTATTGTTTCATTGGCATATTATTCATTATTGTATTTCTTTCCAGTATTTCCTTATTGTCTATATATCTCTTGTATCTATTTTTGTGCATCCTGTTTATCCACAGCTATTTACTGTTACATAGTTTTTATCATGGATTAGAACTGCTGTTAGAGATGTACTCTGCTCCTTTCCTGACTGGATATATTTTTCCAGATGACACTGAGGAGTACCCTACCTATTATGGACCCCAGGATGTTGTGGGTTTAGATTCGGAGACCCTGGCTCAAGAGGGACTTATCCCAACTGAGACAGTTGACCCTGGAGTGTAGCTTGTAGTATGATAGTATTCTTTTGTACTGGATTTGTCTCCAGCTTATTTTTGTTACTCTTCAGACTCATTGATGTATTATTTTAAACTCATGAGTTGATGACTATTCTATTCTTATCTGATTCGTGTTCATTCTATCTTAGTTCTGTGATTGAGTACACTATCTTTTGGTGGTTCATTATATTAGATAGACTTTCTAGACAGCGTTCTACCGCCGATTCTGCGGCGTAGGCTGGGCGTTGTTTCCGACTAGTACCCTTACCCCGGGTGCGGGTCGTGACACATTTTTGGTGGTGGCCCATACAGGTCTAGCTTCACAAGTATGTGATATCGTGGTAGTGCGACAACTTAGTTGTACTACTGCAAGCCTGCAATAGGATATAGGATATAGGCTGAGATACTTAATCACATCTAGGAAAATTCTTTTGATTCAACTATTCTCCTTTGACGTTGATACTTGATCTCTTAATCTGTCCTTTCCTTGATGTCTTACATCATGTGCCATATTGATCCTCATTCCGTCTTTTTATGAGACATACTCGGAGATACTTGTGGAGGCACGCAAGGTTGAGCGGGATCTGGGTTTGAAGACCAAGAGAGACCGTGATTCTTTTCTGGGGGCCAACGGCAGTGCAGTAGCTGCCAAACGTCCTTATTTCTAGTCCAGACCTTTCCAGCAGCCACAGCAGAACCAGACTCCAGCTAGAGCGCCTTTTCACCAGGCACCTCAGCAGCAGAGACAGTTACATCAAGCTCCATGCAACTTCTGCAAGAAGCCCGGCCATATCTGGGAAGTTTGCAGGAGGAGGCTAGGAGTTTGTTTATATTGTGGTACTGAAGGGCATCAATCGAGGGAGTGTCCTCGTCGTGTAGTTCAAGGAGCAGCTCCAGCTCCGAGGACACAGACGAGACCACCTGCAGCACAGCCGAGGGGACCGCTTCCGACACAGCAACAGCGTTTTGTCCAGCATCAACAGCAGGGAGGTGCTCGGCAGGGACGAGCGTTTGCTATGACCGTCGAAGAGGAGGAACCCACCGGAGATGTTATCGCAGGTTCTATTCTTCTTGATTCTATTCCAGCTTTAGCTTTGTTTGATAGTGGTGCTTCCCATAGTTTTGTATCTGTTTCTTTTGCTCTGAAGCATGGTTTGGTAGCTGAGTCTTTACTTAGGACTTGCAAGATCATGACCGGGGGAGGCATTATCTTGGTTAATGATATTTTCAAGGATCGGAGAGTTACTCTGGGAGGCCGGGAGTTGAGTGCGTGTCTACTTGTAATGCTATTTCCAAGCTATGACATTGTACTTGGGATGGATTGGTTGAGTAGGCACCGTACTAGCATAGACTGTAGAGGAGGTAGAGTTTTGTTTGGTCCGCCAGGAGAGCCAGAGTTCGAGTTTACTAGAGGAGCTGCGGAGCAGGACGAAGGCATTATTTGTGGAGCTATGGTAGAAGACAAGGAGTTGCCACATCCGTTGATAGCAGAATTCTTGGATGTGTTTCCTGAGGAATTGCCAGGATTGCCACCAGATCGAGATGTTGAATTTTCTATAGACTTGGTGCCAGGTGCAGAACCAATTTCGCAACATGTCTATAGAGTAAACAACAGCGAGCTGGTCGAGTTGAAGAAGCAGGTGGACGAATTGCAGGATAAGGGGTTTATCAGATCGAGTTCTTCACCATGGGGAGCCCCGGTATTGTTTGTACCGAAGAAGGATGGATCGGTGCGCATGTGCATTGATTACAGGGCTTTGAATAATCTCACTATCAAGAATAAGTATCATTTGCCACGGATTGATGATCTGTTTGATCAGTTGAGTGGTGCGAAGGTGTTTTCTAAGATAGATTTGAGATCAGGCTACCATCAAGTGAAGGTAAAGCCGGAGGACATACCGAAGACTGCTTTTAGAACTCGGTATGGTCAGTACGAGTTTATGGTGATGCCGTTTGGTTTGACTAATGCACCGGCGGTATTTATAAACTTGATGAACAAGGTGTTCCACCAGTACCTTGACAAGTTCGTGGTGGTGTTCATCGACAACATACTCATATACTCGAGGACACCGGAGGAGCATGAGGAGCATTTGAGGATTGTGTTGGATGTGCTGAGGAAGGAGAAGCTGTATGGGAAGTTGTCCAAATGTGAGTTTTTCTTGGACAAAGTAGAATTCTTGGGGCATGTTGTGACTGGTGATGGTATTTCAGTGGATCTGAAAAAGATTTCAGCAGTGAAATCTTGGAAGACTCCGAGTTCAGTAGCAGAGATCAGGAGTTTCTTAGGATTGGCAGGCTATTACAGGAAGTTTGTGCAAGATTTTTCGAGGATTGCCGAGCCGATGACCAGACTCACAAGGAAGGATGTGGAGTTTGTTTGGACGGAGGATTGTCTGGTTGCTTTTGAGGAGTTGAAGAAGAGGTTGACGTCTGCTCCTATTTTGACGTTGCCATCAGGGTCCGGAGGTTTCACTATTTATAGTGATGCATCGGGGAAGGGTTTAGGTTGTGTTCTTCAGCAGCATGGGAAAGTGATTGCCTATGCATCCAGGCAATTGCGTCCTCATGAAAAGAACTATCCTACCCATGATTTGGAGTTGGCAGCTGTCATATTCGCCCTGAAGTTGTGGAAACATTATTTGTACGGAGAGCGTGTGGAGATCTTCACAGACCATAAAAGCTTGAAGTACGTTTTCACGCAGAAGGAGTTGAACATGAGGCAGCATCGGTGGTTGGAATTGATGAAGGATTTTGATATCTCTTTGCAATATCATCCTGGGAAAGCCAATGTAGTTGCCGATGCTTTGAGCAGGTATCCGGTAGCTATGTTCTTGACGCATGATCGATATCTGTTGGAGGACTTGGAGAGCTTGGGCATTGAGGTAATTGTTCCTGGGTGTGCTATGCAGATGTGGGGATTGAAGATACACTTAGATTTGATGGACAGGATCAAGGCAGCACAGTATGATGATGTATCTTTGAGGAGTATCAGAGCTCAGGTGAGAGCAGGATTGGAGAATGATTTCACTATTGCAGAGGATAGATCCTTGAGGCATGGAGTTAGATTGTGTGTGCCTAGTGGGGAGTTGCACGAGGAGGTATTGCAGGAAGCGCATCGCTCTCAGTATTCCATACATCCAGGTGCTAACAAGATGTATCAGGATATGCGAGAGAGTGTGTGGTGGTATGGCATGAAGAGGGAAGTGGCACAGTTTGTATCCAGATGCTTAGTGTGCCAGCAGGTGAAAGCCGAGAGGCAGAGGCCAGGAGGGTTACTTCAGCCATTACCCATTCCAGAGTGGAAGTGGGAACACATTACTATAGATTTTGTGTCCGGACTTCCACAATCTCTAGGAGGGAAAGACGCGATTTGGGTCATTGTTGATAGATTGACCAAGTCGTCCCACTTTTTGCCTTTCAAAGTGGGTTTGTCTACGGAGAAGCTGGCAGAGATGTATGTGAGGCAGATCGTTAGGATACACGGAGTTCCCGTCAGCATAGTCTCAGATCGAGATAGTCGTTTCACTTCTCATTTCTGGAGGAGTTTGGAGGAGAGTTTGGGCACTCAGCTCAAGTTCAGTACTGCATATCATCCCCAGACAGATGGGCAGTCATAGAGGACTATCCAGACTCTCGAGGATATGTTGCGCACTTGTGTACTAGATTTTGGGGGTTCTTGGAAGGACCATCTCCATTTGGTAGAGTTTGCTTACAACAACAGTTACCAGGCCAGTATAGAGATGTCACCTTTTGAAGCTCTATATGGTCGGAGGTGTCGTACTCCTTTGTCTTGGGACGATATTGGAGAGAGAATTTTGCTTGGGCCAGAGATGGTTGTGGATGCAGCGGAGAAGGTTCATTTGATCAGAGACAGACTTCGAGTGGCGCAGGACAGACAGCGGCATTGGGCCGATAGCCATCGGAGACCTTTGGAGCTCGAGGTATAGTATAGATTTTGTTTGTGCTTGTTCTTGTTTGTTATAGATTAAGTTCTTAAGATGGTGTTTTGTTCTAGGTGGGTGGTTTGGTGTTTCTGAGGATTTCTCCGACACGAGGCACGATTCGCTTCGGTGGAGGCGGAAAGCTTAGTCCGCGATTCATCGGACCTTTTACTATTCTAGAGAGGGTCGGTGCAGTTGCTTATAGACTAGACTTGCCACCTGCATTGGAGGGAGTGCATAACGTGTTTTATGTGTCGCAGTTGAGACGATACGTGGCAGATCCTAGTCATGTATTGGATCACTCAGAGATAGAGGTGGGCCCTACTCTTAGCTATCCAGAGCAGCCAGTTGAGATTCTGGATCGGAGAGAGAAGGTGCTGAGAAACCAGACTATTCCTTTGGTGCGCGTCGCATGGAGGCATCACTATCCGGGGGAGTCTACCTGGGAGAGAGAGGATGACATGCGAGAGCGTTATCCATATTTGTTTGTACCTTGGGGTATGTTATTTTCTAGTTATGTTCTGTTCATTGTTATGTTCTGTTCATTAGTTAGTTGTGATTCTTTAGTTCTGTTCTGTGTTTTTCTGGGGGTAGTTTTCGTCTTTGAATTTCGAGGACGAAATTATTTTAAGGAGGGTAGACTTGTCACTACCACATTTTAGGAAAAAGGGTATTTTAGTAATTTCCTATTTAAATAAATATTGTGCATGGTAAATATTTTTTGTTGTATTATTTAATTATTGTTGGATGTTATTTAATTATTTTGGACTTATTTTAGTGGACCCAACTAGTTTAGTTTGGATCCATGGACCAACATGAATTAAATAGTTAGATTTGGCCCATTTAGAAAGCCCATAGTTAAGGAGATGGATTAAATTAATTAAGTGATTAGACTAGAAGCTTCCTTCCTTAATTATTTCTTCATGAGAGGCCCTAAGGGGTACATTGGACATTTTACAATTGCTTGGGAGAGGGGCAAGGCCGGCCTATTAAAAGAGGGGGAAAATTTCTCTCTCCTCTCATTCTCATTCCAAATCTAGATCTAGAATTTCCCACTCCCAAATTCCCTCCATTCCCATTCCAATTCCCTACCAAATTCATTCCAAATTCTTCCCAATTCACCATTAGAGAAGGAGGAAGCAAGGATCTAGAAGGAGGAAGCAAGGATCTACAAAGAGGAGCAAGGATCTACAATTTGGAAGCAAGTTCATCTCAATTGGAGGTTTCAGTGGAAATCCATCTCCCAATAGGTATAATTCAGTTTTTTCCATTAAAATAGCTTCTAAATCTGAGATTTAATCATGTAAAATCAACCTATATGTATGTACTACCCATAGGACTTTGTTTTATGTTCATAGGAGACCCATGGAGAAAGTTATGGTGCTTTTTGTGTCAATTTTGTTGGAATTCTGAATTTATATTTTGTTGTGTGTGTCAATTGATCCTATAGATCAATTGGACATGTGCTTATGTGTTTGGGGCTTGTGTCATGTCCATATTTGGGTACTTGTGGTTCGTATCCCAACTATTTGGTGATACGTATCATTTTGGGGGTTTTCCCTCCGACACGGGGCTTTGAACATGTCGTATTTTGACACGGACACATATATCTACTTTTGACACTTTGATTTATTCATAAATATTATTTGTGACTTGTTTGTTTCCTTCGGGGTGCAATTGGTTGTGTGTTGGACTCGTGTCACATGCGTATCCTAGATCTAGTGGGATACGGTCTGATACTCTCCAATTTGGTGTGTTTATATGTAGATCTAATTATTTATGCTTTAAATTCTTTATTTATAATTAGTAAATATATATAGATATTATATATTATTTTAGTGTATTTATTATGGTATTTATTGTAGCATAGATCTATATATTTCTATGTGTTCTAATGTGATGTATAAATATATGTATGTAGCTTTCTTGCATGCAATTATATATGTACTTATGTTAATAACATAAATTATACATAAATGTTTTATAAAATATATTTATGTGTTTAATTGTGTAATTATATTATTTATAATTCTTATGTAATTATTTGTATATTAATGTATATATTTTAGGTGTGCTTCTAGCCATGTAAAATATGAACATTAATATGTGCATGTGTTGTAACTATTGGTATTTAATTATAAGTTTATATGTGCATATATATATAAGTATATAATTATTTATTTATATATATGTATTGTGATTATTATTGCATATATATATTTATATATATATATATATATATATATATATATATATATATATATATATATATATATATATATATATATATATATATATATATATATATTTATATTTTTATTTGTTTTGGTGACAGTGGTTTCTATGACAGTGAAACTGTCATTATTTGGTCTGAACAGCAGCCGCTGTACAGTGGTCAGCATTAATGACAGATCTGTCATTAATGCTGCGGCAGTTTTGAGCGGCAACCTTTCAGCGATATTTTTTTTGTGACGGTTTGAAACTGTCAGCAAACTGTGACAGCAGCGGTTTTGTATATGGAATTTCTGCGACGAATTTTCAGTGACAGTCAAGACTGTCACTATTAAACCTATTTTATTTTATCTTGTTTTGTTCACTGTTTTCAGTGACGCTTTGACAGTTTTAAATTATATTTTATATATTATTATTGTATATATATATATATATGTGTATATATATGTGTTTTGTGAGGTATAATATTTGTAATAATATATTATGTTATTTGTATACATATTGGTTTGTATATATATTATTTTAGGGTATATATTATTTGTATTAGTAGTATACTTTGTGTGAGTATGATTTGGGATCTAATTTTTATTCCTAAATTGTTGTATTTTATTTCTATATTATTTATATAGATTTCTTGTGAGGTTGACCTTGGTTTGACCATGTTTGACTTTAGTTGACTTTAGAGTTGACCATAGTTGACTTTTGACTTAGAATTTATTTATTGACCTAGGAGTTGACTAGTTTGACTTGTTCTCTTTCCGGGACCTTGTATTAATGTGGTATTCCATATCTAGGTCTTCGAGGCACCGAGTCAGACATCTATGAGACTGTTCTTTGGACTTCAGGCGAGTACATTCTCTGATAGTTTCTCATTTATGATATCCTCTATGTTCGTTGTATCTAGTGTAGATTTACATGTTTCTCTCGACACTATGGTTATACGGATTGGTATATCCGGATCTCGTCATGAGATGTTATTCCTTGGTATATGGTGTATATGGTGCAAGTATTGTTTCATTGGTTATCTTGTACATGTACAGACACCGATTTTCGGGGAGACTAGCTAACTTCTTGGGGAATCTAGTGCCATAGCATACCGTGGTTGGATCTATTATACCAGTTGGGGGTGGGGAGTATTAGTATAGATATGTGATCAAATTCCTATTGAATAAAGTTTTGGTAAGCGAATAGTGTTGATCATGCACCGCACGTATGATTAGCCAGGCCGCATTGTATCTTGCCCAAGCCGATCACATGTTAAGCTAGTACTCACACACTTAGTCATTAGTATTATTGTTTCATTGGCATATTGTTCATTATTGTATTTCTTTCCAGTATTTTCTTATTGTCTATATATCTCTTGTATCTATTTTTGTGCATCCTGTTTATCCACAGCTATTTACTGTTACATAGTTTTTATCATGGATTAGAACTGCTGTTAGAGATGTACTCTGCTCCTTTCCTGACTGGATATATTTTTCCAGATGACACTGAGGAGTACCCTACCTATTATGGACCCCAGGATGTTGTGGGTTTAGATTCGGAGACCCTGGCTCAAGAGGGACTTATCCCAACTGAGACAGTTGACCCTGGAGTGTAGCTTGTAGTATGATAGTATTCTTTTGTACTGGATTTGTCTCCAGCTTATTTTTGTTACTCTTCAGACTCATTGATGTATTATTTTAAACTCATGAGTTGATGACTATTCTATTCTTATCTGATTCGTGTTCATTCTATCTTAGTTCTGTGATTGAGTACACTATCTTTTGGTGGTTCATTATATTAGATAGACTTTCTAGACAGCGTTCTACCGCCGATTCTGCGGCATAGGCTGGGCGTTGTTTCCGACTAGTACCCTTACCCCGGGTGCGGGTCGTGACATTATTATGACCTCTGAATAGATATGTTTGACTAATTTAAAACTTCAAAACCTATCACGTCCATATTACCTCTGATAGTGTTTTGTATACAAATTTAGTTGGAGCACATTCTATCATGTCCATATAACCTCTGAATAGATATCTCCAACTGAAACTTACCGAAAGTATATCACGTCCATATTACCTCTGATATCACTTTCATCTTAGCCTATCATTTATATTCAAAAGTGATAGGTCCACAAAATCAGAAAAAAATATCTTTATTATCTTTGGGAATAGCAAAATTACAGAAGAAGCAAAAAGGTACATCATTGGGGATGAGCAGTTAAATCCCTAATCTGTCGTGCCAAAGCAGCCATCCTCTCATTTCTGGAGTTCAAAATATGGTTGCGAGCCCATTCCAGCCTTGCCTTGTCGTCGTTCAAGCGAGATAGTTTGGACCGAGCCTCAACAAAACTGCTGCAGATGGCACCCGCACGTGTCAAGTTCTGCTGAGCTATCTCCACTTGGCCCTTAAATACATCAGGAACTGCCGATGTCTTGAGAAGACTCTCCCTTGCCTGAGTGAGTTCAGCTTCCAAATCTCGAACCCTCGCTTCATCTCCCTCATATTCGGCCTGGCACTTAGCTAGCTGAGGAATAAAATCTACCAAGACAGCCTGCTCTTTATCCATCTCTTGCTGCTGTTCCTGGATGGATTTGTTTAGAGTTTCTATTTGCTTAACAAGTTCTGCAGTTAAGGAGTCATACTCAGCTCGAACCAGATCGTCGATGCTGCCTCGAGATAGTTGCAAATACTCGTTAATGGGTTGTTCTAAACCATTAACTATTTGCTCTAGCGCATTAGCTCTTTCGGCATCACTGAAATTTCTAATCTGCACTATAGGGAGATTGGAGGACATCTTTAGAGCATTGAAACCTAGGTTCTTCTCCAGCACCATCGATATCAACTCTTTCAAAGTGAGATAGAATATGCTAGTATATTGATCCACTAGCATAGCAAAGCTCGAATAGACGCTGGAAGTGGCCACAATATAAGTAAATCTTCCTCCATGAATGACTGCAGAGGAGGTCGCCACGGTTGTTACTTCAGCAGATGGCGCGATAAAAGAAGAGACACCAACAACAGTTAAAGTTGCTGGTATACTCGACGAAGGAGGCACGGACGAGATGGTGGGTTCATCCTCCCCTGATGTTATTTGAACTCCCACTAGCGGGATGGCACCCGAGAATGTTGCGGATGAGAGATCGGTAGTTTCAAAGCATGCTTCTTCGATGTCGATCACCACCGTTTCATTAAATGGATCTGTAACAAAGTCAGAAGTTGCGTCAACTCCGCCCTCCCCAGAGATGTCTTCACCTGAAAAGAAGATAAGAGAAAGTTAATATCAATTTGATGTTAATTTTCCTAAAGAAAGCGTGAAGACAACATTTATCCATGGCCGATGGCATGTATGTGACGTCTGCAGCCTGTATAGCTAAATTATGTCTTAATAATGCTAAACAAGCTGTCATACCTGGGGAAGAGGGTGCACCAACTGACATTTAAGGGAAGTCATCCCAGTCATCACCCAGATCCACTCGAGGTTCATCAGGTGGAATCTTGCTGGAAATACTTACAGACGAAGGAGGGGTTACTCCAATTATTGGTCTGGATAAAGGTATATTGATTCTGAATATGCTCGGTCATGAAAGCGACCTCGAAGCACAACCAGTAACGGTAGTAGCGGCAGAGATCGCGGGCAAAGAATCTCCAACACTGTCAGCCGGAACTGTAGAGGCTCCCTCTCTAAAAGGCGAAGGACCTCGTATCAAAGAATTATCCCCAACTGGGGAAATAACAGGCTCAATCCTAGAAGCCCCCTTGGTGGAAGCCTTCTTAGGACCTCTGACCGTCTTCTTCTTGCGGGAGGAAGGCTCTTTCTGAGTGGAAGCCTTCCGTTTATTGGAGATAACGAGAGGCTCTGTTGGCGGAGCTATTACGCCTCTCGGTATTATCAACAAGAACTCGTCTACACCAGTAGGGTCTTCACCTTCATCAGATGAGACAGACGATATCTCCTCCCTTCCAGTGGACCTATGGGTGGGCATCCTGAAACTTTCTTGCACATCAAAATCATGATGGAAGGTGTTGATGGACGCATAAAACTGCGCGTACGAATGAAGAATGTGCAACTCCATAGAAAGAGAGGTCACGAGCACAACAAAAATTGTACCAGTACAACCCGTGATGAAGTACTGCCATCCTCTGGCCCCATCAATAAGTCCACCTTTGGACTTGAAGCTGGTTATGGGATTCTCCACATGCAACTGGTCGTACCCAAATTGTCTAGCGAACCGGCTGGGCAGATAAGGCTCCAAGTAGCAGTGGTCCTCACTTCTGTACAGCAGGTGGGAAGGTCTAATGCAGACCAACCAATAAAAGGCTTCAGGAGAAATAATAGTTCTCCCTTGACCTGCATCCTTAAGTTTCGTCCCCTGTTGATTGATATGTACAGGGGGACGATACAGAAGAGCTTCCAGCCATGGGCAAAATTTAATGCTCGTCGGCAATCTATGACGCTCGCCACATTCCAAAAGGAATTCTTGTAATTCAACAAGAAGTTATTTCCCGAACCGCTGGCAGGACTAGGAGACATCACCTTGGTGTTGTGAAGGATTAACCATCCCATCAGATATAGGAATGGTAATTCCACTCGGGAAAATCCTTCATGCTACGTATCATCAGCCAACAGCCCATCAGTAATGGCCCTCAGGCCAGCTTGTATTCTACATTCCATGGCAGGAAGCAAGCCCAAACTTGCTCCAAACACCAACCATACTGCGGGCCATAAGGTGTTGCGATGAATGCGATCCGCAGACGCGATGCCAGGTACTACCCATCGGTGTAGCCAGACAGAGAGGAAGCCAGCCAGTTGAGCCTCTCTTGACAGAGGCTTGCGACAATGCCTCATATAACTGAAGGCTTTAGTGCTTGCAGGATAACCCGTATCTCCTCATCAAGAATATAATCTGAAGCCCCTGCATCTTCGATGAGATCATCGACTGTGTTGGCACTAAGCATGCTCAAGAGGTTCAGAGGCTTATCTCTGCTATCTACAACCTTGTCCGGCTTAGCATTTTTGGCCTGATGGAAGAAGAGGTAGGATACCCATTTACTGATATGAGCCAAATCAGAGGGCTCTTTGTAAAAAATGGTACAGGCAAGGTAGTGGCTCATCAGCTTCTCGTACACTGCCATTGCTCGAGGGTTTGTATCCCTCAGCTCTCTGTTTGTGGGAACATACTCTTCATAAGGAGTGTCTCCCATTGGCAGCTTGGAAATCTCTGCCATCTCATGAAGGGCTAAACCCAACTCACCTAGCGTAGTGGCAAAAGTCCCAGTGAGCGAGTTGTATCGCTCCATCAAGGATAAGAACAAGTTGGGGTTGACAGGCAGCCCAACACTAGTGGTGCTCACAGCCGCAAATAAACTAGTACTTTCCAGTTCCGTTTGGAAGTGCTTCAGGGCCCAGGCAGTTAAGCTGGCCCATCGAAGATTCACGGGGCTAAGCCATCTACTGGTCCAAGGGTTGACCTTAGGGTACACTCCTCCCTGCCCCATAAAGTTATTGCAGAAAGTCAATATTTGAACCGGCTGGATCAGTGAAGTGTCCTCACTCAGGACGCTACCCGGCAGTAATCCCCTGAAAGGCATAACAGGGCCTGAAGGTCTGCTCATAAAGGCTGAAGGTCTGCTCATAAAGGCTCCTTGGTTCAATCCTTTGTTGTACAAGATCTTCCCCGGTCGGCCATGAAGATCGGGAGTCAGAGTCCACGTTATCTTCCTAAGATATATGGCATGGAAGAATGCCGAGATAGGGTAATCTCGGGGCATCCGGGGTAGATACATGACCGTGCCCTCAGCAGTAAATACCTAATCCTCCTTCTTGGGCTTAGTCTGGGATTGTTTGTCGATAACATCCTCGAATAAGAAACCTGGTTTCTTATATTCAGTCCTATCTATGTATGTCAGGGGCTCCCCACTGATCATACTCAGCTGCATTCGTTCTCCTTGGGACGAGATCAGAGTTCCCCTTTCTTGAGGATACTCATTTCCAGAAATAAGGAATATCACATGGGACAAGTCCTCCAGATAGTTAGAGTTCAGCATCCCGGCAGTAGAGCCCATCACTTCAGCCAATTGAGGGATCTGTAAGTCCACTGCAAAATACAAGAAAATAAGTCAGTTTATGCTAGACGCTACACTCTTGCAGGATACGCCAAAGACTAACAGTTTGAACTTTTATGTCGGACTACAAAAACTTGAGTCTTACGCTGGAATCTATTTTCAATACGCAAAACTCAAGGTTGGCATTATACGCCAAGATCTAACAGTCTGAGTTTTTACGCCATACTGCCAAAATTTGAGTTTTTACGCCAGAATTTACATCCAGCGCGTAAAAACTCAAAGTTTGTAGTATACGCCAAATTTTGACAGTATGAGTTTTTACGCCAGACTGCAAAAATTTGGAGTTTTTTTTTACGCTGACACATTAGGAATATGGGCATAATAATAAAATATCTCTGTGCATCATCTTCCTCGAAGAGGTTCTTAGCACAAAAGATGACCTTGCGCATACACGCACAACGTGTGCAAAGGGTTTTTTCTCTCAAAGTCTTTACATATAATGTCCGGAGCACAGCTCGAAGGTGGAGCACTGCGTTCAGATCGGGACTCACTCAGCCTAATGGGGGTTGCTCATACTTGAGTAGTGGAGCGAGATGAGGAAGCGACCTTCTTTCCCTTAGAAGTGGAAGCTTGTTTGGATGCCATGGCGAATCTGAGTTCTCAGGAAAGAGACAAAGAAGAAAGGTTTTTAGAAAGCAAGGGTTTTGCGAAGACAGATAAATAGTTTCTCTTTCAAGACCTTGGGCTATTTATAGAGTTCGGATAACTCTTCGAATCTCTAACCAAATCCGATATTTAATAGTCGGTTATGATTTGGGACCACGTCAGCCTATTATTTGAAAAAAAAAAGATGGACAGTCAGGCTGTGTAACGGATCCAGATTTTACGCTCAGAGGCTACAAATCTATGGTTTTACACTCAGGAATTTTTACGCTTAGAGGCCACAATTGTACGATTTTACGCTCAGAGGCCATAAATCTACGATTTTACGCTCAACGGCTACAAATCTATGGTTTTACGCTCAGGAGTTTTTACACTCAGAGGCTACAAATCTACGGTTTTACGCTCAGGAGTTTTTATGCTCAGAGGCTACAAATCTACGATTTTACGCACAGAAGCTACAGATCTATGATTTTACGCTCAAAAGCTAACAGATGATATGGTCTATGACTTTTTGAGAAAGGCCAATTATAAGGGTTTACGCAAAAAATGCGCCTTTTTGGCTACAAAACATTCCAAGTGCCTAAAACACACAGAGGTTAGCATTGAAGATGACTCTTCTTCTTGAGCCATTGGAAGTTCATTCGAAGTCTAGTCAGAATCTTTTACATCTAAGTTCAAGTATGGCCTGTTTGGCGGATATTTCTCGCCCTATTTTGAGGGATTTTTGGGGAAACCATTCTTGAAGATGATGGTCTGAACAGAAATTCTTTGTATCAGAGAAGTGACAGTTCAAAAATTTTTATGTGACTCCTCGTCCAAAAACAGCATGACAGTTGGATCTTCAAGACAACTTAATGCTAAAGAGCTTTTTACGCATCTTCCGTTACACGTAAAAGTCAGGACGCGACCAAATAAGCGTTTAGCAGAGTCAGCATAAAATTATTCAGACGTGTCGAAGCTACACATTATCAGACTTTCTCACAGCAAATATGGCAAATCAGCTTGCGTAAAAGAAAACAAGTCTATTAATCATGACTACATATGATGGAAATCCAGTTTACAAAGGATTGTTCATTTTCATGATTACATATGATAGAAATCCTTTTTCTACAAAGGATTTCTCATTTTCATTTAAGATCACGCCGAGAATCTGTTGTGCCAGGTTCTCATATTGGTGGGGATCTTTTTCTTCTTCTACGATACTTCATCGGCTTCTGCGATAGATGAACAAGAAAATAATTCATTGCGGGAGGATACAGAACTGGGCCTGTATTATTCAAGCCCACCCTCCATACGCCATGGCAGCTATGTCCTAGAATTATGTTAGGGGTTCAGACCCAACACAATACTCGAAGATACGGCCAAACTGCCTACCTTCGCCCAGCGCCATAATGGAAAAAAATACAGCTAGCAAGCTGTGTGGTCTAATGCGACCCTTTCTCTCTCTAGACGAATTGCCATATAAAATTGCTGATTATCCCGAGCAAAGGAAGCTATGATATCCTTCCATGATCCATCGTTGCAGAGGACATTTGCTCGAAGACGCCTCTTTTTATGGCTCCTTACATGCTGGAAGAGCATGATCTTCTTCTTCCACAGGTTAGCCCAATGGATCTCGGCAACCATCTTTTTTGGTGAAGGAAATGTGGAAAGACAGGTTCACTCACTTGACTTTATTTAGGCAGAAGAGAACATATCAAATCCCAACAACTCCCTAAAATTCGTCAAGAAATCAGCCTCGCAGAACGAGTCAAATTTAACCGTTTCATGCTTTATTTAAAGTATTTCAAATTACGAGGAATTTGAAAACTTTGAAGGGGGTCTTGTAGAAGCATAAAAAATATGCTGGAGAATTATACGCGTAAAAGCCCAAAACATACATGAAGCACGCGTAAAACAGAAGCTTCAGAACTATACGCGTAAAATATGGCTTCAGAGCTGCCCGCGTAAAGCAGCGCTTCAAGGCTGGTTTGGTGTAAAAGGTTGCTACACCTCCCTCCAACGTAAACTATGCCTGCTTTTAATGCAGCATAAAGTTGTACGAGGAACTCTTCGTATTCCTCGAAATGAACCTGTCAGACAGAACAGTGAACCTGACTCCTGACAAAGAGTACCGCACGACGATCGAGAGGACGGCTGTAATGATGATTCTGTACAGAGCCCCAGACCGTCGTTTAGTGGCAAATCCTTCATATAAGTCATTTTTACGCACTCAAGGAATACGCTGCCTATTTTACACAGGCAGAAATGAGCCTTTACGCTCAAGCTGAGATGAAACTAAATGCCACGTCAAAAGCTGTTCTTCGTACATAACTCGAGGCACGTCTCTACAGTTAATGCGCGAGATAGGGGCAGATCTTTGCATTTAATGCACGAGATTTGATTCTACTTTTAATGACTGGGAGAGCTAAAATCAGGGCTAATATGCTCACGTCACTATCCCTGCATATTACGCCAACCAGGCTATTTTCAACTATAGGACGTATGCTATCTCCTCGAAATACGCTAACTCAGGCTATATTTACAAAGTACGTGATAAGGTTATCTGGCCCATAATACGCTCAAGACCTCAGTCAGGAAGGATAATTGGCTAGTTTACGCTGGTTACCTATTACCTATGCAGCATCAAGCTTTACGCAGAATTTGGCTTTTACGCCAACAAGACAGCTATTAGGCTTTTACGCCAACAGGATAGCTACTTGGCTTTTACGCCAATAAGACAGCTATTTGGCTTTTACGCCAAACAAGATAGCTATTAGGCTTTTACGCCAACAGGGTAGCTACTTGGCTTTTACGCCAACAAGACAGCTACTTGGCTTTTACGCCAACAAGACAGCTACTTGACTTTTACGCCAACAAGACAACTATTTGGCTTTTACGCCAGCAAGATAACTATTTGGCTTTTACGTCAACGAGACAGTTATTTGGCTTTTATGCCAACCATCTTTACACGAGAGGCAGTTACCTATGTGGCTTGCATGTCGTAGTCTTTGAGAAACAATTATACGCGTCACCTCATAATGGGACACGCATCACACGCGGATTCAGGAGATCATTCAGACGTGGGTAGCAGTTATTATAACCGTCGCATAAAAGGTGCAACTCTCTCCACTAATTGGCTTCTACATCGACTGATCAGTTATTGTGACTTATCTCTATAAATAGAGACTTCCGGTCACAGGGTGATGGTTAGGGTCAAGGTCAAGGTGGAGAGATCGGAAAAAGGTCGAAAGAGAGGAGATCAGAGAGAGAGAGCATATACAGAGAGTATTGATTGACAACTTTGGCAACGAGAGTTCAATCCTACCTGTAATCTTTGAAGCTTCTTCTTCTTCTTCTACAGCACTTCTTCGTCATCGTGTGGTCCAAGGGACAAAGTGATCGACCGCAGATCAGATTCCTATAACAATATTTCCCCAGAATAATTTTTATTGTACTTAACATCCTCGTATAGGATTAATTGTACTTCTTTTCTTGTTTGTAAACAAAGAAAGGATTTCGTATAAACCTAGTTTCATTTCTCTGTTTATCATCAAACACACATGGGTGATACTACAACTCCGGATACAAGATCTCTACATAAATAAGAATATATGTATATAGCACATGCAAAGTAGCCCAAGCGTCTAGTAACTGTCTTTCTCTCCAATGCAGTCAACGAGTGCTCGCTGAACCTGAACCTCTATCTAACAGTCTTGTCATACTGAAGTAATATCAACAATCACGATCCTAAAGTTATCACAGATTTTGGTCATACTGACACTATCAATATACATGAAGTCTAGCACGATGACAGTGTCTGAATGTGTCCTAGGGTTCCGATGTAACCAAGTAGGTACATCAAGGTGTCGCGAACATCTATCAATCGATACTAGACGTTACCGACGAATGTCTGCACCCGAATTTGACCCAGACGCTAAGTAATGATTTCGATCCAAAGAACACATAATGCATAGATAGAATAAACAGTAAATCTGGAACTGAGATACAGGATGGCAAGGTACACTTGCCTGGAAGCCAGGCAAATATTCGAACCTGAACTCGCCAATGAAGTAGTAGCACAAGATAGAAACTGGAGCAGATGTCTCCGGATGCTGTCATAAATATCACCAACAGTTCCGGGATGAGTGAGATACTCAAAAAATATATACATACGTCCAATTTGGACACAGAGGCAAAAATGCAGTTTCTGGTCAACACGGGGTCCACAAGTGGGCCCCGTCTTGCACCAAAAAATGTGTTAGGAATAAAGGTCTCTAAACTTATCATAGTATAGGTCAAACAAGTTCTCAACGATGATACGAACTCAACATTATGTTCATATTTGGATTCTGATGAGTCGAATACAAAAATGTCCGTTGGAACGGATCGTGGGGCCCCACGAAACGGTGATCCGGTCACTGTCTCAGAATCAGGCAAAACTTGGGTCACAGGACAAGTCGAACGCTGCAAGTCCAATGGCAAAATTTTATAGTAATATGACAAGCGTGCACAAAGTAATTGGGTAATTATAAAAAGTTACGATATGGGGATTTTTGACAGATACGGGTTCGTTTCATCGTGCACACGCGACCGAATTAAATTCTGTCAAAGCTCATACGTCAAAAAATATCGTACGTGCCTTTTGGTGCAATCGGTATATGTCGAGGTTGTCCGGTTTGTAGGGACCAACGCCGTATCGAAGATTTTTATGTTTTACAAAAACTGTTTTTCTCATGAATTGGAACTCTAATTACTAACAATAGAATGAAAGCTAAAATATTCTAATAGAACACATTATAAAAGGGTTAAATAGGGTTCATACCCGAAGAATTGGTTTAAGGATCGAATGAGCGAGGAGGGAGATATCACTTCACAAATCGGGGAGGTTGAACTCGAATTTTTGAATACGGGTTCGAGGCGTAGTTTTCTCGCGGCCGCGGGAAGGAGATATTCAGCTACAGCGAGGCTAGGGGACACTAGAGGGAGGTTGGCCAACAAGGGGGTGCTCGTTGATGGTCGGGGCTCTCCGGGAGTCACCGGCGGTGCTGCAGCTACAGCCAAAACAACAACAGTAGCTACGACGACAGCAGTAGGCGCATCAATAATAGCATTTACTGCGGTAACAGCTCGGCCGGGGTAGGCCAGGACGGAGGCGAACAACGACCAGCGGGGTGAGGGCACGAGGGTAAGGTGATGCAGGTGGTGGCGGTGGTGAGCTATCGTGGTTGTTCTCCGGTGGTGTAGCTGCGGGTCATGAGGTGGTGATAGTGACAATGGGTCGGTGGCAGCACTGAGGGTCATGGTGGCAGCGGCTCTGCGAGTCGTGGAGATGGAGTTAGTGGTGACAATGGTGACAGTGGCGGAGGAGGTGATAGTGGTGGTATTGTTGGTGTCATGCTCGGCGGAGGTGGTGGTGATGGAGGTGATGGTGTAGTTGTTGTTGGTCGGGGGAGTTGCTGTTGGCCGGGGTGGTGGTGTTTATTGTGGGCTCCGGTGGCAGTGGCGGAGGTGATGGTGGCGAAGGTGGTCGTGGCAGCAGTGGCGAAGGTGATCGGCTCCGGTGGAGTTATTGGAGATGGCTTCTCGTGGTGGTCCGACAGCTTCAATGGTGAAGAAGGAGAAGAAGAATAATGAAGGAGAAGAGAAGAAGAAGAGAAGAAGAAGAGAAGAAGAGAAGAAGAGAAGGAGGATTTTGGCTGTTGTATGTAAAGGGAGAAGAGAGAGTGGGGGGGATTCCTAGGTTGTTTTTTCTCTAGGATTAGGGCCGGCCACATGTGGGGGGTTGAGTGTGTGTGTTAATATAGAGGGAGTGTGTGGTTGTGATTGGGTGGGGATTTGAATCAAGGGTTATGATGCTTCATGAAGGATTTGTACATAGCAAGGGGGAAAGAGAAGATGAGATGACCGGTCCTGTGAGGTTGGGGGGGTTTCTTCATTGGTTTGCACCAATAGGAGGGTGACACCTAGCACCATTTTTGTATTTAAGTCCCTTAATATTTGTGTATTTACACATAAAGGAAAAATGGTGAGAATTTGATGTGGGAAGTTATGTTTGGTATTTTGTAGGATGAGAGGGTATTGTGTATTTTATTTTGTATGAGCCTCATGATTGGGTGTTGGGTTAAGTTGGGGTTAGGTTAAGTTGGTGTCCCCAATTTAATTAAATAAAGTGTCATATGTGCTTTTAAATTAAATGGGAGTACATGGATCTCAATTGGGAGTGACACAAATGTCATGAATAGTGTAGGCTTGGTGTGTCAGTCTTGGGCCATTTAATTGGTTCGGCAAAATGGGTTAAGTTTGTGTCTCCAAATCGATGGTAACAACATAGGTACAAGACAGGATTAAAGAATTAATTTTTGTAAGTGGAAAGTTGTGCAATTAAAATATAGCATAAGGGAGTATGTTTGTGAGTGGCAGAAATATCCAGTGCCTAGGTTGGCTTATCAAATCAAGAGTGTAAGGATTTGTTAGAAAGTAAAGTCTTTTGTTGTGCTCCAATTATTGTAGCAACGGTAAGGTGCACCAAGGATTTTAAATTAAAGAACCAGTCTACACAACCCTAATTCTAAACCTTAATCAACCTGAAGCTAAACCAAAATTTCTTACCATATTTAGTCTACCTAAAATATAATTTTGCAGGTGTTTACATCCTTCCCAACTTAGAAGAATTTTGTCCCCGAATTTAAATATAAAACACGAATAAGAGTTACGAGAAATAAAAAGTTAACATGTAATCGAATTATAGTACGTAAATTCGTACCTCGGTCCTCAAATAAATACGGAAACACTGTCGAATGGATTCCTCGCGCTCCCAGGTAGACTAGCCAGACGAATTATGCTTCCATGCAAGCCTGACCAGTCGAATAGTCTGTCCCCTCAAAATCTTCTCACTGTGATAGAGTATCCCTACTAGCTGCTCCACATATGATAAACTTGGCCCGACTGTAATCTCTGAATGATCGAGCATGTGGCTAGGGTTTACCATGTATATTCTCAACTGCGATACGTAAAATACATCATGCACTCCTTCTAATGACGGAGGTAATGCAAGACGATAAGCCATATTGCCAACTCGCTCAAGATGTTAAAATGTCTGATGTACATCAGACTCAACTTGCCTCTGCCTCCAAATCTTATGGTACCCCAAGTAGGCGATATCTTCAAAAATACATGGTCACCTTCCTTGAATTTCAAAGGTCTGCGGTACGCATCTGCCCAATGCTTCTGCTGTCCTGTGCTGCGCGCATGTGGCCCTGAATCTGCTTTACTTTCTCCACTGTCTGTGTTACCAATTATGGACCAAGTATCTGACGCTCTCCCTCGTCACTCCAACATACCGGCGACCTACACTTCTTGCCGTACAGTGCCTCATAAGGTGCCATCTGTATGCTTGCTTGGTAGCTGTTGTTGTAGGAGAATTCCACCAAGTATAGATGGTCCTCCCAAGATCCTCTAAAGTTGATCATCCACGCTTTTAACATATCCTCTAGTATCTGAATCGTACACTCTGACTGACCACCAGTCTGTGGATGATATGCAGTGCTGAACTTGAGACAAGTTCCTAAACTCTCTTGCATACTCTGCCAAAAATATGACGCAAATCTAGAATCACGATTTGAAATAATGCTAACAAGCACTCTATGTAGTGATACTATCTGCCTCATATATATGTCAACCAATATCTGCTTGGACTACCCAACTCTGAAGTGCAAGAAATGCACTGACTTGGTGATTCGGTCCACGACAACCCAGACTGCATCCCTCTTGCAAGGGCTCCTTGAAAATCCTGTGACGAAGTCCATGGTGATGTGCTCCCACTTCCACTCAGGAATGGAAAGCGGCTGCAATAGTCCTATAGTCCTCTGATGTTCGGCCTTGACTTGCTGATAGACCAAACATCTCGCCACGAATCTCCTAATCTCCCTCTTTATCCCATGCCACCAGTAGTGTTGTCTTAAATCTTGGTACATTATTGTACCTTCGGGATGAATAAAATAAATTGAGCTATGGGCCTCAGTCATCAACTCCTGGCGTAGCTCTTTACTAGGAACATATAGGCGATCTCCACACCTCAATGTTCCGTCTTCGTGAATCCGGAGTCCCGTCTGCATGCTGGCCTCTGTCCTCTCTTGCAGTCGTCGGAATCTCACATCGGTAGAAAGGGCTGCCTTAATCCTCTCAACCAATGTAGACTGAACCTCTAGACTGGCTAACTGTCCATCCATGCCTGGCAATACAACCTCTATCTCGGGCCCCTGAAGATCGTCTACCAAATGTCGCTAATTCGTCAAAAAGTATGCCATGGGCTTCCTGCTTAAGGCATCTGCTACAATATTCGCCTTGCCAGGGTGGTACTGCAAATCAATATGATAGTTTGTTATCAATACTAGCCAACGCCTCTGTCTCATGTTGAGCTCCTTCTGAGTGTAGACATACTTCAGATTTTTGTGATCTGTGTAAATCTTAACCTGATCTCCATAAAGGTAGTTCCGCCATAGCTTTAGTGCAAATATCATCGCAGCTAGCTCTAGATCGTGTGTCGGATAGTTCTTCTCATGAACCCTCATCTGTCTTGATGCGTAAGCTATCACCTTGCCGTACTGCATTAGTAGACATCATAATCTTCTCCCAGACGCATCGCTATACACCACAAATCCTTCAGATCCAAAAGAAAGTGTCAAGATTGGTGCTATCGTCATACACTTTTTTAGCTCATCGAAAGCTGTCTGACACTCCTCAGTCCAGATAAACTCCTCACCTTTTTACCTCAGCCGCGTCATAGGTACAGCGATCGTCGAGAAGTTTTCCATGAACCTCCGATAATATTCGACAAGTTCGAGAAAACTCCTAACCTCCATAACTGATGTAGGGGTATGCCACGTCTCCACTGCGGTGATCTTCTCCAGGTCAACTGATAGTCCATCTCCAATAATTAGGTGAACCAGGAATGGTACCCTATCCAAACAGAACTCGCACTTGCTGAGCTTGGCATACGGCCTCTCCTGCCTCAGCGTCTCCAACACAAACCTGAGATGCTCCTCGTGCTCCTCCTGGCTCTTGGAATATACCAAGTTATCGTCAATAAATACCACTACAAACTTATCCAAGTACTGGTGGAAAACCTTGTTCATCGGGCTCCTAAATACTGCTGGCGCGTTGGTTAAACCAAACGACATGACTAGAAACTCAAAGTGCCCGTACTTTATCCGAAAAGCTATCTTCAGAATGTCCTCCTTTCTCACCTTGCTCTGATGATAGACAGATCTGAGATCGATCTTCGAGGATACACATACACCGCTTAGCTGATCAAAATAACATTGATGCGCGACAAGGGTACTTGTTCTTTATCGTACAGTATTTAGCGCCTTGTAATCGATATACAAATGTACCGTCCTGTCCTTCTTCGGCATAAATAAGATAGGTGCTCCCCATGGAGAAATACTAGCCCGAATGAACCCTTGTCCAAGAGATCATCTACCTGGACCTTCAACTCAACCAACTCTTTCGGTGCTACTATGTAGACGGGGGAATTAACTGGATCGGCTCCGGGAGTCAACTCTATAGTAAACTTTACCACTCTGGCAGGCCTGGAAGATCCTCTAAAAATATATCCTCAAACTCTGATATAATGCGAGGCTACACCGGTTCACCTTCTACAATGTATACCGCTAAGGTAGTTTGGACACCATGCTCTTGGGCTCCCCGAAGAAATTCAAACTCAGGGTGATCTGGTGGTTTAAATATAACGCAATCACGTCGGCAATCTAGTGTCGTATGGTATTGGCTCAACCAATCCATGCCTAGGATAATATCATCGTCTAGACTTAACCTTATAATAAATTCTCCCATTCTATTTACAAACACTAATCCTCCTTAAAAAATTTGATTTTTGTGTTTTCTCTCCCTTAACGTATAAATACTCTTATTCTCGAGTTTTGTTCTCATTCATGTTCCATTTCATACCTCAATTTTAATTGGTTTTGTTTCTTTATCTATAATCAATTTTTTTTTTGTTTAATTCTCTAATCTGATACTCCCAAATTCTTCTATCAATATATTCATCATTCCTTTGTCATAAATATAAACCTTTCGGTATTAATTTCTTCATATCCTTCAGGTGTAATCCTCTAATTAAACTGTCACAACCAGTGTTATCCTTGTAATAGTTCATACCTACTAATGGGCTCAAATTTGCTAAGGTATATAATATAATCTACTATTTTTTAAGCAAATCCTTCGTATACCATATCAAAGCATAGCTTATTCTACCTAAAATTGTATTCCTTAATTTTTTCTTTCTGTTATTTATTTTTCTGAGTCACCATAGTATAATTATAATAATGGTATCACCCAAGCACATGCTAGAATTTCTGGTATCAGAAAATTATTTTCCAAGTGAGAGCCTAAAATTTTATCTTCTCTAGTTCATAATATCGTTCCTGGTATCGCGATCATGGACCACAACTAATTCCTAACATCTAGCAATGCATTTCCTAAATTATTCTAGAGGGCTAGGATCAACAATCTTTCTAGCTTCCATTACTTCCCAAATCACTACTATCTTATGTAAATGTAGGGTTTATCAGTTCTAGGAACATACTACTAGGTCCAATTCTCTTGCTAACAATCTACACTAGTTCTAGAATCTAAAAAGAACCTATCAATCTACCCTAGTAAGGGTAATAATCTTCTCACAAAATATTATATTAATCATGCCTTCTATCGTCTGGACTACGATCTTCTTCTGGAGGGAACCATCAAGCACAAGCATTCGTCTTTCCGAAATAAAGGGAGATGAGAAACAATAACAACGATATTAATGAAAAAGGAATGAATACAATTTGGAAGTCCAAGGGCGATAATCAAATACAAAATGAGTTATTAAAATTGATTATGGATTGAGATCCTATTCAACAATAATATTAAATTGCAGGCTCATTCGGTACAGTAACATAACCGAAATGATATGCTCTGAGACCTGCATGGGCCACCAAAAAAACTATGTCACGCCCCAGTCACAAAATATACGGGACTAGGCCACGTGGCAATGGCCAGCTATGTACCAAGGGGACTCCAGTCCGTCTATGAATACGTATAAGATATAAATGAGGGTAACTATCTAGATAACACGGTCTACATGTCTATGTCACAAACCACAAGGATATATAATAAAGAAAGGACAATATGTATCATGGTGTGCACCCCACACTACACTCGTCTGAATAGACTCGAAGAAAATAATATGAGTCTACAAATACTGGGCTATACTAATAGAAAATAAGCAAAGATCATAATAGCTGAACAATGAAGAAGTGAATAAAAATATCGAGTAACAATACGTGCATACTGGTATAATACTCATCAACAGCTCCAGCCTCCCGTTAACAATTGACCCTACAATCTGGCAGAAAACCAGGTCCTCAGAGGCACGTAACAAGGTACAAAAATAATATGCCATAGTAAAACAAAAAGGAAATATTTGATACGCTGGTGTAATCTAGAATAACCACCTAAGTGAGTCGCAACTTTGAAGACAATGTTCAACGCGTGGGCTTTCCAAATATAAAATCGTAGCTCCGAGGCACAGAGACACATGGGGCGTACCATAGCTCTGAGCACAGAGTCACATGGGTGATACTACGACTCCGGATACATGATCTCTACATAAATAAGAATATATGTATATAGCGCGTGCAATGTAGCCCAAGCGTCTAGTAACTGTCTTTCCCTTCCAATGCGGTCAACGAGTGCTCGCTGAACCTGAACCTCTATCTAACAGTCTCATCATACTGAAGTAACTATCAACAATCATGATCCTAAAGTCATCACAGATTCTGGTCATGCTGACACTATCAGGATACAGGAAGTCTAGCACGATGACAGTGTCTGAATGTGTCCTAGGATTCCAATATAACCAAGTAGGTACATCAAGGTGTCACAAACATCTATCAATTGATACTAGACGTTTCTGACGAACGTCTACACCCGGATTTGACCCGGACGATAAGTAACTATTTCGATCCAAAGCGCACACAATGCATAGATAGAAAAAAATATAAATTTGGAACTGAGATCCAGGATGGCAAGGTACACTTGCCTGGAAGCCAGGCAAAGATTCGAACCCGAACTTGCCAAGGAAGTAGCAGCGGAAGATGGAAACTGGAGCAGATGTCTTCGGATGCTGTCACAAATATCACCAATAGTCCTGGGATGAGTGAGATACTAAAAAAAGATATACTTACGTCCAATTTGGAAACAGGGGCAAAAATACTATTTCTGGTCAACACGGGCTCCACAAGTAGGGCGGCCCGTCTTGCACCAAAAAATGTGTTAGGAATAAAGGTCTCTAAACTTTGCATATTTTAGGTCAAACAAGTTTTAAACAATGATACGAACTTAACAATATGTCCATATTTGGATTCTGATGAGCCGATCACAAAAACGTCCGTTGGAACGGATCATGGGGCCCGCGAAATGACGATCCGGTCACAGTCTCAGAATTAGGCAAAACTTGGGTCATAGGACAAGTCGAACGCCGCGAGTCCAATGGCAAAAGTTTCGTAGTTATACAACAAGCATGCACAAAGTAATTGGGTAATTATAAAAAGTTATGATACAGAGATTTTTGACGGATACGGGTTTATTTTATCGTGCACACGTGACCGAATTAAATTTCGTCAAATCCCACACATCAAAAAATATCGTATACGCCTTTCAGTACAATAGGTATGCGACAAGGTTGTCCGGTTTGTAGGACCCAACTCCGTATCAAAGATTTTCAAGTTTTATAAAAACTATTTTTCTCATGAATTGGAACTCTAATTACTAACAATAGAATGCAAGCTAAAATATTCTAATTAAACACATTACAAAATGGTTAAATAGGGTTCATTCTCGAAGAATTGGTTCAAGGTTCGGATAAGCGAGGAGGGAGATATCACTTTGCAAATCGGGGAGATTGAACTCGGATTTCTGTACTCGGGTTTGAGTCGTGGTTTCCTCGCAACACGGGGAGGAGATGTTCAGCCACGTCGAGGCTCGGGAATACTAGAGGGAGGTTGGCCAGCAGGGGTGCTCGCCGATGGTCGGGGATCTCCGGGGGTTGTCGGCGGCGCTGCAGCAGCCGCCAGAACAATAACAGCAGCTGCGACAGCAGCAGTAGGCGTAGCAACAACAGCAGTTGCTGCGACAGCAGATCGGCCGCGGGGGAGGCCAGGACGGAGGTGGCCAACGGGGCGAGGGCACGGGGGTAGGGGCGGTGGTGAGTTATGGTGGTGGTTCTCCGGTGGTGTAGCTGCGGGTCATGAGGTGGTGATGGTGGCAGCGGGTCAGTGGCAATGCTGCGGGTCGTTGTGGCAGCGGCGCTGCGAATCGTGGAGATGGAGTTGGTGGTGGCGAAGGTCACAGTGGCGGAGGAGGTGATGGTGGTAGTGTTGTTGGTGTCGTGCTCGGCGGAGGTGGTGGTGATGGAGGTGATGGTGTAGTTGCTGTTGGTCGGGGGGAGCTACTGTTGGCCGGGGTGTTGGTGTTGGTTGCGGGCTCCGGTGACAGTGGCAGGGGTGATGGTAACGAAGGTGGTCATGGCAGTAGTGGCGGAGGTGATCGACTCCGGTAGAGTTATTGGAGATGGATGCTCGTGGTGGTCCGACAGCTTCCGTTGTAAATCAGGAGAAGAAGAATAATGAAGAAGAAGAAGAAGACGGAAGAAGAAGAAGAGAAAAAGAGAAAGAGGATTTTGGCTGTTGTGTGTAGATGGAGGAAAGAGAGTGAGGGGGGGATTCCTAGGTTTTTTTCACTCTAGGGATTAGGGGCGGCCACATGTGGGGGGGGGGGGTGAGTGTGTGTGTTAATATGGAGGGAGTGTGTGGTTGTGATGGGGTAAAGATTTGAATCAAGGGTTAGGATGCTTCTTGAAGGATTTGTATATAGCAAGGGGGAGAGAGAAGATGAGGTGACCGGTCATGTGAGGTTGGAGGGTTTCTTTATTAATTTGCACCAATTAGATGGTGACACCTAGCACCCTTTTTGCATTTAAGTACCTTAATATTTGGGTGTTTACACATAAAGGAAAAAGGGTGATTATTTGATGTGGAAAGTTGTGTTTGGTATTTCGTAGGATGAGAGGGTATTGTTTGTTTTATATGAGCCTCATGAATGGGTGTTGGGTTAAGTTAGGGTTAGGTTAAGTTGGTTTCCCCAATTTAATTAATTAAAGTGTCATTTGTGCTTTTAAATTAAATGGGAGTACATGGGGTCTCAATTGGGAGTGATACAAAGTACATGAACGGTGTAGACTTGGTGTCAGTCTTGGGCCCTTTAATTGGTTAGGCAAAACATGTTAAGTTTGTGTCCCTAAATCGATGGCAACGACATAGGTACAAGACATAGGATTAAAGAATTAATTTTTATGACTGGGAAGTTTTGCAATTAAAATAGAGCCAAGAGAGTGTGTTTGTGAGTGACAAAAATATCCAGTGCCTAGGTTGGCTTGTCAGGTTAAGAGTGCAAGGATTTGTTGGAAAGTAAAGGCTATTATTGTGCTCCAATTATTGTAGCAACGGTAAGGTGCACCAAGGGTTTTAAATTAAAGAACCAGTCTACACAACCCTAATTTCTAAACCTTAATCAACCTGAAGCTAAACTAATTTTTTTACCATATCTAGTCTACCTAAAATATAATTTTGAGGGAGTTTACAAGAAAGTGAGAGCAAGGATCATAATTGGATAAAGTATGGAAGATAATTGAAACAAATAGTAATATCAGAATAATTTACTGTGTCACTTGAGCGAGTTGAATATACAGAAACTCAAGTGTGAACTAAGGATACAAATTGGAATAAGCCTATGATTTTTGAGATTTTTTAAGTAGCAGTAGGAGAAGTCGAATTGGTTGATCAGAAATTTATATGATGGATTCAGGACTAGACTATAAAGTTGTTAGGATGAGCTTCATAGATGGTGATTCAATTGAGGATAATTCTTGATAGATGTAGTATCTCGGTTATTGATCTTGGGTAGATAGACTTTAACCCTAGACTAATGGATATTTTCTTGGTTAGCGAATTTATTGGGGGTAGTGCATGAGTTGTGCAAATTGATAGTGTATTCTTGGATTGGGGTAGAGTTCCCCAGATTAGTCGACTTATGGTTTGACCCTAGGATATGATATATAATGGTTCTTAGTAACTGTCCATCATTGATGAGTTGCCACAATGATCGAGTATATCTTATGGATAACTGGCCTTAGTGACTTGACCGGAGAATCAAAGTGACTTATTAGAGACCCATAGGATGACCTTAATGATGGCGCATAAGGAATTACGTCGATGATAGATATTAAGTGGTGCATGTTGAAGATAAGTTTAGGCGAATGAATATTGATTTTCGAATTTGTTTGTGTTTGATAATAAACGAAAGAAATAGAACTAGGTTTATACAAAACCCTTTCTTAGGTTTACAAACAAGAAGTACTATTAATCCTATACGAGGATGTTAACTACAAATTTTAATCTGGGTAAATATTGCTATAGGAGTCTGATCTGCAGTCGATCACTTTGTCCCTTGGATCACACGATGATGAAGAAGTGCCGTAGAAGAAGGAGATGCTTCACAGATTGCAAGAGGGAGTGGATGCTTGATGTCAAAATTGTCGATCACTACTCTCTGTCTGAACTCTTCTCTCTTTGTTCTTCGATTTCTCGACTTCTATTCTCCGAGTTTTCGACCTTTTTTCCCCCACTTTCGACCCTGGACCTCTGTCAATAGAGATTTCTATTTATAGGGTTTAGTGACAGTAACCGTCCAGTCGGCGTAAAAGCCGGACAGTGGAGAATGTGGCACTTTTTACGCGGCGGTTATAATAACTGCTACCCACGTATAGATGATCTTCTGAATAAGCGTGTGACGCGTGTCCCATTAGGAGTTAATGCGTATAACTACTGCAAAGATCACAGAATGTAAGCCACATAGGTCTGCCCCTTGCGTAGAAAAGGTTGGCGTAGAAGCCAATAACTGTCACCATGGCGTAGAAGCCAAATAGTTGTCAGGTTGGCGTAGAAGTCAAATAGTTTTCGAATTGGCGTAGAAGCCAGGTAGGCGTAGAAGCCAAATAGGCATAGAAGCCTTGTAGGCGTAGAAGCCTGATGCTGCATGGATAGGTGGCTAGCGTAAAAGATAGCTGATCCTCCTTCCTTGACTGAGGTTTGCCCAGTCTTTGGAGATAAAATCAAATCTCGTGCATTTAATGCAGAGATCTGCCACCATTCTGAGCATTAAATGTAGAGACGTGTCTCGAGCTCTGTACGAAGATCTGTCACCATTCTGAGCATTAAATGCAGAGACGTGCCTCAAGCTCTGTACGAAGAGCAGCTTTTGATGTGGCAGTTCATTTTGTCTTCTGCTGAGCGTAAAAGCTCACATCTGCCCGTGTAAAACTAGGCAGCGTATTCCCTTGTATGCGTAAAAGTACTTTGTATCAGGGAAACATCATTAAATGACGGTTTGGGTCTCTGTGCCGCACCATCATTACAGCCGTCGTCTGGATAGTCGTGCAGTACTCTTTGTCAGGAGTCAGGTTCACTGCATGATTTGACAGATTCATTCGAGGAATACGAAGCGTTCCTCGTACACTTCCATGCTGCATTAAAAGTGGATGAGTTTTAGGCCATAAAGGCGGTATAATACCCTTTTTACGCTGAAGCAGCCTGGAAATACTGCATTACGCGGATTATCCTTGAGCTTATATTTTACGCTGTACTTAGCGAAAAAGCTCTGTTGTATGCCGATGTCTCTGAAGTCATATTTTACGCAGCCCAGTACTAAAATGCTGCGTATAACTCTATAGCGTATTTTTTATGCTTCTACAAGACCCCCTTCAAAGTTTTCAAATTTTTCGTAATTTGAAACACTTTGAATGAAGCATGAAACGGTCAAGTCTGACTCATTCTTCAAGGCTGATTTCTTGGCGGATTTTTAGAGATTTGTTGGGATTCGGTGTGTTCTCTTTTGCCTATATAAAGGCTGAGGAGTTAACCTGTTCTTCCCATATTTCCTTCACCACCCATAGATGATTGCCGGAGTTCGTCAGGTCGACTTGAGGAAGAAGAAGATCATATTCTTCCAGCATGTAAGGAGCCAAAAAAGAAGGCGTCTTCGAGCAAATGTCCTCTGCAACGATGGATCATGGAAGGATATCATAGCTTCCTTTGCTCGAGATAATCAGCAACTTCATATGGCGATTCGTCCAGGAGAGAGGAAGGGTCACATTCGACCACACAGCTTGCAAGCTGTATTTTCTCCCGTTGTTCGTGGACGAGAGAAGTCAAACTAGCCTTGTCTTCCAATAATAAGTTGGGTCTAAAACCTCAACTCAATCTGTCATAGCGTATGGAGGATGGACTTGCATAATTGATACATGCCCAATTTTGTATCCTCCCGCCATTAATCATTTTCTTGTTAATCGGCCGCAGAAACCGACTAACTTCTGAAGAAGACAGATAAAGATCTCCACCCATGCGAGAACCTGGCAGAACAGATTCTGGGCGTGATCTTTAAATGAGGAGATGGGGAATCCTTTGTAGACGGGATTTCCCTCATATGTAATCATGAAGATAAGAAAAAACCCTTTGTAGACTGGATTTCCCTCATATGTAATCATGATTAATAAAATCGTCTTCTTTTATGCATCTGATTATTTTCTATATGTATTTTGCTGTGATGAAGTCTGAATATGTGTAGCTTCGACACGTCTGGATAATTTTTATGCCGACTCTGATAGAAAGAGTATTTGGTCCCGTCCTGTCTTTTACGCATAACTGAAGATGCGCAGAAAGTCATTTTAGCATTTAAGTCCAATATTCGAACTGTCCTGCTGTTAGAAATGAGGAACTACGTAAAATTTTGAACTGTCACCTCTCTGATAAGAAGAATTTTTTGTTCAGACCATTGTTTTCAAGAATGATTTCCCAAAAATTCCTTGAAATAGGGCGAGAAACGGCTGTCAAAACTGAGTCACCATCTTGAACTGTAGAGGAAATATTCAGACTGGATTCTGGATGAACTTCCAATCGACCCAAGAAGAAGAGTCATTTTCAATGCTGAACTCTGTATGGTTTGGGTACTTGGGATATTTTTTTGAGACCAAGAAGGAGCATCTTCTGCGTGAACCCTTGTAATTGGCCATCTTGAAAATGGTTCAGATATACGCATATTCTGGCCTGCGTATTCTCTGATATGCGGAAAGTCATAGATCTGTAATGTAGATGAGAATAAAATCATAAGTTTGTAGCCTCTCGAGCGTAAAAGCTGCTGAGCATGAGAGCATCCGGGCATAAAACTGTAGATTTGTAGCCTCTCGAAAAGAAAACTTTCGAGCGTGAAGTCGTAGATTGGTCGTCTCTGAGCGTAAAAAGCTTCTGAGCGTGAAATTATAAATTTGTAGCCTCTGAGCGTGAAGTCGTAGGTTTGTAGCCTCTCGAGCGTAAAAGCTACCAAGCATAAAAGCATCCGGGCATAAAACCATAGACTTATAACCTCTGAGCGTAAAACTGTAGATTTGTAGCTACCGAGCGTAAAAAGCTCCTTGGCGTAAAACTACGAATCTGCTTTGCACGAATTTTTTTTGAATTCGCTGACTGTCCGCCTTCCCTAAGTAATAGACTGACGTAGTCCCCAATCATAACCGAATATTAAATATCGGATTTGGTTAGGGATTCGAGGAGTCCATCTGAACTCTATATATATCCCAAGGGTTTCAGAGAGAAGACTCTTCACCTGCAAAAGAAAACTTTCGTCTCTTTGAGTTCTCTCCTTCGTTTCCTCTCGGAGCATTCTGAGTTTTTAGCAATGGCACCAAAACCAATCTCCTCCTCTAAGGGAAAGAAGGCCGCCTCCTCTTCTCGCTCCTCTTCCTAAGCAATAGCGACTCCTGTCGGGCAGGGCGAACCTCGCTCTGAATGAAGTGTCCCACCGATGAGCTGCGCACCGGGCGTTATAGGTAAAGCTTTTGGGATGACAAGAATGAAGAAAACCCATCGCACACGTTGTACGTGAACGCGTTAGGTCATCTTCTGTGCTGATAGCCCCTTCGAGGAAGATGATGCACAGAGATGTTTCATCTTTTACGCCCATATTTCTAATGTGTCAGCGTAAAAACTCTATATTTTTGCAGTTTGGCGTAAAAGCTTTGACTGTCGAAAATTGGCGTATACTACAAACTTTGAGTGTTACGCTATGGATGAAAATTCTGGCGTAATAACTCAAACTTTGGCAGTCTGGCGTAAAACACGGACTGTCAGGTTTTTTGTGTATATTGCCAGTCTTGAATTTTATGCCTTGGAATAAGATTCCAGCGTACAAAATCAAGTTTTTTACAGTCTTGGCGTAAAAGTACAGACTGTTGCTTTTTGGCATAGCCTGCAAGATTGTGAGGTCTAGTAAAGAAACTGACGTATTTTTTTTGCACTTTGTAGTTAACTTGCATGTATCTCCGTTGGCTGAGGTGATGGGTTCTGCTGCTGGGATACTGTATTCCAATTACCTGGAGGATTTGTCCCATGTGATATTTTCTATTTCTGGACCCCAATATCCTGAAGGAAGGGGAACCCTGATATCGTCTCAAGGAGAGCGAATGCTGTTGAGCATGATCAACGGAGAGCCCCTGACGTCTGTAGACGGGGTAAAATACATAAAACCAGCTTTTCTCTTCGGGGATATGATTGATAAACAATCCCAGACGAAGCCCAAGAAAGAAAACTGGATTTTTTCTGCCGGGGGCCTGGTCCTGTATCTGCCCAAGATGCTGAGAGATTACCCTATCTCGGCATTCTTCCATGCCACACATCCGAGGAGGATGTCATGGACTCTGACTCCCAATCTTCATGGCCAGCCGAGAAAGATATTTTATCAGAAGGGATCAGACCGAGGGTCATTTGTGAGCCGCCCTTCTGGTCCAGTCATCCCTTTCAGGGGATTATTTTCGGGCATTGTCCCGAGTGAAGACACCACACTATTCCAGCAAGTCCAATTACCGACTTTCTGTAATAACTTCATGGGGCATGGAGGAGTATACCCTAAGGTTAATCCTCGGACCAATGGGTGGCTTGCCCCTACAAATCTTCGATGGATTCGTTTAGTTGACTGGGCCCTGAAGCATTTTCAGACTGAGCTGGAGAGCATTGGTCTGTACGCAACTGTGAGTGCTACCAGTATTGGGTTACCTCTCAACCCCAACCTATTTCTGGCTTTGATGGAGCGATATATCTCGCTCACCGGGACTTTTGCCACTCTACTGGGGGAGTTGGGATCACGAAATGGCAGAGATTTCAAGACTGCCAATGGGAGATACTCCTTATGAAGGGTATGTTCCCACAAACCGGAAGCTAGGGGATACAGACCCTCGGGTGGTGGTAGTGTACCAGGAGCTGATGTGCCACTATTTAGCGTGCACCGCCTTCTACAATGAGCCCTCTGATTTGGCTCATACCAACAAATGGGCGTCATACCTCTTCTTCCATCAGGCTTGAAATGCTAAGCCAGACAAAGTCGCAGATAGCAGGGATAGGCCTTTGAGCTTTATGAGCGTGCTTAGTGCTCAAGTAGTCGATGACCTTATTGAAGACGCTGGGGCTTCGGATCAGATTATCGACGAAGGGATAGGGAAATATCCTGCAGGCACTAAAGCCTACAGTTATTTGAGGCATTGCCGCAGGCCTCTGTCCAAGGAAGCTCAACTGGCTGGCTTTTTCTCCATATGGCTGCGCCGACTGGTAGTACCTGGCATTGCATCTTTGGATCGCATCCACCGTAACACCTTATGGCCTGCAGTGCATTTGGTGTTCGGGGCAAGACTGGGCTTGCTCCCTGCCATGGTATACCGGATACAAGCTGGCCTGAGGGCCATGACCGATGGGCTGCTTGCCGATGAAACCCGGCGTGACAGCTTTCCCAGGGTAGAATTACAGTTCCTGTATTTGATGGGATGGTTAATTCTTCATAACCCCAGAGTGATGTCTCCTGGCTCTGGCAGTAGTTCGGGGAATAATTTCTTGTTGAATTATAAGAACTCCACTTGGAACGTGGCCACAGTTTTAGACTGTCGACGAGCGTTAAATTTTGCTCACAGTTGGAAGCTCTTCTGCACCGTGCCCACTGTACATCTCAATCAACAGGGGACGCGACTTCAAGATTTAGGTGAAGGGAAGACCGTTCTTTCTCCTGAAGCTTTTTATTGGTTGGTCTGTATTAGACCTTCCCATTTATTGTACAGAAGTAAAGACCATTGCTTTTTGGAGCCCTACCTGCCTAGTCGGTTCGCCAGACAGTTTGGGTATGACCAATTGCATGTGGGCAATGTCGTCACCAGCTTCAAGTCCAGGGGTAGACTTATTGATGGAGCGAGAGGATGGCGGTACTTCATAATGGGTTGCACTGAAGCGGCCTTTATTATACCAGCGACTTCTCTCTCCATGAAATTACGCATCCTCCATTCGTATGCCCAGTTTTATGTGGCAACCAATACCTTCCATCGCGATTTTGATATGCGTGGAAGTTTTAGGATGCCCTCTTCTAAGTCTGCAGGAAGAGACGAAATCCCCTCAGTTTTCTCTGATGAGGGTGAAGATTCTGTCAATCCAGATGAGCCTTTGTTGGCAGTACTGAGAGGCAAAATACCTCCGCCTGCAGGGCCTCTGGTTATCTCTGGTAAGCGAAGGGCTCCTGTTCTAAAGGAGGCTTCCCCTCGCAAGAAGAAGAAGACTATTAGTGGTCCTCTCAGGATTTCCGGCCATGAGGCTTCTCGGAGTGAGCCTGTTGTTTCCCCTGTTGGGGATGATCCTTTGATTAGAGGTTCCTCGCCTTTTAGAGAGGGAACCTCTACAGTTCCGGCTGGCAGTGCCGGAGAATCCTTGCTTGAGGCTGTTGTCGCTGCTATGCAGTTTCCTTATGCAGAGAGTCGGCAGGAATGGTAGGGGATGTCCGGGGCATCCACGCCTTATGCAGTTTCCTGTTGTCTTGGACAGATAGAGAGTGAGAGCTACCCCCTACTCGAAGTATATCTTCGTAGGCAGATTGGTCGAACTGGACGACCAAAGTCTTCTTCATTGGTCCTACTGTATCGTGTTGAGCAATTGCTTTCTCGTCTGATGAGAAAGAGATCCCCAACAGAGTCGCCATCTTGTGTTTGATAATAAATAAAAGAAATAGAACTAGGTTTATACAAAACCCTTTCTTAGGTTTACAAACAAGAAGTACTATTAATCCTATATGAGGATGTTAAGTACAAATTTTAATCTAGGTAAATATTGCTATAGGAGTCTGATCTGCAGTCGATCACTTTGTCCCTTGGAACACACGATGATGAAGAAGTATCGTAGAAGAAGGAGATGCTTCACAGATTGCAAGAGGGAGTGGATGCTTGATGTCAAAATCGTCTATCACTACTATCTTTCTGAACTTTTCTCTCTTTGTTCTTCGATTTCTCGACTTCTATTCTCCGAGTTTTTGACCTTTTTCCCCCCACTTTCGATCCTGGACCTCTGTCAATAGAGGTTTCTATTTATAGGGTTTTAGTGACAGTAACCGTCCAGTCGGCGTAAAAGCCGGACAATGGAGAATATGGCACTTTTTATGCGGCGGTTATAATAACTGCTACCAACGTATAGATGATCTTCTGAATAAGCGTGTGACGCATGTCCCATTAGGAGATAATGCGTATAACTGCTGCGAAGATCATGGCGTGTAAGCCACGTAGGTAACTGCCCCTTACGTAGAAAAGGTTGGCGTAGAAGCCAATAACTGTCACCATGGCGTAGAAGCCAAATAGTTGTCAGGTTGGCGTAGAAGCCAAATAGTTGTCGAATTGGCGTAAAAGCCAGGTAGGCATAGAAGACAAATAGGCGTAGAAGCCTTGTAGGCGTAGAAGCCTGATGCTGCATGGATAGGTGGCTAGCGTAAAAGATAGCTGATCCTCCTTCCTTGACTGATGTCTTGAGCGTATTCTGGACCGAATAGCCTTCTCACGCACAAATACAAATATAGTCTGAGTTGACGTATTTCAAGGAGATAGCGTACAGCGTGCTCCTTATAGCTGAAAATAGCCCGGTGGCGTATTCCAAGGAGATAGTGTACTGCGTGCTCCTATAGCTGAAAATAGCTTGATGGCGTAATGTGCTGAGGTGATGATGTAGACGTATTTAGCTGTAATTATGGCTTGCCCAGTCTTTGGAGATATAATTAAATCTCGTGCATTTAATGCAGAGATCTGCCACTATTCTGAGCATTAAATACAGAGACGTGTCTCGAGCTCTGTACGAAGATCTGTCACCATTCTGAGCATTAAATGCAGAGACGTGCCTCGAGCTCTGTACGAAGAGCAGCTTTTGACGTGGCAGTTCGTTTTGTCTTCTATTGAGCGTAAAAGCTCACATCTGCCCGTGTAAAACTAGGCAGCGTATTCCCTTGTATGCGTAAAAGCACATTGTATCAGGGAAACGTCACTAAATGACGGTTTGGGTCTTTGTGCCGCACCATCATTACAGCCGTCGTCTGGATAGTCATGTAGTACTCTTTGTCAGGAGTCAGGTTTACTGCATGATCTGACAGATTCATTCGAGGAATATGAAGCGTTCCTCGTACACTTCCATGCTGCATTAAAAGCGGATGAGTTTTACGCCATAAAGGCGGTATAATACCCTTTTTACGCTGAAGCAGCCTGGAAATACTGTATTACGCGGATTGTCCTTGAGCTTATATTTTACGCTATACTTAGCGAAAAAGCTCTGTTGTATGCCGATGGCTCTGAAGTCATATTTTACGCAGCCCAGCACTAAAATGCTGCGTATAACTCTACATCGTATTTTTCATGCTTCTATAGTTAGAATGACCTTCGACTGAAAATAAAATAGTCAAATTTTGATAGATTGGTCGAATGCATACTCGAATGGTTAGTTGGTTGATAATCTGATTGGAATTTGATGGATGAACGTATTATAGTGAGAAGGATGTAAGGTTGTGCGAATTAGGCTATATGCAAGAGTTATTGATGAAGAAATGACCCTCAGGTTTTAATGCTATTAGATCTTAATTCGTCTAACAGTTGTATGTATTTGTATTAAAATTTTGATAGAAATTATCTATACAGACAAGTTGTGAATGAGAATAGAGGAATTTGGTTGGTAATTTTATACTCGATAGAGGATTGAATGTAAGATGTGTCGGATGGATTTTGCTTTTAAGCATCATTGATTTCATAGTGTGGACCTTGATATAAGTTGAAGATAAATATAGTAGGAATTGATTCATTAGAAAGTTGATGAAATTTCTACATGAGTGATTGGAAATGTTTGAGGAATTATCGGATAAGTTGTGGATTTAAATTTTTGGTAGAGAATCGAATGATAGTTGGTGTTGGTTATTGATTCGATTAGTGATAGTAGGATATATCAAATTACTCTTGAGAGTTGGAATAGAGGAGAATTATTATTGAGGAATGGAAGTTTTCAAAACTTGATGTGGTCAATTTTAAGTTAGTCCCATGTGTCGGGAGAATTTAAGTATGGTGTTTGGGAGAGTCGCCTAGCATGGGTAGTCCAGATGTGGATGTGTTGGCATTTCAGAAAATGATGATTGTAATAAAACAATTTTGTGTGAGGCATGGTATGATTGAAGGCAAAAGAATTTTTTGATAAGTTGGACTCAGTCTATATCGGCGAGCTTTCTGGAATGGTTGGTCAGAAACTTATATATACAAGAAGTGGATAACAGTTGGACGAGAGGGCATTGCAAAAACTTTTTGCATTCTGATACGTAAGGGCGTATGCGACGCGTAAGTGGGATTATCGATGTGAAAGATTGAAGGATGAGAAGGCATTATGGAAAATCGTTACGTTCGGATGCGCAAGGGCTTGTTGCAACTCGTATATCAGATTATCAGTGTAAAATATATAGAGATGGAAATGCAGTTATGAATTCTATATGGTGCAGAGATTTTTGGTGGAGAATAATATGTTATGAAATAGTGCATATGCTAATGAGTTATGAATAGATGCTAATTGTCAATTGGTTGAGAGTGTTGAATGATGGGTATTCTGAAATGATGTTGCACCTGTAACTTGTTCGGTTCCACTATCATTGACTTTGGCTGAATTGCACCATATTTTTGAGATGTCAAATATATATGTACGATCCAAGCTAAGTGGCATGCTAAAGTCAAATGGAGTTGCAGGGCGATTTGTGGTATGGTAAAGAATTTGCACGAGTCTTGATACAGAATAGAGAATGTGGATTGGAATTAGTGTTTGAAACAAAAAGTTTTATATTATTGAGGGGGATAAATTGGATGTTAAACCAGAACTGAATGAGAATTTTACTTGAGATTATTGCAACAAAGTTGAATGAGTATAGTTTTAAGCTTTAGGGCTGAAGCTGTTTCTCAGTAGTATATTTGTAATGCCCCGCTCCATACAGTGTATTATGATGGTGCGTTGACTCGAAGAAGGATTGATTGGGTTTGGTTCCATGTAAAGGTAGTGTGCGAAGTTCCTTATAATCAAAGTATTTCCCCACGACGAGCAGAGACATGGTGTGGTCCTACTAGTTTGGATCAGTGGGTTAGTTCAGAATAGTACGAGAGATCGTAGAATTTAATCGGTAGTGTAGTCTTGCTTAATCTGGTCGGGGCGGATGATTGGGGAGCACGATGTACTCACATGGTTATACAAATTAAGAAGATCGTACATCGTATCAGATTGCACAATTACGGAATCAGGTTATATTAGTTCGACGTAGCGATATGCAAATCTGTACAGGTGGGTGGGCCCTAGCCCTTCTTTTCTACTCTTTCATGCCCTAATAAAATGAATATCACCATGCATGTCGATTACTAAGTATAGAATATTGAATAACAATATCGGGCATACATCAATGCACAAGAATCGTGTTGTAAGGCTTCATATGCAAAGTGGACAATTATGGTGCAATACTACAAAATTTTCAGTATGAGAAAGATATGATTCGTACTCAAAGTGAACAATATGGTTTGGTACTATGTACTGTTCGAAGGGGTGTGGCACCCAAGCGATGTGAGTTGTGGCTTGGTGCCTCGGTATGTTTGGGGGCTATGGGTCACCAATTGGAATATTGAAAAGAGTAAGTGATAACGTGAGAATGATAGAATATCCGAGTAGATATGTTTAATTGATTTACTTACGTTTTGATACCATACATATATTTTACAGTCAGCCATGGTCATGGATATGGATAACCAGTACGCAATGTTTGGTTTCCTCGAACGAGATGCACCGGGGCACCAGGATCATTCGACTAAGGAGGAAGCAATGAGAACGTGCTTCAGATGCATGGGGTATAGCGGGACCTGTATTTGGACTTGCCACCCAGACTGGAAGGGCGCATCATAATACGGGTATTTAGGAAGTGATATCAAATATAGTCCAAGAAGGGGCGATAAGTGTTCACCTTGCCTTATGCAAGAGTGGGCACATCGATTGTGGTAAGAACTCATTGTTAAGTGACGCGGTTCAGTATGTTTCATTTTTTACATGCTCACATGCTTTCTTGTTTTCAGTATAGGACATGGATATGAAATGTAATCAATCTAATTCTAATAGCAACACTACAAAAATACTGCTAAATAGTGACAGATCATATTCCATCGTTGGTGTAGCGACGAAAGACTGATGACATAGCGACTAATATATTTATATAAGAAACATATATTAATTTTAATCGTTATTCCGGAGCTGTGGTGTCTATTTTTCTCAGCAACAGAATCACGATAGAAAATTTTGTCGCTTCCAAACGTTAAAATTTAATGTTTCAGTTTTATTTTTATCCCCCCCCAAACACTCTCTCTCTCTCTCCTCTCTCACCCCTGACCCCGACCCCCTCTCCTTCTCCTCCTCCTGCATCCGACCCCCTCTCCTCCTCTCCTCCTCTGACTCTGACCCACCTCTATCCTCCCTTCTTTGGGACCCCTCCCTCATCCCGACCTTCGACCCCCTCTCCTCATCCTGACCCCCGAACCCCGACCCCCTCTCCTTCGGCGACATCCACCCCCACCTCGACTCCCCCCGATCCCTCCTCTTCTTCCTCCACCTCGACTCCTCCCAAGCTCCCTCTCCTCAGGCACCAGAGCCTGAGCCCTCCTTATCCTCCTCGACTCGAGAACCGGATCCCCCCGAGCACCTCCACTGGCCTCAAGCGTCCGCCTCCGTGCTCCATCAGATCCCCTCCTCCCCTCCGAAGGTAAATCCTAATCCTTCATATATCTATCTATTTGGGAAAAGACTACACAGGACATATGACACATTTTCTAATATATTCGAATTTTGTGGGAAGAAACATGACACAAGATACTAAAAGACACATATATGTTTAAACACTACTCATATATTTGCTGTGGATCAGGTTGGCAAGCTACGAACTTGCCATATGGACACTAGTTATGGGTTGGATTTCAAAATAAAATAAAATAAAAATATATTTATAATGTAGGATTTGTGAATAGGTATAAGAGGAATTTATTCAGAAAGAATGTGGGTATTAGGGGTGAGCATTATTCGGTTTAATTTGGACCAAAAAATAAACCGAACTAAACTGAACCATTTATTTAGTTACTAAACACATTCATATATTTAACTAGTTAATATATATATATATATATATATATATATATATATATATATACTATAATTTAGTTACTATATATAGGTTTTGAAATTGAATGAAATAGTAGTCACCCTTGCCGATTAGTTTACATGTGAAATTAAACGAAATAGTAGTCACCCTTACCGATTATATATAGGTATTAATATATATATATAGGCGTGTATCATCCATATTCGGATGAGTGTCGAGGAAGTATGGTTTTGGATAAGTGTAGAACAAGTATCCTAACTCTTCCTTTAGCAAATATCCTAACTTATCTTGTATTTAATCCATATTATTTGAATATATATGGTACATGCAGAAGCAATGAGTTGATATTTAGTTGACCAATCGTGGATGTACAATCGGCGACATGAGAGTAGGATTGGTTTGACAGATGATTTTACGGTAGGCATTAAGAAAAATTTCAAATACGCCAGCAGCCAACTTTATTTCAGGGATAGGAGGCTCATCAAGTGCCCTTGTGTCAAATGTCATAATATACCATTCAAAGAGGTTGATCTCGTGAGTGAGCATCTCTACAAGAAGGGTTTCCTAGTGAACTACAATGAGTGGATGGCTCAAGGAGAACCTTTGACTCCTTAATATCACTCCTCCTTCAATACGGAGGTAAAAGTGTCCACTCTCGGAGATAACTTTGAATATCGACCGCAAAACCTTGCGCATGAGTTGGTATTTGATGCGGCCGGTCCAAGTTTTGATCCGGATGATCCGAACTTGATGTGAAGGAATTCTATGATATGTTCAAGAATACCGATACTCCGTTATATACGGGTTGTGATTATCATTCTGTCATGTCGGTGGTGATGCGGCTGTTGAACCTCAATTGTAATTTTAACTTGTCGCAGTAATGCTACGACCGGATAATTCAGTTTATTAGAGAGTTGTTGACAAAAAGATCAAAGGAGTTGCTTAAAAACTTCTACAAGTCGAAGATATTGATACAAAAACTCGAATTAGGATACAAAAAGATATTCTTGTCGAAACGGTTGTATGTTGTACTACAAGGAGAACAATAACAAAGATAGATTTATTTTCTGACACGAGGATCGGAACAAGCCTATTTGGGGCAAAGGAAAGTCAACTGCCTGAGCAAGATTATGTCCCTACAAGTACATATAGTTTTTGCCGATTATAAAGAGGCTACAGAGGACGTATATATCCGCAAATACAACAGAACACATGATATGGCATAGCAAGGAACAAAAGATAGATGATGTAGAATTATCTCATACTTTCGATGGAGAGGCATAGAAGCATTTTCATCGGTATCATCCTGAATTTGCTGCGGAGCCCAGGAATGTCCGATTGGGTCTATGTTCTGATGGATTCACTACTTTCGGACAATCGGGATCTCAGTACTCTTGTTGGACGATAATTTTGACTCCTTACAATCTACTATCGTAGATGTGCATTAAGACTCCTTACATATTTTTGACACTTATCATACCCGGTCCGAAAAATCCAAAAAAGAACATCGATATCTACTTGAAGCATTTGGTGGATGAGTTAAAACAATTATGGCAGTTTGGCATTCTGACATATGATATATCAAATGAGCAAAACTTTCAGATGAGAGCATCACTCATGTGGACTATCAATAATTTTTTAACATATGGGATATTATCGGGGTGGAGTACTCATGGTACTTTGTCTTGTTTGATATGTATGGGAAAAAGTAAGGCATTTCGTCTCTCCAGAATGGCGGGAAAGCATTTTTTTTATTTTCACCGTCAGTTTCTTCCTGCATCGCATCCGTGGAGAAGAAACATAGATGGCTTTAGAGCAGGTAAACATGAACTACACCGTTGAGACTGGCAGAAGACAAAGTTTGGAAAGAGGTAGATGGATTGCGGATTGTGATAGAAGATCTGATATCGACCCTTCACTTTGAAGGGTTCAGATATAGACATAATTAGACAAAGTGGAGTATCTTTTGGGACTTACCTTATTGGAAGAACAATTTTATAAGACACAATCTTGATGTCATGCATATCAAAAATAATGTATTTGACAACATCTTCAATACAGTGATGGATATTAAGGAAAAAGTGAAAGACAATTTCAAAGGAAGAAAGAACTTGGAAATTATTTGCAGGTATTTAGATTTGCACCTAAAACGAACTACAAACGGTAATTGGGTCAAGCCTCCAGCGTCATTTACATTGAGTAGGGGAGAAAAACTGATAATATACAACTGAATTTCAAAGTTAAGATTTCCTGACGGCTACATATCAAATCTGGCAAGATGTGTCGATCTCAACGAATGCAAACTAACAGGGATGAAGAGTCATGATTGCCATATGTTTATGGAGAGGTTACTATCTATTGCTCTGAGAAAGATGTTGTCTCATCAAGTATGGACTTCGATGGCTGAATTATCTATATTCTTTAGAGATTTATGTTCAAGCAAGTTGACGGTACAACATTTAATAGAACTTGAGAAGAAGATTGTATTAACATTGTGCAAGTTAAAAAAGGTGATACCTCCCAATTTTTTTGATAGAATGGAGCATTCGTCATTCATCTTGCATACGAAGCACGTGTTGTGCTCCCATCCATTATCTATGGATGTATCCATTTGAGAGATATAAATTGATTAGTTTGTATTGTTAATTTTTTTACTCAAATAATTTTAATATTCAATATATTATCTATAGGTATCTACATCACCTAAAGAAGAAAGTTGACAATAAGGCTAATATAGAAGCTTCGATATGCGAAGCATATATCATTGAGGGGATTTCAAACTTCTGCTACATCTACTTTGATACTCATGTGAGAATAAATTATAAAAAAGCCCCAAAGAATGATGACGGTGGGGTTGATGCACTAAATAGTATAATCTGCATTATCTTCAATGTGGGAGGCAAGCCTACAAGTGCTACTAAAGTACGGTGGTTGGAAGATGATGAGTTTGAAGTCGTTCATCGGTATATATTATTAAATAGTGGTCTTGAGAAGATGCTAGATATTAAGAAGTAAGCGGCACATCTTTGCTACATATTTCAATTCTGTATATGCTTGGGAAAAAAATGCTCTAACTTTTCTACTTATTATCATAGTACTTTTAGCGTTGAGGTAAAAATGGAGAGACCTAATATTAATGATGATGATCTTGCTAGAGAGGTTGATAGAAATTTTTTATCGTGGTTCCATAATTATGTACGAATCCTAAACATTAAGCATTCTAAATTTAGCATTCTGACCAATCTTTGTCTAATGTCTATATGATACGTGTTGTTTCAGGTTTTTTATCCTGGTACAGAGTTACCAAGCGAATGACTTCGAGCATTAGCTATCGAACCAAGCAAGAGAAAAAAGTGTTGGGAAGGATACACCATCAATGACTTCAAATTTAGAAACACTGATAAGCCTATTAATCAATCATTTATCGATAAGGAAGCTAATTATACAAAAAACTCTGGAGTATGTGTGAGGGATTAAGTCTACGATGAGGATACAAAATTTAACTATTACGATGTACTAAGAGATATCGTGGAGCTGAAATACTCTTATGAGACAAAAAATATGCTGTTTAAATGTGATGGGTTCGACACAACAACCAAACAATGATGGAAAATTGACAACCAGTTTGGGTTTGTTGATATAAATTATGGAAAAAGATATGTATGTTTCAAACCATTTGTATTGGCTTATCAAACGGTTCAAGTGTATTATACGAGCTATCCTAGTTGATAGCGCAATAATAAGGATTTTTGGGCTGTATACAAAACTAAAGCTAGAAACACATATAATGTTAGGAATCTAGCATACCAGGATGATGAGATGGTCATACCTCAACCTATACATATGAGTTTGGCCGATATTGATGGTATAGAGGTTGATGTTACTGTAGAGGATGATAGAGTTAATGAAGAGATTGACATAAAAGATTTACCTCATATATATGAGGACACTGATATAGAGGTATCGAACGAGGAACAAGAATTGGAAGAAGAAGGTGATAGTGAAAATAAAAATAAAAATAAAATAAAAATGAAAATTAAGAAGTAGAAGATGAAGACGATGACGATTCGGAAGATAAAGAAGATTAGTACGTACACACAAATGCATTAGCTTAGATTATTTATTTATTTAATAACACAATTATTATTTATTTTATCATCACACTAGTATTTATTTGTTTTACCACACCATCTATTACTTTATGATGTCTTGATGTCACTATTTTTATTTGTTTCATAACACCATCCATTATTTACTGTCAGATTTACTTATGGCAGGATGAGGATGAGGACGAGCACGACGACAGGTTCATAGAGGATCTTCTTCCAGGCATCCTCTAGCTACTCCCGGATGTAGGTCGTACACGACCATTAGAGGACGAGTTCATAGATGCTGAGAATTGTTTATCCCCGCCATATACTCGTTCACCGGTAGGGAGAGCTACTCCATCTCCCGGACTTCCCTCAGCTTCTACCCCTGCCTCTACTCCTGCCATTACTGCGACTACTAGTATACCGGCTACTCCACTAGTTGCACCTACTAGAGCAAATTCATATACAGGCCTCCTGGTGGAGCACGGAGTATATGTCCGTCGTCCAGGATTTACAGATGCTCATACTCTACCAGAGCGGACAACAAATATCGATCATCCCGAGCTGTGGATCGATGGAGCGACGTAAGTACTTATTGTCAATTCACACATTTATTCAATTTTTATTGATTCTAATAGTATATTATCTACTTATTTAAGGTTCTTCCCGACCAAGGTTGCCATTGATCTGGGGGACGTCATGCGGGAGAACTTTCATGGCCCTTATATTAACTTCAGTAATGTCCCGCTGGATCGACGATTCATTTGGCTTGATATGCTGCGGGTATGTATAAGATTTTTATTTAGAATAATATATAATTTTTGATTAAAATGCTAAAAAATATTTTTCTAATTTGTAGAAGAAGTATTGGTGGCCGGATCATAGAGCATTTACGATCCGAAAGTTCCTTAAGACCGTCACCAGCAAAAGGTTCAGGATATGAACAATGATCAGAAGGCGTTGGCGTCACATTCAGGGAATCTTCGCAAGAAGTGGCTCAAGGAGGAGTTCTAGGAGAATATGAAGGATAAGATGGAGACCCCGTGTAAACTCCCTCACCCAAAATAGGTATTTTGTGTATATTTTATATTATTATATTTATTATAGATGTTGAATTTATTTAGAGTATTCTCTTAGTTAATTAGAAAATAATTTTTTTAGTATATTTACTTATATAAATATTCATTTAGAATTATTTTAGGTTATTTTAGATTTTTGGAGATTTTTCTAGAATTTTTGGTAATTAAAACTTAGAAAACATAAATTTCTAGGACTTCTATGATTTACTATACGACCATACTTGCATGTCGTTCCTACCAAATATTTATTTTAGTTTAAAATATTTAATTATATTTTTTTGTAATTTATTTAGAATTTTAAGAAATTTATTTAGATTTTAAAATTATTTATGATTTATTTGGATATATATAGTCGTAGTATTAGATAGATGCTAATTTAGTGTTAATAGATATTAATAAGATTTTATAAATTATTTGTATTATCTTTAATTATATTTAAGATTTTAAATTATTGAGATAAATTCAAACTCTATTTTAAATTAATTCAAATCCTGAACCTACTAGGAAATCAACTTCATGCATATCCTATCCTTATTTAAATTCATCATAATCCTATCCAAATTAACCAATCCTAGTCGTATTTAATTAAGTAGTGTCCACCATTATAAATACCTCATCCTTCATATTTTTCTTCCCCAAATTCCTCTCTTTTTCGTCCAAAAATAGTCAAAATTCGTCATAAATTCAGCCTCATTTTCTACTAGTTATGACGAATTAAAAAGACGTTATCTCCTAGCTCCGGACTCCAAACACGCTCCAGTTTTTTTTGTTAGAATGATAATAAGGTTAGATTTCTGATTAAACAAATTGTTTTTTCTAAATTATTAGTATTAAATTCTGGAAAATTCGTAGAGCACAGCATGTCCGAAAATAGACGTGTTTTGATGTATTCGCGATTCTGGGAGAACCAGGAATCAGAATCATGAACCGTTTAAATTTTCGGAAAGCTAATATCGAGATAATCGACATATATTTTTCCCAAAATTTATTTCGAAGTAGTTACATACTGTTAATTCTGTAGAACTTCTAGGTTAGAATTTAACCATCGGTGCACAATACAAAATTTGTATGTGCCATAATTCCCAACGAATTTGAATTCGGACGAGCCGTAAATTCCAACATGTTTTTGATGCTAAAATCTACAGGAAATCATGTATGAAAGTTGAGTTTGTGTCGGTTGACTTTTCGGTCAACAGATCGCCTCGATTTGCGTGCCATGAGTCTCGAGTTGATAAAATTCAGTTTCTTTGGACAAAATTTAGGAATTAACATAAAAATCAGAATAATAAGATTAAAATAGGATTTTAGAGTAATTATTCCAAAATTAAATAAATTATCTTTTGACATGATAAATTTGTAATACATAGGCTATTTGGACTGTGACTTGGACTCTGATTCATACCAGCAGCAGGACCCCAGGCAAGATACCTTGCCAAGTTGTTTACAGTATTTTGCATGCTTAGTATATTTCTGTATATTTATTTCCTTTCTGTTTATTTATTGCATGTGTAGTTTCTTCAGTCATACTATATATTAGATATGTTGACACACACATGACACCTAGTATCATGAGAGGACAATCATTAGGCGTATGGGCTTTTAACCACTCTGGTAAACCGTAGTATATAGCTCGCACTACGGGCGTGTGTCACGCTGGTCGCTACCCCCGCGGTATGTCGATTTCTGGAGTCTCGCTGGTCGCTACCCCCGCGGTATGTCGATTTCTGATGTCCATTGACGTTTGTGTGAGTTGTGAGATAGATCGAGTATCCTACCCTTGCCCATATGTCAAAAAGTTGTCCTCATTTGCATTCATATAGATGGTCTTGTACAGCGTACTTATGTATTTTCAAATTATATGCATGTTTACTGTATTCAAGTTGGCTCGTATTTTTTGTATCCTGTTACGTCCCTCTGAGGACCTGGTCCGCTGCCAGGTGTATCTTTTCTTAAGTATTTGCAGGAGCATAGATTTAGATGGTTACATGTGATCCGAGGATGTCTTCTCTTCGAGCTGTGATGGATAGCTGGTATTCTTATATTGTGTTGTAGTGTTGTACTCATATTGTATTTGCTCTTATATTCGAGTTGGTAGTGGATTTGTTTCCATCCAACTATCACCCTTAGATACTTTTTATTGAGATCTAGTTTCATAGATACTGGTTATTTATTTCTATATGATTTTGGTGGATGAGATTTAGATTTTACCCTGTGACTTGTATTACATTTTATATCACTTGTGGATTTTATATTCATATTACAGCGTACGTATGGATTTGGTTTCCATATATTGGAGTTGTCATATCTATGCGGCTGGCATGCTTACGTGTCCTAGTCCTACGTATTTTTGGGACTGGGGCGTGACATGTTTTTGTGGTGGCCCATGCAGGTCGAGAGCATATTGTCTCGGTTACGTTACTGTACCGAACAAGCCTGCACCTAGGACTAGAGTATAGGATCTCATCCACAATTGACTGTGATTCATCTCCTCCTATCTGTTCTATTTTGAACAATTGTATCCTGCTTGATTCATGTGCTTCCCTAATAGTTCCTTGAGTATAGTCTTTTGCTAGAATATAGGAACCCATGTTATTAGGATGATAATTAGAGTAGCACACCTATTAAGAATACAACGAGAATATAGACACACCACTAAGTTTAGAATATCTAGTGAACCTAGAATTCCTTATCTTTAGATTGTTATACCATTACCCCTTGATGTATTAAGAAGACTTGAGAGTAGTATAGACACTACTAGAGTTAGTTAGAAGTTTTACCATAATGTTTGACACCTAGTATCACATAGTCTTTTGACCTATTAATTGAAGTGTAACCGAATGATATTTATCGCATGCTAGCAAAAGACGACAGTGTTTATTCAGACCATAGAATTTAGAGGTCCTTATCCTATTTGGTCGACTAGCGACTTAGATAAGGAGGTTGTATGATAACTGTAGAGATTGTAGAGTCTTTTATTATTAGTGCTTATGTTATTTTTGCTTTTGCGAACTTGAATTATTTTGTAACTTCACACATCATAATCCAGCGTTATATTTTCTGTGCTACCTTGAATTATGCTGCTATTATAGCCTAGTTTTTGCAAACTTAATCTTATATCGAGCTTGTTCATGACATATGTGTTATTGGGGCCTGATCAACCACACTAATACAAATTGTCTAATCAGAATTAGTGTATTATGGTCTAGCTAGTCATAATGCGCTTGATTCGCCCTTCGCAATAGTATTTTACGTGGATTGAGATGTATAGTGGACCAGTAGACAAATATACTTACCCTCTAGATACGACAAAGCATATCATATCAAGTACATAACTGCACCGATGTGAGCATGTGAATAGAAAATTACCAAATTAAGATTTCAATCCATAACTGTCTTGACAATTCCCATTTGAATTCTTTAAACGCTTTAATTTCCATACTTCCATTCTATTACCCCTCCTTGAACTCTTTTCCGTTGCTTTCCGTCTTCCCTTGTTTCGGAAAGACGAAATCTCGTGCTTGGATATAAGTGATACACGGGTAATACAAGATATACCCCATAGGCCAATCACATTATTTGGTTACTATCTTTCATAATTGATTAAGGGCATATCACATATGATATAGTTGGTGTTAAAGTTTTGAGGATTGAATGACATGAGAAAATAAATTGAGGAATATTTTTCTTAAGTGTAAGAGCCTTATGTGATAGATGGGTAAATTCTAAGTTGGGTAGAAATTGCATTATTAAACTTGAGGAGAATTTTTTTAGATTGTGATCAAGTAGGATTAGATTGAGAGATTAAGTCCTTTTAAATGTGGAGAATTTTAAAAGAGGGATTAAGATAATGAGGATTTAATAAATTTTAAAAATCTTGATATTGAGGACCCAATATTTATACTTTGAGCACATGATTTAAATTTTGAATATTGAAGGATGAATCATCGATTTAAATTTTTAGGATAAATATAGAATTTTAGACTTGAACAACTGGTGAATTAGATTTAAATTTTACAATTTGATGATTTGAATTAAAAGTTTAATTTTGATTGTTGGGTCACCTAATTGAAATATTGAGGATGTAAATTGAGTTTAAATATTTGAAGAGTACAAAATTCTTAATTTGAGAATAGGAATAAGATTTGATTAGAATTGTTTATTGTTCAAAGCCTAGAGGAGATTATGATAGTTGAAAATGGTGATATAAATTTTGATGTGGGATGTCATATAGACTTGAGTTAGATTTGAATGTTGATTAAAAAAAAAAAATCGAGAAGAGATTACGACAGGTTGAATTTTGATTTAAACAGTGGTTATCTTAATTTTGAAGTGATCGCGATAGATTTGAATAGATTTTGTTATTTAAATTTTTGGAAGAGATTGCGATTGATGTACCTTATGTACGAATGTGAAGGATTTAACAAATTATGCCTTATTTTAATTTCGAGGACGAAATTGTTTTAAGTTGGGTAGATTGTAAACTCCCTCACCCAAAATATGTATTTTGTGTATATTTTATATTATTATATTTATTATAGATATTAAATTTATTTAGAGTATTCTCTTAGTAAATTAGAAAATAATTTTTTTTAGTATATTTACTTATATAAATATTTATTTAGAATTATTTTAGGTTATTTTAGATTTTTGGAGATTTTTCTAAAATTTTTGGTAATTAAAACTTAGAAATCCTAAATTTCTAGGACTTCTATGATTTACTATACGACCATACTTGCATGTCGTTCCTACCAAATATTTATTTTAGTTTAAAATATTTAATTATATTTTTTTGTAATTTATTTAGAATTTTAAGAAATTTATTTAGATTTTAAAATTATTTATGATTTATTTGGATATATATAGTCGTAGTATTAGATAGATGTTAATTTAGTGTTAATAGATATTAATAAGATTTTATAAATTATTTGTATTATCTTTAATTATATTTAAGATTTTAAATTATTGAGATAAATTCAAACTCTATTTTAAATTAATTCAAATCCTGAACCTACTAGGAAATCAACTTCATGCATATCCTATCCTTATTTAAATTCATCATAATCCTATCCAAATTAACCAATCCTAGTTGTATTTAATTAAGTAGTGTCCACCATTATAAATACCTCATCCTTCATATTTTTTTTCCCCAAATTCCTCTCTTTTTCGTCCAAAAATAGTCAAAATTCGTCATAAATTCAGCCTCATTTTCTACTAGTTATGACGAATTAAAAAGACGATATCTCCTAGCTCCGGACTCCAAACACGCTCCAGTTTTTTTTGTTAGAACGATAATGAGGTTAGATTTCTGATTAAACAAATTGTTTTTTCTAAATTATTAGTATTAAATTCTGGAAAATTCGTAGAGCATAGCATATCCGAAAATAGACGTGTTTCGATGTATTCGCGATTCTGGGAGAACCAGGAATCAAAATCATGAACCGTTTAAAGTTTCGGAAAGCTAATATCGAGATAATCGAATATATTTTTCCCAAAATTTATTTCGAAGTATTTATATACTGTTAATTCTGTAGAACTTCTAGGTTAGAATTTAACCATCGGTGCACAATACAAAATTTGTATGTGCCCTAATTCTCAAACGAATTTGAATTCGGATGAGCCGTAAATTCCAGCATGTTTTTGACGCTGAAATCTACAGGAAATCATGCATGAAAGTTGAGTTTGTGTCCGTTGACTTTTCGGTCAACAGATTGCCTCGGTTTGCGTGCCATGAGTCTCGAGTTGATAAAATTTAGTTTCTTTGGACAAAATTTAGGAATTAACATAAAAATCAGAATAATAAGATTAAAATAGGATTTTAGAGTAATTATTCCAGAATTAAATAAATTATCTTTTGACGTGATAAATTTGTAATACATAGGCTATTTGGACTGTGACTTGGACTCTGATTCATACCAGCAGCAGGACCCCAGGCAAAATACCTTGCCAAGTTGTTTACAGTATTTTGTATGCTTAGTATATTTTTGTATATTTATTTCCTTTCTGTTTATTTATTGCATGTGTAGTTTCTTCAGTCATACTATATATTAGATATGTTGACACACACATGACACCTAGTATCATGAGAGGACACTCATTAGGCGTATGGGCTTTTAACCACTCTGGTAAACCGTAGTATATAGCTCGCACTACGGGCGTGTGTCACGCTGGTCGCTACCCCCGCGGTATGTCGATTTCTGGAGTCTCGCTGGTCGCTACCCCCGCGGTATGTCGATTTCTGATGTCCATTGACGTGTGTGTGAGTTGTGAGGTAGATCGAGTATCCTACCCTTGCCCATACGTCGAAAAGTTGTCCTCATTTGCATTCATATAGATGGTCTTGTACAGCGTACTTATGTATTTTCAAATTATATGCATGTTTACTGTATTCAAGTTGGCTCGTATTTTCTGTATCTTGTTACGTCCCTCTGAGGACCTGGTCCGCTGCCAGGTGTATCTTTTCTTGAGTATTTGCAGGAGCGTAGATTTAGATGGTTACATGTGATCCGAGGATGTCTTCTCTTCGAGCTGTGATGGATAGCTGGTATTCTTATATTGTGTTGTGGTGTTGTACTCATATTGTATTTGCTCTTATATTCGAGTTGGTAGTGGATTTGTTTCCATCCAACTATCACCCTTAGATACTTCTTATTGAGATCTAGTTTCATAGATACTGGTTATTTATTTCTATATGATTTTGGTGGATGAGATTTAGATTTTACCCTGTGACTTGTATTACAGTACGTATGGATTTGGTTTCCATATATTGGAGTTGCCATATCCATGCGGCTGGCATGCTTACGTGTCCTAGTCCTACGTATTTTTGGGACTGGGGCGTGACACCCCGGCCTATAAGGCCAAGTGCGAGAAGGTAAGAGCATCCCATGCTAAGGGTGGTCTCCACACGGGTGGCTCAAGAGCATTTTTGATGGATGATCAGTATTTTTTTTCTATTCAATTTTTTATAATTTTTATTTTTTTATTAATTAATTACTTAATTTTTATGGTACGAGGAGGCCATCAGAGCTAGGGGAGACCCGAAGACCGTCGACTTTCCTGTAATCTTCTAGCGGATGCACAAATCGAAGAAGGATGGGAAGCTTGCAAATGAGCGAGCAGCAAAAGCATACGTAAGTTGTGTTTATAAAATTTTGTTAACAAAATTTAATTATATTCTCTTTTTAATTTAACTATATTTGTTTACCCTAAAAAACTAACCTGAACTTTAATATTTTACCTATGATATCTAAAAACCTTAACTCTAAACATAACCTATGATATATAAACTTAACTATAAACCTAATCTTAGTTGTAGTAAATAAAAAGATTAATCCTAACCAACGATATCTAAACATATTTACATAAATAAATATAGGAGACGTATGAGACGTTGGAGTATGGGGCTGAGAGAAGTACGCCGACTGAGAGAAACGATTAGTGGGTACAAGCTATCGGGAGAGAAAAATATGACAACGTGTATGAGGCTGGATCGTTGGCATCCCAGCTGTCGGTTCTTTCCAGATCTCCTCCGACGGCTCCTCCAGCTCCATTAGAGCTCGGCCCCGACGTTTCTTATGGTGCTATGAGTTTGAAGCAGACCAAGACGACTCTGTTATAGGTACATAGGCAGGTTAGACAACTGATAGAGTCTCATGATCCTGCAGCTCCTGCTCCTCCGACGGCTCCAACGATGGCTACTCCAGCTTCTCCTGCGGCTCCTCCCACTCTACCTCGATTTCTTCTGCTGCTCCGCCTGTCGTTCCTGAAAATCTATAGCAGATCATCGCTGCAGTTATGATGCAGTACATGGCTAGCAGATAGCCGCCACTGCCTCCGCTTCCACCGTCGACTTGATGTATTTTTAGTTTTGTTAATTTGACAGTTTGTTGGATGTACTGGTTGTATAACTTTATATGTTTGTATTATGGTAGTGTATGATAATTTATGGCTATGCACTTGTCTTTAATACGTTCTATTATATTTGATGTGTTTGAATCTCTTATTAATTTTGTATAATGTTATAGGAGCGGGAAGTAATTGATTCTATTCTGGGAAAAAAATATTTATATTTAGTGACGGACCAGCGACGGATTAGCGATGGAAAGCTCCGTCGCTAAATATGTCTGGTACCAATAATGTGGCACATATGTATCAGAAATAATCGCTAAATCCGTCATCATGTCCATCGTTGTTAGCGACGGATTATCGACGAAAATCCAGTCGTTGAGATTATAGAAAATTTGGTAAAAATGGGCTCATATTTTTTGTCGCTAACCTGTCACTAATCCGTCACACAATACAACGACATAAATAATAAGTTACTAATTCGTCCCTGGGTTTCCGTCGCTAATTCGTCGACATGGCAACGAATTAGAGACAAAAATTTGGCAGCGACACTTGTCACGACCCGCACCCGATATAGGGCACGAGTACGTGGGTACGTCCAGCCTACGCTGTAACATCGGCGGTAGAACGCTGTCTAGGTCACAATACTATCTAATCAATCTCACACGAGTATCCAACTCCATAAGGAGACACATATATCATAATATAATATGTAAATACTCAATCATAGAACTAAAGCATGATAAGATATCGAAATACAACACAAGTCTAAACAACCAAATAATCTAACTCAAATAATAACATCCAAGTCTCAAAGTATGCCGAAAATAAATCCAGAACCAATAAACTGCTAAAAGAACTAACTGAATAACTAGTGATCTCGGCTAGACCTCCCAAAAATCACACCTGAACTACAAGGTCCAAGGCTGCAGCTATTCTCCCTGTGGTCCATAATATGTCGGACACCAATCCTCTAAGTCATAGTTTGGAAAAATATATCCAGTCAAGATTAGGGCAAAGTACAACCCAATAACAGTTCTAATTAATTTACAAGGACTATAAAACAATAAATAGATGATGTTATAAACTGAGAGAAAACAATAAATAGATGCAATGGCAAAAGTAAAGAGAACAGGCAATATAGACAATATGGTATAGTCAGTACATATATGAAATAAAGAAAAAAGGAATAACAATATCATATACTGGGTAATGTAGTATATGAACTGAAATGAAGAACTGTAACTATTCAAGTGTTTGAAATAGTATCTTCGATATGAATAGTATCTTCGATATGTGATCAGCTTGGGAACATGTATGAGTGCTATATGGACTGGCTAATCATAAGTAAGGTGTATGATTAACACTAACATGATTTTATACTTATACGATAGGGTTATGATCATATCTCTCACTAGCAATTTTCTCGCCCCCAACTAGTACAGTGGATCCAACCATGACACGTCACGATACACGAACAATGTCCAATATATCATGTACAATGTCTAATATCAATGTCTAATATCAATGTCGTGTATAATGTCAATACGATAACCATTGTAACATCTCATGACCACAGATCTAATCTATATACTAGTCCGTGTAGCACAGTGTCAAAAATCAGATGTAACATTTCTAAATACTTGAATTATAGAAATTATCAAATAACGGAAATTATCAGATAATGTACTCGCCTGTGGTCCTGAGCGGGCAATACCAATAGCCTGCTCCCGAAGTCTCGCATAACGATCCAATGGTCATATATATATAATATAATATAATATAGCATCAGTCGTTACGCTAGCATACACTCATATATATATAATATAATATAGCATCAGTCGTTACGCTAGCACACACATAAACATAATTACACTGAACTAAGAACTACGCTAGGGGTGATAACTGGTCAACTAGCAGGATCAAGTGTGCTCGTCTAAACGCACAGGTGTCATGTCCTCGAATACCGTTTACAATAAGACAACAACTAACACCAACACATTATACAAAACTCCAAATCTCGTATAGCACTAACACATGGTCTAGCTAGCAGGTTAGGGTACACATAAGGCAGTGAGTTACCAAAATATATTTAATATATAAATATACATATAGCACGTTAGTATATTACCTAGTATTATCCAATATTATATTTATATTAATACACCTAGGGTCATACTTAATATATAGAAATATGTGACACCCACAATTAACAATTTAATTTCCATAAGGTAAACACTAACAACTAATTCCCAAGAAGTAATAATAAACCTAATTACTATTCATACATGCACACGTCTACACACTAGTTATTAGGGTTCATGACTACACAGTGAAAAATAACACACAACAAAGATGGGTAAGTTTCGAACCTTGGCCTTGGCGTGCACGTGATCGTGGAGGGTGACGCTGACCGGAGACGGTGCTCGGGCTCCTACGAGGGTGGCCCCGTGGTCGTAGGAAGGTCGAGGGTGATCGATGATGGCGATGATGATGATGATGATCATCATGATGGTGATGATGATGGTGATGATGGTGTTGATGATGATGATGATGATGATGATGGTGATGGTGATGGTGATAATAATAATGATTATGATGATGATGATGATGTCGAGGATGCTCGTAGTAGAGAGGTCGACAGTGGAGTGGCCAGGAAGTCAAATGTGAATGGGGTCGTGCTCGGTGGAGGAGGTTGACCGGGGCTGGGAAGGTCGTGGTGACGATGGTGAAGACGATGGTAGCGAGGTGGTTGCACTGCTCGACGATGGCTGGAGCAAGACGAGGTAGGGGTTGATGAAGATGGGAGAAGGAGGCTGTGAACGGGGTGATGTAGATGATGATGGTAATGGTGAAGACCCAGGCGGTCGGGAAATGGCGTGGTGTAACCTCCGATTTCCAATTTCCGAAATAATTAGATTTTTAATTTATTTTAAATACCAAATTTATAAAACATTTCTCCTTGAATTCTTGTATTTGATTTTTGAGCAATGTTTGATTTTAGAAAGTAATTTAAAATCTTTTATAAAAATCATTTTTCCTAAATGTCGATGTATTATAAAATAATAATAATAATAATATATATATTTCTCTAGCTTCAAATATTTATTGACTTGAAATCATAAAATTATTTATTTGATAAAATTATTTAAAGGACTAGTTATTTTCTTCATAATAAAATTTTAAATTCATTTGGGATAGTAAATAAATAAATTACATACTTTCTAATATTTTGAAATATGAGTTTAATTAGTAGCTAATTAATCAGTTAGCCTTGGAAGCCTCTTAAAACATTTTCTTAAATTATATTTTTCTATTAAATTTACTAGTTTACCGTCTCCCATTCACACCCTCATTTTTCCCACATGAAGAACTTATTCATGTATAATCTGGGCCATTCATTATTTGGGCCAATCCTCACCCTTTATCCCATAACTCTCTCCCTATTTAAAGTCTCTCATCACCATTCCCAAGAAACCCTAGCTAGCCCTCACAAATTCCCACAAGCCAACAACCACCACCATTTTGTGTGCTCGTTTCCGTGTGTCCAGCATTACCGTGTCAGCCGTGTTGGCCTCGGGTCCGACCCCGGATGTCCCACCGTATCCATTCATTTCCTGTGTCCAGATTTACAATATTACAACCAGATTTTGTGTCCGATACCGTCTGGACACAGCCACCACACCACAGTATACCATCCCTGTGTCCAATACCCGGATACGTCCACAGCAAACACCCAACCCTGTGTCCAACACCCGGACACGTCCACCCCACTGTGCAGTACATCAACCGCCGTGTCCAGCTCCGGACACGACCCCGACACATACAGAATTCAAACCCTAACTCTAGATTTAGACCTCGTCGAGCCGGTGGCCGCGGATCTCCTCCTCCCGAGCCGAGCTTCTCCGCCGACCTTCGACCAGACGCAGCCAGATCCGCCGCCTCGGATCCGTCGACTGCCGCCTCCTCGAACCGAGCCGTGGCCGCCTCGATCAGATCCGCCGCCTCCTCGAACCTAGCGCTGCCGCTTCGAGCAGATCCGCCGCCCCGAGACGAACGTCGACCACCGTCGAGCTTCGAGCACCCGCCACAGCAGATCCGGAGCCGCCGCCGCCGAGTTCGACCGCCGACCACCGCGTCGACGACGAAAACCCATCGTGAGCCCGATTCCTTCTTCCCTCTTTCCCTTTCTGCAGTCCTGTATAATTTTGAGTTAAGTTTAGTTATATATTAGATTAGTTAGTTGGTTAATTTCTTAATCAGTTGATTATTTCTTAATCAGTTAATTAAACTATAATCAGTAGTTAATTCTTAATCAGTTACTTAATTACTAATCAGTAGTTAATTATTAATAATTAGTTTAGTAATATATGTAATTAGTTTAGTAATTTCATGTAATTAGTTTAGTAATTAAAATATAACTAGTTTTATTGTTGATAATGTATGAATCTAGTTATTTATTATGTGTAAAATTTAGTTTAGAAATAATTATAAGGGCTTTGATTATGTAAAAATATAATAATTTTTGGGGTTTATATTATTAGTTAAAAATATAGTTTCAATAATAAAAAATTAGTTCAAAATTATTATTTGGACTGGTGACCAATTTTTACCATATATAATAATATATGATGGCTTTTACATAAATTCTAGATTTTTATAAATAAACTTTTATTTGTAATTATTGTTCAAAATAATTTCAAAATAATTTTCATTAAATTAAGGTGTTACCTTAATAACAAACAAACGACCCTTTCTCTTTTTAGCTAAACTTGTTAACCCCCGCATATTTTCTCTATGTATTGAGGACTCGGTATCCTTATCTCGATTTTCGTACCGAACTCTGATCTTGGACTCCTTTATATAGTTTCTAGCTATTTGGACTGCTCCGGACCTATTGGAACTAACTACTATTTCATTTGGGATCACCTTGTGGAGGGTGGCATTATATACATTCTTTGATTAGTTATATATATATATAAAATGTTTGATTGATATATATATACAAATATGTATTTTGGTATAAAAATATATTTATATACATCTATTAGTGTATATACACGTATACGTATTTTGTACAAATTACTAATACACTTATATATATAAATTATACACGTTTTATTGGTGTATACTCTGAGTGTAAATGTGTATTTATATACGTATCCCTACTAGATGACCCTAGTTGACTAGAGCCATGCCTGGCATAGCCCTGAGGCCAGTGTATTTCTATTGTGTGTTAGCGTAGCATCTGATACAAGTATTATTTTGATATGTCATTAGGACTGTGGGTTCCTCCAGGCGACACTCTGGAACAGGACCTTGGTATTCATCAGCTAAGGACCAAAGGCGAGTACATTCTCTGATTAGTTTCTAATTTATGATATCTCCTATGTTCACTGTATCTAGTGTAGATATCTATGCTCTTGACACGTTGGTTACACGGATTGGTATACACGGATCTCGTCATGAGATGTTATTCCTTATTCATGGTGTAGCTTGTACAAGACTTGTTTCCTTGTTATCTTGTGCATGTACAGACACTGATTTCCGGGGAGACTTGCTACCTCCCTAGGGAATCCCGTGCCATAGCGTACCATGATTGGATCCACTATACCAGTCGGGGGTGGGCAGTATTTTAGTGTAGATATGTGATCATACCCAACCTTACATGCATCATAGCTCACCCCACATCTCACGTCGGGTGCGGCCTGACCATCTCCATGCTTCATAGCTGTTATGTGTGATTAGCCTGACCTCTACATGCATCATAGCTAACCAACGGTTAGCCTGACCTTACATGAATCATAGCTAATCACATGTAACCAGCCTGATCAAGTTCCCAAGCCGATCACATGTTAAAGCTAGTACTCATACACTTAGTCATAGGTTCTTGCTCATGGACATATTGTTTCTTCTCTTGCATTTACTTACAGTATTTTCAGTATTTCTTTTATTTCTCGTACCTATACATGCTTCTGGTATATTTCCATCTAGAACTGCTACATAGTTTATATTATTAATATAGAACTGCTGTTTAGAGATGTACTTTGCTCCTTCCTGACTGGAAATATTTTTCCAGACTGTGACCTTAGTAGACTGGTTTCTGACACACTTGAGGATTGGAAGTTAATGATTGTAGGTATGATTATTTTGTTGTTAGACTTGTCTTGTATTTCTTGTTTGCCTAGATATCTCATCGTGCTTTAGTTTATGTGATTGAGTATTTCTAACATTATTTTATGATATACACGTCTCCTTATGGAGTTGGGTATTCACGTGAGTTGATTAGATAGTTACATGACCTAGACAGCGTTCTACCGCCGATGCTACGGCGTAGGCTGGACGTACCCACGCATTCGTGCCCCTAAACTGGGTGAGGGTCGTGACACATTTTTAGTGGTGGCCCATGCAGGTCAGACTTCGCTAGTAGTGCGATGTCGTAGTAGTGCGACGTCATAGTTGTACTACTACGTACCTGCTATAGAATATAGGACATAGGATACTAGGATGAGAGAGGATACTCAATCACAAATTATTTGAGAGATTCCTGGGACGACCCTTGAGAATCTCATTATAAATTCCAATTTAAATCCTTCCCCCTTGTTCCCGTCTGCTCTCGCTTGTTGTTATTAAACTTGATCCTTATTGATCAGTTATTAAATTAAAATCTTGGTATCATTGTTGAGTTTGATTCTTGTTGACCAGTTGTTAAATTTAATTCTTGGTATCGTTGTTGAGTTAATTTCATATCGAGATGAATTTTATGGGCTAAAATTTACGGTATCATCTGATGACATATGTTGGTGAGGACAGAGAGAAAGGTAAAACGTCTACTTTGGTTATGGACCCTCGAGTTTATCGCAGCCATATTAGCTGTGGTGACGAGAACGTAGGAACCTGACTTGGATGTACATACTATAGTTATGAAATTTAGAGTCACTCGCAGCCATACCGGTTGGCGTGGCGAAGATTCTAGATGACATGATTATAGAGTTGCATACCTTAGTTACGAAACCTATCGTTTATCGCATCTATGCTTACTGGCGTGGCGAGGATTCTGAGTGTCATGATTTCAGACAGACGTGTATGATTATCAGGTTGTATCTTAAATTGGTTCTTAAAGTATCATCTCAAGACTTATCAATTTATGTTATTCCAGGACTTTGTTCCATCGCTTCTTTTTTTTACTAGCAGTAAAGATACCTTCAGTCCTTAACCCAGTTCTTTTGAGCCTTATTTCTTTAAGAATCCTTGTTAGTGTGATAATTAGTGACTTGTAATTTTGGTTGTGACTTGTATTAGTTGACTGAGTGTGACTTGTGAGTTGTAAGTATTTCTTAGTTGGACATGTGAGCAGTAGGCTTTAATCTAGAGTTAGCCCTTAGCATAGTACCTTGTACCAATGGTTCTAGGATAAGTGTCATTAGAGACTGTGAGTAGAAGGAGAGAATAGAGTATCAGTGATAGTTCAAGAGTTAGTATCAGAGCTAACATACCCGCCCTGGATAATCATGATTATGCACTTGAGTGATCTATGTAAATAATTAGGTATCAAGGAATTGTGTTAGGGATTAATGGAGCATAACGTTCAATCTGATGATTGATATCGGGCGTGTTAAAGGTAAAGAAATTTATATGAGGAGTTATAATGAGGTGTCATGAATAGAGAAATATCGAAATTGGTAATAAAGATGGTGAAGCGTATCACAGATCAGTTTAACAGGCTGAAAAAGTTAAAGGGAAATACCTATGCATCAATCAAGATGAGGAACCATACACATACCCATGAGAGTAAAGAAACATGAGTGTAATAGAGGATACAGGTGATCATGAGTTCTAATGAGCTTGATGAGATAATCCATTAATGTAGCTAGTGATATAATACCAAGAGTGCTAATGGTTCTATATCGAGGATTAGTTGAGAATGACGCTCAAAATAGTAAGCACTCTGCGTGATGCTAATTAAATGATATACCAGTTGACATAAATTGAAATCATGAAAGAAAATACAGGTGATGATAACTTTGATCATTGGAGGTAATAGTACAAGTGATTCAGGCAGTACAATTTTAGTATACAATTATAGACACTAGATGCATTGAGTGCACCTTGAGTATCAGAGACCGTGAGCACTGATATGTACATTGTGGAGTTATAAATTAAAAGGTAGAAATAAAATTTTATTTTTAGAATAATTGAGGAGTTGAGGTTACGTCATTAAATTTTTGAGGATTTCAAATATGAATTCAATAAACATGGTTAAGGCTACAAAGATTTTTGGAGTGATTAAATTTTATTTCGATGTTGAGTATCTGACTTTGAGGAGGTATATGCATTTTATTTTAAAGTTGTTCGAGAAATTAAACCTTGACGATTATTTTGAGGATTAATTTTATGGTAGATGAGAGATGAATATTAATATATGAGTAGTTGATATACATGTGTAAGGATCTGGTGACTTGAGCATGATTGAGATGGCACCGCAGACTGACTTGGGTGTCCATCTAAAATTGTATTGGAAAGAGCAGTACTTAGTATGATGTTGCGCTTGACGTATATTTGAGTGATAAGAACGACTAGTATGGACAATTGTAGTAGGAACGAGAACTGACAGAGGGTATGGTACTAAAGAGATAGAGGTATCAACTGGGATGCATTATTGAATCATGGTTATATTAGAGATTCTTGGCATCAGATTTTGGTATTAATAAACAGGTGTGTGCAATACGGATATATTCATGGATTAATGAGTAGTTGATATGGGTACCAGTGTACATGAATAGGAATTAGTTAGTGAATGTGCTAGAGTTAAGTGCTTGTTAGAGATAGTAGATACTACAAGTAATATGTTAGCATGATCCTTCTTCCTTCCTAATGTTCCTTTTTCCGTCTTTCGATTGATTGATTTTCCTAGTACTGTAGTTCGTATTCATGATTTTCTTATTAGGATATAACTAGTAGTACACCTTAACAGAGACTGAAATACCATGACAAAAGATACATGACCTATATATTTTCTTAAATTGCATGGCTGTAGGTAGAATTTTCTTAAACCATGATCATTAGGGTTTTGACCATAGCAAAGATCTATGACAAGGTTATGACCGACAAAAGAGACAAGAGGATTAAATTGTGGATGAGCATTAATTTAAATAAAAAACTTAGGGGTTGTTATAACAGAGTTGATGGATCATTGATTTTGCAAAAATTGAGGTATGATTGAAATTCGAGGATAAACATTAACTTAAATAGAGAGTTAAGAAATTCACAGGACAAAATTGAGGATTTATTAATTTTAGGAAGGTCTTGATGTCACGACCCGCACCCGGTTTAGGGCACGAGTGCGTGGGTACGTCCAGCCTACGCCGCAGCATCGGCGGTAGAACGCTGTCTAGGTCAAGTACTATCTAAATAATCTCACACTAGTATCCAACTCCATAAGGAGACACGGATAACACTATAAAGATGAACAACATACTCAATCACAATTACAGCACGATAAGAATTTGAAGAACAAAAGAGTACAACACAAGACTAATGATAAAACAATCATACCTGTAATCAGTAACAACCAATCTCCAAGTGTCAGAACAAGTCCACTAAGGTCACAGTCTGGAAAAATATTTTCCAGTCAGGAAGGAGCAAGGTACATCTCTAAATAGCAGTTCTATATAAATGACATAAACTATGTAGCAGTTCTAGATGGAAACATACCAGATGCATGTATAAGTACGAGAAATGTACAAGAAAAGAAATATACTGGAAATACTGTAAGTAAATGCAGGAAAGAAACATTATGTCCATGAGCAAGAGTTCTATGACTAAGTGTGTGAGTACTAGCTTTAATATGTGATCGGCTTGGGAACTTGATCAGGCTGGTTACATGTGATTAGCTATGGTTCATATAAGGTCAGGCTAACCGTTGGTTAGCTATGGTGCATGTAGAGATCAGGCTAATCACACGTAACAGCTATGGTTCATATAAATGGTCAGGCCGCACCCGACGTGAGATGTGGGGTGAGCTATGGTGCATATAAAGTTGGGTATGATCACATATCTACACTAAAGTACTCCCCAAACCCCCGACTGGTATAGTAGATCCAATCATGGTACGCTATGGCACGGGATTCCCTAGGAAGGTAGCAAATCTCCCCGGGAATCAGTGTCTGTACATGCACAAGATAACAAGGAAAACAAGTCTTGTACAAGCTACACCATGAATAAGGAATAACATCTCATGACGAGATCCGTGTATACCAATCCGTGTAACCAATGTGTCGAGAACATGGATATTTACACTAGATACAGTGAACATAGGTGATATCATAAATTAGAAACTAATCAGAGAATGTACTTGCCTTGCGTCCTTAGCTGGTAAATACCGAGGTCCTGTCCCAGAGTATCGTCTGGAGGAACCAACAGTCCTAAAAATATATCAAATACAACATTTGCATCAGGCGCTACACTAACATATCACAAATACATGAACTCAGGGGCTCTGCCAGGTATGGCACTAGTCAACTAGGGTCATCTAGTTAGACAGACACCTATAACACATTATACCTATTTAACTAACATTAACACCTACAATATTACTTGCACCAAAATAAATACATATACAATATATATATACCATTTAATTCATGCATAATATATATATATAGGTTGAACAATATATTTACCATATATGTTAATTTTTTATATCTATAAAAATATGCTAAGTAGGTTTAAAATTACCTAAATATACATATACCAATATACATTTATTTATATTTAAATACTGAAACATACATTAATACTTAGTATACCAATAAAACGTATATAATATAATATATATGTAAGTGTCTATTAGTAATTTACAAAAATACGTATTTGTGTATATATATCCATCAAAAATCCTTATACATAATACATAAATAAATCATAAACAATAAAACTGATATGCATATATATATATATTACCAAACTTATTATAGGAAGTTACTAAACTAATTATATTTAATTAATAAACAAAATACATTAATTCCAACTAATTACAAATTACTAAGTTATTAAGAAATTACTAACTGGTTATTAATTAACTAATTAATCTAATTACTGATTACTAAATTAACTAAACTCATTAATAAATTAAAACAATAAAACTAATCATGTTGTATTTACTAAACTAGTTACATGAATTTACTAAGCTAGTTATATTTATTTACTAACTAATTATATGAATTTACGAGACTAATACACATTAATAAAATCAAATTATAAAAATAACCAAATTATATATTAATATAACTAATTATATTAATATACCCAAAGTACATAAACTAATTACATTAATTAACTAATTTAATTATAAATTCAATTAACTAAACTAAACTAATATAAATTAATTAAACGAATTATAAATTAATTAAACTAATTATTAATTAATTAAACTGATTATTAATTAACTAAACTAATTAAATAACTAATTATAAATTAATTAACTATATTAATTACATATATTAACTTAACTAATATACCACTTAATTAACTTACTAATTAACTCAACCGTTAGACACAGACTCAAACGAAGAAAGAGGAAAGAGGGAAGAAGGAAGGGGAGAGCTTCACCTAGGGTTCTCCGGCGTCGGCGCGGGGAGGTCAGCGGTGGAGCTCGGAGACGGGCAGGGCGGCGGCGTGGGACTCGAGACGGCGGGCGCTCTGATCAAGACGGCGGGCTCGGCGCTCGAGGAGGCGGCTCGGCGCTCGAGGAGCGGTGGCGTTCGAGGGCGGCGTTCGACGGATCTGGCGGCGTTCGGCGGCGGCTACCGGCTTCAGCGGCCACGGCTCGACGCGGCCACGGTGGTTCTTCTCGGCGGAGGCGGCTTCGGCGGCTTGATTCAGCGGACTCGGCTCAGCGGCGGACTCGACGACGTCGGCTCCGGCGGCGATCTAGTCGAGAGACTCCAGGTGGTGGTGGCAGGCGGCCAGATCGAGGAGGCGGCGGTCTCTGGTTCCAGCGGCGACCACCGTCTCGGCCTGATCTAGGGTTAGGGTTCGGTGGGTCGGGGTCGATCGTGTCCGAGGCTGGACACGACGGGGGTGTACTGTAGACGTGTCCGGTGTTGGACACGGGTGATGCTGTGTACAGTGGTGGATGTGGAGGTGGTGTCCGGGTGTGTCGGACACGGAAAAGCTGGTTGTAAACTGTAAATCTGGACACAGGAAATGAAATGGATACGGTGGGACACCCGGGGTCGGACCCGAGGCCATCACGGCTGACACGGTGATGCTGGACACACGGACACGAGCACACCAAAAATGGTGGCTTAGGCTTTGGCCTTGGGAATTTGTGGAGGCTAGCCAATGAATTGAAGATTAGGGTTTCTAGGGAAATGTGAGAATGAGAACTTAAATAGGGAGAGATGGTGTGGGATAAAGGGTTGCGGGTTGGCCCAATAATAAATGGCCGGATTAAGTATAAAGGGCTTTTCATGTGGGAAGAATGAGGGTGTGCAGGGGAGACAGTAAACTGGTAAATTTAATAGAAAAGTATTAAAATTTAAGAAAATGTTTCAAGAGACTTTCAAAGGCTAACTGATTAAATTAGCTACTAATTAAACTCATTTTGCAAAACCCTAGAAAATATGTAATTTGTTTATTTACTATTACAAAAATGGATATGAAATTTTATTATGAAAACAACTAGTCCTATAATAATTTCATCAAATAAATAATTTTATGATTTCAAGCCAATAAACATTTGAAACTAGAGTAAAATATATATATTATTATTTATTTATTTATTTGTAATACATCGACATTTAGAAAAATGATTTTTATAAAGATTTTAAATAACCTTCTACAATCAAACATTGTTTAAAATCAAATAAAATTTCAAGGAGAAAATATTTTATAAAACTTGATATTTTAAAATAAATTAAAAATCTAATTATTTTGGAAATTGGAAATCGGAGGTTACAAGTCTATCCACCTTAGAAAAATTTCGTCCTCGAAATTTAGGGGTGACTAGGATAAAAATTTGTTGTTCATAATGATGAATATATCATTGAAGAAAATATTTCTATAAGGAAAATATTTACCAAACAGAAGGAAACATGAAGAAAAAGAAAATATGGTTTAAGACAGGAATAACTTGAAGGAATCATGGCTCAGCTTTGAATCCTCTAGAAGGTTTCGGTTTTTGGGAAGTAGACACGATCACATAAAAGCAGATAATTGGAATAATGCACGTTACCTTTTCAAAGTAACTAAACCAAGGAAGACCCAGTATAAAGAATGATATAGACATGAAAGTTATAGCTAATTCGAAAGATACGATCGACAATTTGATTTAAGAAACTTAAATACATCCTTCAGAATGTAATCAAGAGACAATCTAATCGCCTTTCTTAATTTCTAGGAAAAATAGTCTTTACTATCATCTGAAAATAATCCTTCCTTTTTATCCTCGTTCATTTTACTTCTCTCAATCTTGTGATTCATCACTAACTAATATCTATAAAAGTTTCAATTTCCACAAACTTTATTAGGTTAGATCTTAGAATTTCTGAATCAAAATCCTTATCATCAAATTCGAGTTTGTTTATCTTAACATCAACTATACCTCGAATATTTTCTTCGATTTCCAATGTTACTGTCATGGTCAAGATTTTAATTTAAATCACAACCTCAATATACCATGATCTTACCTTACGACCTTCAATTATATGATCCCATAATCAATTATATTAAAATCTTCTTTACCATGAGCTTCATTTCATATTTCTTTATCCATATGTATAGTGTTTCCGAATTTTGAACTAATATATTTTTTTCATCCTCTGAATTTATTATCCCAATGAAAAAATTTTACTACTCAAATCCTCAATATTTTAATTGAATTCCAGTCGTATCATAATCTCCTCAAATTTTGAGTAAATAACTAAATACAAAATTTACTATCCAATCCTTCAATTGAAACCCAATCAATGCATATTTATAAACTTAAAAATTTGCATCCCAAAATTTAACTTTAAACACTCATCAATCATCTAACTCAATTTCAATCGATGCTTATTCCAATCTAACTTCTCATCCCAAGAATTTAATTTGACACTATTCCATTTACGATTTTATTTCCCGCTTTTCTTTTTCCTTAAATACTCAACGATGTGATGCTTCCAGTATCTTCAATGCAACATTCATACTATATAAAATTTCTATCTTGCAATCAAATAGATAAAATGATAATCTCTCAAATTTCTCAAATTTTTTTTTTTATAATCAATTTAATCATATCAAGACCTCCTTAAAATTAATAAATCCTCAAATTTTTGGCTCTGTGAATTTCTTAATTCTCCCTTTAAGTAAATGTTTGTCCTCGAATTTTTCAATCAAACCTCGATTTTCGCAAAAACAATGATTCCATCAACTCTGTTATAACAATCCCCTAAATTCTTTATTTAAATTTATGCTCATCCATAATTTAATCATCTTGTCCCTTTTTGTCGGTCATACCCTTGTCATAGATCCTTGCTATGGTCAAAACCCAAATGATCATGGTTTAAGAAAATTCTACTTACATCCATGCAATTAAGAAAATATATAGGTCATGCGTCTTGTCATGGGATTTCAGTCTCTGTTAAGGTGTACTACTAGCTAAGTTCTAACAAGGAATCACGAATATAAACCACGTTACTAGGGAATCAATCAATCAAAAGACGAAAAAGAACATTAGGAAAGAAAAGAAAGAACCTGCTAACATATTACTTGCGGTATCTGCTATCAACCACTTAACTCTAGCACATTCACTAACAAATTCCTATTCATGTACACCGGTACCCATATCAACTAATCATATATTAATATTCATATCTCTCATCTACCAAAATTAATCCTCAAAATAATCGTCAAGGTTTAACTTCCCGATCAACTTAAAATAAAATGCATATACCTCCTCAAAATTAGATACTCCACATCGAAATAAAAATTAATCACTTCTAAAATCTTTGTAGCCTTAACTATGTTTAGTGAATCAAATTTAAATCCTCAATATTTTAACTACATAAAATCTCAACTCCTTAAAAACTCTGAAAATTAAAAATTCATTTCCACCTTTTAATTTATAACTCCTCAATGTACATATTAGTGCTCACGGTCTCTGATACTCAAGGTGCACTCAATACCTCTATTGTCTAGAACGGTGTACTAAATTTGTACTGCCCGAATCACTTGCACTATTACTTCCAATGATCAAAGTTATCATCAACTGTGTTTTCCTTCATAATTTCAATTTATGTCAATTGGTATATCATCTAATTATCAACACATAGAGTGCTTACTGTTATTAACGTCATCCTTGACTAATCCTCGATATAGAATCATTAGCACTCTTGGTATTATATCACTAGCTGCATTAATGGATTATCTCATCAAGCTCATTAGACTCATGATCACCTGTATCCTCTATAACACTCATGTTTCTTTACTCTCATGGGTATGTGTATGGTTCCTCATCTCGATGGTTGTATATGTTTTTCCTTCATAATTTAAAGCCTATTAAACTAATCCGTGATACGCTTCACAACTTCCATTACTAATCCTGATATTTCTCTACTTATGACATCTCATTAAACCCTTTATACATATACATTTCTTTACCTTTAACATTTTCGATATCAATCATCAAATTGGACATCATGCTCCATAAATCCTTAACACAATTCCCGGACACTTAATCGTTTACATAGATCACTCAATTACATTATCATGATTATCCAGGACGGGTAATTGGCTCTGATACTAACTCTGAGAACTATCACTGATACTCTATACTCTCCTTAACTCTCAATCTCTAATGACACTACTCCTAGAATCATTGGTACAAGGTACTATGCTAAGGCTAACTCTAGATTAAAGCCTACTGCTCACATGTCCAACTAAGAAACACTTACAACTCACTAGCAACACAGTCAATACTAATACAAGACACAACAAAATTACAAGCCACTATTTATCATACTTAACAAGAAATCCTCTAGGAATAGGAGCTCAAAGACTGAATTGAGGCCAGAAGGTATCTTTACTGCTAGTAAAGAAAGAAGCGGTGGAACAAAGTCCTGGAATAACAGAAATAGATAAGTCTTGAGATGATATTTTAAGAACCAATTTAGGATACAACCTGATAATCATACACGTCTGTCTGAAATCATGACACTCAGAATCCTCGCCACGCCAGTAAGCATAGATGCGATAAACGATAGGTTTCGTAACTAAGGTATGCACTCTATAATCATGTCGTCTAGAATCTTCGCCACGCCAACCGGTATGGCTGCGAAAGACTCTAAGCTTCATAACTATAGTATGTACATCCAAGTCAGGTCCCTACGTTCTCGTCACCACAGCTAATATGGCTGCGATAAATTCTAGGTTCCATAACCAAAGTAGACGTTTTACCTTCCTCACTGTCCTCATCAATATATGTCATCAGATGATACCATAAATCCTAGTCCATAAAAATTCATCTTAATTTGAAATCAACTTAACAACGATACGAAGAATTAAAGTTAACAACTGGTCAACAAGAATCAAACTCAACAATGATACCAAGAATTTAATTTAATAGCTGCTCAACAAGAATCAAGTTCAGTGACAACAAGCGAGAGCGGACGGAAACAAGGAAAGATTTAAATTGAAAATAAGATTCTCATGGGGTCATCCCAGGAAATCTTTCAAGAATTTGTGATTGAGTATCCTCTCTCATCCTAGTATCCTATGTCCTATGTCCTATAGCAGGCACGCAATAGTGTAACAAAGATGCCACACTACTACGACATCGCTCTAAATGCGAAGTCTGACCTGCATGGGCCACCACTAAAAATGTGTCACGACCCGCACCCGGTTTAGGGCACGAGTGCGTGGGTACGTCCAGCCTACGCCGCAGCATCGGCGGTAGAACGCTGTCTAGGTCAAGTACTATCTAAATAATCTCACACTAGTATCCAACTCCATAAGGAGACACGGATAACACTATAAAGATGAACAACATACTCAATCACAATTACAGCACGATAAGAATTTGAAGAACAAAAGAGTACAACACAAGACTAATGATAAAACAATCATACCTGTAATCAGTAACAACCAATCTCCAAGTGTCAGAACAAGTCCACTAAGGTCACAGTCTGGAAAAATATTTTCCAGTCAGGAAGGAGCAAGGTACATCTCTAAATAGCAGTTCTATATAAATGACATAAACTATGTAGCAGTTCTAGATGGAAACATACCAGATGCATGTATAAGTACGAGAAATGTACAAGAAAAGAAATATACTGGAAATACTGTAAGTAAATGCAGGAAAGAAATATTATGTCCATGAGCAAGAGTTCTATGACTAAGTGTGTGAGTACTAGCTTTAATATGTGATCGGCTTGGGAACTTGATCAGGCTGGTTACATGTGATTAGCTATGGTTCATATAAGGTCAGGCTAACCGTTGGTTAGCTATGGTGCATGTAGAGATCAGGCTAATCACACGTAACAGCTATGGTTCATATAAATGGTCAGGCCGCACCCGACGTGAGATGTGGGGTGAGCTATGGTGCATATAAAGTTGGGTATGATCACATATCTACACTAAAGTACTCCCCAAACCCCCGACTGGTATAGTAGATCCAATCATGGTACGCTATGGCACGGGATTCCCTAGGAAGGTAGCAAATCTCCCCGGGAATCCGTGTCTGTACATGCACAAGATAACAAGGAAAACAAGTCTTGTACAAGCTACACCATGAATAAGGAATAACATCTCATGACGAGATCCGTGTATACCAATCCGTGTAACCAATGTGTCGAGAACATGGATATTTACACTAGATACAGTGAACATAGGTGATATCATAAATTAGAAACTAATCAGAGAATGTACTTGCCTTGGGTCCTTAGCTGGTAAATACCGAGGTCCTGTCCCAGAGTATAGTCTGGAGGAACCAACAGTCCTAAAAATATATCAAATACAACATTTGCATCAGGCGCTGCACTAACATATCACAAATACATGAACTCAGGGGCTCTGCCAGGTATGGCACTAGTCAACTAGGGTCATCTAGTTAGACAGACACCTATAACACATTATACCTATTTAACTAACATTAACACCTACAATATTACTTGCACCAAAATAAATACATATACAATATATATATACCATTTAATTCATGCATAATATATATATATAGGTTGAACAATATATTTACCATATATGTTAATTTTTTATATCTATAAAAATATGCTAAGTAGGTTTAAAATTACCTAAATATACATATACCAATATACATTTATTTATATTTAAATACTGAAACATACATTAATACTTAGTATACCAATAAAACGTATATAATATAATATATATGTAAGTGTCTATTAGTAATTTACAAAAATACGTATTTGTGTATATATATCCATCAAAAATTCTTATACATAATACATAACTAAATCATAAACAATAAAACTGATATGCATATATATATATTACCAAACTTATTATAGGAAGTTACTAAACTAATTATATTTAATTAATAAACAAAATACATTAATTCCAACTAATTACAAATTACTAAGTTATTAAGAAATTACTAACTGGTTATTAATTAACTAATTAATCTAATTACTGATTACTAAATTAACTAAACTCATTAATAAATTAAAACAATAAAACTAATCATGTTGTATTTACTAAACTAGTTACATGAATTTACTAAGCTAGTTATATTTATTTACTAACTAATTATATGAATTTACGAGACTAATACACATTAATAAAATCAAATTATAAAAATAACCAAATTATATATTAATATAACTAATTATATTAATATACCCAAAGTACATAAACTAATTACATTAATTAACTAATTTAATTATAAATTCAATTAACTAAACTAAACTAATATAAATTAATTAAACGAATTATAAATTAATTAAACTAATTATTAATTAATTAAACTGATTATTAATTAACTAAACTAATTAAATAACTAATTATAAATTAATTAACTATATTAATTACATATATTAACTTAACTAATATACCACTTAATTAACTTACTAATTAACTCAACCGTTAGACACAGACTCAAACGAAGAAAGAGGAAAGAGGGAAGAAGGAAGGGGAGAGCTTCACCTAGGGTTCTCCGGCGTCGGCGCGGGGAGGTCAGCGGTGGAGCTCGGAGACGGGCAGGGCGGCGGCGTGGGACTCGAGACGGCGGGCGCTCTGATCAAGACGGCGAGCTCGGCGCTCGAGGAGGCGGCTCGGCGCTCGAGGAGCGGTGGCGTTCGAGGGCGGCGTTCGACGGATCTGGCGGCGTTCGGCGGCGGCTACCGGCTTCAGCGGCCACGGCTCGACGCGGCCACGGTGGTTCTTCTCGGCGGAGGCGGCTTCGGCGGCTTGATTCAGCGGACTCGGCTCAGCGGCGGACTCGACGACGTCGGCTCCGGCGGCGATCTAGTCGAGAGACTCCAGGTGGTGGTGGCAGGCGGCCAGATCGAGGAGGCGGCGGTCTCTGGTTCCAGCGGCGACCACCGGCTCGGCCTGATCTAGGGTTAGGGTTCGGTGGTCGGGGTCGATCGTGTCCGAGGCTGGACACGACGGGGGTGTACTGTAGACGTGTTCGGTGTTGGACACGGGTGATGCTGTGTACAGTGGTGGATGTGGAGGTGGTGTCCGGGTGTGTCGGACACGGAAAAGCTGGTTGTAAACTGTAAATCTGGACACAGGAAATGAAATGGATACGGTGGGACACCCGGGGTCGGACCCGAGGCCATCACGGCTGACACGGTGATGCTGGACACACGGACACGAGCACACCAAAAATGGTGGCTTAGGCTTTGGCCTTGGGAATTTGTGGAGGCTAGCCAATGAATTGAAGATTAGGGTTTCTAGGAAAATGTGAGAATGAGAACTTAAATAGGGAGAGATGGTGTGGGATAAAGGGTTGCGGGTTGGCCCAATAATAAATGGCCGGATTAAGTATAAAGGGCTTTTCATGTGGGAAGAATGAGGGTGTGCAGGGGAGACAGTAAACTGGTAAATTTAATAGAAAAGTATTAAAATTTAAGAAAATGTTTCAAGAGACTTTCAAAGGCTAACTGATTAAATTAGCTACTAATTAAACTCATTTTGCAAAACCCTAGAAAATATGTAATTTGTTTATTTACTATTACAAAAATGGATATGAAATTTTATTATGAAAACAACTAGTCCTATAATAATTTCATCAAATAAATAATTTTATGATTTCAAGCCAATAAACATTTGAAACTAGAGTAAAATATATATATTATTATTTATTTATTTATTTGTAATACATCGACATTTAGAAAAATGATTTTTATAAAGATTTTAAATAACCTTCTACAATCAAACATTGTTTAAAATCAAATAAAATTTCAAGGAGAAAATATTTTATAAAACTTGATATTTTAAAATAAATTAAAAATCTAATTATTTTGGAAATTGGAAATCGGAGGTTACACTTGATATGATTGATTATTAAAATTTGAGAAAATTTGGGAAATTATCATTTTATCTATTTGATTGTAAGATAGAAATTTGAAATTTTATATTATGAATGTTGCATTGAAGATTCTGAAAGTATCACATTATTGAGTATTTGAGGAAAAAGAAAATCGGGGAATAAAATCGTTAATGGAATGGTGTCGAATTCAATTCTCGAGAGGAGAACTTAGATTTGAATAAGCATCAATTGAATTTGAGTTAGAGGAGTAAGATGATTGATGGATTAGTGTTTAAAATTTAAATTTTGGGATACAGATTTTTAAATGTTATAAATATACATTGATTGGAATTCAATTGGAGGATTGGATATTAAAATCCTTGAGTATTTAGATACGAACTTAATTTGGAGGAGATTATGATAAAAATTTGAAATTAATTTTAAACTTGAAGATTTTCAGGAATATGATGTTATAAAATTTTTGAAAGATTGGGAAATAACACTATGGAAGTACTTCATGATTATTTGGTTTGAAATTTAAATTTTGATAGAAATAATACAATGTGTAAATGCAATTATTGAGGACCTTAAATTTCGAGGACGAAATTTTTCTAAGGTGGGTAGACTTGTAACCTCCGATTTTCAATTTCCGAAATAATTAGATTTTTAATTTATTTTAAATACCAAATTTATAAAACATTTCTCCTTGAATTCTTGTATTTGATTTTTGAGCAATGTTTGATTTTAGAAGGTAATTTAAAATCTTTTATAAAAATCATTTTTCCTAAATGTCGATGTATTATAAAATAATAATAATAATAATATATATATTTCTCTAGCTTCAAATATTTATTGACTTGAAATCATAAAATTATTTATTTGATAAAATTATTTAAAGGACTAGTTGTTTTCTTCATAATAAAATTTTAAATTCATTTGGGATAGTAAATAAATAAATTACATACTTTCTAATATTTTGAAATATGAGTTTAATTAGTAGCTAATTAATCCGTTAGCCTTGGAAGCCTCTTAAAACATTTTCTTAAATTATATTTTTCTATTAAATTTACCAGTTTACCGTCTCCCATTCACACCCTCATTTTTCCCACATGAAGAACTTATTCATGTATAATCTGGGCCATTCATTATTTGGGCCAATCCTCACCCTTTATCCCACAACTCTCTCCCTATTTAAAGTCTCTCATCACCATTCCCAAGAAACCCTAGCTAGCCCTCACAAATTTCACAAGCCAACAACCACCACCATTTTGTGTGCTCGTGTCCGTGTGTCCAGCATTACCGTGTCAGCCGTGTTGGCCTCGGGTCCGACCCCGGGTGTCCCACCGTATCCATTCATTTCCTGTGTCCAGATTTACAATATTACAACCAGATTTTGTGTCCGACACCGTCTGGACACAGCCACCACACAACAGTACACCATCCCTGTGTCCAACACCCGGACACGTCCACAGCAAACACCCAACCCTGTGTCCAATACCCGGACACGTCCACCCCACTGTGCAGTACATCAACCGCCGTGTCCAGCTCCGGACACGACCCCGACACATACAGAATTCAAACCCTAACCCTAGATTTAGACCTCGTCGAGCCGGTGGCCGCGGATCTCCTTCTCCCGAGCCGAGCTTCGCCGCCGACCTTCTACCGGACGCAGCCAGATCCGCCGCCTCGGATCCGTCGACCGCCGCCTCCTCGAACCGAGCCGTGGCCGCCTCGATCAGATCCGCCGCCTCCTCAAACCTAGCGCCGCCGCCTCGAGCAGATCCGCCGCCCCGAGACGAACGTCGACCACCGTCGAGCTTCGAGCACCCGCCACAGCAGATCCGGAGCCGCCGCCGCCGAGTTCGACCGCCGACCACCGCGTCGACGACGAAAACCCATCGTGAGCCCGATTCCTTCTTCCCTCTTTCCCTTTCTGCAGTCCTGTATAATTTTGAGTTAAGTTTAGTTATATATTAGATTAGTTAGTTGATTAATTTCTTAATCAGTTGATTATTTCTTAATCAGTTAATTAAATTATAATCAGTAGTTAATTCTTAATCAGTTACTTAATTACTAATCAGTAGTTAATTATTAATAATTAGTTTAGTAATATATGTAATTAGATTAGTAATTTCATGTAATTAGTTTAGAAAATATAACTAGTTTTATTGTTGATAATGTATGAATCTAGTTATTTATTATGTGTAAAATTTAGTTTAGTAATAATTATAAGGGCTTTGATTATGTAAAAATATAATAATTTTTGGGGTTTATATTATTAGTTAAAAATATAGTTTCAATAATAAAAAATTAGTTCAAAATTATTATTTGGACTGGTGACCGGTTTTTACCATATATAATAATATATGATGGCTTTTACATAAATTCTAGATTTTTATAAATAAACTTTTATTTGTAATTATTGTTCAAAATAATTTCCAAATGATTTTCATTAAATTAAGGTGTTACCTTAATAACAAACAAACAACCCTTTCTCTTTTTAGCTAAACTTGTTAACCCCCGCATATTTTCTCTATGTATTGAGGACTCGGTATCCTTATCTCGATTTTCGTGCCGAACTCCGATCTTGGACTCCTTTATATAGTTTCTAGCTATTTGGACTGCTCCGGACCCATTGGAACTAACTACTATTTCATTTGGGATCACCTTGAGGAGGGTGGCATTATATACATTCTTTGATTAGTTATATATATATATAAAATGTTTAATTGATATATATATACAAATATGTATTTTGGTATAAAAATATATTTATATACATCTATTAGTGTATATACACGTATACGTATTTTGTACAAATTACTAATACACACATATATATAAATTATATATGTTTTATTGGTGTATACTCTGAGTGTAAATGTGTATTTATATACGTATCCCTACTAGATGACCCTAGTTGAATAGAGCCATGCCTGGCATAGCCCTGAGGCCAGTGTATTTCTATTGTGTGTTAGCGTAGCATCTGATACAAGTATTATTTTGATATGTCATTAGGACTGTGGGTTCCTCCAGGCGACACTCTAGAACAGGACCTCGGTATTCATCAGCTAAGGACCAAAGGCGAGTACATTCTCTGATTAGTTTCTAATTTATGATATCTCCTATGTTCACTGTATCTAGTGTAGATATCCATGCTCTTGACACGTTGGTTACACGGATTGGTATACACGGATCTCGTCATGAGATGTTATTCCTTATTCATGGTGTAGCTTGTACAAGACTTGTTTCCTTGTTATCTTGTGCATGTACAGACACTGATTTCCGGGGAGACTTGCTACCTCCCTAGGAAATCCCGTGCCATAGCGTACCATGATTGGATTCACTATACCAGTCGGGGGTGGGGAGTATTTTAGTGTAGATATGTGATCATACCCAACCTTACATGCATCATAGCTCATCCCACATCTCACGTCGGGTGCGGCCTGACCATCTCCATGCTTCATAGCTGTTACGTGTGATTAGCCTGACCTCTACATGCATCATAGCTAACCAACGGTTAGCCTGACCTTACATGAATCATAGCTAATCACATGTAACCAGCCTGATCAAGTTCTCAAGTCGATCACATGTTAAAGCTAGTACTCATACACTTAGTCATAGGTTCTTGCTCATGGACATATTGTTTCTTCTCCTGCATTTACTTACAGTATTTTCAGTATTTCTTTTATTTCTCGTACCTATACATGCTTCTGGTATATTTCCATCTAGAACTGCTACATAGTTTATATCATTAATATAGAACTGCTGTTTAGAGATATACTTTGCTCCTTCCTGACTGGAAAATATTTTTCCAGACTGTGACCTTAGTAGACTGGTTTCTGACACACTTGAGGATTGGAAGTTAACGATTGCAGGTATGATTATTTTGTTGTTAGACTTGTCTTATATTTCTTGTTTGCCTTGATATCTCATCGTGCTTTAGTTTATGTGATTGAGTGCTAAAAGAATTTGCAGTTGATAGTAGCCAAAAGAATTTCATTAGACTTGGCTAATTTGTAAGCACGATTTGCAATCCTATAAGAGCCCTCCATTTCTTTATGATTGTTTGCGCGAATTTGGACATCATACTAGAGGTAATATGGACGTAGTATGATACCATATTTATTGAGGACATCCCATTGGGGGATTTTATAGTGGACCTATTACTTTTTGGTGCACGAGAGTGCAAGTAATAAGTTTAGGACAAGCCCTGCCAGAGGTAATATGGATATGGCAATTTTTGTGGACCTAACACCACTAGCGTACTTAGAGTTAAGTACGGGTGTTAAGTTGAGATGACAACCGATATCAGAGGTAATATGGATGTGATAATCGATAGCCAGACCAGGAAGGTTTGTTCAGAGGTAATATGAATATGACAAACTTTCGAGTTGTGACTCCATTGGGGGTGGAGGTATACATTTGCTCAGAGGTAATATGGACATGGCAAATTCAGCTGGAGAAACAAAGAAATATTTGGACAATAGTTCAGAGGATGTGAACTTGTGTCCGAAAAATTCACTGTGGAGTGATTTTTCTGAGTGGGGATAGACCTGAAGAATCCGCTGGGGAAACTTTAGGGACTCATCATCCGGTACCTCTTGAGGGAGCAAATTGTTATGTTAGAGTGAAATCAATTTGCAGTGATTGTCCCCTCGTTTATAAATGCAAAGTAATGACTTTAGAGTCAATCAACTCCTTGATTCTCCTTTTCAATACATAGCACGCCCTTGTGGGGTGATGAATGTACCGATGAAAGAGACAATAATCTGGGTCATCGACTTAGCCATCCCTCTTAGGGTATCTGATGTTGGGTAGCCAAAGTTTGTGTTCTTTCATCAACATATTGAAGATTTCAATGATGTCATCTTCATTGAAGGAGAAATTCCATTTTGGCCTTCGGGCTCCCGATGCCTGAGTTTTTCGATCCTACGGGAAGATCGTCATCGTTGCATCATCTTCGGACTCAGAAGAAATTCTACCCCTAGCTCTCGATGATGCCTTATTTTGTCGAGGTAGGCTACCCCCAGACATATCGTGGCATTTGTCTACAAAAGTTGATTTAGAAGGTCCTGCCTCAGGTTGTACAATAATAGACTCTGAAGGTTTAGAGTTTGCAGGAGATGCATTATACCCCAACCCAAAACGAGCTTGTTGACAGTAAGAATTACCATGCAATGGTGTTCGTCTGCCTTTCCCGTAGTTGATGCCTTGTTTCAACTTCAAATCATAACCCATGCTTTGTATAATCTTTAAAGCTTGTGGGCTATACCTGTGGATTTGCATTTTGCCACCCTCAGACTCGCGAAATTCTTCTTGTACAATCGGTCTGTTTCGCATGCAACAGAAGACTATTGGATGCTGGTCGTCGCGAGTTGGAGGAACAATAAAGACAGAATCTTCATGTGGCCCATATGTCATGACGACATTAGATGTTGAAGCATCTTCCCACATGATCTCCCCACGTTTGACAGTTAGGGGAACTGAATCCTGGTTATGACTCCTGTCTTTGCATTTCTGGATCAGATATTCACGCAAGTCAGGAGGATTAACAGAAAAAGAAGAAGAAGGTTTGTTCCTCTCGTTTACATCAGTTGGCATGCAGATATTGGAAACCATAACTTTTCCCCTGCCACCTGTATACAGCAGTTCAGCCATCTGAGTAGCAGCTGATCTCCGAGGAATGTTTCTCTTCGCAAACCGGGCCTTCTTTACGCTGAGGGGCTTAACCTGGCATAATTTGAAACTCTGCTCAGGTTGGCATAAAATTGAGGAAGCCTTCAATCGGCCATCCGCTTCTCGCGTAATCTGGAGAGCGGTCAGATTCTTCCCTTGCTGGCGTAAAGGCCGAGAAGTTGAGTAGTCCGCCACTTGTTTTCCCTTGCGTAGATTGTAGGGACCATCTGCTTTTTTGCGGAGGGCAGATACTTTTTTACACGCGGAGCGCTTTTAAAATTTCTGATTTGGCGCTAAGGACATGTCAGAAACTATGTCTGTCCCGCCAGCGACGGGAGACGAGTTTTTATGCGTGGAGCATGTTGTATACTTCTGGGTTAACGCTGAGATATTACCAGAAGTTTTGTCTGACTCGCCAGCGATGGGAGACTGAGTTTTACGTGCAAGGCACGGAGTGGACATCTGGACTAACACTGAGGCATTGTCAGAAGTTTTGTTTGCCATGTCACAGACGGGAGACTGAATTTTACGCGCAGAGTGCGAAGGTTGCGCAGCTACAACCTTGTTGGTCGGAGAAACCTGAGAGTCGGCAGAAATGGTAGGGGATGTCCGGGGCATCCAGACTTTACGCAGTTTCCTGTTGTCTTGGATAGAGAGAGAGTGAGAGCTACCCCCTGCTCGAAGCATATCTTCGTAGGCGGATTGGTCGAACTGGACGACCAAGGTCTTCTTCATGGATCCTACTGATAGTGCATCGTGTTGAGCAATTGCTTTCTCGTCAGATGAGAAAGAGGTCCCCAGCAGAGTCACCATCTTGTGTTTGATAATAAACGAAAGAAATAAAACAAGGTTTATACGAAATCCTTTCTTAGGTTTACAAACAAGAAGTACTATTAATCCTATACGAGGATATTAAGTACAATTTTTTAATCTGGGTAAATATTGCTATAGGAGTCTGATCTGCAGTCGATCACTTTGTCCCTTGGACCACACGATGATGAAGAAGTACTGTAGAAGATGGAGAAGCTTCAAAGATTGCAAAGGGGAGTAGATGTTCGATGCCAAAATCGTCGATCACTACTCTCTGTCTATGCTCTGGATCCTTCTCTCAAAAATCAATTTTCGACCCTTCTTTTCAATTTTTTTGACCTTTCGACCCTGGACCTCCGTGGACGGAGGTCTCTATTTATAGGGTTTTAGTGACAGTAACCGTCCAGTCGGCGTAAAAGCCGGACAGTGGAGAGTGTGGCACTTTTTACGCGGCGGTTATAATAACTGTCACCCACATATAAATGATCTTCTGAATAAGCGTGTGACGTGTGTCCCATTAAGAGATAATGCATATAACTGCTGCAAAGATCACGGCATGCAAGCCACGTAGGTAGATGTCCCTCGCGTAGAAAAGGTTGGCGTAGAAGCCAATAACTGTCACCATAGCGTAGAAGCCAAATAGTTGTCAGGTTGGCGTATAAGCCAAATAGTTGTCGAATTGGCGTAGAAGCCAGGTAGGCGTAGAAGCCAAATAGTCATAGAAGCTTTGTAGACATAGAAGCCTTGTGCTGCATGGATAGGTAGCTTGCGTAGAAGATAGCCGATCCTCCTTTCTTGACTGAGGTCTTGAGCTAATTCTGGACCAAATAGCCCTATTACGCACCAATGCAAATATAGCCTGAGTTGGCGTAATTCGAGGATATAGCGTACAATGTGCTCCTTATAGCTAAAAATAGCCAGGTCGGCGTATTTCAAGGAGATAGCGTACAACGTGCTCCTTATAGCTGAAAATAGCCAGGTTGGCGTAATGTGCAGAGGTGATGATGTAGACGTATTAGCCGTAATTATGGCGTGCCCAGTCTTTGGAAATATAATCAAATCTCATGCATTTAATACAGAGATCTGCCACCATTCTGAGCATTAAATGTAGAGACGTGTCTCGAGCTCTGTACGAAGATCTGTCACCATTCTGAGCATTAAATGTAGAGACGTGTCTCGAGCTCTGTACGAAGAGCAACTTTTGACGTGGCAGTTCGTTTTGTCTTCTGCTGAGCGTAAAAGCTCACATCTTCCTGTGTAAAACTAGGCAGCGTATTCCCTTGTATGCGTAAAAGCACTTTGTATCAGAAAAATGTCACTAAACGACGGTTTGGGTCTCTGTGCCGCACCATCATTACAGTCGTCGTCTGGATAGTTGTGCAGTACTCTTTGTCAGGAGTCAGGTTCACTGCATGATCTGACAGATTCATTCGAGGAATACGAAGCGTTCCTCGTACATTTCCATGCTACAAAAAGCGGATGAGTTTTACGCCATAAAGGCGATATAATATCCCTTTTTACGCTGAAGCAGCCTGGAAATACTGCATTACGCGGATTTTCCTTGAGCTTATATTTTATGCTACACTAGCGATAAAACTCTATTTGTACGCCGATGGCTCTGAAGTCATATTTTATGCAGCCCTGCACTAAAATGCTGCGTATAACTCTACAGCGTATTTTTCATGCTTCTACAGGTGCACTACCAGAATGAGTCAAATTAGCGATGCCTGAAAACGTCGCTAAATGGCCTAAAAACGTCGCTAAAAAATTTAGCGACATAATTAAATCGCATTTAAGCTAGTCGCTGACATAAAAAATGTCGCAAATAGTCTCTATTGCGACGTTTTCTAGCAACGTATTTGCGTCGCTAATATTTTTAATATTAGCAACGTTTAGCGACTCAACTTCGCTAAATTAGTGACATATTTTGTGTGGCTAAACGTCGCTAAATTTTTTCTGTTTAGCTATGTTTTACAACACATTTAGCGACATTTTATTGATCTGGCAAATATTGCCATATCAGTAATTTAGTGATATTCAACAACGTATTTAGCGACGTATTCAGCGACGTATTTAGCGACGTATATAAACGTCGCTAAACGACGCTAAACGTCAGTAAATTTTTAGTGAAAAAAATAAAAAAAGATTGTAAAATGGTTTCCAAGCCAATCTTCCTACAGTTTATGAATTCCCAATTTATATAAATAGACCCGGAACAACCCTCCGTTGAATTTCCTAGGTTCGTCGACCACTTCGATGGAACACTCAACACCGGTAAATTAACATACATTTAATATGAATAAAACAAATACACAGACTTATAATAGTTCATAAAAATAGACAGACCCGGAGCAACCTTCCGTTGAATTTTCTGGGTACGAAATATCATAAAAGTATATAAAATATGACAGTCACACAATAAACACAAAATAAAAGTATCACAGTCACACAAAAAGCAGAATATAAAAGTATTACAGTCACACAATAAGCACAATAAAAGTATCACAGTTACACCTTAACTTTTATCCAATTTCTCAATCTCTCAAGAAAATCCAATACACTGGGACAAAACCCTGTCCCTCAGATACTTCGCATAAGCAGCGTCTAGGTGATCAATCTCCGTTATAGGTGCTGGGTGACTGGAACCCCCCCTTTGAGCTGGTGCCTGCCCAACAGTAGGAGGCACCACTTCCTCCTTAACAGTAGGAGTTGCCACTTCCTCCTTAACAAACGCTTCCAATTTAACAGTAGGAGGTGTCACTTCCTCCTTAATAGTCACTTCCTCCTTAACAGTAGGAGGTACCACTTCCTCCTTAACAATAGAAGGTACCACTCTCAAACGACGTGCACGTGCTCAGGTCATGAGTGCCATATGGTAAGATAGATGAAAACAAAGAATATAATTGATAACAGATATAAATATATGTATCCATATAGTTAAAATAGATGTTATGTTCCACATTAAATATATAGTACATGTATCGGTATCGCCCATATTCGGTCGGTATCAGCCATATCGGGTCGGTATCGGCCGACACTAAGTTCAAACTCGTCCTCTTTTCCAAGCTTTGGTGCCACACTGGATAGAGTTGAACGAGGATGGTATTATATATATATATATATATATATATATATATATATATATATATATATATATATATATATATATATGTATGTATGTATATTCAAACAACAACAATAAAATTGCATTATAGTTTTCTATAGGTCTCATAATAATCTTTATTTTTGTAATTGATGTGACAATTATTGTGGGAGCATACAAGTTTACAATGTCCAATATTAATTTTATAACAAGTGTCCCAACTAAATCCTTAATTTAGAAAATACTAAATATTTTATAAACTATCCAAATACAAAATTGTAAATACTTATTTATCGATACTGCGAACCCAACATAATTTAGCATCACTCCATAAGCATGTTGCATACTGAGATAGCCAAGGACTTGATAAAAATGTGCATCATTGGTGAAATTTTGTAGTTAATAGGAAGTAGTACATAATTTATGGATGGTTGCTTAGGTGTAATCCATCTACATAGGGACTTGTTCTGCTTCACTGCCAAATGGTTCTGGCTTCTATGGAATTTACTAAGTTTGATTGTATGGTGAACTTTGTATCTGATGGACCATTTTGTGCTCTATAGTTTCCTTCTGCTACTAATATTCATGTTTCTGAACAAAATATATAAGTTATATGATATACTTCTTTCTTTTTGCGAAAAATTATATTTTTAAAATTTCCATGTAATTAAGGAATTCTACCGGTGTAATTTTATGTCAATATTTCAGTTGTTATATGTTCAAGTTATTGTACTCATAGATAGTGTTTTCTTGTTACAACTTGGACATTTTACATTGTTAATGAACATGGGAGAAATAAAATTGTGCAATGTATGGGTTCAACAGTGCATTTGATAGTGCTAGTATGTAGTAGCTAGTGAAATATCTTTTAAGATAATGCTGTGAGGTTGAAGTATATTACATTGGTGAGATAGTGGTAAATAGGAGCTGATAAATAGGAGTGCCACAAACACGTGAGTTGGTAAATATGAGCTGAAGCTTGAACTTTGGTGAGATAGTAGTAAATGATTTGAAAGGGCTTCCAATTATCGAGGGCCAACAGTTTGCTTGGAACAAACTCTTCATGCCCCGGATCATTTAGCTACATTTTGTCATAGTTGCCTATGAATGTCATTCCTGACTGATCAAGTGGCCTCTAGTTCACTATCATAAAAGTAAATCATGTAACTTATAATCTTGGGGAGGTTCTTTCATACAATAGCACAGATGATTACCCATTTTATTTATCTCAGCCATGTCAATCTTATTGTTCATTGAGAGTTAATAGGCCAAAAATGGTCCTTGTTGCTTCATTTGTATCTTTGATAGCCAAAATATGTTATTATGGTGCAAAGAATAATTTATCATCCCCTAGGAAGTACGGACATTCCAAAAACATGTCGTGTTCGTGTCATGTTGTATTAGACACGCATCACACACGCGACAGACACTCCAAAATACTCTTTAGTAAGTAGCTATATAGGAGTCGATAAGAAGCAAAAGTAGCTTTACCATATTTGTCTTTGTTTTCTCAAGTGAATATTGATATTTTTCGGGTACTAAATTTATAACAAGGTACGATCTCTATGGATTTGGACTTGGACCAGCTAGGAATATGGAGAAAGCAGTATATTATTAGATGTAGTTAAATTTGGAGGGAAAGTGTAGGTGTTACAATATTTATATTTATTTTGTCCAAGTGAATATGGGTTGTTCATATACTACTTTTAATATCCATATATGATGTAAATAGATCTGGACTCGAACCAGATACTATAAGGGGAGCAAAATATTAATTAATATAGTCTCTCTCTCGGAGATAAATGTGGGTCTTAGCATATTTATAATTGTTCTTTATACGGATACTGTTCCGATACTAAATTAGACATCCAACTTCGAATATTTAAAATTCTTTTTTAGCATAGGGTAACTTAAATTGTGTAATTTCACTGTATATGAATTAATAGTATATTTTGTGTCTACTATACGTATATGTATATATATTTTCTGAACAGACAAACCAGATATCAAATTTTCTCAGAAACAAGATAAAGATTCCGATATCGATACTGCGAACCCAACTTAATTTATGATCCAATGGACATTGGTGGCCACTATCGCATATGATATCTAACACTGCAATTTTTAGCAACAAACTATAGTACCTTCTGGAAGATAAAAATCTATAATATAAGAATACAAGATTTTTAGTATTGTCACGACCCGCACCCGGTATTTGGGCATGAGTCGTGGGTACGTCCAACCTATGCCGCAGCATCGGCGGTATAACGCTGTCTATGTCTCAATAATACTAAACATAACTCACAACCTGTCAATGATATCAACTCCATAAGGAGGACAATGAATAATGCATTGCTCAACAGCTAACAATATATACTCAATCACAATAGCTATAAGAAATAAATGGCACGATAAAAGATAAGAAGTACTGACATAAGTCACGCACAATGACTCAAATAGAGATAAACTACAGTCTAGCTGTCCAACATAAATAGTCTCAACAAGTCTCAAAATAAACTCAACATAAGTCTCAATATAAGCCTCAACATAAACTCAAAATAAGTCTCAAAGATGCATAAAATAAACTCAAAATAGTGCACATTGAAATTTACAGGAATCTAAGATGACGTTTGGTTCAATTTTTTGAGGATAGGAAATCGATTTTAGATTTTTTACTTTTGTTTGATTGTAGAATTGAAAACTAGGAAGGAATACGAAAATTTTCATATTTTCATTAGCGTGAAAAAATAATTCTCAAGGTCCCCCTTGAAAATAATTTTACTTTTCTAGAAATGTTGTTTGAATATTTGTTTGGACAATAAGACCCTCATTTTACTAAATTTAAATGATAGAACATGAAATGATATTTATAGAAAATTAAATAAATTAATAATTTTTATATGAAAATATTGAATTTATTTTTCATAGAAAATGAATGAAAAATAAATTTCTAAAAATATAAAATCTTGATCCAAACTAGCCCTAAGATATTTCATATGGCGGAAGGGTGAAAACCTAGATGAGAAGAACTCGGCACTGGCGATGGGATGTTTTCGGCATTTGACAAAGCTCCGATGCCACAGGAAGTCGTAGGTGTTCAGTTGATCGGAGATGTTCGCTGCAGCTCGGCACACGTGAAAATGAGATGATTGCTCTGTGGTGGTGCAACCCCGCTCGACTGGCTCGTGACTGATATAAATCGGGGCTGCGAGGATGGTAATAACGGCTCATAGGTGTGGCCATACTAGTGTGCCGGTGAATGAAGGAGAGGAGTTGCTTATCATGAGCTGGAAAGGCTCAGGCCGTACTAGTGTGCTTCTGCAGGCTCTGGAATTTGCAAAGGAGAAGAACCGTTCCTCCACACAAATTTTGAATCTTCATGATTGGGTTTGGATCCGGGTTCAATGAGAGGTTTTGTGCTGCTTGGCTTTAGTAGCTGGAAGGGTTCAAAGAAATGAATATAATTAGGACGGACGATGACGAAGATGTCTGAGCAATCAGTTGAATTGGGATCTTTGACTTGGTCGAACGAGATACGAACAAATGTTTGAGGACTGATGACTGAGACATTCTAAGCTCAAGGGACAAATAAGAGGATGGATCCGAGGATACCACTCGCCTTGTGCGAGAACGGTAAGCGCGAGCGGCTGAGACGACCGGTCCCGTAGGAAGTTTTTGTCATGTGCAAACGATTGATGGGTACTGATGTCGACAAGATCCGCTTGTGGATGACAAGAGCCTGCTTACGAACTTCCGTGATGATGATAAAGATGTCCGTGTGAACGAGGATCCACACGAACGTTTAAGAAAATATGATGACTGGCATATTCTCATTCAGTTTGGAAAAAAAAAAATGGTGGACCGGTTCTTCCAAGAAAACTGAAGAGATTTTGTAGTTATTCGAACAACAAATTGTTGTGCTCCCATATTGCCATATTGGCTCACGTTAGCAAGGGAGTGATCACCTGTCTTTCGTTAGCAAGGGTGTGATTTATATGGCACACATTAGCAAAATGTGATCCATTTGGCTCACGTTAGTACGTGTGAGGAAATTGAAATGTTGGGTTGTTCATAAATGGTATGAATTAGAATCGTAAGGATTGGTTTGAATATTGGATTAGAAAGGATTTAAAAATTAGGGAGCTTAGACCCATATATATATAAAGCTAGCTGGGCTAAGTCTTGAGAAGAAGAGCAAAATAAAGTTGGGCTTGAAGAATTCAAAGGGTTGGGTCTAGAGATTTAAAGCCAAAACTTTTAAATTGTCTAAACTAATTATTAAATCAATTTACTACTAACATGCAAGTTATTTAATATACTAATAATTAAATATAACTTCAAAATTTGAAGTTAAAATATTAGTATTTATTTATTTTAAAAAAAAATGGGAAAGTTTACACTCTTTTCCCACTTAAAAGAATTTCGTCTTCAAAATTAGAGTGATGACTAACGAATTCCTACTATTTAAAGCAAGGGTCGGTGAATCATACCTCATCCATCCTCTCTTTAGCCTATCTTGTCCTCTTGCTAAACCTCGAAACAGTAAACAAGTCAGAATAGGAAAACAAAAATTTGAAAAGTTAAAATTGTATTGAAATGCAATATGTAAATTTACATCTTGGTCTTCAAACAAGTGAGGAAAACGTTTCCGAATAAAATCCTTGCGCTCCCAAGGGGACTCATCCAGTGAGTGATGCTTCCATGCAAACTGGACTAGCCAAATAGTCTGCCCTCTCAACGCCCTCTCCCTCCGGTCAATGATCTCAACTGGTTGTTTCTTATTAGATAATCTTGGTCTGACGGTAATCTCTGAGTGGACCAATATGTGGCCAGGTTCTGGGAAGTATCTCCTCAACAGTGATACGTGGAAAATGTCATGCACGCCCACTAATGACAGTGGCAATGCTAACTGGTATGCGACTTCTCCAATTCGTTCCAATATATCAAAAGGCCCGATGTATCTCAGATTCAGCTTTCCTCTGTCCCCAATATCTCAAATATTTCTATTATGGATCACTAAAATCTCGAAGTCTTATGGGATGCAATTCTCAAAATATTATTTTCTTAATCGCTAGTGTATAGTCTCTTTTTCCCCTTGTTTTAGATCGTTTCTTGTCATAACTTGCAACCTTTGAAATCTTGCAGTTTTATTCCCTAACGACGATCAATATGTCAGCATGTAGTCCAAAGTCATTTCCTACTCCTCGGATATGTATAACCTCAGTACGTAGTCATCATTTTTTACTTATACTAAAATCTCAAATTTTCGTAACACTTAAGATTACAGCTATTTCATTATCACTCAAAACCATATTTCTCTAATCACCAATTTTGCATCTTAGATCACGCGACCATGTCTTTCTGTTATCATTATTTCTACAAGCCCGTATATCTCTCATGGATTGAAACCCATAATTAGGTACCCCCCTATGAGTCTCCAATCATGGTATAATATTTTTAACTTCCAAGTATAGATCCCCAAAGTAGCCTTCGTTCATCGAAGATTATTTATGAACTTACCAATTTACCTTAAATTTTTTTTTTAATTTAATATTCTCAAGATCAATAAATCCTTGAGGAACATTTACTTGTCGTCGAGAGCATTGTCTTACCCTAAGCCCGAGGATTCCTTAATTTTAGTTCATCTCTTGTATACTCCTTATCCAATTATATATGGTCAACCTTGGTAGTATTTGTTGTCCTACATAGGCAGTCTACTATATCTAACCTAGGAACTATAACATCATGGATATTACTCTTCCCTCGGTATATGTAATAGACACTATCCAATTACTCCACCTTGGATATTAGTTTATTAATCCATATCATTAAATGTGAAATCCTTGAGTCAGTCTATTTTTATTTATCACTGCCAACCCAACAGTTAAGCATAACTAATATAGATTTAAAAGCTACACTCTTAGTTGCCCAAGCATCAAAACCATACAACAATCCTATCTAGCAATCTTTTTATAGGATCTCTAATGGTAAGTAGCAAAGGCCTAGGGCTGAGGTGGAAACTTATGCAGATTTCAATCAGGCTAGCCATCGAGCAAGTGTAATTATTTTAACCTCCTAGGAATTTATGTAGAATCCTTCTAGTTGATTGCATCCTTCAATACTCCTATATATCTGGAGATCACCTCTTTCCTTTCTAGGTCTAGTATTCCCGAACCAAGTTTACACTGGTAAAAAATTTCATCTAATATATATAACCTGACATTCTCTTAATGTACTGACATCTTGAAGTATTTAGAATATTCCATCAAGCTCTAGTAAGAACCAAGTGAATAATTCTCAGTTTGGCGAAACCAATCAATATATTTGGACAACTTGCATATTTTTCTAATACATCTTATTAGTCTATATTCTTTATATCATCGATTTCTTCTCTCAATTCCATTTCGTCGAACTTTATCATCCTATGGCTAGTCATAATCCGTATTTTCTTAGTCCATAAGATTATCTTTAGGACCTTCCTCCAACTACAATGTTAGACATTGTGATCACTAAGGATTGTGTTTTATAAAAAATAATCAATTCTTCTTGTGGATCATTCATGTTGACATCGCCAAACAAAAAAAAAGTCCGACTAACTTTTTATTGATTGGGAATTAGAAAAGGGTACAAAAGAATCCCTAATCCAGAAAGATCGAAGTACAATAAAAAAAATAAGATCTGGACAAGTATGATGGTGGAGATCGAACTCTGCAGCGGCTCCATTACTCCGTTGATGATCCGGGACCAAGGAGGTTGACGAGGCTTCGAATGTCGCTTCTATCTTCTTTTTTCTCTCTCTTGTCGTGGTGGTCGTTCTGGTCCTCTCCTTTATTTATTTTTTGCATATAGAAAATGCCCATTATTTATAGCCTTAGGAAGGCCTTTATGCATGTATGTGCACATATTATGTGGCGACGCATATTGTAGTTGGGGTTGCTGATGCCCATAACACTCGTGACACATGGCATACTCTAATTATAATAATTCTGATCTACACCTTGGGAACACTGCCACTCGGCGCATAAAGATTGACAGGTTGTAGTGGCGCATGATACTGCTCGGCTCATGGGAATACTGAAAAAGTAGTGGCGGATGGCGCTACTTGGTATATGGGAACATTACAAATTTAGTGACACATGTCGCTGCTTGGCACCTGGCAACATTGAAGAATTAGTGGCGCATGGCGGTGCTTGGCACATGGGAACACTACTTGGATTGTTGATGGCGCGTAGCTATGGACTGCTCTAGCGCATGATTTTGGATCACTTTGGCACATGGTATAGATTTTTTATGCTTCTACAAGATCCCCTTCAAAGTTTCTAAACTTAAACTTTTTATGTTTTAAGTTTGGAATACTTTGAACAGAAGCATGGAGGAGATAGGCGCATGTGTCGCTGCGGCGTATGTATGAGATATCTACATCTCGGCACATTAAGTCGTTTGGCCTATTAGATTGTTTGGTGCATCGAATGTTTGGCGCATCGGGTATAGCCTTGCTGCTCACAGGGTGTCAAATCAGTGATGACTGACCATTTCTTAGGCAGAGATTCATCCATTAAATATCAAGTTCATTCCCGGCTTAGGAGCCTAGCAATTCGTGCGCCATTAATGGCTTTCTTGCTATAAATAGCGGGCTAGGGGAGAGAGATGATAGTATTCTTTGCCTTTACCTGATGTCTCTGCGGGAGATGAGTGTAGGGAGATCTGTTGAGCGGTTCATTGATCCCCTCCCTATGATGGTCGATCATTCGACCGTCGTCGGTGGAGGTAAGGAGTGGAACTTTTTTCTCTCCATCCTTGGGTCATTTGAACATTTTGGCACTGTATCTTTGAATGGGTGAAGAATCGCCCCTTCATGCACAGGTAATTCTTCTTGGCCTGACGCACATGGTCATTGTCGAAGGGCTTCGTCCTAAAGATACACCGACGGTGACAGTTCTTCCTCAGTGGCATGGGTGACGCTGTTTCCGGATACTCATCTGAGGCATGCACTGAGAAGCTATGAACGACCACACTACATGGATGCATTCGCCTCTACACGATGACGGTTGCGCATGTCACGACCCGCACCCAGAATTTGGGCACGAGTGCGTGGGTACGTCCAGCCTACGCCGCAGCATCGGCGGTAGAACGCTGTCTAGGTCAATACTCTATCTAATCAATCTCACACGAATATCCAACTCCATAAGGAGATACAAATATCACTATATAATATAGAATACTCAATCACATAAACTAAAGCACGATGAGATATCGAAGAAAATAATGAAAAATAAGACAAGTCTAAACAACAATAAATAGTCTAACCTGCAATCAATAACATCCAAATCTCCAAGTATGTCAGAAACAAGTCCTCTATGTCACAGTCTAGAAAAAATATCCAGTCAGGATTGGAGCGAAGTACAAGCACTAATAGTAGTTCTATGTATATTGACAAAAACTATAATACAGTGTAAAGAAATACAAGATGGATATGAATACTGGCAATAAGAAATACTGGAAATAAAAATACTGGAGCATATGACATCATCAATGGTACTAGCAATGAACAAAAATACAAGTGTATACTAGAACCATGAAATGGAATATGAGTGGGTGCTAGAACAATAACTAGAATATAAGGAATGCTAGATCAATATACTAGAGATACATGTCAAGAATATCTAGCTAAGTGTGTGAAACATTAGCATATCATGTGATCGGCTTGGGACTGATCAGGCTTATTACATATGATTAGCTATGATTCATGTAAGGTCAGGCTAACCATCCGGATAGCTATGATGTGAGCGATAGTCATGCTAATCACATGTAATAGGCTATGAGGCATGTAATGGTCAGGCTGCACCGACGTGAGGTGTGGGTGAGCTATGATGCAAGTAGAGTTGGGTATGATCACATAAGCTACTAATATTTTCACGTTTTCCTAGCTAGCACGATGGATCCCAATCACGACTCCTCGTGACAGGTCTCGATGATGCCAACTCGTGTATACAACAGTGTCAGAATCATGTACGATATACAACTAGAATCATAGAGATAATCAACATAATGAAAACTGTCAAAGAATGTACTCGCCTGTGGTCCTCAGCTGAAAATACCAATGTCCAGTTTCCAAAGTATCGTCTGAATAATCCAAAAGTCCTATAGACATTATTTAATGACAATACAAAATCAATCGATACGTTAACACACGCAATCAATAACACAATGAACTCTGAGACTACGCTAGGGGATGACATTTGTCATCTAACATGGTCAAGTGTGCGTCTAGTTGCACAGGTGTCACGTCTGTAATTGCTGTGCATAAACTAACAGTCAAAATAATACGGGTCTCGCCAGTACGTCAGTGTACATAAGGCAGTCTACTGACAATTTACTGGGTCACATGTCAATGTAAATACGGGATAACCATAATTAATACTAGGGTCTCAAGGTACACATATAAATATATATATAGTTTTAGCTAGCATATAACATTAAATTACTTACAATTTATATATATACCAATTATATACATACTAAACATATACTAATTGAATATATATACTATATATATATGTATATATATATACCAATTATACATACTAACATATACTAATTGAATACATGTACTATATATATATATATATGTACCAAATACATACATACACCCATATACCAATTATATACCAATGAACAATACATGTATATGCGTACGAGTACGTGTACGCAACAAGAAAAGGGTATCTTGAACCTGTGCGCACGGGAACGAGGTGTTCGACGAGTCGTCGAGGAGGGTGCTCGGTTTAGTCGTGGATAGCGGGTTCTGGCGGTCGTGCAGGCGTTCAGTTGTTGTCGTCGTCGGGATGGCAGCGGGGTCGTCGACGGGGTCGTTCGGGCTTCAGGCGAACGGGATAGCGGGTTCAGCGGGAGATGGGTGCGGCGTTCAGGCGGGAGGCTTCCGGCGAGTCACAGCGGGATGGTCGGGTGCTCCGACGAGGAGTGGTGGTATTGACGGGAACGGTGGCGGGCTCAGGCGACTGCGGGTGATCACTGGGGGAGAGGAGGTCGGGCCGGGTTGGTGTGAAGTCGGGTTCGACTCAGGTCGAGGGAGGTCTACTCAGGTTCGAGCGGAGGAGACGATGGGAATGATAGCTGCTGCTATGACGTGATGACAGGGGTGAAGGCGAGGTCGAGAATGGCGGGGCTCCGGCGAGTTCAGCGGGGTCGACAATCGAGGGAAGAACGGGGACGAGATCAGATGAGGATGGCGGGGCATCGTGGTGGAGTTGCTCGGCGCTGTGGGGGTTCAGCAGCGGGTCGAGGTAGAGCACAACGGCTCAGGCGAGGGGCTGGCTCCGGTCGGTTGGACAGGAAGGGGTGGTCGGACGGGTTGGCGAGGTGGGGTGGAAGGAGATGAACAGGAAGGGAAGGTGTGGTGTCGGCTGGGAGTAATTAGGGTGAAGGGATGAATAAAATAGGAAAAATGAAAAAGAATGATATATATATATACATGTAAAGGGGGTTGGTTTGACCTAGAAAAATTTGGGCTTGGTCAACATCCTCCTTGGGATTGGTCATGTAGGTATTTCAAAGGCTATGATTTCATTGATTCAAAATGGAGGGTTAGGATTACATTGATTCAAAATAGAGGGCTATGGTTTTTGGAGGGTTGGTGTTGAGTGTTACACACTCTAAAATTATGAAAAAATTCACATGAAGGAGAAATGGGTTTCTTCATGTGTTGTGTCTAATAGGGTGGACACCATAATGCACTTTTGTATAAAAGTGCCCAACAATTAGAAAATTACACAAAGTTGGGTTTTTGGTTTAATTTAATTAAAATAAATATAATTGTTGTTCTAAAATTAATTAGAAGTACATAGGGATAAAATTAGGTGGGACACAAGTGTCATGAATGAAGAAGACTTAGAATATAATATTATTATAATTTGGGTTGCACAAAATGGGTCAAGATTGTGTCTTCAATTTTGATTGGAACGCAAATAGATACAAAGTCGGATTTATTTGGAATTTAAAATAAACATCTACGACGAATGTTGTGCGACTAAAATAAAACACAAGAGAGCATAATAATAAGTTACACAAAGGTCAGAATGGTAGGCGGGCACGTCTAGGACAAGACTATGGAATTTGTTGGAAGGCAAAAGCTAGTGTAGCGCTCCCAATATCAAAGCAACGGTAAGACACAACAATCAAATAAAATTACGGTAATTAATTATAATCCTCAACATTTAGTCCCAAAATAATACAAATTAAATCCATAACCCTATATTTCGGCCAGGGGTTCAACCAGTGGGCTTCTGGGTCTAGTCTACTAGCTCAAACATTAATAAACACTATACAATATAATATATATATATATATATATACATATCATGCAATTATTTAAAAATAAATACACGCAATACTTATAATATATAAAATGACAAAATTACCCCTATTTTGGAATATGGTAGTGACAAGTCTACCCTCCTTAAAAGAATTTCGTCCTCAAAATTTAAAATCCTCAATAGTTGTATTTACTCATTATATGTATTATTTTCCATCAAATTTAGATTCATCAAACCTATAATCATAAAGTAAATCCATATTGTTATTTCACAAAACTTTCATAATTCTTTAGATATCATATTCCTGAAAATCTTCAAGTTTAAAATCATATTCCATTTTTATCACAATCTCCTCCAAAAATTTTAAGTTAGTAACTAAATACAAGAATTTAATATCCAATCCTCTAATTTTAAATCCAATCAATGCATATTTAAAAAATTAAAATCTCATCCCAAAAATTTGAATTCAAAAACTAATCCATTAATCATCTTACTCCCCTAATTTAAATCCAATCGATGCATATTTATAAAATTTAAATTCTTATCCCAAAAATTTGAATTCAAACACTAATCCATTAGTGATCTTATTCCTCAATTTCTTTTTTTTTCCACACAATACTCAAACAATGTAATAGTTACAAATTCTTCAAATACAATATTCAATCATAAGTTTTTAAAAATTTATATCTTCTAGTCAATAAATATACTGATAATCTTCTTAATTCCTCAAAATTAAATGACAATTTCAATCATATCTTAATCTTCATAAAAATTAATAATTTAACAAATCGTCAATTCTGCCATATTAAGTTCTCAACTCTTTATTTAAATTAATGTTTATCCTCAAAATTTAAGGCACCTTGTCTCTCTTTGTCCAGTCATAACTTCTTCATTAATCTTTACTACAGTCAAACCCCCAACAATCAAAGTCTAGGAATATCCTATCTACAGTCACACAATATGCAATCTAAAGAAAACATACATGGTTATGGTCACTTTTGTCATGGTATTGCAGTCTCTGTCGGGGTGTACTACTAACTACATTCTAGCAAGAGAATCATTGATACAACTACGGTACTAAGAAATCAATCAATCAATAAAATAGACGAAAAAAGAACAAAAGGAAAGAACTGAACAAAATCCTGCTAACATAACCATGGTTTAATGATGCATCCAAAGTTGATACCTCTATCCCTTTAGGTACCACTGTTTCTACTACTAGCACACCCACTGCTAGCTCTCTTACCTACTACAATTATTTATACTAGTTGCTCTTATCACTCAAGTGCATACCAAGTGTAACACACCACACTAAGTAGTTCTCTCTCTCTAATACAACTTTAGATGGGCACCCAAGTCAGTTTGCAGTGCCATTTCAAGCATACTCAAGCCAACAGATCCTTACACATGCACTTCATCCACTCATATACTGTTATATATTTCTTACCCATCATAAAATTTTATCCTCAACATAAAATCCTCAAAATTTAACTTCTCGAACAATTTAAAATAAAATGTATATTTGTTCCTAAAAAGTCAAATATTCAAATATTGAAATAAAATTTTAATTACTTCCAAAAATCTTTATAGCTTTGACTATGTTTATGGAATTGAATTTGAATCCTCAAAAATTTTAATAACATAAAATATTAACTCCTCAAAAATTCCTAAAAATTAAAATTTATTTCCAATCTTCAATTTATAAATTTAAATCTATATCTATCTAAGTATACCTATATATTCACAGTCTCTAACACTCAAGGTACCCACAAATATACTAATTGTCTACACTCAACTGTGTACTGAATATTGCACTGTCTGGATTACTTGCACTATAACTTCCAATGATTTTCTATCCATATTAACTGATACACCAATCTAATATCATCACACGAGGTACTTACTGTTACTAGCACATTGCTCAACTAATCCTTGATATAGAACACTTTAGCACTCTTGGTATAGTAATATTAGCTTCATTATTAGTTTACCTCATCACATTGACTAGAACTCATGATCACTTGCACTTTCTATAATTCACATGTTTTACTTCACTCTCAAAGGCAGGCATATGGTTCCATATCTCGATTGATGTATACGTATCTTCTCTTAAATCTTTTACAGACTGGTACACTAATCAGTGATACACTTCACACCTTTCATGACCAATCTTGATATTCCTCTACCCATGGCACACTCATTAATACCCTTTTTATGCATATATATTCCTTTACTCTTGACATACCCAAGTATCAACTATCAAATTGAATATCATGCTCCATTAATTTTTAACGCAAATTCCTTGATACTTAATTGTTTATATAGATCATCCAACTTCATGAATTCACGACTATCCAGGACTGGCATGCTGACTCTGATACTTACTCTTGGAACCATCTGATACTCTTTACTCCTCCTTTCTACCTATAGTACCAACACTAACCATAATGACACATATGAGTTAACTCTAGATCGATGCCTACTGCTCACATATCCAACCAAGAAACACTTACAAACTCACAAGCCACACTCAGTCAATACTGATACAAGACACAGACATAATTGCAAGTCACCAATTATCATTCTACTAAGAATCTTCAAAGAAAAGAAGCTCAAAAAGGAACTGGATTTAAGACTGAAGGTATCTCTTAGCAAACAAAAAGAAGCGATGGAACAAAGTCCTGGAATAACATAAGTAAGTAAGTATTGAGATGATACTTTAAGAACCGATTTAAGATACAACCTGATAATCATACACGTTTGTCCAAAATCATGACACTCAGAATCCTCACCACGCCAGTAAGCATAGCTGCGATAAACAATAGGTTCCATGACTAAGGTATGCAACTCTATAATCACGTCATCTAGAATTCTCGCCACGCCAACCGGTATGGCTACGAGAAACTCTAAATTTATAACTAAGATATGTACATCCGAAGTCAGGTTCCTACATTTTTGCCATGACAGCTAATGTGGCTGCGATAAACTCTAGGCTCCATAACCAAAGTAGACGTTTTACCTTTCTCACTGTCCTCATCAACATTTGTCATCAGATGATACCATAAATTTTAGCCCATAAATTTTAGCTCGTAAAGTTTATCTTGATATAAAATTAAAACTCAACAACGATACCAAGAATTAAACTGATCAACAAGAATCAAATTCAATAGCAACAAGTGAGAGCGGACGGAACAAGGGGAAAAGATTTAAAATTAGAAATTATAATGAGATTCTCATGGGTCATCCCAGGAGTATCTCAATAATTTGTGATTGTGTATCCTCTCTCATCCTAGTATCCTATGTCCTATATCCTATCGCAGGCACGCAGTAGTACAACTAAGATGTCGCACTATCACGACATCGTACAACTTGCAAAGTCTGACCTGCATGGGTCGCCACTAAAAATGTGTCACGACCCGCACCCAGAATTTGGGCCCGAGTGCGTGGGTACGTCCAGCATACGCCGCAGCATCGGTGGTAGAATGCTGTCTAGGTCAATACTCTATCTAATCAATCTCACACGAATATCCAACTCCATAAGAAGACACAGATATCACCATATAATATAGAATACTCAATCACATAAACTAAAGCAGGATGAAATATCGAAGAAAACAATAAAATACAAGACAAGTCTAAACAACAATAAATAGTCTAACCTGCAATCAATAACATCCAAATCTCCAAGTACACCGGAAACAAGTCCTATATGTCACAGTCTGGAAAAAATATCCAGTCAGGATTGGAGTGAAGTACAAGCACTAACATCAGTTCCATTTATATTGACAAAAACTATAATATAGTGTAAAGAAATACAAGATGGATATGAATACTGGTAATAAAAAATACTGGAAATAGAAATACTGGAGCATATGTCATCATCAATGGTACTAGTAATGAACAGAAATATAAGTGTATACTAGAACCATGAACTGGAATATGAGTGGGTGCTAGAAGAATAACTAGAATATAAGGAATGCTATATCAATATACTAGAGATACATGCCAAGAACATCTAGCTAAGTGTGTGAAACATTAGCATATCATGTGATTGGCTTGGGACTGATCAGGCTTGTTACATATGATTAGCTATGATTCATGGAAGGTCAGGCTAACCATCCGGATAGCAATAATGTGAGCAATAGTTAGGCTAATCACATGTAACAGGCTATGAGACATGTAATGGTCAGACTACACCGACGTGAGGTGTGGGTGAGCTATGATTCAAGTAGATTTGGGTATGATCACATAAGCTACTAATATTTTCCCGTTTTCCCAGCTAGCACGATGGATCCCAATCACGTCTCCTACTCTACCAGAGCGGACAACCAATATCGATCGTCCCGAGCTGTGGATCGATGGAGCGACGTAAGTACTTATTATCAATTCACACATTTATACAATTTTTATTGATTCTAATAGTATATTATTTACTTATTTAAGGTTCTTCCCGACCAAGGTTGCCATTGATCTGGGGGACGTCATGCGGGAGAACTTTTATGGCCCTTATATTAACTTCAGTAATGTCCCGCTGGATCGACGATTCATTTGGCTGGATATGCTGCGGGTATGTATAAGATTTTTATTTAGAATAATATATAATTTTTGATTAAAATGCTAAAAAATATTTTTCTAATTTGTAGAAGAAGTATTGGTGGCCGGATCATAGAGCATTTACGATCCGAAAGTTCCTTAAGACCGTCACCAGCAAAAGGTTCGGGATATGAACAATGATCAAAAGGCATTGGTGTCACATTCAGGGAATCTTCGTAAGAAGTGGCTCAAGGAGGAGTTCTAGGAGAATATGAAGGATAAGATGGAGACCCCGGCCTATAAGGCCAAGTGCGAGAAGGTGAGAACATCCCATGCTAAGGGTGGTCTCCACACAGGTGGCTCAAGAGCATTTTTGATGGATGATCAGTATTTTTTTTCTATTCGATTTTTTATAATTTTTATTTTTTATTAATTAATTACTTAATTTTTATAGTACGAGGAGGCCATCAGAGCCGGGGGAGACCCGAAGACCGTCGACTTTCCTGTAATCTTTTAGCGGATGCACAAATCGAAGAAGGATGGGAAGCTTGTAAATGAGCGAACAGCAAAAGCATACGTAAGTTGTGTTTATAAAATTTTGTCAACAAAATTTAATTATATTCTCTTTTTAATTTAACTATATTTGTTTACCCTAAAAAACTAACCTGAACTTTAATATTTTTACCTATGATATCTAAAAACCTTAACTCTAAACATAACCTATGATATATAAACTTAACTATAAACCTAATCTTAGTTGTAGTAAATAAAAAGATTAATCCTAACCAACGATATCTAAACATATTTACATAAATAAATATAGGAGACGTATGAGACGTTAGAGTACGGGGCTGAGAGCAGTACGCCGACTGAGAGAAACGATTAGTGGGTACAAGCTATCGGGAGAGAAAAATATGACAGCGTGTATGAGGCTGGATAGTTGGCATCCCAGCTGTCGGTTCTTTCCAGATCTCCTCCGACGGCTCCTCCAGCTCCATTAGAGCCCGGCCCCGACGTTTCTTCTGGTGCTATGAGTTTGAAGCAGACCAAGACGACTCTGTTATAGGTACATAGGCAGGTTAGACAACTGACAGAGTCTCATGATCCTGCAGCTCCTGCTCCTCCGACGGCTCCAACGATGGCTACTCCATCTTCTCCTGCGGCTCCTCCCACTCTATCCTCGATTTCTTCTGCTGCTCCGCCTATCGTTCTTAAAAATCTATAGCAGATCATCGCTGCAGTTATGATGCAGTACATGGCTAGCAGATAGCCGCCACTATCTCCGCCTCCACCGTCGACTTGATGTATTTTTATTTTTGTTAATTTGATAGTTTGTTGGTTGTACTGGTTGTATAACTTTATATGTTTGGATTATGGTAGTGTATGATAATTTATGGCTATGCACTTGTCTTTAATACGTTCTATTGTATTTGATGTGTTTGAATCTCTGATTAATTTTGTATAATGTTATAGGAGCGGGAAGTAATTGATTCTATTCTGGGAAAAAAATATTTATGTTTAGTGACGGACCAGCGACGGATTAGCGATGGAAAGCTCCGTCTCTAAATATGTCTGGTACCAATAATGTGGCACATATGTATCAAAAATAGTCGCTAAATCCGTTATCATGTCCATCGTTGTTAGCGACGGATTATCGACGAAAATCCAGTCGTTGAGATTATAGAAAATTTGGTAAAAATGGGCTCATATTTTTTGTCGCTAACCTGTCACTAATCCGTCACAAAATACAACGCCATAAATAATAAGTCACTAATCCGTCCCTGGGTTTCCGTCGCTAATTCGTCGACTTGGCAACGAATTAGAGACAAAAATTTGGCAGCAACACTTGTCATGACCCGCACCCGATATAGGGCACGAGTACGTGGGTACGTCCAGCCTATGCTGCAACATCGGCGGTAGAACGCTGTCTAGGTCACAATACTATCTAATCAATCTCACACGAATATCCAACTCCATAAGGAGACACATATATCATAATATAATATGTAAATACTCAATCACAGAACTAAAGCATGATAAGATATCGAAATACAACACAAGTCTAAACAACCAAATAATCTAACTCAAACAATAACATCCAAGTCTCAAAGTATGCCGGAAACAAATCCAGAACCAATAAACTGCTAAAAGAACTAACTGAATAACTAGTGATCTCGGCTAGACCTCCCAAAAATCACACCTAAACTACAAGGTCCAAGGCTGCAGCTACTCTCCCTGTGGTCCATAATATGTCGGACACCAGTCCTCTAAGTCGCAGTTTGGAAAAATATATCCAGTCAGGATTGGAGCAAAGTATAACCCAATAACAGTTCTAATTAATTGACAAGGACTATAAAACAATAAATAGATGATGTTATAAACTGAGAGAAAATAATAAATAGATGCAATGGCAAAAGTAAAGAGAACAGGCAATATAGACAATATGGTATAGTCAGTACATATATAAAATGAAGAGAAAAGGAACAACAATATCATATACAGGGTAATGTAGTATATGAACTGAAATGAAGAACTGTAACTATTCAAGTGTTTAAAATAGTATCTTCGATATGAATAGTATCTTTGATATGTGATCAGCTTGGGAACATGTATGAGTGCTATATGGACTGGATAATCATAAGTAAGGTGTATGATTAACACTAACATGATATTATACTTGTACGATAGGGTTATGATCACATCTCTCACTAGCAATTTCTTCGCCCCCAACTAGTACAGTGGATCCAACCATGACACATCACGATACACGAGCAATGTCCAATATATCATGTACAATGTCTAATATCAATATCTAATATCAATGTCGTGTATAATGTCAATACGATAACCATTGTAACATCTCATGACCACAGATCCAATCTATATACTAGTCCGTGTAGTACAGTGTCAAAAATCAGATGTAATATTTCTAAATACTTGAATTATAGAAATTATCAAATAACGAAAATTATCAGATAATGTACTCGCCTGTGGTCCTGAGCGGGCAATACCAATAGCCTGCTCCCGAAGTCTTGCATAACGATCCAATGGTCATATATATATAATATAATAGAATATAGCATCAGTCGTTACGCTAGCACACAGTCATATATATATAATATAATATAGCATCAGTCGTTACGCTAGTACACACATAAACATTATTACACTGAACTAAGAAATACGCTAGGGGTGATAACTGGTCAACTAGCAGGGTCAAGTGTGCGCGTCTAAACGCACAGGTGTCATGTCCTCGAATACCGTTTACAACAAGACAACAACTAACACCAACACATTATACAAAACTCCAAATCTCGTATAGCACTAACACATGGTCTAGCTAGCAGGTTAGGGTACACATAAGGCAGTGAGTTACCAAATACATTTAATATATAAATATACATATAGCACTTTAGTATATTACCTAGTATTACCCAATACTATATTTATATTAATACACCTAGGGTCATACTTAATATATAGAAATATGTGACACCCACAATTAACAATTTAATTTCCATAAGGTAAACACTAACAACTAATTCCTAAGAAGTAATAATAAACCTAATTACTATTCACATATGCACACGTCTACACACTAGTTATTAGGGATCATGACTACACAGTGAAAAACAACACACAACAAAGATGGGTAAGTTTCGAACCTTGGCCTTGGCGTGCACGTGATCGTGGAGGGTGACGCTGACCGGAGACGGTGCTCGGGCTCCGACTAGGGTGGCCCCATGGTCGTGGGAAGGTCGAGGGTGATCGATGATGGCGATGATGATGATGATCATGATGGTGATGATGATGGTGATGATGGTGATGATGGTGATGATGATGATGATGATGATGATGTCGAGGATGCTCGTAGTAGAGAGGTCAACAGTGGAGTGGCCGGGAAGTCGAATGTGAACGAGGTCGTGCTCGGTGGAGGAGGTTGACCGGGGCTGGGAAGGTCGTGGTGACGATGGTGAAGACGATGGTGGCGAGGTGGTTACACTGCTCGACGGTGGCTGGAGCAAGACGAGGTAGGGGGTGATGAAGATGGGAGAAGGAGGCTGTGAACGGGGTGATATAGATGATGATGGTAATGGTGAAGACCCAGGCGGTCGGAAAATGGCATGGGTAGTCGACGCTGATGGAGTTCCGGCGGGATGGGAGTCGGGCTCGCTGACAGCGGCCGCAGTAGAGTCAGGGTGCTGCTGTGTGAGGTAATGGGAAGTTGGCGGTGCAGTCGGCTGTTGTTCAGGCAGAGAAGTCATGAAGCTCGGTGGTGCAGATGTTGACGGAGGAGGAGAGAAGAGGGTGGTGGACTATCATGGGGGTGGTGGTCCGGCTGTTAGGTGGCCGCGAGGACGATCGGGGATGATAGCAGCAGTGGATTGGCGGTGATGACGACCAAAGATGGGAGGAGTCGGGGACGAGGCTGTTCGTGAGTGGGTCGTGATGAACGGTTGATAAAGGGAGGAGGCGGTGGCTGCTATCCCGTCGAGAAGGGAAATTCGGCAGTTCAGTCCGGTTGTCCGCGGGATGGAGGTGAACAGAGAGAAAATGGAAGGAAATCAGAGGGTGGAGATGGTGTTGGGTTGAATGAAGGGTGGAGATGGCTTGAGAGAAAAGTTTTGGGTGTTGTGCACTCAAAAAAAAAAAGAGATTTCAACGACGCTGGGAGAGCTGATACGCTGGAGCAGATAGTTAATGGTTTGGAACAACCCATTAACAATTATTTGCAATTATCCCTGGGCAACATTGATGACCTGGTCCAGGCTGAATATGACTCTTTGACTGTGATGCTTGTTGGGGAGATGGAAACTCTGGGCAAGTCCATCGAGGCTCAGTAGAAAGAGATGAATGAAGATCATACTGTCTTGGATTATGTCATTCCCCAGCTGGCCAAGTACGAGGCCGAATATGAGGAAGAGGCAGCGAGGGTCCGCAAATTAAAAGATAAACTCGCTCAGGCAGAGGAGAAGGTTCTCTCTTTGTCGGCAGCTCGAGACGTGTTGAAGATCCGAAGGGAAATGTCTCAGCAGAACCTGGCGCGTGTGGGTATCATCCACGCAGATTATGTACGCCATTGGTCTGAAATGTCTGCCTTGAACAATGAGGAGGCAAGGTTGGAGCGGGCTCGCGCTACCATTTTAAGCTCCAGGAATGAGAAGATGGCCGCACTGGCGCAGCAGATCCGGGATTTGACTGCTCCTCCCCAATGATGTATTTTTTTGTTTCTCCTGTTATTTTTCGAAGATAATAAAGACACATTTTCTGACTTTGTGGGCCCATCATTTTAGAATGTGATAGGCTAGGGTGAAAGTGATATCAGAGGTATCATTAACATAATATTCTTTCGTTAAGGTTTTGCTGAATGGCGATCTATTCAGAGTTAACATGAATCCTGAAAGAATATAATCCAACTAAATTTGTATACTAAACACTATCAGAGGTATCATTAACATGATAGGTTTATAAATTAGTTAAAGATATCTCTTCGGAGGTCACATGAACCTGATAGAATATGATCCAGCTAACCTTTGTGCATGGTATCGTCAGAATAAGATCTTCGTCATACTCCGTTAAACGAAGGAGATCCAATATAGTAGAATTTGCAGTTGATAGTAGCCAAAAGAATTTTATTAGACTTGGCTAATCTGTAAGCACGATTTGCAATCCTATAAGAGCCCTCCATTTCTTTATGATTGTTTGCGCGAATTTTGGACATCATACTAGAGGTAATATGGACGTAGTATGATACCATATTTATTGAGGACATCCCATTGGGGGATTTTTTAGTGGACCTATTACTTTTTGGTGCACGAGAGTGCAAGTAATAATTTAGGACAAGCCCTGCCAGAGGTAATATGGACGTGGCAATTTTTGTGGACCTAACACCACTGGCGTACTTAGAGTTAAGTACGGTTGTTAAGTTGAGATGACAACCGATATCAGAGGTAATATGGACGTGATAATCGATAGCCAGACCAGGAAGGTTTGTTCAGAGGTAATATGAACATGACAAACTTTCGAGTTGTGACTCCACTGGGGGTGGAGGTATACATCTGCTCAGAGGTAAATGGACATGACAAATTCAGCTGGGTAAACAAAGAAATGTTTGGACAATAGTTCAGAGGATGTGAACTTGTGTCCAAAAAATTCACTGTGGAGTAATTTTCCTGAGTGGGGATAGACCTTAAGAATCCGCTGGGAAAACTTTAGGGACTCATCATCCGGTACCTCTTGAGGGAGCAAATTGTTATGTTAGAGTGAAATCAATTTGCAGTGATTGTCCCCTCGTTTATAAATGCAAAGTAATGACTTTAGAGTCGATCAACTCCTTGATTCTTCTTTTCAATACATAGCACGCCCTTGTGGGGTGATGAATGTACCGATGAAAGAGACAATAATCTGGGTCATCGACTTAGCCATCCCTCTCAGGGTATCGGATGTTGGGTAGCCGAAATTTGTGTTCTTTCATCAACATATTGAAGATTTCAATGATGTCATCTTCATTGAAGGAGAAAGTCCATTTTGGCCTTCGGGCTCCCGATGCCTGAGTTTTTCGATCCTCCGGGAAGATCGTCATCGTTGCATCATCTTCGGACTCAGAAGAAATTCTACCCCCAGCTTTGGATGCTGCCTTATTTTGTCGAGGTAGGCTACCCCCAGACATATCGTGGCATTTGTCCACAAAAGTTGATTTAGAAGGTCCTGCCTCAGGTTGTACAAGAATAGACTCTGAAGGTTTGGAGTTTGCAGGAGATGCATTATACCCCAACCCAAAACGAGCTTGTTGACAGTAAGAATTACCATACAACGGTGTTCGTCTGCCTTTCCCGTAGTTGAGGCCTTGTTTCAACTTCAAATCATAACCCATGCTTTGTATAATCTTTAAAGCTTGTGGGCTATACCTGTGGATTTGCATTTTGCCACCCTCAGACTCGCAAAATTCTTCTTGTACAATCGGTCTGTTCCGCATGCAACAGAAGACTATTGGATGCTGGTCGTCGCGAGTTGGAGGAACAATAAAGACAGAATCTTTATGTGGCTCATATGTCATGACGACATTAGATGTTGAAGCATCTTCCCACATGATCTCCCCACGTTTGATAGTTAGGGGAACTGAATCCTGGTTATGACTCCTGTCTTTGCGTTTCTGGATCAGATATTCATTCAAGTCAGGAGGATTAACAGAAGAAGAAGAAGAAGGTTTGTTCCTCCTGTTTACATCAGTTGGCATACAGATATTGGAAACCATAACTTTTTCCCTGCCACCTGTATACAGCAGTTCAGCCATCTAAGTAGCAGCTGATCTCCGAGGAGTATTTCTCTCCGCAAACCGGGCCTTCTTTACGCTGAGGGACTTAACCTGGCATAATTTGGAACTCTGCTCAGGTTGGCGTAAAATTGAGGAAGCCTTCAATCGGCCATCCGCTTCTCGCGTAATCTGGAGAGCGGTCAGATTCTTCCCTTGCTGGCGTAAAGGCCGAGAAGTTGAGTAGTCCGCCACTTGTTTTCCCTTGCGTAGATTGCAGGGACCATCTGCTTTTCCGTGGAGGGCAGATACTTTTTTACACACGGAGCGCTTTTGAAATTTCTGATTTGGCGCTAAGGCCTTGTCAGAAACTACGTCTGTCCCGCCAGCAATGGGAGACAAGTTTTTACGCGTGGAGCACGTTGTATACTTCTGGGTTGACGCTGAGGTATTACCAGAAGTTTTGTCTGACCCGCCAGCGACGGGAGACTGAGTTTTACGCGCAAGGCACGAAGTGGACTTCTGGACTAGCACTGAGGCATTGTCAGAAGTTTTGTTTGCCACGTCACAGACGGGAGACTGAATTTTACGCACAGAGTACGAAGGTTGCGCAGCTACAACCTTGTTGGTCGGAGAAACCTGAGAGTCGGTAGAAATGGTAGGGGATGTCCGGGGCATCCAGACTTTACGCAGTTTCCTGTTGTCTTGGATAGAGAGAGAGAGAGAGCTACCCCTGCTCGAAGCATATCTTCGTAGGCGAATTGGTCGAACTGGACGACCAAGGTCTTCTTCATGGATCCTACTGATACTGTATCGTGTTGAGCAATTGCTTTCTCGTCAGATGAGAAAGAGGTCCCCAGCAGAGTCGCCATCTTGTGTTTGATAATAAATAAAAGAAATAAAATAAGGTTTATACGAAACCCTTTCTTAGGTTTACAAACAAGAAGTACTATTAATCCTATACGAGGATATTAAGTACAATTTTTTAATCTGGGTAAATATTGCTATAGGAGTCTAATCTACAGTCGATCACTTTGTCCCTTGGACCACACGATGATGAAGAAGTACTGTAGAAGACGGAGAAGCTTCAAAGATTGCAAAGGGGAGTGGATGTTCGATGCCAAAATCGTCGATCACTACTCTCTGTCTATGCTCTGGATCCTTCTCTCTCAAAAATTAATTTCTGACCCTTCTCTTCAATTTTTTCGACCTTTCGACCCTGGACCTCCTTGGACGGAGGTCTCTATTTATAGGGTTTTAGTGACAGTAACCGTCCAGTCAGCGTAAAAGCAGGACAGTGGAGAGTGTGGCACTTTTTATGCGGCGGTTATAATAACTGTCACCCACGTATAAATGATCTTCTGAATAAGCGTGTGACGTGTGTCCCATTAAGAGATAATGCGTATAACTGCTGCAAAGAAAACGGCATGCAAGCCACGTAGGTAGATGTCCCTCGCGTAGAAAAGGTTGGCGTAGAAGCCAATAACTGTCACCATAGCGTAGAAGCCAAATAGTTGTCAGGTTGGCGTATAAGCCAAATAATTGTCAAATTGGCGTAGAAGCCAGGTAGGCGTAGAAGCCAAATAGTCATAGAAGCTTTGTAGGCGTAGAAGCCTTGTGCTGCATGGATAGGTAGCTTGCGTAGAAGATAGCCGATCCTCCTTCCTTGACTGAGGTCTTGAGCTAATTCTGGACCAAATAGCCCTATTACGCACCAATGCAAATGTAGCCTGAGTTGGCATAATTCGAGGAGATAGCGTACAATGTGCTCCTTATAGCTAAAAATAGCCAGGTCGGCGTATTTCAAGGAGATAGCGTACAACGTGCTCCTTATAGCTGAAAATAGCCAGGTTGGCGTAATGTGCAGAGGTGATGATGTAGACGTATTAGCCGTAATTATGGCGTGCCCAGCCTTTGGAAATATAATCAAATCTCATGCATTTAATACAGAGATCTGCCACCATTCAGAGCATTAAATGCAGAGACGTGTCTCGAGCTCTGTACGAAGATCTGTCACCATTCTGAGCATTAAATGTAGAGACGTGTCTCGAACTCTGTACGAAGAGCAGCTTTTGACGTGGTAGTTCATTTTGTCTTCTACTGAACGTAAAAGCTCACATCTGCCTGTGTAAAACTAGGCAGCATATTCCCTTGTATGCGTAAAAGCACTTTGTATCAGAAAAATGTCACTAAACGACGGTTTGGGTCTCTGTGCCGCACCATCATTACAGCCGTCGTCTGGATAGTCGTGCAGTACTCTTTGTCAGGAGTCAGGTTCACTGCATGATCTGACAGATTCATTCGAGGAATACGAAGCGTTCCTCGTATATTTCCATGCTGCAAAAAGCGGATGAGTTTTACGCCATAAAGGCGATATAATACCCCTTTTTACGCTGAAGCAGCCTGGAAATACTGCATTACGCGGATTTCCCTTGAGCTTATATTTTATGCTGCACTAGCGATAAAGCTCTATTTGTATGCCGATGGCTCTGAAGTCATATTTTATGCAGCCCAGCACTAAAATGCTGCGTATAACTCTACAGCGTATTTTTTATGCTTCTACAGGTGCACTACCAGAATGAGTTAAATTAGCGACGCCTGAAAACGTCGCTAAATGGCCTAAAAATATCGCTAAAAAAAATTAGCGACATAATTAAATCGCATTTAAGCTAGTCGCTGACATAAAAAATGTCGCAAATAGTCGCTATTGCGACGTTTTCTAGCAACGTATTTGCGTCGCTAATATTTTTAATATTAGCAACGTTTAGCGACTCAACGTCGCTAAATTAGTGACATATTTTGTGTGGCTAAACGTTGCTAAATTTTTTCTGTTTAGCGATGTTTTACAACACATTTAGCGATATTTTATTGATCTGGCAAATATTGCCATGTCAGTAATTTAGTGATATTCAACGACGTATTTAACGACGTATTCAACGACGTATTTAACGACGTATTCAATGACGTATTTAGCGACGTATATAAACGTCGCTAAATGCCGCTAAACGACGCTAAACGTCGCTAAATTTTTAGTGAAAAAAATAAAAAAAGATTGTAAAATGGTTTCCAAGCCAATCTTCCTACAGTTTATGAATTCCCAATTTATATAAATAGACCCGGAACAACTCTTCGTTGAATTTCTTAGGTTCATCGACCCCTTCGATGGAACACTCAACACCGGTAAATTAACATACATTTAATATGAATAAAACAAATACACAGACTTATAATAGTTTGTAAAAATAGACAGACCCGGAGCAACCTTCCGTTGAATTTTCTGGGTACGAAATATCATAAAAGTATATAAAATATGACAGTCACACAATAAACACAAAATAAAAGTATCACAGTCACACAAAAAGCACAATATAAAAGTATCACACTCACACAATAAGCACAATAAAAGTATCACAGTTACACCTTAACTTTTATCCAATTTCTCAATCTCTCAAGAAAATCCAATACACTGGGACAAAACCCAGTCCCTCAGATACTTCGCATAAGCAGCGTCTAGGTGATCAATCTCCATTATAGGTGCTGGGTGACTGGAACCCCCCCTTTGAGCTGGTGCCTGCCCAACAGTAGGAGGCACCACTTCCTCCTTAACAGTAGGAGTTGCCACTTCCTCCGTAACAAACGCTTCCAATTTAACAGTAGGAGGTGTCACTTCCTCCTTAATAGTCACTTCCTCCTTAACAGTAGGAGGTACCACTTCCTCCTTAACAGTAGAAGGTACCACTCTCAAACGACGTGCACGTGCTCGGGTCATGAGTGTCATATGGTAAGATAGATGAAAATAAAGAATATAATTGATAACAGATATAAATATATGTATCCATATAGTTAAAATAGATGTTATGTTCCACATTAAAAATATAGTACATGTATCGGTATCGGCCATATTCGGTCGATATCAGCCATATCGGGTCGGTATCGGCCGATACTAAGTTCAAACTCGTCCTCTTTTCCAAGCTTTGGTGCCACACTGGATAGAGTTGAACGAGGATGGTATTATATATATATATATATATATATATATATATATATATATATATATATATATTTATATATATATATATATGTATGTATATTCAAACAACAACAATAAAATATGCATTATAGTTTTCTATAGGTCTCATAATAATCTTTATTTTTGTAATTGATGTGACAATTATTGTGGGAGCATACAAATTTACAATGTCCAATATTAATTTTATAACAAGTGTCCCAACTAAATCCTTAATTTAGAAAATACTAAATATTTTATAAACTATCCAAATACAAAATTGTAAATACTTATTTATCGATACTGCGAACCCAACATAATTTAGCATCACTCCATAATCATGTTGCATACTGAGGTAGCCAAAGACTTGATAAAAATGTGCATCATTGGTAAAATTTTGTAGTTAATGGGAAGTAGTACATAATTCATGGATGGTTGCTTAGGTGTAATCCATCTACATAGGGACGTGTACTGCTTCACTGCCAAATGGTTCTGGCTTCTATGGAATTTACTAAGTTTGATTGTATGGTGAACTTTGTATCTGATGGACCATTATGTGCTCTATAGTTTCCTTCTGCTACTAATATTCATGTTTCTGAACAAAATATATAAGTTATATGATATACTTCTTTCTTTTTGCGAAAAATTATATTTTTAAAATTTCCATGTAATTAAGGAATTCTACCGGTATAATTTTATGTCAATATTTCAGTTGTTATATGTTCATGTTATTGTACTCATAGATAGTGTTTTCTTGTTACAACTTAGACATTTTACATTGTTAATGAACATGGGAGAAATAAAATTGTGCAATGTATGGGTTTAACAGTGCATTTAATAGTGCTAGTATGTAGTAGCTAGTGAAATATCTTTTAGATAATGCTGTGAGGTTGAAGTATATTACATTGGTGAGATAGTGGTAAATAGGAGCTGATAAATAGGAGTGCCACAAACACGTGAGTTGGTAAATATGAGCTGAAGCTTGAACTTTGGTGAGACAGTAGTAAATGATTTGAAAGGGCTTCCAATTATCGAGGGTCAACAGTTTGCTTGGAACAAACTCTTCATGCCCCGGATCATTTAGCTACATTTTGTCATAGTTGTCTATGAATGTCATTCCTGACTGATCAAGTGGCCTCTAGTTCACTATCATAAAATTAAATCATGGTAACTTATAATCTTGGGGAGGTTCTTTCATACAATAGCACAGATGATTACCCATTTTATTTATCTCAGCCATGTCAATCTTATTGTTCATTGAGAGTTAATAGGCCAAAAATGGTCCTTGTTGCTTCATTTGTATCTTTGATAGCCAAAATATGTTATTATGGTGCAAAGAATAATTTATCATCCCCTAGGAAGTACGGACACTCCAAAAACATGTCGTGTTCGTGTCATGTTGTATTAGACACGCATCACACACGCGACAGACACTCCAAAATACTCTTTAGTAAGTAGCTATATAGGAGTCGATAAGGAGCAAAAGTAGCTTTACCATATTTGTCTTTGTTTTCTCAAGTGAATATTGATATTTTTCGGGTACTAAATTTTATAACAAGGTACGATCTCTATGGATGTGGACTTGGACCAGCTAGGAATATGGAGAAAGCAGTATATTATTGGATGTAGTTAAATTTGGAGGGAAAGTGTAGGTGTTACAATATTTATATTTATTTTGTCCAAGTGAATATGGGTTGTTCATATACTACTTTTAATATCCATATATGATGTAAATAGATCTGGACTCGAACCAGATACTATAAGGGGAGCAAAATATTAATTAATATAGTCTCTCTCTCGGAGATAAATGTGGGTCTTAGCATATTTATAATTGTTCTTTATACGGATACTGTTCCGATACTAAATTAGACATCCAACTTCGAATATTTAAAATCCTTTTTTAGCATAGGGTAACTTAAATTGTGTAATTTCACTGTATATGAATTAATAGTATATTTTGTATCTACTATACGTATATGTATATATATTTTCTGAACAGACAAGATATCAAATTTTCTCAGAAACAAGATAAAGATTCCGATATCGATACTGTGAACCCAACTTAATTTATGATCCAATGGACATTGGTGGCCACTATCGCATATGATATCTAACACTGCAATTTTTAGCAACAAACTATAGTACCTTCTGGAAGATAAAAATCTATATAACGCTGTCTATGTCTCAATAGTACCTTCTGCAATTTTTAGTATTGTCACGACCCGCACCCGGTATTTGGGCATGAGTCGTGGGTACGTCCAACCTATGCCGCAGCATCGGCGGTATAACGCTGTCTATGTCTCAATAATACTAAACATAACTCACAACCTGTCAATGATATCAACTCCATAAGGAGGACAATGAATAATGCATTGCTCAACAGCTAACAATATATACTCAATCACAATAGCTATAAGAAATAAATGGCACGATAAAAGATAAGAAGTACTGACATAAGTCACGCACAACGACTCAAATAGAGATAAACTACAGTCTAGCTATCCAACATAAATAGTCTCAACAAGTCTCAAAATAAACTCAACATAAGTCTCAATATAAGCCTCAACATAAACTCAAAATAAGTCTCAAAGATGCATAAAATAAACTCAAAATAGTGCACATTGAAATTTACAGGAATCTAAGATGACGTTTGGTTCAATTTTTTGAGGATAGGAAATCGATTTTAGATTTTAGATTTTTTACTTTTGTTTGATTGTAGAATTGAAAACTAGGAAGGAAAATGAAAATTTTCATATTTTCATTAGCGTGAAAAAATAATTCTCAAGGTCCCCCTTGAAAATAATTTTACTTTTCTAGAAATGTTGTTTGAATATTTGTTTGGACAATAAGACCCTCATTTTACTAAATTTAATTGATAGAACATGAAATGATATTTATAGAAAATTAAATAAATTAATAATTTTTATATGAAAATATTGAATTTATTTTTCATAGAAAATGAATGAAAAATAAATTTCTAAAAATATAAAATCTTGAACCAAACTAGCCCTAAGATATTTCATATGGCGGAAGGGTGAAAACCTAGATGAGAAGAACTCGGCACTGGCGATGGGATGTTTTCGGCATTTGACAAAGCTCCGATGCCACAGGAAGTCGTAGGTGTTCAGTTGATCGGAGATGTTCGCTGCAGCTCGGCACACGTGAAGATGAGATGATTGCTCTGTGGTGGTGCAACCCCGCTCGACTGGCTCGGGACTGATATAAATCGGGGCTGCGAGGATGGTAATAACGGCTCATAGGTGTGGCCATACTAGTGTGCCGGTGAATGAAGGAGAGGAGTTGCTTATCATGAGCTGGAAAGGCTCAGGCCGTACTAGTGTGCTTCTGCAGGCTCTGGAATTTGCAAAGGAGAAGAACCGTTCCTCCACACAAATTTTGAATCTTCATGATTGGGTTTGGATCCGTGTTCAATGAGAGGTTTTGTGCTGCTTGGCTTTAGTAGCGGGAAGGGTTCAAAGAAATGAATATAATTAGGACGGACGATGATGAAGATGTCTGAGCTATCAGTTGAATTGAGATCTTTGACTTGGTCGAACGAGATACGAACAAATGTTTGAGGACTGATGACTGACACATTCTAAGCTCAAGGGACAAATAAGAGGATGGATCTGAGGATACCACTCGCCTTGTGCGAGAACGGTAAGCGCGAGCGGCTGAGATGACCAGTCCCGTAGGAAGTTTTTGTCATGTGCAAACGATTGATGGGTACTGATGTCGACAAGATCCGTTTGTGGACGACAAGAGCCTGCTTACGAACTTCCGTGATGATGATAAAGATGTCTGTGTGAACGATGATCCACACGAACGTTTAAGAAAATATGATGACTGGCATATTCTCATTCAGTTTGGAAAAAAAAATGGTGGACCGGTTCTTCCAAAAAAAACTGAAGAGATTTTGTAGTTATTCGAACAACAAATTGTTGTGCTCCCATATTGCCATATTGGCTCACGTTAGCAAGGGAGTGATCACCTGTCTTTCGTTAGCAAGGGTGTGATTTATATGGCACACATTAGAAAAATGTGATCCATTTGGCTCACGTTAGTACGTGTGAGGAAATTGAAATGTTGGGTTGTTCATAAATGGTATGAATTAGAATCGTAAGGATTGGTTTGAATATTGGATTAGAAAGGATTTAAAAATTAGGGAGCTTAGACCCATATATATATAAAGCTAGCTGGGCTAAGTCTTGAGAAGCAGAGCAAAATAAAGTTGGGCTTGAAGAATTCAAAGGGTTGGGTCTAGAGATTTAAAGCCAAAAATTTTAAATTGGCTAAACTAATTATTAAATCAATTTACTACTAACATGCAAGTTATTTAATATACTAATAATTAAATATAACTTCAAAATTTGAAGTTAAAATATTAGTATTTATTTATTTTAAAAAAAATTGGGAAAGTTTACACTCTTTTCCCACTTAAAAGAATTTCGTCTTCAAAATTAGAGTGATGACTAACGAATTCCTACTATTTAAAGCAAGGGTCGGTGAATCATACCTCATCCATCCTCTCTTTAGCCTATCTTGTCCTCTTGCTAAACCTCGAAACAGTAAACAAGTCAGAATAGGAAAACAAAAATTTGAAAAGTTAAAATTGTATTGAAATGCAATATGTAAATTTACATCTTGGTCTTCAAACAAGTGAGGAAAACGTTTCCGAATAAAATCCTTGCGCTCCCAAGGGGACTCGTCCAGTGAGTGATGCTTCCATGCAAACTGGACTAGCCAAATAGTCTGCCCTCTCAACGCCCTCTCCCTCCGGTCAATGATCTCAACTGGTTGTTTCTTATTAGATAATCTTGGTCTGACGGTGATCTCTGAGTGGACCAATATGTGGCCAGGTTCTGGGAAGTATCTCCTCAACAGTGATACGTGGAAAATGTCATGCACGCCCACTAATGACGGTGGCAATGCTAACTGGTACTTCTCCAATTCGTTCCAATATATCAAAAGGCCCGATGTACCTCAGATTCAGCTTTCCTCTGTCCCCAATATCTCAAATATTTCTATTGTGGATCACTAAAATCTCGAAGTCTTATGGGATGCAATTCTCAAAATATTATTTTCTTAATCGCTAGTGTATAGTCTCTTTTTCCCCTTGTTTTAGATCGTTTCCTGTCATAACTTGCAACCTTTGAAATCTTGCAGTTTTATTCCCTAACGACGATCAATATGTCAGCATGTAGTCCAAAGTCATTTCCTACTCCTCGGATATGTATAACCTCAGTACGTAGTCATCATTTTTTACTTATACTAAAATCTCAAATTTTCGTAACACTTAAGATTACAGCTATTTCATTATCACTCAAAACCATATTTCTCTAATCACCAATTTTGCATCTTAGATCACGCGACCATGTCTTTCTGTTATCATTATTTCTACAAGCCCGTGTATCTCTCATGGATTGAAACCCATAATTAGGTACCCCCTATGAGTCTCCAATCATGGTATAATATTTTTAACTTCCAAGTATAGATCCCCAAAGCAGCCTTCGATCATCGAAGATTATTTATGAACTTACCAATTTACCTTAAATTTTTTTTTTAATTTAATATTCTCAAGATCAATAAATCCTTGAGGAACATTTACTTGTCGTCGAGAGCATTGTCTTACCCTAAGCCCGAGGATTCCTCAATTTTAGTTCATCTCTTGTATACTCCTTTTCCAATTATATATGGTCAACCTTGGTAGTATTTGTTGTCCTACATAGGCAGTCTACTATATCTAACCTAGGAACTATAACATCATGGATATTACTCTTCCCTCGGTATATGTAATAGACACTATCCAATTACTCCACCTTGGATATTAGTTTATTAATCCATATCATTAAATGTGAAATCCTTGAGTCAGTCTATTTGTATTTATCACTGCCAACCCAACAGTTAAGCATAACTAATATAGATTTAAAAGCTACACTCTTAGTTGCCCAAGCATCAAAACCATACAACAATCCTATCTAGCAATCTTTTTATAGGATCTCTAATGGTAAGTAGCAAGGGCCTAGGGATGAGGTGGAAACTTATGCAGATTTCAATCAGGCTAGCCATCGAGCAAGTGTAATTATTTTAACCTCCTAGGAATTTATGTAGAATCCTTCTAGTTGATTGCGTCCTTCAATACTCCTATATATCTGGAGATCACCTCTTTCCTTTCTAGGTCTAGTATTCCCGAACCAAGTTTACACTGGTAAAAAATTTCATCTAATATATATAACCTCACATGCTCTTAATGTACTGACATCTTGAAGTATTTAGAATATTCTATCAAGCTCTAGTAAGAACCAAGTGAATAATTCTCAGTTTGGCGAAACCAATCAATATATTTGGACAACTTGCATATTTTTCTAATACATCTTATTCTAGTCTATATTCTTTATATCATCGATTTCTCCTCTCAATTCTATTTCGTCGAACTTTATCATCCTATGGCTAGTCATAATCCATATTTTCTTAGTCCATAAGATTATCTTTAGGACCTTCCTCCAACTACAATGTTACACATTGTGATCACTAAGGATTGTGTTTTATAAAAAATAATCAATTCTTCTTGTGGATCATTCATGTTGACATCGCCAAAAAAAAAAGTTCGGCTAACTTTTTATTGATTGGGAATTAGAAAAGGGTACAAAAGAATCCCTAATCCAGAAAGATCTAAGTACAATAAAAAAAAATAAGATCTGGACAAGTATGATGGTGGAGATCGAACTCTGCAGCGGCTCCATTACTCCGTTGATGATCCGGGACCAAGGAGGTTGACGAGGCTTCGAATGTCGCTTCTATCTTCTTTTTTTCTCTCTCTTGTCGTGGTGGTCGTTCTGGTCCTCTCCTTTATTTTTATTTTTGCATATAGAAAAAGCCCATTATTTATAGCCTTAGGAAGGCCTTTGTGCATGTATGTGCACATATTATGTGGCGACGCATATTGTAGTTGGGGTTGCTGATGCCCATAACACTCGTGACACATGGCATACTCTAATTATAATAATTCTGATCTACACCTTGGGAACACTGCCACTCGGCGCATGAAGATTGACAGGTTGTAGTGGCGCATGACACTGCTCGGCTCATGGGAATACTGAAAAAGTAGTGGCGGATGGCGCTACTTGGTATATGGGAACATTACAAATTTAGTGACACATGTCGCTGCTTGGCACCTGGCAACATTGAAGAATTAGTGGCGCATGGCGGTGCTTGGCACATGGGAACACTACTTGGATTGTTGATGGCGCATAGCTATGGACTGCTCTGGCGCATAATTTTGGATCACTTTGGCACATGATATAGATTTTTTATGCTTCTACAAGATCCCCTTCAAAGTTTCTAAACTTAAACTTTTTATGTTTTAAGTTTGGAATACTTTGAACAGAAGCATGGAGGAGATAGGAGCATGTGTCGCTGCGGCGTATGTATGAGATATCTATAGCTCGGCACATTAAGTCGTTTGGCCCATTAGATTGTTTGGTGCATCAAATGTTTGGCGCATCGGGTATAGCCTTGCTGCTCACAGGGTGTCAAATCAGTGATGACTGACCATTTCTTAGGCAGAGATTCATCCATTAAATATCAAGTTCATTCCCGGCTTAGGTGCCTAGCAATTCGTGCGCCATTAATGGCTTTCTTGCTATAAATAGCGGGCTAGGGGAGAGAGATGATATTGTTCTTTGCCTTTACCTGATGTCTCTGCGGGAGATGAGTGTAGGGAGATCTGTTGAGCGGTTCATTGATCCCCTCCCTATGATGGTCGATCATCCGACCGTCGTCGGTGGAGGTAAGGAGTGGAACTTTTTTCTCTCCATCTTTGGGTCATTTGAACATTTTGGCACTGTATCTTTGAATGGGTGAAGAATCACCCCTTCATGCACAGGTAATTCTTCTTGGCCTGACGCACATGGTCATTGTCGAAGGGCTTCGTCCTAAAGATGCACCAACGGTGACAGTTCTTCCTCAGTGGCATGGGTGACGCTATTTCCGGATACTCATCTGAGGCATGCACTGAGAAGCTATGCACGACCACACTACATGGATGCATTCGCCTCTACACGATGACGGTTGCGCATGTCACGACCCGCACCCAGAATTTGGGCACGAGTGCGTGGGTACGTCCAGCCTACGCCGCAGCATCGACGGTAGAACGCTGTCTAGGTCAATACTCTATCTAATCAATATCACACGAATATCCAACTCCATAAGGAGATACAGATATCACTATATAATATAGAATACTCAATCACATAAACTAAAGCACGATGAGATATCGAAGAAAACAATGAAAAACAAGAGAAGTCTAAACAACAATAAATAGTCTAACCTGCAATCAATAACATCCAAATCTCCAAGTATGCCAGAAACAAGTCCTCTATGTCACAGTCTAGAAAAAATATCCAGTCAAGATTGGAGCGAAGTACAAGCACTAATAGCAGTTCTATGTATATTGACAAAAACTATAATACAGTGTAAAGAAATACAAGATGGATATGAATACTGGCAATAAGAAATACTGGAAATAGAAATACTGAAGCATATGACAGCATCAATGGTACTAGCAATGAACAAAAATACAAGTGTATGCTAGAACCATGAACTGGAATATGAGTGGGTGCTAGAACAATAACTAGAATATAAGGAATGCTAGATCAATATACTAGAGATACAAGTCAAGAATATCTAGCTAAGTGTGTGAAACATTAGCATATTATGTGATCGGCTTGGGACTGATCAGGCTTATTACATATGATTAGCTATGATTTATGTAAGGTCAGGCTAACCATCCGGATAGCTATGATGTGAGCAATAGTCATGCTAATTACATGTAACAGGCTATGAGGCATGTAATGGTGAGGCTGCACCGACGTGAGGTGTGGGTGAGCTATGATGCAAGTAGAGTTGGGTATCATCACATAAGCTACTAATATTTCTACGTTTTCCCAGCTAGCACGATGGATCCCAATCACGACTCCTCGTAACAGGTCTCGATGATGCCAACTCGTGTATACAACAGTGTCAGAATCATGTACGATATACAACTAGAATCATAGAGATAATTAACATAATAAAAACTGTCAAAGAATGTACCCGCCTGTGGTCCTCAGCTGGAAATACCAATGTCCAGTTTCCAAAGTATCGTCTGAATAATCCAAAAGTCCTATAGACATTATTTAATGACAATACAAAATCAATCGATACATTAACACACGCAATCAATAACACAATGAACTCAGAGACTACGCTAGGGGATGACACTTGTCATCTAACAGGGTCAAGTGTGCATCTAGTTGCACGAGTGTCACGTCTGTAATTGCTGTGCATAAACTAACAATCAAAATAATACGGGTCTCGCCAGTATGTCAGTGTACATAAGGCAATCTACTGACAATTTACTGGGTCACAGGTCAATGTAAATACGGGATATCCATAATTAATACTAGGGTCTCAAGGTACACATATAAATATATATAGTTTTAGCTAGCATATAACATTAAATTACTTACAATTTATATATATACCAATTATATACATACTAAACATATACTAATTGAATACATATACTATATATATATGTGTATATATATATACCAATTATATATACTAACATATACTAATTGAATACATGTACTATATATATATATATATATATATATATATATATATATATATATACCAAATACATACCCATATACCAATTATATACCAATGAACAATACATGTATATGCGTACGAGTACGTGTACGCAACAAGAAAAGGGTATCTTGAACCTGTGCGCGCGGGAACGAGGTGTTCGACGAGTCGTCGAGGAGGGTGCTCGGTTTAGTAGTGGACAGCGGGTTCTGGCGGTCGTACAGGCGTTCAGTTGTTGTCATCGTCGGGATGGCAGCGGGGTCGTCGACGGGGTCGTTCGGGCTTCAGGCGAACAGGACAGCGGGTTCAGCGGGAGATGGGTGCGGCGTTCAGGCGGGAGGCTTCCGACGAGTCACAGCGGGATGGTCGGGTGCTCCGGCGAGGAGTGGTAGTGTTGACGGGAACGGTGGCGGGCTCAGGCGACTGCGGGTGATCACCGGGGGAGAGGAGGTCTGGCCGGGTTGGTGTAAAGTCGGGTTCGACTCAGGTCGAGGTAGGTCTGCTCAGGTTCGAGCGGAGGAGACGATGGGAATGATAGCTGCTGCTATGACGTGATGACAGGGGTGAAGGCGAGGTCGAGAATGGCGGGGCTCCGGTGAGTTCAGCGGGGTCGACAATCGAGGGAAGAACGGGGACGAGATCAGATGAGGATGGCGGGGCATCGTGGTAGAGTTGCTCGGCGCTGTGGGGGTTCAGCAGCGGGTCGAGGTCGAGCATAACGGCTCAGGCGAGGGGCTGGCTTCGGTCGGTTTGACAGGAAGGGGTGGTCGGACGGGTTGGCGAGGTAGGGAGGAAGGAGATGAACAGGAAGGGAAGGTGTGGTGTCGGCTGGGAGTAATTAGGGTGAAGGGATGAATAAAATAGGAAAAGTGAAAAAGAATGATATATATATATACATGTAAAGGGGGTTGGTTTGACCTAGAAAAATTTGGGCTTGGTCAACATCCTCCTTGGGATTGGTCATGTAGGTATTTCAAAGGCTATGATTTCATTGATTCAAAATGGAGGGTTAGGATTACATTGATTCAAAATGGAGGGCTATAGTTTTTGGAGGGTTGGTGTTGAGTGTTACACACTCTAAAATTATGGAAAAATTCACATGAAGGAGAAATGGGTTTCTTCATGTGTTGTGTCTAATGGAGTGGACACCACAATGCACTTTTGCATAAAAGTGCCCAACAATTAGAAAATTACACAAAGTTGGGTTTTTGGTTTAATTTAATTAAAATAAATATAATTGTTGTTCTAAAATTAATTAGAAGTACATAGGGATAAAATTAGGTGGGACACAAGTGTCATGAATGAAGAAGACTTAGAATATAATATTATCATAATTTGGGTTGCACAAAATGGGTCAAGATTGTATCTCCAATTTCGATTGGAACACAAATAGATACAAAGTCGGATTTATTTGGAATTTAAAATAAACGTCTGCGACGAATGTTGTGCGACTAAAATAAAACACAAGAGAGCATAATAATAAGTTACACAAAGGTCAGAATGGTAGGTGGGCACGTCTAGGACGCTCATAGCGCCTTACGATGAAATCGGTGTTCAAAAAAAGGTTTAGCTATAAAGAAGGCGGTTAAAGAGAGTTCTAACGTGGGGGGCTATGGAATTTGTTGGAAGACAAAAGCTAGTGTAGTGCTCCCAATATCAAAGCAACGGTAAGGCACAACAATCAAATAAAATCGCGGTAATTAATTATAATCCTCAACATTTAGTCCCAAAATAATACAAATTAAATCCATAACCCTATATTTCGGTCAGGGGTTCAACCAGTGGGCTTCTGGGTCTAGTCTACTAGCTCAAACATTAATAAACACTATACAATATAATATATATATATACATATCATACAATTATTTAAAAATAAATACACGCAATACTTATAATATATAAAATGATAAAATTACCCTTATTTTGGAATATGGTAGTGACAAGTCTACCCTCCTTAAAAGAATTTCGTCCTCAAAATTTAAAATCCTCAATAGTTGTATTTACTCATTATATGTATTATTTTCCATCAAATTTAGATTCATCAAACCTATAATCATAAAGTAAATCCATATTGTTATTTCAAAAAACTTTCATAATTCTATAGATATCATATTCCTGAAAATCTTCAAGTTTAAAATCATATTCCATTTTTATCACAATCTCCTCCAAAATGTTTAAGTTAGTAACTAAATACAAGAATTTAATATCCAATCCTCTAATTTTAAATCCAATCAATGCATATTTAAAAAATTGAAATTTCATCCCAAAAATTTGAATTCAAAAACTAATCCATTAATCATCTTACTCCCCTAATTTAAATCCAATCGATGCATATTTATAAAATTTAAATCCTCATCCCAAAAATTTGAATTCAAACACTAATCCATTATTGATCTTAATCCTCAATTTCTTTTTTTTCCACACAATACTCAAACAATGTAATAGTTACAAATTCTTCAAATACAATATTCAATCATAAGTTTTTAAAAATTTATATCTTCTAGTCAATAAATATATTGATAATCTTCTTAATTCCTCAAAATTTAATAACAATTTAAATCATATCTTAATCTTCATAAAAATCAATAATTTAACAAATCGTCAATTCTGCCATATTAAGTTCTCAACTCTTTATTTAAATTAATGTTTATCCTCAAAATTTAAGGCACCTTGTCTCTCTTTGTCCAGTCATAACTTCTTCATTAATCTTTACTACAGTCAAACCCTCAACAATCAAAGTATAGGGATATCCTATCTACAGTCACACAATATGCAATCTAAAGAAAACATACATAGTTATGGTCACTTTTGTCATGGTATTGCAGTCTCTGTCGGGGTGTACTACTAACTACATTCTAGCAAGATAATCATTGATACAACTACGGTACTAAGAAATCAATCATATAAATAAAATAGACGAAAAAAGAATAAAAGGAAAGAACTGAACAAAATCCTGCTAACATAATCATGGTTTAATGATGCATCCAAAGTTGATACCTCTATCCCTTTAGGTACCACTATTTCTACTACTAGCACACCCACTGCTAGCTCTCTTACCTACTACAATTGTTTATACTAGTTGCTCTTATCACTCAAGTGCATACCAAGTGCAACACACCATACTAAGTAGTTCTCTCTCTCTAATACAACTTTAGATGGACACCCAAGTCAGTTTGCAGTGCCATTTCAAGCATGTTCAAGCCAACAGATCCTTACACATGCACTTCATCCACTCATATACTGTTATACACTTCTTACCCATCATAAAATTTTATCTCCAACATAAAATCCTCAAAATTTAACTTCTCGAACAATTTAAATAAAATATATATTTGTTCCTCAAAAGTCAAATATTCAAATATTGAAATAAAATTTTAATTACTTTCAAAAATCTTTATAGCTTTGACTATGTTTATGGAATTGAATTTGAATCCTCAAAAATTTTAATAACATAAAATATTAACTCCTCAAAAATTCCTAAAAATTAAAATTTATTTCCAATCTTCAATTTATAAATTTAAATCTATATCTATCTCAGTATACCTATATATTCACAGTCTCTAACACTCAAGGTACCCACAAATATACTAATTGTCTACACTCAACTGTGTACTGAATATTGCACTGTCTGGATTACTTGCACTATAACTTCCAATAATTTTCTATCCATATTAACTGATACACCAATCTAATATCATCACACAAGGTACTTACTGTTACTAGCACATTGCTCAACTAATCCTTGATATAGAACACTTTAGCACTCTTAGTATAGTAATACTATCTTCATTATTAGATTACCTCGTTATATTGACTAGAACTCATGATCACTTGCACTTTCTATAATTCACATGTTTTACTTCACTCTCAAAGGCAGGCATATGGTTCCATATCTCGATTGATGTATACGTATCTTCTCTTAAATCTTTTACAGACTGGTACACTAATCAGTGATACACTTCACACCTTCCATGACCAATCTTGATATTCCTCTACCCATGGCACACTCATTAATACCCTTTTTATGCGTATACATTCCTTTACTCTTGACACACCCAAGTATCAACTATCAAATTGAATATCATGCTCCATTAATTTTTAACGCAAATTCCTTGATACTTAATTATTTATATAGATCATCCAACTTCATGAATTTACGACTATCCAGGACTGGCATGCTGACTCTGATACTTACTTTTGGAACCATCTGATACTCTTTACTCCTCCTTTCTACCTATAGTACCAACACTAACCATAATGACACATATGATAAAACTATCACTACAAGGTACTACGCTATGGGTTAACTCTAGATCGATGCCTACTGCTCACATATCCAACCAAGAAACACTTATAAACTCACAAGCCACACTCAGTCAATACTGATACAAGACACAGACATAATTGCAAGTCACCAATTATCATTCTACCAAGAATCTTCAAAGAAAAGAAGCTCAAAAAGGAACTGGATTTAAGACTGAAGGTATCTCTTAGCAAACAAAAAGAAGCGATGGAACAAAGTCCTGGAATAACATAAGTAAGTTAGTATTAAGATGATACTTTAAGAACCGATTTAAGATAAAACCTGATAATCATACATGTTTGTCCAAAATCATGACACTCAGAATCCTCACCACGCCAGTAAGCATAGCTGCGATAAACAATAGGTTCCATGACTAAGGTATGCAACTCTATAATCACGTCATCTAGAATTCTCGCCATGCCAACCGGTATGGCTACGAGAAACTCTAAATTCATAACTAAGATATGTACATCCGAAGTCAGGTTCCTACGTTTTTGCCATGACAGCTAATGTGGCTGCGATAAACTCTAGGCTCCATAACCAAAGTAGACGTTTTACCTTTCTCACTGTCCTCATCAACATATGTCATCAGATGATACCGTAAATTTTAGCCCATAAATTTTAGCTCGTAAAGTTTATCTTGATATAAAATCAAAACTCAACAACGATACCAAGAATTAAACTGATCAACAAGAATCAAATTCAATAGCAACAAGTGAGAGCGGACGGAACAAGGGGAAAAGATTTAAAATTGAAAATTATAATAAGATTCTCAAGGGTCATCCCAGGAATATCTCAATAATTTGGGATTGTGTATCCTCTCTCATCCTAGTATCCTATGTCCTATATCCTATCGCAGGCACGCAGTAGTACAACTAAGACGTCGCACTATTACGACATCGCACAACTTGCGAAGTCTGACCTGCATGGGTCGCCACTAAAAATGTGTCATGACCCGCACCCATAATTTGGGCCCGAGTGCATGGGTACGTCCAGCATACACCGCAGCATCGGTGGTAGAATGCTGTCTAGGTCAATACTCTATCTAATCAATCTCACACGAATATCCAACTCCATAAGAAGACACAGATATCACCATATAATATAGAATACTCAATTACATAAACTAAAGCACGATGAAATATCGAAGAAAATAATAAAATACAAGACAAGTCTAAACAACAATAAATAGTCTAACCTGCAATCAATAACATCCAAATCTTCAAGTACACCGAAAACAAGTCCTATATGTCACAGTCTGGAAAAAATATCCAGTCAGGATTGGAGTGAAGTACAAGCACTAACATCAGTTCCATGTATATTGACAAAAACTATAATACAGTGTAAAGAAATACAAGATGGATATGAATACTGGTAATAAGAAATACTGGAAATAGAAATACTGGAGCATATGTCATCATCAATGGTACTAGTAATGAACAGAAATATAAGTGTATACTAGAACCATGAACTGGAATATGAGTGGGTGCTAGAAGAATAACTAGAATATAAGGAATGCTATATCAATATACTAGAGATACATGCCAAGAACATCTAGCTAAGTGTGTGAAACATTAGCATATCATGTGATTGGCTTGGGACTGATCAGGCTTATTACATATGATTAGCTATGATTCATGGAAGGTCAGGCTAACCATCCGGATAGCAATAATGCGAGCAATAGTTAGGCTAATCACATGTAACAGGCTATGAGACATGTAATGGTCAGACTGCACCGACGTGAGGTGTGGGTAAGCTATGATTCAAGTAGATTTGGGTATGATCACATAAGCTACTAATATTTCCCCGTTTCCCCAGCTAGCACGATGGATCCCAATCACGACTCCTCGTGACAGGTCTCGATGATGCCAACTCGTGTATACAACAGTGTCAGAATCATGTACGCTACACAACTAGAATTATAGAGATAATCAATATAATAAAAACTGTCAGAGAATGTACTCGCCTGTGGTCCTCAGCTGGAAATACCAATGTCCTGTTTCCAAAGTATCATCTGAATAATCCAACAGTCATATAGACATTATTTAATAATAATACAAAATCAGTCGATACATTAATCTACACAATCAATAACATAAAGAACTCAGAGACTACGCTAGGGGGTAACACTTGTCATCTAACAGGGTCAAGTGTGCGTCTAGTTGCACGGGTATCACGTCTGTAATTGCTATGCATAAACAGACAGTCAAAATAATACGGGTCTCGCCAGTACGTCAGTGTACATAAGGCAGTCTACTAACAATTTACAGGGTCTCAGGTCAATGTAAATACGGGATAACCGTAATTAACACTAGGGTCTCAAGGTACAGATATAAATATACATATAGTTTTAGCTAGCATATAACATTAAATTACTTATAATTTATATATATACCAATTATATACATACTAAACATATACTAATTGAATACATATACTATATATATATGTATATATATATACCAATTATACATACTAAAATATACTAAATGAATACATATACTATATATATATATATATATATATATATATATATATATATATATATATATATATATACCAAATACATACATACACCCATATTCTAATTATATTCCAATGAAGAATACACGTATATGCGTACGAGTACGTGTACGCAACAAGAAAAGGGTATCTCGAACCTGTGTGCGTGGGAACGAGGTGTTCACGAGTCGTCGAGGGTGCTCGGTTTAGTCGTGGACAGCGGGTTCTGGCAGTCGTGCAGGTGTTCAGTTGCTATCGTCGTCGGGATGGCAGCGGGGTCGTCTACGGGGTAGTTAGGGCTTCAGGCGAATGAGACAGCCGGTTCAGCTGGAGATGGGTGCGGCGTTCAGGCGGAAGGCTTCCAGCGAGTCGCAGCGGGATGGTCGGGTGCTCCGGCGGGGAGTGGTGGTGTTGACAGGAATGATGGCAGGCTCAGGCGACTACGGGTGATCACCGGGGGAGAGGAGGTCGGGCCGGGTTTGTGTGAAGTCAGGTTCGACTCTGGTTGAGGGAGGTCTGCTCAGGTTCGAGCGGAGAATACGATGGGAATGGTGGCTGCTGCTGTGACGTGATGACAGGGGTGAAGGCAAGGTCGAGAATGGCGGGGCTCCGGCGAGTTCAACGGGGTCGGCAGTCGAGGGGAGAACGAGGATGGGATCCGACGAGGATGGGATCCGACGAGGATGGCGGGGAGTTGCTCGGCGCTGTGGGATTTCAGCAACGGGTCGAGGTCGAGCACAGCGGCTCAGGCGAAGGGCTGGCTCCGATCGGTTGGACAGGAAGGGGTGGCCGGACGGATTGGCGAGGTGGGGAGGAAGGAGATGAACAGGAAGGGGAGGTGTGGTGTCGGCTGGGAGTAATTAGGGTGAATGGACAAATAAAATAGGAAAAGTAAAAAAGAATAATATATATATATATATATATATATATATATATATATATATACATGTAAAGGGGGTTGGTTTGACCTAGAAAAATTTATGCTTGGTCAACATCCTCCTTGGGATTGGTCATGTAGGTATTTCAAAGGCTATGATTTCATTGATTCAAAATAGAGGGCTAGGATTACATTGATTCAAAATGGAGGGCTATGGTTTAAGGAGGGTTGGTGTTGAGTGTTACACACTCTAAAATTATGGAAAAATTTACATGAAGGAGAAATGAGTTTCTTCATGTGTTGTGTCTAATGGGGTGGACACCTCAATGCACTTTTGCGTAAAAGTGTCCAACAATTAAAAAATTACACAAAGTTGGGTTTTTGGTTTAATTTAATTAAAATAAATGTAATTGGTGTTCTAAAATTAATTAAAAGTACATAGGGCTAAAAGTAGGTAGGACACAGAATGAAGAAGACTTAGAATATAATATTATCATAATTTGGGTTGCACAAAATGGGTCAAGATTGTGTCTCCAATTTCGATTGGAACGCAAAAAGATACAAAGTCGGATTTATTTGGAATTTAAAATAAAAGTCTGCGATGAATGTTGTGCGACTAAAATAAAACACAAGAAAGCATAATAATAAGTTACACAAAGGTCAGAATGGTAGGCAGGCACGTCTAGGACAAGGCTGTAGAATTTGTTGGAAGGCAAAAGCAAGTGTAGCGCTCCCAATATCAAATCAACGGTAAGGCACAACAATCAAATAAAATTACGCTAATTAATTATAATCCTCAACATTTAATCCCGAAATAATAAAAATTAAATCCATAACCCAATATTTCGGTCAGGGGTTCATCCAGTGGGCTTCTGGGTCTAGTCTACTGGCTCAAACATTAATGAACACTATACAATATAATATATATATACATATCATACAATTATTTAAAAATAAATACACGCAATACTTATAATATATAAAATGACAAAATTACCCTTATTTTGGAATGTGGTAGTTACAGCGCACGTATACGCCAGACTTGACGACGGTGTGCCTCTCCCCAAGCACATAGATGGCTAGACTATCGTGAGAGTGGCACATGTTCTTACGAATGCGTACCTTCTGACATTTATTTTCTATTGTCAATATTCTGACTTTGTTTGCACGTTGTACAGAGACCGCCTTGGATTGCTTGGGTCCTGATGGTGTATGGAAGAATATCATAGTTATCGTTGTTTATGATAAAAAAATACGTTACCCGGAGGATTGTCCGTGTCACGCCCCGATTCCGTAGTACTGAACGTCCTCGCTTGGGCTTCCCAAACCCCGGTTCTGTAGAGCCGTCGTCCTCGCTTGGCGTGATGTCGTACAAGCCTAGGGTTGTGCTTGCACAAGGTGTGCTCGTGCTTGTTTTGTAACACAGATATTTGAAGATAGAGTATACATCATTCATAGAGAAATTGAACACACATTTGAAATAGAAATAGTTCTTTATTGATAATTCTCTGAAATAAAAATATAAGGACCTCGAACGGCCGAGATAAAAAATGCCAGACTTGGCTTACAACTTGCAGAAAGATTAAAATAAGATACAATATTGCTCCATACATTATATCCCTTATTGAAATATTAAAACTCATGGACCACCTTCAGTGAGAGTCTTTTTCTCCACTTGGAATCTTCAAGTGCAAGGCTTCTAAAGAGTTGGACCAAAACCTTCAATATCCCCTCGCAGCAACCAAATTCCCAGCACCTGAGGATGCCCACAAACGTGGGTCAGTATGCAACATGTACTGGTGAGTGACTGCAACCAATCTTACCTAAATAGCCAACACTAAGTAGATATGTGAAAGCAGCAGTAATTATTATGATCTTGCTATGTTGCCTTAAGTTCAATTAACAATTCATATCTCAAGAACATAAGGAACACATATATTTATCACCATATTTGGAGATTCTTACCTATGGTCGTTCAGCCACGGTCGTTCAACCTTTCCCTCATATCCTCTTCGAGTTCCCATGTTGACTCATCGATGGAGTGGTTGCGCCAAAGCACGCGAACCAATGTAACAACTAGATTTCTTAACACCATTTCTTTTCTATCCAAGATTTGGGTAGGTTCCTCCACTTAAGTCAAGTCGGCCTACAGTCCCAACTGGCCGAAGCCCACTACATGACTTGGATCATTCACGTACTTTCGTAGTTGAGAAATATTAAATATATCGTGCACTTCAGCCAACGACGGTGGTAGTACGATCTGGTAGGCGATCGAACCTATAAACCCCCTGATTTTTAGATTTTAGATTTTAGATTTTATTATTTTGTTAATGGTATTATATAATTATTGAGATTAAGGGAAATTTTTTATTAATTTTTGCTAATTAGAATAATATAAATTTATCGACAGATAATTGTGTATATTTAATTAATTACAAATATTACACAAAAAATATTTTTGGGTGTACAACTATTATTAAAGTATTGAAGATTTTTTATAAAAATTATGTGGGGTTCAAACCTATATATATATATATATATATATATATATATATATATATATATATATATATACTATACTATACTACTGGAGGTATTTTAGCCTATGTATCAGAGCTTGGCACATTTACTGGAGACTACTTGCTGCTATGGGCTCCCCGATACAGAGCCTGTAGTGGTCTCAGCCTGAGTGCTAGTAATGCTCTCATTTGTATTTTACTTAGCTGGTTACATAGCTTATCCTGAGGATCTATTTTTATTTACTGTATTTTATTTGGCTTGAGTATTTTTTGTACCTTGCTATATACCCTGAGGACATGAATCCGGATTATGTCCCCAGGTACAACAGAGAAGGATTATCCAAAGATTTACGTGACATGAGCTAATGCTGGAGCAGTATTGGCACCAGAGGACGAGGTTGTGCCAGATGATTTCTCTTGAGTACTCAGTTACTTATTCAGTTATTTATGTTTAGTGTTATTTCATGCTTGAACTTATGGACATACGTATTGGTGTTATTCTCTTTCCTTTATTGTGTCGGGTTGTTCCCCTAAATACTACTTATGTGAACTTGATGATGGACTATATTTTGTTATCTATTATCTTGACTAGTCTATCATATTGTATTGTATTTACTTTCTTTGGATGAGATTAGAATTATACTGAGATAGATGGTGTAGACTTGAATTTATATTTATTATAGTTTAAGTGCACACTAACGGGTCCATTAAATTGGGTTTACCCATTGGAGTTGTGCTGCTGGCCATTGCCACGTGGCTAGTCCTTCGGTATTTTGAGACTGGTGTGTGACATAGTTTTTGTGGTGGCCCATGCAGGTCTAAAAATATATTGTTTTGGTTTCATGTAAGGAACCGAGCAAGCCTGCAAATTAGGATAGAATAAATTATAAGATCTTATCCACTTGTTGAAATGTTCTTGACCTCTATATCGAATTCAAAATAATTTTTTGACTTACATCCTGCCTTGATTCTCTTTGCGACTCTCATAGTTTACTTTATATGTAGAGTAATGAATCCACAAGCCATCGACGAGACTCCCGCGGGTATATCATAAGGTGCTGTGGTCACCTACGATGATGGAGTGATACCACTAAGTGGAGATCCCTCTACTCAAGAAAGCAATCAAGCAGATCAGCATGCCTCAAGATTTCGGCGAGACAATATTCCACCATCGTCGCAGTTTACTCCACCAATGCCCATTTTTCCACCAGGATAGCCTATGGTCGGACAACAAATGTTCTAAATATTCTACGCAATGATGCAAGCACAATAGGAGGTTCATCAAGAGGCTCGGCGTCACCAGGTTGAGAACTTGAGGAACAGTACAATGACCGCACTGGAGCAGACGAACCCACCAGCTTGACGGCCATCGACGGGATCTATCACTAATTTTTGCCAGTTGAAGCCCTATATATTTTCTGGCAAGGAGAAGCCTACTGAAGTTCATGAGTGGCTCATAAACAATCAACACCAATTGGAAGCAGCTGAGCTTCCAAAGGAACGTTGGATGACTGCCGTCAGGATGCAGTTGACGGACAATGCACATTACTGGTGCCTATTTGAGGAGAGGAGGGCTCAGACCAGATCGAGTCACTTGGGAGAAATTCTCTAGACTCTTCCAGGAGATGTACATTCCAGCCATTGCCAGAGCAAAACTTAGGGATAAGTTTAACTATCTCACTCAAGGCAACATGACGGTAGAAGAGTACAATTTAGAGTTCATCCATTTGAGTCGTTTCGCCCCTACTATGATTCCGACAGAAGAAGAGAAGGCAAAGAAGTTCTTTGACGGACAGCTTTGAGCTACAGAGATTAATCGACTCCGTTGTAACTCCTCTATTTACGGGCGTCCTTGCTGCAGCCCGGTGCATGGAGCGCATCACCAGGAGGGAGTCCATCTAGAAATAGCCATTCATATCAGCACCATCCAGAGAACCACAGGGAGGAGCTGCAAAAAGACCTCATGCACCAGCCACCAAGAGCAGCTTCACAGACACTGTCTATATTTTACTATTGTGGCAAGCGAGGTCATTATGCGAGCGAGTGGAGATGCAAGTTGGGACTATTCTTAGTTTATGAATCCAGCCAATATTCAACCAAGGATTGTCCTGAGCGTCGAGAGGGAGCACCGATGGTAAACCGACCAGCTTTACCAGCACCAAGATCAGCCCAACATCCACCTAGGCCAGCTTATCCAGTACTGGAGCATCACAGATGGGAGTTGGAGAAGTCAGACCACCAGCACCAGGAGGGTATCAGCCGAGACCATCTTTGGCACTATATGCAGCACTATTCCAGCAGGCTCGGCAGCAGAGAGGACCAACTCAGGGGCGAGGATAAGCATTTGCTATGGCTATTGAAGAGGAAGCTATTGCAGGAGAGGTCATCGCAGGTACTATATTAGTAGCTTCATTACCTGCTATAGCTTTATTCAATTCTGGAGCATCGCATTCAATTATAGCTGCTAGCTTTGTAGCCACACATAGAGTAGCTATCGTACCCCTTCCGAAGACTATAAAAATTCTTACGGGAGGCAGAATTATCCCAGTTAGTAACATTTGTAGATCTTGTTCAGTAGTACTCTATGAGAGAGCGATGTGAGCTCAATTTTTAATCTTTTCCATGCCAGATTACGATATTGTACTTGGTATGGACTGGATGAGTCAGTACCATGTGATACTAGATTGTCGGCATGGACGGATTATATTTAGAACCCCTGGACATCCGGAGTTTGAGTTTCTTCGGGGACCCAAAGAGCAAGGTATTTTGCCTACACTTAAGGTACTCTCTGCAGGGAGAGTTCGAGTACCCAAAGGTTGTATCAGAGTTTGTGGATGTATTTTTTGATGATCTTCCAGGCTTACCACCTAATCGAGAAATAAAATTATCAATAGACTTGACTCTAGGAGTGGAGCCTAGCACTTCATCAGTGTACTGGCTAGTACCTAAGGAGTTAATGGAATTGAAGATACAAGTTGATGATCTTCTGGAGAAGAGTTTTATTCGGCCCAGTATTTTACCATGGAGAGCACTCATACTATTTGTGCCGAAGAAGGATGAAACCGTACGCCTGTGTCTTGACTACAGTGTACTGAACGCTGTAACAATCACGAACCGGTATCCTTTGCTGCGCATTGATGATCTATTCGATCAGTTGAGTGGTGCTCGTGTATTCTGTCACTACCACTTCTAAAATAGGAATAATTTTGTCATTTTATTTATTATAAGTATTGTGTGTATTTATTTTAAATAATTGTATGATATGTGTATATGTATGTATGTTATATATAGTGTTCTTCAATGCATGGGATAGTGGACTAGACCTAGAGACCCACTAGATGAACCCCTGACCAAATTATAGGATTATAGATTTAATTAGCATTTTAGGAAATTAAATATTGGAGATTATATTTATTATTGTGATTTTAGTTGATTTTTGTACCTTACCGTTGCTTCGATATTGGGAGCGCTACACTAGCTTTTGCCTTTCAACAAATTTTACACCCTTGTCCTAGACGTGCTCGTCTTCCATTTTGATCTTTGTGTAACTCATAAATATGCCCTCTTGTGCTTTATTTTAGTCGCACAATATTCGTTACTGACGTTTATTTTTAATTTTAAATAAATCCAACTTTGTATCTTTATACGTTCCAATCGAAATTGGAGACGCAATCTTGACCTGTTTTGTGCAACCCAAATTATGATAATATTCTATTCTGAGTCTTCTACGTCCATGACACTTGTGTCCCACCTAATTTTAACCCTATACACTTCCAATTAATTTAAGAACACCGCTACATTAATTTTAATTAAATTGGTGTAAGGACCCAACTTGACCCAAAACTAGACCCAACACCAAACCAAACCCCCACTCATACCCTCAAGACTTATACTAAACACCACACACCCTTTTTAGCCACTATATCACACCAAACATGGTATTTTCTCTCATTTAATCCAAATTTCCACTTTTTGTGCAATTTTCCAATTGTTGAGGACTTTTATGCATAAGTGCGATGAGGTGTCACCATCCTATTGGTCAAAGCACATGAAGAACCAACCCCCTCCCTCATTGACCGTTCTATCCTTCTCTCTCTCTCCCCTTTAGATTAGACACTTCCCTTTATGTTTAATCTTGGCCATCCATTCAAATGGAGCAACATCCTTACCACACACCCTCTCATATATATATATATATATAATCCCTCATCCTAACCTCTTTCCAATGCCAACCCCATCCCAAGGCACAGATGGCCGGACTTAATCCCTAGGTTGCATCATCCTCTCCTCCCTTATGCAAAAACTATTATCCTTTATTATTTTTCGTCTACATTACCACCTACATCAAACAACAACTCAACCCTAAACCAACCCTAACCGAACAGTCCCCTTCTCCGGCCATCCTCCCTCCGGTGATCACCGCAGAGCCCCCCCGCCTCTGCAACCGCTCGACCTCCATCATCCCCGACTCGACCCATCTTTCACGACGAACACCACAGTTCCTGACTTCTCCGTCTCCTCCTCAGCAGCCACCACTGCACCTCCTTCTTCGATCGTCTCTCAGTCGGATCAACCTCCCCGTTCTCCTAGACTTTACCACAACATCCTCCGCCCTGTCAGCATCATCCCCGACTTCTCAGCGTTGACTTCCCTACAACAGCCCCGCCTGAACCTTTCCCACGACCTGTTCATCGTCGCGACTCCCTGACACCTCCATCTACTCCCGCCTGAACTCCATCCCCCGCCAGAACACAGCCTACACCACCGCTATTAAAGCCACCATCACGCCGAGCTGATCCCGGCCATCTACAAGGAGCAACCCCGCCTGAGCACCCTGAGCCCCTCTCCACTGTCGGACCTCCCTCAACACCGTCGACACCGAGCCACCCGACTTCCTCGACTCCCCAGAGCAGCGTCGACCCCGTCTGAGCCCTGAGCAACCGAGTAACCGCCACCATCCCGCCGGACGACCTATTCACCATCCTGACCCGGCCGCCCGAGGATACTCTACCACCACCACCACTCACACGACCACGACAGTCCTCTAGCCATGTTCTCCTCCTCCCACCTCCGGTCGTCCACTTGCCTGCGCCGCTCCTCTCCGGCCATCCCCGGAACATCATCATCATCATCAGCAGCAGCAGCAGCATCATCATCACCATCATTATCATCATCAACATCATCACCATCATCATCATCATCATCATCATAATCGTCGTCATCGTCGACCCATCCCACCTCGCCGGAGACAACCTGCAGCAGTCACCCTCGATCCCGTGCACGTGCACGCTAACGCGCAGGTTCTACTTGCCTCCCTTTTATGATTGTGTGTGTGTGCATATATGAATATTAATTAGGATTAGAATTACTTGATGACAGTTCAGTTGATGTAGGACCGTGTGTTGGTGAACCTAGTAACCAGTTGCGTGTGCGTATATGCACATAATATTAGTTTGATATATATATATATATATATATATATATATATAAGAAATCAATTAATAGTAGGGGGTATGACTGTAGTATGTATATACGTAGTTGTGTATGACCATAAGTGTAATTTATGGATATCCTGTATTTAAAGTTGACTGTATGACCCTGAGAATTTGTGAGTTGACTGCCTTGTGTACACTGACATACTGGCTAGACATGTGTCAGTGATTGACTATCCGATTATGCACAGCATTGGGGACATAACACCCGTTCAGTTTGACGCATATTCGACCCTGCTAATTAACCAGTGTCACCCCTAGCGCAGTCTCTGAGTTCAATGTATTTATGATTGTGTGTATGCTAGTGTAATGACTGATGCTGTATTATTATTAAATGATGTCTATAGGACTGTTGGATTATTCAGACAAGACCTTGGAAACAGGACATTGGTATTGCCAGCAGAGGACCACAAGCGAGTAGGGGTGAGCAAAAAGTGGTTCAAACTGAAAAATCGACCCGAACTGACCCAAATAATGCATTCAGTTTGGTTTTTCCTTTAGACGGTTCGGAAGTCGGTTTTCAGTTTGAAAATTTTCGGTTTTCGGTCCGGTTTTTGGTTCTGGGTTTAGGCGGCCGAACCGAACCGAAAACCGAAATTATTTGGTACATTTACTAATTTACGGTAATTTAACTTGTATCTTTTTACTGTATTTTAAGTTTTAATCGAAAACCGAACAAGAACAGATTTTTTTTACTGTATTTTAACTTGTATATTTAAAAAATTTACTGTTATTTAGGTATAATAGCTTTTGTTATAAGGCCCGGCCCAATTGGCCCATAAAATCGAACCGAACCGTAAAATCAAAATTTATTTTTGGTTCGGTTTTGATCGGTTTGTTAACGTTCGGTTCGGTTTTTAGTTTGTGAAAAATTTGTTGTCTGTTTTTTCGGTTTTGAAAGTTCGGGTCGGTTTAGACCGAACCGAACCGTTGCTCAGACCTACAGGCCAGTACATATCTGACAGTTTTTATTTTGTTGATCATCTCTATGATTCTAGTTGTATAGCGTACATGATTCTGACACTGTGGATATACGAGTTGGCATCATCGAGACCTATCACGAGGGGTCGTGATTGGGATCCATCGTGCTAGATAGGGACGAAGAGATATTAGTAGATTATGTGATCATACCCAACTCTACATAAATTATAGCTCACCCCACACCTCACGTCGGGTGCAGCCTGACCATTATATGTCTCATAGCCTGTTATGTATGATTAGCCTGACTATTGCTCGCATCATAGCTAACTAGATGGTTAGCCTGACCTTACATGAATCACAGCTAATCATATGTAACAAGCCTGATCAGTCCCAAGCCGATCACATGATATACTGATATTTCACACACTTAGCTATATATTCTATACATGTATTTCTAGTTTATTGTTCTAGCATTCACTTATAATCCAGTTCATTGTTCTAGCATGCACTTGTACTTCTGTTCATTGTTAGTTATACCATTGATGATGATATGCTCTCCAGTATTTCTATTTCCAGTATTTTATTATCTCCAGTATTTTTTATTGCCAGTTATTTATATCCATCTTGTATTTCTTTATACTGTATTATAGTTTTTGTCAATATACATGAAACTGCTTTAGTGCTTGTACTTTGTTCCAATCCTGACTAGAAATATTTTTCCATACTGCGACATAGAGGACTATTTTCCGGCATACTTGGAGATTTGGATGTTATTGTTTGCAGGTTAGACTATTTTTGTTGTTTAGACTTGTGTTTTATTTTGTTTATTTTTTTCCGATATCTTATCGTGCTTTAGTTCTGTGATTGAGTATTCCATATTATATTATGATATCTGTGTCTTCTTATGGAGTTGATATTCATGTGAGAATGATTAGCTAGTACTATGACCTATACAGCGTTCTACCGTCGATGCTGCGGCGTAGGCTGGACGTACCCACATACTCGTGCCCCTATATCAAGTGCGGGTCATGACACATTTTTAGTGGTGGCCCATGCATGTCTCGAACCTGCGCAAGTAGTGCGATGTCATGGTAGTATGACGTCTTAGTTATACTACTGCGTTCCTGCGATAGGATATAGGATACTAGGATGAGAGAGGATACTCAATCACAAATTTTTGAGAGATTCCTGGGACGATCCTTGAGAATCTTATTATAATTTCCAATTCAATTATTTTTCTCTTGTTTTCGTCCGCTCTCATTTGTTGCTATTGAATTCGATTCTTGTTGATCAGTTGTTAAATTTAATTCTTGGTGTCGTTGTTGAGTTTGATTTTATATCAAGATAAATTTTATAGACTAATTTACGGCATCATGTGATGACATATGTTGATGAGGACAGTGAGAAAGGTGACACGTCTACTTTGGTTATGGATCCTAGAGTTTATCGCAGCCATATTAGCTGTCATGGCAGAAACGTAGGAATGTGACCTTAGATGTACATATCTTAGTTATGAAATTTAGAGTTTTCCGCAGCCATACCGGTTGGAGTGGTGAGGATTCTAGATGACATGATTATAAAGTTGTATACCTTAGTTATGGAACCTATTATTTATCGCAGCTATGCTTACTGGCGTGGCGAGGATTCTGAGTGTCATAATTTCGGACATACGTGTATGATTATCAGGTTGTATCTTAAATTAATTCTTAAAGTATCATCTCAATACTTATCCACTTTTGTTATTATAGGACCTTGTTCCATTATTTTCTTTGCTTGCAGTAGAGATACCTTCAGTCCTTAGTCCAGTTCCTTTTGAGCTTTATTTCATTTAGGATCCTTGTTAGTATGATAATTTGTGACTTGTAATTAGGTTTGTGTCTTGAGTATCAGTGTTGACTGTTGTGAGTGTGCCATAGTAGGAGTACCCATCAGTGTATAGGAGAGTGTGAGGGAATAAGAATATATTGTGCTAAGTAGTAAGACTTGTGTTACATTAAAAGTAGGGCCTTGATACGATTAGATATGAGCGTACCGGTATATGACTAGTGATGGATATATCACCTGATATTGAGGCCAGTGGTGGGTTGTAAGCAATATATCGAAGAGTATCTAGAAATTATGTGCATGATGCACAGTGGGTGATGAGTGTCAGTGTGAGAGTTCATGAAAGTGGAAGCATGAGTATTAGAAAATTCTAATAGTGTGCCATGGGTTGAAAAATATCAAGATTGGTCATGGAAGGTATGAAGTGTATCACAGATAAGTGTATCAGTCTGTAAAAGGTTAAAGGGAGATACTTATACATCAATAGAGATATGGAACCATATGTCTGCCGTTAAGAGTAAAGTAAAACATGTGTATTATATAAAGTGCAAGTGATCATGAGTTCTAATGAGTGTGATGAGGTAATCTAATGATGAAGCTAGTGTTACCATACTAAGAGTGCTAATATTTCTATATCAAGGATTAGTTGAGAAATTTGCTAGTAACAGTAAGTACCTTGTGTGATAATATTATATTAGTGTATCAGTTAATATGGATAGAAAATTATTGGGAGTAATAGTGCAAGTAATCCAAGCAGTACAAATTTTAGTACACAGTCGAGGGTTATAGACAATTGGTGTATTGTGTGTACCTTGAGTGTTAGAGACTGTGAATATATAGGTGTACTTAGATAGATGTGGGTAAGAAATGTGTATTAGTATATGAGTGAATGATGTGCATGTGTAAGGATCTGCTGGCTTGAGCATGCTTGAGATGGCACTGCAAACTGACTTGGGTGTCCATCTAGAGTTGTATTAGAGGAAGTAGTACTTAGTATGGTGAGTTGCCTTGATATGCACTTGAGTGATAAGAACAACTAGTATAAATAATTGTAGTAGGTAAGAGAGCTAGCAGTGGATGTGCTTGTAGTAGAAACAGTGGTACTAAAGGGATAGACGTATCAAACTTGGATGCATCATTTGACCTATGGTTCTAATAGAGGTTCTTAGTATCAGATTTTGGTATCAATAAGCATGTATGTGCAATGTGGATTTATCAATGGATATCTTGTGGACTAGTGATTAGTTAATATGGGTATTAGTATATAGGGATAGGAATTAGTGAGTGAATGTGCCAGAGTTAAGTGTATGTTAGAGGATAAAGATGTCCAGGTGATGTGTTAGCAGGTTCTGTTCTTTTCTTTCCTTTTGTTCCTTTTCGTCTATTTGATTGGTTGATTGATTCCTTAGTACCCTAGCTTGTATTAGTAATTTTCTTGCTAGAATATAGTTAGTAGTACACCCTAACAGAGACTATAATACCATGACAAAAGAGACCATAACCATGCATGTTTTACCTAGATTATATGTTGTATGACTGTAGGTAGGATTTTCTTAGACCTTGATTGTTAGGGGGGTTTGACCGTAGTGAAGATTAATGAATAGGTTATGACTGGACAGAGAGAGACAAGGTGCCTTAAATTTTGAGGATAAACATTAATTTAAATAAAGAGTTGAGAATTTAATATGGCAGAATTGACGATTTTGTTAAATCATTAATTTTTATAAAGATTATGATATGATTGAATTTGTTATTAAAATTTGAGGAATTTAAGAATATTATCATTATATTTATTTGATTGCAAGATATAAATTTAAATAAATTATATTTTGAATATTGTATTTGAAGATTTTATAAGTATTACATTGTTTGAGTATTTTATGGAAAAAGAAATCGAGGAATAAGATTACTAAGGATTAGAGTTTGAATTCAAATTTTTGGGATGAGATTTAAATTTTATAAATATGCATTGATTGGATTTAAAATTAGAGGATTGGATACTAAATTTCTTTTTGAGTATTTAGTTATTAACTTAAAATTTTGGAGGAGATTGTGATAAGAATGGAATTTGATTTTAAATTTAAAGATTTTCAGGAATATGATATTTATAGAATTTTGAAGATTTTGTGAAATAACAATATGGATTTACTTCATGATTATATAGTTTGATGAATTTAAATTTTGATGGCAATAAATAAATATATATATGAATACAACTATTGAGGATCTTAAATTTCGAGGACAAAAATTTTCTAAGGATGGTAGACTTGTCACTACCACATTCTAAAATAGGGATAATTTTGTTATTTTATTTATTATAAGTATTGTGTGTATTTATTTTAAATAATTGCATGATATGTGTATATATATATGTTATATATAGTGTTCTATAATGCATGAGATAGTGGACTAGACCTAGAGACCCACTATATGAACCCCTGACCAAATTATAGGATTATGGATTTAATTAGCATTTTGGGGAATTAAATATTGGGGATTATATTTATTATTGTGATTTTAGTTGATTCTTGTACCTTACCGTTGCTTCGATATTGGGAGCGCTATACTAGCTTTTGCCTTCCAACAATTTTACACCCTTATCCTAGACGTGCTCGTCTTCCATTTTGATCTTTGTGTAACTCATAAATTTGCTCTATTGTGCTTCATTTTAGTCGCACAATATTCGTTATGGGTGTTTATTTTTAATTCCAAATAAATCCAACTTTGTATCTTTATGCGTTCCAATCAAAATTGGAGACACAATCTTGACCCATTTTGTGAAACCCAAATTATGACAATATTCTATTCTGAGTCTTCTACGGCCATGACACTTGTGTCCCACCTAATTTTAACCCTATGCACTTCCAATTAATTTAAGAACACCACTTACATTAATTTTAATTAAATTGGTGTAAGGACCCAACTTGACCCAAAACAAGACCCAACACCAAACCAAACCCCCACTCACACCCTCAAGACGCATACTAAATACCACACACCCTTTTTAGCTACTATATCACACCAAATATGGTGTTTTCCCTTATTTAATCCAAATTTCCACTTTCAGTACAATTTTCCAATTATTGAGGACTTTTATGCATAACTGTGATGAGGTGTCACTATCCTATTGGTCAAAGCACATGAAGAACCAACCCCCTCCCTCATTGACTGGTCCAACCTTCTCTCTCTCTCCCCTTTTGATTAGACACTTTCCTTCATGTTTAATCTTGGCCATCCATTCAAATGGAGCAACATCCTCACTACATACCCTCTCCTATATATATATATATAATCCCTCATCCTAACCCCTTTTCCAATGCCAACCCCATCCCAAGGCACACATGGCCGGCCTAATCTCTAGGTTGCCATCATCCTCTCCTCCCTTATGCAAAAATCATCATCCTCCATTATTTTTTATCTACATCAAACAACAACTCAATCCTAAACCAACCGTAACCGAACAGTCCCCTTCTCCGGCCATCCTCCCTCCTGTGATCATCGCAGAGCCCCCCGCCTCTGCAACCGCTCGACCCACATCATCTCTGACTCGACCCATCTTCCACGACCAACACTACAGTCCCCGACTTCTCCGTCTTCTCCTCAACAGCCACCACTGCACCTCCTTCTCCGGTTGTCTCTCCGCTGGATCAACCTCCCCGTTCTCCTACACTTTACCACGACATCCTTCGCCCTGTCAACATCGTCCCCGACTTTCCAGCATCGACTTCCCCACAGCAGCGCCGCTCGAACCTTCTTTGTCATGCCCCGGTCCCAAAATACGTAGGACTAGGACACGTAAGTATGCCAGCCGCATGTATATGGCAACTCCAATATATGGAAACCATAACATATGCGTACGCTATATTATGAACATTAATTCACAAGTGGTAAAACTATCACAAGTCACAGTGTATAATCTAAAACTCATCCACGAAAATCAAATAGAAATAAATAACCAATATCTATAACTAGATCTCAATATGAAGTATCTAAAGATGACAGTCTGATGGAAACAAATCCACTGCCGAATAAAATAAAGAATAATCAAGACAAATATAATGTAAGAATATCAACTAACAAGCACGGGCTCGAAGAGAAGACCTGATCATAATATACGTAGCAAGTCCGGATCTGCGCTCCTGCGAATACTCATGAATAATACACCTGGAAAGGGACTAGGTCCTCAGAGGGACATAACAAGATACATAAAAGCATGCCATAAAGTAAATATTGTGAAAACTCCAGGGTAATCTAACCAGTTAAGTAAAATGCACTTTGAAGACAACCTTGGTACGTTTGGGTAGGTGAAAAGTATAAAGCGTAGCGTCGAGCCAGAGGCTATGTATCTGGCATTAGCTGTAAACTGGATGCCAGATGTATATTCTGACTACATCACCGATCATGATAGCGCGCAGCTAGTAACCTCTACCGGATGTATCAACAAGCATATATATCAATAACCAGGCAATACTGATCTCATACCCGGGCAACACTGAGGCTCACGGCCCCGCAGTTTACTCTGAAACTACGACAACCAAATTGTTTGTCCCATACGCCTACTAATTGTCTTCTCCGCCCAATGTCAATGTACAAGTCGCGAACACGACGTGGATATCTCATACTATAATGCAAGTCTCTAAAAAAATAAACAACTAAGCTAAATACCGTCACACGTACTGCTCATACCGATGGCCAGTCGAGAATGAGGCACGCGTCCCTACATGAACTCACTCTGTGACGTATAATGATACGTGTCAAGTCCTGGGGAGTCATACCAATAACTCCACAACTTTAGGTGGGTCCACTAGACACTAGGTCAGACACAAGTCCTAACGTCAACGCCTTCGTTGACTGCACCCGAGTCTCTCTTGGACACGCACAATTAAATTAATAAATATGCAGCTAATAATACAGAATTTAAATAGTACAAAAAGGCCAGGTATACTTGCCTGGCAAGAAAGCTGCACAGTACCAATAGCCTGCTCCAGAAGCGGCATAGAACCAATCCAATAGATCCTTGGGGTCAGCGTACACAGGCACGGGAATCGGGGGTGTCTGCTACGGTTGTCTGGCAAGGGTGACAGGTCTATGATGACGACGATGACGAGGGTTATGACGAAGATTTGAGGTTTCTAAGGGTGATGGTTAAGGGTGATAATGACTATGGTAATAAAGTAAGGAAGATGTTGTAGATGGTGGCTGGGATGATGGTGATGATGGGGATAAGACGCTGATGATGTGGTTGATGGTGATAACAAGGATGATGTGGATGATGGTAATGGCGATGATGCTAATGATGATGATGACGACAATGATGAGATGATGATGATGACAATGATGAGATGATGATGATGACGATAATGAGATGATGATGATTACATGGATAAGGATGATAGGGATGATGATAATGTTGATGATCATGATGATGGGGATGATGACGATGTCGGCAACGACGGCGATGGTGATGATGATGATAACGACGATGACGATGGAGGTGATGATGACGACGATGGCTACGATGATGGTGGTGATGATCAAGGTGAAAAGGATGGTGGAGGTGATGATGGAAATGATGGTGATGGTGATGGAGGTGGTCCGGCCAGGGGAGGGGAGGTCCGGCCAGCAGGAGGAGGAGGACAGGGAGGAGAGGAGGCTGTGGTGTGGTAGTCGTGATGGGGGACTGGCTGTTTGTCGAGGGAGGAAGGGAACAGGGAGGTGGTGAAGTTATGGTGGCTATCAATGGCGGGGAGGAAGATGACCGAAGTCCAGCGAGGTACAGCAGGGAAGTGGTCGGGTTGGAGGATGTGGAGTGGTGGAGAAGGAGGCTAATATGGAAGAGTGGTGGTCGAGGTAGGCGCGTGCGGCGGGTGTCCTCAGGCGGAGGAAAGAGGAAGGCTGGTGGTTCGGTTCCGGCGTGAGGGGAACAGAGACGATGGTGGTGGTGGTTTGTGGGGCAGGCGGAGGAAAGAGGAGTCGTGGTCGGCGAGGCTCGGTTACAGACGAAGGAGGAGAGAACAGAGAGGGGTAGAGATGAAGGTCGTACAACAGGTGGTGGTCCGGCGAGGCAAGGTGGCTGGGCTCCGGCTCCAGTCGTGGGGAAGGAGGAGAAGAGGTAAGCTGGGGATGGTGATGAATGAGATGACCAGGGAGATGCTGCTGGTGTTCGTCCGGCTAGTCGAGAGGGCTTCGGTGGTGGTCGAGGGGTCATGGAGGAGGAGTTATCGAGGTGAGATCCGGCGGTTGGGGGCAGCTCCGGTCGGTGGTTGGCAGAGGGGTCGGGCACAGGGAAGGAGGGAGGAAGATGAATAGTAGCTAGGAGATTTTGGTTTGGTTTTAGGTTTTGGGGAAAAATAAAGGGAGGTATTTATACATGGTGTTGGGTTAACCTAAAAAGGTTTGACTTGGTCAACATCTCCAGGAATTAGGCCTTGTGCTCACATAGGGATGTTGGAGGGCTATAATTGCATTGTTTAAATGCAAGGATATGTTTAAAAATAAGGGGACGATGTGCGCGTTGCACATTTCAAAAAATTATGGAAAAATTCCTATGAAGGGAAAAGTTGGATTTCTTCATGTATTATCTAATGGGGTAGACACGTCAATGCAATTTTGCATAAAAATGCCCAACAAAGTAGAAAATTGCACAAAGATGGAAAATGGGTTTTAATTAATTAAAATTATTGTGCAAGGTGTTCTGGGATTAAATAGAAGTACATGGGATTAAAATTAGGTGGGACACAAGTGTCATAGACGTAGAGGATACAGTGTAGAATATTAATAAAATTTGGGTTGCATAAAATATTCAAGATTGTGTCTCCAATTTCGATTGGAACGCACAAGGGTACAAAGCCGTATTTTATTTAGAATTAAGAAATAACGTCCGTGACGTTTATTGTGCGACTAAAATATAGCACAAGAGAGTATAATTATAAGTTACACAAAGTTCAGAATGGTAGGCGGGTACGTCTAGGACAAGGTTGTGAAATTTGTAGATAGGCAATGGCTAGTGTAGTGCTCCAATTATCGAAGCAACGACAAGGTACGCTAAGCGATATAAATATTGTATAGTTAAATCAAATATCGTGTTCTATTTCTAATTGGATCCAACTAGCCCTAATTTCACTATTTAAGCCAAGTAGGCCTAATTTTGGGTGAGGGGGTTTACAATCTACCCAACTTAAAAAAAATTTGTCCTCAAAATTAAAATAAGGCATGGTTTCTCTTTATCTAATCTCTCTTGGTCACAGTCTAAAATAATTTACCTCAGGTTTTAACAATGCGGTTTCTACCCAACTTAGAATTTACCCATCTATCATCTAAGGCTATACATCTAAGAAATCTATTCCTCCGATTATTTAATCATGTTATTTAATCCTCAAAGTTTTAACACCAAATATCTCATCTATGATATGTCCTTAATCAACTATAAAAGAGAGTCACCAAGTCATAGGATTAGCCTATGTGGTATATCTAGTACTTATCAGTGTATCAACTTATACCAAGCACGAGGTTTCGTCTTTCCAAAATAAGGGAAGACGGAAAGCAATAATAAAGAGTTCAAGGGAAAGGCAATAAAATATAAGTGTGGGAATCAAGGCGTTTAAAGAATTCAAATAGGAATTGTCAAGGCAGTTGTGGATTAAAATCCTATTTAGAAATTTTCTTATTTGCATGCTCACATTGGTACATTTATGTACTTGATATGATGTGCTCAGACAAATCTATAGGGCAAATATATATGTCCACTAGTCAACTATATATCTCAATCCACGTAAAGTAGTGTTACGAAGGGCGAACCAAATGTACTAAGGTTAGCTAGACCTTAATATACTGATTCTGATTAGACAATATATTAGTAGGCATCCCCAATAATACAATATCATGATCAAGCTCGATAAAAGAATAAGCTTGTAAAACTAGGCTATAAAATAGCAGCATAAGTCAAGGTGGTACAGAAAATATAAATATACTGGATTATGATGACAGAAGGTACAAAATAATTCAAGGTCACAAAAAGATAAGACTCTTCAATTTCTACAGTTGTCATACTAACTCCTTGTCTAAGTCATCAGTCGACCAAATAGAAATATAGGCCTTAATTTCTACAGTCTGGATAACCACTATCTTCTTATGTTAGCATACAGTTAATGTCATTCAGTTATACTACATCAATGGGTTAAGAGGAATGTGTGATACTATGTGCCGAGGCATACTACCCAACTTAAAATAATAAATTAATACGCTAATGCCTTAAGGAAAATATAGGAATTCCTGTTAAGGTTTACGAGAAGAGGTCTTGGTACTTATTAGGGTATCTTCTTACATTATTTAGGTCATGGTCATCTTAAGTCTTAGTCATAGTGCTCATAGAATAGAAGGGTTAACATTAAGAATGGAACAGTTAGGTGGCACGATATAAGAACATAATTAGTCGTTGCACAAATCGTGAGCGCTAAGGTCTTAGAGGAACGAATATAAAATTAAATAGAAGGAATCTATATAACATCACGATTTTCTAAGGGGGAAGTGGTATGCTAATCTCTGTGTTCGAGGTTTGATCGAGGAAAATATTCTAAGCATTGCTCTTGGCTTTCTAAAGTACTGCCTGCTAATCTCAAGACAAGAGTCTAAATGTATAGTTCTATAATACTATCTTACCATGAAAAGCTAGGTTAGCCCTAATATTTAAGCTTATCTTTCTATTGGTTCTTCAATACTAGGGTCAAAACTCATGGTCAACTTTCTAACTACTCTAGTAGTGTCTATACCACTCTCAAGTCTTCATACATATATCGAGGGGTAATGGTACATCAATCTATAGGTAAGGGGTGCTAGGGTTTCATTAAGTATTCTAACTCAGTGATGTGTCATTATCCTAGTTGTACTCTTAATATGAAGGTTACCCTACTTATTATCTAACAACAGGGACTTCTCTATTCTAGGAGAAGGCTATACTCTAGGAACTATTATGAAGCACATGAATCAAGCAGGATGCAGCTATTCAAATAGAACAGAATAGAAGAAAGGTGAATCTAGTCAATTATAGATGAGATCCTATACACTAATCCTAGGTACAGGCTTGCTCAGTACAATAATGTAACCGAGACAATATGCTCTTGACCTGCATGAGCCACCACAAAAATATGTCACGCCCCGGTCCTAAAATACTTAGGATTAGGACACATAAGCATGCCAGCCGCATGTATATGGCAACTCAATATATGGAAACCATAACACATGCGTACGCTGTATTATGAACATTAATTCACAAGTGGTAAAACTATCACAAGTCATAGTGTATAATCTTAATATCATCCACGGAAATCAAATAGAAACAAATAACCAATATCTATAACTAGATCTCAATATGAGTATCTGAAGATGACAGTCGGATGGAAACAAATCCACTGCCAAATAAAATAAAGAATAATCAAGACAAATACAATGTAAGAACATCAACTAACAATCACAGGCTCGAAGAGAAGACATCATCGCAATATACGTAGCAAGTCCGGATCTGCGCTCCTACGAATACTCATAAATAATACACCTGGAAAGGGACCAGGTCCTCAGAGGGACATAACAAGATACATAAAAGTATGCCATAAAATAAATACTGTGAAAACTCCAGGGTAATCTAACCAGCTAAGAGAAATGCACTTTGAAGACAACCTTGGTACGTATAGGTAGGTGAAAAGTATAAAGCGTAGCGTCGAGCCAGAGGCTATGTATCTGGCATTAGCTGTAAACTGGATGCCAGATGTATATGCTAACTACATCACCGATCATGATAGCGTGCAGTTAGTAACCTCTGCCGGATGTATCGACAAGCATATACTCCCATAACTGGGCAACACTGATCCTATACCCAGGCAACACTGAGGCTCACGACCCCGCAGTTAACTCTGAAACTACGACAACCAAATTGTCTGTCCTATACGCCTACTAATTGTCTTCCATGCCCAATGTCAATGTATAAGTCGCGAACATGATGTGGACATCTCATACTATAATGCAAGTCTCTAAAGAAATAAACAACTAAGCTAAATACCGTCACACGTACAGCTCATACCGATGGCCAGTCGAGAATGAGGCACGCGTCCCAACATAAACTCACTATGTGACGTGTAATAATACATGTCAAGGCCTGGGTACCAATAACTCCACAACTTTAGGTGGATCCACTAGACACTAGGTCAGACACAAGTCCTAAAGTCAACGCCTTCGTTGACTGCACCCGGGTCTCTCTCGGATGCGCACAATTAAATTAATAAATATGCAGCTAATAATATAGAATTTAAATAGTACAACAAGGCAAGGTATACTTGCCTGGCAAGGAAGCTACGCAGTACCAATAGCTTGCTCCAGAAGCCGCGTAGAACCAATCTAATAGATCCTCTGGGTCAGTGTGCACAAGCACGAGAATCGGGGGTGTCTGCTACGGTTGTCTGGCAAGGATGATGGGTCTATGTTGACGATGATGACGAGGGTTATGACGATGATTTGAGGTTGCTAAGGGTGATGGTTAAGGGTGATAATGACTATGGTGATGAGGTGAGGAGGATGTTGTAGATGGTGGCTGGGATGATGGTGATGATGGGGATGAGACACTGATGATGTGGTTGATGGTGATGATGAGGATGATGTGGATGATGGTGATGGCGATGATGCTAATGATGATGATGACGATAATGATGAGATGATGATGATGATGACAAAGATGAGATGATGATGGTGACGATAATGAGATGATAATGATTACATGGATGAGGATGATAGGGATAATGATAATATTGATGATCATGATGATGGGGATGATGACGATGTCGGCGACGACGGCGATGGTGATGACGATGATAACGACGATGACGATGGAGGTGATGACGACGACGATGTCTACGATGATGGTGGTGATGATCAAGGTAAAAATAATGGTGAAGGTGAAGATGAAAATGATGGTGATGGTGATGGAGGTAGTCCGGCCAGGGGAGAGGTCCGGCCAGGGGAGGGAAGGTCCGGCCAGTAGGAGGAGGAGGACAGGAAGGAGAGGAGGCTGTGGTGTGGTGGTCGTGATGGGGGACTGGCTGTTCGTCGAGGGAGGAAGGGAACAGGGAGGTGGTGAAGTTATGGTGGCTATCAATGGCGGGGAGGAAGATGATCGAAGTCCGGCGAGGTACATCGGGGAAGTGGTCGGGTTGGAGGACGTGGAGTGGTGGAGAAGGAGGCTGATAGGAAAGAGTGGTGGTTGAGGTAAGCGACTGCGGCGGGTGTCCTCAGGAGAAGGAAAGAGGAAGGCTGGTGGTTCGGTTCCGGCATGAGGAGAACGGAGACGATGGTTGTGGTGGTTTGTGGGGTAGGCGGAGGAAAGAGGAATAGTGGTCGGCGAGGCTCAGTTACAGACGAAGGAGGAGAGAATAGAGATGGGTGGAGATGAAGGTCGTACAGCAGGTGGTGGTCCGGCGAGGCAGGGTGGCTGGGCTCTGGCTCCAGTCGTGGGGAAGGAGGAGAAGAGGTAAGCTAGGGGTGGTGATAAAGGAGACGACGAGGGAGATGCTGCTGGTGTTCGTCCGACGAGTCGAGAGGGCTTCGATGGTGGTTGAGGGGTCATGGAGGAGGAGTTGTCGAGGTGAGATCCGACGGTTGGGGGCAGCTCCGGCTGGTGGTTGGCAGAGGGGTCGGGCACAGGAAAGGAGGGAGGAAGATAGATAGTAGCTAGGAGATTTTGGTTTGGTTTTAGGTTTTGGGGAAAAATAAAGGGAGGTACTTATACATGGTATTGGGTTGACCTAAAAAGGTTTGACTTGATCAACATCTCTAGGAATTGGGCCTTGGGCTCACATGGGGATGTTGGAGGGCTATAATTGTATTGTTTAAATGCAAGGATATGTTTAAAAATTAAGGGGGCGATGTGCGCGTTGCATATTTCGAATAATTATGGAAAAATTCCTATGAAGGGAAAAGTTGGAATTCTTCATGTATTATCCAATGGGGTGGACACGTCAATGCATTTTTGCATAAAAATGCCCAATAATTAGGAAAATTGCACAAAGATAGAAATTGTGTTTTAATTAATTAAAATTATTGCGCAAGGTATTCTGGGATTAAATAGAAGTACATGGGATTAAAATTAGGTGGGACACAAGTGTTATGGACGTAGAGGATACAGTGTAGAATATTAATAAAATTTGGATTGCATAAAACGGTCAAGATTGTGTCTCTAATTTTGATCGGAACGAACAAGGGTACAAAGCCGTATTTTATTTAGAATTAAGAAATAACATCCGCGACGTTTATTGTGCGACTAAAATGTAGAACAAGAGAGTATAATTATAAGTTACACAAAGATCAGAATGGTAGGCGGGCACGTCTAGGACAAGGTTGTGAAATTTGTAGATAGGCATTGGCTAGTGTAGTGCTCCAATTATTGAAGCAACGGTAAGGTGCGCTAAGTGATATAAATATTGTATAGTTAAATCAAATGCCGTGTTCTATTTCTAATTGGGTTCAACTAGCCCTAATTTCACTATCTAAGCCAAGTAGGCCTAATTTTGGGTGAGGGGGTTTACATTCTCCATGACCTGTTCACCGTCGCGACTCCCTGATGCCTCCATCTCCTCCCACCTGAACTCCATTCCCTGCCTGAACACAGCCTACTCCACCGCCATTAACGCCACCATCACGCCGCGCCAATCCCGACCATCCACGAGGAGCAACCCCGCCTGAGAACCCTGAGCCCCTCTCTATCGCCGGACCTCCCTCAACACAGTCAACACCGAGCTACCCGACTTCCTCGACTCCCCCGAGCAGCGTCGACCCCGCGTGAGCCCTGAGCAACCGACTAACCGCCACCATCCCGCCGGACGACTTGTTCACCATCCTGACCCAGCCGCCCTAGGATACCGCAGCACCACCACCACTTACCCGACCACCACAATCCTCCAGCCACGTTCTCCTCCTCCCACCTTCGGTCGTCCACTTGTCATGACCCGCACCCAGAATAGGGGCACGAGTGCGTGGGTACGTCCAGCCTACGCCGTAGCATCGGTGGTAGAACGCTGTCTAGGTCACAATAATATACTAACTAACCTAACTCACAACCTGTCAATGATATCTACTCCAATAAGGAGGATAGTGAAACAACATCTCATAATATCTCATAATGTGTACTCAATCACAAAACTATAAGAATATAAATGGCACGATAACAGATAGGAATAATGACATAAGTCAAACACAATATCTCAAAATAAAGATAAACCACAGTCTAACTGTCCAACATAAAGTCTCCACAAGTCTCAACATAAACTAAGAATAAGTCTAAACATAAACTCAAAATAACCTCAAATTAGTCTCAATGCATAAGATAAATATTGTGTAAACAGCTGCATGTAGTGTCTCCTCTAAGATCTCTGGTGTGTAGTTTGTATCTATACCCGGTCCATAATGTGTCGGACACCAGTCCTCTAAGTCGCAGTATGGAAAAATATTTCCAGTCAGGATGGAGCAAAGTACATCTCTAACAGCAGTTCTACATCAATGATATAAACTATGTGGCAGTAAATAGGTAGAAATATACAAGATACATATACATGTACAAGAGATACACAATAAAGGGAATACTGGAAATAAATACAAGAATAAATAATATGGCAATGAACAAAAATACTAATGACTAAGTGTGTGAGTACTAGGTTTAACATGTGATCGGCATGGGAACTTGTACACGAGTACTGGCCTGGCTAGTCATACATGCGGTGTATAACCAACACTAACATGAGAACAAGACTTGTACCTGAAGGGTATGATCACATATCTATACTAAAATACTCTCCACCCCTGACTGGTATAGTAGATCCAACCATGGTATGCTATGGCACGAGATTCTCTAGGAAGGTAGCAAGTCTTCCCAAGAATCAGTGTCTGTACATGCACAAGATAACCAATGAAATAAGACTTGTACAAGATACACTATATACAAGGAATAATATCTCATGATGAGATCCAGATATACCAATCCGTTTAACCATCGTGTCAAGGAATATGGATATTTACACTAGATACAATGAACATAGAGGATATCATAAATAAGAAACTATCAGAGAGTGTATTTTCCTGGGGTCTTTAGCTGTCAATACCAATATCCTGCTCCTGAAGTCTCGCAGGACAATCCAATGGTCCTATATACATATAATATCATACAATATAGCATCAGTCGTTACACTAGCACACACAATATAATTACGCTGAACTCAGCAGCTACACTAGGGTGACACTGGTTAACTAGGGTCAAGTGTGCGCCTAATTGCACGGGTGTCACATCTGTAATTGCTATGCAAAACAGACAGTCAAAATAATACGGGTCTCGCCAGTATGTCAGTGTACATATGACAGTCAACTCATAATACTCAGGGTTACAGGGTCATGTTTAAAATACGGAATATCCGTAATATCACTAGGGTCTCAAGGTACATGTATAAATATATGCATAGTCTTAACTAGCTTTTAATATTAAATACTTACAATATATATCTATACCAATTAAATACATATATAATATATATATGTATATATATATATATATACTAATTGAATTCATATACTATATATATATGTATATATATACCAATTATACATATTAAACATATACTAATGGAATACATATACTATATATATATATATATGTATATATATACTAATTGAATTCATATACTAAATATATATGTGTGTATATATATATGCCAATTATACATATTAACATATACTAATGAATAATATACGCACACGCGTACGTGTACGTATACGAGATTGAGTTTATTTCAAACCTGTGTGCATGTGAATGGTGTATTCGACGTCGAGGTTCTGCGAGGGAGTGTGCTGTCGAGGAGTCGTCGAGGTGCTGCTGTCGAGCTCCATCGTGCTCGTGAACGAGATCGGCTTGACGACGATGACGACGACGTTGATGACGATGTTGATGACGACGATGGCGATGGAGGTGATAATGACGATGGCGTTGGAGGTGATGATGACGATGTTGAAGGCTACCGGAGTGGAGGGGCTCGGCGAGGAGGATGAAGTAGTGATGGTAGGGGTGGTCGAGTCTGTGGTGGAGGAGAGAAGAGTGTTGAGGTGTTAATGGCGGTGGAGGAGATCGGCTCGGCGGGAGGGAAGTTGGGACAGGCGGTGAGATGGGGAGGAGGAGAACATGGAGGAGAAGGGAACGGTGGTGGACACTGCCGGGGTCTCGCAGGGAATGGCGAGGCGGGGTACAGCGGCTCCGGCGAGTGGGTTGCTCCGGTCAGGTCTGGCTTCTCCGGCGAGTGCAGTGAGAGAGGGGTGGTAGCCGGTCGTCGAGCGGTGTATTCTGGTCGTGCTCTGGCGTGTCTAATCCAGTCGGCGGGGTCGAGGATGGCCGTGGTGGTTGCTCGGTGGTTCTGGTCGACGAGGAGGCGGGTTGGGCAGGGCGGTGCTTAATAGGGATGGTAGTCGACGAGGAGGATGGCCGAAGAGTGCAAGCGCTCAGTGGTCGGGTGCAGACGTCGGGTTGACAGCGGCTTCAGCGGGAAGTCTACTCCGACGTACGACGGTGTCCTCAGGCGGAGGAGGGAAGAGGAGGACGATCAGGAGGTTGAGGAGAGGGATGAGGTCGGGAAGAGGATTGGCTGCGGGTCTCCGGTCGACGTGGGCTTCAGCATTGGGTTAGCGGGGGCTCTGGTCCGGCGGGACTCCGGCGAGGACAGGCAGGGAAGGAAGAAAAAGGTGAATAGGAAGGTGGGGGTGCGGCTGATTGTATGGTTTAGGTTGAAGGAAAAAAATAGAAAAAGGAAAAGAGATAATATACATGTATGGAAAATATGGTTGGACTTGAGGTTGACCTAGAAAATTGAGCCGGTCAACCCCTTTTGGGATTGGGCCTCTCATGTAGGTATTTCAAGGGCTAGGATTTGGTTGGTTCAAAATTGAGGGTTAGGATTACATTTGGTTCAAAGTTTGAAGGACCATGGTTTGAGGAGGTTGATGTTGAGTTACACACTCCTAAAAATAATAGAAAAATTCACATATAGAAGAAATGGGTTTCTTCACGTGTTGTGTCCAATAGGATGGACACCTTAATGCACTTTTGCATAAAAGTGCCCAACAAATAAAAAATTACACAAAGTTGGGTTTATGATTTAATTTAATTAAAATAAATATAATAGGTGTTCTTTAATTAATTAGAAGTACAAGGGACTAAAATTAAGTGGGACACAAGTATCATGAATGAAGAAGACTTAGAATAAAATATTCCCCTAATTTGGGTTGCTCAAAATGGGTCGAGATTGTGTCTCCAATTTCGATTGGAACGCACAAAGATACAAAGTTGAATTTATTCGGAATTAAAATAAAAGTTTGCGACGAATATTGTGCGACCAAAATAAAGAACATCAGAGCATAATTATGAGTTACACAAGGGTTAGAAAAGAAGGCAGGCACGTCTAGGACAAGGTTGTGAAATTTGTTGGAAGACAATGGCAAGGGTAGCACTCCAAATATCAAGCAACGGTAAGACACAACAATTAAATAAAATCACGATAATTAATTATAATCCTAAATAAATAAATCCTGAAATAATACAAATTAAATCCATAATCCTATATTTCGGTCAGGGGTTCATCTAGTGGGCTTCTAGGTCTAGTCTACTAACTCATGCACTAAGAACATTAATATATATATAAATACATATATCATGCAATTAATTAAAAATAAATTCACACAACACTTAATAATAAACAAAAGTCAAAAATACCCCTATTTTAGAATGTGGTACTGACAAGTCTACCCTCCTTAGAAAAATTTTGTTCTCGAAATTTAAGATCCTCAATAGTTGTATTTACTCATTATATTATTTTCCATCAAAATTTAAATTTATCAAACCAAATTATCATGAAGTAAATCCACATAATTATTTCACAAAATTTTCAAAATATCATATTCCTGAAAATCCTCGAAATAAAAATCAAATTCCATTCTTATTACAATCTCCTTCAAAATTTTAAGTTCATAATTAAATAGTCAAAAATTTAATATCCAATCCACTAATTTAAATCCAATTAATGCATATTTAGAAAATCTAAAGTCTCATCCCAAAAATTTGAATTCAAACACTAATCCATTAATGATTTACTCCTCTATTCTTTTTCCACACAACACTCATCAATGTAATACTTATAAAATATTCAAATACCACATACATTCAAATATAAATTTATAAAAATTTATATCTTCTAGTCTATTAAATATACTGGTAATCTTCTTAACTCCTCAAACTTAATAACAAATTCAATCGTATCATAATCTTTGTAAACTTATGATTTAACAAATCGTCAATTCTGCCATATTAAGTTCTCAACTCTTTATTTAAATTAATGCTTATCCTCAAAATTTAAGGTACATTGTCTCTCTTTGTCAAGTCATAACCTCTTTATTAATCTTTACTAGGGTCAAACCTCCAACAATCAAGGTCTAAGAAAATCCTACCTACAGTCACACAATCATGCAATCTAGAAAAATATCTATGGTTTATGGTCTGTTTTGTCATGGTATTGCAGTCTCTGCCAGGGTGTACTACTAACTACATTCTAGCAAAAAAATCACGGATACAAGCTACGGTACTAAGAAATCAATCAATCAAAAGACGGGAAAAGGAACAAAAGGAAGGAAAGAACAGAACTTGCTAACACATCACCTGCAGTATTGGTCTCCTCGACCGTCATCACAAATGCTCTGTCCTGCTGGGGTGGATCCCATCGTGGGTGCTGAGCAATCTGCGATTCCACAGATGGCCTAACTGGATCTCTATAATTTGGAGATGCACGCTGGCCGGGAAGATAATAAACTAGAGAACAATCCCTCATTCGGTGTCCTTCATCGCCACAGCGCAAACAAAGTCCTAGCCTCAATCTACAGCTCTCCCAAAGGTGACCTGGCTTCTTACAAAAATGACAAGTCTGCTGATCCTGCTGAACACGAACTGGTACCTTGTGTTGCTGGTGGTTATACTGAAATATCCTTGGCTGCAGCTGAATATAGGGACGCTTGACCGGTCTCGTGCTACCACTCGTATCTTCAGAAATATTATGACTCCTCCTAGGCCTGAGACCTAGCTCATCTTCTGCAATCTGGGCATCCATCAAGATATCCCCAAAGGTAGCGGTACGACGACCAGAAGTGCGTGACCTAATCTCTCTCGTCAGCCCCTTTCTAAACTTTTGGGCTCTATCTTCTGGGTCTCGAATCATATATGATGCAAAGAGGCTCAATCGACAGAATTCTGCGGCGTAATCGTCGACCGACATGGTTTCTTGGAACAAGTCATGAACTGACTTTCCAAAGTTCCCAAGGCCACGTCGGAAAAGAACTTCTCCATGAAAAGCTATTTGAAGGTCTCCCAATTATGTCCTTCGTCAGTGAGTCTTGGTTTCGTACGATACCACGTCAGTGCGATAGCAAACATCTGACTTCCAGCGGCCTTTATCTAAAGAATCCCCGGTATCTGTGCCAAATGCAAGTTCCTCACTATATCCTCTAGCCAGTCGTCTACGTAGAGTATCCCCTCGGTGCCTTTGAACTCTCGAGGCATCATCCTCTTGAAATAAGCTATAGTGCCAGGTCTCTGTTGTTGCCGCTGGCTAGGATACTGCTGGGCAAGTCTCTCAACTGCCTGTAGTGCCATCTGGTGAACGTTCTCCATACTCTCTCTCATCAGTTCAGTCTGCGCTTGGTGTGCCTCTGCCTGCACTCTATGAGCCTCATATTGAACTTGCTGAGCTTCTGCTATCACTCTCTAGGCATCTACCATGCCCTGGATTAAGGTAAATATCTGTGCCCCGTCAATGGGCATACCTGCGGGAAGCGGAGTCGGTTGAGGTGGAAGGTTCTCCGTCATAGCTGGGGCAACGCTCGGAACAGATGGAAGAGGAGGAACTCCAGATGTCTGTCCATCAGGTGGAGACGTGGCAGACCCCTCTGAAGTTGATGCTCCCACTCTCATAGGTCTTGTCTTCGGCGGCATCCTGAAGACAGACCGAAAAGAATAAATTAAGGCAATAGATGCGATATCAACAAGGGAGGAAAGTAAAATTCTAAAAGAAGCAATATTCAGAAAGAATAAGGATAACAAGACAGATAGATTGGAAATGTTCCTACTTGTGATTGAGTATTCTCTCACATCCTAGTATGATATATCCTAGATCCTATCGCAGGCACGCAGTAGTACAACTAAGTTATCGCACTACCACGATATCGCACAACTTGCGAAGTCTGACCTGCATGGGCCACCACTAAAAATGTGTCATGACCCGAACTCGGAATAGAGGCACGAGTGCATGGTTATGTCCAGCCTACGCCGCAGTCGGCGGTAGAACGCTGTCTGGGTCACAATAATATACTAACTAAGGTAACTCACAACCTGTCAATGATATCAACTCCAATAAGGAGGATAATGAAACAACATCTCATAATATCTCATAATGTGTACTCAATCACAAAACTATAAGAATATAAATGGTACGATAAAAGATAGGAATGATGACATAAGTCAAACACAATGTCTTAAAATAAAGATATACCACAGTCTAGCTGTCCAACATAAAGTCTCCACAAGTCTCAACATAAACTAAGAATAAGTCTAAACATAAACTCAAAATAACCTCAAATAAGTCTCAATGCATAAGATAAATACTGTCTAAACAGCTGCATATAGTGTCTCCTCTAAGATCTCTGGTGTGTAGTCTGTATCTATACCCGGTCCATAATGTGTCGGACACCAGTCCTCTAAGTCGCAGTCTGAAAAAATATTTCTAGTCAGGATGGAGCAAAGTACATCTCTAACAACAGTTCTACATCAATGATATAAACTATATAGCAGTAAATAGGTGAAAACATACAATATGCATATATATGTACAAGAGATACACAATAAAGGGAATACTAAAAATAAATACAAGAATAAATAATATGGCAATGAACAAGAATACTAATGACTAAGTGTGTGAGTACTAGCTTTAACATGTGATCGGCTTGGGAACTTGTACATGAGTACTGGCCTGGCTAGTCATACGTGCGGTGTATGACCAACACTAACATGAGAACAAGACTTGTACATGAAGGGTATGATCATATATCTACACTAAAATACCCCATCTCCGACTGGCATAGTAGATCCAACCATGGTACGCTATGGTACAAAATTCTCTAGGAAGGTAGAAAGTCTCCCCGAGAATCAATGTCTGTACATGCACAAGATAACCAATAAAACAAGACTTGTACAAGATACACCATATACAAGGAATAATATCTCATGATGAGATCCGGATATACCAATCCGTGTAACCATCGTGTCAAGGAATATGGATATTTACACTAGATACAATAAACATAGAGGATATCATAAATAAAAAACTATCAGAAAATATACTCGCCTGGAGTCCTTAGCTGTCAATACCAATGTCCTGCTCCTGAAGTCTCGCAGGATAATCCAATGGTCCTATATACATATAATATCATACAACATAGCATCAGTCATTACACTAGCACACACAATATAATTATGCTGAACTCAGCAGCTACACTAGGGTGACACTGGTCAACTAGGGTCAAGTGTGCCCTAATTGCACGGGTGTCACGTCTGTAATTGTTGTACAAAATAGATAGTCAAAATAATACGGGTCTTGCCAGTACGTCAGTGTACATATGGCAGTCAACTCACAATACTCAGGGTTACAGGGTCATGTGTAAAATACAGAATATCCGTAATAACACTACGGTCTCAACTAGTTTATAACATTAAATACTTACAATATATATGTATACCAATTAAATACATATACAATATATATATGTATATATATATATATATATACTAATTGAATTCATATACTATATATATATGTATATATATATACCAATTATACATATTAAACATATACTAATGGAATACATATACTATACATATATATGTATATATACTAATTGAATTAATATACTATATATATATATATATATATATATATATATACCAATTGTACATATTAACATATACTAATGAATAATATACGCACACGCGTACGTGTATGTATACGAGATTGAGTTTATTTCAAACTTGTGCGCGTGTGAACGGTGTATTCGACGTCGAGGTTCAGCGAGGGAGTGTGCTGTCGAGGAGTCATCGAGGTGCTACTGTCGAGCTCCGGCGTTCTCGTGCACGAGATCGGCTTGACGACGATGACGACGACGTTGATGACGACGTTGATGACGACGATGGCGATGGAGGTGATGATGACGATGTTGAAGGCTGTCGGAGTAGAGGGGCTCGGCAAAGAGGATAAAGTCGTGATGGTGGGGGTGGTCGAGTCCGTGGTTGAGGAGAGAAGAGGGTGGAGGTGTTAATGGCGGTGGAGGAGATCGTCTCAGCGGGAGGGAAGTCGGGACAAGCGGTGAGATGGGGAGGAGGAGAATGTGGAGGAGAAGGGAACGGTGGTAGACGCTGCCGTGGTATCGCGGGGAATGGCGAGGCGGGTGCAGCGACTCCGGCGAGTGGGTTGCTCCGGTCGGGTCTGGCTTCTCCGGCGAGTGCAGTGAGAGAGGGGTGGCAGCGGGTCATCAAGTGGTGTGCTCTGGTCGTGGTCCGGCGTGTCTAATCCCGTCGGCGGGGTCAAGGATGGCCGTGGCGGTTGCTTGGTGGTTCTGGTCGACGAGGAGGCGGGTTGGGCGAGGCGGTGCTGAGTCAGGATGGTAGTCGACGAGGAGGATATCCGGAGAGTGCAGGCGCTCAGTGGTCAGGTGCAGACGTCGGGTTGACAGTGGCTTCAGCGGGAAGTCGACTCCGGCGTTCGGCGGTATCCTTAGGCCGAGGAGGGAAGAGGAGGATAAATAGGAGGTTGAGGAGAGGGAGGAGGTCGGGAAGAGGCTCGGCTGCGGTTCTCCAGTTGACGTGGGCTTCAGCAGCGGGTTGGCGGGGGCTCTGGTCCGACGGGACTCCGACGAGGACTGGCAGGGAAGGAAGAAGAAGGTGAATAGAAAGGTAGGGGTGCGGCTGAGAGTATGGTTTAGGTTGAAGGAAAAAAATTAAAAAAGGAAAAAAGATTGTATACCTGTATGGAAAATATGGTTGGGCTTGAGGTTGACCTAGAAAATTGGGCCGGTCAACCCCTCTTGGGATTGGGCCTCTCATGTAGGTATTTCAAGGGCTATGATTTGGTTGGTTCAAAATGGAGGGTTAGGATTGCATTTGGTTCAAAGTTTGGAGGGCCATGGTTTGAGGAGGTTGATGTTGAGTTACACACTCCCAAAAATTATGAAAAAAATTACATAAAGAAGAAATAGATTTCTTCACGTGTTGTGTCCAATGGGGTGGACACCTTAATGCACTTTTGCATAAAAGTGCCCAACAATTGGAAAATTACACAAAGTTGGGTTTATGGATTAATTTAATTAAAATAAATATAATAGGTGTTCTTTAATTAATTAGAAGTACAAGGGACTAAAATTAAGTGGGACACAAGTATCATGAATGAAGAAGACTTATAATAGAATATTACCCTAATTTGGATTGCTTAAAATAGGTCAAGATTGTGTCTCCAATTTTGATTGGAACGCACAAAGATACAAAGTTGAATTTATTTAAAATTAAAATAAACGTCTGCGATGAATATTGTGTGACTAAAATAAAGCACATCAGAGCATAATTATGAGTTACACAAGGGTCATAAAAGAAGGCAAGCACGTCTAGGACAAGGTTGTGAAATTTGTTGGAAGGCAATGGCAAGGGTAGCGCTCCAAATATCGAAGCAACGGTAAGGCACAACAATTAAATAAAATTACAGTAATTAATTATAACCCTAAATAAATAAATCTTGAAATAAGACAAATTAAATCCACAATCCTATATTTCGGTCAGGGGTTAATCTAGTGGGCTTCTAGGTCTAGTCTACTAACTCATGCACTAAGAACATTAATATATATATAAATACACTTATCATGCAATTAATTAAAAATAAATTCACACAACACTTAATAATAAACAAAAGTAAAAAATACCCCTATTTCAGATTGTGGTAGTGACACCACTCGCCTGAGCTGCTCCTCTTCGGCCATCCCCAGAACATCATCACCATCATTATCATCATCATTATCATCATCACCATCATCATCATCATCAACATCATCACCATCATCATCATCATCATCATCATCATCATCATCATCATCATCATCATCGTTGTCATTATCGTTGACCCATCCTACCTCGCCAGAGACAACCTGTAGCAGTCACCCTCGATCCCGTGCACGTGCGCGCTAATGCGCATGTTCGACTTGCCTCCCGTTCATGATTATGTATGTGTGCATATATGAATATTAATTAGGATTATAATTGCTTTATGACATTTCAGTTGATGTAGGACCCTGTGTTGGTGAACCTAGTAACCGGTTGCGTGTGCGTGTATGCATATAATATTAGTTTGATACATACATATATATATATATATATATATATATATATATATATATATAAGAAATTAATTGCTAGTAGGGGGTATGACTGTAATATATATACGTAGTTGTGTATGACCATAAGTGTAATTTATGGATATCCCGTATTTACAGTTGACTGTATGACCCTGAGAATTTGTGAGTTGACTGCCTTGTGTACACTGACTTACTGGCTAGACATGTGTTAGTAATTGACTTTCCGATTATGCACAACATTGGGGATATGACACCCGTGCAGTTAGACGCACATTCGACCATGCTAATTAACCAGTGTCACCTCTAGCGCAGTCTCTGAGTTCAGTGTATTTATGATTGTGTATATGCTAGTGTAATGACTGATGCTGTATTATTATTAAATGATGTCGATAGGACTGTTAGATTATTCAGACTAGGACTCGAAAATAGGACATTGGTATTGCCAGCAGAGGACACAGGCGAGTATATTCTTTGACAGTTTTCATTATGTTGATCATCTCTATGATTCTAGTTGTATAGCGTACATGATTCTGACACTGTGGATACACGAGTTGGCATCATCGAGACCTGTCACGAGGAGTCATGATTGGGATCCATCGTGCTAGCTAGGGACGGGGAGATATTAGTAGATTATATGATTATACCCAACTTTACATGAATCATAGCTCACCCCACACCTCACGTCGGGTTCATCCTGACCATTACATGCCTCATAGCCTGTTATGTATGATTAGCCTGACTATTGCTTGCATCATAGCTAACTAGATGGTTAGCACATGAATTATAGCTAATCATATGTAACAAGCCTGATCAGTCCCAAGCTGATCACATGATATACTGATATTTCACACACTTAGCTAGATATTCTATACATGTATTTCTAGTTTATTGTTCTAGCATTCACTTATATTCTAGTTCATTATTCTAGCATGCACTTGTATTTCTGTTCATTGCTAGTTATACCATTGATGATGATGTTCTCTCCAGTATTTTTATTTCCAGTATTTTATTATCTCCAGTATTTCTTGTTGCCAGTATTTATATCCATCTTGTATTTCTTTACACAGTATTATAGTTTTTGTCAATATACATGAAACTGTTGTTAGTGCTTGTACTTCGTTCTAATCCTAACTGGAAATATTTTTCTAGACTGCGACTTAGAGGACTGGTTTTAAGCATACTTGGAGATTTGGATGTTATTGTTTGTAGGTTAGACTATTTTTGTTGTTTAGACTTGTGTTGTTTTTCATTTATTTTTCTCTGATATCTTATCGTACTTTAGTTCTGTGATTGAGTATTCCATATTATATTATGATATTTGTGTCTCCTTAGGGAGTTGGATATTCATGTGAGATTAATTAGCTAGTACTGTGACCTAGACAGCATTCAACCGCCGATGCTATGGCGTAGGCTGGACGTACCCACGTACTCGTGCCCCTATATCGGGTGTGGGTCGTGACATATTCTCAAAGATCGATCTCAGATCCGGTTATCATCACATTAGAGTACGAAAAGAGGATATACCGAAGACAACCTTCAGAACCAAGTACGAATATTATGAGTTCTTAGTTATGCCGTTTGGTTTAACTAACGTGCCAATTGGGTTCATGAGTTTGATGAATAGAGTCTTCCATCAGTACTTGGACAAGTTCATGGTTCTATTTATTGATGACATCTTGATATACTCCAATAGCCAAGAAGAGCACGAGGAGCATCTCAGAATCGTACTGGAGACGCTGATATATGAGAGGCTGTATGCTAAACTCAACAAATATGAGTTTTGTTTAGATATGGTGCCTTTCCTGGGATATATCATCTCGGGAGAAGGACTTTCAGTTGATCCGAAGAAGGTTTCTGCAATAGAAACTTAGCCCACACCTACATCAGTTACGAAAGTGAGAAGTTTTCTAGGACTTGCTGGATATTATCAGAGGTTCGTGGAGAACTTATCAAGGATTGTGGAGCCTATGACGCGGTTGACGCATAAAGACCAGGAGTTTGCATGGACAGAATATTGCCAGAAGGCCTTTGAGGAGTTGAAGAGATGATTGACGATAGCACCGGTCTTGACTCTTCCTTTAGGATTGGGAGGATTCATAGTTGATAGTGATGCGTCAGGCAGTGGACTAAGATGTATTTTGATGCAATATGGCAAAGTTATCGCTTATGCATCGTGGCAGCTGAAGGTTCATGAGAAGAACTATTCGACACACGATCTCAAGCTAGTTGCGGTAATATTTGCATTAAAGATATGGAGCCACTATCTTTATGGAGAGAGGGTATAAATTTTTACTGATTACAAGAGTCTAAAGTATGTCTATACTCAGAAAGAGCTCAACATGAGGCAGGGGCATTGGTTAGAGTTGATGGTCGATTTTGATATAGATTTGCAGTACCATCCGGGCAAGGCAAACTTTTTAGCAGACGCACTAAGCAGAAAGCCCACAGCTTATTTCTTGACGATGCAGCCCCAACTATTAGAGGACCTATAGGAGCTCAGGATAGAGGTTATTTTGCTAGGGAAGAGTAGGAAGTTGGACATAGCTCACTAGTGGAGAGGATAAAGGCAGCATTGCCTACAGATGCTAGGTTCCGGAGACATAAAAAGAAGACGGAAGCCGACATGTAGACGGGACTTTGAATCCATGAGGATGGGACATTAAGGTGCAAAAATTGCCTACATATTCCAAATGGGGAGTTGAGACATGAGTTGATGTCTGAAGCACATAGCTCCATATACTCTATTCATCCGGGAGGCACGAAGATGTACCAAGATTTGAGGCAGTACTATTGGTGGCATATGATAAAGAGAGAGATTGCACGGTTTGTGGCAAAATATTTGGTCTGTCAGCAAGTTAAGGCCGAGCATTAAAGAATCGCTGGTATATTACTACCGTTTCCCATCCCTGAATGGAAATGAGAATATATCTCTATGGATTTCGTTACTGGATTTCCAAAAAGCCCCAGTAGGAAGGATACAGTTTGGATTATTATGGATTGACTCACTAAATTGGCATATATTTTGCCGTTCAGAGTTGGACAGTCCACAAAGATTCTAGCCGATATGTATATACGATAGATTGTAAGGTTACATGGAGTACCGGTTAGTATTGTGTCTGATCGTGACTCAAGATTCATATCCCATCTTTGGCGAAGCATATAGGAGAGTCTTGACACCCGACTCAAGTTTAGCACTGCTTTACCATCAATAGACAGATGATCAGTCGGAGAGCATGATTCAGATACTAGAGGATATGGTAAGATCGTATATGTTAGACTTCAGAGGGTATTGGGAAGACCATTTGCACTTGGTGGAGTTCTCTTACAATCACAGCTACCAGGCGAGCATCCAGATGACACCTTTTGAGGCACTGTACGACAGAAAGTGCAGGTCACCATTATGTTGGAGTGACGTTAGCGAGAGTCAAATACTCGGTCCAGAGTTAGTGATGCAGACAGTTGAGAAGGTGAAGCAAATTCAGAGTCATCTTTGTGCAACTTAGGACAGACAAAAGCATTGGACTGACATACACCGCCTACCTTTGGAGTTTAAGGAGGGCGAATATGTATTCTTGAGGATCTCACCTACTCAAGGTACTATTCAATTCGGGAGCAGAGGCAAGCTGAGCCAGAGTTACATTGGGCCGTTTAATATTTTATAGCATATTGGTGAGGTGGCATACCGTCTTGTATTACCCACATCTCTAGGGGAAGTACATAATGTATTCCATGTCTCACAGCTGAGGATGTACGTGACTGACCCAAGTTATGTAGTCGATCATTCTAAAATTTCAGTAGGACCTAGTTTGAGGTATGAGGACCAGCCAGTTGGGACACTTGACATTAGTGAGAAGATATAAGGGGTCAGACAATCAGACTGGTTTGGGTAGCTTGGAAACATCACTCCTCATGCGAATCCACTTGGGAGTGAGAGGATGTCATACGCCAGTGTTATCCTCACTTATTCGAAGATGCATGTATGACCTAAGAACTACCTATAGATTACCATGTCTTTATAAATTCCTTAGTAGTTTAATTCTTAATTGCGAGGACGCAATTCTTTTAAGTTGGGTATATTATAAATGCCCTCATTTTTAGATTTTAGATTTTATTATTTTATTAATGGTATTATATAATTATTGAGATTAAGGGAGAATTTTCATTAATTTTAGCTAATTAGAATAATATAAATTCATGGACAGATAATTATATATATTTAATTAATTACGAATATTACACAGAAAATACTTTTTAGTGTACAACTATTATTAAAGTATTGTAGATTTTTCCTGGAAATTATTTGGGGTTCAAACCTATTTATAGATAATTTTATATATATATATATATATATATATGGTTATAATAGAATAATAATAATAAATAAAATCAAACCCTAAACTATAAACCATAAACCCGAAACCCATACCCACACCAGCACCCAAAGCCACACCCGAAACCACCCAGCTTCTGAAACTGAAACCCTTCGGCTATAGTAAACCGAAAACCCAACCGTTCCTCTCCCGAACAGCCCCGACCCTACTTTTCCCCTTCCGAAACCCCCTGCACCCTATATATAACACCATCATAGCAAACCACCACCACAAGCCTTTCTTCTACCTCCAAACGACTACCACTACACCGACCGATGCCATCGTCCGCCACCATACATCGCACGCCGCTGCGAACAGCCCGCCCCGAAGTCACGAGCAGTAGAGAAAAAATGAGGTACCCTTCTTCCCACCTCTGTTTCTCCCTACAGAGTAAACCAAACAATGAACCATCGAATCCTATGTGAAGATCACATGACCCCCATGAACCCTATTTAAATAGTTTAGCTTATCATATCCTGTGTCGATCACAAATCGTGACACAAAACATAAAAAATTAGCAGTTGGCCAAGAACATAAATTGTTCCAACTACACGTGTTTGAGTCTCGTTATCTCCATAACGGCACGCGATGCTAAAATTCTACTTAAATAAACTTCTGGACAGCATAAACTAGTTTTAATCCCTTTAAATACTTTCTTTTAATTCGACCTATGTTGTGATTATTTTAATGCTAAAATTTGTCGAAAACTTAATTTCGTAAAACAAAATTTTTTTGATACGGGATGCGTTCCAATAAACGAGGCGACTTTGTTGTGTAAAAATTTTATCGAAAGGTGCGTATCTTCAATGCGGACGTGTAGGATTTTGCAGAATTTGATTTGGATGTGCGTGCACACCGGAATCATTGCGTATCGGTCAAAAAATATCGTATCGACCTATTCTGACATTGACATAATTTTGTGTGTGCTTGTCGTTTCGCAACGAAACATGCGCTATCGGATTATCAGTGTTACGCTGATCCTGTGACCCAAGTTTGGTTCAAATCTGATAATGTTGACGAAACAACATTTCGCGGGCCCCACGGTTCTACTTGACGGATAATTTCGTGATTGAGTCACCGGAATCCAATTTTGGAAATACTATTGAGTTTATGCCATCGTTTTGGACTAGTAGACAATAAGTTTACTAAATTTGGAGAACTTTATCATTGGCACACTTTTCGGTACAAAGTGGACCACATGTGGACCCCACTTTGACCCAAAACTGTCAATTCTATCCCTGTGTTCAAATTGAACTAATGGGTAGTCAATCTTATCTATTTAAAGTATTCTAAAAATAATGGTGATATTTGTTTCTGCATCCGGAGGCGTACTCGCAGATTCTATATTTACAGGAGCAGTTGACGGAGTTCAGAGCCCAGGCAAGTATACCTTGCCAAACTTGCAGAAGTTTTGTTATATTATTTGCTTGTGTTCTTTCTATATATATTCTTTTATGATGTACCTATTCAACCTAGGACCCTGAGGCGTTGCTTAATGTCCGAACAAGATTCGGGTGTCGAAGCCATATGCGAAGTTGTGTAACGTCACTTAGAGAGTTGATTTCATGATCCTATACTTTTGTGTGCTTGCTTTACCAAGTACGTCATACCGTAGGACACTTGACACTATTTTATGTGACATAATCTTTCTTGAGTTATTCATGGTAATTCTGTATAGGCTTATAGGATTCGTGATATGAGACAAGCATATATAGAGATATCATTAAGACTCGTTGTACTAGCTAGAGGTCATGATCTTGCGTGTTATGGACATGAGATGTGAGTTTACATTAGGTGGGGAGAGACACACAGGCTACAGGCTGATTATATATATATATATATATATATATATATATATATATATATATATATATATATATATATATATATATATATATATACACTATACTATACTATACTATATTATACTACTGGATGTGCTTTAGTCTCTGTATCAAAGCTTGGCACATTTACTGGAGACTACTTGCTGCTATGGGCTCCCCAACACAGAGCCTGTAGTGGTCTCATCCTGAGTACTAGTGATGCTCTCATTTGTATTTTACTTAGCTGGTTACATAGCTTGTCCTGAGGATCTATTTTTATTTACTATATTTATTTGGCCTGAGTATTTCTTGTACCTTGCTATGTCCCCTGGGGACCTGGATCTGGTTTATGTCGCCAGGTTCAACAGAGGAGGATTACCCCAAGGTTTACGGGATAGGAGCTGACGCTAGAGCAATACTGGTACCAGAGGACGAGGTTGTGCCAGAGGATTTCTCTTGAGTACTCAGTTACTTATTCAGTTATTTATGTTTAATGTTATTTTATACTTGAACTTATGGACATATGTATTGGTGTTATTCTTTTTCCTTAATTATGTCAGGTTGTTTCCCGAGATACTACTTATGTGGACTTGATGATGGACTATATTTTGTTATCTATTATCTTGACTAGTCTATCATATTGTATTATGTTTACTTTCTGTGGATGAGATTAGAATTATACTGAGATAGATGGTGTAGACAGGTATTTATATTTATTACAGCTTAAATGCACTATAACAGGTCCATTAAATTGGGTTTGCCTATTGGAGTTGTGCTGCTGGCCATTGTTACGTGGCTAGTTCCTCGGTATTTTTGGACTAGGGCGTGACATGACACACTCTCTTAAGAATCTTAAACGTACCAACGAACCGAGGGCTCAGCTTCCCTTTCGCGCCGAACCGCATAATTCCACACATCAGAGATACTTTCAAGAATACATGGTCCCCGACCGTGAATTCTAACCATCGTCGATGAATATCCGCGTAACTCTTTTGCCGACTTTGTGCCACTTTTAACTTCTCTCGAATTATGCAAAAAATTTCGACTACATGTTCTATCAATTACGGCCCAAGTGCTTGTCGTACCGTAACTTTATCCCAGCAGAACGGTGGCCGACACTTCTGCCTGTATAATGCTTCATACGGTGCTATCTCAATGCTCGATTGGTAACTGTTATTATAGGAAAATTCTGCTAGCGGCAAGTGACTATCCCAACTTGTTTTCAGATCTACGATGCATAGAAATAGCATGTCCTCCAAGATTTGGTTAACCCGTTCGGTCTGGCCATCAGTCTGAGGATGATACGTAGAGCTAAAATACAACTGTATCCAGTGCTGCCTGCAGACTGCTCTAGAACCGTGATACAAATCTTCCATCCCGATCTAAAATGATTGAAGATGGCACACCGTGTAGTTGTACAACTTCATCCCAATATAGCTGAGCCAACCGATCGATGCCCTAGGAGATCTTGATCGGGATAAAATGTGTCGACTTGGTCAATCTATCCATGATAACCCAAATCGCATCATTCCCTCGCCGCTTTTTCGGCAAGCTAACTATGAAATCTATAGAAATGTGATCCCATTTCAACTCTGGAATAGGGAGGTTCTATAGCTTCCCACCTAGTCTTTGGTGTTCTGCTTTCACTTGCTGACAGGCCATATATTGTGACACAAAGAGCGCCACATCTTTTTTCATACCGTTCCACCGAAAGTTTGCGCGCAAGTTCTTATACATCTTGGTACTCCCCGGATGTAGTGTATAACTTGTATAGTGCACTTCCGTTAATATCTTCTTTTGAAGCTCTGTATCGTTAGGCACACACAATCTTTCCTTTACTTACAATATTCTATTTTCGTCTTCTGCAAAGTTGATTGCCTTCCCTGTTGAAGTCAGCTCATGCATTTTCTCCAGGTATGAATTATCCTTCTATGCGGACTTGATTTGTTCCAGCAAGCTCGGCTCAAGGTTCATTTGAGGTAGTTGTACCCCGCGGTGTCAAACTCGGAGTTTGATACCCATATCCTCTAAATCCTACAGTAACCGTTTGTCAACTGATAGAGACGCCATATACTTTCGGCTTAATGCATCCGCCACAACATTGCCTTTACCAGGAGTATAATATATTGATAAATTATAATCTTTAATGAGTTCCAGCCTCTGTCGTAAATTTAATTCCTTTTGGGTGAAAAGGTACTTGAGGCTCTGATGATCCGTGTAGATCTTACAAGTCGTACCATAAAGGTAGTGTTGTCGTAATTTTATTGCGAATACAATTGCCGCAAATTCTAGATCATAAGTAGGATAATTCCATAGAGCTGGTTTATTGAGACGCATGGTGCTGAGTCACTGAGGCGCATGGTGTAGATTTTTTATGCTTCTATAACAACGAGTATCTTTGGAGAGACGGAGAAGCTCAAAGAGTGACAACTTTGCTAGAGTAGTGACAAGTTGTGCCAATATATCAAAGTTGTAAGTCCTCTCCAGTCCTTGTGTTGCCTCCTTCCGTAAAGGTTTATCGAAACGAGTCTCCTTCTATTTATGTTTTTTTATTACGGGAGGTTGAGAAGGACTTCGGTTGGATGCAACAGGTGACGTGGTTGCAGGAATTATGTCTTCGGGAGCATAATAGTAGTGCTAGTAGGCGAGGCCCGACCTTGTTGCTCCTACTAAGGCCTCATCGGCAGAGGGAGAAACCATGTGGCAGGCTTTGGACTTCTTCTCCTTAAATTTGGTGGCAGAAGACCGCGCTTTCTGTGTCATATCCTGAAAAAGATCTGGGTGAACCAACATGACCTCGCCCCGTGGTGTGCTAAGCGATACCATCCTGGCTTCTAGGTTACAAGCTGAAGGAAGGTTTACAACCTCCATCGTTGCCCTGGGAATTAGGACAACACCGTCTTGGGCCTCCGTCGCTGGGAAGTCACCAAACTGGAGGGATATCATGTTGGCAGCGACCGTTTTATCTTCAAAGTCTAAGGTAAGGACCTTAGAGTCTAGAATCAGCTGGATGTATCATTTCAACATGTAGCAATCTCGTATTGGATGATGGACATACCGATGATAGTGGCAGTATTTGGGATTGTCTACCTTGTCTGCCACATTAGGGCATTGTTTGCGATGAACAAAGGTCGTATGAACTTTGTATTACAAACTATTAAAAGAAAAGAAAAGTACAAATAATCCTAGACAAGAATTTAAGTATGATTGACTCTAGATAAGTATAGCTATAGAGATCTGATCTACAGACGATCACTTTACTCCTTGGCCACACGGCGATGAAGAAATGCAAGGATGCTGTGAACAACTTGGAGAGTTAGGAAATGAAAAAGCTTTGGCAATAACAACACGACAAGCTTCTATTTCTCTCCATCTGTTCTTGAACTTCCAAGCTTTGAAATTCTCCTCTGTAATGTATACAATGATCCTATATTTATAGGAATTTTGAACAGTTATAACTGTCACTATCACATTCTGAAAACAGGGGTATTTTCAACTTTTCATAATATTTAATATTATTGTAGTTATAATTAATTAATTGCATGAATAGTATATATTTAAATTTAATAACTGTATGATGTGTACTTTAATATATTATATTATAGACAGTGTTCATTTGTGTTTGTGATGGTAGACTTGACCTAGAAGCTAGTAGATGAGCACCTGTCAGAATTATGGAATTTTGAGGTAATTTGTTTTATTTAGAATTTAAATTCTTGAAGATTGAAATTAATTACTGTATTTTATTTAATATTTTGCGCATTGCCTTTGCTTCGATATTTGGAGCGCTACCCTGATTTTTGTCTTCCAACAAATTTTACAATCTTGCCCTAGACGTGCCCGCCTTCCATTCTGCTATTTTTACAACTCATAATTATGCTCTTTGTGCATTAATTCTAGCCGCGCAAAAATCGTCGTGGACGTTTATTTTAAAATTCCTATTTTGTATCGTTGTGCGTTCCAATCGAAAATTGGAGGCCATCTTGACCTATTTTTCGTGCGGCCCAAATTAGGGTAATATTCTGTTCTGAGCCTTTTTCATTATTGGTATTGATGACTTGACCTGATTTTGGCTCCAAGTACTCCTAATTAATTGTTGAACACAACTTACATTTATTTCTATTTAAATTGAGGATATTATTTAAACCAATTTTAAAATCCCAATTTAATTCTAGTGCCCTGTTATTTGAGCCCATACCGATCATAAAGTGCCCCCTGACCCTACAAAACACCGGACCCCGAATCGCCCGCCAAATTTTTGTCATTTTATGTGTTTGTGCAATTTCCCAAATTTAAGGGGGTTAAATTGCAAATTGGCATTTTGTGCCAACAACCAATTATTTAAACCAATGAGGAATCCTTAATATTTTAATTAAACCTCACCCTAAATCCCCCATGAATTATTTCCCTCATGTTCAATCTGGACCACTCAATTAATTGGGTGCATCCTCACCATTAGATTCCACACACTCTCCCATATATAATGTCTACATCAAACCCTAATCCCTAGAAACCTAGGTTTTCCCCCACCTCACAAGTCTCCACCTCTCCTCTCTCCAACGTTGGCTTCCCATATTTTTCTCCATCCTTCGTCCTTCCTTCTTCTCTCCTTCTTCTCCTTCTTCCTTTCTTCTTCTTCTTCTTTAAAATTTTTGAATTCAAATAGTTGGAAGGGGGGAAACTGGGTACTGTTCACCCATCCCCCTCAGGATCTGTTCCCGGCCATTGCCCCGACCCTGCACTACTCCGGCCGGCATTCTCCAACGCCGACTAATCTCGACCACCTCCCTCTGCGTACACCTCCGGCTGCTCCTCTCCTCGCGCCTCCGGGCGGCAAACTCCTCCACCATCACTATCTACTCAGCCTCCCGGCGGCCCACATACAATTTCCTCCGGCCGGCGAGCACGACGACCCCGCTCCGACTGAACCCCGGCCTGCTCCCCATCACTTCCACCACCCGCGCAGTCCCCATCCACGGCGGCTCCCCCTCACAGACTCCGGCGTGGTCGGCCAACAGCCTCCCGCTGCTCCTCCCGTACTCCGGCCATTGCTCGGCCAGCCACCCCGACAGCCCAGTAAGTCCCCTTCTCTTCTCCCCTTCCCTCTTTATATATATATATATATATATATATATATATATGTATATATATACGTACACATACGTATGAGTATATATATATACTATATGTATATGTATATTGTTTAAATTAATATTTGAACACCTAATGTATAGTAAATATATAATGTATGAATATTAGTATAATTAATGTGTATACGTATATGTATATTTAAATTAATGTTTAATAGTAAATGTATTTGTATGTATAATTAATGTGTATGTTAATGTATAAATAATTTAATATATATGTATATGTATATATTTAATTAATGTATAGTATAGTGTATGTATATATACAATGTATGTAAGTATGTATTTGTGTAGGTATAAATGTGTATAGTATTATTTAATTTTTGTTTAATTAATATGTATAGTATATATATGTTTTGTATAGGTATTAATATATTAATCTATGTGTATAAATATTATTTGGTATAATGTGTATATGTGTATGTGTACGTATTAAAATAATATTTTTTAATATGTATATTATGGTATATATATATATATTGTATATGTGGTGATTTTGGTGCAAGTATGTATATAGTATAATTATTATTTTGGTATACAAATATATATGTGTATATATATATTTTGTATGGGTATGTTTTATACAAACGTATTTTTGGTATAAATGAATAAATATGTAAATATGTATTTGGAAATTGGTATATATATATATGTGTACATAAATATATATGTATATTTATTTTGAGAAAAGTGCTAATTTGGTATGTATATATATATATATATATAATTGTTTTGGTATTTGGTTTATATATATATGTACTTGTATACATAGTATAATTTAATATAATTAGTAGTTTGGTACAAGTATATATTGTAGGTATTAATGTTAGTTAAAAATAGGTAATGTGTTTTATCCCTACTAGGTGACCCTAGTTGACTAGTACTATGCCTGGCATAGCCCTGAGGCCGGTATATTTCTTCTGGGTGTTAAGGTAGCATCTGATACAAGTGTTATAATTGTGTTATGTTTATAGGACTGATGGTTCACCAGGGAATACTCTGGAACAGGACATTCATAATTACCAGCTAAGGACCCGAGGCAAGTACATTCTCTGATAATTTCCAATTCCTTGATAATTTCTATAAATTAAATAATCATGAAATGTTACATCTGAATCCTTGACACTGTGCTACACGGACTAGTATAGCTTGGATCTGCAGTCATGAGATGTTACCTTGATTATCGTTTGACATTGTACACGACATGTATATTAGACATCGTACATGATAGATTGGACTTGCTCGTGTATCGTGACGTGTCATGGTTGGATCCATAGTACTAGTTGGGGGCGGGAAAGTAGTTAGTAAGAAATATGATCATAACCTCTTATTGTAGTGTAGAACAATGTAAGTGTTAATCATGCTCTTCACCCATGATTAGCCAGGCTCTGTAGCTATCGTACATGTTCCCAAGCCGATCACATTTTGAAACTACTATTTCAAACACGTAGAATAGATTACAGTTCCCTATTTTAAATCATATACTACATCACCCGTATATGATACTGTTCCTTGTTCTTTTATTTCCATACATGCACTGACTGTATCATATTGCCTATTGCCTGTCTCTTTACATTGCCTGTCTCTCATAAATTGCCATTGCATTTATTTTACTGTCTTCTCAGTAGCTAGCATGACATGTTTTATTGTATTATAGACATTATAAATTAATAGAACTGTTATTTGAGAGTGTTGCTTTGCTCCTTCCTGACTGGAAAATATTTTTCCAGACTATGCCTTAGAGGACCGCTGTCCGACACTTTATGGACCATATGGTGAGTAGCTACAAACTTGGTAGATTAGTTGTGATTCCGGGAGGTCTAACCGAAAATTACTATTTTTTTTTGTTAGTTCTTTAAGTAGACTATTTGGTACCGGATTTGTCTCCGGCAATTTTTGATGACTTGGATAATTGTTAAGTTATTGCTTTTGACTTATGTTGTATTTAATTTCTGTTCGATATCTTATCGTGCTGTAATCCTGTGATTGAGTATGGGTACATTTTATTCGTGTCATCCGTGCCTCCTTATGGAGATTGGATGCTTGTGTGAGATTGGCTAGATAGTATCATGACCTTGACAGCGTTCTACCGCCGATGCTGCGGCGTAGGCTGGACGTACCCACGTACTCGTGCCCCTAAACCGGGTGCGGGTCGTGACACGTTTTTAGTGGTAGCCCATACAGGTCAGACTTCGCGAGTTGTGCGATGTCGTAGTAGTGTGGCATCCTTGTTACACTACTGCGTGCCTGCGATAGAATCTAGGACATAGGATACTAGGACGAGAGCAAATACTCAATCACAATTCCTTGAGAGATTCCTGGGATGACCCCTGAGAATCTTGTTAAAATTTCCAATTTAAAATCATTCCCTTGTTCCGTCCATTCTCATTTGTTGATATTGATTTGATTATTGTTGATTAGATATTTAATTAGGATCTTGGGTTCATTATAAGGTTTGATTTCATATTAAGATAAGTTTATAGACTGATTTATGGTACTATTTGATGATGCCCGTCAATGAGGACAGTGAAAATGATTAACATTAGAGCTATTGGACTACAGAAGGTGGATTAAAATTTTAATTGAAGATTGAAAATGAATTTCAAATTTTAGGATTTTGAGAAGATTGAGATTGTTATTAAAATATTATTGTGAAGATTTCAATGAATTACAAAATTTTTGAAATTGAGGAGTTGAAATATTGTTATTAAAATTTTATTTTGAGGAATTCAGATTCAATTTGATGAACCTAGACAAGCTGAAAGGATTTTTGGAATTGATAAAATTTTCATTTCAGTATTTAAATAATTAACCTTGAGGAAAGTGTATGCAATTTACCTTAAAATTTTATTCGAGGAGTTATTTTGAGGAAAATTTATCTGAGGATAAGATTTTATAGTGGGAGAGATATATTAGTATACAATAGATGAGATGTATGTGTAAGGATCTGTTGGCTTGAGTATAATTGAGATCTCACTGCCCACTGACTTGGGTGTCCATTTAAGATTGTATTAGAGAGAGCAGTATTTAGTAAAGAGTGTTGCATTTGATATGCACTTGGGTGATAAGAATAACTAGCAACTGTTGCAGTTGGTAAGGAAGCTAGCAGTGAGTGTGTTTGTGATAGAACCGTGATACCTAGGGGATAGAGATATCAGACCATGGATGCATCTTTGACCTGTGCAATCACAACTAGGATTGTTATTCCCAATCTTTATCTTGAATGTTGCTTCTTTAGAACTGTACTGTCCTTCCTTGATGATATCGTATTTTTGCCTAAATTGATTCTTTGGGATCTGTCTTCAGGATGTCGCCGCAGACACGATCTATGAGAGCGGGAACATCAGCTTTAGAGGGGTCTGCCACCTCTCTACCTGATGGACAGACAGCCGTAGTTCCTCCTACATCTCCGATACACGTAAGTGATCCTCCTCCTCCACCTGTTCAGAGGATTGCCGCAGACGTGACGGACAACCTTCCTCCTCCACCGACTCTGACTCCCGGAAGTTTGCCCATTGACGGAACACAGATGTTTACTTTGATCCAAGGCATGGTAGATGCCCAGAGAGTGACGGCAGATGCTCAGCGAGTTCAAGCTGAGGCTCAGAGGGTGCAAGCAGAAGCGCACCAGGCACAAACGAGCTGATGAAAGAAAACATGGAGAATGCTCATCAGGTGACTCTCCAAGCTTTGGAGAAAGTAGCACAGTACCAGCAGTTTCCTGGCCAGCAACAGCAGAGATCAGGCACTATAGTGGATTTCAAGAGGATGATGCCTCGAGAGTTTAAAGGCACCGAAGGAATACTCTACGCTGACGACTGGCTAGAAGATATAGAGAGAAGTCTGCGATTGACCCAGATTCCGGAGAACTTGCAGATAGAAGCCGCTGGCAGTCAGATGTTCGATATCGCACTCACGTGGTATCGCACGGAGCCAAGAATTACAGCAAAAGGACTTACTTGGGAGACCTTCAAGGAACTCTTCAAGGAGAAGTTCTTTCCCGACGTGGCATTGGGAACCTTGGAAAGTCAGTTTCATGACTTGGTTCAAGGAAACATGTCGGTCGACGAGTACGCTGCAGAATTCTGTAGATTGAGCCATTTTGCATCGTCTATGATTCGAGACCCAGGAGATCGAGCCCGGAAATTTAGAAAGGGACTGACGAGAGAGATTAGGTAACGCACTTCTGGTCGTCGTACCGCTACCTTTGAGGCTATCTTGATGGATGCTCAGATTGCAGAAGAGGATCTGGATCTCAGGCCTAAGAGGAGTCACAATACTTATGGAGATACGAATGGTAGCACAGGACCAGCCAAGCATCCCCGTATTCAGCACCAACAGCAGTACCAAGTACCATTTCATATTCAGGAACAACCATGGACATTTCAGCATCCATCGCAGTACCTAGCACCAGTTCCTATCCAACAACATCCATGGGCATATCAGTATCAACAACAGTACCAGGCACCAGTCCGTGTTCAGCAGAATCAGCAACAGCCTCCGAGAGAGACATAGCAGACTTGTCATTTCTGTAAGAAGCCAGGTCACCTTTGGGAAAGCTGTAGAACGAGGCTAGGACTTTGTTTGCACTGTGGCGCTGCGGGACATCGAGTAAGGGATTGTCTTCTAGCCTCTTATCTTCCCGGCCAGCGCACAACTTCAGATTATAGAGATCCAGTTAGGCTACCTGTGGAACCGTATATTGCTCAGCACCCGCGAAGGGAACCACCCCAGCAGGGCAGGGCATTTGCGATGACGGTCGAGGAGACCGATACTGCAGGTAATGTGTTAGCAGGTTCTGTTCTTTCCTTCCTTCTGTCCTTATCTATTTTGATTGATTGATTGATTCCTTAATACAAGTTGTATGCATGATTTTCTTGTTATAATGTAGTTAGTAGTACACCCTGATACAGAGACTGCAATACCATGACAAAAGACACCATGACCTTACATATTTCCCTTAGATTGTATGTTGTATGATTATAGGAAAGATTTTTCTTAGACCATGATTATTGGGGTTTAACCATGACGAAGATTCACGAAGGGGTTATGACTTGACAAGGGAGGCAAGATGATTAAATTCGAGGATAACCATTGATTTAAATAGAGGGTTAAGAAATTAACATTTCATAATTGGTGGTTTATTAATTCCAGGAAGATTATGACATGTTTAAATTGGTTATTAAATTTAGAAATTTTGGGAGATTTATCAATATATTTATTAAATTGCAAGTTGTGAATTTTAGAATTTTACATGGGATGTTGCATTTGGAGAATCCTTAAGTATCGCATTTGTTCAGTATTTTAAGGAAGAGAAAATCGAGAAATAAAATTTGATGAATAAACTTGTGAGACGATATTACATTTTATGATTGTGCATTGATTAAAATCAAATTAGAGGAGTGAATATTAAATTCTGAGTATTGAATTATTAACTAAAAATTTTGGGGAAATTTTTGATAAAAATGGACTTTGATTCTATTTCGAGGATTTTTCAGGAATGCAAATAATTCAGAATTTTGAAATTGCGAAAGGACATTGTGGATTATTAAAAGATTTCATGGATGATAAATTTAAATTTGAGGGAAATAATAATGTGTATGAATAAACGCTACCTTGAGGATTTTGAATTTCGAGGACGAAATTCTTTTAAGGTGGGTAGACTTGTCACTACCACATTCTGAAAACAGGGGTATTTTCGACTTTTCATAATATTTAATATTATTGTAGTTATAATTAATTAATTGCATGAATAGTATATATTTAAATTTAATAACTGTGTGATGTGTACTTTAATATATTATATTATAGACAGTGTTCATTTGTGTTTGTGATGGTAGACTTGACCTAGAAGCCAGTAGATGAGCACCTGTCAGAATTATGGAATTTTGAGGTAATTTGTTTTATTTAGAATTTAAATTCTTGAAGATTGAAATTAATTACTGTATTTTATTTAATATTTTGCGCATTGCCTTTGCTTCGATATTTGGAGCGCTACCCTGATTTTTGTCTTCCAACAAATTTCACAATCTTGCCCTAGACGTGCCCGCCTTCCATTCTGCTATTTTTATAACTCATAATTATGCTCTTTGTGCATTAATTCTAGCCGCGCAAAAATCGTCGTGGACGTTTATTTTAAAATTCCTATTTTGTATCGTTGTGCGTTCCAATCAAAAATTGGAGGCCATCTTGACCTATTTTTCGTGCGGCCCAAATTAGGGTAATATTTTGTTCTGAGCCTTCTTCATTATTGGTATTGATGACTTGACCTGATTTTGGCTCCAAGTACTCCTAATTAATTGTTGAACACAACTTGCATTTATTTCTATTTAAATTGAGGATATTATTTAAACCAATTCTAAAATCCCAATTTAATTCCAGTGCTCTGTTATTTGAGCCCATACCGATCATAAAGTGCCCCCTGACCCTACAAAACACCGGACCCCGAATCGCCCGCCAAATTTTCGTTATTTTATGTGTTTGTGCAATTTCCCAAATTTAAGGGGGTTAAATTGCAAATTGGCATTTTGTGCCAACACCCAATTATTTAAACCAATGAGGAATCCTTAATATTTTAATTAAACCTCACCCTAAATCCCCCATGAATTATTTCCCTCATGTTCAATCTGGACCACTCAATTAATTGGGTGCATCCTCACCAATAGATTCCACACACTCTCCCATATATAATGTCTACATCAAACCCTAATCCCTAGAAACCTAGGTTTTCCCCCACCTCACAAGTCTCCACCTCTCCTCTCTCCAACGTAGGCTTCCCATATTTTTCTCCATCCTTCTTCCTTCCTTCTTCTCTCCTTCTTCTCCTTCTTCCTTTCTTCTTCTTCTTCTTTAAAATTTTTGAATTCAAATAGTTGGAAGGGGGGGGAAACTGGGTACTGTTCACCCATCCCCCTCAGGATCTGTTCCCGGCCATTGCCCCGACCCTGCACTACTCCGGCCGGCATTCTCCAACGTCGACTGATCTCGACCACCTCCCTCTGCGTACACCTCCGGCTGCTCCTCTCCTCGCGCCTCCGGGCGGCCAAACTCCTCCACCATCACCATCAACTCAGCCTCCCGGCGGCCCACATACAATTTCCTCCGGCCGGCGAGCACGACGACCCCGCTCCGACTGAACCCCGGCCTGCTCCCCATCACTTCCACCACCCGCGCAGTCCCCATCCACGGCGGCTCCCCCTCACAGACTCCGGCGTGGTCGGCCAACAGCCTCCCGCTGCTCCTCCCGTACTCCGGCCATTGCTCGGCCAGCCACCCCGACAGCCCAGTAAGTCCCCTTCTCTTCTCCCCTTCCCTCTTTATATATATATATATATATATATATATATATATATGTATATATATACGTACACATACGTATGAGTATATATATATACTATATGTATATGTATATTGTTTAAATTAATATTTGAACACCTAATGTATAGTAAATATATAATGTATGAATATTAGTATAATTAATGTGTATACGTATATGTATATTTAAATTAATGTTTAATAGTAAATGTATTTGTATGTATAGTTAATGTGTATGTTAATGTATAAATAATTTAATATATATGTATATGTATATATTTAATTAATGTATAGTATAGTGTATGTATATATACAATGTATGTAAGTATGTATTTGTGTAGGTATAAATGTGTATAGTATTATTTAATTTATGTTTAATTAATATGTATAGTATATATATGTTTTGTATAGGTATTAATATATTAATCTATGTGTATAAATATTATTTGGTATAATGTGTACATGTGTATGTGTACGTATTAAAATAATATTTTTTAATATGTATATTATGGTATATATATATATATATATATTGTATATGTGGTGATTTTGGTGCAAGTATGTATATATTATAATTATTATTTTGGTATACAAATATATATGTGTATATATATATTTTGTATGGGTATGTTTTATACAAACGTATTTTTGGTATAAATGAATAAATATGTAAATATGTATTTGGAAATTGGTATATATATATGTGTACATAAATATATATGTATATTTATTTTGAGAAAAGTGCTAATTTGGTATGTATATATATATATAATTGTTTTGGTATTTGGTTTATATATATATGTACTTGTATACATAGTATAATTTAATATAATTAGTAGTTTGGTACAAGTATATATTGTAGGTATTAATGTTAGTTAAAAATAGGTAATGTGTTTTATCCCTACTAGGTGACCCTAGTTGACTAGTACTATGCCTGGCATAGCCCTGAGGCCGGTATATTTCTTCTGGGTGTTAAGGTAGCATCTGATACAAGTGTTATAATTGTGTTATGTTTATAGGACTGATGGTTCACCAGGGAATACTCTGGAACAGGACATTCATAATTACCAGCTAAGGACCCGAGGCAAGTACATTCTCTGATAATTTCCAATTCCTTGATAATTTTTATAAATTAAATAATCATGAAATATTACATCTGAATCCTTGACACTGTGCTACACGGACTAGTATAGCTTGGATCTGCAGTCATGAGATATTACCTTAATTATCGTTTGACATTGTACACGACATGTATATTAGACATCGTACATGATAGATTGGATTTGCTCGTGTATCGTGACGTGTCATGGTTGGATCCACAGTACTAGTTGGGGGAGGGGAAGTAGTTAGTAAGAAATGTGATCATAACCTCTTATTGTAGTGTAGAACAATGTAAGTGTTAATCATGCTCTTCACCCATGATTAGCCAGGCCCTGTAGCTATCGTACATGTTCTCAAGCCGATCACATTTTGAAACTACTATTTCAAACACGTAGAATAGATTACAGTTCCCTATTTTAAATCATATACTACATCACCCGTATATGATACTGTTCCTTGTTCTTTTATTTCCATACATGCACTGACTGTATCATATTGCCTATTGCCTGTCTCTTTACATTGCCTGTCTCTCATAAATTGCCATTGCATTTATTTCACTGTCTTCTCAGTAGCTAGCATGACATGTTTTATTGTATTATAGACATTATCAATTAATGGAACTGTTATTTGAGAGTGTTGCTTTGCTCCTTCCTGACTGGAAAATATTTTTCCAGACTATGCCTTAGAGGACCGCTGTCCGACACTTTATGGACCATATGGTGAGTAGCTGCAGACTTGGTAGATTAGTTGTGATTTCGGGAGGTCTAGCCGAAAATTACTATTTTTTTTTGTTAGTTCTTTAAGTAGACTATTTGGTACCGGATTTGTCTCCGGCAATTTTTGATGACTTGGATAATTGTTAAGTTATTGCTTTTGACTTGTGTTGTATTTAATTTCTGTTCGATATCTTATCGTGCTGTAATCCTGTGATTGAGTATGGGTACATTTTATTCGTGTCATCCGTGCCTCCTTATGGAGATTGGATGCTTGTGTGAGATTGGCTAGATAGTATCATGACCTTGACAGCGTTCTACCGCCGATGCTGCGGCATAGGCTGGACGTACCCACGTACTCGTGCCCTTAAACCGGGGTGCGGGTCGTGACAATAACAGTGTGCGCACTTTGGACAATTCGTACTTTGTGCACACTTTTGATGGGATGCTATTCCACGATCTAATAAGTGGGTGCACAACTTGCTGTGTCATGACATATTGAACCCTAGTGGACCTAATTAGACTTGTCATGACATATTGAACCCAACATTTTGGGTTAGGCCATAGACTCAACCCTCTTTATTAATTAGGTGAGTTAATTAAACTTTTATTAGAATTAGATGCTTCCTAATTTAGCCCTCCTAATTAATGACCTATATGATAACTAGTGGGGCATTTTGGACTTTGTATGGTTGCTTGGGAGAGGAGCAAGGGATCGGCCACCTATAGGGGGAGTTCTCTCTCTCTCTCTCTCTCTCTCTCTCTCTCTCCACTTTATTTTATCGCAATTCTAGATTCCCAATTGTGTTCTTCACCAATTCATTATTCCCTCCATTAATTTCTCCCAATTCACTCTCATTTTCCTTCCAAATTCATCCTTTAAGGGGCATTGGAGCTTGGATTTGCAAGAAGGACTTGGAGAAGGAGAAATTTACTAGGGGCTTGTGTCCGGATCGTGTCCTTTAAGCATTTTATTGGAAATTTATCTTCCAATAGGTAAATTCTGAATCCCACCCTTAAATTAGGCTATAATTCATGGATTTAACCATTATGAATCATCCCTTGTCCTAGGGCTACCAATAGGATCAAAAATTGGGTCTATATGACTTGTATTGTGAAAGTTAAATGGTAAATTATGTCCAAATAAGGGGAATTACGAGATTAACACATCAATTGTGTGTCTTGAGACCAATTAGATCTAAATAGACTTAGATCAGATTTTTGGGACTAGATACGTGTCCATAAATGGATACGATAGGCCATATCGTAATACCTTGTGATACGGGATACTTTTGGGGGATTTTCTTTCGACACGGGTGACACACATACCATATTTTGCTAAGGCACTTAGAATAGCTTCCTAATACTTTGTTTAGACTTTAATCATCATTTACAACTTGTGGGTAGGCATTGGTTTAGATTTGACTGAGTTTGGGATGCGTATCATAGTGAATCACCCTTGTGCACCACAAGTGTTTGGTGTAATGCCTAGTAGTATATATTATTATAGATATTCATATTTGTGTATATGTGATGAGTGTGTGTATCAATAGTGTATATGTGTTAGTGTCATAAGTGCCTGTGAGTGAGGACAGTGAGTGAGAAGAAGGGAGTGTTCCTGGGAATTAAAAGAACCAACAGTAGCAGTTGTAGTAACAACTAGAGCAACAATATTAGCTGTAACAATGAGAGGTCTGATACTTGTGTATGGTGATGAGTTGAATATGAAGTAGGGTAAACTGATTGGGAGTAGCAACAGCAACTGATTGGGAGTTGCAACAACAACAGCAAATATGAAAGATTAGCACCAGTATACTGAGTGCATTGATTAGCAAATATCAGTATCTGCAGCAACATCTGCAATGAGGACTGGTTGCTGATGAAGGAGTAATACTTACAGCAGCAGTAGTGAAGGGGTTAATATGGAAGAGTGTATTAGCTAGAACTTGGTAGAATCAATATACCAATTCACAATTGTGAACTGGAAATAGCAGTAGCTGAATAGGAAGGAGATAGAAGAACAATAACAGCAGTCATGGGGGGGATCTCGAGTTCAGGAAGTTAGAAAAAGGAATTAGAGCAGTAGACTGAGAACTAATAACCTGTGAACAAGCAATATGACTGAGGGCATCACAGACATGTGCAATGCATATTTAGCATTGCAGGCATCCAATATTCTGAAGAGTTAAGTATCAAACATAGTGGAATGTCTGTGATGGCTTGGAGGATGATCAGGCAATTTAGGCTAGTGGGTGTAGTTGAGTGATGGACTGGAGATACTGATGACTGATACACAATATATCCGTGCACAGTTAGTACAGTTATGATTAAGAGGGATATGCTAGAATACTAAAGTAAAGAGTATTAGTTAAGCTCAGGTATTGGTAAGGGGGAGTAAGGTAGCTAAGTGAGCTAAGGTAATTGTTAGCTAGTATGATATGAGTACTAGTAGATAAGGATATCCTAGTACCTATAATCTAGCATTAGGATAATGGATAATATGATAATAGTAGTGAGTTAAGGGTTGATAACTATATAGTATATGATACTTGGTAACGAGTGAGGCTTAGAACTACCTAATATTAATTAGTATAGACTAAATGACCTAGTATAGACCCAGTGTATCAATGTATTAGCTTACTTAACCTAGTATCTAGTAGTTTAGACTTGTAATCAACTTAGAAGCTAGGTATGGACCTAAAAATTAAGGTGTTTACCTAGTTTGACTAGTATGACCCAAAAATGACCTAAAAATTATATTTTAACTCATTTTAGTTTATTAAAGCTCGCAACTAGACAAGCACGCATAATATTACACCCTGGCGAGGCTCCCATAGGACTTATCAATGACCGGATGATGGTTTGCAGCTTACCTGCCATGGAGGCAGTCGGTGAAGAAGAAGAGGAGCAGCTTGCATTTAGGAGGGGCTGCTCCTAGTGTGCGAGAGGGATGACCGAGAACAATGTATTAAGTATATAGTAGGTTATTGTATTAGTCACTATACCCGCATGAAAGGTCAAGCCTTAAAGAAAATTGTCAACCAAGCATAAGAAAGGCATTCAGAAGAGGAAGATACTTCGTTACCCCCAAATGATATTATATTTAATATATAGGTCTGTGTGTGCCAGTTCGGACACTGAGTTACATATTTTTCTCAGGACCACAGGTGATTACATTTCTTTGTTAGTTTTTATTTCATGATAGTGTATATATTACTTGTTCTAGAACTATATACTTGACTTTGACATATTATTATACGGACTGGTACTATATGGATCCTATTAGGAGATGTTATCCCCATACCATGTTCAGCGGGTACTCCTACACATGTATTTCATCATGTGCATCGGGTATTATTCTTTATGTACTTCATGTGCTCTCATTATTCATGTGCAGTATGCGTATATTAAATCATGTGCATAACGTGTCGTAATTAGATCCATGAATATTGGTTGGGGCGGGAGAGTAGAAGTTAGTTATGTGATTAATCTCTTAGAGTAAATCATGTGTATGTCGATTATATACTTCATGTATAATCGAGTTAGCTTAGAATAATCATGTGCAATGCAAGCCGATCATATATCGAACTTTTGCTCTAAATCACATAGATTGTATTCTAGTTTCTCTTACTTATAGTTCATTTTTTATTTCCTATATTTACCTTTCCAGTACATATTGTATTTATTTGCATATTTCAGTTATGTTTCTACTTTCTAGTGCATCTTGTATTTTTTTCTATTGCTTGTCATATATTCTCTACCATGTATTTGTAACTGCTTGCAGAGTTTTGTACTTTGCTCCAATCCTGATTGGTTATATTTTTCAGATGATTGTCTAGAGGAGCTGTGTCCCACTTATTACGGGTCGCAGGACGGCGAGCCACTAGAGGGTACTTCCCTAGAGCAGGAAGATTTAGTGCCAGTGAATGAGGAGGCTTAGACATTTATCCTTGTATTAGTCTCATTATTAGACTTTTAGCATGTGTATATTATTTGAGACTTATATGGTGCCTAGACTTGTGGATTTGGACTTGTAATGTATTATGACTCCTTATCTCTCTCTTCTATTCCATGTCTTGCTTTTATCTCCCTTAGTTTGATATTGTGATTAAGTATTGGTTAGCATTTAGCATATATCACATTGTTCCCTATTTTGAGTTAAGATATCATTGACAGGTACATTATATATATTGTGCGAGATATTTATATAGTATTATTGACCTAGACAGCATTCTACCACCGATGTTGCAGCATAGGCTGGATATACCAACATACTCGTATCCTTACATCGGGTGTGGGTCGTGACACGCTGCCTGCTTGACACGTGGCCTCCTATACGAGAAAAGCGTAGGTCATGGAACAGTTATTCGTATACGTTTCACGAGGAACATGATAAATATGACACGTAATCGCAACTTATCTTTGTGAGTTAGGATTGTAGGCTCACAAAGTGGTTTGAAAACTAGCACATTTTTGATAAAATGGTTCATACGGGTGCACTTTTAAAGAAGTAGCTGTGATGGCAAACTTTTGAGAAAATTGGCCGTGATGGCACACTTTTGAGAAAATGGCCATGATGGCGCACTTTTGAAGAAGTTGGCCTTACATCGCACTTTGAAGATGTTGGCCTTATGGCACACTTTGAAGAAGCTGATTCATACTGGACGCTAAATGACAACCTAGGTCTGCGTGTCATAGCTCAACTGTAATGATAGCTTCTGACATACTCGACTGATGTTTAGCTGTCAGATTCATCGCATTTAATGCTTGGAAAAAATAACAGGCCAATTATGAGCCTGTATTGGGCTAGATAAGAACAGCTTTAGAGTGCGTCATTGTTATGTTCTTTGGAAGGGTGTGCCATCCTCTGAAGCAAGTACAAAGTGCGTTATTCTTTATAACTGAGAGAAAGTTTGTCATTCTTTCTATTTTTAGTTTATTTGTAGGAAATTATGCCATCTTCAAGAGGGACACTTTTTATGCTTCAATAAGACCCCCTTCAAAGTTTTTGAATTCGTTTAGACGAATTCAAAATACTTTGAATTATAAGCATAATATAGTTGTTGAGATTTTGTGTGGGCATTTTGGGTATAATCCCAGCAGATTGCTGAGATGGCTATAGTCATGAGTGAAAACAAGATTAGAGGTAATGTGGACGTGATATGTTTCGAATGGGATTCTACCAAATATATCTTCTCAGAGATTACATGGATATGGAAAAATATAATTCAGTGGGGGATTAAGTGGATTTGTCACCCATGGCGTACTCATGATGAGTACAAATGATAAATTTTATAACATGCACTAATATCAGAGGTGATATGGACGTGATAGCTCGCTAGTTTACTCCACTGAAGAAAAGAGAAAGAGTAGTTCAAGGGCGAACTATTGTCTTATCTTTTAGAGAAAATAAATAGAATATGATTCAGAGGTAATATGGACATGAATCACATTACACTTATTGACTGATGAAGAAAGATGTGAGATTATTCCTGACCCAACTGGGGATGAGGAATATGATATCCTTAAAACAACTGATTTTTAAGAATAAAATATATTTGTTGGAGGGAATCGTTTAAATGATCTCAACGAGAGTGTTCCATTGGATCTGAGTATTATCCCACTAGGAACTTTGAGGACCCATTACCCATGTCTTATTCAAGAATGAATATAGGTAATAGTTCGAGATATCGTATAGGCTACAAGTTCTGGGGATTGAAAAAATATAATTGTTTTACATCTTACTCTGCTGGAGATGGAGAAGAATATGTCATGCCTAGACATAATATTTCTTAAGGAATTTTCCATTGATAGGCATCATTATCAAATCTCCATTAGGCTTAGCGAGCATGTAGGCTCCATTGGAGAATATTGTCTCTACCACATAAGGACTTTTCCATTTATCTAGGAATTTGCCTTTGCTCTTATAAGTTGTGATCATAGGTCTCTTTACTGTAAGAACCAATTTACCGACCTGGAATATTCTTTCCTTGACTTTTTGATTGAAAGCTCTAGAAATTCGTGCTTGGTATAGCTCAATACATTGTTGAGCGTGCAGGTGCTTTTTATCCAATGCTTCTAATTCTTACAAGCATAATCGATTATTAATCTCTACTGTTATCTCATTAGCAATAGCTACTCTGAGAGAAAGAATCTGGATTTTAAGCGAAAAAACTGCATCACATTCATAAACCAGAGAGAATGGTGTACAACCAGTTAGAGTTAAAACTATTGTACGATAAGACCATAAACACTCCCCGAGCTTCTTATTCCAATCACGTTTATTGGATGAGACACACTTTTTAAGGAGTTTGATTATGGTCTTGTTGAAGGCTTTAGCTAAGCTGTTGGCTGCTGGATTATAGGCCGTAGATGCTACATTCTGGATTTGATTCATGTCATAAAATCGATAAAATACTTGACAGGCAAATTGTGATCCATTATCATGTATTATCCTCCAGGAATAACAAAATAATAGATAACATGGTGTTTGACAATGCTAATTACGTTGGACGTTTTTACTTTGATGAGCGGGACTATTTCTGCCCATTTAGAAAAGTAATCAATTATTGCAAGTATGAACTGATGTCCTCTAGAAGAAGATGGGCTGATCGAACCAATAATATCCATTCCACAGGCTTTAAATGGTCAGGAGGCAGTTGTAGGGTGTAAGAACTCTGCTGGTTGGTAGATAAAATCTGTATGGATTTAACATTATCTACATTTACGATCATAATCTACGACATCTGCCATAATGGTGGGCCAATAATAACCCATTCTCCTTAGACGGTTATGTAATTTAGGACCTGGCTGATGTGCCCCACATATGCCATCATGAGCTTCACGGAGTGATTGTCTTGCTTCTGGGTTGGAAAGATAATGTAGCAACAATCCCTCACACGAACGACGATATAATATTTTAGATAAGGCGTCATAGTAGAATCGAAGTGAACGTCTTTTAATAGAAGTGGCTGTAGAAGTATAAAAAATATGCTACAGAATTATACGCAGTATGCACAGAACCCGCATAAAGCAGAGTTTTCAGTACTGTGTGGCATAAGATATGACTTCAGAGCCATCGGCGTACAACAGAGCTTTATCGTGAGTACAACGTAAAATATAAGCTCCAGGATAACCCGCATATTACAGTATTTCCAGGCTGCTTCAGCGTAAAAAGGTTGTTACACCGCCACTTTTGGCGTAAAAACCTACTCGCTTTTAATGCATTAGGAAGTTGTACGAGGAACTCTTCATTTTCTCGAATGAACCTGTCAGATCATGCAGTGAACCTGACTCCTGACAAAGAGTACTGCACAACTATCCAGATGACGGCTGTAACGATGATTCGGCACAGGGACCCAGACTGTCATTTAGTGACATTTTCTTGATACAAATTGCTTTTACACGTTTAAGGGAATACGCTGCCTAGTTTTATACAGGCAGATGTGAGCTTTTACGCTCAGCAGAAGACAAAACAAACCGCCACGTCAAAAGCTGCTCTTCGTACAGAGCTCTGGCACGTCTCTACAGTTAATGCGCGTGATGGGGGCAGATCTCTGTATTTAATGCACGGGATTTGGTTCTATTTTCAAAGACTGGGTGAGCCATAATTATGACTATTACGTCCACATCATCACCTCTGTATATTACGCCATCAGGCTATTTTCAGCTATAAGGAGCACGCTGTACGCTATCTCCTTGAAATACGCCGACCTGGCTATTTTTAGTTATAAGGAGTACGCCGTATGCTATCTCCTCGGAATACGTCAACTCAGGCTATATTTATATTTGTGCGTGATAAGGCTATTTGCTCTAGAATATGCTCTAGACCTCAGTCAAGGAAGGAGGATCAGCTATCTTTTACGCTAGCCACCTATCCATGCAGCATCAGGCTTCTACGCCAGTTTGACAACTATTTGGCTTCTACGCCATGGTGACAGTTATTGGCTTCTATACCAACCTTTTCTACCCGAGGGGCAGTTACCTACGTGGCTTGCATGCCGTGATCTTTGCAGCGGTTATACGCGTTACCTCATAATGGGACAGGCGTCATACGCAGATTCAGAAGATCATTTATACGTGGGTGGCAGTTATTATAACCGTCGCGTAAAAAGTGCCACTCTCCACTGTCCAGCTTCTACGCCGACTGGACGGTTACTGTCACTAAAAACTCTATAAATAGAGACCTCCGTCCACGGAGGTTCGGGGGGTCCAAGGTCGAAGATCGAAAACTTGGAGAACGAAGGTCAAAAAAAGGTCAAAAAGATCGAAGAACAGAGAGAGTAGAGCACAGACAGAGAGTAGTGATCGACGATTTTTGGCATCGAGCATCCACTCCCTCTTACAATCTTTAAACCTTCTCATTCTTCTACATCACTTTTTTATCATCGTGTGGTCCAAGGGACAAAGTGATCGACCGCAGATCAGACTCCTATAGCAATATTTACCCAGATTAAATTTTGTACTTGATATCCTCGTATAGGATTAATTGTACTTCTTGTTTGTAAACCAAAGAGAGGGTTTCGTATAAACCTTATTTCATTTCTTTCGATTATTATCAAATATAAGATGGCGACTCTACTGGGGAACTCTTTCTCATCTGACGAGAAAGCAATTGCTCAACACGATATTGTATTAGTAGGATCAATGTAGAAGACTTTGGTCGTCCAGTTCGACCAATCCGCCTACGAAGATATGCTTCGAGCAGGGGGTAGCTCTCACTCTCTCTCTATCCAAGACAACAGGAAACTGCGTAAGGTATGGATGCCCCAGACATCTCCTACCATTCCTGCCGACTCTCTGGTTTCTCCGACCAACAAGGTTGTAGCTTCGCAATCTCCGCGCCCCGCGCGTAAAACTCTGTCTTCTGTCTGTGACATGGCAGACAAAACTGCTGGCAATGCCTCACTGCTAGTCCAGAAGTCTACTCCGCGCTCTGCGCGTAAAACTCTGTCTTCCATCTGTGACGTGGCAGACAAAGCTTCTGGTTATGCCTCGGTGCTAATCCAGAAGTCTGCTCCGCGCTCTGCGCGTCAGTCTCCCGTCTGTGATATGGTAGACAAAATTTCTGATAATGCCTCAGCGCTAAATCAGAAATTCCAAACGCGCCCCACGCGTAAAAATGTATCTTCCCTCCATGGAAAAGCAGATGGTCCCTGCAATCTACGCAAGGGAAAACCAGTGGCGGAATTCTCAACTTCTCGGCCTTTGTGCCAGCAAGAGAAGAATCTGCCCGCTCTCCAGATTATGCGAGAAGCTGATGGCTGATTGAGGACTTCCTCAGTTTTACGCCAACCTGAGCAGAGTTCTAAATTACGCCAGGTCAAGCCCCTCAGCGTAAAGAAAGCTCGGCTTACGGAAAGACACACTCCTCGGGGATCATCTGCTACTCATATGGTTGAACTACTGTATACGGGTGGCAAGGAAAAAGTTATGGTTCCCAATATCCGCATGCCAACTGATGTAAACAGGAGGAACAAGCCTTCTTCTTCTTCTTCTTCTGTTAATCCTCCTGACTTGCGTCAATTTCTGATCCAGAACCACAAAGATAGGGAATCTTCCAACATGTCTATTACGCCTCCTAGGGAGTACTATTGTAATAGTCATAGGATTGTAGTTAATTATTGCTGTTCTGAAGCAAAACGGTCAGTTTTTGACTGGTTGAACTACTCTTTGTCTTTCTAGGAAGAAGAGCCTATATATGCATCAGTGAACATGGCTTCACACGCTCCTAGAGGAAGGTCGAATTCAAGAAGTTATCCCTCTAGAACTCCAAGCCAAAGGACATTCAACAAACTCCTTGAGAACATTGAAGATGGGGTGTTCCGAAACACCCGTTCGAGGTCACAAAAATCGGCTTCGTATTCCTCTGATTTTGACACTGGGGGTCGCCAGTTACCGAATCAGACGGTGAAAGTATAGTGTCAATCTCTACGGAGACCTATACTAACCCTTCAATGACAACCAGAGAAATGGGAGTCTATGCCATTGAAGATGAACGTGAAGAGGCTTCCCCATCAGGAAGCACTGAGCAACGCATCGCTGTGTTGGAGACATCTCTGAAAGAGATACAATCCATGATAGAGAATATGCACCAGATGATGCTGACTCAGCACACTGCTTCTATAGCTCAAGCATCGGTCCCTCCGACTCAGATACGTGTGGGGGTGGACTTACCGCCATCCAATGCGAATCAGGAGCCTGCTCTAAATCAAGAGTCAGCAGCTCCTCCACTTCCTAATTCGGAGAATGTATTGCCTCCTGTTGGAGTTACGATACAATCGATCTCTCACCACTCCGCGGTCCCTCTACCGGCTGAAGATCCGATGCAGGCAGTGCAGGAATTGAAAGCCCAATTTGATGCCTTAAAACATAAGGATCAGCTCAAGAAATTGGGAGTCAACCAGCCTTACCCAGCTATCTGGGATGAGATCCCTTTCCCTCCTAAATACAAACCACAAAATATTGCTTTGTTTGAGGGAAAGACATCACCGAGCCAGTACATGAACTACTTCAGTATGATGACGGTGTTATTGCAAGGGAATGATGCCCTTCTCCCTCGAGTGTTCAAAGGCTATCTTTCGGGAGTGGCTTATCAGTGGTACCGTAGTCTTGCGGACAACTGCTTTACTTCCTTTGAAGATTTCAAGACTTTGTTCTTCGTACGATTCTACGAAGGAGGGATGGACATGTCTATGTCCTCTCTCATCGAAGTAAGCAGAAGAAAAAAGAGAACGTTCGCACTTTCATCAAACGTTTTCGTCAAGCCACTTTGCAAATGCCTCCTGGAGTTCCAGATTCAGCATTGGTGGATATTTGCAGGAAGAATCTTCTTCCAGTGATCTCGGTGTTCACAGGACCATATCAGTTCTATGATTAGCCCTCGTTCATCATCTCAGCGGTAGCCGCTGAAGACAACAGTCGGAAGGTGCGTGATAATGGAATTATGATATCTGCCTCCGATAGAGGCAAGAGGTCATCCTCCAACAGCGACCATCACCGTGGTTCTAAAGGAAAAGAAGCTCTGGCGATCAATACATCCAAGCAAAAGACTGTGGCAACCACACAGACGAAACCTGGGACTTCCAGGCCTATTGAAGTATACACTTTTGATGACGACGATATTCCGAGCATATTCGAGTGTCTCGTCAAAAGCGGCAAGATTACCCTTCCTGAGGTAAAGCAGCCTAGCGAAGTGGCAGTACCAATAACCCCAAGTACTGCATTTTCTATAGGTACATACATCACCCCACAAAGGCGTATTATGTACTAAAGAGGAAAATACAGGAGTTGATCGATGCTAAGGCCATCACTCTGCGCAACTGCGAGAAGACGGTCATAGCCAACATGATCTCTCTTTAATTTGGCAATCTGCCTCCTCAAGAAGTTCCGGATGGTGTTGTACCCATTTCCCGGACAACAAAGAACATTATTAATCTCCCTCCAGCCAGGGGTCAAAATCACTACCTGGTACCCCTAACTACCCAGCGTGGCAAGATTATGTGGGTTTATCCAGATCTGGTGTCAGAGATCGAGGAAGAGACTCAAGCTGCTAAGGCTAAGTCTAAGAAGAACTCGAAGCATAGACCATGTCATATGGTTGCGATATCCTCGACATCAGAAGAAGATATTTTGGCTACTGGAACCCGTTCAGGGAAAGCCTACCTCAAGGACTATGGAGGAAGTCAGGAAAAAGTAGCGGCAGACACTTCAGCTGCCAAGCCTTCAGAAGCGGAACCTATCATACCAGAGGCCGGTCCTTCGAGACAAACTTCGGCGGACAAGGGCAAGCAAAAAGAAGTGCGCTTTGATAAACCTTTGAAGAACATTCAAAACAAAGGTTTGGAGAAGCCATATAACTTCGATATCCTGGCCCAATTGACTAACACGCCAGCCAGATTGTCCATTTTTGAACTACTCAGGCTCTCTAAAGACACTCGTTAAGCCCTGAGTGAAGCATTAATGCACGCGGATGCATACTTGACCCAGTTCAAGTCCCCTGATGAAGAACTGGTGGTATGTCCTCAATGCCATAGTGTAATGGAGGTGGTTCCGAATATCACTTTCACCCAAGATGACATGCTGTTAAAACATAATAAGCATGACAGACCCCTCTATTACACCGGATATGTCAGTTCCATAGATGTTGACCGGATTCATATAGATCCGGGATCATCGATCAGTATCATTCCTCATAGTCTGCTCAGACCGCTGAGGATTCCTACCAGCGAATTGGCTTACACCACCACTACAATCGTGGGCTTCAACGCCAGAAAAAGTAAGCCGTTGGGGAAAATTCGTCTGAGGATCCAGATTGGCGATCTCAGATCAGTGGCTACATGCTATGTCATTGATTCAGATGTGTCCTACAACATTCTGCTGGGCAGACCGTGGATCCACGATAACAACATTATTCCTTTGACTCTACATAAATCCTTTAAATATGTAGATGCCCAAGGAACAGTACAAACAGAGTTTGCTAACCTTAACCCGTTTAAAGGAGTAGAATCCTACTATTCTAATGTCATGTTGTACACCCAAGACTACATAGAGGAGGTGTCAGGCAAGGCAGAGGAGGAATTCCACCGGGAGCCAGAAGAACCCTCTGCCGAGCAACCTCTTTCAATCAAAGTGAAGGGGCGAACCACTCGTCCGAAAGTCATGGAACCCATGGCTATCCACCTGAACAAAGCCAAGTCAGGAAAAGGAGGTGATCCTCTAGTGATCAATTTGAACCAGAAGCCTCTACCTTTGGTCATCAACCTCCGACGTAACAAGCAGCCGATCGTTGTAAATATAACCAGGAACGTGGTTTCTGATGATAATAAAGATCCTCTTTTCCAGTACATTGACGCTCAAATTCCAAATCAAGAATCCTCTCCCCATAATGATATAGAACCTATAGCACAAAAATTCTTGAAAGCTATAGATTCCTATTATCTATATATGTAGGAAGTAGCGTCACCATCTAATATCATCACGACCTATGGGCCACATGAGGATTCTATCTTTATTGTCCCGCCTACTCGCAGCGGTCAGCGTCCAATAGTCTTCGGTCGTATGCGCAATAAACCGACTATGCAAGAAGATTCTCCCGATGACGATGCTGGTAAAATGCAGGTTCACAGGTACAGCCCGCAAGATTTGAAGATTATACAAAGTATGGGTTATGACTTGAAGCTAGAACCAGGCCTCAACTATGGGAAAGGCAGACGAATGCCGTTGCACGGTGATCCCTACTGCCAATGAACTCATTTTGGGCTAGGGCATACCACCTTTCTTGTAATTTCTGAGTCAAATGAGGATATCTTTTCCTCTTCTCAAGATGGCTCGTCGTCCTCCGGCTCATATGATGATCTCGAACGAGCATTATCAGTAAATACGATATTGACAAATTCTTTCAAAGCAGACGAACAAGAATCTGAACCGTTTGAGAATGACTCTTGGGCTCAGCAAATAGATACACAGTGGGAACTCAGGTTAAAGTAGAGAGAACCCCCCACTGAAGATAAAGTTATCCAGATCGATGTTGGAGATGAGATTTCACCGAAGCCGATATTTATCAGTAACAATCTTTCTGAAGAAGAAAGGGAAGAAATAATCTAGCTGATAAAAGAATATATCGACGTCTTTGCATGGAATTATGAGGATATGCCAGGTCTTGATCCAAAAGTAGCTACTCATAAGCTCAATATATTGCCCAATTCGAAACCTGTGAAGGAGCACCAACGTCGGTTTTGCCCGGATATGATGGACGCTATCGAAGCCGAAATCAGGAAGCTGATAGCTTGTGGCTTCATCCGAGAAGAACAACATCCTGACTGGGTCACCAATATTGTCCCAGTCATGAAGAAAAGTAGGAAAGTACGTGTCTGTATCGATTACCGAGATATGAATGCAGCCTGCCCCAAGAATGAGTTTCCTCTTCCCATTACAGACGTCATGATCGATAATACATGCGGTTTTGAATGCATGTCTTTCATGTATGGATTTTCAGGATACAATCAAATTAAGATGCATCCTGAAGACGAGAAGCATACTGCCTTCCGGACAACATTGGGGGTATATTGCTATACGGTCATGCCCTTCGGACTGAAGAATGCTGGGGCTACGTACCAACGAGCTACGAGTAACATATTCCACGAGCATTTACGCAAAACAGTATAATGTTACGTAGACGATATAGCTATCAAAAGCCGCCGCAAGGATAATCACATCCAAGACTTGAAGACAGTATTCGAGTTGATGTGCCAACATCAACTCAAAATAAATCCTACAAAGTCCTTTCTTGGTGTATCCAGTGGAAAATTCCTGGGATTTGTCATCACCTCCAAAGGCATTTAAGTAGATCTTGATAAAGTCAAGGCCATCTTAGAAATACGACCACTCCGCAATTTGAGAGAACTCAGAGGATTTCATGGTCGTTTGGCTTATATCTCGAGATTCATATCCAACCTCTCGGGAAGATATCAGCCTTTTTCTCGTCTCATGAAGAAAAGTGTATCCTTCGTATGGGATAAAGCCTGTCAGCAAGCGTTTAATGATATCAAATGCTACCTCACTAATCTTCCAGTTCTGGTAACTCCCGTCATAGGAAGACCATTTTGCTGTATGTTAGAGCAATGGATCATTCTCTGGGAGCTCTCCTCGCACAGAAGAATGATGAGGGTCATGAACAGGCTATCTACTATTTAAGCAGGATGATGGTCGGAGCTGAACACCGGTACAATCCAGTAGAAAAAGAATGTTTGGCCCTAATGTTCGCCATTCAGAAAATGCGACACTATGTCACAGGCCAGACTATTCATATCATCTCTAGGATCAATCCTCTTCGGGTATTGATGAACAAGCCAAGCGTTCTTAATTCCCGACTCGCGACTTGGACGATGTTATTAACACCGTATGATATGGTGTACGTCCCTCAGAAGTCCATCAAAGGCCAAGCATTGGCTGATTTCCTAGCTGCTCATCCGATTCCGGAAACCTCCAGATTATACGAGGATATTCCCGACGAAGTTGCAGAATATAATTCTGCAATAGAAAGTGATACATGGCAGCTATTCTTCGATGGTGCCTCCAGGACTGGTCCCAGGGGGAACGTGGTTTCAGGAGTAGGAATTGTCCTGGTCACTCCTGATAAGCTCGTCATCTATCGAGCATATTCTCTTAGCGAGCCTTGCTCTAATAATGTGGCAGAGTATAATGCCCTACTTATCGGACTCCAAGTCGCTAAAGAATTGGATATCGAATACCTAGAAGCATTTGGTGATTCTCTGCTGATCGTCAATCAAGTTAGAGGAATATATGAAGTCCGGAATCCAGACTTTATCCCTTATCACCAAGCAACGATCGAGATAGCCATGTCTTTCAAAGGGTTCTTCCTAGAGCATGTGCCTCGATCTCAGAATCTGGAAGCTGATGCCCTAGCCAGTCTAGCTGCAGATTTAGCTATTCCTATAAGAAGGCAGAATTCGGTGATCCTTCTTAACAGAGATTTATTCTGTATGAAAAACAACTTTTACATAGAACGCAGCTACGTTGTGAACACAGATCCTCCCAGGAGAGACTGGAGAAGTCCCTTTATAGATTTCGTGGCATACGGAATCTTGCCGGAGGATCCTAAGGAAGCAGTATCCATCAAGAGAGGATTATTACGCTTCTATTTTGATGCGTCTTCACAATGTCTATATCGCCGATGTTTGATAATAAACGAAAGAAATGAAACAAGGTTTATAAGAAACCCTCTCTTTTGTTTACAAACAAGAAGTACAATTAATCCTATACGAGGATATCAAGTACAAATTTTAATCTGGGTAAATATTGCTATAGGAGTCTGATCTGCGGTCGATCACTTTGTCTCTTGGAACACACGATGATGAAGAAGTGCTGTAGAAGACGGAGAAGCTTCAAAGATTGCAAGAGGGAGTGGATGCTCTATGCCAAAATCGTCGATCACTACTCTCTGTCTGTGCTCTGGATCCTTCTCTCTAAAAAATCAATTTTCGACCTTGGACCTCTGTCAACAGAGGTCTCTATTTATAGGGTTTTAGTGACAGTAACCGTCCAGTCGGCGTAGAAGCCGTATAGTGGAGAGTATGGCATTTTTTACGCGGCGGTTACAATAACTGCCACCCACGTATGAATGATCCTCTGAATCTGCGTGTGACGCGTGTCCCATTATGAGATAATACGTATAACTGCTGCGAAGATCACGGCATGCAAGCCACGTAGGTATCTGTCCCTCGCGTAGAAAAGGTTGGCGTAGAAGCCAATAACTGTCACCATGGCATAGAAGCCAAATAGTTATCAAACTGGCATAGAGGCCAGGTAGGCGTAGAAGCCCAGTAGGCGTAGAAGCCTGATGCTGCATTGATAGGTAGCTAGCGTACAAGATAGCCGATCCTCCTTCCTTGACTGAGGTCTTGAGCTAATTCTGGACCAAATAGCCCTATTACGCACCAATGCAAATATACCCTGAGTTGGCATATTCCGAGGAGATAGCATACGGCGTACTCCTATGGTTGAAAATAGCCAGGTCGGCGTATTTCAAGGAGGTAGCATACAGCGTGCTCCTATAGCTGAAAATAGCCTGATGGCGTAATATGCAGAGGTGAAAATATGGACGTATTATCCGTAATTATGGTTCACCCAGTCTTTGAAAATAAAACCAAATCCCGTGCATTAAATGCAGAGATCTGCCCCCATCACGCGCATCAACTGCAGAGACGTGCCTCGAGCTCTGTACGAAGAGCAGCTTTTGACGTGGCGGTTCGTTTTGTCTTCTACGGAGCGTAAAAGTTCATATCTGCCTGTATAAAACTAGGCAGCATATTTCCTTGAATGCGTAAAAGCACTTTGTTTCAAGGAAATGTTACTAAACGACGGTTTGGATCTCTGTGCCGCACCATCATTACAGCCGTCGTCTGGATAGTTGTGCAGTACTCTTTGTCAGGAGTCAGGTTTACTGCATGATCTGACAGGTTCATTCGAGGAATACGAAGGGTTCCTCTTACAATTTCCCACTGCATTAAAAGCGAATAGGTTTTACGCGAAAGTGGTGATGTAGCAACCTTTTTATGCTGAAGCAGCCTGGAATTACTGCCTTACACGAGTTGTCCTGGAGCTTATATTTTTATGTTGTACTTAGCGATGAAGCTCTATTGTACGCCGATGGCTCTGAAGTCATGTCTTACGCCACACAGCACTAAAAAACTGCGTATGACTCTACAGCGTATTTTTTTTGCTTCTACAAGACCCCCTTCAAAGTTTTCAAATTCCTCATAATTTGAAACACTTTGAATTAAGCATGAAACGGTCAAAACTGACTTATTCCTCGAGGCTGACTTCTCGGCTGATTTTTTAGGATCTTGGTGGGATTCAGTGTGTTCTCCTTTGCCTATATTAAGGCTGATGAGTTAACCTGTTCTTCCCACATTTATTTTACCACACAGGGATGGTTGCCGAGGTTCGTCTTGCTGACTTGAGGAAGAAGAAGATCATGTTCTTCCAGTATGTAAGAAGCCGAAAAAGAAGGCATCTTCGAGCAAATATCCTCTGTAATGATGGATCATGGAAGGATATCATAGCTTTCTTTGCTCGGGATAATCAGCAACTTCATATGGCGATTCGTCAAGGAGAGAGGAAGGGTCACATTCGACCATACAGCTTGCAAGCTGTATTTTCTCCTGCCGTTGGTGGACGAGGGCAGACAAACTAGCCCTGTCTTCCAGTATTGAGTTGGGTCTAAAACCTCAACTCAATCTGTCAAGGCGTATGGAGGATGGGCTCTTGAATAATTTACACAGGCCCAGTTTTGTATCCTCCCGCCGTTAATTATTTTCTTGTTAATCGGACGCGGAAGCCGACTAACTGCTGAAGATGACGGATAAAGATCTCCACCAATATGAGAACCTGGCAGAACAGATTCTGGGTGTGATCTTTAAATGAAAATAAGAAACACTTTGTAGACGGAATTTCCCTCATATGTAATCATGAAGATGAAAAAACCCTTTGTAGACTGGATTTCCCACATATGTAATCATGATTTAATAAAGTTATCTTCTTTTACGCATCTAATGATTTGCCATATTTTTTTGCTGTGATGAAGTCTGAATATGTGTAGCTTCGACATGTCTGAATAACTTTACGCTGACTCTGATAAAAAGAGTATTTGGTCTCGTCCCGTCTTTTACGCGTAACTGAGGACGCGTAGAAAAAATGTTTAGCATTTAAGTCGCATATTCGAACTGTCCTGCTGTTTTAAACGAGGAATTGCGTAAAATTCTGAACTGGCACTTCTCTGATAAGAAGAATTCTTGTTCAGACCATCATCTTCAAGAATGATTTCTCAAAAATCCTTTGAAGTAGGGCAAGAAATATCTGTCAAAACTGACCATGCTTGAACTGTAGAGAAAAGATTCTGACTGGATTTTAGATGAACTTCCAATCGACCCAAGAAGAAGAGTCATTTTTAATGCTGAACTCTGTATGTTTTGGGTACTTGGGATGTTTTGAGGCCAAGAAGGAGCATCTTCTGCGTGAACCCTTGTAATTGGCCGTCTTGAGAATTGTTCAAATATACGCATACTCTGGCCTGCGTATTTTGAGATATGCGGAAAGTCATAGATCCGTAGTGTGGATGAGCATAAAATCGTAAGTTTGAAGCCTCTCGAGCGTAAAAGCTGCTGAGCATAAGTGCATCCGAGCGTAAAACTGTAGATTTATAGCCTTTGAATAGAAAACTTCCGAACGACTTGTCGTAGATTTGTCGCCTCTGAGCATAAAAAGCTTCTGAGCGTGAAATCATATATTTTTAGCCTCTGAGCGTGAAGTCATAGGTTTGTAGCCTCTCGAGCGTAAAAGCTACCGAGCATAAAAGCATCCGGGCCTAAAACCGTAGACTTATAGCCTCTAAGCATAAAACCGTAGATTTGTAGCTACCGAGCGTAAAAAACTCCTTGGCGTAAAATCACGAATCTGCTCTGCACAAAAAAAACTTTTTGAATTCGCTGACTGTCTGCCTTCCCTGAGTAATAGGCTGACATTGTCCCCAATCATAATCGAATATTAAATATCGGATTTGGTTAGGGATTCGAAGAGTTTATCTGAACTCTATAAATACCCCAAGGCCTTCAGAGAGAAAACTCTTCACCTGTCTTTTGCAAAAAAAAACCTTCGTCTCTTTGAGATCTCTTCTTCGTTTCTTCTCTGAGCATTCTGAGTTTTTAGAAATGGCGCCAAAACAATCTTCGACTGCTAAGGGGAAGAAAGCTGCCTCCTCTTCCCGCTCCTCTGCTCAAGCAAGAACGACTCCCATCGGGCAGGGCGAACCTTGCTCTGAACGGAGTGTCCCACCGTCAAGCTGTGTACCGGGTGTTATAGGTAAAGCTCTTGGGACGATAAGAACGAAGAAAGACCCTTTGCACACGTTGTACGTGAATGCGCTAGGTCGTCTACTGTGCTGAGAGCCTCTTCGAGGAAGATGATGCACAGAGATATTTTATCTTTTACGCCCACATTCCTAATGTGTCAGTATAAAAACTCTATATCTTCGCAGTCTGGCGTAAAAGCTCTGACTGTCAAAATTTGGTGTATACTACAATTTTTTGGTGTTACACTCTGGATAAAAATTTTGGCGTAATAACTCAAACTTTGGCAGTCTGGCGTAAAATACAAACTGTCAAATTTTTGTGTATACTACCAATCTTGGATTTTACGCTTAGGAAATAGGTTCCAGCATAAAAGCTCAAGTTTTTACAGTCTTGGCGTAAAAGTACAAACTGTTGACCTTAGGCATAAGCTGCAAGACTGTAAGGTCTAGTATAGAAACTGACATGTTTTTTTTGCACTTTGTAGTTAACTTGCAGATACCTCTGTTGGCTGAGGTGATGGGTTCTGCTGCTGGGATGCTGAACTCCAATTACCTGGAGGATTTGTCGCATGTGACATTTCCTATTTCCGGACCCCAATATCCTGAAGGAAGGGAAATCCTGATATCGTCTCAAGGAGAGCGAATGCTGTTGAGCAGGATCAACGGAGAGCCCCTGACGTATATAGACGGGGCAAAATACATAAAACCAGCTTTCCTCTTCGGGGATATGATTGATAAACAATCCCAGACGAAGCCCAAGAAAGAAAACTATGTTTTTACTGCCGGGGGCCTGGTCATGTACCTACCCAAGATGCTGAGAGATTACCCTATCTTGGCATTCTTCCATGCCACGCATCAGAGGAAGATATCGTGGACCCTGACCCCTAATCTTCACGGCCAGCCGGGGAAGATATTTTATCAGAAGGGATCAGACCGAGGGTTATTTGTAAGCCGCCCTTCCGGTCCCGTCATACCTTTCAGGGGATTATTTTCGAGCATTGTCCCGAGTGAAGATACTGCACTATTCCAGCCAGTCCAATTACCGACTTTCTGCAATGACTTTATGGAGCATGCAGGAGTATACCCCAAGGTTAATCCTCTAACCAATGGGTGGCTTACCCCTACAAATCTTCGATGGGCTCATTTAGCTGCCTGGGCCCTGAAGCATTTTCAGACGGAGCTGGAGAGCATTGGTCTATACGCTGCTGTGAGCGCTACCAGTGTTGGGTTACCTCTCAACCCCAACCTGTTTTTGGCTTTGATGGAGCGATATATCTCGCTCACTGGGACTTTCGCCACTCCACTGTGGGAGTTGGGATTAGCCCTTCACGAAATGGCAGAGATTTCAAGACTGCCAATGGGGGATACTCCTTATGAAAGAGTATGTTCCCACAAACCGGGAGCTGGGGGATAGAAACCCTCGGGTAGTGGCAGTGTACCAAGAGCTAATGAGCCACTATTTAGCGTGCACCGCCTTCTACAATGAGCCCTCCGACTTGGCTCATACCAACAAATGGGCATCCTACCTCTTCTTCCATCATGCCCGAGATGCTAAGCCAGACAAAGTTGTGGATAGCAGGGATAAGGCTTTAAACTTTCTGAGCGTGCTTAATACTCAAGTAGTCGATGACCTTATTGAAGATGCTGGGGCTTCAGATCAAGTTCTCGACGAAGGGGTAGGGATTTATCCTGTAGGCACTAAAGCCTACAGTTATTTGAGGCATTGCCGCAGGCCTCTATCCAAGGAAGCTCAACTGGCTGGCTTCCTCTCCATATAGCTGCGCCGATTGGTAGTACCTGGCATTGCATCTTCGGATCGCATTCACCGTAACACCTTATGGTCCGCGGTGTGTTTGGTGTTTAGGGCAAGACTGGGCTTGCTTCCTGCAATGGTATGCCGAATATAAGCTGGCCTGAGGGCCATTACTGATGGGCTGCTTGCCAATGAAACACGGTGTGACAACTTTCCCAGGGTAGAATTACCGTTCCTGTATTTGATGGGATAGCTAATTCTTCATAACCCCAGATTGATGTCTCCCGGCTCTGCCAGTAGTTCGGGGAATAATTTTTTGTTGAATTACAAGAATTCCACCTGGAACGTGACTACCGTCCTAGACTGTCGGCGGGCATTAAATTTTGCTCACAACTGGAAGCTCTTCTGTACCGTCCCCTCTGTACATCTCAATCAACAGGAGAGCAGGCTTCTGGACTTAGGTGAAGGGAAGACAGTTCTTTCTCCTAAAGCTTTTTATTGGTTGGTCTGCATTAGACCTTCCTATTTATTGTACAGAAGCGAAGACCATTGCTTTTTGGAGCCCTATCTGCTTAGTCGGTTTGCCAGGCAGTTTGGGTATGACCAATTGCACGTGGGCAATGCCATCACCAGCTTCAAGTCCAGAGGTGGACTTATTGATGGAGCGAGAGGATGGCGGTACTTCATAATGGGTTGTACTGGAGCGGCCTTTACTGTACCTTCGACTTCTCTCTCCGTGGAGTTGCGCATCCTCCATTCGTACGCCCAGTTTTATATGGCCATTAATACCTTCCATCGCAATTTTGATATGCGTGGAAGTTTTAGGATGCCTTCACATAAGTCCGCTGGGAAAGAGGAAGTCTCATCAGTTTCTTCTGACGAGGTTGAAGACTCTGTCAATCCTGATGAGTTTTTGTTGACAGTACTGAGAGGCGAAATACCTCCACCTACTGAGCCTCTGGTTATCTCAGGTAAGCGAAGGGCTCCTGTTCTGAAGGAAACTTCCCCTCGCAAAAAGAAGAAGACTGTTAGTGGTCCTCTCAGGACTTTCGGCCATGAGGCTCCTCAGAGTGAGCCTGCTGTTTCCCCTGTTGGGGATGATTTTTTGTCTAGAGGTCCTTCGCCTATTAGATAGGGAACCTCCACAGTTCCGGCTGACAGTGCCGGAGATTTTTTGCTCGAGGCTGCTGTCGCTGCTACCGCTTCAGGTAGTGGTACAAAATCGCCTTCGAGGTTGAGCGAGATAAGAATATCTTTATCCAGACCAGCAACGGGAGAAACCCTTGCCGCGTCTGTAAGTATACCCAGCGAGATTCCACCCAATGAGCCTCGAGTGGATCTCGGTGAAGACCTAAAAGAATACCTACCAGTGTCAGTTGGCACACCCCCTTCTCTAAGTATGACAGCTCGCTTAGCATCATTAAGAAATGATTTAGCTATACTGGCTGCAGACGCGCCATATATACCATCGGCCATAGGTAAATGTCGTCTTTATGCCTCTTTTAAAAAATTAACATCATGTTGATATTAACTTTCTCTTGTCTTCTTTTCAGGGAAAGATATCTATGGGGAGGGCAGCGTCGACGCAACTTTTGGCTTTGTTTCAGCTCTTCCCGATGACACGGAGGTGCCCGACTTTGAAGAGGAAATATTTTCAGGTGTCGGTTCGCCCGAAATAGTTCCGATATCATAAGAGGAGGATGAACCTGTCATTACGACTATGCCTCCTTTGAGTACGCCAGCCACTTTGGCCGTTGTTGGCACCTCTACTTTTGTCACGCCCTCTACCAAAGCGACGACTATGACGACACCCTCTGCATTCGTTCCTGGAAGGGGATTCGCTGATATTACAGCCACTCCCAGTACCCAATCTGATTTCACTATGCTGATTGAGTAGTATACTAGTATCTTCTACACCACTTTGAATACGCTGATATCAATGGTGCTGGCGAAGAATCTAGGTTTTGAGGCTCTGAGGAGGTCCTCCCAGTTTTTGATCGGGTTGATCAGAGATTTCAACGATACTGGAAGAGCTGATACACTGGAGCAGATAGTTAATGGTTTGGAATAACCCATTAACAGTTATTTGCAACTATCCCAGGGCAACATTGACGACCTGATCCAGGCTGAATATGACTCTTTGACTGCGAGGCTTGTTGGGGAGATGGAAACTCTGAGAAAGTCCATCGAGGCTCAGCAGAAAGAGATAAATGAAGAGCATACCGTCTTAGATTATGTCATTCTCCAGCTGGCCAAGTGCGAGGCCGAATATAAGAAAGAGGCAGCGAGGGTCCGCAAATTGAAAGATGAACTCGCTCAAGCAGAGGAGAAGGCTCTCTCTTTGTCGGCAGCTCGAGATGTGTTGAATATCCGAAGGGAAACGTCTCAACAGAACCTGGCACGTGTGGGTATCATCCACGCAGATTATATACGCCATTGGTTTGAAATGTCTGCCTTGACCAATGAGGAGGCAAGGTTGGAGCGGGCTCGTACTACAGTTTTGAGCTCCAGGAATGAGAAGATGGCCGCACTGGCGCAACAGCTCCGTGATTTGACTGCTCCTCCTAAATGATGTACAATTTTTCTTTTATATATAATTTTGCTCCTCTGGGAGATAATAAAGAAATTTTATCTGACTTTGGTGGACCTATCATTTTGGAATATAAACGATAGGGGTAGAGTGAAAGTGATATCAGAGGTAATATGGACGTGATATACTTTCGGTAAGCTTTAGATGGACATATCTATTCAGAGGTTATATGGACATGATAGAATATGATCCAACTAAAATTTGTACACAAAACACTATCAGAGGTAATATGGACGTGATAGGTTTTGATGTTCCAAATTATTTAAACATATATATTCAGAGGTCATATGGATGTGATAGGGTATGATCCAACTATTTCTTTGGAAGTAGTATTGTCAGAATGAGATCTTCACCATACTCCGTTTGAGCAAAGGAGATTAAGCATAGTACCTCTTCAGGAATTTGCCGTTGATATGAGGCATTAACAAGTCTCCATTAGGCTTAGCTAATCTGTAAGCGCCGTTTGAGAACGTTGTCTCGATCACATAAGGGCCTTCCCATTTGGGTTAGAATTTACCCTTACTCTTGTGAGTAATAATCATTGGCCTTTTCACAGCTAAAACTAGCTCGCCAACTTTGAACACTCTTTCCTTCACTTTTTGATTAAAAGTTTTGGAAATGCGTGGCTAGTAGAACGCAATGCATTGTTGGGCTTGAAGGCGTTTCTCATCTAATCCTTCTAGCTCTTGAAGCCTTAATAGGTCATTCTTTTCTTGTATCAACTCATTAGCCACTGCTATTCGGAGTAACGGAATTTGGATTTCGATGGAGAGAACTGCTTCACTCCCGTAAACTAGTGAGAATGGGGTACAACCCGTCAGTGCTCGAACCGTTGTGCGGTATGCCCAGAGACATTCTCCTAGCTTCTCGTTCCAATCTCTTTTGTTCGAAGAAACAAACTTTTTCAAGAGTTTGATAATGGTTTTGTTGAAAGCTTCCGCCAAACCATTAGCAGCGGGATTGTATGTCGTAGAGGCCACATTTTGTATCCAATTTTTATCGCAAAATTGATAAAACGCTTGGCTGATGAATTGAGGCCCATTGTCATGAATTATCCTTCGGGGTATCCCAAAGTGATAAATGACATGATGCTTAATGAAGTTAATCATGTTGGATGTCTTTACCTCAGCAATAGGGACTGCCTCTGCCCATTTAGAAAAATAATCTGTGATGGCTAATATGAACCGATGACCTCTGGAAGAAGACGGGTGAATAGGACCAATGATATCCATGCCCCATGCTTCAAAAGGCCAGGATGCAACCGTAGGATAAAAATGTTCAGAAGGTTGATGTATAAAATCTGCATGAACCTGACAGGTCTTGCATTGTCTTGCATATTTTATTGCATCTGTGATCATAGTAGGCCAGTAATAACCCATCCTCCTGATACGATCTTGTAGCTTAGGACCGGGATGATGTACTCCGCATACGCCGTCGTGAGCTTCACAGATAATCCGCTGTGACTCATTATCGGAGAGACATCTTAATAGCAGTCCGTCGTAGGTTCAGCGATATAGACATTATGAAGACGCATCAAAATAGAAGCGTAATGCTCGTCTCTTGATGGATACTGCTTCTTTAGGATCCTCTGGCAAAATTTCGTATGCCACGAAATCTATAAAGGGACTTCTCCAGTCTCTACTGGGAGGATCTGTGTTCACAGCGTAGCTGCGTTCAAAGTGAAAGTTGTTTTTCATACAGAATAAATCTCTGTTAAGATGGATCACCGAATTCTGCCTTCTTATAGGAATAGCTAAATCTGCAGCTAGACTGGTTAGGGCATCAGCTTCCAGATTATGAGATCGAGGCACATGCTCTAGGAAGAACCCTTTGAAAGATATGGCGATCTCGATCATTGCTTGGTGATAAGGGATGAGGTCTGGATTCCGCACTTCGTATATTCCTCTGACCTGATTGACGATCAGCAGAGAATCACCGAAAGCTTCCAGATATTCGATATCCAATTCTTTAGTGACTTGGAGCCCGATGAGTAGGGCGTTATACTGTGCCACATTATTAGAGCAGGGCTCGCTAAGAGAATATGCTCGATAGATGACGAGTTTATCAGGAGTGACCAGGACAATTCCTACTCCTGAAACCATGTTCCCCCTGGGACCAGTCCTGGAGGCACCATCGAAGAATAACTGCTATGTATCACTCTCCATTGCGGAATTATATTCTGCAACTTCGTCAGGAATATCCTCGTATAATCTGGAGGTTTCCAGAATCGGATGAGCAGCTAGGAAATCAGCCAATGCTTATCCTTTAATGGACTTCTGAGAGACGTATACCATATCATACAGTGTTAATAACATCGCCAAAGTTACGAGTCAGGAATTAAGAACACTTGACTTGTTTATCAATACCCGAAGAGGATTGATCCTGGATATGATATGAATAGTCTGGCCTGTGACATAGTGTCGCATTTTCTGAATGGCGAACATTAGTGCCAAACATTCTTTTTTCACTAGATTGTACCGGTGTTTAGCTCCGACCATCATCCTGCTTAAATAGTAGATAGCCTGTTCATGACCCTCATCGTTCTTTTGTGCGAGAAGAGCTCTCAGAGAATGATCCATTGCTCGAACATACAGTAAGAATGGTCTTCCTATGACGGAAGGCACCAGAACTGGAGGATTAGTGAGGTAGCGTTTGATATCATTAAACGCTTGTTGACAGGCTTCGTCCTATACGAAGGATACACCTTTCTTCTTAAGACGAGAAAAAGGCTGACATCTTCCCGAGAGGTAAGATATGAATCTTCGGATATAAGCCAGACGACCTTGAAATCCTCTGAGTTTTCTCAGATTGTGGGGTGGTCGCATTTCTAAGATGGCCTTGACTTTATCAGGGTCCACTTGAATGCCTTTAGCGGTAATGACAAATCCCAGGAATTTGCCACTGGATACACCAAGAAAGGACTTTGTAGGATTTATTTTGAGTTGGTGTTGGCGCATCAACTCAAACACTGTCTTCAGGTCTTGGATGTGATTATCCTTGAGGCGGCTTTTGACAGCTATATCGTCTACGTAACATTCCACTGTTTTGCGTAAGTGCTCGTAGAATATGTTACTCATAGCTCGTTGGTACGTAGCCCCGGCATTCTTCAGTCCGAAGGGCATGATTGTATAGCAATATACCCCCAATGGTGTCCGGAAGGCTGTATGCTTCTCGTCTTCAGGATGCATCTTAATTTGATTGTATCCTGAATATTCGTCTATGAAAGACATGCATTCAAAACCGCACGTATTATCGATCACGACGTCTGTAATGGGAAGAGAAAACTCATCCTTAGGGCAGGCTGCATTCAGATCTCGATAATCGATGCAGATACGTACTTTTCCACTTTTCTTCATGACTGGGACAACATTGGCGATCCAGTCAGGATGTTGTTCTTCCCGGATGAAGCCGCAAGCTATCAACTTCTTGATTTCAGCTTCAATGGCGTCCATCATATCCAGACAGAACCGGCGTTGATGTTGCTTCAGAGGCTTTGAATTGGACAATATGTTGAGCTTATTAGTAGCCACTTTTGGATCAAGACCTGGCATATCCTCATAATTCTATGCAAAGACGTCGATATATTCTTTTATCAGCTGGATTATTTCTTCCCTTTCTTCTTCGGAAAGATTGTTACTGATAAATATCGGCTTTAGTAAAATCTCATCTCCTACATCAATCTGGATAACTTTATCTTCAGTGGGAGGTTCTCTCTGCTCGAACCTGAGTTCCCACTGTGTATCCATTTGTCGAGCCAAGAGTCATTCTCAAATGGTTCAGATTCTTGTTTGTCTGCTTTGAAAGAATCTGTTAATACCGTATTTACTGGTAATGCTCGTTCGAGATCATTATATGAGCCGGAGGACGACGAGCCATCTTGAGAAGAGAACGAGATATCCTTATTTGACTCAGAAGTTGTAAGGGAGGTGGCATACCCTAGATCGAAATGAGTTCGTTGACAGTAGGGATCACCGTGCAACGGCATTCGCCTGCATTTCCCGTAGTTGAGGCCTGGTTCCAGCTTCAAGTAATAACCCATACTTTGCATAATCTTTAAAGCTTGCGGGCTATATCTGTGGACCTGCATTTTACCAACATCGTCTTCAGGAGAATCTTTTTGTATAGTCGGTTCATTGCGCATGCGACCGAAGACTATTGGACGCTGACTGCTGCGAGTAGGCGGGACAATAAAGATAGAATCCTCCTGTGGCCCATAGGTCGTGATGACATTAGATGGTGACGCTACTTCCCACACATACAGATGATAGGATTCTATAGCCTACAAGAATTTTTGTGCCATAGTTTCTATATTGTTATGGGGATATGATTCCTGATTAGGAATTTGAGCATCAATGTACTGAAAAAGAGGATCTTTATTATCATCAAAAACTACGTTCCTGGTTATATTTACATCAATCGGCTGCTTGTTATGCCGAAGGTTGATGACCAAGGGTGGAGGCTTCTGGTTTAAAGTGATCACTAGAGGATCACCTCCTTTTCCTGACCTGGTTTTGTTCAGGTGGATAGCCATGGGTTCCACGACTTTCGGACGAGTAGTTTGCCCTTTCACCTTGATTGACAGAGGTTGTTCGGCAGAGGGTTCTTCTGGCTCCCGGTGGGATTCCTCCTTTGTCTTGCCTGACACCTCCTCCATGTAGTCTTGAGTGTACAACATGGCATCGGAGTAGTAGGATTATACCCCTTTAAACGGGTTAAGGTCAGCAAACTCCGTTTGTACTGTTCCTTGGGCATCTACATATTTAAAGCATTGATGTAGAGTCGAAGGGACGATGTTGTGGTCGTGGATCCACGGTCTGCCCAACAGAATATTGTAGGACACCTCTGAATCAGTGACATAGCATGTAGCCACTGATCTGAGATCGCCAATCTGGATCCTCAGACGAATTTTCTCCAACGGCTTACTTTTCCTGGCTTTGAAGCCCACGATTGTAGTGGTGGTGTAGGCCAATTCGCTGGTAGGAATCCTCAGCGGTCTGAGCAGACTATGAGGAATGATACTGATCGATGATCCCGGATCTATGTGGATCCGGTCAACCTCCATGGAACCGATGTTTCCGGTGTAATAGAGGGGTCTGTCATGCTTATTGTGTTTCAACAGCATGTTATCTTGGGTGAAAGTGATATTCGGGATCACCTCCATCACAATATGGCATTGAGGACATGCCACTGGTTCTTCATCAGGGGACTTGAGCTAGGTCAAGTATGCATCCGCCTGCATTAATGCTTCACTCAGGGCTTGACGAGTGTCTTTAGAGAGCCTGAGTAGTTTAAAAATGGACAATCTGGCTGGTGTATTAGCCAACTGGGCCAGGATGTCGAAGTTATATGGCTTCTCCAAACCTTTATTTTGAATGTTCTTCAAAGGTTTATCAAAGCGCACTTCTTTTTGCTTGCCCTTGTCTGCCGCAGTTGGTCTCGAAGGACCGGCCTCTGGTATAATAGGTTCCGGTTTTGAAGGCTTGGCAGCTGAAGCGTCTGCCGATGCATGTTCCTGACTTCCTCCATAGTCCTTGAGGTAGGCTTTCTCTGAACGGGTTCCAGCCGCCAAAACCTCCTCTTCTGATGTCGAGGATGCCGCAACCATATGACATGGTTTACGCTTTAAGTTCTTCTTAGACTTAGCCTTAGCAGCTTGAGTCTCTTCCCCGATCTCTGACACCAGATCTGGATGAACCCACATAATCTCGACACGCTGGGTGGTTAGGGGTACCAGGTCATGATTTTGACCCCTGGCTGGAGGAAGATTAATGATGTTCATCGTTGTCCGGAAAATAGGTACAACACCATCCGGAACTTCTTGTGGAGGCAGATTGCCAAATTGAAGAGAGATCATGTTGGCTGTAACTGTCTTCTCGCTGTTGCGCAGAGTGATAGCCTTAGCATCGATCAACTCCGGGATCTTCCTCTTTAGTACATAACACGCCTTTGTGGGATGTTGTATATACCTATGGAAAATACAGTACTTGGGGTTATTGGTACTGCTGACTTCATTAGGCCATTTTACCTCAGTGAGGGTAATCTTGCCGCTTTTGACGAGACACTCGAATATGCTCGGAATATCGTCGTCATCGAGAGTACACTTCAATGGGCCTGGAAGTCCCAGGTTTTGTCTGTGTGGTTGCCACAGTCTTTTGCCTGGACGTATTGATCGCCAGAGCTTCTTTTTCTTTAGAACCACGGGGATGGTCGCTGTTGGAGGATGACCTCTTGCCTCTATCAGAGGCAGATATCATAATTATATTATTACGCGCCTTCCGACTATTGTCTTCAGCGGCTACTGCTGAGATGATGAACGAGGGCCAATCATGGAACTGATATGGTCCTGTGAATACCGAGATCACTGGAAGAAGATTCTTCCTGCAAATATCCACTAATGTTGAGTCTGGAACTCCGGGAGGCATTTGCAAAGTGGCTTGACGAAAATGTTCGATGAAAGTACGAACGTTCTCTTTTTCCTTCTGCTTTACTTCTATGAGAGAGGACATAGACATATCCATCCCTCCTTCGAAAAATCGTGCGAAGAACAAAGTCTTGAAATCTTCAAAGGAAGTAATGTAGTTGTCCGCAAGAATACGGTACCACTGATAAGCCACTCCCGAGAGACAACCTTTGGATACTCGAGTGAGAAGGGCGTCATTCCCTTGCAATAACATCGTCATCATTCTGAAGTAGTTCATGTACTGGCTCGGTGATGTCTTTCCCTCAAACAAAGCCATAGTCTGTGGTTTATATTTAGGAGGGAAATGGACCTCATCCCAGATAGCTGGGTAAGGCTGGTTAATTTCTAATTTCTTGAGCTAATCCTTATGTTTTAAGGCATCAAATTGGGCTTTTAATTCTCGCACTGCCTGCATCAGATCTTCAGCCGGTAGAGGAACCGTGGAGTGGTGAGAGATCGGTTGTATTGTAACTCCAACAGGAGGCAATACATTCTCCGAGTTAGGAAGTGGAGGAGCTGCTGACTCTTGATCTAGAGTAGGCTCTTGATTCGCCTTGGATGGCGGTAAGTCTACCCCCACACGTATTTGAGTCAGAGGGACCGATGCTTGAGCTATAACAGCTGTGTGTTGAGTCAGCATCATCTGGTGTATATTCTCCATCATGGATTGTATCTCTTTCAGAGATGTCTCTAACACAACGATGCATTGCTCAGTGCTTCTTGATGGGGAAGCCTCTTCGTGTTCATCTCCAATGGCATAGACTCCCATTTCTCTGGATATCATTGAAGGGTTAGTATAGGTCTCCGTAGAGATTGACTCTATACTTTCAGCGTCTGATTCAGGAAACTGGCGATCCCCAGTGTCGGAATCAGAGGAATACGAAGCCAGTTGTCGTGACCTCGAGCGGGTGTTTCGGAACACTCCAGCTTCAATATTCTCAAGGAGTTTGTTGAATCTCCTTTGGCTTGGAGTTCTAGAGGGATGACATCTTGAATTCGACCTTCCTCTAGGAACGCGTGAAGCCATGTTCACTGATACATATGTAGGCTCTTCTTCCTGGAAAGACAGAGAGTAGTTCAACCGGTCAAAAACTGACCATTTTGCTTCAGAACAGCAATAATTAACTACAATCCTATGACTATTACAATAGTGCTCCCTAGGAGGCATAATAGACATGCTGGAAGATCCTCTATCCTTGTGCTTCTGGATCAGATATTCACGCAGGTCAGGAGGATTAACAGAAGAAGAAGAAGAAGACTTGTTCCTCCTGTTCACATCAGTAGGCATGTGGATGTTGGGAACCATAACTTTTCTTCTGCCACCCGTATACAGCAATTCAGCCATTTGAGTAGCAGATGATCCACGAGGAGTATTTCTCTCCGTAAACTGGGCCTTCTTTACGCTGAGGGGCTTAACCTGGCATAATTTGGAACTCTGCTTAGGTTGGCGTAAAACTAAGGAAGTTCTCAATTGGCCATCAGCTTCTCGCATAATTTGGAGAGCGGACAGATTCTTCTCTTGTTGGCGTAAAGGCCGAGAAGTTGAGAATTCCGCCACTTGTTTTCCCTTGCGTAGATTGCAGGGACCATCTGCTATTCCATAGAGGACAGATGTATTTTTACGTACAGAGCGCGTTTGGAATTTCTGATTTGGCGCTGAGGCATTATCAAAAATTTTGTATGCCACGTCACAGATGGGAGACAGAGTTTTACGTGCAAAGCACGAAGTAGACTTCTGGACTAGCTCTGAGGCATCGCCAGAAGTTTTGTCTGCCATGTCAAAGACGGGAGACAGAGTTTTACGCTCGGGGCATGGAGGTTGCAAAGCTACAACCTTGTTGGTCGGAGAAACCAAAGAGTCGGCAGGAATGATAGGGGATGTCCGAGGCATCCAGACTTTATGCAGTTTCCTGTTGTCTTGGACAGAGAGAGAATGAGAGCTATCCCCTGTTCGAAGCATATTTTTATAGGCGGATTGGTCGAACTGGACGACCAAGGTCTTCTTCATTGATCCTACCGATATATCATCGTGTTGAGCAATTGCTTTCTCGTCAGATGAGAAAGAGGTCCCCAGCAAAGTCCCCATCTTGTGTTTGATAATAAACAAAAGAAATAAAATAAGGTTTATACGAAACACTCTCTTTGCTTTACAAACAAGAAGTATAATTAATCCTATTCGAGGATATCAAGTACAAATTTTAATTTGGATAAATATTGCTATAGGAGTCTGATCTGCGGTCGATCACTTTGTCCCTTGGACCACACGATGATAAAGAAGTGCTGTAGAAGACGGAGAATCTTCAAAGATTGCAAGAGGGAGTGGATGCTCGATGCCAAAATCGTCGATCACTACTCTCTGTTTGTGCTCTCGATCCTTCTCTCTCAAAAATCAATTTCCGACCTTGGACCTCTGTCAACAGAGGTCTCTATTTATAGGGTTTTACTGACAGTAACCATCCAGTCAGCATAAAAGCCGGATAGTGGAGAGTATGGCACTTTTTATGCGGCGGTTACAATAACTGCCACCCACGTATGAATGATCCTCTGAATCTGCATGTGATGCGTGTCCCATTATGAGATAATGCGTATAACTGCTGCGAAGATCACGGCATGCAAGCCACGTAGGTAGCTGTCCCTCGCGTAGAAAAGGTTGGCGTAGAAGCCAATAACTGTCACCATGGCATAGAAGCCAAATAGTTGTCAAACTGGCGTAGAGGCCAGGTAGGCGTAGAATTCCAGTAGGCGTAGAAGCCTGATGCTGCATAGGTAGGTAGCTAGCGTACAAGATAGCCGATCCTCCTTCCTTGACTGAGGTTTTGAGCTAATTTTGGACCAAATAGCCTTATTACGCACCAATGCAAATATAGCCTGAGTTGGCGTATTCCGAGGAGATAGCATACGGCGTACTCCTATGGTTGAAAATAGCCAGGTCGGCGTATTTCAAGGAGGTAGCGTACAGCGTGCTCCTATAGCTGAAAATAGCCTGATGGCGTAATATGCAGAGGTGATGATGTGGACGTATTATCCGTAATTATGGTTCACCCAGTCTTTGAAAATAGAACCAAATCCCGTGCATTAAATGCAGAGATCTGCCCCCAACACGTGCATTAACTGCAGAGACGTGCCTCGAGCTCTGTATGAAGAGCAGCTTTTGATGTGGCAGTTCGTTTTGTCTTCTGCGGAGCGTAAAAGCTCATATCTGCCTGTATAAAACTAGGCAGCGTATTCCCTTGAATGCGTAAAAGTACTTTGTATCAAGGAAATGTCACTAAATGGCGGTTTGGGTCTCTGTGCCGCACCATCATTACATCCGTCATTTGGATAGTTTTGTAGTACTCTTTATCAGGAGTCAGGTTCACTGCATGATCTGACAGGTTCATTCGAGGAATACGAAGAGTTCCTCGTACAATTTCCTACTGCATTAAAAGGGAATAGGTTTTACGCCAAAGTGACGATGTAGCAACATTTTTACGCTGAAGCAGCTTGCAAATACTGCCCTACGCGGGTTGTCCTGGAGCTTATATTTTTACGCTGTACTTAGCGATTAAGCTTTATTGTACTCCGATGGCTCTGAAGTCATGTCTTACGCCACACAGCACTGAAATACTGCGTATGACTCTGCATCGTATTTTTTATGCTTCTACAGCCGAACCTACGACAGACTGCTATTAAGATGTCTCTCCGATGATGAGGCACAACGGATTATCAGTGAAGCTCATGACGGCGTATGCGGAGTGCATCAACCCGGTCCTAAGCTACAGGATCGTATCAGGAGGTTGGGCTATTACTGGCCTACTATGATCACAGATGCAATAAAATATGCAAGACAATGCAAAGCCGGTCAGATTCATGCAGATTTTATACATCAACCTTCTGAACATTTACATCCTACGGTGGCATCCTGGCCTTTTGAAGCATGGGGTATGGATATCATTGGTCCTATTCACCCGTCTTCTTCCAGAGGTCATCGGTTCATATTAGCCATCACGGATTATTTCTCCAAATGGGCAGAGGCAGTCCCTCTTGCTGAGGTGAAGACATCCAACGTGATCAGCTTTATTAAGCATCATGTCATTTATCGCTTTGGGATACCCCGAAGGATAATTCATGACAATGGGCCTCAATTCATCAGCCAAGCGTTTCATCAATTTTGCGATAAAAATTCGGTACAAAATATGGCCTTTACGGCATACAATCCTGATGCTAATGGTTTGGCGGAAGCTTTCAACAAAACCATCATCAAACTCTTGAAAAAGTTTGTTTCTTCGAACAAAAGAGATTGGAACGAGAAGCTAGGAGAATATCTCTGGGCATACCGCACAACGTTACGAGCACCGACGGGTTGTACCCCATTCTCACTGGTTTACGGGAGTGAAGCAGTTCTCCCCATTGAAGTTCAAATTCCTTCACTCAGAATAGTAGTGGCTAATGAGTTGACTCAGGAAAAGAATAATCTACTGCGGCTTCAAGAACTAGAAGGATTAGACGAGAAACGCCTTCTAGCTCAACAACGCATTGCGTTCTACCAGGCACGTATTTCCAAAGCTTTTAATCAGAAAGTGAAGGAAAGGGTGTTCAAAGTTGGCGAGCTAGTTTTAGCTGTGAAGAGGCCAATGATTATTACTCACAAAAGTAAGGGTAAATTCCAGCCCAAATGGGAAGGCCCTTATGTGATAGAGACGACGTTCTCAAACGGCGCTTATAGATTAGCCAAGCCTAACGGAGACTTATTGATGGCTCCTATCAACGGCAAATTTCTGAAGAGGTACTATGCTTAATCTCCTTTGCTCAAACGGAGTATGGTGAAGATCTCATTCTGACAATACTACTTCCAAAGAATTAGTTGGATCACATTCTATCATGTCCATATAACCTATGAATAGATATGTTTAACTAATTTGGAACATCAAAACCTATCACGTCCATATTACCTCTGATAGTGTTTTGTGTACAAATTTTAGTTGGATCATATTCTATCATGTCCATATAACCTCTGAATAGATATGTCCAGCGGAAGCTTACCGAAAGTATATCACGTCCATATTACCACTGATATCACTTTCACCCTAGCCTGTCATTTATATTCAAAAATGATGGGTCCACAACGTCAGATGAAGTCTCTTTATTACCTCTAGAAAGAGAAAATTATATATAAAAGCAAAAGGTACATCATTTGGGAGGAGCAGTCAAATCACGGATCAGCTGCGCTAGTGCGGCCATCTTCTCATGTCTGGAGCTCAAAACTGTAGCGCAAGCCCGCTGCAACCTTGTCTCCTCATTGTTTAAGGAAGATATTTCAGACCGAACACGTACAAAATCTGAGTGGACGATACCCACACGTGCCAGGTTCTGCTGAGACGTTTCCTGTAAGATCTTCAACACATCTCTAGCTGCCAACAAAAAGAGAGCCTTCTCATTGGCCTTAGCGAGGTCGTCTTCCAATTTGCGGACCCTCGCCGCCTCTTCCTTATATTCGGCCTCGCACTTGGCCAGCTGGGGAATGACATAATCCAAGATGGTATGCTCTTCATTCATCTCTTTCTGCTGAGCCTCGATGGACTTGCTCAGAGTTTCCATCTCCCCAACAAGCCTCGCAGTCAAAGAGTCATATTCAGCCTGAATCAGGTCATCAATGCTGCCCTGGGATAATTGCAAATAATTGTTAATGGTTTGTTCCAAACCATTAACTATCTGCTCCAGTATATCAGCTCTCCCAGCGTCATTGAAATCTCTGATCAACGCTATTACAAACTGGGAGGACCTCCTCAAAGCCTCAAAACCTAGATTCTTCTCCAGCACCATTGATATCAGCATTTTCAAAGTGGTATAGAAAATACTAGTATACTGCTCAATCACCATGGCAAAATCAGATTAGACGCTGGGAGTGGCTGCAATATCGGCGAATTCCCTTCCAGAAACGACTGCAGAGGGTGTCGTCACAGTCATCGCTTCAGTAGATGGCGCAACAAAGGTAGAGGCACCAACAACGGCCGAAGTGGCTGGCGTATTCAAAGGAGGCATAGTCGTAATGACAAGCTCATCCTCCTCTCGAGATATCGGAACTGTTTCGGGCGAACCGGCACCCAAAAATGTTTTCTCTTCAAAGTCGGGCACCTCCGTATCATCGGTAGGAGCTGAAACAAAGCCAAAAGTTGCGTCGACGCTGCCCTCCCCGTAAATGTCTTCACCTGAAAAGAAGACAAGAGAAAGTTAATATCAACATGATGCTAATTTTTTTAAAAGAGGCGTAAAGACGACATTTACCCATGGCCGATGGTATATATGTCGCGTCCGCAGCCAGTACAGCTAAATCATTTCTTAATGATGTTAAGCGAGCTGTCATACCTGGAGAAGGGGGTACGCCAAATGACAATGGCAGGTATTCCTTCAGGTCTTCACCAAGATCCACTCGAGGCTCACCGGGTGAAATCTCGCTGGATATACTTACAGATGCGGCAGGGGTTACTCCCGTTACTAGTCTGGATAAAGGTATATGCAACCTTGTTTTGCTCGACCTTGAAGGCAATCTCGTACCACTACCTGAAGCGGTAGCAGCGATAGCAGCCTCGAGCAAAGAATCTCCGGAACTGCCAGCCGAAACTGTGGAGGTTCCCTCTCTAATAGGCGAAGGACCTCTAGTCAAAAAATTATCCCCAACAGGGGAAACAACAGGCTCACTCCGAGGAGCCTCATGGCCGAAAGTCCTGACAGGACCACTAACAGTCTTCTTTTTCTTGCGAGGGGAAGTTTCCTTCAGAACAGGCGCCCTTCACTTACTAGGGATAACCAGAGGCTCTACAGGCAGAGGTATTTCGCCTCTCGGTACTGTCAGCAAAAACTCATCTGGATTGACAGAGTCTTCACCCTCGTCAGAGGAAACTGATGGGACTTCCTCTCTTCCAGCGGACTTATGTGGAGGCATCCTAAAACTTCCACGCATATCAAAATCTCGATGGAAGGTATTGATGGCCACATAAAATTGGGCGTACGAATGGAGGATGCGCAACTCCATGGGGAGAGAAGTCGCGAGCACAGTAAAGGCCGCTCTAGTACAACCTATTATGAAGTACCGCCATCCTCTCGTTCCATCAATAAGTCCACCTCTGGACTTGAAGCTGGTGATGGCATTTTCCACGTGCAATTGGTCATACCCAAACTGTCTGGCGAACCGACAAGACAGATAGGGCTCCAAAAAGCAATGGTCTTCACTTCTGTACAATAAATAGGAAGGTCTAATGTAGACCAACCAATAAAAAGCTTCAGAAGAAAGAACGGTCTTCCTTTCACCTGAATCCTGAAGCCTGCTCCCCTGTTGATTGATATGTACAGTGGGGACGACACAGAAAAGCTTCCAACTATGAGCAAAATCCAATGCTCGCCGACAGTCTACGACGGTGGTCACGTTCCAGGTAGAATTCTTGTAATTCAACAAGAAATTATTCACCGAACTACTGGCAGAGCCGGGAGACATCACTCTGGGGTTATGAAGAATTAACCATCCCATCAGTTACAGGAACGGTAATTCTACCCTGGGAAAGCTGTCACATCGTGTTTCGTCGGCAAGCAGCCCATCAATAATGGCCCTCAGGCCAGCTTGTATCCGACATACCATGGCAGGGAGCAGGCCCAGTCTTGCCCCAAACACCAAACGCACTGCAGGCCATAAGGTGTTACGGTAAATGTGGTCCGAAGATGCAATGCCAGGTACTACCAATCGGCGTAGCCATACAGAGAGGAAGCCAGCCAGTTGAGCTTCCCTTAACAGAGGCCTGCAGCAATACCTCAAATAACTGTAGGCTTTAGTGCCTGGAGGATAATTTCCTATCCCTTCATCGAGAACTTGATCTGAAGCCCCAGCGTCTTCAATAAGATCATCGACTACTTGAGCATTAAGCACGCTCAGAAGGCTCAAAGGCCTATCCCTGCTATTCATGACTTTGTCTGGCTTAGCATCTCTGGCATGATGAAAGAAGAGATAGGACGCCCATTTGTTGGTGTGAGCCAAATCAGAGGGCTCATTATAGAAGGCGGTGAACGCTAAATAGTGGCTCATTAGCTCCTGGTACACTGCCACTACCCGAGGGTTTGTATCCCCCAGCTCCCGGTTTATGGGAACATACTCTTCATAAGGAGTATCCCCCATTGGCAGTCTTGAAATCTCTGCCATTTCGTGAAGGGCCAATCCCAACTCCCCTACCAGAGTGGCGAAAGTCCCAGTGAGCGAGATATACCGCTCCATCAAAGCCAAAAACAGGTTAGGATTGAGAGGTAACCCAACACTGGTAGCACTCATAGCCGCGTACAAACCAATGCTCTCCAGCTCCGTCTGAAAGTTCATAAGGGCCCAGGCACTTAAACGAGCCCATCGAAGATTCCCAGGGCTAACCACCCGTTGGTCCAAGGATTAACCTTGGGGTATACTCCTCCATGCCCCATGAAGTCATTACAGAAAGTCGGTAATTGGACTGGTTGAAGCAGTGAAGTATCTTCACTCAGGACGCTGCCCGGAAATAATCCCCTGAAAGGCATGACCGGGCCGGAAGGCGGCTTACAAATAACCCTTAGTCTGATCCTTTCTGATAAAATATCTTCCCCGGCTGGCCGTAAAGATTAGGGGTCAGAGTCCACGACATCTTCCTGGGATGCGAGGCATGGAAGAATGCCGAGATAGGATAATCTCTCAGCATCTTGGGCAGGTACATTACCCTGCCCCCAGCAGTAAAAACCCAGTTTTCCTTCTTGGGCTTTGTTTGGGATTGTTTATCAATCATATCCCTGAAGAGGAAAGCTGGTTTTATGTATTTTGCCCCGTCTATATACGTCAGGGGCTCTCCGTTGATCATGCTCAACAGCATTCGCTCTCCTTGAGACGATATCAGGATTCCCCTTCCTTCAGGATATTGGGGTCAGGAAATAGAAAATGTTACATGGGACAAATCCTCCAGGTAATTGGAGTTCAGCATCTAAGCAGCAGAACCCATCACCTCAGCCAACGGAGGTATCTAAAAGTTAACTACAAAGTGCAAGAAAAATATGTCAGTTTCTATACTAGACATTACAGTCTTGCAGCTTATGCCAAAGATAAACAGTCTGTGCTTTTACGCCAAGACTGTAAAAACTTGAGTTTTTATGCTGGAACCTATTACCTAGGCGTAAAATTTAAGATTGGCAGTATACACAAAAATCAGATAGTCTGTGTTTTATGCCAGACTGCCAAAGTTTGAGTTATTACGTCGAAATTTTCATCCAAAGCATAACACCCAAAATTTGTAGTATACGCCAAATTTTGACAGTCAAAGCTTTTACGCCAGACTGCGAAAACATGGAGTTTTTACGTGACACATTAGGAATGTGGGCGTAAAAGATAAAACATCTCTGTGCATCATCTTCCTCGAAGAGGCTCTCAGCACAGAAGATGACCTAGCGTGTTCACGTACAACGTGTGCGAAGGGTTTTCTTCATTTTTGTCGTCCCAAAAGCTTTACCTATAACACCTAGTGCACAGCTTGACGGTGGGACACTACGTTCTGAGCGAGGTTCGCTCTGCCCGATGGGAGTCGCTTTTGCTTGGACAGAGGAGCGAGAAGAGGAGGCAGCTTTCTTTCCCTTAGCGGTGGAAGATTGTTTCGGTGCCATTGCTAAAAACTCAGAGTGCTCAGAGAAGAAACGAAGAAGAGTACTCAAAGAGATAAAGGTTTTTCTTTTGTAAAAGACAGATGAAGAGTTTCTTCTCTGAAGGCCTTGGGGTATTTATAGAGTTCAGATAAACTCTTAGAATTCCTAACCAAATTCGATATTTAATATTCGATTATGATTGGAGACCACGTCAGCTTATTATTTAGGGAAGACGGACAGTCAGCAGATTCAAAAAATTTGTGCAGAGCCAGTCAACAGCTTTTACGCTAAGGAGCTTTTTCGCTCGAGAAGCCACAAATCTACGGTTTTACGCTCAGAAGCTATAAGTCTGTAGTTTTACGCCCGGATACTTTTACGCTCGGTAGCTTTTACGCTCGAGAGGCTACAAACCTATGACTTCACGCTCAGAGGTTACAAATCTATGATTTCACACTCAAAAGCTTTTTACGCTCAGAGGCGACAAATCTACGACAAATCGCTCGAAAGTTTTCTTTTCAGAGACTATAAATCTACAGTTTTACGCCCGGATGCTCTTATGCTCAGCAGCTTTTACGCTCGAGAGGCTACAAACTTACGATTTTATGCTCATCCACACTACGGATCTATGACTTTCCGCATATCTTAAAATATGCAGGCCAGAGTATGCGTATATCTGAACAATTCTCAAGGCGGCCAATTACAAGGGTTCATGCAGAAGATGCACCTTCTTGGCCTCAAAACCTCCCAAGTACCCAAAGCATACAGAGTTCAGCATTTAAAATGACTCTTCTTCTTGGGTCGATTGGAAGTTCATCTAAAATCCAGTCAGAATCTTTTCTTTACAGTTCTAGCATGGCCAGCTTTGACAGCCATTTCTCGCCCTATTTCAAAGGATTTTTGCGAAATCATTCTTGAAGATGATGGTTTGAACAAAAATTCTTCTTATCAGAAAAGTGACAGTTCAGAATTATACGCAATTCCTCGTTCAAAACAGCAGAACAGTTCGAATTTGCGACTTAAATGCTAAGCAGTTTTCTACGCGTCTTCAGTTACGCGTAAAAGACGGGACGAGACGAGATACTCTTTTTATCAGAGTCGACGTAAAGTTATTTAGACGTGTCGAAGCTACACATATTCAGACTTTATCACAGCAAAATATGGCATATCATCAGATGCGTAAAAAAAGACAACTTTATTAATCATGATTACATATGATAGAAATCCTTTGTTGTCTTCTACAGCAGATTAATCATGATTACATATGATAAAAATCCTTTGTTGCCATATGTTCTGCCAGGTTCTCGTATGGGTGGAGATCTTTGTTGTCTTCTACAGCAGATTAATCGGCTTCCGCAGCCGATAAACAAAAAATGATTAATGGCGGGAGGATACAAAACTGGGTTTGTTTAAATTATTCAAGAGCCCATCCTCCATAAGCTATGACAGATTAAGTTGGGATTCCGGCCTAACTCAATACTGGAAGACAGGGCCGGTTTGTCTGCCCTTGTCCACCGTCGTAACGTGAGAAAATACAGCTTGCAAGCTGTGTGGTCTAATGTGACCCTTCCTCTCTCCTCGACAAATCGCCATATGAAGTTGCTGATTATCCCGACCAAAGGAAGCTATGATATCCTTCCATAATCCATCGTTGCAGAAGACATTTTCTCGAAGATGCCTCTTTTTACGGCTCCTTACATGCTGGAAGAACATGATCTTCTTCTTCCTCAAGTCAGCAAGACGAACCTCGGCAACCATCTCTGTGTGGTGAAGGAAATGTGGGAAGAACAGGTTAACTCATCAGCCTTTATATAGGCAAAGGAGAATACACCGAATCCCAACAAACTCCCAAAAATCCGTCGAGAAATCAGCCTCGAGAAAAGGGTCAGACTTGACCGTTTCATGCTTCATTCAAAGTATTTTAAATTACGAGGAATTTGAAAACTTTGAAGGGGGTCTTGTAGAAGCATGAAAAATACGCTACAGAATTATACGCAGTATGCACAGAACCCGCGTAAAGCAGAGTTTTCAGTACTGTGTGGCGTAAGATATGACTTCAGAGCCATCGACGTACAGCAGAGCTTTATCGCAAGTACTGCGTAAAATATAAGCTCCAGGACAACCCACGTAATGCAGTATTTCCAGGCTGCTTTGGCGTAAAAAGGTTGTTACACCGCCACTTTTGGCATAAAAACCTACTCGCTTTTAATGCAGTGGAAAGTTGTACGAGGAACTCTTCGTTTTCCTCGAATGAACCTGTCAGATCATGCAGTGAACCTGACTCCTGACAAAGAGTACTGCACAACAATCCAGACGACGACTGTAACGATGATTCGGCACAGGGGCCCAGACTGTCGTTTAGTGACATTTCTTTGATACAAATTACTTTTATGCGTTCAAGGGAATACACTGCCTAGTTTTATATAGGCAAATGTGAGCTTTTACGCTTAGCAGAAGACAAAACAAACCGCCACGTCAAAAGCTGCTCTTCGTACAGAGCTCGAAGCACGTCTCTGCAGTTAATGCGCGTGATGAGGGCAGATCACTGCATTTAATGCATGAGATTTGGTTCTATTTTCAAAGACTGGGTGAGCCATAATTATGACTAATACATCCACATCATCACCTCTGCATATTACGCCATCAGGCTATTTTCAGCTATAAGGAGCATGCTGTACGCTATCTCCTTGAAATATGCCAACCTGGCTATTTTCAGTTATAAAGAGTACGCCGTATGCTATCTCCTTGGAATACGCCAACTCAGGCTATATTTGCATTTGTGCGTGATAAGGCTATTTGCTCCAGAATATGCTCAAGACCTCAGTCAAGGAAGGAGGATCAGCTATCTTTTACGCTAGCCACCTATCTATGCAGCATCAGGCTTCTACGCCAGTTTGACAACTATTTGGCTTCTATGCCATGGTGACAGTTATTGGCTTCTACGCCAACCTTTTCTACGCGAGGGGCAGTTACCTACATGGCTTGCATGCCGTGATCTTCGCAACAATTTTAGGCGTTACCTCATAATGGGATACGCATCACACGCGAATTCAGAAGATCATTTATACGTGGGTGGCAGTTATTATAACTGTCGCGTAAAAAGTGCCACACTCTTCACTGTCCGGCTTCTACGCCGACTGGACGATTACTGTCACTAAAAACTCTATAAATAGAGACCTCCGTCCACGGAGGTCCGGGGGGTCCAAGGTCAAAAATCGAAAACTTGGAGAACGAAGGTCCGAAAAAGGTCAAAAAGATCGAAGAACAGAGAGAGTAGAGCACAAACAGAGAGTAGTGATCGACGATTTTTGGCATCGAGCATCTACTCCCTCTTGCAATCTTTGAAGCTTCTCCTTCTTCTACAGCACTTCTTTATCATCGTGTAGTCCAAGGGATAAAGTGATCGACCGCAGATCAGACTCCTATAGCAATATTTACCCAGATTAAATTTTGTACTTGACATCCTTGTATAGGATTAATTGTACTTCTTGTTTGTAAACCAAAGAGAGGGTTTCGTATAAACCTTGTTTTATTTCTTTCGTTTATTATCAAACAGTGGCTTCTTTTGAATCTTCTGGAAGAATCTCATAAGCATCATAGTCTATAAAAGGGTCTCTCCAATCTTTATCCATAAAAGTTAAATTTATGACATAACTCTGTTCAATGTACATATTATTTTTGGTACAGAATAAATCTCGACCTGTTAGCATAATTGAGTATCATCTTTTTAGGGAAATGGCCAATGAAGCTGCGAGGCCAGCCAAAGCATCTGCTTTCATATTCTGTAATCGAGGCACATGCTCGATGAAGAATCTTTTGAATGTAAAAGCCACTTTGATTGTTACCCAATGAAAAGGGATAAGATCTTTATGCTGAATCTCATATACTCCCCTGATCTGATTGACTATCAGCTTAGAATCTTCGTATGCTTCCAGATATTCTATGTCCAATTCTTTGGCTAATTGGACACCAATGAGTAGAGCATTATATTCTTCCACATTATTGTAACATGGTTTACTGGGAGAATATGCTCGATGAATGAGTAGTTTGTTTGGAGATACTAGGACTATGCCCACTCCGGCTACTATATTGCCTTTGGGTCCTATTCTTAATGTGTTATCAAAGAATAGTTGGCAGGTGTCATCTCCCATTGCCATATTTGGCTCCAAGGCTTCATCTAGGATGTCGTCGTACAGTTTGAAAGTTTCCGATACTGGATAAGCTGCTAGGAAATCAACTAGCGCTTGACCTTTCACTACTTTTTGTGGGACATATACTATGTTATATAGCGATAGCAGTATTGCCCATGTAGCTAACCGAGAATTGAGTGTGCTCAGTTTAGTCATCAATACCTGGAGAAAATTCACTCTGGATATGATATGAATGGTTTAACCCGACACATAGTGTCGTATCTTTTGAATAGAAAACATCAAGGCGATGCATTCTTTTTCTACATGATTGTATCGATGTTCAGTACCGACCATCTTGCGACTAAGATAATAGATCACATGTTCAAGGCCTTCGTTACTTTTTTGTGCAAGAAGAGCTCCTAGGAAGTGATCAATTTCTCGAGCATACATCATAAAGGGTTTGCCTATAATCGGAGACACCAGAACTGGCAGATTTGTGAGATATCGTTTGATTTCGTCGATTGCTTGTTGACATGCTTTGTTCCAGACAAAGGACACGCCTTTCTTCATTAACTGAGTGAAATGTCAACATTATCCCGAGAGAAGAGATGAACCTCCTAATGTATGCCAAATGACCTTAAAGACAACGAAGTTCTTTGAGATTGCATGGAGGCTGCATTTCGAGGACAATTTTGATTTTATCGGGGTCAATATGAATACCCTTGAAAGTTATAATAAATCCGAGTAACTTGTCACTGGAGACTCCAAAAATGATTTAGTTGGATTCATCTTTAATTTATTAGTTCAAATCTGGCAGCAAGTCTAGATAAATCCACATAATCTCGCCATGATCAGTAGTAAGAGGCACCAACCCTTCTGTTTGACTTTGAGGAGGCAAGAGATTTACTACTTTCATTGTAGCTCAAGGTATTAGAATGACACCGTTAGGGACTTCTTGTACTAAAAAATTACCAAATTAAAGAGATACCATATTGGCAGTGACCATTTTTTCCTCATTGTGAAGGGTGATAGCTTTAACATCTACCAACTGTTGTATTTTTCTTTTCAAGGCATAACAAGCCTTGGTAGGATGAAGTACATACCGATGGTATAAGAAATACTTCGTGTCATCTATTTATCGGCCTCCTCCGGTCGTTTGATATCAGGCAACTGCAATCTGCCGCTCTTCATCAGACAGTCAAAAATATTGTGGATATCGCTCTCGTCAAAGGAATATTCTTCCTTAGGTCTAGAAGATTATTGAGGCTTTTGTGCTAGAGGAGAGGTATGTTGCTTTGCCAAATTTATTGCTAAGGCCTCATTTCCTTTGCTATTGCGATTATTCACATTATTGTTGGAGGAGGAGGAACGCTTCCTTTTTGCACTGTTTATTTGTACCAAGTTACGTGCCACCTTCACGTTACCTTCAACAGCTTCTTCCCCGATGATGAATGCCGTCAAGTCTTGAAATTGAGTTGGACCCGTCCAGAGCCCTACTATAGGCAGTAGATTCTTTTAGCAAGTAGTGATAAATGCAGAATCTGGAATACCGAAAGAAAACTTCAGAGCTACTTTCCTGAAATTATCTATGAATTTGCAAGCTGATTCCTTCTCCTTCAATTTTATATCGATGAGCGAAGACATCATCATATCCTTGCCTCCCTCGTAGAATCGTGAGAGAAAAAAAAACTTCTTGTCATCCATCGAGCATATGCAATTATCAAGTAAACTGCGATACCAATCGTAGGCTATGCCGACCAAGCATCCCACGAATAATCTAGTAAGGAGAACATCAACTTTCTTCAGGTGAGCCAGCATTATTTTGAAGTAATCAATATATTGGCTCATTTTTTGCCTTCAAACAAGACTATTGATCTATTGATTAGGGTTTGTATTTAGGAGGGAAGAGAACATTATTCCAATGAAGAGGATAAGGTTGTTTCACCCCCATCTTGCGGAGTTGGTCTTTGTTCTTTAAAACATCGATTTGTGAACGCAACTTCTGGATGGGTTCGAAAGGATATTCTGATTGGAGTGGTGCAGCTGACTGCTAAGGTCCTAGTTGAACATGTTTTACCAGCGGGAAGATATATTTTTAGTATTAGGAGGATTAAGGGTTGGCGCTGCTGACTCTTGGTTTGGGACTGCTTCTGGATTTGTGTTACCCTGCAGGGGTATTGTTCCAGGAGTAGGTTGTGCAGGTATGAATAGAGCCACTTAGATAGGAACTGGTGTAGCAAATATTAGGTAGTCATCATTTGATGCATATTTTGCATCATGGTGTGCATGTCCCTGAGGGCGGCCTCTAATGTGTTGAGGCGTTGTTCGGTGCTTCCTGATGGACGAGCGTCTTGTTTGTCACCAATGGAGTAGACGCTAATATATGTGTACAACAAAGGGATTGGTAGAAAGAACCGTGTATTTAGAGTCTACATTGTCAGTTTCAGAATTAGGGGGATTGCTACCCCTAGCCTCAGATTTTGAGGAATGGGGATTCCTATGAAGAACGTGCTCCTGTCTACTCCTTCAAAGGAGTCGACGAGTTGATCAAATCTTCTTTGGTTGGGTGTTCTTGAAGAACTTTGTCTTGATTGTTTCCTGCCATGGGGAAGATACGAATCCATGTATGCTAGAGAAAAGAATGGTTCATCATCATCATACTCTTGGTTGATAGCTTGCTTTGTATGTTGAGATTTGGGAGACATAGTATAAGTTAATCAGTCAAAAATAGACCATTTTGCTGATGCAAAATAATATTTGATTATAAGCTTATGACAATTATAATGATGTTCATTAGGAAACATCGTTGCAAAGTCATTAGGATCTCCCTCCTTACGCTTTTGTACAATAAGCTCACATAAATCAGAAGAGAAAAGTTTAGAGAAGAAAGAGAGTAGACTCTGCCTCTTTACATGAGAGACATTGAATCTTCAATGCTTATTTTTGGTCCCCTGTGTATAGAGTTAGGTGATGGCTTGATTGCCGAGTGATTTTTCATCTCTCAAGCTTTTGTTCTTCACGGATGAGAAGAAGTTTTCTCTAACAGTCTTCTTATGTACACGCATAAAATATCACGTTGTGAAAAGGTTGACCCTGCTTGGCACACTTTATGTGGCACAGACAGAGTTGGGGCAATTTTTCTATGTACATTTACTTTTGCATGTAGGTCTTGGCCTGGCACACTAATAGTAGGCTTCTGATGAGTAGCACATAACTTTTCTTCCACTGTATGCATGATTATTATGTTAGGGGAATAATTTTCCCTAACTAACGCTTCATTAGTGCGACTATGGTTTTTCTTCTGTTGGCATAGATTTTGGAGAAAATTTTGTCTTTCTTTAGGGAGAGCGCTTGTAGAGAGATTGGCTTGGACAGCAGTGTCCATAACTTGCTTGCCCCACACATTACAACGAATATGCACTGGTTCAGAAGCTTGGGTGTGGATCACCTTTTGTTTGATATTGCACGAGCTGCGCAATTTGTATCCCTTGTTTAACGTAAAGGACTTAGAAGCTTGGGTGTGGATCACCCTTTGTTTGATATTGCTTGAGTTGTACGATTTGTATCCCTTGTTTAATGCAAGAGAGTTGTCTACCAAGTCATTGATCTGAACTTGGTTGACAGAATTAACAAGGGAGCTCTCGTCAATCAGAATACTTTTTCCCTTTTTGATAGAAACTTTGGAATATGTGTGACGAGGCTTGGGCACCCATACTTTGTGGGTCTTCTTTTACTTGAGTGCGGGTGAGGGGTGAGCAATACCCCCAGAATGGAGCATTTCTTCGTATGCTTGTTGGTCGAACTTCACGACCAAATTTTTCTGCATCAAGCCGACCAACCCAGTGTCGCATTGAGCAATCACTTTCTCGTCAGAGGAGAAAGTCTTTCCCAGCAAAGTTGCTATTTTGTTTGCGATGGACAAAGGTCATTTGAACTTTGTATTATAAACTATTAAAAGAAAAAATTACAAATGATCCTAGACAAGAATCTAAGTACAATTGATTCTAGAGAAGTATAGTTGTAGAGATCTGATCTGAAGGAGATCAATTTACTTCGTGGACCACATGACGATGAAGAAATACAAGGGAGCTGTGATCAACTTAAAAAGTTGGGCAATAAGAAAGCTTTGGCAACAACAGCACGAGAAGCTTCTTTTTATTTCCTTCTGTTCTTGAACTTCCAAGACTTAAAATTCTCCTCTGTAACGTACACTATGATCCTATATTTATAGGATTTTAGAGCTGTTATAATAGTGTGCGCGCACTTTAGACAATCCGCCATGAGCGCGCACTTTGGACAATCCCCCATGTACGTGCACTTTTGATGGGATGCCATCCCATGATCTAGTAAGTGGGTGCACAACTTGCAGCCTGCTTGACACGTTGCCTGCTATACGAGAAAAGCGTAGGTCATAGGACAGTTATTTTTGCACGTTTAAAAAGAAACATGGCAAGTAGTTCATGTAATCACAACTTCTCTTTGTCAATTAGGATTGTAGGCAAATTATAGAAGTGGTCTGGAAACTAGCGCACTTTTAATGAAATGGTCATATGGGTGCACTTTTGAAGAAGTAGCCTTGATGGCGCACTTTTGAGAAAATTGGCCGTGATGGCGTACTTTTGAGAAAATTAGCCATGATGGCTCACTTTTGAAGAAGTCCTTACGGAGTACTTTAAAGAAGTTAGCCTTATGTCACATTTTGAAGAAGTTGGCCTTACGGTGCACTTTGAAGAAGTTGGCCTTACGACGCACTTTGAAGAGGTTGGCCTTACGGTGCACTTTGAAGAGGTTGGCCTTGCGCCGAAGTTGGCCTTACGGCACACTTTGAAGAGGTTGGCCTTACTGTGCACTATAAAAAAGCTGATTCGTAGTGGCCGCTAAACGACAACCTGGGTCTACGTGCCGTAGACTGTAATGATGGCTTCTGGCATCCTCGACTGATGTTCAGCTATCAGATTCATCGTATTTAATGCTCGGGGGAAAAATGACAGGCCAATTGTACGTATGTACTGGGCTGGATAAGCACAAGTTTAGAGTGCGTCACTGTTCTGCCGAATTGATTCTTTTCCTTCATGTTGTCTTGTAGTTATAGATAGAATTTATTTATCTATAACTGTGAAATGAGTAGTACATAACTTGTAATGCGATCACTTTAGCAGGTAGACTATGCTATCAAGTTATGCTGAATAGATTCTTTTCCTTCATGTCGTCTTGCATGCTTTGTTTGATAACTTAGTTCTTAGATATCGCGTGGTCATGGACAACTTGTGCATAAGGTTATGGTTCTACGAACGATCACCGGGGCACTGGGACCGCTTTGACCTACGTGGAACGATGCTAGCTAAAGTTCAAGCATAGGATGAGTCGAGACGTCCAGTCAGGGATAGCTACCTGAACTAAAAAGATAGTCGTATCATCCAACGTCTATAATAGCTTGTGGTGCTAGTGACCCTCTATGTTTTGCTTAACTGTGCAAGCTAACAATGTCTTCTTGACAGGGAAGAATATGGTAAGTCTCATGAAGGTCAGATAACTTGGTAGTAGGTAAGAATCATCGCTTGGTGACACTTTATTATGTTGTTTAATTCTTATCGTATACTTGTAACTTGGACTAAGGAAGATAGAAAGACCACATAATAATTATATTGCATGTTTCACATGAATATCGTGTCGATTTGGTGAGTTGGTTTAACCCACCCTCACCAATATATTTCAAATGTGCTGACCCACGTTGCAACAGGTTCTTCGAGCCAAGGCGACGTTGCGAGGAGCTGAGGCCTTTCCCAACCAGTTCGTCAATCGACACATTCATGTTTGTGACTTTTGATATGTGTACATACTATCGGAAGCTCGTGCTCCTATCTTTTGAAGCTCCCTGGTGCAGCTAAAGACTTTTGTCAGAGGTGTAATTACATTTTGTTTCTAGTAAAGGGATGTAATGTATGGAAAGGCCATCTTATTTTTTGTTCCAGTTGTAAGATCGTACGGCAACCTTTGTACTCAAGACATATGTAATCAATGTCATATCAATGAAAGAATATTTTTCTTTATTCAATGTGTGATTCAATTTCTCTGTGTTCACTCTATTGTTATGCTCGATGTAACTTAACATATATGCCTTGTGCGATCGCAACTAAGGTTTGTACGACATCACACATGGAGGACGACTATTGATTCTCTGGATTCGACGCATAACATAAGGTACAAGGATCAAGGTACTTACCTGAGAGAGGAAATAAAGGTTTAATACTATAATAGAATTAAAAATTACTTATGATTGTACAATAGAGCATTTGCTATGGGCGGAATAGATCATAACGTATAAAATATTTGTAATATAAATAATAATAAATCTTATCAGTACTACTTACCAACTTTGACAATGCCTTACGAAGGAAGGTTATGAGTGCTTAGCTCGCTCACTTGTGCACAACACCTAGATGTTCTTATTTGGATCAAAAAATTGATTAGGTATTTAATGACATGTCTCATCTTTGCTCCTTATATGGGAGGAACCGGGACACTAAGCACTATGCTAATCCAGAAACAACCTAATCCCTGGTCACAATATTATTGTTGAGAAACTAGTCATGTGTAAGATCCAAAGATTGTTCTTCAAATTGTATCATCATTTAGAAAAATTGTATTATGATTGTGGTGGTGATTGTTGGTCCATAAGAATAGTTTGGATATCAGGGAATCACTAGAATATAAATATTTTAGAGTCACATTTCAAGTTAACACTATAATACGTCCTTAAGGTTTGTTTATTTTAACTTTCTATCTGAGGATCAATTCATGATTTTGTAATCATATTATTTTATTTTACTTACTTCATCGTTCTTGAATTAAGGACTTAAATTTATTTGATGACCTAGTATTTGTTTACTACATGAAGGCATGGCACAAGACGAGATGCTACATTTATATCGTTTGGATGAATCCGAGGAGTGACTGCATTCTGAGAAATGGAGAAATAATTTCTTTTTTGTTTAGCTGTATCTTCTTATGTATAATAATATTTTTGAGAAACCATACACATGGATTGTATATATGAATTGTTACATGTTAATAGGTGTGAATATTTCTTATCATGTTAATAGTCTAACATATATGGTTGTATATACTAGATAACAAGTAGTTTTTGATCATGTATTATTGTAATCTTCCTAGTTATATGATATATTTCACTAGCTTCATGATATTATTTGTATGGATCACACCATATTATTTTTATCATATATGTGATGTTGTATATGTTTCTTGCTTGTATATGGATTGAGAAAGAGGATTGATGGACCATAGGAGACAATTGTCTTCTACTAGCCCCCTTGTCTTGTATAATTGTAATCGTCTTCAGGGTGCTGGTGTACCCTATAGTACTTAGTTGGTCGAGTTGCACCTCCACCCTTCATATTTCAGATCTAGAGTGTGACATGCATACTTCGTAGTTGACCGAGTTGCATCTCGGTTCTTCGTATTTTGATACGAGGGCATGACACATGTAATGATGGCATTGAGTATCATTGATTGACTTGCCACATCATATTGACACGTAAATAAGAAATTATAAATCATAATACTTTATGACAAATAACCAAACTGATGAAACATATGTCGTTGACGCGTCGTTAGTATATCGTTCCAATAATGTATTTATTGACTCTATTGTATGTCATTGCAGCGACGTCGTAGTTACATTATATGCATCAACTACAAGCATAGTAGTGACATGGCACAAATAATCAAGTCTTTGACACTAGTTTGTGAGGACAAAAGGTGGGATTAATGTAATTTTCTGACATCGCTAGTCACTTAATTGTGTTATATTTGTCTTCAATTCATTTTTTGTTGGTAATGAAACGCAGAAACCGTTCCCCCAAACCAAGAAGCTGCCAGAGAACCGAAAAAAGAATACAAAACACGTCGCCAAAATCACACAGAAAGCCAAACACAAATACAAGCAATTTTTACGTAGAAATCCAGATGGAAAAAACTACGGAATTATTGGAGTCCAACCCTGAAAAGCCTTTCTATTAGAATAAGAAACTACTCTAACTTCTTACAGACTTTTTACCGATTCAAAATGGATCACCACAACTACTTGGATGTAGAAAACCGATTACGGACTCCGAAGACCAAAGACGACAAAAAGGATTACTCGACACCGTCTTTCCTTCAATGTAGCCATCAGTCTTATTTTCCCTCTCCCAAAAGTTGTAAAGCATCAATTTGTATTAAACCCCTACATAAATTAGGGTTACCATATATTAAAAATCTATATATGGAAGCCCAATATATATAAAATTTTCAATATATTCAATTATATATAAAGTCAAAGTCAAAGATTTGGAAATCTAATCATATATTGGCTTGAAATATATTGGAACTCCAATTATATGGAAAGTCAATATATGAAAGTTTCAATCATATATATATATATATATATATATATATATATATATATATATATATATATATATATATATATATATATATATGGTCAAAGTCAAAGGTATGAAGAAAATACAATCATATATTTGCTTACCATATATGTTCCAATATATGAATGTTCCAATATACGATGCTCGTCGTACTCCCCGAACTTCTCCGACACACGGATGGCGTTTGTCGCACTCCGGGATATTCTCCATATAGGTTGAGAACCCTACCCAACAACAACAATTTCCACTCTAGCTAATGCTTTTTGACAAGGCTAATTATTGTTATAATGTTGTTTTACCTAAATGCAGTATAAGAACATGTTGATAATTATATTATCTAGCAGTCAATTAATTATGTTTCCAATTATATAATAAATAACTTAAACGTAATATAGATTTTAATTATTAAAAAGTATTTATCATATTGTACATATTTTACTTTATTATTCAAATATATGATTGTTTATGTTAACATAATAATTTCATGTAGAGTGTGAACAAGAGATTTGGCCGTCATGAGATTACACAGTGAGATCCAAATCCTTTTCAAACTTCATGGTTAAATGTTCCTATTCTTAGGTTCACTAAGCGGTATATTAATTAGCATAACTGAAAAAGACTTGTACACTTTATGTGAACTCAAACAATAAATATGATCGATGTCATAATAGAGTAAATATTTGAACATAAACACAGGTAGAATCTGGTGAGGCATGGTTTGCTCTTGTTTCCCCAAGAATCATAATTAGCAAGAATTTGGAATAAGCATAACTTCATATTACTTTAGGAGCAAACATATTTACATAAAAATGAAAATTATCCAAGTTGACAAGAAATATGATTGTGGCCACTGCAGATTATTAGCTAGAATAAATAGTAATCTCCAACCACATCTTACTACAGTAGCAAGCAAAGAAAATGAGTTCTCAAAAGTGAAACCATGACTTTAGTTAGGCTTAAGGACTTTGTCAATAACATCTAGAAATTGTTGTGGTACGGTAAGCTGTGGGAAGTGCCCATCCATCTCGATCAACTCAACCGTCGTTTGGCCCTTAATGCTGCCCTGTATGTAGTGGCTAACTGAAACCGGCACTGCAATATCATTGGTTCCCTGAATTATGGTGCAGGGAATGCTGATACTTCCAAGGATATGCCTCATATCACTCAGGAAAACGGTTCGTGCCACAGACAGTGCCGTCTCCGGCCTCATCTTCTGGAAGTCCTTCCGTAAATTTTTTATGGAGATGGGATCATCTTCTCCAACGATTAGTTTAACAAAGTGATGAGCCCATGTCGTAAAGTCGGATTCTATGCTAGAGAGTATGTTATCAATATCACTTTTTTCAAACCCTCCAATATAGTCTTCTGCGTTTAGGTACCTGGAGAATAAGAGGGTCATGATTACAGAGTTAGCCCACTATAATAGTTCTTAGTGAATTTTTAGTGTAGAAATGAAGAATATTAGTGATGAAATGAAAATTCTTTGTAAATATCTTGGTTTTGTTAACATATTATTGAATGTGAATTTTATATTGCTAACTTCCACGAACACATATATCAATGAACATTTTAAATTTATCGATATATATATTTTTAAGTAAAAATTGAATTAATAAATTTGTTAGCGGAAGTAACCATCAAAAAGACACATTTATTAATGTTTTAACATGTGTCCTTATAGGACACATGTTAACAAAAGCCATACTAATTTATAGCAAAATTGTTGACTACCATGATGAAAAATTTAAGCGTTTGCAAATTAATTGCTTCCTATTAATCTTAGTTCTCATTTTACAATCATGCAAATTAGACATGTTCTCATATTCTCTAGTCGGAACCTTTCTCCGATAGCAAAAATACTAATAAAAGTAGTACTGATGACCAATTAAATATTTAAAATACAACTTAACTTATGTAGAAGTAAGTAGATGTTTTGTATTCCAAAACCTAAGGGGTTATAAAATTATTTAGTGATTTAACAAACTGTCAAAAAGAAAATACCATATATAAAGATAATGAAGCTAAACTTTTGAGAAACCTAGTTTTAGGTTTTGAATGCTCTTAAACTTTAGGTTTTATTGGTGTTGTTTACTTATATATAGTAAGAGATTAAATTTTTTTTTACTTTTAAGCTAGTTAGCCTCCAATTGGAGGAACATAATATAATGTACTATTAAGTAAAAGATGGATTCTTTTATTCAACTCACAAAAATTTATGTGTACAAAGTTTATTACAACACTAACAAAGCAAACTTTTGTACACTTTCACTAGAATACTCACACATTAACTATACACCACACAACACTTAGCACTCTCTAACCCATGAATCCTGAATCCCAAATGTTATTGAGATTTTGAATATTAAATGGAAAGTCTTGAATAATATAATTATAAGAAATATTAACTTTATAAAGATAAAATTAGTATTCAAATTTATTATTAAAAATGTTTACTAAATAAAACGTTTAAAATTTGAATTAGTAATTAATTAAATTAAAAAAAGATATTTAGCTAATTAAACAATATTTAAGAGGGAAGTTCTCTTGATTTTTTTTATATTTTTTTACATGTCCTTTTACTTTACTTGGAGCCCAAGTTTACTTGGAAGCCAAGTTTGTGGGCCTATAAATACCCTAAAATTGTTAAATTTTAAAACTATTTTTCCTCCTTTCAAATCACTGTGTCCATTTCTTGTGTCTATCCCTGTGTCCACCATCACCGACACGTGTCTAGCCCAAAAACCTTTCCCTACCATCTCTGTGTCCACCTCAACACTTAGAGCTCATCATCGATCGGGGTTGACACCTATCAACGAGCCACTAATCCCTCTACCGCTTTTGCCGAACCAGATGACTTGGTAGCCATCTCGAGCAGCACCCGCGGCCAACAGCCTTAACTGACTTGCTGCATCTCCGACCCAGTCGGATCTCCACCGACGAGCAACTCCTTCGACATCTCATCTGGCCGACCGGCTCCCCCATCATGCCCTATACTGTCCGGCAACTGCATCCCTAACACACATCCTCGCCATCTCCTTTCCGCCAGAGCTCCCTCCCGAGCACCCAATCGGTGGTCGAACAGCTGAGCATCCCCTGAAGTTGCCCCTTGTAGTAGGGGAGTATCAAACCACGACCGCCATCCACTGTGAGCCTCTGGGTTTAGACGAGCAACCCACCTCGATATGTGCTGAGTCTCTCTCTCTCTCTCACTCTCTCTATATCTCTCTCGTAATGATGAAGGGAATTGAATAAATATTTAATTTAAGCCGCATATAATAGCCTTCAGACTTAATCAAATTCGGTATAGCCCTTTAAATGGATTAATTATGTGCACCAGAATTGGGCCATTAGCCTTTTAGACTTAGAATTAAAAAATAATAAATGAATTATGTGGGGGCTTGAGCCACAAAAGAAATATGGTTTTTAGAAATAATGGACTTATAATATCCATTCCAGGCCTGGACTTCAATATTCTAAACTAGTTAGATGATATAATTGAGATAAGCTTTGATATAGTTGTGTCTTTAACAAATTAAGTGAGCTTTTATATTTAGGTTATTGATTAATAAATTGAGTTAGGACCTTAACCAATAATCCAATAAAGAGTTGAATTATTAAGGAAAAGAAACGGGCTTCTTATATTAGGCTTTGATATAGAATATTTTAAATAAGAATTGGATTCTTTATATTTGGCCAAGACTATTTAAGGATTTCTTCATGGACTTTTAGCATATGGTAGAAGACCTAATAGGAAATATCATAAGTTGTGTTGGAAAAATATTATAATTGAAGATTTATAAAATCTTGTAATTATGATAGGTTTGGGTTAGATGCAACTTTGGACTTGAGACAAGTACAAGTTACTTTATGTTTCTCTATACATTATAAATGATGCATTTATTTATTTTTTTCTAGTTAGGATCATATTGAGACATGATAGTGACATAAGATAGTACTTGATTCCGATTCAGTGATCTTGATTCGTGATGATATCGTGTTTATCTGAATACGTGTTGATATTTATCGTGTTTACGTGAATTAAGGGGAGAAAAAATGCCAAGTAGATATGTGGTTAACCCGTCTGAAGTCTGAAGCATGACCGACATACACCTCACGTATGTTCGAGCATGACCATTTGCATCACTACCTAAGTCGGCCATATATCAAAAAAGGTATTTCAAGTACACATAAATGCTTGGCTCTCTTCTACATGTTTATATATTATTTCACATGATTTTTGTGTTACATATTTCACTTTCATTATAGCATCCAGTGTTTCATTATTTTTTTATTTAGGGATAATTTAGCAAATGTTCCCACTACAAATATAGAAACTAGCATATACCCTCACTTATTTAAAAAAATAGCAAATGCCTCCATTATGAGTAAAATAATCAAAAAATTGATTAAATAGTGGGGGTATATATATCTTAAATTTTTAAATATTGTATAAAAGAATGGGGGCATTTGCTACTTTTAAAATAAGCGAAAGTATATGCAAGTTTCTACATTTGTAGTGGAGGCATTTGCTAAAATATTTGTTTTTATTCTATTTCTTTCATAACTTTATTTTGTATCATGCAATATTCTGTATAGTTGTACTTTGTTCCAATCATGACTTAATAGTTGACATATTAGGTGATAACATGGAGATCGGTATTTATAGATCAGATGATGGCTCTATAGGAACTAAAATAGATAGGAGATACTTTCTTTATGTAGTAGATGTATAGTTTATTTCCTTAAGTCATGTTACCGAATTTGTCTTCGAAGATTTTTATCTGGCATGTATGATGTAACTGATGACTCTTTTAGTGACTATATGGACTATGGTAATTATGTGTGTGTCTAGGTTATAGTTCCTTCTCGCATCTTCCTATAGATCGCTATGATTGAGTAAATTAATAATCGTCATGCTTATGATGATTATTGAGTTCTAGACAACATACTACAACAGATGTCGCAACATAGGCTGGGGGTACTCACCCACTCGTTCCTGATCAACTGGGTACGGGCGTGACACATTTTTATGATAGCCCATGTAGGTCCATCTAATAGTGCTTAGGATTAGTGTACTATTGGGAGCCTGTGAGATAGAAATACAAAATCAATGTCTAGGAATTTCTGAATCTGATCCTCGAATACCTGTTGCCTTCTTGGCATTTTGAAAATTATAATTTCCTTGAATCTTATTATCTTTTCTTGTCTCTTCATAATGGCCAAGGGAAAGAAGGAGACTTGAAACCATAATCTGCACATTACTGGTTCCGGGGGATTATCTTCCTCTCACCCTTTGAATTCCAAGGGGACCTAGACTCTTCCTCCTCTACCACCTCTTCCACCCCAAGGAACCATCCCTATTGTCCCTATTTCTCGGAGCTGCCTATGAATGTAATGCAATTATTTAAACTTTTTAAGGAATGATTAAGGCTGAATGGATTCAAGCTGAAGTACAACATGAGTATACAGTAGTGATGAAGGAAGGAATGGAGAATGCTCAGCTATTGGCTTTAGCAACAATGCATAAAGTAGCAAATCAGAGGACTTTTAAGCCTAACGAAGGGAATATTCAGGATTTTAAGAAGCTCTATCCCGATAGTTTTGTGGCACTGAAGGAATATTATATGCTAATAAATTATTGGAAGACATAGGAAAGGGTTCTGTGAGTTGCACGACTTTTTGATGATCTTAAGATAAAAGCAACTGGACTTCAACATCATGACATAGAAAGAACCTGGTTTAGAAATGAGCCTAAGGTAAAAGACCTTGATCTAACTTGGGAGAAGTTTAAAAATATTTTAAGAAAAAGTATTTTCCTGCTATTGCCAAGGAAGTATTGGAGAAATAGCCAAGGAAGTATTGGAGAAATAATTTTAGAATCTTGAGCAAGGCAACCTTACTATTGATGATTATGCAGCTAAATTTAGTTGATTGAGTCAATTTACCGAATATATGGTTAAAGATAGAACTCGAAGCTTTTTCAAAGCTTAACTAAGGAGATCAAAGTTTATGTCACTGCTAATGGAGTCAAGACGTATGCTGAAATAGAATTTGTGGATCAAGGAGTGGAAGTGGATTTGATCTTAAACCTAAGAGAGATCATAATAGAGGCAAAGACAAGAATCCTAGACCGGCAAAGCGCTACAATGGAAGACTTTTCAAAATCAAGCTTCGGTCCAGTAGTATAAACATAATCAAATTACTTGTGCATACTTTAAGTGGATAGGACATGAGCGGAAAGAATGTAGAAAGAGAATAAAGTAATATTTCTGCTGTGGATCAATTGAGCATAGAGTTTGAAACTGTCTACAAGAGAAGAATCAAGAACAAGTGAATTAGTACTACAATAGAAGTAATTGATTCAAAATTTTGACTTTGATGATAACATAAGAAATTTTAGATACCATTTAGAGTGGACTTTTAAATAGAAGATATGAATTTGAGGAGCAATCAGGATTTTTAGGAATAATAGTCGGATAAACCTTGCAGCCTCCTTGAGATATAAGCAATCATATATATCAACCCATGTAGTCATCTTTTTGTCCTTGTAGTGATCAACTTGTTAAAGTTGTTACTAATAAATAAATGAATTTTGTTCTTCTTGTGACATTGCTAAATTTTGAGGATGAAATTTCTTTTAAAAGGGTCGATTTGTAATCCACTAATCCTGAATCCCAAATTCTAAATTTTTTCAAAATTATTTCTCTAATATTTTATTCAGATTTTGAATATTAAATGGTAAAGTCTTGAATAAAGAAATTATAAGAAATATTAAGTTTAGAAAGAATAAAATAAGAATTAAATTTATTATTAAAATAAATTGGATTATTAAATAAAAATTTTATAATTTGAATTAATATTGATTAAATTAAAAAAAATATTTAGCTTAATGAAGGAAGATTCTCATGAGTTTTCTATATTTTTTACATGTTCTTTTCCTTGACTTGGAGCGCAAGTAACTTGGGGCCCAAGTTTTCTTAGAGGCCAAAATTGTGGGCATATAAATACCCCCTTTTTCCTAAATTTTAAAACTATTTTCCCTCCCTTTTTAATTTACACTGTCCATTTCTTGTGTCTATCCCTGTGTCCACCCTCAACGAAACGTGTCTAGCCCCAAAACTTTTCCCTTCAATCTTTGTGTCAACCTTGACACTCTGTGTCCATCACCAATCGGGTCTGACCCCGATCGGCAAACCACTACCAATCCCTCTGTTGCCTTTCTTGACCCCGGTGACTGAGAAGTTGTCTCGAGCATAGCCAACGGCTGACAGCCTCCATAGTCTTGTCGTATCTCCGACACTGTCAGATCTAGATCGACGAGCAACTTCGCTGGCTTCCCATCTGGACGACCGACTCTACCCTATCTTTCCCTGCACCACTTGGCAACGGCATCCCCGGTGCACTTCCCTTCCACCTCTTTTCCACTTAAGCGCTCTTTCGAACGCCAAATCGATGGTCGAATAGCTGACCATCCCTAGAAGCCGACCCTCGTATCCGACAAGTATCTCTCATGGCCGCCATCGATCGTGAACCTCTGGGTTCAGACAAGCACCCCACCTCAGTGCTCTCTCTCTCTCTCTCTCTCTCTCTCTCTCTCTCTCTCTCTCTCTCTCTCTTATGATGATGAAGGGAATTAGATAAATATTTAACTTGAGCCCTATATAGGCTTCAGACTTTATCAAATTCATTATATACATTTAAAAGGATTAATTATTTGGACTAGAATTAGGTAGGGGCTTGGGTTATAAAAGAAATAAGGTTTTTTTTTAAATAATCAACTTATAATATCCAGCTCGGCCTATACATTCTAAGTGCTCTAACAGTTTATAGAATGAGGTATTTAGGCCTTCAATCAATTTTGGGCCTGGACAACAACATTCTAAACTAGCTAAAAGATATAATTGAGATGGGCTTTAATATAGTTGTGTCTTTAACAAATTAAGTGTTAGGTTCTTGATTAATAAATTGAGTTAGGACCTTCCAAGAATCAAATAAAGAGTTAGATTATTAAGGAAAAGAAATGGGATTTTTATATTAGGCTTTGATATAGAATATTTTAAATAAGAATTGGATTCTAGACATTGGGCCAAGATTCTTTAAGGATTTCTTCATGGAATTTTATCATATGGTAGAAGATCTAATAGAAAATACCATAAGATGTGTAGGAAAAAAAATTATAATGGAAGATTCATAAAATCTTGTATTTAAGATCAGTTTGGGTTAGGCACAACTTCTACAACTTTGGACCAGAAGCAAGTGTACCTTGATGTTTCTCAATAAATTATAAATTCTATATTTTTTTAGTTAGGATCATACTAAGACACGAACGTGACATGAGATAGTATTTTATTGTGATTCAGTGATCTTGATTCGTAATGCTATCGTGTTTATCTGAATTTTGTGTTGATATTGACCGTGTTTACGTAAATAATTGGGAGGGAAATGCCACGTAGATATATGGTCAACTCTTCTGAAGTCTGAAGCAAAGCTCAACATACATCTCACGTATGTTCGAGCCTAACCCTCTGAATCCCCACTTAAGATAGCAACATATTGAAAATAGTATTTCAAGCACATGTAGATGCCAGGCTCTCTTGTACATGTTTATTTCTTATTTCACATGATTTCTTGTGTTGTAGGTTTCACTTTCATTATAGCATTCAGTATTTCATTATTTGGTTTATTTTTATAGCTTTATTTTGTATCGTGCAAAATTTTGTATGGTTGTACTTTGCTCCAATCCAGACTAGATAGTTGACATATTAGGTGATGACATGAAGATTAGCATTTTTGGATTGGTTGATAGTTCTGGAGGATTTAAAAGACCTAGGAGATACTTTCTTTATGTAATAGATGTATTGTTTATTTCCTTAGTCATGTTACCAAATTTATCTCTGGAGATCTGTTTCTGGCATATATGATATAACTGAGGACTCTAATAGTGATTAGTCGCTATGATTGAGTAAATTAAAACTGGTTATGCTTATGATGATTACTGAGGTCTAGAAATGGGATTGCTACTGTTGATGACGTAGCATAGACTGGGCATACTCATATATTTGTACCTGATTAGTCGATCGTGAGTCAACTCACTCTCACACACTTCACTTTAACACACTTTTGTGGGATAGTCCCAAATGGGATTGCTATATGCCTTTATCGGAGTCTAAAGGAAAAGTCTATATCATAGAAGGATCTAGAAATAAAAGAGAGAAGAGATTTCTGGAAGAGGAATATGGAGAAAATTTAGAGAAGAGAGAGAGAGAGAGAGAGAGAGAAGTTCTAGAGAAGAGAGAGCTGGTATTTTCTAGAAAGAGATAGAAGAGTCAGTGGTGACTCTTAACACTCCTCCTCATCACTGACTCCATCTTGTAGATGAACTTTCTTAGTCATTGAGCTTCCTTTAGAGTCATTCAAACTTTGATATGTTCAACGCCTTAGGCTCCTTTTTGTAGGAAGGATGAAAATTAGAAGGAAGAAAAATAAGTAGAGATATACTTTCCATCCATATGGAAAATATTTTTTTTTTTCCTTTATTTGATATAGGATAGATGAAAAATTGAAGTGATGCACTTTTCTTTCTTTGATATGGTAGGAAAGTGGAAGGATGGAAAATAAAAAATATAAGCTTTACCTATTATATCCTCAACTAAAAATATTTATTTACCAATTGACCTCATTTAATATTTTTTAAATAATATTATTACTATAGGGTATAATTATAAATTAGGATAACCCTCCACTTTTTACTCACTTTTAGATGAATTACATTCCTTAGGAGAAAATAATAAACCTTCCATTTTTTCTTCCCTCTACTTTTCCATTCTATATCAAGCAAAAGAAAATGCATCATTTCCTCCACTTTTCCCTCACTAGTTTCGTTACTCCCATTTTTCTCTCCAACCAAACGGAGCCTTAGTGAACAAGTACACTACTTGATCACCAGTTTTGATTGCTTTAAACTCTTCTTCCATTGCCTTCCACCAGTCCTTACTTTTGACACCCTCTTAAAAAGTTATTGCCTACTTAATATTTTTTTTTAGCAATAACAACATTCGCTTATTTTTTTAATTCAGTTTTCACTATCTAGTTGTCCTCCTAAGCACTGGTGTTTTATTCTCAACCTCTGGCTTATTTGGCTAATCTTCCTCTAGAACTTTATGATGAACACCAGTTTTCTATGGATCATTAAGTATATGAGATTCTAAGATTGCATGCTCTTCATCAACAACATGTTCTTATATAGTTTCAGGTTCTTGCTGCAAATCTTGTCTCTGCGGTTCTTCCTCCCCTTTTTCTTGTAATTGTTCTTCCAAATTAGTCGTACAAGGAAGTACCACCTCTTGTGGTAACCATCAAGATGATGCTTCATCAAAAAACTATATTTTTGGATGTGTAGCATCGATTTGTTATGGGATAACAACATTTTCATTATTTTATTTCTTTGTTGTACCACACAAAGATACATTGAATCACCTTCTTGTCAAATTTGTTCCCAAATGATCAGGCACAAACATATAACATACACATCTAAAAACTCAAAAGTGACTTATCGTGGGTTTCATTCTCTATAACTTTTGGAAAGGGGAGATAAACCCATGCCTACCTGGTTGTAGTCTGTTGATCACATGCACTTTTATCTTCATGCACTCGACCTAGAATCGGCTTGGCACGTTCTTGGTATGTAACATACTCCGATGGATTTCTGCAATGTGTTGGTTCTTCCTCTCAGCGACATTATTTTGTTATGGTGTATTAGGAAACTTCAGTTGTCGTCTGATTATCTAATCTCTAAGATGGTTTGAGAATTCATTAGAAATATACTCCTTCTGTTATCTACCCACAAATATGGAATATTCCTTCCGACTTCTCCTTTAACTTTTTTCCTGAACTTTTGAATTTAGAGAAAACTTCTGATTTTTTTTCAAAGTAAACTGTATGTACCTCGAGAAGTCAACGATGAACATCAACATATAACACATTCCACTAATCGATGCTTGATTTATCGCGTCAAACACATCAAAGAAAACAAGCTTTAATAATTTATGGATCTAAATTTTGACTCCTAATAAGGAAGTTAATGTGCTTTACCATACTGGTAGCCTATCAAAACTGTATTTCCCGGGATGTCTAGTTGAGGAAGACCCATTAGCATAGACTTGTTCATCATGACCTCCAACTTATTATAGTTTACACGCCCTAATCATGTGTGCCAAATATCCAGTCTTGTTCTTCTGAGTCTTATCTACGTAAGTTGATTTAGCTAACATAACATAGATAGAATCTACCTGTCTCCCTTTTATTATTGGTGTATCTGATAGTCAAAGATTTTGATACGTCTTAACATCCTCCAGACCAAATACCACATAATTTTTTGAGGTTGTCAATTATGATACTGTCAATATATTCATCTTCATTCCTGGCATACGGTATAGGTTCTGTAGTTGAAGATAACGACTATAGTAAGAAACAATTATAATCTTACTGATATGAGTGATTAGCAGTTTAGGGTTATTTATAGTGACCACGACTTTGCCTCCACTTTATTACGATATAATTTATAACTTCTCCTTTTAATGAATCATATGATTGGAGCATCCAGAGTCCACTATCCAATAATCCTGGTAACTAACAACCTTTTGATTCGAGACAGCTACAAATAGATTCCTCTGCCTCAACTGTGATGGAACACAAAGCCGCTTGTGTCAGAAATATACATTATTTCAAAGTCTATCTCTTCTATTGGTTCAACCATCCCATATGATGCCTGAAGTGACACTCTTCTTAGTTGCTCTCCTCGGGACTCTTCTTAGTTGCTCTCCTCGGGACTAATAGAAGTCATCAAATTGCCTTCGACGACCTTTTTTCGTAGTCTGCAATGTCTTGCAAAGTGACCATTATTGTTATAGTTGTAGCATTCTTAATTTCGTTGTTAAATCCCTTCTCCTTGTTTTATGTAGTGTGTTACTACCATATTTCTAGAGTAGGGGCTTTTTGGTCATTTATAATATTTATATATATATTATTGATAGTTGCAGGATAAGTAAAATATATTATAATATTCATAAATGTCATGGGTTAGTGAAGTAGACTTGATGTGACCATGGACCTTGATTAGACTTGACATTTAACCCACTAGACTAATTCTCATTCTATTAATTAGGATCTAGTGAAATCCCTTACTTAAGACTAAACCCCTTATTAAATAACTCTTCATGATAAGCCATTGAGGGCAAATGAGATATTGTGCATTCACCCAACCCAAACCCTAGCAAGTGGCCGGCCCTATATGTATAGAGGGAGCCTCCCTCAATGTCATTTCATCACTCAGGAAGAAACCCAAGAAATAGCTCCCCAAAAACCCTTATTTCCCTCAAACAAATTTCAGAATATTAAACCTCAAATCCCCCAATCTTCCCCCATCTAAAGAGGCCTAGAAGCTTGGGCACAAGGAGCCTTGGAGATGAAGAAGCTACATTGGGAATCCATCTTCCAATAGGTGAAAATCTGGAAATCCTCTTTTAATTTCTATTTTTACCATTTGTTTGGCCATAAGGAGCCCACTCTTTGGTTTAGGAATGGCTATTAGGGAGAGCATGAGCCTCTATTGGTTTCATGAGGATTTCTCCATGGTGTCATATATATATTTGGGGTTTTTTGTGTTCCAAGGATGCATTTCCCCTAGTTTTATAACCTTAATCATATATATGTATATATGTATATTTATATGATATATGTAGATGTTTAGTGGTATATTTGGGGTTTATACATGAAGGTTTATGGTGTATCAAGAGTATCCTTGATTATGCACACTAGGTGTTTGTTGAAATGTTTAATAGGAAATATAACCTATTTATATGGTCTAATTCATATGTTTTGGGTATGTATATATATATATATATATATATATATATATATATATATATATATATGATTGTGTATATATATATATATGTATGTATACGTATTAAGGTATATATATATATTGGTGTGGGACTGTCATGGGGAGTCGGGTTCCTTAGTCACTGTGCAGTCGGGTATCACTATGGTGTACACAGTATGCACAGTGTTGGCACTGATACTTCAGTATATCGGTCGCGAGTCAGTGCAGTTTAGGTGATACCAGTTTAGGTAATATCAGCAGTAGGTGTGTTGGTTCATTATGTTGTGTGAGTGAGGGAGAGCTGCAGTATCTGTAAGAGTCACTGTGCAGTTCAGTGTGCAACCATTCACTGGTAGTAGAAGAAATATTCCTGCTGCAATCAAAGGAAGTGCAGTGTGCAGCCAACTGCACAACTAAGTTAGCTACAGCAGTAGCAGTATCAACACTGTAGTATATAGTAGGCATTGAGAAGCACTGCAAAAGTTTTCAACTGAAGGACACAACAGCTTCAGGAACTGGGAGACTCAGCATGATGCTGTTGCAATGATCAACCATTAGCAAGTCTTAGCATCAAGCAGTGCATTAGCAAGTTCAACAACCTACCAACTTCAGTAACCTCCAGCAAAGAGCATTCAGTAAGAGGAAACAATGCAATGTGCATTAACTGCATACCAGTGCAGCAAGGGGTTCAATGCAGCCATCACAGTAAGCACAGTATCAGCACTGTGTCATTTCAGCAACAATGTATCAGTGTATCAGTCAGTCAGGATAGTGTCAGGTCTGTGGGTTAGTTTAGTTAAGGTAGTGGTTTATGTTAGTAAGTTAGTGGTCAGTGAGTTTAGTTCAGTTCGGGTATTTGGTAGAGGTTTAGTAAAGATATAATAGTTAAGTGTATCAATGTGTGTGTGTATAAGTTTTAGTGATGAGGAGTTGGCACAGTGTGAAAACTGTGTATCACTGATACATGGTGTATTAGTGAAGTACCTAGAGTTTGTATTAGATATTGTATCTGTGTATAGCATGGTTGGGTTTGATGTCGGTGTTGGCCACTGCAGGTTCATGGACTTATTGTCCATATAGGGGTGTTTGCACCTGGAGATAAGTTGGAGTTTTGGTGAGTAAGCAACAGCAGATACTGAGGGTATCATCTCCATGTTGCATGCTAAGCTAGTAGCAATAGATCTCAACAACCAGGGTTGGTAATCACCTGTGTACCAAGGTTTAAGTGTGTTAGTATCGGTTAGTTGGCTAAAATAGGCTTAAACAGAAATAAATTGGGACTTGGGTACATCTGTGCTACTCAGTATTAGTGAAGAACTGATATCTCTGTGTCAGTGCACCAGTACATTAGATAGATAGTGAGTGTGTTCATGACATTTATAGGTAGGTGGGTAGATCACAGTCAAGTACACATGTGTATGAGGGATTTTGTACTAAGGTATTAGCAAGGTTAAGGGCATTGGTTAGGCATAGATACAATAGCAAGGTAAATGGGATTTTTGGGCTAAGGTATCAACTATAACTAAGGATTAAGTTATGGAGAGGTATGGTTGGGCATTAAGATAATGAGCGAGGTAGAAGTTAAGTTATTGAGATAAGTATCATATGTATAGAGTATACATAGTTGTTATATATAAATAGTATATATAGATATATAGAGTATCCTATTATCTAGATATAGATATATATTAGTGCCATTAGCTAATATAGTTAGTATTGACTAATATTAGCTAGATATGGTCTAAGAACTTGGCGTGACCTAGAAATGACCCGAAACTAGAATTAAGTACACATGTTTATGTTTTCAACAACTTTTAGTACTAATATTTTTATAATTAGGTCCTTGTGATTCCATCTTGGAGATCGATCCTCACACCTTGCTCAGGACTACAAGCGAGTGCATTCTCTGACAGTTTTTATTATATTGATTATTACTATGATTCTAGCTGTAGTGTATGCTTGATTCTGACACTGTGGATACACGGGCTAGTATCATAGATACATGTCATAAGGAGTCGTGATTGGAATCCATCGTGCTAGCTGGGGATGGAAAAATATTAGCAATTTTATGTGATCATACCCCACTTTACATGCATCATAGCTCACCCCACATATCACGTAGGGTGTAGCTTGACCATTTACATGTCTCATAACCTGTTATATATGATTAGCCTGACTATTGCTCACATCATAGCTAACCAGATGGTTAGCCTGACCTCAAATGTATCATAGCCAATCATATATAACAAACCTGGTCTAGTCCCAAGTTGATCACATAGTAAACTGATATTTCACAACAATTAGTTAGAATTTCCATTTCTTTATTTTCAGTTCACTCATTTCTAACATTCACATATATCTGTTCATTGCTAGTTAGTACTATTGTTGATTACATGTCTCTCCAGTATTCCTTACTTTTCCAGTATTTCTTCATCATGTATTTTCTTATAATATCTTATAGTTTATGTCAATATAAATAAAACTGTTGTTTAGTGTTTGTGCTTCGCTCCAATCCTGACTGGATAACATTCTTTAGAGGACCTTGAGGATTTCTATCCTACCACTTTGGCCCAGGAGTAGAGGGAGACTACATACCAGAGATTCTAGAGGAGTCACTCTTCTTAGAGGAGACACCACCCGCAGTCATTTAGACAGCTCCTTGGTTTAGTTATCTATGTATTAAATTATTCTAAACTTGAGATTTGGATTGTATTATGTTATGAGTATTTATGTTATGATAGCTAGACTCTAGATTATTGTTGTATTCGGATTGTGTGCCAGACTTATGTCAGAACTTTCCTATCTTTTATATCTTATCGTGCCATTTACTTTCCTATAGTTATTGTGATTGAGTACCATATGTTTTGAGGATCATTATGCATATTCATTGTCCTCCTAATGGAGTTGTAATCATTGACATATTACGTTATGAGTTATGTTTAGTAGACTTGAGACCTAGACATCGTTCTACCGTCGATGCTACGGCGTAGGCTAGACATACCCACGGCTCATGTCCAAATTCCGGGTTCAGGTAGTGACACGTTTTAGTAGTGGCTAATGCAGGTCCAAATTCGCAATTAGAGCGATGTCATAGTAGTGCTCACTTAGAGTATTACTACGAGCCTGTTTTAGAAAATAGGATTTAGGATGAGAGTTTGCTCAATCACAACTAGGAAATTTCTAATTTTTATTTTGCTATTCAAAATAATTGTTTTCTTTAAATTTTATTGTCCTTCTTTGATGATATCGTATCAGTTGCCTTAATTGATTCTTTTCAGTCTAATTTCAGGATGCCATCGAAGACTAGGTCATTGAGATTGGGACCCACAGTTTCAGAGAGGTCTGCCACCTCTCGACCAGACGAACAGACAGCTGGTGATCCTCCTACTTCACCTGCTCATGTGAGGGTTTCTGCAGTTTTTGGGGGTCCTCCTCCCTCACCTGTCCAGAGGGTTTCTCCGACTGTTATAGAGCACCTTCCACCACCACCGACTCCATTTCCCGGAGGTGTGGCTGTTGACAGGGAACATATGTCCGCACTGATCCAGGGCATGGTAGATGCTCAGAGGACATCGATAATGGCTTAGCGAGTTCAGCCTGAGGTTCAGAGGGTGCAGGCAGAGGCACACCAAGCACATACGGAGCTGATGAGAAAGAGCATGGAGAATGCTCATCAGGTGGCTCTCCAGGTTGTGGAGAGAGTCGCACAGCAGCAGCGCCAGAGGCCAGGCACTATAGTGGACTTCAAGAGGATGATGCCTCGGTAGTTCAAGCGCGTCGAGGGGATACTCTACGCTGATGACTGTCTGGAGGACATAGAGAGAAACTTGCACTTGGCGCAGATTCTGGAGAGCCTACAGATCGAGGCCACTGGCAGTCAGATGTTCGATATCGCGCTGACGTGGTATCGTACGGAGCCGAGACTTACTGTTGGTGGACTTACTTGGGAGACTTTCAAAGAGCTTTTCAAGGAGAAGTTCTTCCCCGATGTGGTCCTGGGAGCCTTGGAGAGTCATTTCCATGACTTGGTCTAAGGGAACATGTTGGTCGATGAGTACGCTGTAGAGTTTTGTCGTTTGAGTCATTTTGCACCATCGATAATTCGGGACCCAGGATATCGAGCCTGGAAGTTCAGGAAGAGGCTGATAAGAGAGATCAAATCTCGCACTTCTGGACGTCGTACTGCTATCTTCGAGGGCATTCTGATGGATGCCTAGATTGCTGAGGATGATTTGGACCTCAGGCCTAAGAGAAGACGCAATATTTCTGGAGGAGCGAGTGGTAGCGTAGGACCGGCCAAGTGTCCCCACTTTCAATAGCAACAGAGGTCGTATCAGCACCAGGCACCATCTCGAGGATACACTCAGCAGCAGCAACAGCCTCAGAGGCAGACCGAACCCGCTGTCCAGTGTGCGTACTGCGGGAAGGCGGGACACACGAGGGACATCTGTAGGAAAAGGTTGGGTACGTATTTGTCTTGTGGATCATCAGCACATCAGTTGAGAGACTGTCCATCTATTCAGACTCGTCCAGGTCAGGGTGGAGCGGCTGCTCATAGGGGACCTGCCAGAGTACCTATTGTACCAGGAGGCCAGTAAAGGGGACCTCCACTTCCGCCATAGCAGCAGAGGTTTGCCCAGCACCAGCAGTAGCAGAGAGGTGCGCCCCAGGGACGAGCATATGCCATGACGACCGAGGAGGCCGAGCCAGCAGGAGACGTGATTTTAGGTTCAGTTCTTCTCGATTCTATTCCAGCACTTGCATTATTCGATTATGGCGCTTCTCATAGTTTCGTGTCTGTATCTTATGCTCTTAAGCATCGTTTAGAGACGAAACCATTAGATAGGACTTGCAAGATCACGACTGACGGAGGCATTATTCTAGTAAGTGACTTTTCAAAGGACCGGAGAGTATCGTTGGGAGGCCGAGAGTTGAGCGCGTGATTACTCGTAATGTCATTTCCGGGATACGATATTGTACTCGGAATGGACTAGTTGACTATGCACCATGCTACTATAGATTATCGTGGAGGCAGAGTGATATTTCGACTACCAGGAGAGCCAGAGTTCGAGGTCGCCAGCGAAGTAGCGGAGCATAGCAGGGGTACTTTTTGTGGAGCCAGGATAGAGAAAGAGGAGTTGCCATATCCTTTGATAGCAGAATTCTTGGATGTATTTTCAGAGGAGTTGTCAGGTTTGCCGCCAGACAAAGATGTAGAGTTCTCTATAGACTTGGTGCCAGGAGCGGAGCCCATATCACAATACATCTATAGGGTCAACAACAGCGAACTGGCAGAACTAAAGAAGCAAGTTGAGGAGTTGCAGGACAAGGGCTTCATCAAATCTAGTTAATCACCATGGGGAGCTCTGGTATTGTTCGTACCGAAGAAGGATGGGTCGGTACGCATGTGTATCGACTATAGAGCTCTGAAGAACCTCACTATCAAGAACAAATACACGTTATTGAGAATAGATGATCTCTTCGATCAGTTGAGCGGAGCAAAGGTGTTTTCAAAGATAGACTTGAGGTCAGGCTACCACTGGGTGAAGGTGAAGAGAGAAGACATTCTGAAGACAGCTTTTCGGACCTGATATGGCCAGTTTGAGTTCATGGTAATGCCGTTTGGATTGACTAATGCACCGACAGTATTTATGAACTTGATGAACAAGCTGTTCCACAAATATCTTGACAAGTTTGTGGTGGTGTTCATCGATGATATTCTTGTGTATTCGAAGACCCCAGAGGAGCATGAAGAGCACCTGAGGATGGTCTTGGAGACTCTCAGGGAAGAGAAACTTTAGAGAAAGCTTTCAAAGTGCGAGTTCTTCCTTGACAAGGTTGAATTTCTTGGGCATGTGGTGACGGGTGACGGAATCTTAGTTAACCCAAATAAGATCGAGGGAGTGGATTCGTGGGCTACTCCCAGTTTAGTAGCTGAGATCGAGAGTTTTCTCGGGCTAGCAGGTTACTACAGGAGGTTTGTAGAAGACTTCTCCAGGATTGCAGAACCGATGACTAGGCTGACCAGGAAGGATGTGGATTTTGTCTGGACGGAGGATTGTCAGGCCGCATTTGATGAGCTGAAGAAGAGATTGACGATAGCTCAAGTTTTGACGTTGCCATCGGGGAAAGGTGGATTCACTATCTACAGTGATGCTTCAGGGAAGGGTTTGGGTTGCTTTCTTCAGCAGCATGGGAAGGTGATTGCCTATGCTTCCCGGCAATTACGTCCTCATGAAAAGAACTATCCTACCCACAATTTAGAGTTGGCAGCGGTTACCTTTGCTCTAAAACTGTAAAAACACTATCTGTACGGAGAGCGTATAGAGATCTTCACAGACTACAAGAGCTTGAAGTACGTGTTTACACAGAAGGAGCTGAACATGAGGCAGAGAAGGTGGTTGGAGTTGATGAAAGACTTCGACATTTTATTTTAGTACTATGGTGCCCCGTTCCCCCTATACGGGGAGCGCGGCTAAGAAATACTAGACGGTATCGTTCGATCGGGATAGATTGAATCAAGAACTCATCCTCGTTATGGATTTGTCTCTTCGGAATCGATTCCCATATTCAGTGGACCGTGCCCCCGGGATCGACTTAGCGGCAGAGTTAAGAGGGACCTCTCCGCTGCATTCTTTGTTGCCTAGTTTTCGCTGTCGCTTGTTGCTTTCGTGCCTTGAGTTGGTTTTCGGATTTGCTTGGGTTTTCTTGAACTGTTTCAATGGATTTCATTGCTTTCGTTCTTAGGACTGCACTTCAATTCCAATAAGGGAAAGAGAGGAAGAAGTACTGATCAGCTGTTCGTGTCAATACAGGTGATCCAGCAGTAGGCGTCACTCGAGCGAACTCCTAAAGCACTTCTTTCCTTTTCCTTCCAAACTACTAAAGTGAGTGGCTACCAACCCGATTAGCTAGCCCTACTTGCTAGTCTTCACATCTAAATCTTGTATTCGTGCTTGCCCCGATCAAACGATACCAAGTAATAACTAAAAGACTTCAAGTTAATAAAGGGAATAGACTTGGGTAAAGTTATGCTTGTCAAATGAAACTTGTGAACGGTTACTTACTTATATGCTTGCTCGTTTGGAATGTTCATCATATACATAAATATAAGTTAGAATGTATATTTCTTCTTAAAACTGTGCTATGTATAGAACTCATCTAAAATGCAATAACTCAACAGGAAGACTATGCTAAAGTAGATCTTGCCCTGTTATTGCCCTGTGCCTGATATTGCCTCAAATGCCATCTTAGTGTACTGCGTTGATCACGGACAACTTGTGCACAAGGTCTTAGTTCCTGCGGACGGTCGCTGGGGCACTGGCACCGATTCGATCCGGACGGAACTCACGATAGTCGCCTACTTCGGATGGAGTGGCTTGTGGCGCCTCCTGTTCTCTGCGCCGCACGTCATTCCGTCCTGAGACTAGCCCGTCCATTATGGCAACGTGCCAGTGATCCCCTCGTATATTTAAAACTTGTTGCTACTAACTTGTGTCTTCTTGGCAGGGAAGGCAAGGTAAGTATTATGCAGGTGGTTCAGACGGGCAGGTAAATGTTACCGAACGGTGGCAGGTTATTTCAGTGATTTCTATATCTATTTTTTGCTGTAAAATGAACTAAGGCAAGATAGAAACCCACAAAATATGCATGCTTCATTAAAACAACGTATTGATTGGTATAGTTGGGTTAGCTTGCCTTCACCAGTACGTTTCGATGTATTGACCCTCGTTGAAACAGGTTGCCCGTGTTAAGGAGAGCCGAGCGAGGAGCAGGAGACAAACCCCCAATCCAGTACAAGCTGTAGGCACGCCTCGGTCGTGCCAACCTTTTGAAGAAGCATTTTGAAGAAGCATTTTAAAGAAGCTAGCCACCAAGTAAACATGCAACTTCGTGGCAAAGCAGTCGTTCCGACACAAGGTCTTATATTTTGAGTTTAGTAAGGATGTAATGTATAGGAATACTATCTCATTTTGTTTCAACACTTTTGTAAGCCCATAGAGGCAATCCTTATGACTCAGTTCAAGGAGTTTGTAATAGATGTTCATATTATCAATAAAAGAGAACTTTTCCATGTTTCAATATGTGTTTCAATTTTTTGCGTACTCTGAATATGTGCTCGCTATGCAAAACAAAATACTTAGCCTTGTGCGGTGCGCAACCTAGGCCCGCACGGCGGTCACGCCCGGGGGACGACTATCGATTCCACGAAAATCGGGGCATGACATGTTGGTATCAGAGCACAGCTTCAAAGTTCCTTTGACTCTTAAACTGGAAAAGTTCCCTTAACGATAAATTCATGTGCGAACTCCTAAACTCGTTAAGGCCAAAATAAGATACGTTCATGCAATAAATCCATAATACATTATGATCCTAATGTAATTTACCTTTTTTTCAAGGAATGACGCAAGCGCAACCGTCAACGCTAGCGCCAGGCGAGACACAGGCTCAAGAGAGCAGCTCCGGCACATCAGCTAGCTCTCGAAGCCAATGGGGCATGTCTCGATCAGATTCGCTTCAGCAGGTGATGCAAATGTTCACGGAGCAACGACAGAGGGATGATGCCCGCCAAGCCAAGTTCGAGAGCAATCTAGAAGTTCGACTCTCAGTCCAACAAAAGCAGGTAGATACCCTGCAGCAGCTTGTTCAGACCCTGGCCTCCAACCATTCTACCGCAACCACAGCTACACCAGTGGAGCAGCCAGCGCTTGAAGTCGAGACACCGCTAGCGTCAAGGACGAGGAAAGTGACTGCCTTCACCTTTGGCAACTTCAAGAAGGTCTGCAACACGCCATTTAATGGGACTGAGGACCCGATCGTGGCCCTAGATTGGCTCGCCGAGCTTGAAGATCATTTTTCTCTCCTAGAAGTACCGGAAGACAAGCGCGTCACCTGTGCCCAACTACTGCTTCGCCTCAATGCGCACGACTAGTGGGACGTGCATCGACGATCTCTTCCACCTGGCCATGGAGAGGAGGCAATCGCATGGACAACTTTTTATGCCGCGTTTAAGGAGGAGTTTATACCCCCACCTGTACGCCGTCAACAGGAAAACGAGTTTGTTCAGCTCCGGCAGGGCAGCATGACGGTAAAGCAATACTCGGCAGAATTCAACAAACTGGCCAAATTTGCTACCGCTTATCTACCGGATGCAGCGAGTCGTGCCAGACGATTCGAAGAAGGGCTACGTCCTGGCATCCACGGGCACGAAGCCGTTCCGCAGTATCAGACGATGAGAGAAGTCTTAAACCATGCCCTTTCGCTCGAACCGCAGTATCCTCACGTTGCTGCCGGCGCTGTGCAAACTTCCAATCACAAACGCCAAGGCAACGATAGAGGAAACAACGCTGCAAAGCATCAAAATAACGGCGGTCGTCAGCGAGAAAACCAGGGGCAGCGTTGCACCTACTGCAACAGAAGAGGGCACACCGAGAATGCCTGTCACAAACGGCTTGGCACTTGCCTCAGATACGGCAATCCTGGCCATCAGATTAGCAGCTGTCCGCTCCTTCCACCTCAACAACAACAGAATCAGACTCCGGCGCCTCAGACAAATCGAGCGGCGCCTCAGCAAGGGCGTAATCAAGCTCAGGGCCGGGTCTATACCATGACACGGGAAGAAGCTCTAGCTTCGGATACCGTCGTGTTAGGTACTTTGCTTTTCAATAATATACCTGCTCGTGTTCTATTTGATTCAGGTGCAACCCATAGCTTTATTTCTACAAACTTCGCCACGGAGAACAATGTAAAAATGACTCCGTTGCATTTAGATTTAAGCGTTAGCACCCCATCTGGTACAAAAATACCTGTCTGTTCAGCATGCCTAGGCGGTTATATCTGTATTGGGGAGAGGAAGCTGTCACTTGATGTTTTAGTTCTTGATGTACGGGACTACGATATCATTTTGGGAATGGACTGGCTCGACGCATGCGCGGCAACTATTGAGTGTGCAGAGAAGCGAGTCATTTTTCGTCTGCCCGGAGAAGCCGTGTTCTGTTACACCAGTAGTCCAGCGAACGATGCGACCAGGGCCTGCATGGTAATTTTGGCAAAATCTGCTCGGCGAATGCTCTACACAGGCTGCGAGGGATTCCTAACATCGGTTCGGGACACACAGCAGGACTACGCAAACGTCGAGTCTACTTCCGTTGAGGCAGAGTTCCCCGATGTGTTTCCGAGAGAACTACCCGGCATGCCGCCAGACCGAGAGATTGAATTCACTATCGACACATTTCCAAATACACAGCCGATTTCCAAGCCTCCGTACAGAATGGCTCCTGCAGAGCTGAATGAATTAAAGCGCCAACTCCAATAATTGTTTGATCGTGGGTTCATCCGTCCGAGCATGTCTCCTTGGGGCGCTCCTGTGCTCTTTGTGAAGAAGAAGGACGGAACTCTACGCCTCTGCATAGACTACAGGGAATTAAACAAAGTCACAATCAGAAACAAATATCCTCTGCCACGGATAGACGACTTGTTTGATCAGCTCCAAAGGGCAACGGTGTTCTCTAAGATCGATCTTCGCTCGGGTTACCACCAGCTGAAGATTAAGCCAGAAGATGTGCCCAAGACTGCTTTTCGAACCCGCTACGGCCATTACGAGTTTTCAGTAATGCCGTTTGGACTGATGAATGCCCCTGCTGCATTCACGGATGTTATGAATCGTGTATTCAGGCCTTTCATCGATAAATTCATGGTGGTTTTTATCAATGACATCTTGGTGTACTCAAAGACTAGGGATAAGCACGCAGGACACATGCGGATGGTGCTGCAAACCCTTCGAGACAACAATTTGTACGCCAAACTAAGTAAATATGAGTTCTGGCTGGACAGCATCTCATTTTTGGGGCATATCATCTCCTCGGAAGGCATCTCAGTTGATCCGAAAAAGATAGAAGCAATCACGCAGTGGAAACGACCGGAGTCAGCTAGCGATATCCGAAGTTTCCTTGGTCTGGCAGGGTACTACCGCAGATTTATACAAAATTTTGCTAGAGTTGCCCTTGACTCAGTTGACACGAAAGGATGCTAAGTTTACTTGGACGGAGGACTGTGAAGCTTCGTTTACGGAGTTAAAGCAGCGCCTCGTCTCTGCCCCAATTCTCACTCTGCCAAACGGACCGGATGACTTTAAAATATATAGTGATGCCTCAGGAAAGGGTCTAGGATGTGTCCTGATGCAGCGCGATAAAGTCATAGCCTATGCGTCGAGGCAGTTAAAGCCTCACGAGAAGAATTATCCGACGCATGACTTAGAACTGGCGGCAGTAGTGTTTGCGTTGAAGCTGTGGCGCCACTACCTTTATGGTGTACCGTGTGAAATCTACACGGACCATAAGAGCTTGAAATATTTGTACACTCAAAAGGATTTGAATCTTCGGCAGCGGCGATGGCTTGAACTCCTAAGCGACTTCGATCTCACGATCAGATACACGCCTGGAAAGGGAAACGTAGTAGCTGACGCGTTGAGTCGAGTGTTTGTAGGGAGTTTGGTTATTGATGATAGGCTGCGCCGAGATCTTGAATCACTGGGTATTACACTGAAAATAAGATATAAGAAGTGGGCGTAAGTAGCTCAACTGTGCCTCGAACCCGACTTGTTACATAAAGTGAAAGCCGCTCAGAAGGACGACCCATACCTGCAAAAGATTCATGCCCTTATCTCAGCAGGGAAGGCGTCCGACTTTGCGGTAAGCACGGATGGGATGCTTCGAGTAAAGGGAAGACTGTGCGTTCCGAACGACGCGGCTCTCAGACAAGAGATACTCATTGAAGCTCACTATGCTAGTTATACTTCTCATCCGGGTAGCACTAAGATGTATCGGGATCTTCGCACGATATTTTGGTGGCACGGCTTGAAACGGGATGTGGCACAGTTTGTGTCGCATTGCATGGCTTGTCAACGAGTGAAGGCCGAACACCAGAAACCAGGCGGAGAGCTTCAGAACCTTGCTATTCCGGAGTGGAAATGAGATGATATAATGATGGATTTTATTGTTGGCTTGCCGAGGATGCAACGGGGACATGATGCAGTCTGGGTGATCGTCGATCGACTCACCAAGTCAACTCACTTTCTGCCTATCAAATCTACTTGGAGTGCCGACCGCCTGGCTCAGATATATCTCAACAAAATCGTTCGACTCCATGGCGTGCCCGTATCTATAGTCTCCGATAGAGATGGTCAATTTATATCACGTTTTTGGGGAAGCCTGCAGTCAGCAATGGGGACGAAGTTGAAGTTTAGCTCCGCCTACCATCCACCGACCGGCGGCCAAACCGAACGTGTCAACCAGATCCTCGAAGACATGCTGCGACTCTACGCCTTGGACACGAAGACTAGTTGGGACCTTCATCTACCCTTAGCCGAGTTTGCTTACAACAATAGTTATCAATCAAGCATTCAAATGGCGCCGTATGAGGCGTTATACGAGCGGAAGTGTAGATCTCCTATCTGTTGGGACAAAGTTAGGGAACGGCAAGTACTTGGCCCTGAGCTCGTGGAGCAGACCGTCCAGAAAGTTCGGCTGATTCGGGACAGATTAAAGATAGCTCAAAGTCGTCAGAAGAGCTATGCGGATGTTCATCGGAGACCGCTAGAGTTTCAAGTAGGCGACCGGGTATTCCTCAAGGTCTCGCCCATGCGAGGGGTCAGCAGGTTCGGAGCGAAGGGAAAGCTAAGTCCACGATTTGTCGGCCCGTTCGAAATACTAAAGCGGGTTGCCTTAGTTGCTTATCAGATTGCCCTACCACCATCCCTATCCGACGTACATGATATATTCCATGTTTCTCAAATTAGAAAATATGTGTACGATCCAAGCCACGTGGTAGACCTGGGATAACTGAACCTTCAGCCCGACTTGACGTATGTAGAACAACCGGTATAAATTTTGGATAGAAAAAAAAAGCTGCTTCGGACCCGTTCGGTTCCTCTAGTACGCGTGCTTTGGCGGAATCACTCTGTCGAAGAATCTACTTGGGAGCTCGAATCAGATATGAGGGAAAGGTTCCCCTCATTATTTCCTAGTGGTAGGTTCTATTCCTTAAGTTTCGGGACAAAACTTTCAATTAGTTGGGTAGGATGTGGTGCCCCGTTACCCCTATACGGGGAGCGCGGCTAACAAATACTAGACGGTATCGTTCGATCGGGATAGATTGAATCAAGAACTCATCCTCGTTATGGATTTGTCTCTTCGGAATCGATTTCCATATTCAGTGGACCGTGCCCCCGGATCGACTTAGCGGCAGAGTCAGGAGGGACCTCTCCGCTGCATTCTTTGTTGCCTAGTTTTCGCTGTCACTTGTTGCTTTCGTGCCTTGAGTTGGTTTTCGGATTTGCTAGGGTTTTCTTGAACAGTTTCGATGGATTTCATTGCTTTCATTCTTAGGACTGTACTTCAATTCCGATAACGGAAAGAGAGGAAGAAGTACTGATCAGCTGTTAATGTCAATACAGGTGATCCAGCAGTAGGCGTCGCTCGAGCGGACTCCTAAAGCACTTCTTTCCTTTTCCTTCCAAACTACTAAAGTGAGTGGCTACCAACCCGATTAGCTAGCCCTACTTGCTAGTCTTCACATCTAAATCTTGTATTCGTGCTTGCCCCGATCAAACGATACCAAGTAATAAGTAAAAGACTTCAAGTTAATAAAGGGAATAGACTTGGGTAAAGTTATGCTTGTCAAATAAAACTTGTGAACGGTTACTTACTTATATGCTTGCTCGTTTGGAATGTTCATCATATGCATAAATATAAGTTAGAATGTATATTTCTTCTTAAAACTGTGCTATGTATAGAACTCATCTAAAATGCAATAACTCAACAGGAAGACTATGCTAAAGTAGATCTTGCCCTGTTATTGCCCTGTGCCTGATATTGCCTTAAATGCCATCTTAGTGTACTGCGTTAATCACGGACAACTTGTGCACAAGGTCTTAGTTCCTGCGGACGGTCGCTGGGGCACTGGCACCGATCTGATCCGGACGGAACTCACGATAGTCGCCTGCTTCGGATGGAGTGGCTTGTGGCACCTCCTGTTCTCTGCGCCGCACGTCATTCCGTCCTGAGACTAGTCCGTCCATTATAGAAACGTGCCAGTGATCCCCTCGTATATTTAAAACCTGTTGCTACTAACTTGTGTCTTCTTGGCAGGGAAGGCAAGGTAAGTATTATGCAGGTGGTTCAGACGGGCAGGTAAATGTCACCGAACGGTGGCAGGTTATTTCAGTGATTTCTATATCTATTTCTTGCTATAAAATGAACTAAGGCAAGATAGAAACCCACAAAATATGTATGCTTCATTAAAACAACGTGTTGATTGGTATAGTTGGGTTAGCTTGTCTTCACCAGTACGTTTCGATGTACTGACCCTCGTTGAAACAGGTTCCCCGCGTTAAGGAGAGCCGAGCGAGGAGCAGGAGACAAACCCCCAATCCAGTCCAAGCTGTAGGAACGCCTCGACCGTGCCAATCTTTTGAAGAAGCATTTTGAAGAAGCTAGCCACCAAGTAAACATGCAACTTCGTGGCAAAGCAGTCGTTCCGACACAAGGTCTTATATTTTGAGTTTAGTAAGGATGTAATGTACAGGACTGCTATCTCATTTTGTGTCAACACTTTTGTAAGCCCATAGAGGCAATCCTTATGACTCAGTTCAAGGAGTTTGTAATAGATGTTCATATTATCAATAAAAGAGAACTTTTCCATGTTTCAATATGTGTTTCAATTATCTGCGTACTCTGAATATGTGCTCGCTATGCAAAACAAAATACTTAGCCTTGTGTGGTGCGGAACCTAGGCCCGCACGGTGGTCACGCCCGGGGGACGACTATCGATTCCACGAAAATCGGGGCGTAACAAGTACCACCCAAGAAAGGACAACGTAGTCGTCGATGCCTTGAGCAGGTATCCGATGGCTATGTACTTGATGACAGACAGACAGTTGTTGGCCGATCTTGAGAGCTTGGGAATTGAGGTGCTAGTTACCGATATCGAGATTCAGTTATGGGGATTGCAGATACAGTCTGAGCTGATAGACAGAATCAGAGCTACGCAGTATGATGATGAGGCTCTCAGGAGTATCAGGGCACAAGTTTGGACAGGATTATCCGAAGACTTCACTATTGCTGATAATGGGTTATTACGGCACGGTACTAGGATATGTATGCCGAGCGGGGAGCTGCGCGAGGGAGTTTTGCAGAAGGCGCATCGCCTCAGTACTCGATGCATCCAGGTGCCAACAAGATGTATCGAGACCTGAGGTAGCACGTATGATGGTATGGTATGAAGCACGATGTAGCACGCTTTGTATCCCGGTATTTAGTGTGCTAGCAAGTAAATGCGGATCGACAGAGGCCAGGTGGATTGCTTCAGCCTTGACCCATCCCAAAGTGGAAGTGGAAGCACGTGACTATGGATTTTGTTTCAGGGCTTCCACATTCTCCAGGAGGAAAGGACACAATTTGGGTCATCGTGGATAGGTTGACCAAATCAGCCCACTTCTTACCATTCAAAATGGGTACATCGACCGAGAAGCTAGCAGAAATGTACGTGCAGCAGATTGTCATATTACATGTGGTTCCTGTGAGCATCGTCTCGGATCGAGATAGTCGTTTCGCTTCCCATTTCTGGAGTTTGCAGGCTAGCTTGGGCACTCAGCTCAAGTTCAGTACCGTATATCACCCCAGACAGACAGAAAGTCTGAAAGGACTATTCTGACACTCGAGGATATGTTGCGCACTTGTGTTCTAGGTCTCGAAGGTTCTTGGTAGGATCATCTACACCTTGTAGAGTTTACTTTCAACAAAAGCTACCAGGCCAGTATCGAGATGTCACCATTCGAGGCTCTATATGGACAGAGGTATCGCACACCATTATTTTAGGATGATATCGGAGAGAGAGCCTTGTTAGGACCAAAGATGGTAGTGGATGCAGCGAAAAATATAAAATTATCAAAGACAGACTTCGAATGGCGCAGGACAGACAGCGGTATTGGGCCGACAACCACCATAGACCCTTGGAGTTTGAGGTATAGGTTTTGTTACTTTGCTTGTGATTGCTTTATTTTAGATTGCGTGTTAAGGCTACTTTTGTTCTAGGTTGGCTATTTGGTGTTCTTACGGATTTCTCCGACATGGGGCACGATTCATTTTGGTGGAGGCGGGAAGCTTAGTCCACGGTACATCAGAACTTTCGATATTCTTGCGAGGGTCGGTGCAGTGGCCTATAGACTAGACTTGTCGCCTGCACTAGAGGGAGTACATGAGATGTTCCATGTGTCGCAGCTGAGACGGTACGTGGCAGATCCTAGTCACGTACTAGATCACTCGGAGATCGAGATTGGTCCGGCTCTCAGCTATCTTGAGCAGCCCGTAGAGATATTGGATTGCAGGAAGAAGGTATTACGGAACCAGACTATTCCTTTGGTTCGTATTGCATTTAGACACCACTCTCCACGCGAGTCAACCTGAGAGAGGGATGATAAAATGCGCGAGCAGTACCCATATCTCTTCGAGTCTTGAGGTATAGTTATTATTGTTCTGGTTGTGCTCTTGTGCTAGTTTAATTTAATTTCGAGGACAAAATTTTTTTAGGAGGGTAGACTTGTCACTACCACATTTTTAGAGTAGTGGTTTTTTGGTCATTTACAATATTTATATATATATTGTTGATAGTTGCATGATATGTAAAATATATTATAATATATTCATAAATGTCATGGGTTAGTAAACTAGACTTGATGTGACCATGGACCTTTCTTAGACTTGACATTTAACCCACTAGACTAATCCCTATTCTATTAATTAGGATCTAGTAAAATCCCTTACTTAAGACTAAACTCCTTATTAAATAACTCTTCATGACAAGCCATTAAGGACAAATGAGACATTGTGCATTCACCCAACCTAAACCCTAGCAAGCGGCCGACCCTATATGTATAGAGGGAGCCTCGCTCAATGTCATTTCATCACTCATGAAGAAACCCTAGAAATAGCTCTCCAAATGCCCTTCTTTCCCTTAAACAAATTTCAAAATATTAAATCTCAAATCCCTCATTCTTCCCCCATCTAAAGAGGCCTAGAAGCATGGGCACAAGTAGTCTTGGAGAAGAAAAAGCTATATTGGGAATCCATCTCCCAATAGGTAAAAATTTGGAAACCCTCTTTTAATTTCTGTTTTTACCATTTGTTTGGCCATATGGAGCCCACCCTTTGGTTTAGGAATGGCTATTAGGGAGAGCATGAGCCTCTATTGATTTCATGAGGATTTCTCCAAGGTGCTATATGTATATTTGGGGATTTTTGTGTTCCAAGGATGCATTTCCCCTAGTTTTTATAATCCTAATCATATATATATATATATATATATATATATATATATATATATATATATATATATATATATGTATGTATGTATGTATGTATGTATATTTATATGGTATATGAAGATGTTTAGTGGTATATTTGGGGTTTATACATGAAGGTTTATGGTGTATCAAGAGTATCCTAGAATTATGCACACTAGGTGCTTGTTGAAATATTTAATAGAAAATATAACCAATTTATATGGTCTAATTCATATATTTTGGGTATGTATATAAAATATATATATATATATATATATATATATATATATATATATATATATATATATATATATATATATATATATATGATTGTGTACATATATGTTTGTATACGTATTAATGTATATATGTATTGGTGTGGGACTATCATGGGGGTCGGGTTCCTCAGTCACTGTGTAGTCGTGTATCACTGTGGTGTACACAGTGTGCCCAGTGTTGGCACTGATATTTCAGTGTATCAGTCGAGAGTCAGTGGAGTTTAGGTGATACCAGTTTAGGTGATATTAGCAGTAGGTGAGTTGGTTCATCATGTTGTGTGAGTGAGGGAGAGCTGCAGTATCAATAAGGGTCACTGTGCAGTTCAGTGTACAACCATTCACTGATAGTGGCAGAAATGTTCCTGCTGCAATCAAAGAAAGTGCAGTGTGCAGCCAACTGCACAACTAAGTTAGCTACAGCAGTAGCAGTTTCAACACTACAGTGTGCAGTAGGCTTTGAGAAGCACTGCAACTGTTTTCAACTGAAGGACACAACAGCTTCAGCAACAGGGAGACTCAACATGATGCTGTTGCAGTGAGCAACCATCAGCAAGTCTCAGCATCAAGCAGTGCATTAGCAAGTTCAACAACCTGCAGACTTCAGTAATCTCCAGCAAAGTGCATTCAGCCAGGGAAAATCGTGCACAGTGCATAAACTGCATAGCAGTGCAGCAAAGGGTTCAATGCATCCATCACAGTAAGCACAGTATTAGCACTATGTCATTTCAGCAACAATATATCAGTGTATCAGTTAGTCAGCACAGTGTCAAGTCTGTGGGTTAGTTTAGTTAAGGTAGTGGTTTATGTTAGTAAGTTAGTGGTCAGTGAGTTCAGTTCAGTTCGGGTATTTGGTAGAGGTTTAGTAAGGATATGATAGTTAAGTGTATCAGTGGGTGTGTATAAGTATTAGTGATGAGGAGTTGGCACAATGTAAAAACTGTGTATCACAGATACATGGTATATTAGTGAAGTACCTAGAGTGTGGATTAGATGTTGTATCTGTGTATAGCAGGGTTGGGTTTGATGTTGGTGTTGGCCACTGCAGGTTCATGGACTTGTTGTCCATATAAGGGTGTTTGCACCTAGAGATAAGTTAGATTTTTGGTGAGTAAGCACCAGCAGATACTGAGGGTATCATCTCCATGTTGCATGCTAGGCTAGTAGCAATAGATCTCAACAACCAGGGTTGGTAATCACCTGTGTACCAAGGTTTAAGTGTGCTAGTATCGGTTAGTTGGCTAAAATAGGCTTAAGCAGAAATAAATTAGGACTTGGGTACATTTGTGCTACTCAGTATTAGTGAAGAACTGATATCTCTGTGTCAGTGCACCAGTACATTAGATAGATAGTGAGTGTGTTCATGACATGTATAGGTAGGTGGGTAGATCATAGTCAAGTACTCATGTGTATGAGGGAGTTTTTACTGAGGTATTAGCAAGGTTAAGGGCATTGGTTAGGCATAGATACAATAGCAAGGTAAAGGAGGTTTTTTGGGTAAGGAATCAACTATAAATGAGGATTAAGTCATGGAGAGGTATGGTTGGGGATTAAGATAATGAGCGAGGTAGAAGTTAAGTTATTGAGATAAGTATCATATGTATTGATATGAGTTATAGAGTATACATAGTTGTTATATATAAATAGTATATATAGATACATAGAGTATCCTATTATCTAGCATATAGATATATATTAGTGCTATTACCTAATATGGTTAGTATTGACTAGTATTAGCTAATATGGCCTAAGAACTTAGGAGTGACTTAGAAACGACCCGAATACCTAAACTAGAATTAAGTACACATGTTTATATTTTTAACACCTTTTAACACTAATATTTTATAATTAGGTCATTGTGATTCCATCTTGGACATCGATCCTCACACCTTGCTCAGGACCACAGGCGATTACATTCTCTGACAGTTTTTATTATGTTGATTATTACTATGATTCTAGCTGTAGTATATGCTTGATTCTGACATTGTGGATACATAGGCTAGTATCATAGATACCTGTCATAAGGAGTCATGATTGGAATCCACCGAGCTAGCTGGGGACGGGAAAATTTTAGCAAGATTATGTGATCATACCCCACTTTATATGCATCATAGCTCATCCCACATATCACGTAAGGTGTAGCCTGACCATTTACATGCCTCATAGCCTATTATATATGATTAGCCTGACTATTGCTTGCATCATAGCTAACCAGATGGTTAACTTGACCTCACATGTATCATAGCCAATCATATATAAGAATCCTGATCTAGTCCTAAGCCGATCACATAGTAAACTGATATTTCACAACACTTAGCTAGAATTTCCATTTCTTTATTTCCAGTTCACTCATTTCTAGCATTCACATATATCTGTTCATTGCTAGTTAGTACTATTGTTGATTACATGTCTCTTCAGTATTCCTTACTTTTCCAGTATTTCTTCACCATGTATTTCCTTACACTGTCATATAGTTTTTGTCAATATTAATGAAACTGTTGTTTAGTGTTTGTTCTTCGCTCCAATCCTGACTGGATAACATTTTTCAGAGGACCTTGTGGATTTGTCCTACTCACTATGGCCCAGGAGTAGAGTGAGACTACATACCGAAGATTCTATAGGAGTCACTCTCCTTAGAGGAGACACCACCCGCAGTCGTTTAGACAGCTCCTTGGTTTAGTTATTTATGTATTAAATTATTCTAAACTTGAGATTTGGATTGTATTTTGTATTCAGATTGTGTGCAAGGCTTATATCAAAACTTTTCTATCTTTTACATCTTATCGTGCCATTTACTTTCCTATAGTTATTCTGATTGAGTACTATATGTTTTGAGGATCATTATGCATATTCATTGTCCTCCTTATGGATTTGTGATCATTGACAGGTTAGTTTTGAGTTATGTTTAGTAGACTTGAGACCTAGACAACGTTCTACCGCCGATGCTGCGACGTAGGCTGGACGTACCCACGACTCATTCCCAAATTTCGGGTGTGGGTCGTGACATAGCACATTCTTAATTTCGTTGCTAAATCCATTCTCCTTGTTTTATGTAGCTCCCCAGTATAGTAACTCCTTTATTGTTGTTCTTTATCTTCTTTCTTCTCATTGGTAACATTCTGCCATCTAGGTCAAACTCTTCCTTTATTGTTGAAAAGAGCCTTCTCTTCAATTTTTAAGTTAGCCAAAGTTTCTTGATTTTGCAACTAGCTCTCCAACTCTATAAGAGAAGGTTGTATTGGCCACCCGTGGCCTACCAGGATAAATACACTATGTTTAGATCGTAAACCACCAATAATAATTCTCCTCATCCTTTGTTCACTAAATTTAGACTACAGATCAAACTGAGAAATTTTACGACATAGATTTTTTTTTCTAAAGTACTAATAGTAGTCATACCTTGTTACGTGGCGGTCATTATTCACTCTTTGAGAACTGAAGCAGAGTATTATTTTTCTTAGAGAATATAGTTGCGAAAGTGCTCTATGCTGCTCTAGGTGTATCTGCATCATCAATGCGGTCGAGCAGCTCATCCTCTATTATCGTCTTAAGCACGTACATTGCCTTTATGCCTTGATTTTCCATGTCCTTAACGCGTCAACGTTCTCCTTTGCGGGTGGTATAGTCTCAGTACTACCGATAGTTTCCAATAAATTATGACCTTTAAGGTAGGATTTGATTCGACTCTACCAATTCTTATAATTGTGGTGGTTGAGCTTTGTCATCCCACTAGTGCTGCTTACTAGATCCGCCATTGTGGTCAAGGACCGACAATGTCATAATTCCTGATTGTTTTGATCATGAATACATGGAACACCGCTTCACAAATGGTCCCTGACCGCCTTGCTCTGATACCAGATTGTTGAGTAATAGCTGGATGATTTTATTGAAGACACAAAGATCAATGTGTACAAAGTTTATTACAACACTCACACAAAAACTTTTCTACACTCTAACAAAAACACTCACAAATTAACAACACTATACCGCATAAACACATTCACACACTTGACTTTGACACACTATTTTGGCATGGTCCCAAATAGGATTTGGCTATGTGTGGCAAAAATAAAAGTAGAGATCATAGAAGGATCTAGAGCTAGAAAAGGGAAGAAATTTTTGGAAAATGAATAAAGGAGAAAAATCTAGAAGAAAAAGAGAAAAAAAAGTTCTAGAGAGAGAAATAGGAGATTTTTTAGAAAGAGGAAGAAGATTCAGTGATAACTCTTAACATGTACCACCACCTTTCTAACCATTTTAATTTGATACAATACATCTACGGTCTCCACCAGAAGTGGCTGCAAATGATTGCCACTTATATAAGTTTGTTCATGTAGTTATGGGTAACGCATGTCATCAACTATTCATAACTGTCGATTTTTTTTGGATTCCATTAACGATGTATGTAATATTAATTATATTATATAAACAATCAGTATGTTGTCATCACTATCAGGAAAGTAATTTTGCATAATAATCAGTTGGCAGGGACAGCCCTGGCCTGGACAGGCCGGGCAACGACCCAGGGACCAAACACTAAAAATGCACAAATATGGAAGTATCTAGAATAAAATAAGGATATAGTATGTGCCACCATTACGTCAAAAGAGTTGTGGTCTAGTGGTTATCATATTACACTTACACACTAAAGGTCCTTAGTTTGAATTTCAAAAGACAATATTTTTTCTATATTTATTTTTATTTTAGTTACTTAATTTTTTATTCACATTATGTATAGGGACCCATTTCAAGAGTTTGCCTCGTTATCCCATGAGCTCAGAGCTGGCTCTGGATAGCAAGAATTGGTAAACTTTTGCTCATGTGATCTCTACAATTCCCAAGACACCTTAGCCAACATTTGTGAGAAAATTATCACACAGAGTAGTTTCACTTATATTGTCCAAGGTATTCTTCAATGATCATCTGTTAATTCAAAATATTTTCCCAATAATTTTTTGTGATGGTGGTCACAAGGACTATTTAACAAAATTTCTAACGCATGCAATCAGAATATGTAGAGACTAAAGACATGAATTAAAGTAGAGGATTCGAGGCACGTTACACGCTGTCTTTAGAATAGAATTTTATTCCCACGAACAGTATAGCAGGTTGGTAACGGTTTATCCTCGAGATACAAGAAATCCTTCGATCCTCTACATCGTGTATCCGACGACGAATCCCACAAACGATCATAACCCTTGTCCGGAAGAGAAATTGGATGGGGGAAGAGTTGGACGAAGGAGGAGAATGGTTCTGGTTGTTTCTTCTCTTCTATGCAAATACGAAAATGTGGTTTTTCGAATGACATTAAGAGATCGATCATCAAACTCTACTAATCCCGTAACGAGAGTGCGTACGTTAGAACAGGTCTATGAAAGACCAACATTCGAACCAAGATTTAAAAAAGAAAAAAAACATACACACACACACACACTTGGTCCGATCCGCAGTCTACAAGAAATTTACAAATTACCTTTATACCCCTTGTCACAATGAATTAGAAAAAAGTGCTAAGTACGAGACAAATAAGATGTGATGTAGCATATCCCCCACAAAATCAACTTACCAAATAAGGTGGGTAAAGCATTATAAGAAAATGAGAGTGCCTTCTCCTATCTTATATGAGACTAAAAGATAGAATTCCTTTTGAATCACATGTGTTGCCAAGCAACAAAATCAACAAGGATTATATAAATGTTGTAATGATAGTATCGACAGGAACGAAATAATTATTTATGAAATGAAGGGCTCGTTTGGTTCGTGGATTCATAGCCTTGGGTAAGGAAAGTAATTCATTTTTTATATTTGGATGCCAAAGGAAACGAGAAAAGGAAAGTGATTTTCAAAGAAAAGAAAAATAGTGAAGAAACTGGCTCCTCCACCACCTAAGGATTCACTTTTCGACCTTAAGGATTTACTTTTTTTTCCAATTTCTTTAACCTTTCCAAGTACCGAAAAGAAAAAATGTATTAAAATTACTATTTTTGAAAGAAAAAAAGAGAGCAAGTAATCGATTTTTTTTTCTATCATTTTCGCAAACCAAACGAGAACTATTAAGAGACGAGGCCCATTAAGAGAATAGAACAGAATAGAATTTGTGTGAAGAAATAAATACTTTTGTATTACCTAGGAGAAGCTCCAACTAGTACCAGCCGAGTAAAGAGGTCGGGCCTCTTGATGGAAGCAATGCATCCTATCATACCGGACATGGAGTGACCAACGAAAATCGTGTCCTTAAGATTCATTTCATCTAAAAGAGAGATCAAGTCATCCGAAAAGGCGCCAAAGGAAGAGGACCTGGAGGCGTTGAAGACCACAGTTGGTTCTTCGACGGCCCCTGAGAAGCTCCAATCGAAGACCACAACTCGGTACCTTTTGCTCAGCTCAGGCAGCACGTTGTCCCAAAGGGCTTGGCTCGCGCCATATCCATGCGCGAGAACTAGGGTAAGCTTCCCGCTGCCAACAATCTTTGCATTCATGATTACAAAGTATGGACAGAAGAGAGTTGTTGTGAGGGGAAGAAAATAGAATCCCCTTGGACTAAATAGTTGGACAGGTTAAAGGTCTCTGGTCCTCTGGGCTAATCTGCATACCTAGAAAAATACTAGCTGCTGGACGGATTCAACTATGAGAACCAACCAACGGATTTTTCCTTCCTCTGATTGGAGATAGTAAGTTGTTTAATAATTATGTTGATTTTGTTTTTTTGCTTATATGATAGTCCTGCTCTCATTTTATCACTTTTATTATATATTGCTAGTAATGTACACATTTAAATTAGCTTGTAAAAAATTAAAACATAAATTTATTATAAAAAATATTATTAATAAGAATTGAACTTAAACAATAAAAAAAAATGTCTTCCATCTTAATCACTTGAGTTAGAAATATTTAGTTATACATATATTATATTAGATAGTTAAATGCTTGGTCAATTTTTTTAAATAATAGTAGAATATTTAGGTAGTTAATTAGTTATTTTTTATTAATTTTTTAAATTTTTTTAATTTTATTAAATGATAATATATATACGATTTAGAAGGTTCATTTGTGAGTCATTTTTTAGTCGTAGAGAAAATATTTGATGAAGAGCTTCTTCTCAATCGTTGGAAGAACGAGTCTTGTGATCTGAGGCCGACTTTAACTTTAATGTTTATATGGGAATGGTCATTAGCTCATCCAAGAAAGTGACGTGAAGTCTAACACAAAAGATAAGAAGACGAAGTTGGGTGAGGACTTACAAATAGAAACATTGGAAATGCCGGCATTCTTGTTCTTGGGTACTTTAGTATATTTGCATATACAACAAGTAATACCTTTTTGCTGACAGTTGGATAGTATTCCATTCCATTTCATGTGGCCATACCTATCTGTCCAAGATGCCTTTGACGTATGTGATGTTGAACTCTCCTAACTATATAATTATGAGAGAAAAGCAATACGAAGCAAAGGGCCGAACTAACGAGGATAGAAACTTAGAATGTATATAATTATGTCTATGGACTATATACAAGGCTATCTCCAATAGCAGTTTCTCTCTTATATTTTTATGATAGAATTTTTTTTTTTTTGAAAATATTTCTCTCAACCATAATTTTTATCTCTATTTATATTCTACGTGACATTGATGTAGAATGAAAATAAATTTTTAGCAATTAATATTAGACCCACTATTATTAAATTGATCATTTTATTTTGTGCATCAGGATAGAAATTGAGAATATTTTTTTGCATGTACAATTTCTATGTAGAAACTCTACCAACGATGATATAATTTTTTTAAAAGTAAAATGTCAAGTAGGATATAAAATTTTTAAAAGTTCCATTGGAGATGGCCAAAGGCATCTCCAATTGGAGTTTATATCTCCCCGATATCTACAATAGAAAAAAAAAACTCTCAACCCTAGTTTCTATTTCATTTTCTATCCTACGTAGCATTGATGTATGATGAAAAATTTATATGACGGTTTATACATTTAGAAACTCATAGAAATTCTCATCTCACATAGTAATTAATATTAGGTCCATCACCATTAAATAGATATTTTTATTTTATAACACTTATGATAGAAATGGAGAACCATTAGAGAATATATTTTTCTGTGTACAATTTCTATGTAGAAACTATACCAACTAGGATAAAAACTTTCTTAAGTACAATAACAAGCAGAATAAAAACTAAAATTTAGAAATTCTCATTTAAGATGTTCTAATCCTTTACATTTGTTCCGTACCTACTTAATTGGAAACATAAAAACAAACAAACCAAATTGAAGTTATATATGTGAGCCATTCAAACATTAATTTTTCGGTTTTTTTCGTATAAAGTAATAAATTTATATAAAATTACAAGAAAAGGGAAAAGTTAGATGAAATTGTATGGAGGAGGAGGACCCGCCAACTCAGTTGGCAGGGTGCAGTGGTCGAGAGTAACTCGCCAACTGAGTTGGCGGGGCGCACTCCTCGAGAGGCCGCTCGCCAACTCAGTTGGCGAGTGATGCTGGGTTGGATTCTCAGCCCGCCAACTCAGTTGGCGAGTGATGGTTTACGTTGGGTTTAGTGACCGTTGCACTCTCCTCGCCAACTCAGTTGGCGAGTAAGGATCCGTTCACACAATTAGCCGTTGCACAACGGCTATTACATTCAACACTCTCCCTCTATATATTTCCTATCTCAACCAAATCATCTCACACTCACTCTATTTCCTCTCTTCCCTCTAAATCATCTCACACTCACTCTATTTCCTCTCTTCCCTCTAGCAAAGTCTCCAACACTCTCTCTGTCTCTCTGTCGCTAGCAAAGCTTCAGTCAAAGTTTTGCCTGCAGCTAAAGTTCATCTGAGTTTCCTGTAGCAAAAATTCTCAACCGTCATGGATCGTAGCGTAAGAATTGTATGCTCGCACGGCGGTAAAGTAAATGGGTTAAATTACGAAGGAGGAGAAAGTATAATTTTTTCAACTTTTTCGAATATTAGTTTTGAAAATATACGTAATCATATTATTGAACGTTGTTCTATTCATTATGATTTTATTCTGAAGTCTATTTTTTGTTCTAATTATTTTTTGATAGATAGTGAAGATGCATGAAATTATATTCTTGAGATTAATTCAAAATCACGGTATATAAAAATATATGTTATTAAAGTAGTAGCAACCTTAGATAGTAGAAATAATAAATATTTTTCTGAATATCAGCATGTTAGTTCGGGTGCTAGTTCTTCTCAACAAATAGTTTCATTTATCCAAGAAGGTCATTCATCAGATGAATCTAACCATGATGATGATAGTGACAACGACGATGGAAATAGTGATGATTTAGTTGAAAATGTAGATTATACGGTAGATGATGATGTTGTAAAAGCTATCACTGATGAAGTATTTAAGGGACAATCATTTCCTAGTCGTTCTCACTTTAGAAGCTTTATAAGTAATTTAGCAATTAAATATAATTTTAGTTGTTCAGCTAGTGTTATGAATAATGCTCGTGGAATTATATATAGTTGTGAACAAACGAATTGTAATTGGAGAGTATATGTCAAATCTATTGGAAATGGCGATATAGTTAAAGTTAGTACATTAGAAAATAGTCATTCTTGTTTAGGAAGACTTAGTACAGGACGTCATCGACTAGCTACCGCTTCATGGATTAAGACCATGATAATTGACATTATTAGAGATAACCAGTCATACTGTCCATCACAAATTGTTAAAGATATATATTGGGAGCACCGTATACAAGTTAGTTATTCCAAAGACTGGAGAGCCCGAGAGACAGCATTAGCTAAAATTAATGGCAGTTATGATGAGGCATACGCTAGTCTTGAGGAGTATTGTTATAAAATTATGGAGACAAATCCAGGTAGTACATGTTTTATTAAAACTACCGAAAATAATAGCTTCCAACGAATTTTTATTTGTTTTAAGTCATGTATTGATGGATTTTTAAGGGGATGTTTACCAATTATTAGTACTGATGCTACATTTCTTTCGTCTAAATATTAAGGTATCTTATTTATTGCTTGTGCTCATGATCCTAACTATCAATTATATCCTATAGCTTATGCTGTTGCTGAAGGTAAGAATAGTGATTCTTGGTCTTGGTTTTTAAATTCTCTTAAAATATCTTTTGAAAGTTGTTTTAATGATTCGAGTACAATTTCATTTATATCTAACAAGCAAAAGGGATTAATAAATGATGTTCGTGCTATTTTTCCTGCATCTCCTCAGTTTTTTTGTATTTAATATTTTAAACAAAACATGAAAAAAGTTACCAAAGAACCAGTATTTCAACACTTGTTAGACTCGCTTGCTAGATCATATAATAAAACGGATGCAGAGAGTGTGTTTGATATAATTAAAGCCGAGAACATAAATTTGTACGATTGGCTTATTGATGTAAACGATGAAAGTCGTCGATTTGAACATTGGATAACAGCGTATGCTACTTGTCCTAGATTAGATATTAACACTTCTAATCTTGCTGAATGTTTCAACAGCTGGATTAAGAAATTACGAGATAAGCCAATAATAATACTTCTCGATGGTATTAGAGCCAAGATTATTACACTTTATGACAATCGTAGAAAGAATGCTGAAAATATAGACACAGATTATTGTCCGAAGATGTTAAAAAAAATGGCTTCTATTATCAAAGAGAAGAATCACCTAGAAATATTAGCTATTGATAGTTATAAGTTTGAAATAATAGACCGGGCAACAAGTAGAACCTATATTATTAATATAACTGACAGATCTTGTACATGTTTTAGATGGTACCATACTTATATACCATGTATACATGCATATTTTGTTTGTAGATATTGCAATATTAGTATTGATAATTTTTATCCTGCAGTATTTTCGACGGAGACCTTGAAAAGTGTATACGCACAAAAAATGGAGCCAATTTTAATTCCCTACAAGATCCAAGCTCCTTTGGTTAGAGGACAAATTGGGGTGTCAGATGTAAGACGCAAAGCCGGAAGACCAAAGAAGAACCGCATCAAACCCCGGGATGCATCGACGAGAGATCTACGTTGCAGTAATTGTGGTGCTATGGGACACAACCGAAGAAGATGTACTAGTCAACCGAGAGAGTAAAATAGAATTATTCAATACAAACTTAAAAATATTATAATAGTGAGTCTGATAATGAGATAGTAAAATAGAATTATTCAATACCCAAATATTACAATAAAAAACCTTTACAAATCATACAAATATTGCAATCATACTTTGTTACAAATTATCTACTCATCCTCCTCCTCGTCTTGTTGAGTCTGGGTAGGAAGCGGTGCTGATGGAGTCGAAAAAAATTGTGTGAATATCTGGTAGCTTTCATCTCCAGCAGTCTGGTAACTCGGGCCTGCTCCAGTATACTGGTCACTCGGGCCCGCTCCAGCATACTGGTAACTCGGGCTCCCTCCAACATACTGGTCACTCGGGCCCGCTCCAGCATAATGGTCCTCTGCAGTATCCCTCCGACGACGACGACGAGAGTGTCTCTGTTGTACTAAGCCGGTCGGATAGTCCGGTGGAAGATGTGATTGTACTGGAGGCATTTTCGGTTCCCGTCCAATACCTAGATGCTCAACACGAGTCACAAGTTCCTCCATAAGACGCCGACTGTCTGGGGAAAGGTTTTTATGAGGTCGTTGTAAATGTTGCGTATAAAATTACTCTAACTTTTTAAGGTTTTTCATTCATACCTGAATCAGTGAAATACATCCACAAATACTCTTGCGATTGTATCTCACAAATTCTGTCAGATTGGCGTATAAAAAGGCAAGAGTAGCAGCTCCCCACGCATGCTTAGTAGGTTTTGTCAAATCATCCAAGAATGGTAGAAGCTGCACATTTACCATATTTCCCGATGCATCGGGAAATAGAATTGTACCACATAAACAGAGCAGATACGCTCTAGTACAACGAATGACCTGGATATATTAAGTGTTATATAGACACTAAATTAAGTCATAAACAAATTTACTAATAAAAATACATACCCGCATTTCATCTACATCAACCACCCCGTCAATAGTGTGATGTAGGTCCATGAAGTTGCCACGAAGCCATGTAAACCTCACAAAATTACCGTCTTTTATACCTGATGGAGGGCTAACACCGAGATACCTCCTGATCAGATCAGATCCCTTTAAGTGCGGATCAAAATATATAGCATTACCTTTAATAGGTAACCCTAGTATATTTGCCACATCAAAAAGGGTGATCGTCATCTCGCCGAATGGGAGTTGGAAAGTGTTGCGTTCGGGCCACCAACGCTCCGCAAGACTTACAACTAAATGAAGATCGTGGATTAAATATCTAACATGATCTATATAGTGGAATCCAAAGGATTCCACCAAAGCCTTTTGGACCGAATTTAGCTCCCACGTACGATAATTCCTTTCGGTCCGCCAATGTACATGGATCCGGGTTCGTAAACCAAGATCATGGTCGTATAACTATAAAAAATATATGCATTATATTTTTTGTGTAAATTACTAAAGTTGAAAACTTATAATTTCAAAAATTACCTCACTAGTAAATATTTGACTAGAAATGTGGTCTTGACGTTGCTTAATAATAAGCTGGGTAGTCGGTCCTCCAGGAATACGACCGTCATTGTGGGTCGACATCTCCAAAAATGTTGATTCTAATATGTGAGTAGGAGGAGGAGGAGGAAGAGGATTGCTGTGAGTAAGGAGGAGGAGGATGAGAAGAATGGGTGAGGAGGAGCTCGGACTATGGGGGTAGTTATAGGGAGGAAAGGGGAGGGGAGGGGGGAAGTTGAGGGGATGGGTGGGGGGTCTCCGAGGGAAGGGGAGAGGTCGTGGGTGTGGGTGGTCTCCGAGGGAGGAAGGGGAGGCGTCAGGAATCCAAAGGGAGTGTAGAGAGCGGTCCGCCAACTGAGTTGGCGAGCGGTCTCTCGTGGACTGCTCCCCGCCAACTCAGTTGGCGAGCTATCTCTGGTGGACTGCGCCCCGCCAACTGAGTTAGCGAGCGGCCTCTCGAGGACTGCACCCGCCAACTCAGTTGGCGAGTCCTCCTCCTCTCTACAATTTATCCGAACTTTTCCCTTTTTTATAAATTTATATAAATATATTACTTTAAACAAAAAAACCGTTAATTTTTATTCTTTTAAAGAGAGAAATGTCTTAAAAAGAAGAAACCTAAAATGTTCCTAAGGCACTAGTCTAGTGATAGTATGGTTCTAATCCCTCTCCAGATGACTATGACTGGATGGCTTCTATATCCACGGTCCGACTTAAAAAAATGACAAAAAAATTTTAAAAAAAAACCTAAACATAATAATAAAAATATATATTTGTATTATTCGATTGTTATCTTACCTAACGTAAGAATTTTTCAGAATGTGACATCACATATTTAGGACAAACTTTCAATTTATACCAAGTAGGTTATGATGGGGGGCTCCCGTGTGAATAAGCACGGTTCGAATCCCCCAACAAAAAGTTTCTGACCCGGTGAAAATGAAATGTCAAAAAAAAAAAACAAAAAAAAACCTACACACTTTCTTTGTTAGTATGGATGCACCCAATCAATATTTGTCTATGATCCATGGTTAGAACAACATTAGAATATTGTAATGGTTAGAGTTTGTTAATAAATTATTTAAATTTAAATTTTAATTATCGAGAAAAAATCTATATATAAATTCCTAAAATTCTAAGGTATAGGGATCAATATAATTGTATTCTTGCTTTTTGTAATTATGTTTTAATCTTTGTTTGCCGCTAATTTTAAGGATTTCGATGGACGTGCAAGCATGGACCTGGACTAGATTAAAGACTTTCTTATCTAACCAAACCCGATCATGCAATTATCCCTTGTTCGATGATGGCTTCAGACCTGTTAAATTTTTATTTTGATGTTTAATTTATTTATGTAATTAAAATGTAAATATGTAAACAATGGAATATTAGAACTGCAATAAAGTAAAGTATTATATATTAGTTCAACAACTAACCAAAATCTATATTGAACAACTAGGATGGATCATCCAGACATTTGAGGACACGAACATGGCCTAATTGATAACTTATCCTGATACGTCCCATGTCCGACTCGCAATTGTGTAATAGTCTGACGGGACTGCTATTTGAACATGCATATGGATTGCGTTAGGTGAAAATCCTAAGGTGTTGCACCATACGCGATGACGTGATTGCTTAATGTGTTATCGTCTTTCTACCTTGTACCCTAAGTAGAGCTGCCGGAGGCTGAGACATAGTAGTCACAACTTGTAATTTCCTTGTGTATGTTAAACTTGTTAGCTATGCTTGAGCAAAAGCTCAACTTTCCTCTTTCTTTAGTCCCACATCGGTTGGACCAACCCCTCATTGCTTGTATATATTAGTTCTTCTCCTTTGCTTTCTTAAAGATGTTGTGGGGGGGGGACCCCTTGGGCCACACGCGCGCGTCGCCGCCGCCGCCCGGCCCGACGCGGCGCGTAACGGGTGTGGGTACGTGCCCACACCTGCGGACACTGAATGTCGATCCAATTTACTCTTCGGGTTCGGGCTGGGATCCAATTTTTTTTTCTCCCCTTTATTTTTTGAACCGATTTAGCTCATTCAAATTTTGAATGTTGAGGCACTATATCCAGGTTCATTGAACCCTTGTGACAGCCTCTGTTACAACTATTTTTTACAGCCATTCCTCCACGTTTTCTTTCCCTTTATTATCACTCTTTAATGGCTAGTTTTATGAGCCATTTAATCTCTTGTCGGTTGGTTGTACTTTTGATCTGCCTATATATTGCGATCACCTCCTCCTTCTTTCGGGATAGAAAATCCTCCTACGTGAAACCTCTCTCTCTCTCAAACCACATTCTGTTCTCTGAATCCTTGCTCTGGGCAGAGCTAAGTTCGGTCTCTCTCTCTCTCTCTGAGTTGTATCCAACGAAGAGAACCCGGTAGTCAGGGGGTTTTACCACTAGGAGCTTCCGAGAAACGTCTGCACATAGACCTCGGATCAACTCTTAGGGTAGTGCTTCATGCACGACTTCTCCGGAGGCCGGTAACAATTTCTTTCGGTTTCTTTGTTCTCTTATTAACTTCTGAAAAATAATATAGATATATATATATATATATATATATCGAAACTAGTAACAATCTAAGAGTTGATCCCTAATACCTACATGTACATTATTTTTGCCAAATAGCATATTCTGTGAGCATATATTTTTTGTGTGAGCATATATTATTTTTGCCAAATAGCATATTTTGTGAGCATATATTTTGTGAAGCCTACATATATACAAAACAAATACTATAGCAAACAAAGGTTTTTCTAATTGCTTACCAAACAAAGTTTTTGTTTTATTAACAAATATTTATTGTAGCAAACTTGTATTTTACTGTTCATTTAACAAATTTGTTAACGAGTATTACTGCTTACAAACCAAAGTGCAACATATAATCTAATTGTTTTAAATTATATATTAATTAAGAATTGGTATTAGAAATTACTTTTCAAAGGACTATTCTGTTAATAAAAAAGAAAAAAAATGTTTAATTGTGATTCAACTTAGCTACTGTAATTCTGTATTTATAGCTCATAAAATCTGGCTTAATATATATATATATATATATATATATATATATATATATATATATATATATATATATACCATCATTGGTGTTCATTATTATTATTAGCTCTATATTTACTTATTGTTAACTACAATATTGTTTAATTCAAACTACCTCAAGACAATAATAGTTAAGTATAATTGCAAATCTCTTTGAGTCTGGATTCTAAAAGTAAAGATCAATTTGGGAACAAGCCAAAAGGGTCCTTCTGTCAACCGGGTGTAAATAGCCCTAAGCGACATAGTATTTAAGTGTCTTCGGACCACCGCTAGCTGGGAAGGCCCCTACAGCTAACCCAAATCAATCAACACTTGATAGACTATAGATTTTAAGATTGGTTAGCAAAATCACTTGAACTATTATTTTAAATCATTGGACATTGTTATTGAGTAATTTCGTATCTTTCAGACTTTCCTCATTTGCAACCATGACTGACAAGGATGAGACTTTTACTGCTAAACCTGCAAATTTCAACGGGACTTTCTTTAAGAGATGGCAAAGTCAGATAAAATTTTGGCTCACTACCTTAGGATTAATCTCAGCCATTGATGGTTCCACACCAATCACAAATGACTCTGATGACACTGAGTCTGACATAGGTGGATCCAAGTCCTCTGGTTCTTCTAAACCCAAGACTCCTAAGGAAATATACTACCATTGCTTTCATAGAATTCTAATCGCTTTGTCTAAATCACTATATGACATACTCTTTGAATACAAAAGTGCAAACGAACTTTGTGATGCTCTGGAAGATGAATATAGCTGTGATGATGCTGGAATTAAAAGATTTAATTCCTCCTCATTCAACAGATTCTTTATGGTAGATAACAAACCTATAAATGACCAAATACATGAATTCCAAGAATATCTTAGGCATATTCAAGCCAAAGGCACTTTCTTCTCTACTGAGTATAAAATAGCCTGCTTAATAGACAAACTTCCTCCTTCTTGGTCTGATGTCAAGAAAGACCTCATTCACACTCAGGGTGACCTTACCTTTGTTCAAGTCCTAAAGAGAATTAGAACAGAAGAACAAATTAGGCTAAGGTCTAACCCTAAGTTTAAGTCTAAAGCTAAGGTAAACCTAGTAGAATCCCAAGGCAAACCCAAGCCTCATCATCACCACAAACCCAAAAGGAACCTCTTCAAGAAGAAGCAGAACCCTCATCATCACCACCATAACCATTTCCACAATAAAACAAGAAACTTCGGTCAAACTCAGGATCAGAAGAGATTTTGTTTTGTGTGTGGTAAAACAAACCATATAGCCACAAACTGTTTCTATAGGAAGAAGGAAGCTGTCCAGACTTCTTACAAAGGGAAACGTCCAGCCAAACCAGAAGCAAACATGCTTCTCAACGGCTCTTCTAGTTCCTTCAGGTCTGTAAGCTATCAACCCTTAGTCAATATTTCTTACCATTCTGATTATTGGTGGTTGGATTCTGGAGCTAATATTCAAGTTTTTTTTGATCGCTCCTGTTTTTCAAACTATCAGGAATCAGGTGGAGGAGGTGTAACTCTAGGAGATGGATCAACGGCACAGATTATAGGAAGAGGAAGAATAGATCTAAAGATGACATCAGAAAAAACTCTGACTCTTCATGATGTGTTACATGTGTCGTCTATTAGAAAAAATTTAGTTAGTGGGTCTCTTCTTGTAGCTTCAGGGTACAAGATTGTTATGAAAGCAAATAAAGTAGTATTTTCTAAGAATGACCTTTTTATTGGAAAATGATTTGTAAGAGATGGTCTTTTTATTCTAAATACCATGAATAAAATTTCAGATCCTTCTTTTGTTGTTTCCAATGTAGAATCTTCAAATGTGTGGCACAGTAGATTAGGTCATGTGAATCTAGGTTCCCTAAGAAGGATGATGAACTTAGATCTTATTCCTAAAACTCTAATAGATGATAAACACAAGTTTGAGATCTGTGTTCAAGCCAAACACACAAGGCTACCTTTCAAATCTGTAGAAAGAAACTCTGACCTTCTAGAGCTAGTTCATAGAGATGTGTGTGACTCAAATAGGGTTTTGACCCGAGGTGGTAGAAAATACTTTGTTACCTTTATAGATGATCATTCAAAGTATTGTTATACATATCTACTCAAAACCAAAGGTAAAGTTCTAGACAGATTTAAGGTCTATAAATCTGAAGCTGATAACCAGTTGGAGAGAAAGATTAAGATTCTTAGATTAGATCATGGTGGAGAGTATACATCAAATGATATGACCAATTTCTGTGAAGAACACGAAATAATCCATGAGGTAACTGCTCTATATTCACCATAGTCCAACGGAGTTGCTGAAAGAAAGAATCGTACTCTGTTAGACATGGTGAATGCCATGCTCCTCAACTCAGGTGCTCCCGATAATTTGTAGGGAGAAGCATTATTATCGGCCTGTTACATCCTTAATAGGATTCCTAGTAAGTATAGTGATAAGACACCCTATGAATTATGGAAAAGTAGAGCTCCTAGGACCCATTATCTCAAAGTTTGGGGATGTCTGGCTAAAGTAGGAATTCCTGAACCTAAAAAGAGGAAGATTGGTCCTAAGACTGTAGATGCTGTATTCATAAGATATGCCCTAGATAGCAATGCCAATAGATTTTTTGTTACTCACTTAGAAGTAAATAAAATCTCTAACAATACTATTATAGAAGCAAGAGATACAGTTTACTTTGAGAATATATATCCTTTCAATGATAGAATTTTTTCCTCTCCCTCCAATCTCTCTCTAACTCCGTCCACCAGCTCTCATGTTCAAATATCTAGTTCACAACCCGAACAAAATATAGAACCTAGAAGGAATAAAAGTGAAAGAATTGAAAAGAACTTAGGAGAAGGTTTCTTCACCTTTTTGATCGACGGTGATCCCTCAACTTATGAAGAAGCTATATCTTCTCCTGATGCTCCTTTCTGGAAAGAAGCCATTAACAGTGAGTATAACTCCATCATGGAGAACAATACTTGGTTTCTAGCAGACCTACCTTTAGGTAGTAAACCCATAGGGTGTAAGTGGATATTCAAAAGAAACTTAGAGTCGATGGTACCATAAAGAAATACAAGGCTAGATTAGTAGCCAAAGGTTTTACCAAGAAAAATGAATTAGATTATTTTGATACCTACTTACCTATAACTAGGATCACCTCTATCAGAACCCTTTTAGCCATAGCATCCATTCATAATATGCTAATCTATCAAATGTATGTAAAGACAGCATTTCTAAATGGGGACCGAGAGGAAGAAATCTACATGGAGCAACATGAAGGTTTCATTGCTAAAGATCAAGAAAAAAAGTTTACAGATTAGTCAGATCTCTTTATGGCCTAACGCAAGCTCCCAAACAATGGCACAACAAATTTGACTGAATTATCTCAGGATATGGTTTCGTGCCAAATGAGTATGACAAATGTATATACTCTAAAATTTTAGATAAAAGTTGTGTCATCCTATATTTGTATGTAGATGACATCCTTATTTTTGGAACATCACTAGAATTGATTACTAATACCAAAGACTATTTATCCAGCAAGTTTGATATGAAAGATCTAGGTGAAGCCAACCTAATTCTAGGCATACAACTGTCCAAATACAAGGAGGGCTATACTCTATCCTTAGCACACTCTATCGAGAAAATGCTACAAAAATTTGAGTTTTTTGATAAGAAACCTGCCCTTACTCTTTATGACAGCAATGTTGTCTCAAGAAAAATAAGGGTTCTCCCATAGAACAACACAGATATTCTCAGATGATAGGTTCTCTCATGTATATATCAAACAGGACCAGACCTAATATTACATTTGCTATTGGGAGACTAAGTAGATATACTAGTAACCCTAATCAGTTTCACTGGACATCATTAGAAAGAGTATTCATATATCTTAGGGGTACTATAGATTATATGTTGTACTATACTAGACACCCTGATATCATAGAAGGTTATTCAGATACAAACTGGGTAACTGACTCACGTGATGTAAAATCCACTATTGGATATATTTTCAGTCTAGGAGAAGATGCAATCTCCTGGGGCTCATGTAAATAAACTATCATTGCTAGGAGCACAATAGACTCCGAAATGATAGCCTTGGATACTACATGCACAGAAGCCGATTGGCTAAGTAACCATATTATGCATATACCTATTTCTATTAATCATATTCCTGCAATTTCTATAAACTGTGATAATAAATCTGTTATGGAACTACTAAAGCATGATTATGTGAATACTAAGATGAACAAGCATCTGCAGCTGCGCTTCAAGTCTATAAAGAGCCTATTGGGCGAATATGTGGTTCTTGACTATATAAAGTCAGAAAAAAATCTTGCAGACCACTTGACGAAGGGTCTGTCTAGGACTTTGATCCTAGAATCATCGAGGGGGATGGGGTTAAGCCCATAAGTAAAGTTACCAGCAGTGGCAACCCAACAGAGTCTAACTAGAGATCCCAAGAAGCCGGTACAATGGTTAGGAACAAGCTGGACTTAGGTGAATTTTATGGAACACTGACCCGAGATTAAAATCTTATTCTTTAATGTCCAAGTAGCTGTACATGCGTACAATGATTCCCCGTCCCTATGGTAACAGTCTTCTTGAGTGATATGGTTAGGATGAGTTTTAAAAACTCTTAATAGGTCCAAGCTGATATGCAGGGTTGAAACTTATCACCAACCCTTAAGGACTTACCTATATGAGAGGTCGTGAAGGCCGCGATTATGGGACAGGGCGATCCAAGATAACTCTCATGAATTTGGGATTAGTGCGCATGACCAACCAAAAGCGCCACTCGTTAAACCCAGAACCTCTAGTGTACTATGTGTACTATTCTCTGAATCTGGTAAAAGAAGTCTGATTCAAGGCATAGTCCATCAAGCACTTCTTTAGATAAAGACAATAGTCACTAAGTGAGATTCAAAGCTGTAGTCCATCTCATCTATGCATAGTATATTCCTGCCCAGAAACTCTTCCTTTTAATTTCTTTGTCACTTCTATTTTTTTTGGAACTTGACCTTTTGGGGGGGGATTGTTAGCTATGCTTGAGCAAAAGCTCAACTTCCCTCTTTCTTTAGTCCCACATCGGTTGGACCAACCCCTCCTTGCTTATATATATTAGTTCTTCTTCTTTGCTTTCTTAAAGATGTTGTGTGGGGGACCCCTTGGGCCACACGTGCGTGCCACCGCCGTCGCCCAGCCCGGCTCAGTTCTGTTCTGCAAGCGTAGCGGGTGCGGGTACGTGCCCACACCTGCGGGCGCCGAATGCCGATCTAATTTACTCTTAGGGTTCGGGCTGGGATCCAAAAAACTTTTTGCTCCCCTTTATTTTTTGAACCGATTTAGCTCATTCAAATTTTGAATGTTGAGGCACTATGTCCAGGTTCATTGAACCCTTGTGACAGCCTCTGTAATAGCTATTTTTGACAGCCATTCCTCCATATTTTCTTTCCCTTTATTATCGCTCTTTAATGGCTAGTTTTATGAGCCATTTAATCTCTTGTCGGTTGGCTGTGCTTTTGATCTGCCTATATATTGCGATCACCTCCTCCTTCTTTTGGGGTAGAAAATCCTCCTACATGAAACCCCTCTCTCTCTCAAACAATATTCTGTTCTCTGAATCCTTGCTCTGGACAGAGCTAAGTTCGGTCTCTCTCTCCAAGTTGTATGCAACAAAGAGAACCCAGTAGTCAGGGGATTTTACCACTAGGAGCTTCCGAGAAACGTCTGCACATAGACCTCAGATCAACTCTTAGGGCAGTGCTTCTTGCACGACTTCTCCGGAGGACGGTAACAATTTCTTTCGGTTTCTTTGTTCTCTTATTAACTTCTCGAAAATAATATATATATATATATATATATATATATATATATATATATATATATATATATATATATATATATATATATTGAAACTAGTAACAAAACTAAGTCCAGTGCGCATTATAGTACCACTAGAGGCCTGCGACTTAGTAATCTCGGCTTGTAGGCATACCGGTTCTTTAAATTTAGAGGTGGTTTTGCTCAATTTTTCTAGAATTTTTGGTCAAGAATTTGGTTAAGAAGATGTGAGCAAAGAAGTGCCTTGCTTTTAATCAATCTATTTCTTGTACAATTTAATCTAGGGTTATAGACCCCTATATCTTGTTAGATTGATCATACTTGTAATTGGTCTAGCATCCTTGGCTTGTTCCTTGTTAGTGCCCTGCCATAGCTTAGCTTGAATAACCTAGACTATACTTGTCCTGACTAGACTTGTCCGGTTCGTCGGAATAGGTAGGGAGTGAGGTTCTATACGGGAAACAATCTGCAACCTCGGTCCTCAAGGTTGCTAGCACTTATTTTTCTTGTTTTATGTAGGAGTGGGGTACTGCCCCATAGACAGCCTACTAATCTATTTGTCAAGGTTTTGATTTTTCATGTTACAAACCACTCTTGAACTTCATTTTTTTATGTTTTATTAATTTTTTTTTCTTCTGATGCTTATAGAACTGCAAGAAAATGTAGCATTTACGACGTATAGTTGCTGCATATTGTAAATGACACTCTTTTACGGCGTGCAAATCTGTGCGTCGTAAAAAAGTTATCTTTTATCTTTTTACGGAGGGTTTGATATGCACGCCATAATTGTAAACGTATTTATTGTCTTCTTTTTTAGACGACGTAATTGAAGCATCATTTACGGCCTACTTATTTACACGTTGTAATTGAAGACTCATTTATGGCATGCAAGTTTTCACATAGTAGTGGGGCTCATGGTTGTTGGTCGTGTGGATCCGTATTTTTTATGCTTCTACAATCGCATGGGTGATAACCTTGCTTTACGCAAATCTAGTATGCGCCATGTGTGGATGATACCCATGGCTCTTTGTTGCAATGTTTTGGCATATGTGCTAATTGAACTTCTTTTATGTTTTTGAAGTAAACTTGCCCGCTAATCCTTCTGTTGAGTTAATTTTTAACCCTAAGTGGGTCCTGTTGAGTATGAACGTTACGAATTTGACCGTCTCCCTGCAAGTCCAACTAGATATTCGAGAGGCAAAAGATGATTACTGGCTAGAAGGAGTTTTATCTTCAAAGCCAGATAAACGCAAGAAAAACTGATGTCGGACAGGATTACGCTTTCAAGAAACCCTACTTTATTTTTAGGGACGCGATAACCACCTCTGTTTCAAACTTGAAGAAGTCCAAGGAGAATTGGACCTTTACACACTTTAAGGCAAGGATGTCACTGCCCTCTTTCGAGCGTTATATGCCTTTGTCGGACTTCCGTGTAGTAATGAGCCAGAGGAAGATGAATTGGATCTTGACTCCTGAGCAATGGGGGGCCCTTATTGGTAACATCCGGTATAGGTCAAGTTTGAGCAAGGGGACATTCTCTTGTCATAAGGAGTCGCCTTCCAACTCTTCTCTCATGTTGGCACTGAGGGTTGTCAGGAGCGACTTAGGGCCAAACCTCAAAGCTTATGCTGCAGATACGTTACTCCACCAAGTGGACAAAAGGGGGGTTATCCTTCTGGTCAATTAAGGACTCTTGGCTGGGCCCATTACAGTCCCTCGTGGTATCAGTTGACCTGATGGGTGCTGAGGCACTATGAGCGGGAACTACAAAACACCAATTTTTTCATGCTATTAGGGGCACCTTTTATGGCCTGGAGACAAATCGTTGCCTCCTTTTCGCCCTGATTGAGATGTACAACTGCCATATGGGGACTTTCTTCATGCCCAGCGGTGAGATGGAGCTTGCCTTGCATGAGATGCAATCGGTATCGAAGTTTCCCTAGGGAGACATACCTTACGAGGAATATGCCCCGAGTAACGACAAATTGGGGAACCTCGAAAAGGAAGATCCGGAGCTCGTAGTCGTATACGCAGAGCTACTGTGCCATCATAGTATCTGTCAGAGAATGTATACGGAGGAGAAGTCATCTGCAGGGGACATCTCCCATATTACTGTCTGGATGTACTATCTTTTTTCAGAGGTGCCAGAGTCAGAAAAAGTTTATGTCCGTGGGCCCCAATCCCAAGAGACTATTGCGGCTTTGCTCCAGAAGTATCACGAGGCATCTATCGCTCATGACCCATATGCCGAGAGCGAGGAATTGAGCTACTTCTTCATGGATACCTATGAGCTATCAGAGAAGGAACTGCTACCATGATACCTGATTATCTTGCTATGTAACTGCGTATTCACGGGAGGTTCAGGCTCAATTGAGAAAATTAGTCATAATCTTATTCTCCCAACCGTATAGCTAGCTTTTGGCCACCCTCTTGAGTTACTGCCCGTGATGGTCTGTTGCAACCACCACGGTCTCCGATGTTTTGCCTCCAAGGTGAAGCACCACAAAGGGGTTGGGGAGTTCAATAGGGTGGATTACCCTAACACTACATGATGGGTTGGCTTTTATTTCACCATCGGTCCTTAATATGCCCCGGCAGCCAGGAAAGAATGTTGGAGTAGGATGTTGTTATCAATCGCTACTGGAGGATAAAGTGGAAGTGCAAGGATGTGCCCTCATGTAGGAAGGAGCTTGTTTATCTGAACGGTTGGACATTTTTTAGCACTGTCCCTGAATTTACTGAGGGGGAAAGGAGTGTTATTCATCGAGTCAGTGGAACTGATGATCGCCCATTATCGGCAAAACTTTACAGCTGGCTCCTTGTTATCCGTCCTTCCCACTTGGTGTATCAAAATTAGGTTGATATCTACTTGGAGCCCTATCTACCCTGTCAGTTTGCCCATCAATTCGGGTACAACCAACTCCTGCTGGATACTTCTAGCGTTTTCCTTAGGTATTATGGAAATCTTCTTGATGGTGTTGGTGCGTAGAGGTATTACGCCACCGTTGGAACATAAGCTGAGTTCAGGTTGCTGGCAACTTGTGTCGTACCGAACATGATGTTTGCTGCAAGGAGTTTCTACTACACATTCAATGCTCCACCAGCTGACTATGATCCTGGGACGAGTTATCTGGCGGGTTTTGTTTTTGCGCCTCCGTCTTTGAAAGGTCGATGGACGCCTAAGAAGGAAAAGAGCGCAGCCTTGCCTTTTCTCGTTGACTCAAACCCTCCATCTGAGGAGGGGACTCCTTTTGATGGCCCACCTACTACTAAGTGCAAAACGACTATGGTTTGCCACCCTAGTCATTCCAAGCGAGCACGAGTTGAGAAGGTTCCTGAGGCAGGGCCTATAGGAGATGGTTTTCTACGGGTAGCCTTATCATATGGGGTGGTTCCTAATGATTAAAATACAGATTTAGAACCTAATTAAAGTAGAAAAACTAATTTGTATCTATTGGGAGATGGTTTCCTAATACAACCTCCAAAATTGGTAAAATTGGCCTTCAACTTGTAGATTCTTGCTTCTCTTTGTAGATCCTTGCTTCCTCCTTCTAGATCCTTGCTCTACTAGCCTCCAATGGTGATTTGGGAAGGAAATTAGAAGAAATTTGGTAGGAGATTGATGTGGGAATGAAGAAATTTGGTTGAGGGAAATTTTAGATCTAGATTTGAAATAAAAAGAGGAGAGAGAAATTTTTTTCTCTCTCTTTTAATATGTCGGCCACACTAACCCCTTCCCCAAGTTTCTATACAAAGTTTAAAATACCCCTTGGGGCCTCTCATGAAGAAATAATTAAGGAGGGAAGGTTCTAGTCTAATGGGTTTAATTAAATTAATCATCCTCCTAATGAATGTGCTTCTAATTTGGCTCAATTCTAACTAAATATAAATGTTGGTCCATGGATCTAAACTAACTAGTTAGGTCCACTAGCACAAATCTAAAATAATAAACTAACATCTAACAATAATTAAATAATACAATAAGTAATTATTCAACATGCACAATATTTAATTAATTATGAAATGATCAAAATATCCTTTCCTAGAAAATGTGGTAGTGACAGATGTGTGGATAACCCATCCCATTTGTTCAATACGGGTTTTGGTTCGTTGTTGAACCAATCTATAATACTTTACTTTACTACTTTATTGCAGTTCTAATATTCCATTATTTACATATTTACATTTTAATTACATAAATAAATTAAACATCAAAATGGAAATTCAATAGGTCTGAAGCCATCAACGAACAAGGGATAATTGCATGATCGGGCTTGGTTAGAAAAGAAAGTCTTTAATCTAGTCCAGGTCCATGCTTGCATGTCCATCGAAGTCTTTAATCTAGTCCAGGTCCATGCTTGCACGTCCATCGAAATCCTTAAAATCAGTAGCAAACAAAGATTAAAATATAATTATAAAAAACAAGAATACAATTATATTGATCCCTATACCTTAGAATTTTAGGAATTTATATATAGATTTTTTTCTATAATTCAAATTTAAATTTAAATAATTTATTAACAAACTTTAGCCATTACAATATTCTAATGTGGTTCTAACCATCGATCATAGACAAATATTGATTGGGTGCATCTATACTAATAAAGAAAGTGTGTAGTTAAATTTTTTTTTTTCATGTCACCTTCACCAGGTCAGAAACTTTCTGTTGGGGGATTCGAACCGTGCTCATCCTCACAGGAGCCCCCATCGTAACCAACATGGCATAAATTGAAAGTTTGTCCTATATATGTGATGTCACATTCTGAAAAATTCTTACGTTAGGTAAGATAACAATCGAATAATACAAATTTATTTATTTATTATTATGTTTAGGTTTTTTACTTTTTAATTTTTTTTTGTCTTTTTTTTATGTCGGACCGTGGCTAAATAAGCCACCCAGCCGTCTGGAGAGGGATTCGAACCGTACTACTACTAAACTAGTGCCTTAGGAACATTTTAGGTTTCTTCTTTTTAAGACGTTTCTCTCTTTAAAAGAAGAAAAATTAAAGATTGAATGGCTCACATATATAACTTCAATTTGGTTTGTTTGTTTTCATGTTTCCAATTAAGTAGGCCATTATTGTTGTGTCAGTATTACGGAACAAATGAAAATGATTAGAACATCTTAAATGAGAATTTCTAAAATTTAGTTTTTATTCTACTTGTTATTGTACTTTAAGAAAACTTTTATCCCAATTGGTATAGTTTATACATAGAAATTATACACACACAAAAATATTCTCCAACGGTTCTCCATTTATATCATAAGTGTTATAAAATAAAAATATCTATTTAATGATGATAGACCCAATATTAATTGCTATGTGAGATGAGAATTTCTATGAGTTTCTAAATGTAGAAACAGTCATAGAAATTTTTCATCATTCAATGCCACGTAGGATATAAATTGAGATAGAAACCACGATTGAGAGAGTTTTTTTTTTTAAATTTCTATTATAGAAATAGGGGAGATATAAACTCCCATTGGGGGATGCCTTTGACCATCTCCAAAGGAAATTTTTAAAATTTTCTATCCTACTTGACATTGTACTTTAAGAAAATTTCTATCATAGTTGGTAGAGTTTCTACATAGAAATTACACATGCAAAAAAATATTCTTAATTTCTATCCTAAATGTACAAAATAAAATGATCAATTTAATGATAGTGGGTCCAATATTAATTGCTATGAGAAATTTTTTATTTTACATCAAAGTCACATATGATAGAAATAGAGATAGAAATTATGGTCGAGAGAAATATTTTCGAAAAAAAATTCTAACATAAAAATAGAAGAAATAAAAACTCCCATTAGAGATGGCGTTGTATATAGTCCATAGACATAATTATATACATTATAAGTTTCTACCCTCGTAAGTTCGATGGGCCCTTTGCTACGTATTGCTTTTCTCTCATAATTTTATCTTAAGGAGAGCTCAACATCACATACGTCAAAGGCATCTTGGACAGATAGGTATGGCCACATGAAATGGAATGGAATACTATCCAACTGTCAGCAAAAAGGTATTACTTGTTGTATATGCAAATATACTAAAGTACCCAAGAACAAGAATGCCGGCATTTGCAATGTTTCTATTTGTAAGTCCTCACCCACCTTCGTCTTCTTATCTTTTGTCTTAGACTTCACGTCACTTTCTTGGATGAGCTAATGACCATTCCCATATAAACATTAAAGTTAAAGTCGGCCTCAGATCACAAGACTCGTTCTTTCAACGTTTGAGAACAAGCTCTTCATCAAATATTCTCTCTACTGTTATAATACCACTAAAAAATACTCAAAAATAAATCGTTTAAATCGTATATATATTATTATTTAAATAAATTAAAAGAATTAATAAAAAGATAACTAATTAATTACCTAAATACTTACTATTATTTAAAAAATTTAATCAAGCATTTAACTATCTAATATAATATATGTATAACTAAATAATTATAATTCAAGTGGTTAAGGAGGAAGACATTTTTTTTTATTGTTTAAGTTCAATTCTTAGAAATAATATTTTTTATAATAAATTTATGTTTTATTTTTTTACAAGCTCGGGTAATATACGTATACGTTACTAGCAATATATAATAAAAGTGATAAAATGAGAACAGGACTATCATATAAGCAAAACAAAAAAAAACAAAAAAAACAACATAATTATTAAACAACTTCCTATCTCCAATCAGAGGAAGGAAAAATCCGTTGGTTGGTTCTCATAGTTGAATCCGTCCAGCAGCTAGTATTTTTCTAGGTATGCAGATTAGCCCAGAGGACCAGAGCCCAAGTACTCCTAAAACCTTTAACCTGTCCAACTAGGATTCCATTTTCTTCCCTTCACAACAACTCTCTTCTGTCCATACTTTGTAATCATGAATGCAAAGATTGTGGGCAGCGGGAAGCTTACCCTAGTTCTCGCGCATGGATATGGCGCGAGCCAAGCCCTTTGGGACAACGTGCTGCCTGAGCTGAGCAAAAGGTACCGAGTTGTGGTCTTCGATTGGAGCTTCTCAAGGGCCGTCGAAGAACCAACTGTGGTCTTCAACGCCTCCAGGTCCTCTTCCTTTGGCGCCTTTTCGGATGACCTGATCTCTCGTTTAGACGAATGAATCTTAAGGACACGATTTTCGTAGGTCACTCCATGTCCGGCATGATAGGATGCATTGCTTCCATCAAGAGGCCCGACCTCTTTACTCGGCTGGTACTAGTTGGAGCTTCTCCTAGGTAATACGAAAGTATTTATTTCTTCTCAGAAATTTTATTCTGTTCTATTCTTTTAATAGGTATCGTTTGGTTCGCAGAAAGGATACAAAAAAAAAAATCGATTACATGCACTCTTTTCTTTCTTTGAAAAATTATAATTTTCATGCAATTTTTTTTTCGGTGTTCGAAAAGGTCAAAAAAATTGAAAGGAAAAATGAATCTTTAAAATCGAAAAGTGAATCCTTAGGTGGTGCATGAACCAGTTTATTCACTATTTTTTTTTAAATCATTTTCCTTTCCTTCTTTTCTTTGACATCTAAACATAGAAAATGAATTATTTTTCTTTCCCAAGACTATGAATCCATGAACCAAACGAGCCCTTACAGTACATAAATAATTATTTCACTCCTGCCGATACTATCATTACAACATTTATATAATCCTTGTTCATTTTGTTGCTTGGCAACACATGTGACTCGATAGGAATTCTATCTTTTGGTCTCATATGCACTGTCATTTGCTTATAATGCTTTACCCACCTTATTTGGTAAGTTGATTTTGTGGGAGATAGGCAACATAAAATCTTATTTGTCTCGTACTTATTTTTTCTAATTCATTGTGACCAGGGGTCTAAAGGTAATTTGTAAATTTCTTGTAGACTGCGAATTGGACCAAGGCTGTGTGTGTGTATATATATATATATATATATATATATATATATATATATATATATATATATATATATATATATATATATATATATATATATATTATTATTATTATTATTTTTTTAAATCTCGGTTCGAATGTTGGTCTTTCGTAGATCTGTTCTCACGCACGTACTCTCGTTACGGGATTAATAGAGAACGAGTATCCTGGACACGATCTAGATGACATGTTTAAAAATAGTTTATCTGTTTTATGATCGATCTCTTTATATCGTTCGAAAAAAACCACATTTTCGTATTTGCACAGAAGAGAAGAAACAACCAGGACCATTCTCCTCCTTCGTCCAACTCCTCCCCCATCCAATTTCTCTCACGGACAAGGGCTGTGATCGTTCGTGGGATTCGTCGTTGGATACACGGTGTAGTGGATCGAAAGATTCCTTGTATCTCGGGGATAGATTATTAGGAACCTGCTACATTGTTCGTGGGAATGAAATTATATTCTAAAGACTGTGTCATGTGCCTCGAATCCTCTATTTTAATTCATGTCCTTAGTCTCTACATATTATGATTGCATGCGTTAGGAATTTTGTTCAACTGTCCTTGTGGCCACCATCACCAAAAATTATTGAGAAAATATTTTGAATTAACAAATGATCATTGAAAAATACCTTGGACAATAAAAGAGAAACTACTTCGTGTGATAATTTCCTCACAAATGTTGGCTAAGGTGTCTTGGGAATTGTAGAGATCACATGAGAAAAAGTTTACCAATTCTTGCTATCCAGAGCTGGCTCTGAGCTAATGGGATAACGAGGCAAACTCTTGAAATGGGTCCCTATACATAATGTGAATAAAAAATTAAGTAACTAAAATAAAAATAAATATAGAAAAAATTATTGTCTTTTGAAATTCAAACTAAGGACCTTTAGTGTATAAGTCTAATATGATAACAACTAGACCACAACTCTTTTGACGTAAGGGTGGCACATACTATATCCATATTTTATTCTAGATACTCCCATATTTGTGCATTTTTCGTCTTTGCTCCCTGGGCCGTTGCCCAGCCTATCCTGGGCCAGGGCTGTCCCTGCCAACTGATTATTATACAAAATTATTTTCCTGATAGTGATGACAACATGCTGATTATATATAGAATATAATTAATATTTCATACTTCGTTAATGGAATCCAAAAAAATTCGATCGTTATGAATAGTCGATGACATGTGTTACCCATAACTACATGAACAAACTTATACAAGTGGCAGTCATTTGCAGCCACTTCTGGTGGCGACCGTACATGTATTGTATCAAATTAAAATGGTTAGAGAGGTGGTCGTACATGTTAAGAGTTACCCTGAATCTTCTTCCTCTTTCTCAAAAATCTTCTATTTCTTTCTCTAGAACTTTCTCTCCTTTTCTTCTAGATTTATCTCCTTTATTCATTTTCCAAAAATGTCCTCTTTTCTAGCTCTAGATCCTTCTATGATCTATACTTTTATTTTTGCCACACATAGCCAAATCCTATTTGGGACCATGCCATAATATTGTGTCAAAGTCAAGTGTGTGAGTGCGTTTATGTGGTATAGTATTGTTAATCTGTGAGTGTTTTTGTGAGAGTGTAGAAAATTTTTTGTGTGAGTGTTGTACTAAACTTTATACACATCGATCTTTGTCTGTTCAATAAAATCAACCATCTATTACTCAACAATCTGGTATCAGAGCAAGGCGGTCAGGGACCATTTGTGAAGCGGTATTCCATGTATTAATGACCAAAACAATCAGGAATTGTGACACTGTCGGTCCCTGACCGCAATGACAGATCAAGTAAGCACCACTAGTGTGATGACGAAGCTCAACCACCACAATTATAAGAATTGGTAGAGTCATACCTAATACTACCTTGAAGGTCATGATTTTTGGGAAATTATCGGTAGTACTGAGACTACACCACCCGCAAAGGAGAATCTTAACGCGATAAGGACATGGAAAATCAAGGCATGAAGGCAATGTACATGCTTAAGACGACAATAGAGGATGAGTTGCTCGGGCACATTGACGATGCAGACACACCTAGAGCAGCATGGTGCACTTTTGCAACTATAATTTCTAAGAAAAATAATACTCAGCTTCAGTTCTCAAAGAGTGATTAATGACCGCCACTGTCACGCCCCAGTCCCAAAATACGTAGGACTAGGTATACGTAACACGCCCAGCCGTATGTATACGAACTCCAATATATGGAAGCCATATACATACGTACGCTGTACATGAATATTCAAATCCACCAGTGGTAATATACTGTCACAACAAGTCATACACAATCTATATCTCATCCACAAACATCAAGGAATACTATAAGTGCTGGAATAAGCGCTGAGTCTGAAATGACATAGTACAAGCCAGATATGTCTGACGGGAACAAATCCACTACAAATCTGAAATAAGAGTGCTGGAAATAACATGGCTAGAGTATCGGCTATCTAGATAAAGAGGCTCCAGCTCTAGGTAGCAAGTCTACCCAAAATCAGAGGAACTCAGATGGCAGCACCTCTAACTCCTCCTCGGAAACGTACCTCGTCTCCTGCCCAGGTCTGTATACTGTGGGATAGTACGCCTCATCTAAATCTGGAAGGGAACCAGGTCCTCAGTGGGACATAACAAGATACATAAAAGCATGCCATATATAAATACTGAATAAAGTAAATAAGGGTGAGCTAACCATCTAAGTGAATGCAATGTGAAGACCTCATAGTACGTGTCACTACCACATTCTGAAAACGGGGGTATTTTCGACTTTTTATAATTATTAGTATTGTGGTATTTATATTAAATAATTTCTCGATAAGTGTATTTAAATTAATTAATTTCATGAGATGGGTAATTAAATATATTATTATATTCAGTGTTCATTAATGTCTGAGCTGGTAGACTCGGCCTAGAAGCCATTAGACGAACACCTGTCCAAATTATTTGGGTTTTCGTGTTAATTGCATTAATTAGGATTTAATTTATTAGAGGTCGTAATTAACTACCGTAATTTATTTAATTATTGCGCTTTGCCCTTGCTTCGATATTTGGAGCGCTACCTTAGCTTTTGCCTTCCAACAAATTTTACAACATTGCCCTAGACGTGCCCGCCTTCCATTCTGCCATTTTTGTAACTCAAAAATTATGATCTCTTGAGCTTCATTTTAGCCGCACAATATTCGTCGCGGACGTTTATTTAAATTCTAAAAAATTCTAATTTTTGTATCGTTGTGCGTTCCAATCGAAATTGGAGGCAATCTTGACCTATTTTTCGTGCGGCCCAAATTAGGGTAATATTCTGTTCTGAGTCTTCTTCATTAATGGTATTGGTGACCCGACCTGATTTTGGTCCCATGTACTCCTAATTAATTTTAGAACGCCAAGTGTATCTAATTTTAATAAATTAAATTCAAAAACTCATTTCTGTATAATTTTCCATTTATTGGGGACTTAATTGCAAAATTGCAATGATGTGCCACCATCCTATTGGTTTAACCCACATGAAGGAAACCAACCCCCTATTGTGACTGGTCAACCCAACACCCTCTCTCCTCCTTTCTTTTTTTGCATTTTTACTCATGTTGAATCTAGGCCTTCCATTTCAAATGGAGCCATCCCCACCACACAACCCCCTTGCATATTCCCTCAACCCTTTCCCAAGGAAACCCCATCCCAATATTGGCCGGCCCTAATTTCTAGGGAGCCACATCATCCTTCCCATACAAAAGAAACCAACCTCTCCATACTAATTTTCACAACACCATCACCAACCCCCTCACCGACACCTTCACCAAGCTAACCCTATACCCAGCCATCCCCGACCGGCCATTGAACTCCGGTGCGCCACTGTTCCCCGAGCCTGACCCGGTCTGTTTCTCCGGCGAAGCTCCCCTCCTCCCTACGCCGAGCTCCCGCTGCTGGACTCCGGCTAAGCCCGGCCGGCCAGCCAATCCACCACCACCACGAGTACCATCCCGACCTCCGGCCTCCTTCCGCTGCCGCTACTCCAGCTGCTGTCCTCCCGCTGCGACTCCCCCGACGGCCAACCAAGCCAGTCGACCTCCCTGCCTACTCCACTACCTCCCATTCCCGTGAACTCCACCACACAGCTGCTTCTCCCCCGCTCTTTCCTGCTGCTCCGGTCACACTCCCCGACCCCGGAGCCTCTCCAGCCACCACCAGTGTCTTCACCCGAGCTTCTCCCTACACCGGTTTCTCCTTCCCGCCTGAACACCTCTGTCCGGCCATCCCCTTCTCAGCTCCGGCGGACTTTCCAGCTCCTCCTCCCGCTGCAAACTCCTAACATCACCACCACCATCTCCATTGCCACCAGCCTTCTCCTTCCCAACCTCTTGTTCACCCGACCGAAAACGGATTCCGGCCGAGCCCCACTGCCATTCCTCCCCGGCTCTCCCTGCTGTAATCTTCCTCCCCGCCTGAAGGCCGTCCGGCCAGTGTATTCGAGCCACCACCAGTGAGTTCTCTCCTTCTTCCCTCCTATGTATATAATGTAATGTATAGTATGTATATAATGTAATGTATAGTATGTAATTAATGCAATGTATGGTATTAATTTATTGTATATTTATAATGTATATATAAATTAGTATAATGTATGTATGTATGTATTTAATGTATACGTATATGTATATACTAATATATGTATATGTATATTACGTATTTAATTAATGTTTAAAATGTATATGTATATATTTAATATTGTTGATATAAATATAAATACGTACTTAGTATACGCATTATTGGTATTGTATTAATTGATATATATATATATATATATATATATATATATATATATATATATATATATATATATATATATATATATATATATGTTTTGTATATACTTAATATACTTTCAACATATATAATTTGTATATATGTATAAAAAAATATATATTTTGTATATGCTTTTAGTATATCCCTAATATATATAGTATAAACTTAAATTGGTGTATTAGTCTTGGTATATTTTAATAATAATGTTAACAATATATATATATATATATATATATATATATATATATATATATATTGTAAATTATATTTTTGGCATATATATATGGTACATAAATATTGTTCAACTAATATATATATATTATACATGAATTAAATGGTACATATATATATATTGTATATGTATTTATTTTGGTGCAAGTATATATTGTAGGTATTAATATTAGTTAAAAAAATAGGTATATGTGTGTTAGATGTCTATCTACTAGATAACCCTAGTTGACCAGTATCATACTTGGCATAGCCCTGAGTTATGTTTTGTGTTGTGTTAGTGTAGCACTTAATGCAAATGTTGTATTTGATATGTCTTTAGGACTGTTGGTTCCTCCAGGCGACACTCTGGAACAGGACCTCGTTATTCACCAACTAAGGACCCAAGGCGAGTACATTCTCTGATTAGCTTCTTGTTTATGATATCCCCTATGTTCATTGTATCTAGTATAAATATCCATGCTCTTGACACGATGGTTACACGGATTGGTATATACGGATCTCGTCATGAGATGTTATTCCTTGTTCATGGTGTAGCTTGTATAAGTCTTGTTTCATTGATATCTTGTACATGTACAAACACTGATTTTCGGGGAGATTTGCTACCTCCTTAGGGAATCCCGTGCCAAAGCGTACCATGGTTGGATCTACTATACCAGTCGAGGGTGGGGAGTATTTTAGTATAGATATGTGATCATATCCAACTCTACATGCATCATAGCTCACCCCACATCTCACGTCGGGTGTGGCCTAACCATTTACATGCTTCATAGCTGTTACGTGTGATTAGCCTGACCTCTACATGCATCGTAGCTAACCAACGGTTAGCCTGACCTTACATGAATCATAGCTAATCATATGTAACCAGCCTGATCAAGTTCCCAACTCGATCACATGTTAAAGCTAGTACTCACACACTTAGTCATAGTATTTTTATTCATTGACATATTGTTCTTTTCCTGCATTTACTTACAGTATTTCCAGTATATCCTTTATTGTATATTTCCCGTACATATACATGAATCTTGTATATTTCCATCTATATACTGCTACATAGTTTATATCATTGATATAGAACTGCTAATTAGAAATGTACTTTGCTCCTTCCTGACTTGAAAACTTTTTCCAGACTGTGACCTTAGTGGACTTGTTTCTGACACACTTGGGGATTGGATGTTACTGATTTCAGATATGACTATTTCTTTCGTTAGACTTGTCTTGTATTTCTTTGCTTGCCTTGATATCTCATCGTGCTTTAGTTTATGTGATTGAGCATTTCCAGCATTATTTTATGATATCCACGTCTTCTTATGGAGTTGGGCATTCATGTGAGATTAATTAGATAGTTACATGACCTAGACAGTGTTCTACCGCCGATGCTGCGGCGTAGGCTGGACGTACCCACGCTCTCGTAACCCTATATCGGGTGCGGGTCGTGACACGTTTTTAGTGGTGGCCCATGCAGGTCAGACTTCGCAAGTGGTGCAATATCGTAGTAGTGCGACGTCATAGTTGTACTACTGCATGCCTGCTATTGAATATAGGATATATGATACTAGGATGAGAGAGGATACTCAATCACAAATTCTTGAGAGATTTCTGGGACGACTCCTTGAGAATCTTATTATAAATTCCAATTTAAATCCTTCGCCTTGTTTCCGTCCGTCCTCACTTGTTGATATTGAAATTGATTCCTATTGATCAGTTATTAAATTAGGGTCTTGGTTTTATTGTAGGGTTTGATTTCATGCCGAGATGAATTTTACGGACTAAATTTTACGATATCATCTGATGACATATATTGATGAGAACAGTGCGAAAGGTGAAACGTCTGCTTTGGTTATGGAACCTAAAGTTTATCGCAGCTGTATCGGTTGGCGTGGCAAAAATTCTAGATGTCATGATTATAGGGTTGCGTACTTTAGTTACGGAACCTGTCGTTTATCGCACCTATGCCTACTGGCATGGCGAGGATTCTCAGCGTCATGATTTCTGACCGACGTGTATGATTATCAGGTTGTATCTTAAAATTTGTTCTTAAAGTATCATTTTAACACTTATCTATTTTTGTTATACAGGACTTTATTCCATCGTTCTTTTGTTGCTAGCAGTATAAACACCTTCAGTCCTCAATCCAGTCTTTTGAGCTCCTATTCCTTGAGGATTCCTTGTTAAGTATGATAATTAGTGACTTGTAATTATGTTTGTGTCTTGAGTATTAGTATTGACTGAGTGTTGCTAGTAAGTTATAAGTGTTTCCTAGTTGGACATGTGAGCAGTAGGCTTAAATCTAGAGTTAGCCCTTAGCATAGTACCTTGTAACAATGGTGCTAGGATAGGTGTCATTACAATACTGAGAGTAAAGAAGAGTATAGAGTATCAGTGATAGTTCCAAGAGTTAGTATCAGAGCCAACATACCCGTCCTGGATAATCATGATTATATAATTGGATGATCTATAAAAATAATTAGGTATCAAGGAATTGTGTTAAGAATTAATGGAGCATGACGTTCAATTTGATGATTGCTATCGGGTGTGTTAAAGGTAAGGAATTATATATGCATAATGAGGTGTCATGAGTAGAGAAATATCAGAATTGGTAATAAAAATGGTGAGGCGTATCACAGATTAGTTTAACAGGCTGTAAAAGGTTAAAGGAAAATACCTATACATCAATCGAGATGAAGAACCATATACATGCCCACGAGAGTAAAGAAACATGAGTGTAAAAGAAGATACAGGTGATCATGAGTTCTAATGAGCTTGATAAGATAATCCATTAATGAAGCTAGTGATATAATACCAAGAGTGCTAATGGTTCTATATCGAGGATTAGTCGAGAATGATGCTAATAACAGTAAGCACTCTGCGTGATGATAATCAGATGATATACTAGTTAATATAGATTGAAAATCATGGAAGAAAATACATGTGATGATAACTTTGATCATTGGAGGTAATAGTGCAAGTGATGCGGGCAGTACAATTTTAGTACACAGTTATAGACACTAGATATTTTGAGTGCACCTTGAGTATCAGAGACCGTGATCACTGATATGTATATTTGTGGATTTATAAATTAGAGAGTGGAAATAAATTTTAATTTTGAGAATTATTGAGGAGTTGAGATTATGTCATTAAATTTTTGAGGGTTCAAAATTTTGATTCAATAAACATGGTCAAGGCTATAAAGATTTTAGGAGTGATAAAAATTTGATTTCGATATTGAGTATTCAACTATTGAGGAAGTATATGCATTTTATATTAAAGTTGTTCGAGAAGTTAAACCTTGACAATTATTTGGAGGATTAATTTTATGGTAGATGAGAAATATGAATATTAGTATATGAGTAAATGATATACCTATGTAAGGATCTATTGACTTGGGCATGATTGAGATGGCACTGAAAACAAACTTGGGTGTCCATCTAGAGTTGTATTAGGGGAGAAACAGTATTTAGTATAATGTGTTACACTTGGTGTGCACTAGAGTGATGAGAATAAATAGTATGGAAAATTTTAGTAGGAACGAGAACTGGCAGAGAGTATGGTACTAAAGAGATAGAGGTATCAAACTTGGATGTATTATTGAACCATGGTTATATTAGAGAATCTTGGTATCAGATTTATGTATTAATAAGCAGGTGTATGCAATGAGGATGTAATCATGGATGTTGTTGACTAATGATTAATTGATATTAGTACCAGTGTACAAGAATAGGAATCAGTTAGTGAATGTGCTAGAGTTAAGTGTATGTTAAAGATAGGGGACACCGCAAGAAACATGTTAGCAGGTTCCTTCTTTTTCTCATGTTGTTTTCGTCTTCTGATTGATTGATTCCCCAGTACCGTAGCTTGTATTCATAATTTTCCTGTTAGAATGTAGTGAGTAGTACACCCTGACAGAGACTGCAGTACCATGACAAAAGACACATGACCTTATATTTTTCTTAGATTACAGGGTGTATGACTATAGGTAAATTTTCTTAGATCATGATCATTGGGGTTTGACCATAGCAAAGATCTATGACAAGGTTATGACTTGACAAAAAGGGGCAAGATGATTAAATTGGGGGATAAGCATTAATTTAAATAAAGAATTAAGGGGTTAATACAACAGAATTGATGGATTATTGATTTTATGAAGATCGAGGTATGATTGAAATTCGAGGACAAACATTAACTTAAATGGAGAGTTAAGAAATTAACATAGAAGAATTGAGGATTTATTAATTTAAGAAGGTTATGATATGATTGAATTGGTTATTAAAATTTGAGAAAATTAGAAAAATTATCATTATACCTATTTGATTGCAAGATAGGAATTTAAATTTTATATTATGAATATTGCATTTGAAGATTCCGTAAGTATCGTCTCGTTGAGTATTTTGAGGAAAAAGAAAATCTGGAAATAAATTATTAATGGGATAGTGTCGAATTCGATTCTCGGGATGAGGATTTAGATTTTGAATATGCATTGATTGGGTTTAAATTGAGGAAAAAAAATTATTAACGGATTGGTGTTTAAATTCAAACTTTTCGGATGACAATTTCGATTTTATGAATATAGTGGATTAATTGAATCGAAGGGTTGGATTGTGTTTTAGATGGGAGTCTTAATGTGTATTAAGTGAACTAGAGGTTTGGATGTCAAAATCCGAGTATTTAATTCCTTAAATTTAAATTCGAAGGAAATTGTGAGGAAATGGAAAGTGATTTTTATTTTCGAGGATATTGCAAGAATACAGTAATTTCATAAAGTTTTGAAGATTGTGAAACGACAAGGTGGATTATTTCAGGATTATGTGAGTTGGTGAATTTAACCGTTGATGAAAAATAATATAATGAATAAACACTACTAAGAGGACTTTAAATTTTGAGGACGAAATTTTTTTAAGGAGGGTAGACTTGTCACTACCATATTCTGAAAACGGGAGTATTTTTGACTTTTTATAATTATTAGTATTGTGGTATTTATATTAAATAATTTCTCGATAAGTGTATTTAAATTAATTAATTTCGTGAGATTGGTAATTAAATATATTATTATATTCAGTGTTCATTAATGTCTGAGCTGGTAGACTCGGCCTAGAAGCCATTAGACGAACACCTGTCCGAATTATTTGGGTTTTCGTGTTAATTGCATTAATTAGGATTTAATTTATTGGAGGTCGTAATTAACTACCGTAATTTATTTAATAATTGCGCTTTGCCCTTGCTTCGATATTTGGAGCGCTACCCTAGCTTTTGCCTTCCAACAAATTTCACAACATTGCCCTAGACGTGCCCGCCTTCCATTCTACCATTTTTGTAACTCAAAAATTATGATCTCTTGAGCTTCATTTTAGCCGCACAATATTCGTCGCGGACGTTTATTTAAATTCTAAAAAATTCTAATTTTTGTATCGTTGTGCGTTCCAATCAAAATTGGAGGCAATCTAGACCTATTTTTCGTACGGCCCAAATTAGGGTAATATTCTGTTCTGAGTCTTCTTCATTAATGGTATTGGTGACCCGACCTGATTTTGGTCCCATGTACTCCTAATTAATTTTAGAACGCCAAGTGTATCTAATTTTAATAAATTAAATTCAGAAACTCATTTTTGTATAATTTTCTATTTATTGGGGACTTAATTGCAAAATTGTAATGATGTGCCACCATCCTATTGGTTTAACCCACATGAAGGAAACCAACCCCCTATTGTGACTGGTCAACCCAACACCCTCTCTCCTCCTTTCTTTTGTTGCATTTTTACTCATGTTGAATCTAGGCCTTCTATTTCAAATGGAGCCATCCCCACCACACAACCCCCTTGCATATTCCCTCAACCCTTTCCCAAGGAAACCCATCCCAATATTGGCCGGCCCTAATTTCTAGGGAGCCACATCATCCTCCCCATACGAAAGAAACCAACCTCTCCATACTATTTTTCACAACACCATCACCAACCCCCTCACCTATACCTTCACCAAGCTAACCCTATACCCAGCCATCCCCGACCGGCCATTGAACTCCGGCGAGCCACTATTCCCCGAGCCCGACCTCGGTCTGTTTCTCCGACGAAGCTCCCCTCCTCCCTACGCCGAGCTCCCACTGCTGGACTCCGGCTAAGCCCGGCCGGCCAGCCAATCCACCACCACCACGAGTACCATCCCGACCTCCGGCCTCCTTCCGCTGCCGCTACTCCAGCTGCTGTCCTCCCGCTGCGACTCCCCTGGCGGCCAACCAAGCCAGTCGACCTCCCTGCCTACTCTACCACCTCCCATTCCCGTGAACTCCACCGCACAGCTGCTTCTCCCCCGCTCTTCCCTGCTGCTCCGGTCACACTCCCCGACCCCGGAGCCTCTCCAGCCACCACCAGTGTCTTCACCCGAGCTCCTCCCTACACCGTTTCTCCTCCCCGCCTGAACACCTCTGTCCGGCCATTCCCTCCTCAGCTTCGGCGGACTTTCCAGCTTCTCCTCCCGCTGCAAACTTCTAACATCACCACCACCATCTCCATTGCCACCAGCCTCCTCCTTCCCAACCTCCTGTTCACCCGACCGAGCACCGATTTCGGCCGAGCCCCACTGTCATTCCTCCCCGGCTCTCCCTGGTGTACTCCTCCTCCCCGCCTGAAGGCCGTCCGGCCAGTGTACTCGAGCCACCACCAGTGAGTTCTCTCCTTCTTCCCTCCAATGTATATAATGTAATGTATATTATGTATATAATGTAATGTATAGTATGTAATTAATGCAATGTATGGTATTAATTTATTGTATATTTATAGTGTATATATAAATTAGTATAATGTATGTATGTATGTATTTAATGTATACGTATATGTATATACTAATATATGTATATGTATATTACGTATTTAATTAATGTTTAAAATGTATATGTATATATTTAATATTGTTGATATAAATATAAATACGTACTTAGTATATGCATTATTGGTATTGTATTAATTGATATATATATATATATATATATATATATATATATATGTTTTGTATATACTTAATATACTTTCAACATATATAATTTGTATATATGTATAAAAAAAATATATTTTTTATATGCGTTTAGTATATCCCTAATATATATAATATAAGCTTAAGTTGGTGTATTAGTCTTAGTATATTTTATTAATAATGTTAACAATATATATATATATATATTGTAAATTGTATTTTTGGCATATATATATGGTACATAAATATTGTTCAACTAATATATATATATATTATACATGAATTAAATGGTACATATATATATTGTATATGTATTTATTTTGGTGCAAGTATATATTGTAGGTATTAATATTAGTTTAAAAAATAGGTATATGTGTGTTAGATGTCTATCTACTAGATAACCCTAGTTGTCACGCCCCAGTCCCAAAATGCCGCGGGACCGGACGCGTGGCAATGGCCAGCAGCACGCACCGATGGACAAACCCAATTTAATGGATCCACCCGGGCATACTTAAGCTGTAAAATAACAAGTCTACGACAATCATGGCACAACTAATCTCATCCACACCAGAAATAAAACATGATCCACAGAATAAATAAAGAATGTAAATCATCAACTAGTCTCAACAAAATGCTTCGGGGAACAATCCGATAAATATCTAATACAATGGTTCAACAGACCAGAAAGTAAATGACTGAAATAAATAATAAATACTGAGCATGAAACATGGATGCTCAGGAGAAGTCTTTGGCTAATACCTCGTCCTCGGATGGCGGTACAGCTCCTGGATCAGCTCCTGCTCTGGTCCCGTATATCTCGGGATAGATCTCGTCCTCAAATCCTGGGGACATAATCCGGATCCAGGTCCTCAGGGGACATAGCAAGGTACAAGAAAGCTCATGCCAAAATAAATGCAGTGCAAAAAATAAATAGAATAATAGGGCAAGTAAGTAACCATCTAAGTGAAAATGCAAGTGAGAGCAGCACGAGTACTCAGGCTGAGCCACTACAAGCTCTGTGTCGGGGAGCCGGTAGTGGTAATAACAAGTAATGTGCCTAGCTCTGCTATGAGAGTCTACGGCCTCACAATAGTAGTAGTATATATATGAAACAGCCTGTAGCCTGTGTGTCTCTCCCCACCCCATGTAACCACGCATATCATGACCATAACGTCTCATGTCCATGTCAAGCGGGATCATCACTAATGCAACAAGTCATATGTATCTATGAATATAGTATCTCTATCAAGTCCTATATCCTACACAGAATCACCACGAATATCTCGAGAATATCCTGTCTCATGAACAGTGTCAAGTGTCCTGGGTCATATGGTACTTGATCAGACAAGTACGAGAATAACAAGTGTCACGAAAGTCCATCTCTAAATGACAGTACCCAACACTGCGTACAGTGTTGGCACCCGACTGATAATCGGACGCTAAGTACGTTACACGGTCCTAGGTTGAGCATGCACAGGAACATAATAAAGCAAGAAAAAATATATATATATAGACTGCAAAGTTTGGCAAGGTACACTTGCCTGATGTTGGAATATCAACAACTGTCCCTGTATTAGTGGATCCGGTAGGTACTACTCCAAAAGCTGTAATAAATATCACCAACAGTCTCAGAAGATGTCAAATAGCTAGAAATGCCTGTCCTTACGTCCAATTTGGATACAGGGGCAAAAAGGTCATTTTCGGGCCAAAGCGGGGTCCACATGTGGGCTACTTTGCACCGAAAAGCGGGTCAGGGTCAAAGGTCTCCAAATTCGTCAAACTTAGTGTCGACAAGTTAGGAACGATGATACGAACCCAACGGAACTTCCAGAAATGGATTCCGATGAGCCGATCACAAAATCGCACGTCGAGTGGAGCCTGTGGGGCCCACAATACGCGATTTTGTCAACGTTCTCAGAATCGACCCAACTTGGGTTACAGGACCAGCGTATTGCTACGAGTCCAATGGCGCAAGTTTCGTCTCGATCCGACGTGTATACACAAAGTTACAGCATTTTCCAAAAGGGTCAGATACGGGGTGTTGTTCGTAGATACGCGTTGATTCCGGGGTGCACGCACCTCCGAATCGACTTCTGCGAAATCCTTCACGACCGTATCAACGACGCGCACGGTTCGGTAAACGTGTGCGACCAAGTCATCCCGTTTGGCGGGGCGCACTCAGTTCCGGGGTGAAACAGGGCATTATTTTTCTGGTTTTTGGATCGCGGTGTGCGATCACCACAGGACGCGATGCACCGAGCGGGTTGCTCGGGCACCGAGAGGGTCATACAGTTTACGTGAAGCAACTGACGGAAACTAAAACGGAGTTGCGAGGCGAGAGAAAACGATACCTGAACAGGGCTCCGTGAACGCTGAATTCCAAGTGTCCGAGGGTCAATTCCGTGTCCTGCGACCGAGTTGCTGTGTCCTGCGCTAGGGTTCATATTGTGTCCGACGTCAACTGATGTTCGTGTCCGGGGCGGTCGTGTCCGTGCTAGGGCAGCGGACGACCGACGAGATGAATGGGGCGACGCTCGCGGGTGGCGGCGGAGATGGGTTCAGCCGCGGTGGAACCTGGCGTCCGGACGGTCGACTGGATGGTCGACGGATGGAGCGGGGCTGGGTCGACTCCGAGGCAGAGTCGAGCAGAGGTGGTCGTCGGTCGCGCGGGTCGGGACTGGACTCGGCGGCGGGGATTCGAGCAGGGAGTCGATGGGGGTTCTGCGAGTCGGGGTATGCGTCGACGAGGGCGGCCGGTCGGTCGTGAGGTCGAGGGGTCGGCAAGTCGGGGTAGCTACCGGTGCGGCAGAGTCTGCTGGAGAGAGGGTTGGCTGAGATGAGAAGGAGAGTTAGGGTTGGCAGCGGCGGCTACACGAACATCGAGGAGAAATATATAGGTGGTGAACAGTATTTCCGGCGGAGAGTTTAGGGTTTGGTCTGGTTCGGGTTTTGGGTCGGGTTTCATGGATCCGACCCGACCCGGCCCACAATACTGGGTTGGTTCGGTTCAGTCAGTGTTTGGTTCAGGTTTGGTTCAACTCGGGTTTAAAATTCTAATAGTATTTAGGGTCTTAAACGCGTTTCCTGGATCCAATAAATTCACCAAAAAATACCACAGGACCGGTTTTCCATTTTACCCCGCAAAATCTTAATTCCATAATATTTTAACACCATCTAGCAGCACTTAAAATTCTTTAACCCACAATTACCTTCGTTATAAATTCCAGAAAAATATCGAAAATACGGGAAAATTGTATTAAAATTTTCTCTAAAAATTTGGGTGTTTACAATCTTCCCTCATTAAAAGGATTACGTCCTCGCAATCAAAGAATAAGTTATAATGGAAGAGTTATGGAAATACAATATTGCTTAGGTTACAATTGTCTCCTCAAACAGGTGGGGGTAATGCTGGCGCATACTATCTTCTCGTTCCCAAGTCGATTCTCCAGGGGAATGATATTTCCATGCTACACGAACCAGTCTGATTGTCTGTCCCCGCAATGTCTTCTCACTGACGTCGAGGATGCCAACTGGTTGTTCTTCATATCTCAAGCTTGGGCCCACTGCAATTTCTGAATGATCGACTACGTGACTTGGGTCGGTCACGTACCTTCGCAGTTGGGAGACGTGGAATACGTCATGCACTCCCTCTAAGGATGGTGGTAATACAAGACGATATGCCACCTCACCAACATGCTCTAGAATGTCAAATGGCCCAATATACCTTGGGCTCAACTTGCCTCTGCTCCCGAATCTGATAGTACCACGAGTGGGCGAAATCCTTAAGAACACGTGCTCTCCTTCTTTAAACTCCAGGGGACGTCTGTGCGTATCTGTCCAATGTTTCTGTCTGTCCTGAGCTGCTCGAAGATGATCCTGAATCTGTTTTACCTTTTTCACTGTCTGCGTTACCAATTCTGGACCCAGTATTTGACGTTCACCAATGTCACTCCAACATATAGGCGATCTGCACTTTCTTCCGTATAATGCCTCGAATGGTGCCATCTGAATGCTGGCCTGATAACTGTTATTTTAGGAGAACTCTACTAAGTGCAAATGATCTTCCCAAGATTCTCCGAAGTCTAACATACATGATCGCAATATGTCCTCCAATATCTGAATGGTGCACTCCGATTGGCCATCTGTCTGTGGGTGGTATGCCGTGCTGAATTTGAGTTTGGTGCCCAGACTCTCTTGCATGCTTCTCCAGAAATGAGAGGTAAATCTCGAATCTCGATCCGATACAATACTGACCGGCACTCCATGTAATTTGATAATTTGTCGCATATACATGTCGGCTAGTACCTCTGTGGACTGTCCAACTCTAAATGGCAAGAAGTGTGCCGATTTAGTGAGTCGATCCACTATAACCCATACTGCGTCTCTTCCGTTGGGGCTCCTCGAAAATCCTGTGACAAAATCTATCGTGATGTGCTCCCACTTCCATTCTGGTATAGGAAGCGGCTGTAACATACCTGCAGTCCTCTGATGCTCGGCCTTTACTTGCTGGCAGACTAAGCATTTGGCCACAAATCTTGCAATCTCTCTTTTCATTCCATGCCACCAGTAATACTGTCTCAAGTCTCGGTACATCTTGGTTCCTCCTGGGTGAACAGAGTATATAGAGCTATGTGCTTCGGTCATTAACTCATGTCTCAATTCTCCATTTGGAACATACAGGCGATTTCCAAACCTCAATGTCCCGTCTTCATGGATGCGAAGTCCTGTCTGCATGCCTGCTTCTGTCCTCTCCTTCAATCTTCTAAATCTAGCATCGGTGGGCAATACCTCCTTAATCTTCTCCACGAGTGATGATTTAATTTCAAGATTAGCCATCAAGCCATTCTGTCTTGGTAAGACAACCTCTATCTGAAGCTCCTGTAGATCTCTCAATAACTCGGGCTGCATCGTCAAGAAATAAGCCGTAGGCTTCCTGCTGAGCGCATCTGCAACAACATTCGCCTTTCCCGGATGATACTGCAGATCGATGTCAAAATCTACCATCAATTCAAGCCAATGCCTCTGCCTCATGTTAAGCTCCTTATGAGTATATACATACTTCAGACTTTTGTGATCTGTAAAGATGTCTACTTTCTCCCCATAAAGGTAGTGCCTCCAAATCTTCAATGCGAATATAACTGCTGCTAACTCCAGATCGTGTGTTGGGTAGTTCTTCTCGTGGACCTTCAACTGTCTCGACGCATAGGCAATAACTTTGCCATGTTGCATCAAAACACATCCCAATCCACTACCCGAAGCATCACTGTAAACAACAAAACCTCCTGACCCTGAAGGAAGAGTCAAGACAGGTGCCGTTGTTAATCTTCTCTTCAATTCTTCGAAGGCCTTCTGGCAGTCTTCTGTCCATATAAACTCCTGATCCTTACGTGTCAGCTTCGTCATCGGTTCTGCAATCCTCGAGAAATTTTTATAAACTTTCGGTAATATCCCGCAAGTCCGAGAAAACTTCTCACCTCTGCAACTGATGTGGGGGTAGGCCAAGTCTCTATTGCCGCAACTTTCTCTGGATCCACTGAAAGTCCTTCTCCTGAGATGATATGTTCCAAGAAAGGTACTTTGTCCATACAGAACTCATACTTACTGAGTTTGGCATATAACTTCTCCTATCTCAAGGTCTCTAACACGATTCTGAGATGCTCCTCGTGCTCTTCAGGGCTCTTGGAGTATATAAGAATGTCGTCAATGAACACCACCACGAATTTATCTAAGAACTGATGAAAGACTCTGTTTATTAAACTCATAAACACTGCTGGCACGTTGGTTAAACCAAACAGCATCACCAAGAACTCATAATGTCCATACTTGGTCCTGAAAGCTGTCTTCGGTATGTCTTCCATCCTTACTTTGATCTGATGATAGCCGGATCGAATGTCAATCTTCGAAAATACCCTTGCACCACTCAATTGGTCGAAGAGATCATCAATGCGTGGTAAGGGATACCTGTTCTTGATGGTCACAGCATTCAGTGCCCTATAGTCAATGCATAACCGTACTGTTCCATCCTTCTTTGGCACAAATAATATGGGTGCTCCCCAAGGTGAAATACTGGGCCGAATGAAATCCTTCTCCAGAAGATCATCAACCTGTTCTTTCAACTCCACTAACTCTTTAGGTGCCAGTCGATATACTGATGAAGTGATAGGCTCTGCTCCTGGAGTTAAGTCTATTGTGAATTCTATTTCCCGATCAGGCGGTAAACCTGGAAGATCATCGGGAAATACATCCACAAATTCTGATATGACTCTTGGGTAACCTGTCTCCCCTTCTTCAGATAGTACCCCAAGAGTAGGCTGAACTCCTTGCTCTACTGCTCCTCAAAGAAACTCGAATTCTGGATGTCCCGACGGTCTAAATATAACCCTTCCAAGCCGACAATCAAGAGTCGCATGGTACTGACTTAACCAGTCCATACCAAGTACAACATCATAGTCAGGCCTGGAAAAGATCAGAAATTGAGCTCACATTTCTCTCCCACAGACTACTACAGAACATGATCTACAGACGTCACTAATCGGAATAATTCTACCTCCCGTAAGAATTCTCTTCATCTTCGGAAGGGGTGCGGTAGCTACTCTATGGGTGGCTACAAAGCTAGCTGCTATAAATGAATGTGATGCTCCAGAATCAAATAATGCTACAGCTGGTAATGAAGCTACTAAAATAGTACCTGCGATGACCTCGCCTGCTGTAGCCTCTGGCTCAACAGCTAAGGTGAATGCCTGGCCTCTTCGCTGAGCTGGACCTCTCTGCTGCTGCTACTGCTGCTGAAATAGGGCTGCCTGTGGTACCAGTGGGGGTCTCTGCTGGTAGCCTACTGTAGCTGGTGGTCTGACTCCTTCAGCTCCTGTCTGCTGTGCTTCTACTGCTCCTGTAGCTGGTCGTGGTGCAGGCAAGGCCAGTCTTGGTGCTCCCTCTCTTAGTTTAGCGCAGTCTCTAGAAAAGTGCTGGTCTGATCCGCAAAGCAGGCATAGTCCCAACTTACGCTTGCACTCTCTCTCAATGTGTCCTACCTTGCTGCAGTGGTGACAGGTAGGAAGAGATATGGCCTTATGTGCTGCTCTCTCCGGTATACTCCTCTGGAATTATTTTGCAGAATCTCCAGGTGCTGTCTTGGTTGGTGCGGATGTGTTTGGCCTCTTCAGATTCGATTCCCTTCTAGTGACGCACTCCATGCGTCGTGCTGCTGCAAGGACCTCAGTATAAGATGTAGGTGCGACTGAGCCAATCAATCTCTGAAGCTCGAACTTTAGTCCATCAAAGAACTTTTCAGCTTTCTCTTCCTCTATCGAGATCAATGTTGGAGCGAAGTGACTTAGGCGTATAAACTCCGCGTTGTATTCTTCTACTGTCATACTGCCTTGGATGAGGCGGTTGAACTTGTCTCTGAGCTCTGATCGTGCAACTGCCGGAATGTACATCTCTTGGAAGAGTCTGGAGAACTCTTCCCAAGTGACTCGGTCCTGTCCTAGCCTCCTCTCTTCTGCTAGCCACCAGTGATGCGCATTATCGGTTAACTATATTCTGACTGCAGTCATCCACTTCTCTCTCGGTAGTTCAGCGGCTTCCAACTGATGCTGAATGTTAGTGAACCATTCATGAACTTCTGTTGGCCCTACTTTGCCAAAAAATGTACGAGGCTTGAGATGACGGAAATCGGTGATAGATCCCGTCGCTATTCGTCTCGTTGGCGGATTTGCCTGCTCCAATGCGGATACCAGGCTGGTCCTCAGATACTCTGCCTCCTGGCGATGGGCCTCTTGCTGAATTTGCTGCTGGGCCTGCATCATGGCATACATCATCTGGAATATCTGTTGCCCGTCCATGACTTGTCCGGGTGGGAAAACTGGCATCTGGGGAGTAAACTGTGGTGGAGGTGGGATGTCATCTCTCCGGAACCTTGGATTAGGTTGACCGGTCTGATCGCTCTGCGATGCTTGTCCTCCATCCCCTGGGGTCACTCCGTCTGTATATGTAACCACAGCATCGTGTGGCGTATCCAAAGGAATCTCGTCTCCATTCCTGGGATCCATTTATCTGCAACCAAAAGATAAACTGTAAGAAGGCACCAAGGAATCAACACAGGATGCAGTTCAAGTAACAATTTCGAGTTCGATATAGAGTTCACTAATGGTTTAAATAATGGATGAGATCCTACAATCTATCCTATCCTTAGGGCAGGCTGGTTCGATCCCTAAGTTGAAACCGAACTATTTAGTCGTAGACCTGTATGGGCCACCACAAAAACCATGTCACGCCCCAGTCCCAAAATGCCGAGGGACCGGACGCGTGGCAATGGCCAGCAGCACGCACCGATGGACAAATCCAATTTAATGGATCCACCCGGGCATACTTAAGCTATAAAATAACAAGTCTACGATAATTATGGCACAACTAATCTCATCCACACCAGAAATAAAACATGATCCACAGAATAAATAAAGAATGTAAATCATCAGCTAGTCTCAACAAAATGCTTCAGGGAACAACCCGATAAATATCTAATACAATGGTTCAACAGACCAGAAAGTAAATGACTGAAATAAATAATAAATACTGAGCATGAAACATGGATGCTCAGGAGAAGTCTTCGGCTAACACCTCATCTTCGGATGGCGGTACAGCTCCTGGATCAGCTCCTGCTCCGGTCCCGTATATCTCGGGATAGATCTCGTCCTCAAATCCTGGGGACATAATCCGGATCCAGGTCCTCAGGGGACATAGCAAGGTACAAGAAAGCTCATGCCAAAATAAATGCAGTACAGAAAATAAATGGAATAATAGGGCAAGTAAGTAACCATCTAAGTGAAAATGCAAGTGAGAGCAGCACGAGTACTCAGGCTGAGCCACTACAAGCTCTGTGTCCGGGAGCCGGTAGTGGTAATAACAAGTAATATGCCTAGCTCTGCTACGAGAGTCTACGGCCTCACAACAGTAGTAGTATATATATGAAACAGCCTGTAGCCTATGTGTCTCTCCCCACCCCATGTAACCACGTATATCATGACCATAACGTCTCATGTCCATGTCAAGCGGGATCATCACTAATGCAACAAGTCATATGTATCTATGAATATAGTATCTCTGTCAAGTCCTGTATCCTACACAGAATCACCACGAATATCTCGGGAATATCCTGTCTCATAAACAGTGTCAAGTGTCCTGGGTCATATGGTACTTGATCAGACAAGTACGAGAATAACAAGTGTCACGAAAGTCCATCTCTAAATGACAGTACCCAACACTGCGAACAGTGTTGGCACCTGACTGATAATCGGACGCTAAGTATGTCATACGGTCCTAGGTTGAGCATGCACAGGAACATAATAAAGCAAGAAAAAATATATATATATACTGCAAAATTTGGCAAGGTACACTTGCCTGATGTTGGAATATCAACAACTGTCCCTGTATCAGTGGATCCGGTAGGTACTACTCCAAAAGCTGTAATAAACATCACCAACAGTCTCAGAAGATGTCAAATAGCTAGAAATGCCTGTCCTTACGTCCAATTTGGACACAGGGGCAAAAAGGTCATTTTCGGGCCAAAGCGGAGTCCACATGTGGGCCACTTTGCACCGAAAAGCGGGTCTGGGTCAAAGGTCTCCAAATTCGTCAAACTCAGTGTCTACAAGTCAGAAACGATGATACGAACCCAACGGAACTTTCATAAATGGATTCCGATAAGCCGATCACAAAATCGCACATCGAGTGGAGCTTGTGGGGCCCACAATACATAATTTTGTCAACGTTCTCAGAATCGACCCAAACTTGGGTCACAGGACCAGCGTATTGCTACGAGTCCGATAGCGCAAGTTTTATCTCGATCCGACGTGTGTACACAAAGTTACAGCATTTTCCAGAAGGGTCGAATACGGGGTGTTGTTCGCGGATATGCGTTGATTTCGGGGTACACGCACCTCCGAATCGACTTCTGCGAAATCCCACATGACCGTATCAACGACGCGCACGGTTCGGTAAAGACCGCGTGCGACCAAGTCGTCCCGTTTGGCGGGGCGCCTCAGTTCCGGGGTAAAACAGGGCATTATTTTTCCTGTTTTTGGATCGCGGTGTGCGATCACCACAGGACGCGATGCACCGAGCGGGTTGTACGGGCACCGAGAGGGTCATACAGTCTACGTGTAGCAACTGACGGAAACTAAAATGGAGTTGCGAGGCGAGAGAAAACGATACCTGAACAGGGCTCCGTGAACGCTGAATTCCAAGTGTCCGAGCGTCAATTCCGTGTCCTGCGACCGAGTTGCTGTGTCCTGCGCTAGGGTTCAGATTGTGTCCGACGTCAACTGTTGTTCGTGTCCGGGGCGGCCGTGTCCGTGCTAGGGCAGTGGACGGCCGACGAGATGAATGGGGCGACGCTCGCGGGTGGCGGCGGAGATGGGTTCAGCCGCGGTGGAACCTGGCGTCCGGACGGTCGGTCGTGAGGTCGAGGGGTCGGCCAGTCGGGGTAGCTACCGATGCGGCAGAGTCTGCTGGAGAGAGGGGTCGGCTGAGATGAGAAGGTGAGTTAGGGTTGGCGGCGGCGGCTATACGAACATCGAGGAGAAATATATAGGTGGTGAACAGTGTTTCCGGCGGAGAGTTTAGGGTTTGGTCTGGTTCGGGTTTTGGGTCGGGTTTCATGGATCCGACCTGACCCGGCCCGCAACACTGGGTTGGTCTGGTTCAGTCAGCGGTTGGTTCAGGTTTGGTTCAACTCGGGTTTAAAATTCCAATAGTATTTAGGGTCTTAAACGCGTTTCCTGGATCCAATAAATTCACCGAAAAATACCACAGGACCGATTTTCCATTTTACCCCGCAAAATCTTAATTCCATAATATTTTAACACCATCTAGCAGCACTTAAAATTCTTTAACCCATAATTACCTTCGTTATAAATTCCAGAAAAATACCGAAAATACGGGAAAATTGTATTAAAATTTTCTCTAAAAATTTGGGTGTTTACACTAGTTGACCAGTATCATACTTGGCATAGCCCTGAGTTATGTTTTGTGTTGTGTTAGTGTAGCACTTGATGCAAATGTTGTATTTGATATGTCTTTAGGACTGTTGGTTCCTCCAGGCGACACTCTGGAACAGGACCTCGGTATTCACCAGCTAAGGACCCAAGGCGAGTACATTCTCTGATTAGCTTCTTGTTTATGATATCCCCTATGTTCATTGTATCTAGTGTAAATATCCATGCTCTTGACACGATGGTTACACGGATTGGTATATACGGATCTCGTCATGAGATGTTATTCCTTGTTCATGGTGTAGCTTGTACAAGTCTTGTTTCATTGATATCTTGTACATGTACAAACACTGATTTCCGGGGAGATTTGCTACCTCCTTAGGGAATCCCGTGCCATAGCGTACCATGGTTGGATCTACTATACCAGTCGGGGGTGGGGAGTATTTTAGTATAGATATGTGATCATACCCAACTCTACATGCATCATAGCTCACCCCATATCTCACGTCGGGTGCGGCCTGACCATTTACATACTTCATAGCTGTTACGTGTGATTAGCCTGACCTCTACATGCATCATAGCTAACCAACGGTTAGCCTGACCTTACATGAATTATAACTAATCATATATAACCAGCCTGATCAAGTTCCCAAGTCGATCACATGTTAATGCTAGTACTCACACACTTAGTCATAGTATTCTTATTCATTGACATATTATTCTTTTCCTGCATTTACTTACAGTATTTCCAGTATATCCTTTATTGTACATTTCCCGTACATATACATGCATCTTGTATATTTCCATCTATATACTGCTACATAGTTTATATAATTGATATATAACTGCTAATTAGAAATGTACTTTGCTTCTTCCTGACTGGAAATTTTTTTCCAGACTGTGACCTTAGTGGACTTGTTTATGACACACTTGGGGATTGGATGTTACTGATTTCAGGTATGACTATTTCTGTCGTTAGACTTGTCTTGTATTTCTTTGCTTGCCTTGATATCTCATCGTGCTTTAGTTTATGTGATTGAGTATTTCCAGCATTATTTTATGATATCCACGTCTCCTTATGGAGTTAGGCATTTATGTGAGATTGATTAGATTGTTACATGACCTAGACAACGTTCTACCGCCGATGTTGCGGCGTAGGCTGGATGTACCCACGCTCTCGTAACCCTATATCGGGTGCGGGTCATGACAGTACGTATGGAAAAGTGTAGGCTAGACATATGCTGACTTAATTCACCAATCGTCGTGACTGGCTAGTATATGCCACATATGCCCCCAGAAATATGGGCGCTCTGCAATCGTCCATCTCCAGGAGCATGGTATCCGAAGGTATAACGTCAAGGAGGAGGGTGTCCCATACACCTACTAGCTATCTTCCCCGCCCAATGCGGGTATACAAGTCGAATCCACAACGTGCATACCACGTAGCTATATGCCAATTCACAATTTTTTAGATATCCTTATTATGTGCTAAACCGTGATGTGTATCTCACGCACCGGTAGCTAATCGAGTACGTGAACTCGCATCCCAACATGAATTATTAATTGTGATGTGTATACATGTGTCAGGTCTAGGAGGATATTAGAATACCCTCGCATCTGTTGGTGAGTCTAATAATGTCTAATTCAGTTTATACTATGTATCAACCTATTCGTTGATTTCACCCGAGGCAATCTCAGGCGCACACAGTTTATGTATTTCTTTTGCAACAGAAATATATATATATATGCAACAATTTATAATTTAAACAGTAGAATTTGGCAAGGTATACTTGCCTGAGCAAGACTTTGTATAGTATACGTCCTGTGTGTAAGTTTTGGTGAAAGAAGTGGGATTAGAGTTTTGAAAAGTGTTGTAATATATATAGGGATAAGGAGGCGGTGGGGAAGCTTAGGGATTAAGAATTACTACTGCTGCTGCTTTCATCCTTTCATTGGTTTAGGTTTTGGTTGGTCTGCCATTGGTTTAGGTTTCGGGTGAGGTTAGTTTAGAAAGGCGGTGGGGAATGAGCCATACGAGGATTGTTTTACGCGCGGTGAAGGAATTATGCGGTGGAAGGGTTTTACGCTCAGAGGTTGCTTTACGCGTGGTTTTAAACTTTATGCGCGGAGGTTGTTTTACTACTACTGCTGCTGCTGTTTACGCGGGTAGGAGTATACGCAGGGTGATGAGCTACTGCTGATATTTTCTTACTCTACGCGGGGGTGAGTGAAAGGAAGAGTTTACGCGGGGTTATAGTTTTAACGGGTTGCGGGTTTGAGATCCAAATAGGAAATTATATTCTAATAAATTATATATATCTAAAAAATTACATTGGTACATACGGTTAAGTTAGCTACTGTCCAAAAAGTCTCCTACATGGAATAAATTAGGAAAAATTTATAATGGCTCCATAAATCCTCTAATTGCTGAAAACTTCTCAACAAAAATCTAATCTCCCTTTTTAGCTCATAATTAATACATTTTCAGGGTTAGAGTTTTACATTCTACCCAACTTATAAAAAATTTGTCCTCGAAATTAAAACTAAGTCACGGTAGCAAGTACGAATGGTAGAAGATATATAAATTAACATGGTAATTTCATACCTTGGTCTGTGAACAGGTTTGGATAACGTTTGCGTATGTCATCTTCTTACTCCTAAGTGGATTCTCCTGGTGCGCCATGCTTCCATGCTACACGGACCAAGGAAATAGATTGGTTTCTCAATACTTTCTCTCGATGATCAAGGATTTCCACGGGTTTCTCTTGATATGATAAGCTTGGCCCAATGATGATTTCTGAATAGTCGAGGACATGACTGTTGTCGGCCACATACCGCCTGAGTTGTGACACATGTAATACGTCATATACTCCCTCAAGTGAAGGTGGTAGCGCAAGTCGGTATGCCACTTCTCCCACTCTCTCTAATACGTTAAATGATCCAATATATCTTGGACTTAATTTACCGCGCCCTCCGAATCAAATGGTGCCTCTGGTGGGTGATATCCTCAAGAATACATGATCGCCCTCTTTATACTCCAAGAGACGACGATGAAGATCTGCCCATTGTTTTTGCCTGTCTTGCGCTGCTCGAAAGTGTCCTTGGATTTTCTTTACCTTCTCCACTGTGCGAACAATTAATTCTGGTCCTAGAATCTGTCTTTCACCCACATCGCTCTAACATACTGGGGAACGACACTTTCTTCCATACAATGCTTCATAGGGAGCCATTTGAATGCTCGCTTGATAGCTATTGTTGTAGGAAAACTCGACCAAATACAAATGGTCTTCCCATGATCCACTGAAATCAAGCATGCACGCCCTTAACATATCTTCCAGTGTCTGAATGGTGCGCTCAGACTGTCCATCTGTTTGCAGATGATACGATGTGCTAAACTTTAGGCGGGTACTAAGACTCTCTTGCATACTTTGCCAAAAGTAAGATGTGAACCTTGTATCCCTGTCAGACACGATACTAACTGGTACTCCGTGCAGTCGTACAATATCTCCCATGTACATGTCTGCTAAGTCCTCTGTGGATTGCCCATGTCAATACCACAATTTTTAGGAAAGGGTATTTTAGTAATTTCCTATTTAAATAAATATTGTGCATGGTAAATAATTTTTGTTGTATTATTTAATTATTGTTGGATGTTATTTAATTATTTTGGACTTATTTTAGTGGACCCAACTAGTATAGTTTGGACCCATGGACTAACATGAATTAAATAGTTAGATTTGGCCAATTTAGAAAGCCCATGGTTAAGGAGATGGCTTAAATTAATTAAGTGATTAGACTAGAAGCTTCCTTCCTTAATTATTTCTTAATGAGAGGCCCCAAGGGGTACATTGGACATTTTACAATTGCTTGGGAGAGGGGCAAGGCCGGCCTATTAAAAGAGGAGGAGAATTTCTCTCTCCTCTCATTCTCATTCCAAATCTAGATCTAGAATTTCCCACTCCCAAATTCCTTTCATTCCCATTCCAATTCCCTACCAAATTCATTCCAAATTCTTCCCAATTCACCATTAGAGAAGGAGGAAGCAAGGATCTAGAAGAAGGAAGCAAGGATCTACAAAGAGGAGCAAGGATCTACAATTTGGAAGCAAGTTCTTCTCAATTGGAGATTTCATTGGGAATCCATCTCCCAATAGGTATAATTCAGATTTTTCCTATTTAAATAGCTTCTAAATCTGAGATTTAATCATGTAAAATTAACCCATATGTATGTACTACTCATAGGACTTTGTTTTATGTTCATAGGAGACCCATGGAGAAAGTGATGTTGCTTTTTGTGTCAATTTTGTTGGAATTTCGAATTTACATTTTGTTGTGTGTGTCAATTGATCATATAGATCAATTGGGCATGTGCTTATGTGTTTGGGGCTTGTGTCGTATCCATATTTGGGTACATGTGGTTCGTATCCCAACTATTTGGTGATACGTGTCATTTTGGGGGTTTTCTCCGACACGGGGCTTTGAACATGTCGTATTTTGACACGGACACATAGATCTACTTTTGACACTTTGATTTATTCATAAATATTATTTGTGATTTATTTGTATCCTTCGGGGTACAATTGGTTGTGTGTTGGACTCGTGTCACATGCGTATCCTAGATCTAGTGGGATACGGTGTGATACTCTCCAATTGTATAGATTTTTGAATAGATCTAATTATGTATGGTTTAAATTCTTCAATTATAATTAGTAAGTATATATAGATATTATATATTATTTTAGTATATTTATTATGGTATTTATTGTAGCATAGATCTATATTTCTATGTGTTCTAATGTGATGTATAAATATATGTATGTAGCTTTCTTGTATGCAAATATATATGTACTTATGTTAATAACATAAATTATACATAAATGTTTTATAAAATATATTTATGTGTTTAAATGTGTAATTATATTAGTTATAATTATTATATATTTAATTGTTAATTTACTGAATGTATTTTTATGTGTGCTTCTAGCCATGTAAAATACGTACATATGTGCATGTGTTTGGTATTTTAATTTTGTAAGTTTATATGTATGTATATATAAGTATATAGTTATTAAATTGTTTATATATATATATATGCATTTTGATTTATATACGTATATATATAGGTGTTTTTGTGAGGTATAATACTAATAATAATATATTATTTTATTTGTATAAATATTGGTTTGTATATACATTATTTAGAGTGTGCATTATTTGTATTATTAGTATTCTTGTGTGGATATCTTTTGGGATCTAATTTTGATTTCTAAATTGTTGTATTTTATTTTCTATATTATTTATATAGATTTCTTGTGAGGTTGACCTTGGTTTGACCATGTTTGACTTTAGTTGACTTTAGAGTTGACCATAGTTGACTTTTGACTTAGAATTGATTTATTGACCTAGAAGTTGACTAGTTTGACTTGTTCTCTTTCCGGGATCTTGTATTAATGTGGTATTCCATATCTAGGTCTTCGAGGCACCGAGTCAGACATCTGTGAGACTTTTCATTGGACTTCAGGCGAGTACATTCTCTGATAGTTTCTCATTTATGATCTATGTTCGTTGTATCTAGTGTAGATATACATGTTTCTCTTGACACTATGGTTACACGGATTGGTATATCTGGATCTCGTCATGAGATGTTATTCCTTGGTATATGGTGTATATGGTGCAAGTATTATTTTATTGGTTATCTTGTACATGTACAGACACCGATTTTTGGGAGGAGTCGCTCTCTTCTTGGGGAATCTAGTGCCATAGCATACCGTGGTTGGATCTATTATACCAGTTGGGGATGGGGAGTATTAGTATAGATATGTGATCAAATCCCTATTGAATAAAGTATTGGTAAGCGAATAGTGTTAATCATGCACCGCACGTATGATTAGCCAGGCCGCATTGTATCTTGCCCAAGCCGATCATATGTTAAGCTAATACTCACACACTTAGTCATTAGTATTATTGTTTCATTGGCATATTGTTCATTATTGTATTTCTTTCCAGTATTTCCTTATTGTCTATATATCTCTTGTATCTATTTTGTGCATCTTGTTTATCCACAGCTATTTACTGTTACATAGTTTTTATCATGGATTAGAACTGCTGTTAGAGTTGTACTCTGCTCCTTTCCTGACTGGATATATTTTTCCAAATGACACTGAGGAGTACCCTACCTATTATGGACCCCAGGATGTTGTGGGTTTAGATTCGGAGACCCTGGCTCAAGAGGGACTTATCCCAACTGAGACAGTTGACCCTGGAGTGTAGCTTGTAGTATGATGGTATTCTTTTGTACTGGATTTGTCTCCAGCTTATTTTTGTTACTCTTCAGACTCATTGATGTATTATTTTAAACTCATGAGTTGATGACTATTCTATTCTTATCTGATCCGTGTTCATTCTATCTTAGTTCTGTGATTGAGTATACTATCTTTTGGTGGTTCATTATATTAGATAGACTTTCTAGACAGCGTTCTACCGCCGATTCTGCGGCGTAGGCTGGGCGTTGTTTCCGACTAGTACCCTTACCCCGGGTGCGGGTCGTGACACGTTTTTGGTGGTGGTCCATGCAGGTCTAGCTTCACAAGTATGTGATGTCGTGGTAGTGCGACAACTTAGTTGTACTACTGCGAGCCTGCAATAGGATATAAGAAATAGGCTGAGATACTCAATCACATCTAGGAAAATTCTTTTAATTCAACTATTCTCCTTTGACATTGATACTTGATCCCTTAAACTGTCCTTTCCTTGATGTCTTACATCATGTGCCATATTGATTCTCATTCCATCTTTTTATGAGACATACTCGGAGATACTTGCGGAGGCACGCAAGGTTGAGCGGGATCTGGGTTTGAAGACCAAGAGAGACCGTGATTCTTTTCTGGGGGCCAACGGCAGTGCAGTATCTGCCAAACGTCCTAATTTCCAGTCCAGACCTTTCCAGCAGCCACAGCAGAACCAGACTCTAGCTAGAGCGCCTTTTCACCAGGCACCTCAGCAGCAGAGACAGTTACAGCAAGCTCCATACAACTTCTGCAAGAAGCCTGGCCACATCTGGGAAGTTTGCAGGAGGAGGCTAGGAGTTTGTTTGTATTGTGGTACTGAAGGGCATCAATCAAGGGAGTGTCCTCGTCGTGCAGTTCAGGGAGCAGCTCCAGCTCCGAGGACACAGACGAGACCACCTGCAGCACAGCCGAGGGGATCGCTTCCGACACAGCAATAATGTTTTATCCAGCATCAACAGCAGGGGGGTGCTCGACAGGGACGAGCGTTTGCTATGACCGTCGAAGAGGAGGAACCCACCGGAGATGTCATCGCAGGTTCTATTCTTCTTGATTCCATTCCAGCTTTAGCTTTGTTTGATAGTGGTGCTTCCCATAGTTTTGTATCTGTTTCTTTTGCTCTGAAGCATGGTTTGGTAGCTGAGTCTTTGCTTAGGACTTGCAAGATCATGACCGGGGGAGGCATTATCCTGGTTAATGATATTTGCAAGGATCGAAGAGTTACTCCGGGAGGCCGGGAGTTGAGTGCGTGTCTACTTGTAATGCCACTTCCAAGTTATGACATTGTACTTGGGATGGATTGGTTGAGTAGGCACCGTGCTAGCATAGACTTTAGAGGAGGTAGAGTTTTGTTTGGTTCGCCAGGAGAGCCAGAGTTCGAGTTTGCTAGAGGAGCTGCAGAGCAGGGCGAAGGCATTATTTATGGAGCTATGGTGGAAGATAAGGAGTTGCCGCATCCGTAGATAGCAGAATTCTTGGACGTGTTTCCTGAGGAATTGCCAGGATTGCCACCAGATCGAGATGTTGAATTTTCTATAGACTTGGTGCCAGGTGCAGAACCAATTTTGTAGCATGTCTATAGAGTAAACAACAGCGAGCTGGTCGAGTTGAAGAAGCAGGTGGACGAATTACAGGATTAGGGGTTTATCAGATAGAGTTCTTCACCATGGGGAGCCCCGGTATTGTTTGTACCGAAGAAGGATGGATCGGTGCGTATGTGCATTGATTACAGGGCTTTGAATAATCTCACTATCAAGAATAAGTATCCTTTGCTACGGATTGATGATCTGTTTGATCAGTTGAGTGGTGCGAAGGTATTTTCTAAGATAGATTTGAGATCAGGCTACCATCAGGTGAAGGTGAAGCCAGAGGACATACCTAAGACTGCTTTTAGAACTCGGTATGGTCAGTACGAGTTTATGGTGATGCCGTTTGGTTTGACTAATGCACCAGCAGTATTTATGAACTTGATGAACAAGGTGTTCCACCAGTACCTTGATAAGTTCGTGGTGGTGTTCATCGACGACATACTCATATACTCGAGGACACCGGAGGAGCATGAGGAGCATTTGAGGATTGTGTTGGATGTGCTGAGGAAGGAGAAGCTTTATGGGAAGTTGTCCAAGTGTGAGTTTTTCTTGGACAAGGTAGAATTCTTGGGGCATGTTGTGACTGGTGATGGTATTTCAGTAGATCCAAAGAAGATTTCAGCAGTGGAATCTTGGAAGACTCCGAGTTCGGTAGCAGAGATCAGGAGTTTCTTGGGATTGGCAGGCTACTACAGGAAGTTTGTGCAAGATTTTTCGAGGATTGCCGAGCCGATGACCAGACTCACAAGGAAGGATGTGGAGTTTGTTTGGACGGAGGATTGCCAGGTTGCTTTTGAAGAGTTGAAGAAGAGGTTGACATCTGCTCCTATTTTGACGTTGCCATCAGGGTTCGGAGGTTTCCCTATTTATAGTGATGCATCGGGGAAGGGTTTAGGTTGTGTTCTTCAGCAGCATGGGAAAGTGATTGCCTATGCATCCAGGCAATTGCGTCCTCATGAAAAGAACTATCCTACCCATGATTTGGAGTTGGCAGCCGTCATCTTCGCTCTGAAGTTGTGGAAACATTATTTGTACGGAGAGCGTGTGGAGATCTTCACAGACCACAAAAGCTTGAAGTACGTTTTCACGCAGAAGGAGTTGAACATGAGGCAGCATCGGTGGTTGGAACTGATGAAGGATTTTGATATCTCTTTGCAATATCATCCTGGGAAAGCCAATGTAGTTGCCGATGCTTTAAGCAGGTATCCGGTAGCTATGTTCTTAACGCAGGATCGATATTTGTTGGAGGACTTGGAGAGCTTGGGCATTGAGGTGATTGTTCCTGGTGGTGCTATGCAGATGTGGGGATTGCAGATACACTCAGATTTGATGGACAGGATTAAGGCAGCACAGTATGATGATGTATCTTTGAGGAGTATCAGAGCTTAGGTGAGAGCAGGATTGGAGGATGATTTCACTATTGCAGAGGATGGATCTTTGAGGCATGGAGTTAGATTGTGTGTGCCTAGTGGGGAGTTGCGAGAGGAGGTATTGCAGGAAGCGCATCGCTCTCAGTATTCCATACATCCAGGTGCTAACAAGATGTATCGGGATATGCGAGAGAGTGTGTGGTGGTATGGCATGAAGAGGGAAGTGGCACAGTTTGTATCCAGATGCTTAGTGTGCCAGCAGGTGAAAGCCGAGAGGCAGAGGCCAGGAGGGTTCCTTCAGCCATTACCCATTACAGAGTGGAAGTGGGAACACATTACTATGGATTTTATGTCCGGACTTCCACGATCTCCAGGAGGGAAAGACGCGATTTGGGTCATTGTTGATAGGTTAACCAAGTCGGCCCACTTTTTGCTTTTCAAGGTGGGTTTGTCTACGGAGAAGCTGACAGAGATATATGTGAGGTAGATCGTTAGGATACATGAAGTTTCCGTCAGCATAGTCTCAGATCGGGATAGTCGTTTCACTTCTCATTTCTGGAGGAGTTTGCAGGAGAGTTTGGGCACTCAGCTCAAGTTCAGTACTGCATATCATCCCCAGACAGATGGGCAGTCTGAGGATATGTTGCGCACTTGTGTACTAGATTTTGGGGGTTCTTGGGAGGACCATCTCCATTTGGTAGAGTTTGCTTACAACAACAGTTACCAGGCCAGTATAGTGATGTCACCTTTTGAAGCTCTATATGGTCGGAGGTGTCGTACTTCTTTGTCTTGGGACGATGTTGGAGAGAGAGTTTTGCTTGGGCCAGAGATGGTTATGGATGCAGCGGAGAAGGTTCAGTTGATCAGAGACAGACTTCGAGTGGCGCAGGACAGACAGCGGCATTGGACCGATAGCCATCGGAGACTTTGGAGTTTGAGGTATAGTTAAATTTTTATTTGTGCTTGTTCTTGTTTGTTATAGATTAAGTTCTTAAGATGGTGTTTTGTTCTAGGTGGGTGGTTTGGTGTTTCTGAGGATTTCTCCGACACGAGGCACGATTCGCTTCGGTGGAGGCGGAAAGCTTAGTCCGCGATTCATTGGACCTTTCACTATTCTAGAGAGGGTCGGTGTAGTTGCTTATAGACTAGACTTGCCACCTGCATTGGAGAGAGTGCACAACGTGTTTCATGTGTCACAGTTGAGACGATACGTGGCAGATCCTAGTCATGTATTGGATCACTCGGAGATAGAGGTGGGCCCTACTCTTAGCTATCCAGAGCAGCCAGTTGAGATTCTGGATTGGAGAGAGAAGGTGCTGAGGAACCAGACTATTCCTTTGGTGCGCGTTGCATGGAGGCATCACTCTCCAGGGGAGTCTACCTGGGAGAGAGAGGATGACATGCGAGAGCGTTATCCATATTTGTTTGTACCTTGAGGTATGTTATTTTCTAGTTATGTTCTGTTCATTAGTTAATTGTGATTCTTTAGTTCTGTTCTGTGATTTTCTGGGGGTAGTTTTCATCTTTAAATTTCGAGGACGAAATTATTTTAAGGAGAGTAGACTTGTCACTACCACAATTTTTAGGAAAGGGTATTTTAGTAATTTCCTATTTAAATAAATATTGTGCATGGTAAATAATTTTTGTTGTATTATTTAATTATTGTTGGATGTTATTTAATTATTTTGGACTTATTTTAGTGGACCTAACTAGTGTAGTTTGGACCCATGGACCAACATGAATTAAATAGTTAGATTTGGCCCATTTAGAAAGCCCACGGTTAAGGAGATGGATTAAATTAATTAAGTGATTAGACTAGAAGCTTCCTTCCTTAATTATTTCTTCATGAGAGGCCCCAAGGGGTACATTGGACATTTTACAATTGCTTGGGAGAGGGGCAAGGCTGGCCTATTAAAAGAGGGGGGGAATTTCTCTCTCCTCTCATTCTCATTCCAAATCTAGATCTAGAATTTCCCACTCCCAAATTCCTTTCATTCCCATTCCAATTCCCTACCAAATTCATTCCAAATTCTTTCCAATTCACCATTAGAGAAGGAGGAAGCAAGGATCAAAAAGAAGGAAGCAAGGATCTACAAAGAGGAGCAAGGATCTACAATTTGGAAGGAAGTTCTTCTCAATTGGAGGTTTCATTGGGAATCCATCTCCCAATAGGTATAATTCAGATTTTTCCTATTTAAATAGCTTCTAAATCTGAGATTTAATCATGTAAAATCAACCCATATGTATGTACTACCCATAGGACTTTGTTTTATGTTCATAGGAGACCCATGGAGAAAGTTATGTTGCTTTTTGTGTTAATTTTGTTAGAATTCCGAATTTACATTTTGTTGTGTGTGTCAATTGATCCTATAGATCAATTGGGCATGTGCTTATGTGTTTGGGGCTTGTGTCGTGTCAATATTTGGGTACATGTGGTTCGTATCCCAACTATTTGGTGATACGTGTCATTTTGGGGGTTTTCTCCGACACGGGGCTTTGAACATGTCGTATTTTGACACGGACACATAGATCTACTTTTGACACTTTGATTTATTCATAAATATTATTTGTGATTTGTTTGTATCCTTCGAGGTGCAATTGGTTGTGTGTTGGACTCGTGTCACATGCGTATCCTAGATCTAGTGGGATACGGTGTGATACTCTCCAATTGTGTGGATTTTTGAATAGATCTAATTATGTTGGTTTAAATTCTTCAATTATAATTAGTAAATATATATAGATATTATATATTATTTTAGTGTATTTATTATGGTATTTATTGTAGCATAGATCTATATTTCTATGTGTTCTAATGTGATGTATAAATATATGTATGTAGCTTTCTTGCATGCAAATATATATGTACTTATGTTAATAACATAAATTATACATAAATATTTTATAAAATATATTTATGTGTTTAAATGTGTAATTATATTATTTATAATTATTATATATTTAATTGTTAATTTAATGAATGTATTTTTATGTGTGCTTCTAGCCATGTAAAATACGTACATATGTGCATGTGTTTGGTATTTTAATTTTGTAAGTTTATATGTATGTATATATAAGTATATAGTTATTAAATTGTTTATATATATATATATGCATTTTGATTTATATATGTATATATCTAGGTGTTTTTGTGAGGTATAATACTAATAATAATATATTATTTTATTTGTATAAATATTGGTTTGTATATACATTATTTAAAGTGTATATTATTTGTATTATTAGTATTCTTGTGTGGGTATCTTTTGGGATCTAATTTTGATTCCTAAATTATTGTATTTTATTTTCTATATTATTTATATAGATTTCTTGTGAGGTTGACCTTGGTTTGACCATGTTTGACTTTAGTTGACTTTAGAGTTGACCATAGTTGACTTTTGACTTAGAATTGATTTATTGACCTAGAAGTTGACTAGTTTGACTTGTTCTCTTTCTGGGACCTTGTATTAATGTGGTATTCCATATCTAGGTCTTCGAGGCACCGAGTCAGACATCTGTGAGACTTTTCATTGGACTTCAGGCGAGTACATTCTCTGATAGTTTCTCATTTATGATATCCTCTATGTTCGTTGTATCTAGTGTAGATATACATGTTTCTCTTGACACTATGGTTACACGGATTGGTATATCTGGATCTCGTCATGAGATGTTATTCCTTGGTATATGGTGTATATGTTGCAAGTATTGTTTTATTGGTTATCTTGTACATGTACAGACACCAATTTTCGGGAGGAGTTGCTCTCTTCTTGGGGAATCTAGTGCCATAGCATACCGTGGTTGGATTTATTATACCAGTTGGGGGTGGAGAGTATTAGTATAGATATGTGATCAAATCCCTATTGAATAAAGTATTGGTAAGCGAATAGTGTTAATCATGCACCGCACGTATGATTAGCCAGGCCGCATTGTATCTTGCCCAAGCCGATCACATGTTAAGCTAATACTCACACACTTAGTCATTAGTATTATTGTTTCATTGGCATATTGTTCATTATTGTATTTCTTTCCAGTATTTCCTTATTGTCTATATATCTCTTGTATCTATTTTGTGCATCTTGTTTATCCACAGCTATTTACTGTTACATAGTTTTTATCATGGATTAGAACTGCTATTAGAGTTGTACTCTGCTCCTTTCCTGACTGGATATATTTTTCCAGATGACACTGAGGAGTACCCTACCTATTATGGACCCCAGGATGTTGTGGGTTTAGATTCGGAGACCCTGGCTCAAGAGGGACTTATCCCAACTGAGACAGTTGACCCTGGAGTGTAGCTTGTAGTATGATGGTATTATTTTGTACTGGATTTGTCTTCAGCTTATTTTTGTTACTCTTCAGACTCATTGATGTATTATTTTAAACTCATGAGTTGATGACTATTCTATTCTTATCTGATCCGTGTTCATTCTATCATAGTTCTGTGATTGAGTATACTATCTTTTGGTGGTTCATTATATTAGATAGACTTTCTAGACAGCGTTCTACCGCCGATTCTGCGTCATAGGCTGGGCGTTATTTTCGATTAGTACCCTTACCCCGGGTGCGGGTCGTGACAGCCCAACTCTGAAGGGTAAAAAGTGGGCAGCCTTGGTGAGACGATCTACGATCACCCATACTGCATTTCGACTACTAGGACTCCTTGGAAAACCTGTAACAAAGTCCATAGTGATATGCTCCCATTTCTACTCTAGTATAGGGAGTGGTTGAAGCAATCCTGCAGATCACTGATGCTCAGCCTTGACTTGCTGACACACCAGGCACTTGGCCACAAAGCGTGCTATTTCTCTCTTCATTCCATACCACCAATAGTATTGTCTCAGGTCTCTGTACATCTTCGTGCCTCCTGGATGAATAGAGTATGTTGAACTATGTGCTTCTGACATCAGCTCTTGACGAAGTTCTCCATTCGGGACATAGAGACGATCACCACATCTTAAAGTCCCGTCCTCGTATATGCGTAATCCTGTCTGGATTCTGGCCTCTGTCCTTTGTCGAAGCCTCTGGAATCTGGCATCTGTTGGTAGGGCAGCCTTGATCCTTTTGACTAATGTTGATTGGAACTGATAACTTGACAACAGGCCGTCAGTTCCTGGCATAATGACTTTTATACCTAGCTGTTCTAGATCTTTCAACAGATGTTGTTGGGTAGTCAAGAAGAAGGCCAGGAGTCTTCTGCTCAACGCGTCAGCTACTACGTTGGCCTTTTCTGGATGGTATTGCAGCTCAATCTCAAAGTCTGACATCACCTCGAGCCAACGTCTTTGTCGCAGATTCAAGCCCTTCTTGGTGTAGACGTACTTTAGACTTTTGTGATCAGTGAATATTTCTACTCTTTCTCCGTATAGATAGTGTCTCCAAAGCTTCAAGGCAAAGATGATTGCCGCGAGCTCTAGGTCGTAAGTGGGGTAATTCTTCTCATGGGTCCTTAGTTGTCTAGAGGCGTAGGCTACAACCTTCCCATGTTGCATCAAGACGCAACCTAAACCTTTTCTGGATGCATCACTGTAGATCACGAATCCTCCGGATCCTGAAGGTATGGTCAAGATAGGTGCCGTAGTCAACTGCTTTTTTAGCTCGTCGAATGCTATCTGAAACTCTTCTGACCATATGAACTCCTGCTCCTTGCGGGTCAAGCGAGTCATCGACTCCGCGATCCTTGTAAATTTTCCTACGAACCTCCGGTAATATCCGGCAAGTCCTAGGAAACTCCTCACTTCTGAGATGTTAGTAGGGGTCGGCCATGTTTCTACTGACAAAATCTTCGCTGGATCTACCGAAATGCCATCTCCTGAGATAACGTGTCCAAGAAAAGCGATACGATCTAGGAAAAACTCGCATTTGCTCAGCTTTTCATAAAGCTTCTCACGTCTTAGTATCTCTAACACTGGCCTCAAGTGCTCTCCGTGCTCCTCGTGGTTCTTTGAATATACCAAGATGTCGTCGATGAAGACTACCACGAACCGGTCCAGATACTGATGGAATATTCTGTTCATTAGGTTCATAAATACGGCAGGTGCATTTGTCAATCCAAAAGGCATTACTAAGAACTCGTAGTGACCATAACGAGTCATGAATGCTGTTTTTGGAATGTCTTCTCTTCGCACCTTTACCTGATGATAGCCTGATCTCAAATCTATCTTTGAGAACACTACTGCTCCTGTTAGTTGGTCGAACAGATCATCAATTCGCGGCAGGGGTACTTGTTTTTTATTGTCAAAGCATTAAGGGCTTTGTAATCAATGCACATACGAAATGTCCCATCCTTCTTTGGTACAAACAGCACTGGTGCTCCCCAGGGTGATGCACTAGGACGAACAAATCCCTTTATCTGCAACTCCTCTAATTGTAGCTTCAGATCATCTAGCTCCTTCTTTGCTAACCGGTACATATTTGAATATACCGGTGCTGCTCCGGGCACTAACTCAATAATGAACTCTACCTCTCTATCAGGCGGTAGGCCTGGCAACTCCTCTGGAAATACATCCTTTAATTCTGCAACAATAGCTGGTGGAGCTGTCTCTATAACCATGTAAGCTCTAGGTGTCTGGCCTACTCCTTGCTCGATGGTGCCCCGCATGTACTCGAACTCCGGATGATCTGGCGGTCTAAAAATGATTCTACCCTTCCGACAGTCTAGTATAGCATTGTACTGGCTTAACCAGTCCATGTCTAAGACAACGTCGAAGTTTGGCATTGGGAGTACTAAAAATCGAGCTTTCATCTCCCTACTACACACGACTACGGAGCACGTTCTAATAGTGCTGGTAACTGGTACGATGCCTCCTTCGGTAAGAATCTTTCAACTCTTAGGCAAGGAAAAAGTAGCTACTCTATGCATGGCTACAAACTAGACATAAAAGATAGCGTAGCGCCAGAATCAAATAATGCAGTTGCAGGTATTGTTGTAACTAAAACGGTACCTGTGATAGTTTTCCCTTCTGGTTCCTCCGCAATTGCTGCTAGTGCAAAGGCCTGTCCGTGCCTCTATCCTTTTCCCTGCTGCCTGGCTCGGTCAAACTGAGCCTCTTATGGGGCCAAGGGTGGTCCCTTCTGAAATCCTCTGGATGTTAGGGGATGCTGACCTCCAATCGGGAGTAGTATCCTCTGGACTGGTGCTGTTGGCCCTTGTCCGTTCTGGGGTGTTGCCTCCCTGCGTTGTGGGCAGTCTCTGGCCAGGTGTTGACTTGCTCCACATATCATGCACAGTCCATGCTTCTTCCGACAGTCTATGGCGAAGTGTCCCTTCTTGCCACAATGATGACAAGTCGGAAGCTCCTTCTGCTGATATGGCACTGTCCTTTGTTCCTGCATTCCTGGACGATGGATTGGCCCTCCTACTCTGGGCTGGGCTTTGGCTGGTATGGTCGTGCTAGAGCGCCTCGCTTCTTTGTCAATGACCTCCTGGATTCTTGCCTCTGAAAGAACCTCCTCATAAGCGATCCTGGACTGCGTGGTGTTGTAGCTCGGGGGTAAGGCCGTGATGGAACCTACTGGCCTTTTCTAGCTCATTAGGTATCAGGATGGCACCAAATTGACTAAGTCGACTAAACTCTGTGTCGTAGGCATCTACAGTCATAGTTCTTTGTTCCAGGTATAGGAACTGGGAGTATAGAGCATTCTTGACCGTAGCCGAGAAATACTTCGCATTGAAGTACACTAAGAATTGCTCCCACGTCTGGTTCTTGCCGACGCCGCGCTCTATGGAGTCCCACCAGTGATGGGCGTTGCCTTTGAGTTGGGCCCTCACCACGGTCATCCAACGATCTAGATGCAGCTGTGAACCTTCCAGTAGCATCTCCGTGTTAGAGACCCAATATGATATCTCCTCCGGAGTCTCGCTGCCCGAAAAGGTTCCTGGGCCCATTTGACGAAAACCTCGGACAATACCAGTTGGTTGGACTGGTGCAGGTGCTGGATTACATGTTCTTTCAAGAGCTGTCATCAAGCTCTGCCTTAAGGTCTCAGTCTGATGCCATTGTACCTGCATCATGGCTTGGAAGAATTGGAACATTTGTGGTTGTCCCTCTAGTTGTGGCATCAGGGCTGGAAAGGGTAGAGGTGGAGGCAAAGAAGTATCTGCCTGCTGTGTTGGTGCCGGGGAGGTCTGTCCTTCTTCCTGAGCTAGTGTAGCTCCCTGAGTAGGACCATTGTGGAGGTATGGTGGATAAACTGGTGTTTGTCTCGGGGACTAGTCTCTCGGGGTAGTCGGGGTTTTATTGACATCAGGCGAGAAGTCTGTTGCCTGATTAATCCTATCATCGGTGTGTCCACTGGGTATGTCCATATTTTTGAGGGAAATAAAACAAACAGGATGCAAGCATTTAATAGAATATTATCGTAAAAACAGGATTTCAAGGTTGTTTGCGTAAAATAAAGATTCAAAGAAGTTGGGCGTAATTTTAAGACTTCACAGCTGTCCGCATAAAATCGAGATTCTAGATAGTCTGCGTAAAGTAAGGATTCGAGACTGTCTGCGTAAAGCAGAGATAGAGATTTTGAAATTGTCTGCGTAACACAGAGTTTCAAGCTGTCTTGCGTAAAGTAGAGATATACTATCTGGTGTAAATCGTGACTTCAGAGCTATCTGCGTAAAAGTCTGTTATACCTTCCTGCGTAAAGTCTGTGTGCGTAAGGTTTGCTTGCGTAGAATCTAACATACGTTGTTTTTATTGCAGCGTAATGTTTGTACGAGAAACTCTTTGTATTCCTTGGATGAATTTGTTAGATAATTCAGTGAACCTGACATCTGATAAAAAGTACTACACGATAACCGAGAGGGTGGTTGTGATAATATTTCTGCACAGAGACCCAGTTTGTGGTTTAGTGACATATTTGATACACCATTTAAGGAAGGATTGAGTCTTCTGAATATGCTGTCTATTGTAATGAGCTTTTACGCTCAAGATAAGACAAAACCTTCATGTTACGTAAAAAGTTGCTTCTTGCGCAGGGCTCGAGGCATATCTCTGCATTTAATGCACGAGATTTTCCTTTGTCATGACTAGAAAAGCTAAAATTATGACAAATACGCTTATATCACCAACCTTGTGGTTTTATGCCTAATTAGGTTACTCTACGCTGTTTATCACGTTTACGTTGGAGTAGTTTCCTACATGGTTTGCATGACAGGTCATACGCATGATTTAGGAAGACTATGGAAATAAGGTCAGCAGTTGTCATAACCGTAGTGTAAAGTTGGCAGTCTTCTAAAGAATTTGGCTTTTATGCTAACAGAACAGTTTATTGGCTTTTACGCTAACAATAGTCAATTGGTTGATCTATATAAATAGATGCCCCTAGTCACAGCTTAAAGGGTTTCTGGCGTAATATTCTGTTTTATTCCAAACAGAGGATAGGTTGAAGGGGAGAATGAGGTTTTAGTTAATTGCGGATGAGATCCTTATGCTCTATTCCTATACGTAGGCTTGTTTGGTACAGTTATGTAACCAAGATAATATATTCTTGACCTGCATGGGCCACCACTAAAAACATGTCACGTCCCAGTCCCAAAATACGTAGGACTAGGTACACGTAACACGCCCAGCCGTATGTATACGAACTCCAATATATGGAAGCCATATACATACGTACGCTGTACATGAATATTCAAATCCACCAGTGGTAATATACTGTCACAACAAGTCACATATAATATATATCTCATCCACAAACATCAAGGAAAACTGTAAGTGCTGGAATAAGCGCTGAGTCTGAAATGACATAGTACAAGCCAGATATGTCTGGTGGGAACAAACCCACTACAAAACTGAAATAAGAGTGCTGGAAATAACATGGCTAGAGTATCGGCTATCTAGATAAAGAGGCTCCAGCTCTAGGTAGCAAGTCTACCCAAAATCAGAGGAACTCAGATGGCAGCACCTCTAACTCCTCCTCGGAAATGTACCTCGTCTCCTGCCCAGGTCCGTATACTGTGGGATAGTACGCCTCATCTAAATCTGGAAGGGAACCAGGTCCTCAGTAGGACCTAACAAGATACATAAAAGCATGCCATATATAAATACTAAATAAAGTAAATAAGGGTGAGCTAACCATCTAAGTGAATGCAATGTAAAGACCTCATAGTACGTATGGGAAAGTGTAGGCTAGACATATGCTGACTTAATTCACCAATCGTCGTGACTGGCTAGTATATGCCACATATGCCCCCAGAAACATGGGCGCTCTGCAATCGTCCATCTCCGAGGAGCATGGTATCCGAAGGTATAACGTCAAGGAGGTGGGTGTCCCATACGCCTACTAGCTGTCTTCCCCGCCCAATACGGGTATACAAGTCGAATCCACAACGTGCATACCACGTAGCTATATGCCAAGTCACAATTTTCTAGATATCCTTATTACATGCTAAACCGTGATATGTATATCACGCACCGGTAGCTAATCGAGTGCGTGAACCCGCATCCCAATATAAATTATTAATTGTGATGTGTATACAAGTGTCAGGTCTAGGAGGATATCAGAATACCCTCACATCTGTTGGTGAGTCTAATAATGTCTAATTCAGTTTATACTATGTATCAACCTATTCGTTGATTTCACCCGAGGCAATCTCAGGCGCACACAGTTTATGTATTTCTTTTGCAACAGAAATATATATATGCAACAATTTATAATTTAAACAATAGAATTTGGTAAGGTATACTTGCCTGAGCAAGACTTTGTATAGTGTACGTCCTGTGTGTAAGTTTTGGTGAAAGAAGTGGGACTAGAGTTTTGGAAAGTGTTGTAATATATATAGGGATAAGGAGGCGGTAGGGAAGCTTAGGGATTAAGAATTACTACTGCTGCTGCTTTCATCCTTTCATTGGTTTAGGTTTTGGTTGGTCTGCCATTGGTTTAGGTTTCGGCTGAGGTTAGTTTAGAAAGGCGGTGGGGAATGAGTCATGGGGATGAGTCATACGAGGATTGTTTTACGTGCAGTGAAGGAATTATGCGGTGGAAGGGTTTTACGTGCAGAGGTTGCTTTACGCGTGGTTTTAAACTTTACGCGCGAAGGTTGTTTTACTACTGCTGCTGCTGCTGTTTACGCGGGTAGGAGTATACGCGGGGTGATGAGCTACTGCTGATATTTCCTTACTCTATGCGGGGGTGAGTGAAACGAAGAATTTACGCGGGGTGATGGTTTTAACGGGTTGCGGGTTTGAGATCCAAATAGGAAATTCTATTCTAATAAATTATATATATATCTAAAAAATTACATTGGTACATACGGTTATGTTAGCTACTGTCCAAAATGTCTCCTACATGGAATAAATTAGAAAAAATTTATAATGGCTCCATAAATTCTCTAATTGCTGAAAACTTCTCAACAAAAAATCTAATCTCCCTTTTTAGCTCATAATTAATACATTTTCAGGGTTAGGGGTTTTACAGCCACGCAACAAGGTATCACTACCATCAGTACATTAGAAAAATAAAACATTTATGCAGTAAATTTTTTTAGTTTGATATGCAGTCTAAATTTAGTGAGAAAAGGATGAGGAGAATTATTATTGGTGGTATAAGATCTAAACATAGTGTATTTATCCTGGTTGTCCATAGGTGTCCAATACAACCTTCTCTTATAGAGTTGAAGTAGTTACAAAATTAAGAAACTTTGGCTAAATTAAAAATTGAAGAGAAGGCTCTTTTCAACGATAAAGAACAACAATAAAACAAGGAGAATGGATTTAGCAACGAAATTGAGAATGTTACCAATGAGAAGAAAGAAGATAAAGAACAACAATAAAGGAGTTACTATACTGGGAGCTACATAAAACAAGGAGAACGGATTTAGCAACGAAATTGAGAATGCGCTACAAAAATAAGGACAAGGGATTTAACAATGAAATTAAGAATGCTACAAATAAGACAAAAATGGTCACTTTGCAAGACATTCTTGCAGATTACGAAAAAACTTTGTCGAAGGCAATTTGGTGACTTCTACTAGTCTCGAGGAGAGCAACTAAGAAGAGTCCCGAGGAGAGCAACTAAGAAGAGTGGAACTTTTAGGCATCATATAGGAGGTTGAACCAATAGAAGAGATATACTTTGAAATAAAGTCTATTTCTGACACAAGTGGCTTTGTGTTTCATCACAGTTGAGGCGGAGGAATCTATTTTTAGCTGTCTCGAATCAAAAGGTTGTCAGTTACCAGGATTATTGGATAGTGGACTCTGGATTCTCTAATCACATGACTCATGAAAAGGAGAAGTTATAAATTATATTGTAGTAAAGTGGAGGCAAAGTCGTGGTCACTACAAATAACCCTAAACTGCTAATCACTCATATCAGTAAGATTGTAATTATTCCTTACTTTAGTCCTTGTTATCTTCAACTGCAGAACCTATACCATATGCCTGGAATGAAGAAGAATATATTGTCAGTATCACAATTAACTACCTCGAGAAATTATGTGGTATTTGGTCTGGAGGATGTTAAGACGTATCAAAATCTTTAACTATCAGATACACCAATAATGAAAAGGAGACAGGTAGATTCTATCTATGTAGAATAAGTTGGAGGTCATGATGAACAAGTCTATGCTAATGGGTCTTCCTCAACTAGTCATCCCGGGAGATATAGTTTTCATGGGCAACTAGTATGGTAAAGCACATTAACTTCCTTATTAGGAGTCAAAATTTAGATCCAGAAATCATTAAAGCTTGTTTGCTTTGATGTGTTTGACGTATTAAATCAAGCTCGATTAGTGTAATGTGTTATATGTTGATGTTCATCGTTGACTTCTCGAGGTACATACGATTTACTTTCAAAAAGAATCGAAAGTTTTCTCTAAATACAAAGAATTCAGAAAAAATGTTAAAGGAGAAGTAGGAAGGAATATTCGATATTTGTGGGTAGATAACAGAAGGAGTATATGTCTAATGAATTCTTAAACCATCTTAGAGATTAGATAATCAGACGACAACTGAAGTTTCCTAATACACCATAACAAAATGATGTCGTTGAGAGGAAGAACCAACACATTGCATTAATCCATCGGAGTATGTTACATACTAAGAACATGCCAAGCCGATTCTAGGTCGAGTGCATAAAGATAGAAGTGCATGTGATCAACGGATTACCACTAGGTAAGCATGGGTTTCTCTCTCCTTTCCAAAGGTTATAGAGAATGAAACCCACGATAAGTCACTTTTGAGTTTTTGGATGTGTATGTTATATGTTTGTGCCTGATCATTTGCGAAGAAAATTCGACAAGAAAGCGATTCAATATATCTTTGTATGGTACGACAAAGAAATAAAATAATAGAAATATTGTAATCCCATAACAAATTGATGCTACACATCCAAAAATATAGTTTTTTGATGAAGCATCATCTTGATGGTTACCACAAGAGCTGGTACTTCCTTGTACGACTAATTTGGAAGAACAATTACAAGAAAAAGGGGAGAAAGAACTGCAGAGACAAGATATGCAGCAAGAACCTAAAACTATATAAGAATAGGTTATTGATAAAGAGCATGCAATCTTAGAATCTCAAACACTTAATGATCCATAGAAAACTGGTGTTCATCATAAGGTTCTAGAGGAAGATTAGCCTAATCAGCAAGAGAATGAGAATAAAACACCAGTGCTTAGGAGGACAAGTAGACAGTAGAAATTAAATTAAAAAATAAGTGAAAGTTATTATTGCTAAACAAAATTATATTATGTAGGCAGTAACTTTTGAAGAGGGTGTCAAAAGTAAGGACTGGTGGAAGGCAATGGAAGAAGAGTTCAAAGCAATCAAAACTGGTGATCAATTAGTATACTTGTTCACTAAGGCTCTGTTTGGTTGGAGAGAAAAATTGGAGAAATGAAACTAGTAAGGAAAAAGTGGAGGAAATAATGCATTTTTTCTTGCTTGATATAGGATGAAAAAGTAGAGGGAAGGAAAATTGGAAGGATTATTAATTTCTCCTAAGGAATGTAATTCGTCTAAAAGTGAGTAAAAAAGTGGAGGGTTATCCTAATTTACAATTATACCCTATATTAATAATATTATTTTCAATGAGGTCAAATGATAAATAAATATTTTTAGTTGAGGATATAATAGGTAAAGCCTATATTTTTTATTTTCCATTCTTCCACTTTCCTTCCATATCAAACAAAGAAAAGTGCATCACTTTAATTTTAGAAAAGTGCATCACTTTAATTTTTCATCTGTCCTATAACAAACAAAGGAAGAAAATGGTCTTTTGTTTCCATATGGATAAAAGTATATCTCTACTCTTTTTTCTTCCATATACTTTCCATCCGTCCTACAAAAAGGAGCCTAAGGCGTTGAAGATATCAAAGTTTAAAGGACCCCGAAGGAAGCTCGACGACTAAGAAAGTTCATCTACAAGATGGAGTCAGTGTTAAAGAGTGTTAAGAGTCACCACTGACTCTTCTATCTCTTTCTAGAAAATACTAGCTCTCTCTTCTCTAGAACTTCTCTCTCTCCCTCTCTCTCTCTCTCTCTCTCTCTCTCTTCTCTAAATTTTTAGATATTCCTCTTCCAGAAATCTCTTCTCTCTTTTATTTCTAGATCCTTCTATGATATACACTTTTCCTTTGGCCTCCGAGAAAGGCGCATAGCAATTCCATTTGGGACTATCCCACACGAGTGTGTTAAAGTAAAGTGTGTGAGAGTGAGTCATGACCCACGATCGACTAATCGGGTACAAATACATGTGTATGCCCAGCCTACACTATGACATGAATAGTAGCAATCCTATTTCTAGACCTCAGTAATCATCATAAGCATAACCAGTTTTAATTTACTCAATCATAGCGGTTTATAGAAAGATAAGAGCAGGCTCATAAACCAGACACACACACAATCACTATAGTCCACACAATCACTATTAGAGTCCTCGATTATATCATATATGCCAAAAAAAATCTCTAGAGATAAATTCGGTAACATGACTAAGGAAATAAACAATACATCTATTACATAAAGAAAGTATTTCCTAGGTCTTTTAAATCCTCCAGAACTATCATCCAATCCAAAAATGCTGATCTTCATGTCATCACCTAATATGTCAACTATCTAGTCTGAATTGGAGCAAAGTACAACCATACAAAATTTTGCACGATACAAAATAAAGCTATAAAAATAAACCAAATAATGAAAAACTGAATGTTATAATGAAAGTGAAACCTACAACACAAAAAATCATGTGAAATAAGAAATAAACATGTACAAGAGAGCCTAGCATCTACATGTGCTTGAAATATTGTATTCAATATATTGCCATCTTAGGTGGGGATTCAGAGGGTTAGGCTCGAACATACGTGAGGTTGATGTTGAGCTTTGATTCAGACATCAGAAGAGTTGACCATATATCTACTTGGCATTTTCCCTCCCAATGATTCACGTAAACACGATCAATATCAACACAAATTTAGATAAACACGATAGCATCACTAATCAAGATCACTGAATCAGAATAAAATACTATCTCATGTCACGATCGTGTCTTAGTATGATCCTAACTTAAAAAATATAGAATTTATAATTTATTGAGAAACATCAAGGTGTACTTGCTTCTGGTCCAAAGTTGTACAAGTTGTGCCTAACCTAAACTAATCATAAATACAAGATTTTATGAATCTTCCATTATAATTTTTTTTCCTGTACATCTTATGGTATTTTCTATTAGATCTTCTGCCATATGATAAAAGTCCATGAAGAAATCCTTAAAGAATCTTGGCCCAATGTCTAGAATCCAATATTCTATATCAAAGCCTAATATAAAAATCCCATTTCTTTTCCTTAATAATCTAACTCTTTATTTGATTCTTGGAAGGTCCTAACTCAATTTATTAATTAAGAACCTAACACTTAATTTGTTAAAGACACAACTATATTAAAGCCCATCTCAATTATACCTTTTATTTGGTTTAGAATGCTGATGTCCAGGCCTAAAATTGATTGAAGGCCTAAATACCTCATTCTATAAACTTTTAGAGCACTTAGAAATTATAGGCCTAGCAGGATATTATAAGTTGATTATTTTTTAAAAAAACCTTATTTCTTTTATAGCCAAAGCCCCTATATAATTTATTTATTATTTTTTATTATAAGTCCCAAGGCCTAATGGCCTAATTCTAGTATAAATAATTAATCCTTTTAAATGTATATAATGAATTTGATAAAGTTTGAAGTCTAATATATAGGGCTCAAGTTATATATTTATCTAATTTCGTTCATCATCATAAGAGAGAGAGAGAGAGAGAGAGAGAGAGAGAGCACCGAGGTGGGGTGCTTGTCTGAACCCGGAGGCTCATGACAGATGGCGGCCACGGGGAGATACTTGTCGGATATGAGGGGCAACTTTTAGGATGGTTAGTTTTTCGACCATTGATTTGGCACTTGGAAGAGTACTTCAGTGGAAAAGAGGTCGTAGGGAAGTGCACCGGGGATGCTGTTGCCTAGTTGTACAGGGCAAGATTGGGTGGGATGCCAGCGAAGTTGCTCGTCGATTTAGATTTGACAGTGTTGGAGATACGACAAGACCGTGGAGGATGTTCGCCGTTGGTTGTGCTCGAGACAGATTCTCAGGCACCGGGTTCAAGAAAGGCAGAAGAGGGATTGGTGGTGGTTTGCCGATCGTGGTCAGACCCGATCGGTGATGGACTCAGAGTGTCAAGGTTGACACAAAGATAGAAGGGATAAGTTTTGGGCTAGACGCATTTCTATTAGGGTGGACATAGGGATAGACACAAGAAATGGACAGTGTGAATTAAAAAGGGAGGAAAAAATAGTTTTGAAATTTAGGAAAAATTGGGAGTATTTATATGCCCACAATTTTGGCCTCTATGTAAACTTGGGCCCCAAGTTACTTGCGCTCCATGTCAAGTAAAAGAACATGTAAAAAATATAGAAAACTTAGAAGAATCTTCCTTCATTAAATATTACTTAAATAGCTAAATATCTTTTCCTAATTTAATTAATACTAATTCAAATTATAAAATTTCTATTAAATAACCCAATTTCTTTGAATAATAAACTTAATTCTTATTTAATTCTTTCTAAATTTAATATTTCTTATAATTTCTTTGTTCAAGACTTTACCATTTAATATTCAAAATCTGATTAACCTTTTAAAGAAATAATTTTGAAATTTTTTAGAATTTGGGATTCATGATTCGTGGATTACAAATCGACCCTTTTAAAAGAAATTTCATCCTCAAAATTTAGCAATGTCACTAGCAGAACAAAATTCAGTTATTTATTAGTAACAAGTTTAACAAGTTGATCACTACAAGGACAAAAAGATGACTACATGGATTGGTATATATGAGTGCTTATATCTCAAGGAGGCTGCAAGGTTTATCCTACTATTATTCCTAAATATCTATATCTTTTATTTAAAAGTCCACTCTAAGTGGTATCTAAAATTTCTTATGCTATCATCAAAGTAAAATTTTTTGAGTCAAACACTTATATTCTATTACTAATTCACTTGTTCTTGATTCTTCTCTCGTAGACAGTCTCAAACTCTATGCTCAGTTGATCCATAGCAGAAATATTACTTTATTCTCTTTCTACATTCTTTTTGCTCATGTCCTATCCACTTAAAGTATGCACAAGTAATTTGATTATGTTTCTATTACTGGACCGAAGCTTGATTTTCAAAATTCTTCCATTGTCTATTGTAGCGCTTTGCCGATATTGGATTCTTGTCTTTGCCTCTATTATGGTCTCTCTTAGGTTTAAGATCAAATCCATTTCTACTCTCTATTATGATCTCTCATAGGTTTCAGACGGGTTAACCACATATCTACTTAGCATTTTTTCTCCCCAAAATTTATGTAAACACGATAAATGTCAACACATATTCAGATAAACATGATATCATCACGAATCAAGATCACTGAATCAGAACCAAGTACTATCTTGTGTCACTATCGTGTCTCAATATGATCCTAACTAGAAAAATAATAATAAATATATTATTTGTAATGTATAAAGAAAATTAAAGTAACGTGTACTTGTCTCAAGTCCAAAGTTGCATCTAACCCAAACCTATCATAATTACAAGATTTTACAAATCTTCAATTACAATATTTTTTCAACACAACTTATGATATTTCTTATTAGGTCTTCTACCATATGCTAAAAGTCCATGAAGAAACACTACTAGAATAAGCGGGATTAGCGACATTTTTTAGCGACGTCAAAGGAAAATGTCGCTAATATAATATAAATTAGCGACTCCAAGTTAAAATGTCGCTAGACGTCGTTAATTGGCGATATTTAGCGACGTTTAGCGACTGTAATTTAGTTTTTAAAATATTAGTCGCTATAAGTTCAATTAACGTCGCTAAACGTCTCTAATATATTTTATTTAGCGACGTATCTCTTGTAGACATTTAGCGACGTTTGTAGCGACGTTAAAGACATCACTAACTTAGCGACGTCATTTTTGGCGTCGCTAATTTTTTTTATTTAGGGCTGATTCCCCCCATTTCCTTCGATCTCTCCCTCTCCCTCTCCCTCTCCTAAATTTGAAACCCCCCTCCCTCTGGCTCCTCCTTCCTCCGGCGACCCCCCTCAGGCCGCGTCCTCCCCCACTGGCTCCCCCCTCCCTCCGGCGTCCCCTCCTCCCTCCCGGCGACCCCCCCTCCGGCCGCGTCCTCCCCCCTCTGACGTCAGCTCCTCCTTCCTCCGGCTCCCCTTCTCCCTCCGACGTCCTTCCTCCGGCTCTCCTCCTCGGTGAGCTCCTCTCTCTGTCTCCTTTCTCTATCTGTCTCTCTCTCTCTCTCTAACATGACAGGACACGACACAACACAATACGACACGACACATACTAACCCTAACCCTAACTCGAACACACACACACACGCACGCGGACAGACTAACACATGCGGATACTAACCCTAATACTGACACGGACACACGGACACGGACACGGGATTGCTGCTCTTGCTTTTACATGGACACGGACATGACATGCTGCTTGCTGTACATTGCTCTGCAGTTGCTCTTCTTACTGCTGCAGTTGTTCCCCTTGCTGCTGCTGTGCATCCCCTTGTTGCTGCTGCTCTTCATTGCAGTGCACAAGAGTGCACTGCGACTCCTCTTGGCCTGCACAACACTCCCATATCTCATACTTAAATCCTGGCCTGCCCAACACTACAATACTGCAGTGCACAACCTGTGCATACTATGCACTTATACATGGAGAAGATATCATAGGTGATGTAGGAAAACTAGGGTTTGGTGCAATGACATTTGGATTGAGCACGAGTTGCTTGAAATCCTAGAGTTGTTCTCTGGTTATGAGAAAATTGGTAAGATGTTGCAGTTTGGCAAGGGTTTTGATAAAAAATTATTGTACTAGGGTTGTTTGATTTATTTGAGGAATGGATTGAGCTACTCCAGTAGGGATCATACCAAATTATGGTAGATTTTATGCCATTCCAGCTGGATTTATACCAAATTGTTGTATATTTGGTATGTTTAGAGGGGATTGAGGTGTTGCCATTGATGGAGCATATGGTGGAAACTCAAACCCTCTTCTTGACATAGCCAATTCCTCTAAAAACCTATCAAATTTTTATGGTTCAAGTGATGAATTGTACCTTCCAACACAAGTATCCTCCCATTTACATTAGGTAGGTATTGATTCTTTGGAGAGATCCAGCTCTGGAGCCATGGCTACTCGAGTCGTGCTCTCCACTAGCTTCAAGAGCATGATCCAAAGGCTCTGATACCAAATTGATGGGTCCTCTTCCCATTTGGTCAGGAATTGGAGGAGAATAATCACACTTAGCCAAGAAAACTGAATAAATTATAAAAAAACAGAGAACTAAATTAGGAAAGAACTAGGATTTTTATTTAAACCATATGTACACACACACACACACACATAGGGAATTATGTATCAAGATAGAGCAGTTCTTACCTTCCTCCAGAGAATTATACTTTATGTAACAATTTATAGGACAGGACACATACTGTCATTTTTGCAGAAGTATATAGAAATGGATATGAATTATTATCTGCTCATCGTTCGTGGATGTAAAACCGTCATCCTGATGACATGTGCGGTGTGCGAGATAAATTCATTGAGGGTGTACAGCAGTTCCTGCAGTTCCTGCAGTTCGCCAAGGCGTTCCCTTAGTACATGGACGGTACCAAAATTAAGTGTCCGTTGTGAGATGTCGCAACTTGAAATATCATCCAGAAGTGGAAGTCACATATCATTAGTACTCGAAGGACTTCACGCCGAATTACTATCAGTTGACCGCGCACGGAGAACTTGTGTCTATTGCATCGGAGTCGGAGCCTTATGTGGAGCCGTATATGGATGTCCACGACCATGCTGCTTACGACGACGGGTGGACGAACATGGTTTTTGATGCGGCGGGGCCTAGTTTCAATCTGGACAATTATGATGCAGCTGAGGAGGCACCGAATGCTAATGCTGCAAAGTTTATGGAGTTGCTAGAGAATGCAAGGACTCCACTATATCCTGGTTGTGAGGATCATTCACTGTTGGAGGTGGTTACAAGATTATTGAGCATCAAGTCTGATTTTAACATGTCGCAATAATGCTATAATCGACTGATTGATTTGATTATAGAGATCTTGCCCGAGGGTGCAAAGTTGCCTAAAGACTTATATCGATCTAAGAGGATGGTGAGATCACTCTGGATGGGATACGAGAAAATCGATGCATGTCGCAACGGGTGCATGTTGTACTACAAAGACGACAAGGATGAAGATGCGTGCAGATTCTGTGGTGCTGATCGCTACAAGGCTACTGGTAGAGAAAAGTCTGTCAGTGCAAGAAAGCCTACCGATTCGATGTACTACTTGCCTTTGACGCCGCGGTTGCAGCGGTTATTTATGGTTAAGGAGACTGCAGAAAATATGAGTTGGCATAAGCAAAAACAGATCGAAGGGGTATTAGATCATCCATCCGATGGAGAAGCATAAAAGCACTTTGATCGAGAGTATCCAGATTTTGCTTCAGATCCGCGTAGTATCAGATTGGGGCTCTTCTCTGACAGTTTTATCCCATTCGGACTTTCGGGCTCCCAGTATTCATGTTGGCCTGTGATCGTCACTTTGTACAATCTATCGCCTTGGATGTGCATGAAGACTCCGTATATGTTCCTAACCGTTATTATCCCGGGTCCGAACAATCCGAAAAGAACATCGATGTCTATTTACAGCCTTTGATAGATGAGTTGAATCAGCTATGGAAATTAGGTGCCAACACGTATAATGTTTCTAAAAAGCATAATTTTCACATGAAGGCAGCACTTATGTGGACCATCAATGACTTTTTGGCCTATAGAATATTATCGGGATAGAGCACTCATGGTCGTCTCTCATGTCCGTATTGTATGGACCATACTAAGGCTTTCCGTTTAAAACACGGAGGCAAACTGTGCTTCTTCGATTGTCATCGATAATTTCTGCCGAAGGATCATCCGTACCGGAGTAACCTGAATGCTTTTTGTGCGGGCATTTTGGAGAAGGCCAATCCACCGCCAAGGTGGCCCGGATACACGATATTGGAAGAGGTATAAGATTTACCAAGTGCTATCGAAGAACCTACTAAGGGGTACAAGTGTGACGGATTTGGTCGCACCCATAACTGGACGAAGAGGAGTATATTCTGGGATCTGCCATATTGGAGCACCAATCTGATCAGACATAACCTTGATGTCATGCATATCGAGAAGAATGTGTTTGATAACATAATTAATACTGTAATGGAGGTAAAGAGGAAGACGAAAGATAATCCGAAGGCCAGGTTGGATTTAGAAGAAATATGTAGACGTCCTGCATTGCATTTGATAGAGGAGGGGAATTGAAAGTTAAAGCAACCTAAGTCAGTTTTATCACTGGAGAAAGAGGATAAAGGAAGACTTTGTGGGTGGATTCAGGGTCTAAAGTTTCCAGACGGGTACGTGTCAAACTTGGGAAGATGCGTCGTCCTTAAGGAGAACAAACTAGCAGGTACGAAGAGCCACGATTGTCACGTATTCATGGAGAGATTAATTCCGATTGCATTTTGAGAATTCTTACCGCAGGTCGTTTGGGATCCATTGACAAAGCTTAGCATATTCTTCAGAGATCTTTGTTCTACTAAGTTGCTCGTCGATCGTCTAGAAAAGCAAGAGAAGGACATTGCGGTAACACTATGTAAGCTCGAGAAGGTGTTTCCTCCTGGATTCTTCGACTCTATAAAGCATTTGCCAATTCATCTTTCCTATGAGGCACGTGTTGGTGGTCCTGTCTGTTATCGATGGATGTACCCCTTCGAGCGGCATCTGAATCACCTAAAGAGAAAGGTAAAAAATAAGGCATGGGTTGAGGGCTCTATTTGTGAAGCTTATGTTCTCAAGGAGATATCAAACTTTTGCTCGATGTATTTCAAACCTCATATTACTACTAATAGAACGAAAGCTACGAGAAACGACGACGGATATCAGGAATCTAATGATGCAATACTCAAAGTATTCAATGCGTCCGGAAAGCCATCGAAAAAAATAAAGAAGAGATATTTGAATGACGACGAGCTAAGGGCTGCTCAGTTGTATATATTACTCAATTGCGACGAGGATGAAGGGGAGAAGCTAGAGGGGTAAGTAATTAATACGTCCACGTTTACATCATCTCAATGTAATAGTATAAGCTACTATTATGCTACTAATCAGCAGTTGCTTCATTATTTTTTAGCACATATAATGATGAGTTGAGGTCGGTTAGACCCTACATAACAGACAAAGAAGTAGAACAAGAAATAAGATACCATTTTCCTTCTTGGTTAAGCGCATATGTAAGGTGCTTGGTAATTACTTTTTATTTCTGCACTTGCAAAACAAATAACTTACTATCGCTACTTTGGTATTTAGGTCGATCGTCTAATAACACCCGAGACTGAATCTATTAGAACTCTAGCCAAGGGACCAGTTACTGCCGTTAAAATATGGCCAAGTTTCTGTGTGAATGGGTTTAGGTTCAAGTCAACAAATGTTCCTATAAGAGACAACTTTCTAGATCTTGATTCCACGAAAAATAGTTGTTTATCAAATATTCGAACAACAAAGACGTCGATCCAGGCAATGATTTCTTTGGCATCTTACGAGGGATTGTGGAGTTGACATATAATTATGGCACAGAACCTGCTAATATCATGCTATTCATGTGTGAATGGTTCGATCCGATTCAAGATCAAGGTTAGAACATTGACAAGCATGGCCTTGTGGATATAAATTACAAGCGTAGATATCAAGGCTACGAACCGTTTGTCCTATCAAGTCAGGCTCAGCTCGTGTACTTCACAACTTATCCTAAACGGGGGACAGCGAGGTCAGATTGGTGGGCAGTATGCAAGACTAAAGCTAGAAATACCTTTGACATTGACGAAATAGCTTATCAGGAGGACGAGCTACCTCTTGTAACAAATATTGTAGATGTGGACTCAACGGAAGTTACTCATTACACGAGTAATAATGTAGAAGAGGTAGAATTATCCAAAGAGGAAGACGAAGACGAAGACGAAGTAGATGAAAGTAAAGACAAGGAGGAAGAGAAAGAGGAGGACGAGGAAGGCGAACAAGATAAATTTTCTGAAGATGATTGAAAATAAAATATTTTGCCTGTAGAATGTAACTATATTTTGACTGTAGAATGTACTATTTTGATGAATATATGTATTATATTTTGACTGTAGAATGTACTATTTTGATGAATATATGTATTATATTTTGACTGTAGAATGTACTATCCATTTAGACTTGTGACACCACTGGTTATTTACTGTACAATTCTATGAATGCTGTGAGATATGCATAACATTTTGACTATAGAATGTACTATATATTTGTGTATTTCTTTATTCATCATATATTGTTATCAGGTATGACAGGACGACGCGGAGGGTTCGACAGGTCCCGAGGTAGACAGAGTGCTCCTCCGGTACAGCCTACTGTTGGTTTCGGATCGTCGTCACCCACTACTCCAGTATATCGATCAGTCACATCTTCGAATGCGATGACGTTACGTGGCATCACTCTTGGGACGAGTAGTTCCAGGTGTGATAGAACTCCCTCGTCCAGCGTTCCTCCTGCTGACGGAACCATGGAGACAAATGAGCATGTAGAGGAGGTCGTGCCAACGTTGTCCCAACATCAACAAGATCCTCTATGCGCAACTCCGGAGGAGACGAGGACAGAGATTTGGGCCGACGGTGCAAAGTAAGTCAATTAGATGGTTTAGCATCATATATATCGTGTATTTCTTTATTCATCATATAGATCAAAATAATTATCTCTGTATAGATATCGTCCATCGTCGGTTCAGAGAAGCCTGGGCCTATTTCTGAGGAACAACTATGGTGGCCCTTGGATCAACTACTTTGAATCTCCGGAGGAGAGGTAGGCGTTCTGGTTTACGCACTTCAAGGTAAAAGTATATTATATAAATCCTCTAATTTATGCATATTATATAGCTTATCCGTGATGCTCACTTACTAAATTATTTATTGTAGTAAACGTATTTCTATCCTCCGTACCGGGCCAAGTTGATCGAGCAGATGTTTCCTGCCATTGTCGCCAAGCTTATCCGTGATGCTCTGGATGACCAGAAGGCTCGTGATCGTGCTGAAAAACCGATCCAAGGTTGGATCACACCTAAGTAGTGGACTGCGATGAGGGCTAGATTCGATGATCCGAGCTACAAGGAATGGTCTGAGAATGCCAAGGCGACTAGGCGAAATACTGCAAAGTGGTGTGGTGGCTCGATTCCGATGACGGAACATTTCCGTCTTTGGCATATTTTTTATTTAAGATATATTATTTTAATATAAGTACGATAAAATGGTAGTAGGAAAAAATGTTTAATTTAGTACTAAATAATATATTTTTAACAGGTACAGAGGGGTGAGGATGCAAACATGGTGACCGTCTTCTTGGCCACCCATCGAAAGGACGAAAATCTCATTGATGAGAGGGCCTCGCAGACCTATGTAAGTATTACTTTACTTTGTGTTAATTTTAATATAACTTAGGCAATTATCGAGTATCCAAACTTTTCTAGGCCGAGTATCTTAGGCTGCGTGAGCGGGCGGCTGCTAGTGCACCTACAGCTGGAGAGGCTGGTACTTCCTCGCAGCCCGCTCCAGCTCCGTCGGTGGACGACCTGTCGGTGACCGCCGCTGGTGGTCTCCAGAGGGGTACGTACTACGGTACGGGATCCTATGGCGCCCTGGTTGCGATGCAGTCATCTAGGGCCTCCCCGACAAGTGCGCATTCCCCACAGCCCTCGCAGTCGTCGGCCAGAATCCATGAGACCGTTGACCCTCAGATTGCGTCTCTCTGTGACGAGTTGCTACGAAGGATGGAGGAGCAGCCCCGGTCCCAGCCGTAGGCGAACGATGCGACGCTCATCGCACGATTCGATATGCTCTACCGCAGCATCACGGAGCTCCGGGATTTGACAAATGATCTTAGAGCCTCGACAGAGCGCAGTGTGACAGAGCTGCAGTCATCACAGCTATCCATGGGCGAGAGGCTGACGATGATGCAGGATTCAATTGTTCATAGCAATACGAGGCTGTTATCTACCATAGATTCTTACAACCAGCAACTCGCAGAGTTGGAGCAAATACGTCCTCCTGGTGCGCCTACATCGACACATACTCCATCGATGTCACTAGCTTCTCCATCGACATCGGTGTCGATTTCACGAGAGCAGTATGATCTGTTCTTATCCTTCATGCGCGCCGGTGATCATCCTCCTACAGATCCGCAGTAGTATAGATATTTGCATGGATATTTGCTGGATATTTGTATTCTTTGTCTTATTTAGGATGAGACTAAGTTGTATGGATATATATTTGATGTATTCTTTACGACGATATTTGTTGGATGTTTTATTTTCTTCAAATTTTATTATATTATTCATATTAAATATATGTTAATTTATCGGTGTTGAGTGTTCAACCCAAGGGGGTCGGCGAACCCAGAAAATTCAACGGAGGGTTGCTCCAGGTCTATTTGTACAGATTGTGAATTAATATACTGCAGGAATAATAGTTTGGAAACAATTCAATATCCATTTTTTATTTTTTTATTGTACAATTAGCGACATTTTTAGCGACGTTACTATACATCGCTAAATACGTCGCTAAGTTCGACGTTACTACACGTCGCTAATGACGTCGCTAAAAATATCGCTAAAAATGTCGATGTACGTCGTAACTTGCTAACATGACAGTTTTGCCAGGTCATTAAAGACGTCACTGTAACGTCACTACATACGTCGCTAATTAGCGACGTTAAGCGACAAATGAGCACGTCGCTAATTAGCGACTCAACGTCGCTAAAAATCGCTAATTTAGCGACGCATCTAAGTCGCTAAAAACCGTCGGTATAGTGACGTTTAGCGACGTTTTTCGTTCAGCGACGTCGTTAAAGAGACTTCTGTAAAACGTCGCTAAACCTAATTAGCGACATTTTTTGGTCATTTAGCGACGTTTCTTTACTTCACTAATTTGACTTTTTCTGGTAGTGAAATCCTTAAATAGTCTTGGCCCAATATCTAGAATCCAATTCTTATTTAAAATATTCTATATAAAAGCCTAATATAAGAAGCCCATTTCTTTTCCTTAATAATTCAACTCTTTATTGGATTATTGGCTAAGGTCCTAACTCAATTTATTAATCAAGAATCTAAATATAAAAGCTCATTTAATTTGTTAAAGACACAACTATATCAAAGCTTATCTCAATTATATCATTTAACTAGTTTAGAATATTGAAGTCCAGGCCTGGAATGGATATTATTTCTAAAAACCATATTTCTTTTGTGGCTCAAGCCCCCACATAATTCATTTATTAATTTTTAATTCTATTCACAAAGGCTAATGGCCCAATTCTATTGCACATAATTAATCCATTTAAAGGTCCATACTGAATTTGATTAAGTTTGAAGGCTATTATATGAGGCTCAAATTAAATATTTATTTAATTCCCTTCAACATTATGAGAGAGAGAGAGAGAGAGAGAGAGAGAGAGAGAGAATCAGCATATATTGAGGTGGGTTTGCTCGTATAAACCCAGAGGCTCACAGCGGATGGCGGTCATGGTTTGATACTCCCCGGCTACGAGGGGCGGCTTCAGGGGATGCTCAATTGTTCAACCACCGATTGGGTGCTCGGGAGGGAGCTCTAGCAATAAGGAGGTGGCGAGGACGTGTGTCGGGGATGTAGTTGTCGGACGGTACAGGGCCTGACTGGGGACGTCAATGGAGTTGCTCGTCGGTGGAGATCCGACTGGGTCAGGGATGTGGCAAGTCAGTTAAGGTTGTTGGCCGCGGGTGTAGCTCGAGACGACTGCCAAGTCATCTGGTTCGGCAAAGGCGGCAGAGGGATTGGTGGCTAATTGATAGGGGTCAACCCCGATCGATGCTGAGCACTGAGTGTCGAGGTGGAAACATAGATGGTAGGGAAAGGTTTTTGGGCCAAACACGTGTCGATAATGGGGACACAGGGATAGACACAAGAAATGGACGTAGTGATTTGAAAGGAAGGAAAAATGGTTTTAAAATTTAAGACAATTTTGGGGTATTTATAGGCCCACAAACTTGGCTTCCAAGTAAACTTGGGCTCCAAGTAAAGTAAAAGAACATGTAAAAAAATATGAAAAAAATCAAGAGGAGCTTCCCTTATTAATTATTGTTTAATTAGTTAAATATCTTTTCTTAATTTAATTAATTACTAATTCAAATTTTAAATGTTTTATTTAATAAAGAATTTTTTTAATAATAAATTTGAATACTAAATTTTTCTTTCTAAAGTTAATATTTCTTATAATTATATTATTCAAGACTTTCCATTTAATATTCAAAACTCAATAACATTTGGAATTCAGGATTCATGGGTTAGAGAGTGTTAAGTGTTGTGTGTTGTATAGTTAATGTATGAGTATTCAAGTGAAAGTGTACAAAAGTTTGTTTTGTTAGTGTTGTAATAAACTTTGTACACATCAATTTTTGTGAGTTGAATAAAATCATCCATCTTTTACTATTCAAGTGAAAATGTACAAAAGTTTGTTTTGTTAATTAGTGTTGTAATAAACTTTGTACACATCAATTTTTGTGAGTTGAATAAAATCATCCATCTTTTACTTAATAGTACATTATATTATGTTCCTCCAATTGGAGGCTAAGTAGCTTAAAAGAATTTTTTTTTTTTAATCTCTTACTGTAGTGGACCAAATATAAGTAAACTACACCAATAAAATCTAAAATTTAAGAGCATTCACTCATTATCTTTATATATGGTATTTTCTTTTTGACAGTTTGTTAAAGCACTAAATAATTTTGTAACCTCTCAGGTTTTGGAATACAAAATATCTACTTATTTCTACATAAGTTAAGTTGCATTTTAAATACTTAATTGGTCATCAGTACCAATTTTATTAGTGTTTTTGCTATGGGAGAAAGGTTCTGGCTAGAGAATATGAGAACATGTTTAATTTGCATTATTATAAAATGCGAACATAGATTAATAGGAAGCAATTAATTTGCAAACGCTCAAATTTTTCATCATGGTAGTCAATAATTTTTCTATAAATTAGTATGACTTTTGTTAACATGTGTCCTATAAGGACACATGTTAATACATTAATAAATGTGTCCTTTAGATGGTTACTTCCACTAACAAATTTATCAATTCAATTTTTACTTAAAATATATATTGATAAATGTGTTCGTGGAAGTTAGCAATATAAAATTCACATTCATCAATATGTTAACAAAACAAAGATATTCACAAAGAATTTTGATTTCATCACAAATATTCTTTATTCCTACACTAAAAATTCACTGGCTAGGATTAAATGGATAATGTATTGTAACCGTTGAAAACTTGGCTAGCCACTATTATAGTGCGCTAACTCCATAATCATAACCCTCTTATTCTCCAGGTACCTGAACGCAGAAGACTATATTGGAGGGTTTGAAAAGAATGATATTGATAACATATTCTCTAGCATAGAATTCGACTTTATGACATGGGATCATCACTTTGTTACACTAAACGTTGGAAAAGATGATCCCATCTCCATCAAAACTTTACGGAAGGACTTCCAGAAGATGAGGCCGGAGACGGCACTGTCCGTGGCACGAACCATTTTCCTGAGTGATATGAGGCATAACCTTGGAAGTATCAACATTCCCTGTACCATAATTCAGGGAACCAATGATATTTCGGTACCGGTTTCAGTTAGCCACTACATACAGAGCAACTTTAAGGGCCAAACGACATTTGAGTTAATCGAGATGGATGGGCACTTCCCACAGCTTACTGTACCAAAAAAATTTCTAGATGTTATTGACAAAGTCCTTAAGCCTAACTAAAGTAATGGTTTAACTTTTGAGAACTCATTTTCTTCGTTTGCTACTGTAGTAAGATGTGGCTGGAGATTACTATTTATTTTAGCTAATAATCTGGAGTGGCTACAATCATATTTCTTGTCAACTTGGATAATTTTTATTTCCATGTAAATATGTTTGCTCCTAAAGTTATATGAAGTTATGCTTATTCCAAATTCTTGCTAATTATGATTCTAGGGAAAACAAGGGCAAACCATGCCTCACCAAATTCTACCTGTGTTTATGTTCAAATATTAACTCTATTATGATATCGGTCATATTAATCGTTTGAGTTCACATAGAGTGTACCATGTCTTTTTTCTGTTATGCTAATTAATATACCGCTTAGTTAACCTAAGAATAGGAACATTTAACCATGAAGTTTGAAAAGGATTTGGATCTCACTGTGTAATCTCATGACGACCAAATCTCTTGTTCACACTCTACAAGACATTATTATGTTAACATAAACAATCATATATTTGAATAATAAAGTAAAATATGTACAATATGATAAATGCTTTTATTAATAATCAAAATCTATATTACGTTTAAGTGATTTATTATATAATTGGAAACACAATTAATTGGCTGATAGATAATGTAATTATCAACATGTTCTTATACTGCATTTGGGTAAAACAACATTGTAACAATAATTAGCCTTGTCAAAAAGCATTAGCTAGAGTGGAAATTGTTGGTGTTGGGTAGGGTTCTCAACCTATATGGAGAATACTTCGGAGTTTGACAAACGTCATCCGTGTGTCGAAAAAGTTCGGGGAGTACGACGAGCACCGTATATTGGAACATATATGGTAATCAAATATATGATTGTATTTTTATACCTTTAACTTCGACCAAATATATATATATATATATATATATATATATATATATATATATATATATATATATATATATATATATATATATATATGATTGGAACTTTCATAAATTGACTTTCCATATAATTGGACTTCCAATATATTTTAAGCCAACATATGATTAGATTTTCATATCTTTGACTTTGACCATATATATATATGATTGAATATATTATAATTTTTATATATATTGGTCTTCCATATATAAATTTTCAATATATGGTAGCCTTAATTTATGTAGGGGTTTAATACAAATTGATGCATTACAACTTTTTGGATAGGGAGAAAGAGATTGATGGCTACATTGAAGGAAAGATGGTGTCGAGTAATCCTTCTCGTCGTCTTTGGTCTTCGGATTCCGTAATCGGTTTTTCGCATCCAAGTAGTTGTGGTGATCCATTTTGAATTGGTAAAATGTCTGTAAGGAGTTAGAGTACTTTCCTATTCTAATAGTAAGGCTTTTCAGGGCTGGACTCCAATTGTTTCGTGGTTTTTTCCATCTGGATTTTTTACGTAAAAATTGCTTATGTTTGTGTTTGGCTTTCTGTGTGATTTTGGTGATTTGTTTTGTGTTCTTTTTTTCAGTTCCCTCATAAATTCTTAGTTTGGGGGAACGGTTTCTGCGTTTCATTCCCAACAAAAATGACTTGAAGACAAACATAACACAATTAAGTGACTAGCGACGTCAGAAAATTACACTAATCCCATCTTTTGTCATCACAAACTAGTGCAACAACTTGCGAATTTGGGCCATGTCACCACTACTCAAAGGGTTGATGCATATGATGTCACTACGACATCGCTGCAACGCGTACAATAGACTCACTAAATACATTGTTGGAGCGATATACTAATGACGCGTCAACGACATATGTTTCATCAGTTTTGGTTATTTGTCATAAAGTATTATGATTTGTTATTTCTTATTGACGTGTCAATATGATGTGGCAAGTGAATCAACGATACTTAATGCCATAATTACATGTGTTATGCCCTAGTATCAAAATACAAAGAACCAAGATGCAACTCGGTCAACTATGAAGTACGCATATCACACTCTAGATCTGAAGTACGAATGTTGGAGGTGCAACTCGACCAACTAAGTACTATGGGGTACACCAACAACCTGAAGATGATCACGATTGTACAAGACAATGGGGCTAGTGGAAGACAATTATCTCCTATGGTCCATCAATCCTCTTTCTCAATCTATATACAAAGAAATATATACAACATCACATATATGATACAAATAATATGGTATGATCCATGCAAATAATATCGTGAAGCTAGTGATACATATCATATAACTAGGAATATTACAATAATACATGATCAAAAACTACTTGTTATATAGTATATACAACCATGTATGTTAGACTATTAACATGATAAGAAATATTCACACCTATTAACATGGAACAATTCATACATACAACCCATGTGTCTGGTTTCTCAAAAATATTATTTTACATAAGAAGATACAGCTAAAGAAAATAAAAATTATTGCTCCATTTCTCAGAATGCAGTCACTCCTCGGATTCATCCAAGCGATATAAATGTAGCATCTCGTTTTGTGCCATGCCTTCATGTAGTAAACAAATACTAGGTCATCAAATAAATTTAATTCCTCAATTCAAGAACGATGAAGTAAGTAAAATAAAATATTATATGATTAAAAAATCATGAATTGATCCTCAGATAGAAAGTTAAAATAAACAAACCCTAAGGACGAAATATAACTCTAAAATATTTATATTCTAGTGATTCCCTGATATCCAAACTATTCTTATTGCCCAACAATCACTACCACAATCACAATACAATCTGCCTAAATAATGATACAATTTGAAGAACAATCTTTGGATCTCACACTTGACTAGTTTCTAGACAATAATATTGTGACCAGGGATCAAGTTGTTTCTGAATTAGCATAGTGCTTAGTGGTCCGGTTCCTCCCATATAAGGAGAAAAGATGAGACATATCATTAAACACCTAATCAATTTTTTGATCCAAATAAGAACATCTAGGTGTTGTGCACAAGTGAGCGAGCTAAGCAATCATTACCTCCCTTCGTAAGGCATTGTCAAAGTAGGTAAGAACTACTAATAAGATTTATTATTATTTATAAATATTTTATACATTACTATATATTTATCCCCTACCCATTGCTCTATTATACAATCATAAGTATTTTTTAATTATATTACAGTATTAAACCTTCATTTCCTCTCTCAGGTAAGTACCTTAATCCTTGTAGCTTATGTCATGCGTCGAATCCAAAAAATCGATAGTCATCCTCCATGTGTGATGTTGTATGAACCTAAGTTACGATCGCACAAGGAATAGACGTTAATTTACATCGAGCACAACAACAGAGTGAACACAGAGAAATTGAATCACACATTGAATAAAAAAGAATTCTTTCATTGATATGAACATTGATTACATAAGTCTTTAGTACAAAGGTTGACGTACGATCTTACAACAGGAACACAAAATGATATGGTCATTCCATACATTACATCCCTTTACTAGAAACAAAAGGTAATTACACCTTTGACAAAAGTCCTTGGCTGCACCAGGGAGCTTCAAAAGATAGGAGCACGAGCTTCCGATAGTATGTACACATTTTAAAAGTCACAAACATGAACGTGACGATTGACGGACTGGTTGGAAAAGGCCTCAGCTTATCGCAACTTTACCTTGGCTCGAAGAACCTGCTGCAACGTGGGTCAGCATATTTAAAATATATTGGTGAGGGTGGGTTAAACTAACTCACCAAATCGATATAGTATTCATGTAAAACATGCAATATAATTATTATGTGGTCTTTCCATCTTCCTTAGTCCAAGTTACAAGCATACGATAGGAATAAAATGACATAATAAAGCATGTCACCAAGCGGTGATTCTTACCTACAACTGAGTTATCCGACCTGCATGAGACTTACCATGTTCTTTTCTGTCAAGAAGATATTATTAGCTTACATAGTTAAGCAAATAATAGAGGGTTACTGGTACCATAAGGTATTATAGACGTTGGTTGAGACGACTATCTTTTTAGTTTAGGTAGATATCCTTTACTGGATATCTCGACTCATCCTATGCTAGGACTTTATCTAGCAGCGTTCCACATAGGTCAAAGCGGTCCTAGTGCCCCAGTGATCGTTCATAGAACCATAATCTTGTGCACAAGTTGTCCATGACCACGCGAGATCTAAGAACTAAGTTAGTAAACAAAGCATGCAAGGCTACATGAAGAAAAAGAATCTATTCGGCATAAATTGATAGCATAGTCTACCTGCTCAAGTGATTCGCATTACAAATTATGTACTACTCATTTCATAGTTATAGATAAATAAATTCTAGCTATAACTGAAATATAAAATAACTACATTCATAGCGGACAAGCATGCAACAGTACGATCGTTTCATAATTTTATGTGACATGCATCAAGTGTTCAAGCCTACTTCTTTTATCTTGATTCTTTTATTAAGGTATCGATTGATGGAAACGTGAAGCAGTAGAGTCATTTTGATTACTGTGAAAACTTTGAAAGAAGGATCAACTAAAGATAAAGTCACTCACAAGTTGGTGAATCAAAGAGAAAGAGAGTTCTTTAGTGTCTCGCTCAAGTGTCGCCTACTCAATCACCTGTATTTGCACCAATAGACAATCAATATCTCATTTTCTCCATTTTATAAAATTTGAAATAAATGTGAAGTTGAAAGAACACAAGCAATGATATCTATAAAAAATATTCATAAAAATGCATTCATAAAAGCAACACGAAAGCAGCAAATCGGCATAAAAAACGAGCAACAAAAACCAAGCAACGAAAAAATCTCTCGCGACTCTGCCGTTGAGTCCTTCCTCGAGACAAAATCCACTTAATATGGTACTTGATTACATAGAAACCAATCCGTAACGAAGAAAGAACTTGATTAAATGTGTCCTGATCAACTGATATCGACAGTTTTTCTTAGTCGCGCTCCCCGTACGGGGAGCAAGGCACTACACCTTAGATATCATGTAAATATAGAATATTATTTAGTAAGATATTTCCATCTAGTAGAATAACACAATGTATGTATCTCGATACGTATAGTAAATATCATGTGGTACGAGGATACATTTTAGTATAATATTTTATATACTATAATAAGAGAAATATAACTGCAATTACATATTAGTTTCGCTTGCATGTCAACGTCTCTGTGTTCTACAAGTCAAAATTTATATAATTCGACCCCTAAGTATATTCAGGGTTGTCAAGGGTCTGTCTCTAATTGACATATGACTATCTAAGTTAAGGTTTAATATGACCTAAAATTACTAGTTTCGAAATTAAGTTATCTTCCCAAATTTTTATAATTTTTCTTAGAGTCTCCTTTATATTTTGAGCCCCAACAATTTTACAAGATTATATATAATGACATAGAGCAATTCTCCCTTGAATCCTTTTGGGTTTAAAATTTCTTCGGTGGGACAACTCAACACTAAATACCGTAGTTATAATTAAGCAGATAACGCAGAGGTACTAGGAAGAAGAAATTCTTCTTACATTTTCTACTTTTGCAATAACTATTAACCTTGCTATAATTTTTCTTTCAGACCAATAAAATATATAGCCTTGAAATACAAAGTTCAAAATGGACCTAACTAGTGGATAATAAATAAAACAATAATAGTTTCACATATAAAAAAATATTTATGAATAAATATATTTGTATGATATTCAACATTCCATTAACCTAGGAATCGATAAGCTCTATAGAAGAAATAAATAACTAGGTTATAAGATTCGAGACTTATTAAGTAAAAGTCGACTCCTTGACCGAGTGATTCTTCTAAAGCACGCGAACGAGAGAGACCGCACGACTCCGGAGCAGCTTATCCTTTCGATCCAAGATTTGAATGAGTTCCCCCACATAAGACAAGTCTTCTTGTAGGTATAACTGATAAACATCTACCATGTGGCACGGATCGTGCACATACTTCCGTAGTTACAAGACATGGAAGATGTTGTGCACATCTGACAATGATGGTGTAAATACAATCTGATAGGCAATTGGGGCAACTCGCTTGAGGATCTCGAACGGACAAACAAATCTTGGACTTAGCTTCTCTTCTGCTCCAAATCTCGTGACTCCTCAAATAAGTGTTAACCTCAAGAATACATGGTCGCCTTCCATAAACTCGAGCGGGCGACAATTAGTGTCTGCGTAACTCTTCTATCTACTGTGGTCTCCTTTCAGTCTTTTTTGTATCAGCTAAATGTTTTGAACAATTTTTTACGACCCGCACCCGGAATAAGGCCACGAGTAGTGAACTAAGCCCAGCCTACGTCATAGGAACGACGTAGAACACTGTTCTAAGTCATAATACTATCTAATATAACACAACAATATAATGGTACCTGTCAATGTTATCTCATCTCCGAACGGAGGAATAATATAATAACATCACAATATATATATATATATATATATATATATATATATATATATATATATATATATATATATTTATATATATATCGATACTCAATCACCAATAAACTAGATGAGGAAATAGCACGATATCGAATAGAACTAAAAAGATTACAAGTGTCACAATACAGTCATAATGCTAAGTCTAAACTCGATAATCTCACAATAGGATAGTACATGAAAAATGAGTCTAAGTGTCTACAACATGAGGATCTATAATAGGTGGCTCTACGGGCATAGGCTCAACCGGCTCCACTAGCTCATCCCCCTGAGGTCCATAGTACGTGGGACACCAGTCCTTAAGTGAGTCATCTAAAAATATATCCAATCAGGATGGAGCGAATACAACCCAATAGCAATTCTATTAATTGAAAGAAACTATAAAACAACAATAGTAAAGACAATAAATGATGGGAAATATCTAGAATATAACTAAGCATGGCAAAGAGATATCATGGGGATAATGGAAATATACTAAGGGCAACTGAGCAAGGAATCATCAAGTAATGAAATGAAATAAGAAAATATAACACTAAATTTGTGCCTTAAAATATTAGCAAGATATGTGATTGGCTTGGGACTAACACAATCTATAATCATAGAGGGGAGCTAGCATGACCACACGTGTGTTGCATGGTCCATTAGCTATTATGGATTATCACAAAAATATATTACGGTTTATAAAGTATGATCACATATCCAACTAACATTTCCCCAAACCCCGACTAGTACAAGATCCAAATCATGACAAGTTCTGATACAATATCACTATGCACGGTCTGTAATATCATGCATATTGATCATGGTCTAACGTCATATAATCATGAAGTAGGTGATCATGAATGAGAACATCTCATGACGGGGATCCAAGGTGTACCAATCCGTGTATACTATCGTGTCAGGAATCAAATAAAGCAATACTAAAAGAAAAAATCATAGAGACAGTCAAATAAGGAAATCACTGGAGATGTACTTGCCTTTGTCCGGAACAAAAACTGTCACTCGGTGTCCGAGTTGGTGTCGAAGTCACCTAAATTTGAATATCATGTCAAATTGGGTATAAATAAATAATAATGATCTATAATGCAACTATACATGCTTTACTAGACAATACTAGGTCACACTAAGGTAATTGGGTCAAGATTGGGTACTAATTAGTGAATACTAGCTAAACTAGGTCCACACCAAACTAACTAGTCTTTTTGGTAATTTAATGAATTCTCACTAATTAAACTAGGTATTACCTTAGCCAAAACTTATTAACTAACTATATATATGTACACTACCTAATAGTAGCTAACTGTTGTCATGTATATATATACCTATATGATACTCATATAACTAACTACCAAACAATTGATACTAACACTAATATACTAACTGTCTGTATCGAGACTAACTGCATATACTAACATGACTTAATAACTGAACTCACCAATTAACTATTATATAATAAACTATCTGCTACTAGACTAATAGTTATCTAACTATCCTAATTTAACTAGTACTAACTACCCACCAATATTACTAATGAATTCTGAAACCATCCTCATCAATTTATAACTTATAAACTAATAGCTAATTAATACCTATCTCCCTGAATTTCCAGATAGGTGATACTTACTAGTTACACTTCACAGTAAGTACACTATCTTCCAGCTGTGCAGTGACTGCTCCTAAATATTCACTCCAACTGATACTTATAACTGACTGCCATAACTACTAGCTAGCTAAAATCTGCACTATGATTCACAGTTACCTGCCAACAACATGTATACTAATACATTCAGTGATACACCTCACTCTCAACTAAGACAACAATACCTTCACTGCTAAGCAATTACTAACTAAACAATTTACCTTCCTTAACACCCCTCATGTATGCTCTTGTTTCGGTTACACCTAATACCGCGATACTGCATACTTCCTATACTCCTACTGGCCTAATTGATACCACATCCAGCTATAATGAATACCCAAACAACTCCCTCACTTGCACAACAACAAGCCTGTACTGTTGTGTACTAGAACCCGACCCCAACCCCAACTGTAATACTCATCCTTACTTACTACATAAGTTCTTACACATAAGAAAAAAACCCAACCAATATACTGCTACTGCAGTTATTGGTATTACTGAAACCCATGTGTATTTGTCTGATACATTTGAAATAGGCCCACTCTCACATCACATACTCACCCATATATGAATAACCATACCTCTCCTATACTCCTCACTGCAGTTTGTATTGACTGCAGCAACCTGCAATTCCTGCAGGAAGACACATATCTTAATGTCTGAACATACTAACACATCCTTATACAATCTAATAGCACACACTCATAATAACTAAGTTACACTCACTATAACACATCATTACAATGAGCATATCTTCTTGTTAATCAATAACTGAACATCATAAATACATACTCTAAACAACTACAGATAGATATACTACAATCTCAGTTCCTGCAACATATACCAGCTCAAATAGACACTAAATAATTGACACTGTATTCATACTCATACATGAATATATCTAACACCTAATTTAGTTTATATATAGTTATAATATATGCAGTTATACCCATACAATCTGATAATCATCCCAACAAATCAAATAGGCATTAGATCAAATACTTATTGTGTGCAATAGGGATACTCAATGATACGTGTTCACTCAAGTGTCAATATTCACCAATTCTTCATAACGAATACTCCTACATATCAAATATGGATAATTATAACTATTATAATTAGTTATAATAGAAAATTAGGAGAAATACACAAAACCACACAAATATAGCTTCGTATCCCAACTCCAATCTAAGTCCAATACGACTAAATTGGTGTCATGACACACACTTGGTGTGTCCACCTTGTAATTCCCCCAAAATTAATACAAAACCTATGTAGAGACCACAATACTCAATCAAATAAACTAGAATTTGTTCATAATGGTAGCCCTATGCCATGGGATGGTTCCTAGAGGTCTCATGCATAATTTAGAAGCTAGAATGATAGAGAATTCAGAAATTATCAATTGGAAGATGGATTTCCAATAAAAATTAAGTGGATACGATCCATACACGATCTCTCTGCTATGACTCCTCCTCCTTGTGCTTCTTGCTTCCCCAAACTCCAAGCTCCTTATGGAATAAGAATGAGAGGGAAAATTGAGATGAATTGAGTGAAGTTCAATGGAGGGAATGTGGGATTTTGGGGATCTAAATTCTAGATCTAAAATGAATGCAAATGAGATAAGAGAGAGAAGATTAACCTCTTATGGTGGCCGACCCCCTCTCCCCTTCTCCAAGTAAGTGACAATGTCCAATACACCTCTCTCCATCCCATTTATGAATATGATTAAGGTTGGACAATTTTGGAAAGCCTCTAATTAATTCTAATTAGCCTAATTCTCCCTAATTAATAGGTGGGAAGGGCTAATGGGCTTCGTTCCAAGTTGGGTTTACTAGGTGTCATGACAATTCTAGTTGGACCAACAGGTATCAAGTCTAATTAATAGGCTAGGCCTCTAACAAAAAATATATGGTACACGGCTCTACATAAATATGTCACTCTAATAAATAGTAACTAACACAACCATTAAATAATATTTTAGTACGCTAATATTAATATAATATTCCCAAAATTAAATTACTAGGCCAAATTACCAAACTACCTCAAGTTGGAAAAGTGGGGGTGACACCATTTGGTCGACCAATTTTGGCCCAAGGATCTGCCGTTCCCCAACTTTATCACAACAGATGGATGACCAACACTTTTGCCCATATAAGGCCTCATACCGAGCCATATGAATGCTGGACTAGTATTTATTGTTGTTCGTGAATTATACCAACTGTAGATGAACTTCCCAATTCGACTTCAAGTCCATTGCATAGAGTCGTAGCATGTCTTCGAGAATATGATTTATCCGTTCTATTTGGTCGTTGCTTTAAGCCTGACAAGCTGAACTATAATTCAACTTGGTCCCCATCGTCGACTAAGGACTACCCCAAAAATATGATTAGAATTGCCAATCACGATCTGAGATAACAGATACTGGAACTCCATATAACAGTACTATTTTATCAAGGTAGATCTTTTCCAGACGGTCGACGCACCAAGCAACTTTGATGGCAATAAAGTATGTTGGCTTGTTTAGTCGATCGACAATGACCTAGACTGCATCATTCCCCATTGTGTCTTCGGTAAGCCAACAATGAAGTCCATGCTGATGTGCTTCTATTTCCAATCCGGGATAGTGATCTATACCTAGACTGCATCAATAAAGTATTTAGGAGAGTTGTAATATATATAGGAATAAGGAGGCGGTGGAATTTACTTAATGGGTAAGAAACTGTTGCCACTGCTATTTTCTTTTTATTGGTTTAGGTGTGCGGCTGGGGATGTTTAGTAATAATAGTGTTAAGGAGTGGTGGAATGAGAAGCTTACACGTGTGGGGCAAGCAAAGCAAAGCAAAATTGAGTTTTACTTCTGCTGCTAATATTTCTTCTCCTAATGGGGTTGTGGTTTGGTTTTACGCGCGGTGAAAAGAAAAGTTTACGCGGGGTAAAATAAGTGGTGGTTTTGATACTGCTGCTGCGTTTTACGCGAGGAGGAGTATACGCGAGGTGGTAAGCGGTTTTGCTGTTGTCTGTTTTACTTGGGGTGAGCTGCTGCTGCTATTTCCTCGATTTACGCACGGAGAAATATACGCGATGTGGTGAGCTGCTTCTGATTAACTCTTTACTTTACGCGGGAAGGGTGGTTTAATGGTTTGTGGGTTTTGGGTTTGATCCAATAGAAAATTCTATTTTCTCCATTAACTCATAACTAATTATAAATAAATTACATAATTTAATAATATAGAATACGATTTTCAGAATTAGGCTTCTTACACAAATAATACAGGTATGCACCTCGAAGAGATGCTAGGATGAATCTATCCCTCGTCGAGTAACTGTTGAAACTAGACCTTCAGCTCTTTCAATTATGTAGGGACCATTCTACACAAAGCCTTAGAAATCGGTCGGGTATTTCAAAATATGTCGATGGTGAATTCAATCTCCCGATCGGGTGGCATACAGGGCAGTTTATTTAGAAATATATCGAGGAATTCTTCCATAATGTTGGTATGTATACTATCCTGTCGAGTGTCCCAAACAGACGCTAAATACCCTTCACAGCCAAAATATACCATCTGTTGAGTAGATATTGCAGAAATCATCATACATGCATTTGATGCTTGACAGTACGAGTAGTATAATTCAGTCTCTCCGGATAGATGAAACACGACTTTCTTTCCTGTTCAATCGATGGGGGCCGACCAAGCACCGAGCCAATCCATACTCAAGGTGATGTCATAATCCTTGATATCTAAGACTATCGCATCAAGAAACAATCTTCTATCTCTGACACAAATACAACCATCTCTATAGACTATGCAAGTAGGAAGTTCTGTGCCCGACAGGGTACTAACGCTAAGATTAAGACCTAGTTGTGTCATGGACAATTTATATTTTTCGACAAAATTTTTTGATATAAAGTATGAGTGGCACCAGAATCAAACAAGACTCGAGTAAAAATATTATTGAAAAGTAATATACCTAAGACCACCATATTCGAGATGATCTCATTGTCCCGAGTCAGAGCATAGACCTGGCCTAGAGCATTTTGGGGTAATACCTGGTTAGGTCGAGGTGCTTGGCTCTAATTCTGCTGCAAATGATACAGTTATGGGCGCTGGTTCGATCCAACGTCCGGACATTCTCGTGCTATGTGGAAAGGGCGACCACACTAGAAGCATCCTTCAATTGTTACTCGACAGTGTCGGCCACAGTTGCACTTTGTAAATCAAGCCTGTGGTTCCTTCTGGGGTTAGGGCCCTGATTGTTGCCCTTATTGTGACACATTGGCGTGTTATGACCTCCTATGTTACTATGGTGCTTGTGGTTGATATTTTGTACAACACCGACAACAACTGGAGTACATTGCGGCTTTAGGGAGAGGGCATGGTTGAGGGACTCCCTCATGGTTCGATACTGCGGGACACGACATGTTCTTGGATAAAAGGTCACAATACCTCTTCAAACCTTCGGGCTCATCTCGAGGAATCGGGGAGGTGAGACTTGGCAATTTTTTTATGAGTTGGTTGAATTCTACTATGTACTGGCGTACGGTCATGCTCCCTTGTTGTAGGTATACAAATTTATTTTCTTTCTAATGTTGAACGACTAGGGGAAAATACTCCTCTTCAAATGCCTTTTTGAACATAACCCAAGAGATAGTCGCCTTGTTATCTTTACTCAAAATAAACCCCTTATGTACATCCCACTGATCGTGTGAATTCAAACATCACTAAAGCTGGGGGCAAGCAACTCTCTTTACTCAAAATAGACCGCTTGTGCACGTCCCATCATGTCTTCAAGCTTGGTCAGCCAATCTACCGCCACAAAGGGATCTTCAATCCCATAGAAAGTTTAATTGTAGATCTTCTTAAACTCCGAGATGTCAAGGATGGGGCCTTGTCCTTCGACGACTGAGGCTCTTGGGGTCCAGCGGTCTCGACTATTACTGGCACGGTCGCGATGGACTTTGATGCAGAATGATTGTTGGTGACCAGTGTCTGTATAATATTTTTTTAGGGTATCTATCTGCCTCTACTACTCCTCGGCCTAATTCTTCTATGCCCAAAATTATGCTTCAATTCCAGACTCAAACCAATTTTGACGTGCCTATGTTTGCTTTTACTCACGGTAAATAATTCTTGTTGTTCTTCGAGCATGCGCATCATCCTCTCGAATGGGTCAACCGTAGGCAAATCCATATGGTCAACTGAACTACCCGATGTGCTTGAACTACTCTCTTGTGTCCCTTGTTCTTCGGGTTCCATTTTTGCCACTCCTTCTTCAACAAAAAGAGAGTAACGTACATTAGTCTCATAAAAATTTTTGGACTCATTGTATGGAACAATCTCATTTTGCAATATGAGGCCAAGGGTTCGACTCAAAGAGACTAGACCCGAGGAAGTGAAGCTATGATTTGATACCAAAATATCATGGCCCAATTTTGAAAAATTGATAATCGTCCCCCAGACGTGATGTCGTGCAAACCTAAGATGCGATAGCACAAGGCATAGATGTTGAGTTACATCGAGCACAACAACAGAGTGAATGCAAAAAAATTGAATCACACATTGAACAAAGGAAAATATTATTTCAGTGATATGTACATTGATTACATAAGTCTTGAGTACAAAAGTTGTCGCACGAGCTTACAACAAAAATGCAAAATAAGATAGTATTTTATACATTAAATCCATTTACCATAAATAAAATATAATTACACATTTGGCAAAAGTCCTTGGCTGCACCAGGGAGCTTCATAAGATAGGTTCATGAGCTTCAGATAGTCTGTACACGCTTCAAAAGTCGCAAACATGAATGCGCTAGTTGGAAAAGGTCTTATCTGTCATAATCCGCACCCAGATGATCGAGCACGAGTATGTGGGTTCGTCCAACCTACGCCATAATATCTATAGTAAAACGATGTCTAGACCTCAATGGAAATTATCTCAAGAACAACTAATACAACTAGTTCTATCATGTACTCAATCACAATATTTTAAAGGAAGAATGAATAAGGAAGATAATCCAACCACAATCTAAAAGAATTAAAACTAAGGCATGACACTGAAATAGAGAAATACTAGCCTAGATCTCACCAGAGGTCACCTCTAGGTCCACATTGCCAAAGTAGTCTCAACCATAGCATCACTCTGAACCGAGGAATATGGAGCACAATAATGCCTAAAAATGTTATGCAGTCTGGATGGAACGAGTATAACTCTAACAACAGTTCCAATTAAATAATAAAGACTATAAAATAGTAATAGTTATAAAATACATGATAAACTGGTAAGCATATAATTATGGTAAGAGAAATAGAGTGAAACAGATCAATATAGAATCATTATAAGTAAAAAGGGTAAACAGGTAAGTATGGCAGTTAAAATAAGTCAAGTAAAGTGTATCCAGTATATATAAGCAAGTAAGAAGGTAACCAGTTGTAACCACATATAATTGGGATAGGGGTATTTTTGGTATTTCACATATACTTGTTATTAATTATTAGTATATAGACAAATTATTATTTTTAGCATGCATTGGTACGGCTAACTAGTAGACTTTATTGAGGGTTAGTGATAATGTTTAGTGCTAAATAGTGTTAGTGAGCCTATACTAGTTAGAATTAATTAATTAGACCCATGGATAGAATATTTTTGAACCCATCCATGGCTAAGGAAAACCCATAGGAAGTTGATTTTGGGTAGTAGAGGCTAATATTTTGGTAGATCTAGGTATTTTTGTGGCCAATTTAGAAAAATCTGAATTGTGTCCACCAAGTATTTGGTTTGTGTCCTAAATAGGACAAGTAGAGTCTAAGTGGCCGTGTGATGGTGTTTTGTGTCCACAAGTTGATACGTAGAGGTCGTATCATGATACAGAGGAGTAGGTTTAATATTTTTTTTGTATATTGTGTTCCAAAGGCCAAATTCCCTATATTGCATTAGAATGGCTCTTTATTATGTTATCATATTAAGTTTATATTTTAGAAGTGTTCCATGTGGTTTAGTGGAGTATCATGGTATGATACCCATATGTGGCTTGATGCAAACCAAGTATTTGATGTTATGTCCGTGGTGTATGACTCAATATGTTATTAGTGTGACTGGAAAGTGTTTACTGTATGTGTGTGTGCCCATTGGAGGTGACTGTGCAGCAAGCGGAATGATCAGTGTGACATTGTGGGTGTGAGTATATGTTAGTTGGATCTTGGTGTTTGCTGAGTGAAGGAGAGGTAACAGTTATGTTTTGTGTCTTAGGGTATAGTGTGTGTCTGAGTGTTGTTTGTGTGTGTGTGTGTGTGTGTAGCAAGTGACAGTGGTGTTAGTGTATTGGTGGTACTTGGGTGTCACGACCCGCAATCGGATGATCGAGCACGAGTACGTGGTATCACGCCCTGATTTCTGTGGAATCGATAGTCGTACCCTGGGAATGGCTTCGTGCGTGCCTAGGTTGCGCAAAGCACAAGGCCAATATATTTTTGTATAACGAGCACATATTTAGAGTACGCAGAAAATCGAACACAATATTTAAACATGGAAAAATTCTCTTTATTAATAATGAACATCTTTTACAAACTCTTACTAGCCGAGGAACAAGTACATATGATTGCCGCATGGGCTTACAAAAGTGGGCACAAAATGAGATAGACGTCCGATACATTATATCCTTTTACTAAAACTTCAAAATCTATAGACACCTTTGGGCGAAGCTATCGCCTTTCCACAGAGCTGCATAAGGTATAAGAATGAACTTCTAGAGCTTCAAAACATGCTTCAAGGGCACGAACAGGACGTGCCAGTAGGTTGAATGGATTGGGGAGTCACTCTAGCTTCTTGCAGGATCTCCTTGGTGCGGGAAACCTGTTGCAACGAGGGTCAGTACATCAAAATACGCTAGTGAAGGCGAGCTAACCCAACTATACCAATTAACACGTTGATTATATGAAGCATGCAAGTTATTATGGGGTCTTTCTATCTTGCCTTAGTTTATTCTACAAGCAAGCATTAGAAATAAAAGTTTACTGAAATAAATATACTACCGTTCGGTGACTTTTACCTGCCCCTCTGAACCACCTGTATAATACTTACCATGACCTTCCCTGACACAAAGACATACTTAACTTGCATAGTTTAAATATACGAGGGAATCACTGGCATGATGCCACAATGGACGTGTCACGCCCCAGTCCTAAAATACCGAGGGACCAGACACGTGGCAATAGCCAGCAGCACGCACCGATGGACAAACCCAATTTAATGGATCCATCAGGGCATACTTAAGCTGTAAAAAAAAGTCTACGACAATCATGGCACAATTAATCTCATCCACACAAGATATAAAATATGATCCATAAAATATAAGGAATGTAAATCATCAACTAGTCTCAACAAAGTGCTTCGGGGAACAACCCGATAAATATCTGATACAATGGTTCAACAGACCAAAATATAAATGACTGAAATAAAGTAAGTACTGAACATGAAACATGGATGCTCAGGAAAAGTCTTCAGCTAACACCTCGTCCTCGGATGTCGGTACAGCTCCTGGATCAGCTCCTGCTGTGGTCCCGTATACCTTGGGATAGATCTCGTCTGCAAATCCTGGGGACATAATCCATATCCAGGTCCTCAGGGGACATAGCAAGGTACAAAAAAAATACAAGCCAAAATATAAAAAGTGCAGCAAATAATAAGAATAATAGGGTAAGTATGTAATCATCTGTGTGAATTGCAAGAGAGAGAGCATCAATAGTACTCAGGTTGAAAAAACTACAAGCTCTGTGTAGGGGAGCCGGTAGCAGTGATATCATTAGGTGGTCTAGCTCAGCGGGAGACTGAGTAGCCGGCATAATATAGTCAACCTGTAGCCTGTGGGTCTCTCCAGCAATAGATAGAATAATAAGGGAACACTAAATTACCAGCTAAGTGATATGCAAGATGAGAGCAGCACTAGAACTCAGGCTGAAGCCACTACAAGCTCTGTGTCGGGGAGCCGGTAGCAGCAGTAATAATGAGTAATGGGCCAAGCTCGGGCTTCAGAGTCTTATGCCTCACAATAATAGGGGTTTATATATATGATCAGCCTGTAGCCTGTGTGTCTCTCCCCACCCAATGTAACCACGCATATGATGACCATAACGTCTCATGTCCATGTCAAGCGGGATCATAGCTAATGCAACAAGTCATAATGTATCTAAGAATATAGTATCTCTGTCAAGTCCTGTATCCTATACAGAATTACCATGAATATCTCAGGAAGATCCTGTCTCATGAATGGTGTCAAGTGTCCTGGGTCATAGTGTACTTGATAAGACAAGTACGAGAATATAAAGTGTCACGAATGTCCATCTCTAGATGACAATACACAACACCGCGTACGGTGTTGGCACCCGACTAATAATCGGACGCTAAGTACGTCAAACGGTCCTAGGTTAAGCATGCACAGCAATATAATTGAAGCAAAGAAAATATATAACAATACTGCAGAGTTTGGCAAGGTACACTTGCCTGGTGTTTGAACACCAACAGTTATCCCTATATCAGTGGATCCTGTGGGTACTCCTCCAAAAGATGTAATAAACATCACCAATAGTCTCAGAAGATATCAAATAGATAGAAACGCCTGTCCTTAAGTCCAATTTGGACACAAGGGCAAAAATGAAATTTTCGGGCCAAAGCGGGGTCCATATGTGGGCCACTTTGCACCGAAAAGCGTGTCAGGGTCAAAGGTCTTCAAATTCCTCAAACTCAGTGTCTACAAGTCAGGAACGATGATAAGAACCCAACAGAACTTCCAGAATTCGATTCCGATGAGCCGATCACAAAATCGCCCGTCAAGTGGAGCTTGTAGGGCCCACGATACACGATTTTGTCAATGTTCTTAGAATTGAACCAAACTTGGGTCACAAGACCAGCGTATTGCTACGAGTCCGATGACGCAAGTTTTGTCTCGATCCGACGTGTGTATACAAAGTTACAGCGTGTTCCAGAATGGGCGGATACGGGGTGTTGTCGGCGGATACGCGTTGATTCCGGTGTGACGCACATCCGAATTGACTTCTGTGAAATCTCACACGTCCGTATCAACGTCGCGCACATTTCGGTAAAGATCGCGTGCGACCAAGTCGTCCCGTTTGGCGTGGTGTACTCAGTTCTGGGGTGAAACAGGGTATTGTTTTTCCTGTTTTTGGATCGCGGTGTGCGATCACCACAGGATGCGATGCACCGAGCGGGTTGCACGGGCATTGAGAGGGTTATACATCCTACGCGTTACAACTGACGAAATCGAAAATGGAGTTACGAGGTGAGAGAAAACGTTACCTGAACTGGGCTCCGAGAAGTCTTAATCTCACGTGTCTGAGGGTACTGTTTGTGTCCTGGTCTAGAGTTCCTGTGTCCGCGTGTCTGCCGTGAGTCCAGGCTAGGGTCCTAATCTGGAGACAGCGGGGTGGCGCTCGGAAGGAGGACGTCGCTGGCCGCGGGGAGGCGGAGGGAGAGCTGCTCCGTCTGGCACGACGGAGTCGTCGAGAGTTCATCTCCGGTGAAGTCGGGGTTAGGTTGGGGGTCGATGAGGGAGGAGGCGGATAACGGAGAAGGGGGAGTCGATGGGTGGTCGTCCGGCTGTGCGGGGGATCGAGCGGCGGCCTGGCGGCAGCGGCGAGAAGGAGTTCGAGGAAGAGGGGGATGAGGGCAGATGCGGGCGACGCTCGAGGGAGTCGAGGGGATGAGAGTGAAGTCGGGTCGACTCGCCTTGGGCGAAGGATAGAGGTGGAGGGCCTAGGGTTCAGACGAGGTAGTAGGAGGGAGGTGACGGCGCGGGTGGATTTTTAGGGTTGCGGCTGGGCACGCACGCCAAGGGGGAATTAAATATTATGCTACAGTAATTTCGGCGGGGCTACGGTTTCCCATCTGGGTTTCGGGTCCGGGTCGGGTTTGGCTCGGATCCGACCCGACCCGACCCAATATGCTGGTTGGCTTGGTTCAATTAGCGGTCTGGTTTGGTTTGGGTTGGTTTGGTTCAGATTTGGTTCGGTTTATATATCTAATAGATTTTAGGGCTTTAAACGCGTTTTCGGAGTCCAATAAATTCACAGAAAAATACCCCATGTCCGGTTTTCCATTTTACACCATAAAATATTATTTTCATAATATTTTTGCATCAATTAACTGCATTTAAAAATCCTTCATTCATAATTACCTTGGTTCTTCATCCAAAAAATACCAAAAAATTAGGAAATTTTTTTATATTAAAATTATTCTGACAAATTAGGGTATTTACAATCTACCCCCCTTAAGAGGATTGCGTCCTCGCAATCAAAGAATAAGTTACTGAAGGAAGAACTATGGAAATTATAAGATTGCTTAGGCGCTAACTGCATCTGCGAATAAGTGGGGATAACGCTGGCGCATACTATCCTCTCGTTCCCAAGTCGATTCGCCAGGAGAATGATGTTTCCAAGCTACCCGAACCAGTCTGATTGTCTGTCCTTGCAATGTCTTCTCACTGACGTTGAGGATGCCAACTGGTTGTTCTTTATATCTCAAGCTAAGGCCCACTGCGATCTCTGAATGATCGACTATGTGACTTGGGTCGGTCACGTACCTTCTCAGCTGTGAGACGTGGAATACGTCATGCACTCCCTCTAAGGACGGAGGTAACGCAAGACGGTAATCCACCTCACCAATGTGCTCTAGAATATCAAATGGCCCGATATACCGCGGGCTCAACTTGCCTCTGCTCCCAAATGTGATAGTACCACGAGTGGGCGAGATCCTCAAGAATACATGCTCTCCTTCTTTGAACTCTAGGGGACGTCTGGGTGTATCAGTCCAATGCTTCTCTCTGTCCTGAGCTGCTCGTAGATGATTCTGAATCTGTTTCACCTTCTCCAATGTCTGCATTACCAATTCTGGACCCAGTATCTAACGTTCACCACGTCGCTCCAACATATAGGCGATCTACACTTCCTTCCGTATAATGCCTCGAATGGTGCCATCTGAATGCTAGCCTGATAACTGTTGTTGTAGGAGAACTCCACTAAGTGCAAATAATCTTTCCAAGATCCTCCAAAGTCTAGCATACACGATCGTAACATATCCTCCAAGATCTGAATAGTGCGCTCCGATTGGCCATTTGTCTGTGGGTGGTAAGCTGTGCTGAATTTGAGTCTGGTGCCCAGACTCTCTTGCATGCTTCGCCAGAAATGAGATGTAAATATCGAATCTCGATCCGATACAATACTAACCGGCACTCCATGTAATATGACAATTTATCGCATATACATGTCGGCTAGTACCTCTGTGGACTGTCCAACTCTAAATGGCAAGAAGTGTGCCGATTTAGTGAGTCTATCCATGATAACCCATACCGCATCTCTTCCGCTGGGGCTCCTTGGAAATCCTGTGACAAAATCCATCGTGATATATTCCCACTTCCATTCTGGTATAGGAAGCGGCTGTAACATACCTGCAGTCCTCTGATGCTCGGCCTTTACTTGCTGGCAGACTAAGCATTTGGCAACAAATCTTGCAATCTCCCTTTTTATTCCATGCCACCAATAATACTGTCTCAAGTCTCGGTACATCTTGGTTCCTCCTGGGTGAACAGAGTACATAGAGCTATGTGCTTCAGTCATTAACTCCTGTCTCAATTCTCCATTTGGAACATACAGGCGATTCCCAAACCTTAATGTCCCGTCTTCATGTATGTGAAGTCCTGTCTGCATGCCTGCTTCTGTCCTCTCTTTAAGTCTTCGAAATCTAGCATCGGTGGGCAATGCCTCTTTAATTCTTTCCACAAGTGACGACTTAATTTCAAGATTAGCCAGTAATCCACTCTGTCCTGGTAAAACAACCTCTATCTGAAGCTCCTGTAGATCTCTCAATAACTCGGGCTGCATCGTCAAGAAATAAGCTGTAGGCATCCTTCTGAGAGCGTCTGCTACGACATTCGCCTTTCCCGGATGATACTGCAGATCTATATCAAAATCTACCATCAATTCAAGCCAACGTCTCTGCCTCATGTTGAGCTCCTTCTGAGTATATACATACTTTAGACTCTTGTGATCTGTAAAGATTTCTACCTTCTTCCCATAAAGATAGTGCCTCCAAATCTTCAGTGCAAATATAACTGCTGCTAGCTCCAGATCGTGTGTTGGGTAGTTCTTCTCGTGGACCTTCAACTGTCTCGATTCCTAAGCAATGACTTTGCCATGTTGCATTAAGACACATCCTAGTCCACTTCCTGATGCATCACTGTAAACAACAAAATCTCCTGACCCTGAAGGAAGAGTCAAGACAGGTGTTGTTGTCAATCTTCTCTTCAATTCTTCAAAAGCCTTCTGGCAGTCTTCTGTCCATATAAACTCCTGGTCTTTACGTGTCAGCTTCGTCATCGGTTCTGCAATCCTTGAGAAATTTTCTACAAACCTTCGGTAATGTCCATACTTGGTCCTGAAAGCTATCGACGGTATGTCTTCCTTCCTTACTTTGATCTGATGATAGCCGGATCTAAGGTTAATCTTCGAGAATACCCTAGCACCACTCAATTGATTGAATAGGTCATCAATGCGTGGTAAGGGATACCTGTTCTTGATGGTCACAGCATTTAGTACCCTGTAGTCAATGCACAATCGTACTGTTCCATCCTTCTTCGGCACAAATAATATGGGTGCTCCCCAAGGTAAAATACTGGGCCGAATGAAACCCTTCTCCAAAAGATCATCAAATTGTTCCTTCAACTCCACTAACTCCTTAGGTGCTAGCCGATATACTGATAAAGTGATAGGCTCTGCTCCTGGAGTTAAGTCTATTGTGAATTCTATTTCCCGATCAGACGGTAAACTTGGAAGATCATCAGGTAATACATCCACAAATTCTGATATGACTCTTGGGTAACCTGTCTCCCCTTCTACAGATAGTACCCTAAGAGTAGGCTGAACTCCTTGCTCTACTGTTCCTCGAAGAAACTCAAATTCTGGAAGTCCAGGCGGTCTAAATATAACCCGTCCAAGTCGGCAATCAAGAGTCGCATGGTACTGACTTAACCAGTCCATACCAAGTACAATATCATAATCCGGCATGGAAAATATCAGAAATTAAGCTCGCATTTCTCTTCCACAGACTACTACAGAATATGATCTATAGACGTCACTAACCAGAATAATTCTGCCTCCCGTAAGAATTCTTTTCATCTTCGGAAGTGGTGCGGTAGCTACTCTATGGGTGGCTACAAAGCTAGCTGCTATAAATGAATGCGATGCTCCAGAATCAAATAAAGCTACAGTTGGTAATGAAGCTACTAAAATAGTACCTGCAATAACTTCACCTGCAGTAGCTTCCTCCTCAACAGTCATTGTGAATGCCTGTCCTCGTCCCTGAGCTGGACCTCTCTGCTGCTGAGCCTGCTGAAATAGGGCTGCCTGTGGTGCCAGTGGTGGTCTCTGCTGGTATCTTCCTGTAGCTGGTGGCCTGACTCCTCCAACTCCTGTCTGCGGTGCTCCTACTGCTGGATAAGTTGGTCGTGGTGCAGGTAAAGCTAGTCTCGGTGCTCCCTCTCTGCGCTCGGTGTAGTCTCTGGTTGAATACTGGTTGGATCCGCAAGCCAGGCATAGTCCTAACTTGCGTCTGCATTCTCTCTCAATGTGACCTACCTTACCGCAGTGGTGATAAGTAGGGAGAGATATGGCCCTGTGTGCTGTCCTCTCTGGCATACTCCTCTGGGACCGTTTTGCTGAATCCCCATGTGTTGTCCTGGATGGTGCTGATGTGATGGGCCTTTTCAGATTTGACTCCCTTCTACTGACGCGCTCCATGCGTCGTGCTGCTGCAAGAACATCGGTATATGATGTAGGTGCGACTGATCCAATCAATCTCTGGAGCTCGAACTTCAGTCCGTCAAAGAACTTCTCAGCTTTCTCTTCCTCTGTCGGAATCAAGGTTGGGGCGAAGCGACTGAGACGAATAAATTTTGCATTATATTCTTCCACTGTCATATTGCCTTGGATATGGCGGTTGAACTTGTCGCTGAGCTCCGACTGTGCTACTGCTGGAATATACATCTCTCTAAAGAGTCTGGAGAACTCTTCCCAGGTGACTCAATCCTGTCCGAGCCTCCTCTCTTCTGCTAACCACCAATGATGTGCATTTTTAGTTAACTGCATTCTGACTATAGTCATCTATTTCTCTCTCGGAAGTTCAACTGCTTCCAACTGGTGCTGTATATTAGTGAGCCATTCATGAACTTCTGTTGGCCCCTATTTACTAGGAAAATGTACGAGGCTAGAGCTGACGAAAATCGGTGATAGATTCCGTCGTTAATTGCCTCGCTGGTGGGTTTGTATGTTCCAATGCGAATACCAGGCTGGTTCTCAGATACTCGACCTCCTAACGATGTGCCTCTTGCTGAATCTGCTGCTAGGCTTGCATCATAGCATACATTATCTGGAACATCTGTTGCCCGTCCATGGCTTGTCCTTGCAGGAAAACTGGCATCTGTAGAGTGAACTATGGTGGAGGTGGGATGTCATCTCTCCAGAACCTTGGATTAGGCTGGCCGGTTTGATCGCTCCGCGATGTTTGTCCTCCATTGCCTGGTGTCACTCCGTCTATATAAGTAACCACAGCGTCGTGTGGCATATCTAATGGAATCTCATCTCCGTTCCTGGGATCCATTACTCTGCAACCAAAAGATAAACTGTAAGAACGCTCAGAGGAATCAATACAGGATGCAAATCAAGTAACAAGTTTGAGTTCGATATAGAGTTCAAAATGGTTCAAATAATGGATGAGATCTTATAACTTATCCTATCCTTAGGGCAGGCTTGCTCGGTCCCTAAGTTGAAATCGAACGATTTAGTCGTAGACCTGCATGGGCCACCACAAAAACCATGTCATGCCCCAGTCCCAAAATACCGAGGGACCAGACACGTGGCAATAGCCAGCAGTACGCACCGATGGACAAACCCAATTTAATGGATCCATCAGGCATACTTAAGCTGTAAAACAAAGTCTACGACAATCATGGCACAACTAATCTCATCCACACAAGATATAAAATATGATCCACAAAATATAAGGAATGTAAATCATAAACTAGTCTCAACAAAGTGCTTCGGGGAACAACCTGATAAATATCTGATACAATGGTTCAACAGACCAAAATATAAATGACTAAAATAAAGTAAGTACTGAGCATGAAACATGGATGCTCAGGAAAAGTCTTCAGCTAACACCTCATCCTCGGATGTCGGTACAGCTCCTGGATCAGCTCCTGCTGCGGTCCCGTATATCTCCGGATAGATCTCGTCTGCAAATCCAAGGGACATAATCCATATCCAGGTCCTCAGGGGACATAACAAGGTACAAAAAATATCCAAGCCAAAATATAAGCAGTGCAGCAAATAATGAGAATAATAGGGTAAGTATGTAATCATCTGTGTGAATTGCAAGAGAGAGAGCATCAATAGTACTCAGGTTGAAACAACTACAAGCTCTGTGTAGGGGAGCCGATAGCAGTGATATCATGAGGTGGTCTAGCTCAGCGGGAGACTGAGTAGCCGGCATAATATAGTCAACCTGTAGCCTGTGGGTCTCTCCAATAATAGATAGAATAATAAGGGAACACTAAATAACCAGCTAAGCGATATGCAATGAGAGCAGCACTAGAACTCAGGCTGAGGCCACTATAATCTATGTGTCGGGGAGCCGGTAGCAGCAGTAATAATGAGTAATGGGCCAAGCTCGTGCTTCAGAGTCTTGTGCCTCATAATAATAGGGGGTTATATATATAATCAGCCTGTAGCCTGTGTGTCTCTCCCCACCCAATGTAACCACGCATATCATGACCATAACGTCTCATGTCCATGTCAAGCGGGATCATAGCTAATACAACAAGTCATAATGTATCTAAGAATATAGTATCTTTGTTAAGTCCTGTATCCTATACAGAATTACCATGAATATCTCAGGAAGATCCTGTCTCCTGAATGGTGTCAAGTGTCCTAGGTCATAGTGTACTTGATAAGACAAGTACGAGAATATAAAGTATCACGAATGTCCATCTCTAGATGACAATACACAACACCGCGTACGGTATTGGCACCCGACTAATAATCGGACGCTAAGTACGTTAAACGGTCCTAGGTTAAGCATGCACAGCAATATAATTGAAGCAAGAAAAATATATAACAATACTGCAGAGTTTGGCAAGGTACACTTGCCTGGTGTTTAAATACCAACAGTTGTCCCTATATCAGTGGATCCTGTGGGTACTCCTCCAAAAGCTGTAATAAACATCACCACAGTCTCAGAAGATATCAAATAGCTAGAAATGCCTGTCCTTAAGTCCAATTTGGACACAAGGGCAAAAATAACATTTCTGGGCCAAAGTGGGGTCCATATGTAGGCCACTTTGCACCGAAAAGTGTATCAGGGTCAAAGGTCTCCAAATTCCTCAAACTCAGTGTCTAGCGCCGCTTGTAATACTTGTGAAATATCAATAAAGTGCTTATTTTACTTCTATACTTGTGTTATTCAATGCTTTCGCTATTGACGACTATGTAAACTTGTTACCAATCGCTTGTTCATTTCTTGTTCCGCTGCATTCGGACTATCTGTGCGACTCTGTGTCTTAGACATCTTACCGCTTATTCGGATCATTGCCTTACACGGGCACAGCTTCAGCTCGTGCGACATCACATCCAGATAGAAAAAGATCATCCCATGGGAGTGCTGGTGCGGTGATTTACGCCTAGCGGGGATGGCCGATTACCTGCAGGAGATCAGGTGTGATATATTGGTATCATAGCATGACTTACACCATTGGAATTCGTATCGATTTTCTCACTTTTGAAAGCACGTTCATGGGTTATGTACATATGCTCTCTCTCAATTTCCCAACAAAATTTTCCATTCAATTAGTCTAAATAATTTCAAAAAAGTTCATATGAATGATATGATTGCTTGTACTGGATAGTTATGCGATGACCCTTGTTCGGACCTGTGTTAGACTTTGTGAAAACAGACTCGTGCTAGAATTTGTAAGTTATGTGCAAACCCAAATACCTATACGTGATTACCCTGCTGGTTAGTGTGCAAAATAGAATATCTTTCAAACAGTTAACTATGCACACAGCCTTTCGGCTAAGTTGTGTTTAATATCGCGCGCCAAGACCCTTTTGGTGCAAGCTAGTTGTAAGCGAGATTGGAATATCGTTCTGATAAGGATAAGCCAGAATTAGAATGGCAACCAATAGAACATTATCAGATTATCGCTAAGGTGCACAAAGAGATCATGCTTGGATTTTAGGAAATAGCTCGAACGGTATTTCGTGTCGGCAGATACAAATTATATTTGGTTTACTTGGATGATTATCAACATGAATATATATAAAACTAAGATTTATCAGGCGATGCTAGGTATCGTACATGAATTCTAAGGAATGACTTGGTGAATATGCTAACGAGTGATACGAACACGATTGAGGATTTAATTGGGTGACTTGATTCCTGAGTGGTGTATGGATCATTTTAGAAATATTCAAACGAATTCATAGGTCTCGTACGATAGTTGGTTTCAACGATTGAGTATGTCTTGAATAAGTGATAAGGCTTATATCGAATAGGGATTCAAGGTAATGAAATTAATATCTTGGTCAAGGAAACTTGTTGGAAACTTAGAAGATTGTGCGAGCGATTTTAAATTGAATCAATTGGATTGAATTTGAGTAGAATATCGCTCGAATAGAAGTTAGCCGAGAATGAATATTATTTTTCGATGAAAGAGGTAAGCGATAATAGATTCGATCTGGAGTTTGGAAGAACGATCTTGAATCTAGTTCGAAAGATAACTCTCGACAATCAGTCATAATAGAGAATGATTATCCTGCAGGAGCGGTGGCGTAGTAATTTCACATCCGGCGGGGATGATCGAACTCACGGTAACATACTTGATGATTATTCAAACGAACTCGATGAAATAGAATGTATCAAAAGTTGCATGCTAGGTAGCAGTTGGCACTTTACCTCCTTTAGTTTAGCAGGGGCCATTCATTATGGAGTCTTGGAAATTGGTTGGGTATTTGGGAAGGTATCGATGGTGAACTCGATTTCTCGGTCGGGTGGCATGCTAGGTAGCTCGCTCGGAAATACATCAAAATATTCTGCCACAACGGAAGAAGACTCAACGTTTGCACAATCCCGTTGCGTGTCCCAAACCGACGTTAAGTATCCCTAGCATCCAGAGTGTAGCATCCGTCGAGCTGACATCGCAGAAATTACCATACAGGTCTTCGACGCTTCTGCTGCTGAACCCCTCGTTTAGCAGAATTTGGCCTCTCCTGGTATATGAAAGACAACCCATTTTTCTGTACATTTGATTTTTTCGAGCAACAGCCGAGCCAATCCATTCCCAAGATGATGTCGTAATGCCGAATATCTAGGACTAATACATCAAGCGACAATTTTTTTCCTCTAATACAAACATGACCGCCCTGACATACTGAACGAACAAGTATTTTTGTGCCCGATGGGGTGCTAACACTAAGGTCTAGATATAACGGTGTTATCACTATCTTGTTTCCTATGGAAAAATTTGTGGATATAAAGCTATGTGTAGCACTAGAATCAAATAGCACGCGATCAAGTATGTTATTGAAAAGCAATATACCTGATACAATGGTGTCCTAAGTGAAGGCCTATTCCCGTGTCAAAGTGTACACCCAGGCTTGATTTTGTGACACTCTTTTTATGGTACGGCTCAGTTGGCTTGATGCGCCAGAGTAGGATTTGGACGTTGAGGGCAGAGCTTAGAGGGGTGCAGACAGTTCTTTGATTGGTGGCCTTGACCACCACAGTTAAAGCATAACCCATTCTTAAAGTGACAATGGTTGATGTTGTGCCCTGGTTTGTTACAGTGTGTACAATGATTCCTTGCATTCCCTTTCTGTTGATCGCCATTATTTGGACGCTTTAAAATATTTTTTCCTTCCGTCTTGCTAGTGTGCTTGTGATTGGAAGTATACATAGCACCGATAGCAACCGAAGGATACTGTAGTTCGAGAGAAAAAGCATGATTTAGAACTTCCCGTATAGTCATATATTGGGGAACGACCACATGCGCATGGATGGAAGGTCACAGGCCACCTTCGAATTGCCTTGCACGACTCGCCGCATCATGTAGGTAGGAGCTTGCAAATTTGGCGAGCCGATTGAATTCAGCCTTCTGCAGGAATTTGTCGAACTTCTGTGCCATTTTGATCCCCTCGAGCAGACTTGGTCCAAGTTACAATCCTGCTAGTTGCACCCCTCAATATCAGACTCACAATTCGATACCCATTTTCTCTAACTCTAGTAGTAATCGGCTGTTGATGGATAGTGACGTTATATGCTTTCGGCTCAACGTATCTGCTACAACATTACCCTTGTTTGGCATATAATTAATCGTCAAGTCATAATCTTTAATGATTTTCAGTCGATGCCTTTTTCAAAAGTTTAAATCCTTTTGGGTGAAGAGGTATTTGAGGCTCTTGTGATCTGTGTAGATTTTATAAGACACAATTTTAATGCAAATACAATCACCGCTAATTCTAAGTCGATCGTAGGATAATTTTCCTCGTGCTGCTTCAGCTATCTCGAAGCAAAGGCTATCACTTTATTCCTCTGCATGAGCACACACCCTAAGCCCTGACCTGACGCATCGCTGAAAATTTAAAATCCCTCAAGCCCATATAGAAGTGCGAGTATGGAGGCTGGGACTAGTCGCTGCTTTAACTCCTGGAAGAAAGCTTTATAGTCATTCGACCACTCAAATGTGACTCCCTTCTGATCGAGGCATGTCAGAGGCGACGTTAGCTTTAAAAAATACTTCATGAACCTTTTGTAGTAGCCCACTAAACCGAGAAAGCTTCTAATTTCACTGGCTAATTCAAGTCACTTCCAATCGATAATGGCTTCTATCTTCTTCGGATCGACAATAACGCCTTTCGCAAAGATGACATGCCTGAGAAAGGATATACTACTGAGCAGTGCCTTTCACACTTGCTTAGCTTCACATATATCTTGCTCTCTCTAAGGGTCTGAATCATGGTCAGCAAGTTCTTGTATGTTCCAATTTGCTTTTTGAGTAGACGAGGATATCGTCGATGAATACAACCAAACACTTGTCGAGAAACGATCGAAATACTCGATTCCCATGAAGGTAGCGGGTGCGTATATTGAACGACATTACTAAAACTCATAGTGATTATAGTGAGTGCAGAATACTGACTTGAGCACATCATCCGGCTTGATCATGACTTATTTTAACCCAAACTAAGGTCTATCTTCGAAAAATTGGACGCACCTTGCAACTGGTCAAGAGATATTCGATTCTTGGCAGTAGATATTTGTTTCTAATGGTGACATTATTCAATTCTCAATAATCAATACACATCCACATCGTTCCATCTTTTTTCATTAATAATACTGGTGTGCTCCTCGAAGAGACTATAGGATGAATCTATCCCTCGTCGAGTATCTGTTGAAACTGGACCTTCAGCTCTTTCAATTATGTAGGGACATTCTATACAAAGCCTTAGAAATTGGTTGGGTATTTCAAAATATGTCGATGGTGAATTCAATCTCCCGATCTGGTGGCATACAGGGTAGTTCATTTAGAAATATGTCGAGGAATTCTTCCATAATGTTGGTATGTACTATGGTTGTACCATCCTGTCGAGTGTCCCAAATATACGCTAAATACCCTTTGCAGCCGAAATATACCATCTGTTGAGTAGATATTACAGAAATCATCATACATGCATTTGATGCTTGACCGTACGAGTAGCATAATTCAGTCTCTCCGGATAGATGAAACACGACTTTCTTTCCTGTGCAATCGATGGGGGCCGACCAAGCACCGAGCCAATCCATACTCAAGGTGATGTCATAATCCTTGATATCTAAGACTATCTCATCGAGAAACAATCTTTTACCTCCGACACAAATACAACCATCTCTATAGACTAAGAAAGCAGGATGTTCTGTGCCCGACAGGGTACTAACGCTAAGATTAAGACCTAGTTGTGTCATGGACAATTTATATTTCTCGACAAATTTTTTTTGATATAAAGTATGAGTGGCACCAGAATCAAACAACACTAGAGTAAAAATATTATTAAAAAGTAATATACCTAAGACCACCGTATTCGAGATGATCTCATTATCCCGAGTCAGAGCATAGACCTGCCTTGAGCATTTTGGGGTAATACCTGGTTAGCTCGAGGTGCTTGGCTCTAATTCTGCTGCAAATGATACAATTATGGGCGCTAGTTCGATCCAACGTCCGGACAGTCCTGTGCTATGTAGAAAGGGTGACCACACTAAAAGCATCCTTCAATTGTTACTCGAAGTGTCGGCCACAGTTGCACTTTATAAATCAAGCCTGTGGTTCCATCCGGGGTTAGGGCCCTGATTGTTGCCATTATTGTGACACATTGGCGTGTTATGACCTCCTGCGTTACTATGGTTCTTGTGGTTAATATTTTGTACAACACAGACAACAACTGGAGTACACTGCGGCTTTAGGGAGAGGGCATGGTTGAGGGACTCCCTCATGGTTCGATATTGCGGGACACGACATGTTCTTTGATAAAAGGTCACAATACCTCTTCAAACCTTCCGGCTCATCTCGAGGAATCGGGGAGGTGAGACTTGGCAATTTTTTTACGAGTTGGTTGAATTCTACTATGTACTGCCGTACGGTCATGCTCCCTTGTTGTAGGTGTACAAATTTATTTTCTTTTTAATATTGAACGACTAGGGGAAAATACTCCTCTTCGAACGCCTTTTTGAACATAACCCAGGAGATAGTCGCATTGTCATCTTCACTCAAAATAAACCCCTTATGTATATCCCACCGATCGTGTGCATTCAAACATCACTAAAGTTGGGGGCAAGCAACTCTCTTTACTCCAAATAGACCGCTTGTGCATGTCCCATCATGTCTTCAAACTTGGTCAGCCAATCTACCGCCACAAAGCGATCTTCAATCCCATAGAAAGTTTAATTGCATATCTTCTTAAACTCCGAGATGTCAAGGATAGGGCTCTTGTCCTTCGACGACTGAGGCTCTTGGGGTCCAGCGGTCTCGACTATTACTGGCACGATTGAGACGACCATTGATGCAAAATGATTGTTGGTGACCAACGTCTGTATAATCTTTTTTTAGGGTATCTATCTGCCTCTACTGCTCCTCGACCTAATTCTTCTATGCCAGAAATTATGCTTCAATTCCAGCCTCAAACCGGTTTTGACGTGCCTATGCTTGCTTTTACTCACCGTAAATAGTTCCTGTTGTGCTTAGAGCATGTGCCTCATCCTCTCGAATGGGTCAACCGTAGGCAAATCCATATGGTCCACAGAACTACCCAATGTGCTTGAACTACTCTCTTGTGCCCTTTGTTCTTCGGGTTCCATTTTTGCCATTCCTTCTTCAGCAAAACGTGAGTAACGTACATTAGTCTCATAAAATTTTTTGGACTCATTGTATGGAACAATCTCATTTTGCAATATGAGGCCAATGGTTCGACTCAAAGAGACTAGACCCGAGGAAGTGAAGTTATGCTTTGATACCAAAATGTCATGGTCCAATTTTAAAGAATTGATAATCGTCCCCCAGGCGTAATGTCATGCAAACCTAAGATGCGATAGCACAAGACATAGATGTTGAGTTACATCGAGCACAACAACAAAGTGAATGCAAAAAAATTGAATCACATATTGAACAAAGAAAAATATTCTTTCAGTGATATATACATTGATTACATAAGTCTTGAGTACAAAAGTTGTCGCACGAGCTCACAACAAAAATGCAAAATGAGATAGTCATTCCATACATTACTTCCATTTACCAGAAATAAAATATAATTACACATTTGGCAAAAGTCCTTGGCTGCACCAGGGAGCTTCAAAAGATAGGTTCATGAGCTTCAGATAGTCTGTACACGCTTCAAAAGTCACAAACATGAATGCGCTAGTTGGAAAAGGTCTCATCTATCACAATTTGCACCCAGATGATCGGGCACGAGTATGTGGGTTCGTCCAACCTACGCCACAATATCTACAGTAAAACGATGTCTAGACCTCAATGGAAATTATCTCAAGAACAACTAACACAACTAGTTCTATCATGTACTCAATTATAATATTTTAAAGGAAGAATGAATAAGGAAGATAATCCAACCACAATCTAAAGGAATTGAAACTAAGGCATGATACTAAAATAGAGAAATACTAGCCTAGATCTCACCAGAGGTCACCTCTAGGTCCACATTGCCAAAGTAGTCTCGACCATAGCATCACTCTGAACCGGGGAATATGGAGCACAATAATGCCTAAAAATGTTATGCAGTCTGGATGGAACGAGTATAACTCTAACAACAGTTCCAATTAAATAATAAAGACTATAAAATAGTAATAGTAATAAAATACTTGATAAACTGGTAAGCATATAATTATGGTAAGAGAAATAGAGTGAAACAGATTAATATAGAATCATTATAAATAAAAAGAGTAAACAAATAAGTATGGCAGTAAAAATAAGTCAAGTAAAGTGTATCCAGTATATATAAGCAAGTAAGAAGGTAACCAGTTGTAACCACATATAATTGGGATAGGGGTATTTTTGGTATTTCACATATACTTGTTATTAATTATTATTATATAGACAAATTATTATTTTTAGCATGCATTGGTATGGCTAACTAGTAGACTTTATTGAGGGTTAGTGATAATGGTTAGTGCTAAATAGAGTTAGTGAGCCTATACTAGTTAGAATTGATTAATTAGACCCATGGATAGAATATTTTCTTCCATTAATTAATTAGATTCCTTCATGACAACTTTTAAATAGAGGAGAAGGGCAAATTGGACATTGTGCATGAACCTAACCCTAAAGCTAGCCTTGGTCGGCCCTATATATGGATAACGACTTTAATAATTAATTATTACGAGCCTACATTTTATTCTATATTGGTTCATCGTCAAATTCTCCTAATTTCCTATCAAACACTAATCAAATACACATAAATCCACTCATTCCCAATCCCCATGGAGGCCTAGGAGCTTGGAATATCAAGAAGGACAATGGAGGAGAGCTTTGCTAGGAGGAGTGTGTCCAATTTTTTGGTTTGTGTCTATTTGGTAAGTTTCATTGGCATCTGAAACCCAATAGGTATAATTTTTATCCCTATACCAATTTCATTGTTAGATTATCATAATAGACCTCTAGGAACCCATCCATGGCGAAGGACAACCCATAGGAAGTTGATTTTGGGTAGTAGAGGCTAATATTTTGGTAGATCTAGGTATTTTTGTGGCCAATTTAGAAAAATCTGAATTGTGTCCACCAATTATTTGGTTTGTGTCCTAAATAGGACAAGTAGGGTCTACGTGGCCGTGTGATGGTGTGTTGTGTCCACAAGTGGATACGTAGAGGTCGTATCATGATACATCATGATACAGAGGAGTAGGTTTAATATTTTTTTGTATATTGTGTTCCAATAGGCCAAATTCTCTATATTGCATTAGAATGGATCTTTATTATGTTTTCATATTAAGTTTATATTTTAGAAATGTTCCATGTGGTTTGGTGGAGTATCGTGGTGTGATACACGTGTGGCTTTATGCAAACCAAGTGTTTGATATTATGTCGGTGGTGTGTGACTCAATATGTGATTAGTGTGACTGGAAAGTGTTTACTGTATGTGTGTGTACCCATAGGAGGTGACTGTGCAGCAAGGGGAATGATCAGTATGACATTGTGTGTGTGAGTATATGTTAGATGGATCTTGGTGTTTACTGAGTGAAGGAGAGGTAACAATTGTGTTTTCTGTCTTAGGGTATAGTGTGTGTCTGAGTGTTGTTTTTGTGTGTGTGTGTGTGTGTAGGAAGTGACAGTGGTGTAAGTGTATTGGGGGTACTCGGGTGTCACGACCAGCAATCGGATGATCGAGCACGAGTATGTGGTATCACGTCCTAATTTCTGTGGAATCGATAGTCGTCCCCTGGGAATGACTTCGTACGTGCCTAGGTTGCGCAAAGCACAAGGCCAATATATTTTTGTATAACGAGCACATATTTAGAGTACGCAGACAATCGAACACAATATTTAAACATAGAAAAGTTCTCTTTATTAATAATGAACATCTTTTACAAACTCTTGAACAAGTACATATGATTGCCGCACGGTCTTACAAAAGTGGGCGCAAAATGAGATAGACGTCCGGTACATTATATCCTTTTACTAAAACTTCAAAATCTATAGACACCTTTGGGCGAAGCTATCGCCTTTCCACGGAGCTGTATAAGGTATAAGAATGAACTTCTAGAGCTTCAAAACATGCTTCAAGGGCACGAACAGGACGTGCCAGTAGGTTGAATGGATTGGGGAGTCGTTCTAGCTTCTTGCAGGATCTCCTTGGTGCGGGGAACCTGTTGCAACAAGGGTCAGTACATCAAAATGCGTTGGTGAAGGCGAGCTAACCCGACTATACTAATCAACACGTTGATTATATGAAGCATGCAAATTATTATGGGGTCTTTCTATCTTGCCTTAGTTTATTCTACAAGCAAGCATTAGAAATGGAAGTTTACTGAAATAAATATACTACCGTTCGGTGACTTTTACCTACTCCTCTGAACCACCTGTACAATACTTACCATGACCTTCCCTGACACAAAGACATACTTAGCTTGCACAGTTTAAATATACGAGGGTATCACTGGCATGATGCCATAATGGACGAGTTATAGTCTCGAGATGAGAATGATATACAACGCAGGTGGTGAGCCCGCTACATGTCATTTCGTCCATAACAGACGACTATATCGATCATTTTGTCCGGATCGAATTGGTCTGAGTATCCCTGCGACCATCCGAAGGAACTAGAAATCTTGTGCACAAGTTGTCCATAACTACGACGTCTTATACTATGTTATCAAATGATGTAGTTTAAGGTAACACAAGCACGAGACAAGTAAAATGGCATGATCTATTTTGCATAGTCTCTATGTTCAGTTTATTGCATAACAATGTGTGTTCTATACATAGCACAATAATAGAAGAAGTATATATATTCTAACTAGAATTGAAATATGATAAAAGAACACTAAAAAGTTGATTGACAAGTACAAAGCAATCCAAGTCTATTTCTTTTTATCTTGACATCTTTTAGTTATTATGGTATCGTCTGATCGGAATAATCAAGAAGGCAAGATTTTAGATGTGAAGACTTGGAAAAAGGATCAAAAAATTGAATTATAGCCACTAACATGTTGGTGGAGAAAGAAAAGGAAAGATGTGCTTCAAGACTCCGCTCGCGCGACGTCTGTTGCACGATCACCTGCATTGCCACAAACAGATGATCAATACCTCTTTTACTCTTTCCAAGATTGGTATAAAAATACAGTTCATCGAACTAAAGCAATAAAATCCATCGAAACCGTTCAAGAAAACGCAAATCCTAAAACCAATTCAAAAGCACGAAAGCAACAAGGTAACAGCAAAAATTAGGCAAAAAAACTTGTAGCGGAGAGGTCCCTCTTGACTCTGCCGCTAAGTCCATCCTTGGGGCATGTTTTACTTAATATGAGAATCGATTCTGAAGAAGCCAATCCATAACGAGAAAAAGATCTGGATTCAATCCATCACGATCGAAAGATACCGAAAGTATTTCTTAGCCACGCTCCCCAAAAAGGGGAACGAGATACCACATCTTAACAAACTAATAGGAAATTTCGTCCACGAAACTTAGGAATAGAATCTACCACTATAAAATAATAAAGGAAACTTTTTCTTTATATCAGACTCAAGCTCTCACGTCGACTCTTCGACCGAATGATTTCTCCAAAGCACGCACACGAAAGGAATCGAACAACTTCGAAGCAGCTTCTCCTTTCGATCCAAGATCCGCACAGGGTATTCAATATACGTCAAGTCTGCCTTCAAGTTCAGTTGATCAAGATCCACCACATGACTTGAGTCGTACACATACTTTCTAAGCTGTGAAATATGAAAGATAATATACACTTCAGATAATAACGGTGGCAGGATAATTTGATATGCAACTGGGGGGACTTGATTAAGTATTTCGAACGGGCTGACGAATCTTTGGCTTAGCTTCCCTTTTGCTCCAAATATGGTAACTTCTCGCATGGGCGAGACTTTAAGAAATATATGATCACCTTCTAAGAACTCAAGAGGTCGACGGTGCACCTCTGAGTAACTCTTCTGATGTCTTTGTGCTACCTTCAGCCGTTCGCAGATCAAACAGATCTTTTGGATGATTTATTCTACGAGCTCCAGGCCAAGAATTTATCGTTTACCAACTTTATCCCAACATATACCGATCTACACTTCTACCCATACAATGCCTCATACGACACCATTTGAATGCTGGATTGATAACTATTATTGTATGCAGATTCGGTTAAGGTAGATACATATCCTAACTTGACTTCTAGTCCAAGGCGTAGAGACGTAGCAAGTCTTCGAGGATCTGGTTTACCCGCTCGGTCCTGAGGATGGTAGGCAGAGCTAAACTTCAACTTCGTCCCCATTGCTGACTGAAGGATCTCCTAGAAGCATGATAAGAATCGTCCATCTCGATCGGAGACAATGGATACGGGCACACCGTGGAGTTGAAGGATCTCATTGAGGTATATCTGCGCCAGACGGTCTGCATTCTAAGTAACTTTGATAGGCAAAAAGTGAGCTGACTTGGTGAGTCGATCGACGATGACCTAGACAACATCATTTCCCCGTTGCAACTTAGGCAAACCAATAATAAAATCCATGGTTATGTGTTCCCATTTCCACTCTGGTATAGCAAGTTTCTGTATCTCCCCGTCCGGCTTCTGGTGCTCGGCCTTTACTCGATGACAAGCTATGAATTACGACACAAACAGTGCCACATCCCTCTTCATGTCGTGCCACCAAAATGTCATACGGAGGTCTCGATACATCTTCGTGCTTTCTAGATGTGAAGTGTAACTCGCATTGTGGGCTTCAGTGAGTATCTTTTTTCTGAGGTTTACATTGTTAGAAACACATAATCTTTCCTTCACCCGTATCATTTCATCCGGGCCCACAAAAAAGTCGTTCGCCTTTCCTGTTGAGAAAAGCTTAAGCATCATCTCTTGGAATAGGTCGTCCTTCTAAGCGGACTTAACTTTCTCCAATAGGTCGGGTTCGAGATGCAACTGAGCCGCCTGTGCCCCCATTTTTAATCAGATTCAGAGTGTAATGCCTAAATTTTGCAGATCCCTTCGCAGCCTGTCATCTATAGCTAAGCTCCCAACAAACACTCGACTTAGTGCATCAGCTACAACGTTGCTCTTGCCCGATGTATATATGATCATCAAGTCAAAGTCGCTAAGAAGTTTGAGCCAACGCCATTGTCGTAAATTCAGATCCTTCTGAGTATAGAGGTACTTGAAGCTTTTATGGTTCGTAAAATTTTTATACAGTATGCCATAGAGATAATGTCGCCATAACTTCAATGCGAACACTACCGCTGCTAGTTCCAGATCGTATGTTGGATAGTTCCTTTCGTAAGGCTTTAGCTGCCTCGATGCAAAGGCTATCACCTTGTCCATCTGCATGAGGACACATCCCAAACCCTTGCATAAAGCATCGCTATAAATCTTGTAATCATCGGGCCCGTCCGAAAGAGTAAGAATCGGTACTGAGAGTAGCCGTTGCTTTAATTCTATAAATGAAGCTTCACATTCGTCTGACCCCGCGAACGTTACTACTTTCCGAGTGAGATAAGTCCGAGGTGAAGCGATCCTTGAAAAATCTTTTATGAATCTCCTATAGTAGCCCGCTAGACCAAGGAAGCTCCAAATATCGCTAGCCGACTCAGGTCTCTTCCACTCCACGATGGATTCAACTTTGTTTGGGTCAACTGAGATGCCCTCCTCAGAAATAATGTGCCCGAGGAAAGATATATTGTCCAACTAAAATTTGCACTGACTTAGCTTTGCGAACAACTTATTATCTCAAAGAGTTTGAAGCAACATCCGTAGGTGTCCTGTGTATTCATCATCATTCTTCGAGTACACTAGATGTCGTCTATGAATACCACCACAAAAAAATCAAGGAATGGTCGGAACACACGGTTCATCAAATCCATGAATGTAATGACCCGTTCCATTTAAGCGAACAACCTATTCAAACGGCAAGTGTAATGACCCGACCCACTTTGCTCAGCGAAAAGACTCATTTGAGGCAAAGGATTCCAGACTTGGTCCTTCAGGAGTTCAGACTTAGACTTTCAAAGGCTCGCTTGGAGTAACGCTCGATCAAGGCGAATCATCACTAAGGTGGGTGGCTACGATAAACTTGTCTTTGCTTAGCCAGCACACTTAAAATATGGACGATACATACTAGTTGCTAGGTGAATCACCCCTTGCATGCTAATAAAGAATACAACGCACCTAACTAAAGAAATAATCCCATCTTATATTGATTATGTTAGAACATGGAAATAAAACTTGGCTTGTATGGACCCTCGCATGCTAACTTTGCTTCGTGCAAATAGACCCCGCTATGTCTCGAGTAGATCATTATGGACCCTTCGTAATGCACTATTTCACTTGTTTATACTACACACCTTACATTTTATGTCGCTCGATATGTCCCTGTACGGTTGCACTCTTTGTACTACACGTTAGACCGTGCTAACATAAATGCTTGTGTTTCATATAAATGCATGCTTGCCTACTTACATTATAGTTTATACTCATTGCCTCGTTTCAATACTTGCCACACGAATTTATGCCACAATCAAGTAACACTATCCGTATCATGCATGCATCTAGTTAGCTAGAAGACAATCAAATAGTCCTTCTGTGCAATATGAACCCACAAGTATACGGAACCGTTAGGTCGCCAAGGTAGTTTTTGAAACAGGGGAATGCATCAAGTCAAATTAAACTCTGAACGAGAATCTTGTCAAGTAAAGCAAGAATCACAGCTCGTGGAGCAATACTCGTTCAGAACAAGAATCAAGGATTATCATGTCATATTGTGAATCTGGAGGAACCAAGACTTGCATGTCGCGGACAACTTGATAATAAGGGAGATTCTCGAATCTCTTTCCACGAACTGTCTTCGGGCGATCCGATTCGGATGAAACTCACGCAACAGCCTTTCATGTGCGAGCAGGATGGTGTCTCCACTTATACTGCACCATTCTTGCTCAAATGATGATAGTATCACGTACTGGACGGGATGTCTTGTAGTGCCTCACATGCTTTTTGTTGCATACCATCCTCGTTCAAGACTATAATTCATCCTTTATGACTATGCTAGCAACTCATGTTCATATAGATAAGTTATCCTAGCATAGTAGCAATTCCCGTACGAGTGATTGCATCGCATCCAGTAATCAAAAATACCTGAATGGATATGATTACAACACACTTATACATAATTGAATATTTAAACATCTTCTGCAAAAATTTTGGATAATTTGTGTAACTTGTGCACCTGATATCGAACCTCGCCCATTCCACTTGTGTTTGCTTATGCAATTTCCTCTAGATTGGATTTTATATATATACATTCGTTCTTGGTTTAACTTTGTTTGCCTTGGACAAGAAAGGACAAATGGTAAGTTGTTAAGTATCATCGTGTTCCTATTATATCTTATGGCACATTGCCATATGATTTAGGCTTTTTATTATGCCATAAAACTAATCCTAAGGCAAGACTAGAAAGATAACTTAATAGATAGTGCACGGAACCTATATAACGTATTTGACTTTGTCGAGCGGGTAAGAAGCCTCCCCACCAGTGCCTTCATATACTGATAACGCAACAGATTGCTTGCAGGGTGTGGGAGAACCTCGTTCGGTGCAAAAATCCCCTTCGTGCGAGCTAAGACATGTAGTTCACTCTGGAGTCTTGGAGCATTGCGTTTGGAGCTGAAGTGCATATACATGACATAATATTGGAACATCGCCTATGTATTATTCCACAAATATAGCCACTTGGCACACTTTTATTGTTTCGAGAGAGGGCTTGAGCGACTTGTAATCTCGGCCTAGCGCCCCTTGTAATACTTGTGAAATATCAATAAAGTGCTTATTTTACTTCTATACTTGTGTTATTCAATGCTTTTGCTATTGACGACTATATAAACTTGTTACCAATCGCTTGTTCGTTTCTTATTCCGCTATATTCGGACTATCTGTGCGACTCTGTGTCTTAGACATCTTATCGCTTATTCGAATCATTGCCTTACACGGGCGCAGCTTCAGCTCATGTGACATAACATCCAGATGGGAAAAGATCATCCCCCGGGAGTGCTGGTGCGGTGATTTGCGCCTAGCGAGGATGGCCGATTACCTGTAGGAGATCAGGGTGTGATATATTGGTATCATAACATGACTTACACCTTTGGAATTCGTATCGATTTTCTCACTTTTGAAAGCACGTTCATGGGTTATGTACATATGCTCTCTCTCAATTTCTGAACAAAATTTTCCATTCAATGAGTCTAAATAATTTCAAAAAAGTGCATGTGAATGATATGATTGCTTGTACTGGATAGTTATAGGATGACCCTTGTTTGGACCTGTGTTAGACTTTGCAGGAATAGATTCGTGCTAGAATTTGTAAGTTATGTGTAAACCCGAATACCTATATGTGATTACCCTGCTGGTTAGCGTGCAAAATAGAATATCGTTCGTACAGTGAGCTATGCACACAGCCTTTCGGCTAAGTTGTGTTTAATATTGCGCGCCAAGACCCTTTTGGTGCAAGCTAGTTGTAAGCGAGATTGAAATATCGTTCTGATAAGGATAAGCCAGACTTAGGATGCCAACCGATAGAACATTATCATATTATCGCTTAGGTGAATAAAGAGATCGTGCTTGGATTTTAGGAAATAGCTCGATCGGTATTTCGTGTCGGCAGATACAAATTATATTTAGTTTACTTGGATGATTATCAACATGAATATATATGAAACTAAGATTTATCAGGCGATGCTAGGTATCGTACATGAATTCTAAGGAATGACTTAGTGAATATGCTAACGAGTGATGCGAACACGATTGAGGATTTAATTGGGTGACTCGATTCCTGAGTGGTGTATGGATTATTTTAGAAATATTCAAACGAATGCATAGGTCTCATACGATAGTTGGTTTGAACGATTGAGTATGTCTTGAATAAGTGATAAGACTTATATCGAATAGGGATTCAAGGTAATGAAATCAATATCTTGGTCAAGGAAACTTGTTGGAAACTTAGAAGATTGTGCAAACGATTTCAAATTGAATCAAATGGATTGAATTTGAGTAGAATATCGCTCGAATAGAAGTTAGCCGAGAATGAATATTATTGTTCGATGAAAGAGGTAAGCGATAATGGATTCGATCTGGAGTTTGGAAGAACAATCTTGTATCTAGTTCAAAAGATAACTCTCGACAATCAGTCCTAACAGAAAATGATTATCATGTAGGAGTGCTGGTGTGGTAATTTCACATCCAGCGGGGATGATCAAACTCACGGGAACATACTTGATGATTATTCAAATGAACTCGATGAAATAGAATGTATCAAAAGTCGCATGCTTGGTGGCAGTTGGCACTTTACCTCCTTTAGTTCAGCAGGGGCCATTCAGTATGGAGCCTTGGAAATTGGTTGGGTATTTGGGAAGGTATCGATGGTGAACTCGATTTCTCAGTCGGGTGGCATGCTAGGTAGCTCGCTCGGAAATACATCAAAAAATTCTGCCACAACGAAAGAAGAATCAACGTTTGCACAATCCTGTTGCGTGTCCCAAATCGACGCTAAGTATCCCTAGCATCCAGAGTGTAGCATCCGTCGAGCTGACATCGCAGAAATTACCATACAGGTCTTCGACGCTTCTGCTGCTGAACCCCTCGTTTAGTAGAATTCGGCCTCTCCTGGCATACGAAAGACAAAATATTTTTCTGTACATTTAATAGTTGTCGAGCAACAGCCGAGCCAATCCATTCCCAAGATGATGTCGTAATGCCGAATATCTAGGACTAATCCATCAAGCGACAATTTTTTTCCTGTAATACAAACATGACCGCCCTGACATACTGAACGAACAGGTATTTTTGTGCCTGATGAGGTGCTAACACTAAGGTCTAGATATAACGGTGTCATCACTATCTTGTTTCGTACGAATTTTTTTTTGGATATAAAGCTATACGTAGCACTAGAATCAAATAGCACGCGATCAAGTATGTTATTGAAAAGAAATATACCTGATACAATGGTGTCCTAAGTGAAGGCCTCTTCCCAGGTTTGAGCTTGTGATGCTTTTTTTGTGGTGCGGCTCAGTTGGCTTGATGCACCAGAGCAGGATTTGGATGTTAAGGGCAGAGCTTAGAGGGGTGCAGACAGTTCTTTGATTGGTGGCCTTGACCACCATAGTTGAAGCATAACCTATTCTTAAAGTGACAATCATTGATGGTGTGCCCTGGTTTGTTACAGTGTGTAAAATGATTCCTTGTATTCCCTTTCTGTTGACCGCCATTATTTGGACGATTTGAAGCATTTTTTCCTTTTGTCTTGCTAGTGTGCTTGTGATTGGAAGTATACACAGCACCGGTAGTAACCGAAGGATACTGCAGTTCAAGAGAAAGAGCATGATTTAGAACTTCCCATATAATCATATATTGGGAAACGACCACATGCGCATGGATGGAAGGTCGCAGGCCGCCTTCGAATTGTCTTGCACGACTCGCCGCATCATGTAGGTAGGAGATTGCAAATTTGGAGAGCCGATTAAATTCAGCCGAGTACGCTTTACTGTCATATTGCCTTGCCTAAGCTGCACAAACTCGTTCTCCTTTTGCCGACGAATGGGAGGGGGTATGAACTCCTCTTCAAACGCGCTGCAGAAGGTGCCCACGCAATCGTCTCATTATCATTGTCTATGGAGAGTGATCTACGATGTATGTCCCACCAATCGTATGTGTTCAAAAGAAGCTGCAGTTGGGCACATGCAACTCGTTTCTCCTCAGGTACTTCAAGCAGTTTGAAGTGATCTTCAAGCTCTACCAGGCAATCTAGAGCCAAGATCGGATCTTCAATCCCACGAAAAGGCGTGTTGTAGACCTTCTTGAAGTTGGTAAAGTCGAAGGTAGTCACTTTCTTCTTCTTTGGAGTTTGAGGCATTTTGACTTTAGGCGTTGGTTGCTCCACTGGTGTTGTTGCTATCGTTGTAGAATGGTTGGAGGCTAAGGTTTGAACGATCTGCTATAGGATATCTACCTGCTTTTGTTGGACTGCAAATCGGGCTTCCAGATTGCCTTCGAACTTGATTTTTTGCTCTTTTGCCCGCTTCTCGGCTCTATCATGACGAGCCTCATCCCTATGTTGGCTTACATCAAGCGTCCGCATCATTCGGTCAATTGGATCGACATGGGGCATAGTTCACTGGCTTTCAGAACTTTTCGATATGTCGGAACTACTTTTATGTGCTTGTACCTCTCCCTGTGCAAGCGCTGATGCTTGTGCTTGAGTCATAACTTCAAACGAAAGTAACTTGCATCAATCTCATAACATATTATGGACTCATTATATGGAATATATCTTATTTTGGCCAAACGAGTTCAAGAGTTCGTATAGGAAATAGATCGTTAAAGTAACTTTTCCAACAAGAGGGTCAAAGGAACTTGAAGATGTCCTCTGATACCAATATGTCATGCCTCAATTTTTGTGGAATCGATAGTCGTCCCCCGTGCGTGATATCGTGCATGCCTAGGTTGCGTAACATGCAAGGCCAAAGTATTTTTGTATAACGAGCACATATTCAGAGTACACAGATAATTGAACACAATATTTAAACATGGACAAGTTTTCTTTATTGATAATAACAAACTCTTGAACAAGTACATATGGTTGCCGCATGGGCTTACAAAAGCAGACGCAACATGAGATAGTCGTATGGTATAATATATCCTTTTACTAAAACTTCAAAAGCTTTAGACACATTCGGGCGAAGCTATCGCCTTTCCATTGAGATGCATAAGGTATATGCACGAACTCCTGGAACTTCAAAACATACTTCAAGGGAACGAACATGACGTAGAGGTAGGTGGACTGGGTTGGGAAGTTGCTCTAGCTTCTTGCAGGATCTCCTTGGTGCAGGAAACATGTTGCAATAAGGGTCAGTACATCAAAATTGTACTGGTGAAGGCGAGCTAACCCAACTAGACCAATCAATATGTTGTTTATATGAAGCATGCAAGTTATTATGTGGTCTTTCTATCTTGCCTTAGTTCATTTTACAAGCAACCATTAGATACGGAAGTTTACTAAAATAAATATGCCAACTTTCAGTGACTTTTACTTGCCCGTCTGAAATACCTACACAACACTGACCATGACCTTTCCTGATACGAAGACATAGTTAGCTTGCACAGTTTTTATGTACGAGGGGATCACTGGCATGATGCCCTAATGGATGATTTATAGTCTCGAGACCAGAATAATATGCAACACAGGTAGCGAGCCCCGCTACATGCCATTACGTCAATAACAGACGAATATACAGATCGTTCCGTTCGGATCGGATCGGTCGGCGACCGTCAGCAGGAACCAAAAACCTTATGCACAGTTGTCCATGACCAAACGACATCTAATACTAAGTTATCAAATGGTACAGTTTAAGGCAACACAAGCACGAGATAAGTAACATGGCATGATCTGTTTTGCATAGTCTTCCTGTTAAGTTTCTTGCATAGCAATGTGTATTCTATACATAGCACAATAATAGAAGAAGTATATATATTCTAATTAGAACTGAAACATAATGAAAGAACATTCAAAAGGAAGTAGCAAGCAATAAGGTAACCGTTCACAAGTTTATTGACAAGCATAAAGAAATCCAAGTCTATTCTTTTTTATCTTGACATTTTTTAGTTATTATGGTATCGTCTGATCGAAATAATCAAGAAAAGATTTTAGATGTGAAGACTTGGAAGAATGTCACGCTCCAGTCCCAAAATACGTAGGACTAGGAATACGTAAGCATACCAGTCGTATGTATATGGAGACTCCAATATATGGAAACTATAACACATACGTATGCTGTATTATGAACAATAATTCACAAGTGGTATATAATTTTCACAAGTCACAGGGCATAACTAAATCTCATCCACAAAAATCATAAAGAAATAAATGATCAAATATGTCAATGAACCAAATATAAATTAGTCGAAAAGAACTAATAGTTGGATGGAGACAAATCTACTACCAAACTAGAATATAGAGGTAAATATAATAAGTACATCATCTAATAACCAGACAGGCTCGAAGGGAAGACCTCCTCGAAATATAACGAAGTAGCAAGTCCTGATCCGTGCTCCTGCGAATAGTCATGATCGTCTATACCTGGAATGGGACCAGGTCCTCAGAGGGACGTAACAAGATACATAGAAGCATGCCAATTGAATACAGTAAAACATGCATAATAGAAAGAAAATATACAAGTACGCTGTACTAGATAATCTATATAAAAATGCATAATGAGGACAACTTTTCAACGTATGGGCAGGTGTAGGCTACTCTAATAAACATGTTATCTCATAACTTATGAATACACACACGCACGTACATGTACCATTAATCGACATACCTCGAGGGTAGCGACCATTGTAACACCAAATCGACATACCTCGAGGGTAGCGACTATCGCGACAAAAATATAATAGTGGGTCTAGTTATTACGGTTTACCAAAGTGGGTAGCCCATACGCCTATTGACTGTCCTCCCCTCCCATGATACTATGTGTCAAGTTTGTGTCAACAAATATAATATATAATTTAGACCAAAAAGAAAATACATATAAAACACATATAATGAATATATGAAAATATGACAAGCATGCAAAGTACTGTAAGCAATTTGGCTAGGTATACTTGCCTGCTCTAAAAAAGGATGAAGTTGCAACTCAAGGCGTTGTCTGATCTATACGTCACATAAATTAAACAAGTTAGGTTACAAAAGTGGGTGAATAGTTTCCTCCATTTTAATATATTTTAACTCTGAATAAAATATATAAAATATTACTTTAATATTTTTATAATTTGATTTTATTGTTAAACCCTAATTTCGATCCAAAGAAAGTCAACTTTACGGATTTGTGATCCATGACACGTAAATCGAGGCAATCCATTGACCTAAAAGTCAACTGACTCAAATCCTTGATTTGTGTGCGGAATTCTATAGATTTTAGTGCTACATGAACTCTGGAATCGATAGTTTCATAAAATCACAAGTAGGTAAAGAGTTATGGCCACAAGGGCGCACAAATGACAATTTTCGGTGGTTTCCTATTTACGTCTACGTTGTACGAATTTTACAGTAGACTAAACTTGCATGTTAAATTCTGGAAATATAATTTTATGGAAGTTCATCAAATCAGATTTTTTTAAACTTCAAACAACTCATAATTTCGAGTTCGGGATCTACCGAAATCTCGAAGACACGAAAACGCGTCTAATTTCGGACAGCTATCACTTTTAGAATTTTCTGGAAAAATAGGTTCATAAATTATTAAAATAATTTATATATTCAAAAAATGAACCTTGATATGGTTCTAAGGAAAAAATTGGAGCATGTTTGGAGTCCGGAGATAGGATAAATCGTCTTTTTAAGTCGTCATAACTAATAGAAAATGAGGCTGAATTTATGACGAATTTTGACTATTTTTGGACGAAAAAGAGAGGAGTTTGGGGAAGAAAAATATGAAAGATGACTTTATTCTATAAGACTAATAGGTATTTATAATGGTGGAGACTACTTAATTGAATATGACTAGGATTGGCTAATTTGGATATGATTAGGATCAGTTTAAATAAGAATAGGATATGCATGAAGTTGCTTTCCTAGTAGGCTCTGGATTTAAATTAATTTAAAAAATAGTTTAAATTTATCTCAATAATTTATAATCTTAAATAGAATTAAAATAATATAATTTTTTTATATATAATCTTATTAATATCTATTAACACTACATTAGCATCTATATAATATTAAGACTTTATATATCCAAATAAATCCTCAATAATTCCAAAAATCCAAAAATTCCTTAAAATTCTAAATTAATTACAAAAAAATATATTTAAATATTTTAACTCTAAAATAAATATTTGGTAGTAACAACATGCAAGTATTGTCTCATAGTAAATCATGAAAGTCCTAAAAATTTGTCCTAGAAATTTACGTTTCCTAGGTTTTAATTACCAAACAATTCTAGAAAAATCTCCAAAAATCCAAAATAGCCGAAAAATTATTTTAAATAAATATTTAATAAGTAAATATATCAAGATATTTATTTTCTAATTAACTAAGAGAATACTCTACAAAAATTCAACATCTATAATAAATATAATAATATAAAATATACACAAAATACCTATTTATGGGGGAGCGGGTTTATAATCTATCCAATTTACAAGAATTTCGTCCTCAAAATTAAAAATAAGGCATAATTTACTAAATCCTTCACATTCGTATATAAGGCAAGTCAATCGCAATCCCTTCCAAAAATTTAAATAACGAAATCTATTCAAATCTATCGCAATCACTTCAAAATTAAAATAACCACAGTTTAAATCAAAATTTAACCTATCGTAATCTCTTCTCGATTTTTAAATAATTAATATCCAAATTTAATTCAAATTTGTATGTCATATTCTAGATTTTAAATAACCCACATCAAAATTTAAATCATGATTTCCAACTATCATAATCTCCTCTAGTTTTTAAATAATAAACAACGCTAATAAAATCTTATTCCTATTTTTAACTTAAGAATTTCGTACTCTTCAAATTTTAAATTCAATTTTCATCCTCAATATTTCAAATAGGTGATCCAATAATTAAAATTTAACTTTTAATTTAAATCATTAAATTATAAAATTTTGAATTCAATCCATCAATATTCATGTTTAAAGTTCTATATTTTTTCCTCAAAATTTAAATCTTTGATTCAATCTCCAATATTCAAAATTTAAATTATGTGCACAAATTATAATTATTTGGTCCACAATATCAAAATTTCAAAATTCGTTCTATAAGGCATTCTTATCTTTAAAGTTAAATCCTCACCATCTTAATCATTCTTCTAAAAATCTCAAAATTAAAATAACTTAAATCTCTCAATCTAATCTTACTTGATCACAATAAAAAAAAATTCACCTCAAGTTGACAATGCAACTCCTACCCAACTTAGAATTTACCGATCTATCACATAAGACTATACCTTTAAGAAAGACTTTCTCAAATTATTTAATCGTATTATTCAATATATCCTCAAAAATTTAACACCAAATATATCACATGTGATATGCCCTTAATTATAAATAATAGTCATAAAGTAATGTGATTGGCCTATGGGATATATCTAGCACTCTCTGTATATCAAACTTATACCAAGCACGAGAGTTCGTCTTTCCAAAATAGGGGAAGACGAAAAAAACAATAAAGAATTCAAGGAGGAGGTGATAGAATACAAGTACGGGATTCAAAGCGATTAAAGAATTCAAAAGGGAGTTATCATGACTGTTGTGGATTAAAATCTTATTCTGATATAATATGCTCGGAACTGTCTAGAGGGAAAGTATATTCGTCTAATAGGCTAAGTCAACTATATCTCAATCCAAGAAAAATAGTCGTACGAAGAGTGAACCAGGTGCATTAAGGTTGATTAGACTGTAATATACTGATTCTAATTAGACAATGTATTAGTGTGGTTGATCAGACCCCAATAACACATATGTCATGAACAAGCTCCATAAATGATAAGCTTGCAAAACTAGGCTATAATAGCAACATAAGTCAAGGTAGTCGAAAAATAAAGTTACGTGAGATTATGATGAATAAAGGTACAAATAGGTTTTTGCGCATGAAGCACTTGCACCTAGAATCGCGCTTGAGAAGGAATATAGTAGAGGAGATAATTAAATCAAGAAGAAGGTATTGATGAGGTGAAAGGTAACCACTACTACTTGTGACACCCACAAGGTTCATGGGCAAGGTATCTATCTAAAAGACCAATCCATAATTTCTAGCCATTCTATTATATAAGCTTCTATATCTAGCCATACTTCTAAAATCCTATGCCACAATGGAGAATCTTGCTTATGTTATGGTAGTGTTAACAGTAAGGTCATACCTGTATCTATGGCTTCTGTGTTTATGCCCCTACCGTTCCCATACTTATACATGCCTAAGTGTCTGGTTGGCCAATTAGGGTATGGGCCTCTAAAACTGTACGATCTAGGTATCCTATCTTCTTACACTAGCTTATATTCAGTGTCATTAAATTATACTTTATTAATGGGTCATAAGGACTATGGGATGCTAGGTTGTGAGACATGCTACCCAACTTACAAGAACTCAAATAATAGTGTTATTGAACAATGGAGTGTATATACCTAGTACAAGTCACCTTCCTAACCCCTATCAAGCACGAAAGAAAAGATAAGATTGACGTTGTGAAAGGATCAAGCAAAATGCAATGCAAGCAATCAAATAAGAATGCGAAACGAAATCAAGGGAGGTGATTAAATAAGTGGATATGATCCTATACTCTAATCCTATGCGCAGGCTTGCTCGGTACAGTTACATAACCGAGACAATATGCTCTCGACCTGCATGGGCCACCACAAAAATATGTCATGCCCCAGTCCCAAAATACGTAGGACTAGGAATACGTAAGCATTCCAGCCGTATGTATATGGAGACTCCAATATATGGAAATCATAACACATACGTACGCTGTATTATGAACAATAATTCACAAGTGGTATATAATTATCACAAGTCACACTGCATAACTAAATCTCTTCCATAAAAATCGTAAAGAAATAAATGATCAAATATGTCAATGAACCAAATATGAATTATTTGAGAAGAACTAATAGTTGGATGGAGATAAATCTACTACCAAACTAGAATATAAAGGTAAATATAATAAGTACATCATCTAATGATCATAGAGGCTTGAAGGGAAGACCTCCTCGAAAGATAACAAAGTAGCAAGTCCTGATTCGTGCTCCTGCGAATAGTCATGATCATCTACACCTATAAAGGGACCAGGTCCTCAGAAGGACGTAACAAGATACATAGAAGCATGCCAATTGAATACAGTAAAATATGCATAATAGACAGAAAATATACAAGTACGCTATACTAGACAATCTATATGAAAATGCATAGTGAGGACAACTTTTCAACGTATGGGCAGGTATAGGCTACTCTAATACACACGCTATCTCATAACCTATGAATACACACACACGTACATGTACCATTAATCGACATACCTCGAGGGTAGCGACCATCGTAATACTAAATCGAAATACCTCGAGGGAAGCGACCATCGTGACACAAATACCGTAGTGCATCCTATCACGACCCGCACCCGATTTAGGGGTACGAGAGCGTGGCTACGCCCAGCCTACGCCACAACATCGGCGGTAGAACGCTGTCTAGGTCAAGTACTATCTAAACAATCTCACACTAGTATCCAACTCCATAAGGAGACACGGATAACAATATAAGAGATCAACATACTCAATCACATAACTACAGCACGATAAGAAATCGAAGAAATAAAATAATTACAACACAAAACTGATGTAATTAAATCTAACTCAACATAAATCCAAGTCTCAACAAAAATGCCGAAGACAAATCTGGTACCAAAAACTACTAAAGGAAACTAAATAGATAACTAGAGATTCCGGCTGGACCCTCCGGAATCACGACTACACTACTAAAACCAAGTCTCAGCTACTCACCCTGTGGTCCACCAGTGTCGCATACCAGTCCTCTGGGCATAGTCTGGAAAATGTTTTTCAGTCAGGAAGGAGCAAAGTACATTTCTAAATAGCAGTTCTATATCAATGATATAAACTATGTAGCAGTAAAATAGATGGAAATAAATAAGATGCATGTATAGGTACAAGAAACATACAATAAAGGATACACTAGAAATACTGTAAGTAAATACAGGAAAGGAAATAAGATGTCAATGAGCAAGAGTACTATGACTAAGTATGTGAGTACTAGCTTTAACATGTGATCGGCTTGGGACTAGTAAACTCATTACATTGGTTAGCAATCATCCTTGAGGTCAGGCTAATCCGTAAGAATAGCTATGATGCGAGTAATAGTCAGGCTAACCATATATAACAGTGATAAGGCATGTAAAGGTAAGGCTGCACTGACGTGAGGCGTGGGTGAGCTATGATGCATGTAAAGTTGGGTATGATCACATATCTACACTAAACTACTTCCCACCCCCGACTGGTGTAGTAGATCCAATCATGGTACGCTATGGCACGGGATTCCCTAGGGAGGTAGCAAATCTTCCCGGGAATCAGTGTCTGTACATGCACAAGATAACAAGGAAACAAGTCTTGTACAAGCTACACCATGAACAAGGAATAATATCTCATGACGAGATCCGTATACACCAATCCGTGTAACCAGCGTGTCAAAATATGGATATTTACACTAGATACAATGAACATAGGAGATATAATAAATTAAAAGCTAATCAGAGAATGTACTCGCCTTGGGTCCTTAGCTGGTAAAACCAATTTCCTGTCCTAGAGTATCGTCTGGAGAATCCGACAGTCCTATAGACATATCAAATACAACATTAACATCAAGTGCTACACTAACACGACACAAAACATAACTCAGGGCTATGCCAGGTATGGCACTGGTCAAACTAGGGTCAGTGTGCGTCAAGTTGCACGGGCGTCGCGTCTGTGATTGCTGGGCAAGACAGACGATCAAAACGGTACGGGGCTTGCCAGTACGTCAGTGTACGTGTGGCAGTCTGCTATCAGTTCAAAGGATCTTAGATCAGGTGTAGTTACGGGGTGTCCGTATCTACACTCGGGTCATCCAGTAGAGATATATAAATATACATATCATTAACTAACATTAATACTTATAATATATACATGCACCCAATTAAATACATATACAATATATATATATATATATATATATATATATATATATATATATATATATATATATATATATATATACATATGTTAAAAATATACGTACCATATTTATATATATATATATATATATCAAAATACTTATATTCATAAATATGTTTATACATATTCTAAAAATACATTTCATACGTATATACTATATAAAATTATACCAAATAAATATATGTATATTTATACCAAAAATACATACATTTATATATATAGGTATATATATATATATTACCAAAATTATACGTATTAATATATATATTAATACTAATATATTTAATACAAGTATATACCAATTAGAGAATATATGATATATATATATATATATATATATATATATATATATATATATATATATATATATATACACACGTACATGAATACGTATCACCAACATATGCATATGTATACATACGTACATACGTACACACACATACACGTATACACGTATACGCACACATATACGTATATACACACATACATATATATATATATATATATATATGTGTGTGTGTGTGTGTGTGTACACATACACTTACACATACATGTACGTATATACAATTACATTCAAATACGAAGAAGGAGGGAAGATGGGAGGAGACTCACTGTGGGTTGGCCGGAGCTCAGGCCGGAGTTGGGGGACAGCAGGGGGTCGGGCTCAGAGTTGCAGAGGTGGTGGTGCGGGGAGAATGTCGGGCTGCTGGAGATGCAGGGAGTCGGCTCGAGCGATGGGCTGCGCCGGATTAGCTGACCCGAGCCAGAGTTACGGGCAAGGGGGAGCTCGACTTGAAGAGGGGGGACTCGACTGAAGGTGCAGCGAGGTCGGAGCTCGGCTATATGGGTGGAAGCTCGGCCGAAGATGAAGCTTCGGGGTGAGCTGGCTGGAAACAGGGTCGGGATTAGAGCTCGGGGATGTAGCAGGGAACTCGCCGGGAGGAGAAGTGTTCGGTTGAGGCGATCGGAGCGGGGTGGCATTCGACTCGAGCGGCCGAACTACGGGGCTGGAGTAGGAAGTGTAGGAAAGTCAAGGGGATTGACCGAGTAAGGAGTAGCTCGGCTGTGCGGGTGGGTCGCAGCGCCGGGCTCGAACTTGGCCGGAGGGAGTTGACAGGGAGGATGAGGTAGAGCCGAGGGGAGTTGAGAGGAACCCGTCGGAGTGAGGTGGCTACGGCCGGGGTCGGGGTTGCTGCAGACCGTGCAGCACAGTGTCAGCGCCGGAGTGAGGTGAGCAGGCCGCCGGGATGAGGGCCGGAGGTCGGGTGAAGAACAGTGGAGGGGTTGGGGTTTTCCCCCTCTCTTTTGTAAATTCAAAAAAAACAAGGGAAGAAGAAGAAGAAAGAAGAATAAGAAGATAAGAAGAAAAAATGAGAAATGAAGAAGAGAAGGAGAAGCTTCGGTTGAGTGGGGGCTTGTGAGGAGGTGGGGGGATTCCCTAGGTTTCTTTTTGGGGATTAGGGCTTGGTGATAGGACATTAAATAGGGAGAGAGAGTGTATGAATTGAAGGGTGAGGATGCACCCTTCCTAATGGATGGTCAAGATTTGACATGGAGGGATTTTTATTCATGTAGGAATGAGGGTGTTGACTAGTCAATGTTGGGCTTCTCCATTTAGTTGAACCAATGGGGTGTTGACACCAAATGCAAATTTGTAATTTAGCCCCCTTAAATTTGGGTATTTACACAGATGCATAAAATGATAAAAATTTGGCGGGCGATTCGGTGTTCGACGTTTTATAGGGTAAGGGGGCACCGTGTGTTTGGTACGGGCTTAATTAGCAGGGTACTGGAATTAAACGGGATTAACGGGATCAGATAAAATGGTATCCTCAATTTAATTAGGAATAAATACAAGCTGTGTTTAAAAATTAATTTGGAGTACATGGGGCCAAAATTAGGTCGGGTCATCAATATTATTAATGAAGAAGACTCAGAACAGAATATTACCCTAATTTGGGCCGCACAAAAAATAGGTCAAGATTGCCTCTAATTTTGATTGGAACACACAACGATACAAAATAGGAATTTATTTAGGAATTAAATAAACGTCCGCGACGATTTTTGTACGGCTAAAAAAAAGGTACAGAGAGCATAATTATGAGTTGCAAAAATAGCAGAATGGAAGGCGGGCATGTCTAGGGCAATGTTGTGAAATTTGTTGGAAGGCAAAAATTAGGGTAGCGCTCCAAATATCAAAGCAAAGGCAAGGCGCAATAATTAAATAAATTACAGTAGTTAATTACAACCTCCAATAAATTAATTCTAAATAAAACAATTAAATACATAATCCCCATTATTCGATCAGGTGTTCGTCTAGTGGCCTCTAGGTCAAGTCTAGTTGCTCAGACATTAAGAACACAGTATATAATATAATATATTTAAATACACACCTCATGCAATTATTTAATTTAAATACAATATTGAGAAATTATTTAATATAAATACCACAATACTAATAATTATAAAAAGTCGAAAATACCCCTGTTTTCAGAATGTGGTAGTGACAAGTCTACCCTCCATAAAAGAATTTCGTCCTCGAAATTTAAAATCCTCAATAGTAGTATTTACTCATACATATTATTATTTTCCATCAATAGTAAAATTCAATAACCCACATAATCCTGAAATAATCTACCTTGTCGTTTCACAATCTTCAAAAATTTCTGAAATTACTATATTCCTGAAATATCCTCAAAAAATAAAAATTCGTTTCCATTTCCTCACAATTCCCTCCGAATTTAAATTAAAAATTAAATACTCAGAATTTGATATCTGTTCCTCAAATTTAATTTCAATCAATGTATTGAATCTCTTCCAAAAAGTCTGAATCCAAACAATAATCCATCAATGATCTGATTCTTCAGTTTCCTTTTTCCTCAAAATACTCAACAGTGCGACACTTAGAGATCCTTCCAACGCAACGTCCACAATATAAAGTTTTAAAAATTCATAACTTGCGGTCAAATAAATATAATGACAATCTCCTAAATTTTCTCAATTTTTTAATCACCAATTCTATCATATCATAACCTTCCTAAAATTAATAAATCCTTAATTCTGCCATGTTAAATTTTAACTCTCCATTCAAGTCAATATTTATCCTCGAGTTTCAATCATCCTCAATCTTCGTAAAATTAATGATCCATCAATTCTGTTATATTAACTCCTTAACTCTTTATTTAAATGAATGCTTATCCTTAAATTTTTAACCATCTTGTCCCTTTTGTCAAGTCATAACCTCTTCATAGATCTTTGTTATGGTCAAAATCCCAATGATCATGGTCTAAGAAAAATTTTACCTACAGTCATACAACATACAACTTAGAGGAAACATGCATGGTTATGGTCTGTCTTATCATGGTATTGCATTCTTTGTCAGGGTGTACTACTAACTATATCCTAACAAGAAAAATCATGTATACGAACTACAGTACTAGGGAAAAATTCAGTCAATCGATCAACAGAAAGGAACAGAAGGAAGGAAAGAACAAAACATACTAACACGTTACCTGCAGTATCGGTCTATCTCTAACATACACTTAACTCTGGCACATTCACTAACTAATTCCTATTCTTATACACTGGTACCTATATCAATTAATCATTAGTCCACAACATCCATGATTACATCCTCATTGCATACACCTGCTTATTAATACCTAAATCTGATTCCAAGATTCTCTAATATAACCATGGTTCAATAATGCATCCAAGTTTGATACCTCTACCTCTTTAGTACCATACTCTCTGCCAGTTCCCGTTCCTACCACAATTCTTCATACTAGTTGTTCTTATCACTCAAATACACGTCAAGTGCAATACCATACTAAGTGCTAAGCCCTTTCTAATACAACTCTGGATGGACACCCAAGTCTGTCTGCGGTGCCATCTCAATCATGCCCAAGTCCATAGATCCTTACACATGTATATCATCTACTCATATATTAATATATATATTTCTCATCCACCAAAAAATTAATCCTCAAAATAATCGTCAAGGTTTAACTCCTCGAATAAATTTAAAATAAAATGCATATACTTCCTCAATAGTCGAATACTCAATATCGAAATCAAATTTTAATCGCTCCTAAAATCTTTATAGCCTTGACCATGTTTATTGAATCAAAATTTGAACCCTCAAAAATTTAATGACATAAATCTCAACTCCTCAATAGTCGAATACTCAATATCGAAATCAAATTTTAATCACTACTAAAATCTTTATAGCCTTGACCATGTTTATTGAATCAAAATTTGAACCCTCAAAAATTTAATGACATAAATCTCAACTCCTCAATAATTCTCAAAATTAAAATTTATTTCCACTCTTTAATTTATAAATCCACAAACATACATATAAGTGCTCATGGTCTTTAATACTCGAGGTGCACTCAAGACATCTATTGTTTACAACTGTGTACTAAAATTGTACTGCCCGAATCACTTGTACTATTACCTCTTAATGATTTAAGTTATCATCACACGTATTTTCTTTCATGATTTTCAATCTATGTCAACTGGTATATCATCTAATTATCATCATGCAGAGTGCTTACTGTTATTAACGTCATTCTCGACTGACCCTCGATATAGACTCATTAGCACCCTTGGTATTATATCACTAGCTTCATTAATGGATTATCTCATCAAGGTCATTAGAACTCATGATTACCTATACCTTCTATAACACTCATGTTTCTTTACTCTCTTGGGAAAGTATATTGTTCTCATCTCAATTGATTTATATGTATTTTTTTTAACCTTTTATAGCTTGGTAAACTAATCCATGATACGCTTCACCATTTTTATTACCAATTCCGATATTTCTCTTCTCATGATATCTCATTATAACTCCTCATGCATATATATTTCTTTACCTTTAACACACCCGATATCAATCATCAAATTGAACGTCATGCTCCATTAATCCTTAACACAATTCCTGGATACTTAATTGTTCACGTAGATTATCCAATTGCATAATCATGATTATCTAGGACGGGTATGTTGGCTCTGATACTATCTCTAGGAACTATCACTGATACCCTTTACTCTCCTTCTACTCACAGTCTCTAATGACACTTATCCTAGAACCATTGTTACAAGGTACTATGCTATGGGTTAACTCTAGATTAAGGCCTACTGCTCACATGTCCAACTAGGAAACACTTACAACTCACTAACAACACTCAGTCAATACTAATACTCAAGATACAGCCATAATTACAAGTTATTAATTATCATACTTAACAAGGAATCCTCAAAGAATAGGAGCTCAAAAAGACTGGATTGAGGACTGAAGGTGTTTCTACTGCTAGCAACAAAAGAACGATGGAAAAAATCCTGTATAGCAGAATAGATAAGTGTTGAGATGATACCTTAAGAACAAATTTTAAGACACAACCTGATAATCATACACGTCGGTCAGAAATCATGACGCTGAGAATCCTCGCCATGCTAGTAAGCATAGGTGCGATAAAAGACAAGTTTCGTAACTAAAGTACGCAACCCTATAATCATGACATCTAGAATTTTTGCTACGCCAACCGGTACGGCTGCGATACTCTAGGTTCCATGACCAAAGTAGACATCTCACCTTTCTCACTGTTCTCATCAATATATGTCATCAGAAGATATCGTAAAGTTTAGTCCGTAAAATTTATCTCGATATGAAATCAAATTCTATAATGAAACCAAGATCCTAATTACTGATCAACAATAATCAATTTCAATATCAACAAGTGAGGACGGACGGAAACAAGGGCAAAGGATTTAAAATTAGAAATTTTAATAAGATTCTCAAGGGGTCGTCCCAGGAATCTCTCAAGAATTTGTGATTGAGTATCCTCTCTCATCCTAGTATCCTATGTCCTATATTCTATAGCAGGCACGCAGTAGTACAACTATAACGTCGCACTACCACGACGTCGCACACTTGTGAAGTCTGACCTGCATGGGCCACCACTAAAAATGTGTCACGACCCGCACCCGATTTAGGGGTACGAGAGCGTGGGTACACCCAGCCTACGCCGAAGCATCGGCGGTAGAACGCTGTCTAGGTCAAGTACTATCTAAACAATCTCACACTAGTATCCAACTCCATAAGGAGACACGGATAACAATATAAGAGATCAACATACTCAATCACATAACTACAGCACGATAAGAAATCGAAGAAATAAAATAATTATAACACAAGATTTATGTAATTAAATCTAACTCAACGTAAATCCAAGTCTCAACAAAAATGCCGGAGACAAATTCGGTACCAAAAACTACTAAAGGAAACTAACTAGATAACTAGAGATTCCGGCTAGACCCTCCGGAATCACGACTACACTACTAAAACCAAGTCTCAGCTACTCACCCTGTGGTCCACCAGTGTCGGATATCAGTCCTCTAGGCATAGTCTAGAAAATGTTTTCCAGTCAGGAAGGAGCAAAGTACATTTCTAAATAGCAGTTCTATATCAATAATATAAACTATATAGCAGTAAAATAGATGAAAATATACAAGATGCATGTATAGGTACAAGAAATATACAATAAAGGATACACTAGAAATAGTGTAAGCAAATGCAGGAAAGGAAACAAGATGTCAATGAGCAAGAGTACTATGACTAAGTGTGTGAGTACTAGCTTTAACATATGATCGGCTTGGGACTAGTAAACTCATTACATTGGTTAGCGATCATCCTTGAGGTCAGGCTAATCCGTAAGAATAGTTATGATGCGAGTAATAGTCAGGCTAACCATATGTAACAGTGATGAGGCATGTAAAGGTAAGGCTGTACCGACGTGAGGAGTAGGTGAGCTATGATGCATGTAAAGTTGGGTATGATCACATATCTATACTAAAATACTCCCCACCCCCGACTTGTGTAGTAGATCCAATCATGGTACGCTATTGCACGGGATTCCCTAGGGAGGTAGCAAATCTCCCCGTGAATCAGTGTCTGTACGTGCACAATATAACAAGGAAATAAGTCTTGTACAAGCTACACCATGAACAAGGAATAACATCTCATGACGAGATCCGTATACACCAATCCGTGTAACCAGCGTGTCGAAATATGGATATTTACACTAGATACAATGAACATAGAAGATATCATAAATTAGAAACTAATCAAAGAATGTACTCGCCTTGGGTCCTTAGCTGGTAAAACCAATGTCCTGTCCCAGAGTATCGTTTGGAGAATCCGACAGTCCTATAGACATATCAAATACAACATTAACATCAGGTGCTACACTAACACGACACAAAACATAACTCAGGGCTATGCCAGGTATGGCACTGGTCAAACTAGGGTCAGTGTGCATCAAGTTGCACGGGCGTCGCGTCTGAAATTGCTGGGCAAGACAGACGATAAAAACGGTACGGGGCTTGCCAGTACGTCAGTGTACGTGTGGAAGTCTGCTATCAGTTTACGGGATCTTAGATCAGGTGTAGTTACGGGGTGTCCGTATCTACACTCGGGTCATCCAGTAGAGATATATAAATATACATATCATTAACTAACATTAATACTTATAATATATACATGCACCCAATTAAATACATATACAATATATATATATATATACATATGTTAAAAATATACGTACCATATTTATATATATATATATATATATATCAAAATACTTATATTCATATATATGTTTATACATATTCCTAAAATACATTTAATATGTATATACTATATAAAATTATACCAAATAAATATATGCATATTTACACCAAAAATACATACATTTATATATATAGATATATATATATATATTACCAAAATTATACGTATTAATATATATAGTAATACTAATATATTTAGTACAAGTATATACCAATTAGAGAATATACGATATATATATATATATACACGTACATGAATACGTATCACCAACATACGCATATGTATACATACGTACATACGTACACACACATACACGTATACACGTATACGCACACATATACGTATATACACACATACATATATATATATATATATATTTATATATATATGTGTGTGTGTGTGTGTGTGTACACATACACTTACACATACATATACGTATATATAATTACATTCAAATACGAAGAAGGAGGGAAGAGGGGAGGAGACTCACTGTGGGTTGGCCGGAGTTGGGGGACAGTAGGGGGTCGGGCTCAGAGTTGCAGAGGTGGTGGTACAGGGAGAATGTCGGGCTGCTGGAGATGCAGGGAGTCGGCTTGAGCGATGGGCTGCGCCGGATTGGCTGACCCGAGCCGGAGTTGCGAGCAAGGGGGAGCTCGACTCGAAGAGGGGGGACTCGACTGAAGGTGCAGCGAGGTCGGAGCTCGGCTGTGCGGGTGGAATCTCGGCTGGAGATGAAGCTTCGGGGTGAGCTGGCCGGTAACGGGGTCGGGATTGGAGCTTGGGGATGTAGCAGGGAACTCGCCGGGAAGAGAAGTGTTCGGCTGAGGCGACCGTAGCGGGGTGGCGTTCGACTCGAGCGGCCGAACTGCGGGGCTGGAGTAGGAAGTGTAGGGAAGTCGAGGGGATTGACCGAGTAAGGAGGAGCTCGGCTGTGCGGGTGGGTCGCAGCGGCGGGCTCGAACTTGGCCGGAGGGAGTTGACAGGGAGGATGAGGTGGAGCCGAGGGGAGTTGAGAGGAACTCGTCAGAGTGAGGTGGCTACGGCCGGGGTCGGGGTTGCTGCAGACCGTGCAGCACAGTGTCAGCGCCGGAGTGAGGTGAGCAGGCCGCCGGGATGAGGGCCGGAGGTCGGGTGAAGAACAGTGGAGGGGTTGGGGTTTCCCCCCCCCTCTTTTGTAAATTCAAAAAAAATAAGGAAAGAAGAAGAAGAAAGAAGAAGAAGAAGATAAGAAGAAAAAATGAGAAATGAAGAAGAGAAGAAGAAGGTACGGTTGAGTGGGGGCTTGTGAGGAGGTGGGGGGATTCCTTAGGTTTCTTTTTGGGGATTAGGGCTTGGTGATAGGACATTAAATAGGGAGAGAGAGTGTGTGAATTGAAGGGTGAGGATGAACCCTTCCTAATGGATAGTCAAAATTTGATATGGAGGGATTTTTATTCATGTAGGAATGAGGGTGTTGACTAGTCAATGTTGGGCTTCTCCATTTAGTTGAACCAATGGGGTGTTGACACCAAATGCAAATTTGTAATTTAGCCCCCTTAAATTTGGGTATTTGCACAGATGCATAAAATGATAAAAATTTGGCGGGCGATTCGGTGTTCGATGTTTTATAGGGTGAGGGGGCGCCGTGTGTTTGGTACGGGCTTAATTAGCAGGGTACTGGAATTAAACGGGATTAACGGGATCAGATAAAATGGTATCCTCAATTTAATTAGGAATAAATACAAGCTGTGTTCAAAAATAAATTAGGAGTACATGGGGCCAAAATTAGGTCGGGTCATCAATATCATTAATGAAGAAGACTCAGAACAGAATATTACCCTAATTTGGGCTGCACGAAAAATAGGTCAAGATTGCCTCCAATTTTGATTGGAACGCATAACGATACAAAATAGGAATTTATTAAGGAATTAAATAAACGTCCGTGATAATTTTTGTGCGGCTAAAAATGAGGTACAGAGAGCATAATTATGAGTTACAAAAATAGCAGAATGGAAGGCGGGCATGTCTAGGGCAATGTTGTAAAATTTGTTAGAAGGCAAAAACTAGGATAGCGCTCCAAATATCGAAGCAAAGGCAAGGCGCAATAATTAAATAAATTACGGTAGTTAATTACAACCTCCAATAAATTAATTCTAAATAAAACAATTAAATACATAATCCCCATTATTCGATCAGGTGTTCGTCTAGTGGCCTCTAGGTCAAGTCTACCAGCTCAGACTTTAAGAACACAGTATATAATATAATATATTTAAATACACACCTCATGCAATTATTTAATTTAAATACAATCTTGAGGAATTATTTAATATAAATACCACAATACTAATAATTATAAAAAGTCGAAAATACCCCTATTTTTAGAATGTGGTAGTGACACATCCAGTTACTACGGTTTACCAAATTGGGTAACCCATACGCCTACTAACTGTCCTCCGCTCCCATGATACTATGTGTCAACAAATACAATATAAAATTTAGACTGAAAAGAAAATACATATAAAACACATATAATGAATATATGAAAATATGACAAGCTAGCAAAGAACTGTAAGCAATTTGGCAAGGTATACTTGCCTGCTCTAAAAAATGATGAAGTCGCAACTCAAGGCGTCGTCCGATCTACCCGTCACATAAATTAAACAAGTTAGGTTACAAAAGTGGGTAAATAGTTTCCTCAATTTTAATTTATTTTAACTCTGAATAAAATAATATAAAATATATTTTTAATCTAATTTTATTGTTAAACACTAATTTTGGTCCAAAGAAAGTTAACTTTACGGATTTGGGATCCATAGCACGTAAATCGAGGCAATCTATTGACCAAAATGTCAACTGACTCAAATCTTTGATTTTTGTGGAATTTTATAGATTTCAGTGCTACATGAACTCCAGAATCGACGGTTTCATAAAATCACAAGTCGGTAAAGAGTTATGGCCACAAGGGCGCACAGATGACAGTGTTTGGTGGTTTCCTATTTATGTTTACGTTGCACGAATTTAACAGTAGATTAAACTTGTATGTTAAATTCAGAAAATATAATTTTATGGAATTTCATCATGTTATCTTTTTGAAACTTTAAACGACTCACAATTTTGAGTTCTGGATCTCCCGAAATCTCAAAAAAATAGAAATGCGTCTGATTTTGGACAACTGTAACTTTTAGAATTTTTTGGAAAAATAGGTCCAGAATTATTAAAATAATTTATATATTCAAAAAACTAACCTTGATAAGGTTCTAACAAAAAAAATTGGAGCACGTTTGGAGTCCGGAGTTAGGAGATATCGTCTTTTTAAGTCGCCATAACTACTAGAAAATGAGGCTAAATTTATGACAAATTTTGACTATTTTTGGACAAAAAAGTGGGGAGTTTGGGGAAGAAAAATATGAAAGGTGAGTTTATTTCATAAGTCTAATAGGTATTTATAATGGTAGAGACTACTTAATTGAATATGACTAGGATTGGCTAATTTGGATATGATTAAGATCAGTTTAAATAAGGATAGGATATGTATGAAATTGCTTTCCTAGTAGGCTCAGGATTTGAATTAATTTAAAATATAGTTTAAATTTATCTCAATAATTTATAATCTTAGATAGAATTAAAGATAATATAAATAATTTATATATAATCTTATTAATATCTATTAACACTAAATTAGCATCTATAGAATATTAAGACTTTATATATCCAAATATATCCTCAATAATTCCAAAAATCAAAAAATTCCTTAAAATTCTAAATAAATTACAGAAAAATATTTAAATATTTTAAATCTAAAATAAATGTTTGGTAGTGACAACATGCAAGTATGGTCTCATAGTAAATCATGGAAGTCCTAAAAATTTACGTTTCCTTAGTTTTAATTACCCAAAAATTCTCGAAAAATCTCCAAAAATCTAAAATAGCCTAAAAATAATTTTAAATAAATATTTTTATAAGTAAATATATTAATAAATTTATTTGTAATTAACTAAGAGAATACTCTACAAAAATTTAACATCTATAATAAATATAATAATATAAAATACACACAAAATATCTATTTTGGGGGGAGGGGGTTTACAAAGAAGGATCAACAAATAGAATTATAGCCACTCAAAATTTGGTGGGGAGAGGAAAGGAAAGAGGTGCTTCAAGACTTCGCTCGCACGACGTCTGCTGTACGATCACCTGCATTACCACAAACAGATGATCAATACCTCTTCTACTCTTTCCAAACTCGGCATGAAAATGCAGTTCAACGAACGAAAGCTATGAAATCCATCAAAATTGTTTAAAAACACAAATTCGAAAACCAACTCAAACGAACGAAAGCAACAAGACGACAACGAAAATTAGGTAAGAAAACTTGCAGCGGAGAGGTCCATCTTGACTCTGCCGCTAAGACTGTCTTTGTTGCATGGTCCACTGAATATGGGAATCAATTTCGAAGAAGCCAATCCATAAAGAGCAAAATATCTTGATTTAATCTAACCCGATCGAATGATACTGTAAGTATTTCTTTATCGTGCTCCTTGAAAAGGGGGAACGGGGCACCTAACATGGGTACGTCCAGCCTACGTCACAGCATCGGCGGTAGAACGCTGTTGTCATGACCCATCCCCAAATAATTGGGCATTGTCCATGGGTACGTCCACCCTACGCCGCAGCATCGACGGTAGAACGTTGTCTAGGTCTGCTATACTATCTAACAATAATGATTCACAATATCTAGTGTCATCTCTATATCAATATGGATACTCAATCACAATAATCTAAATGAAGAATGAATAAGAAGATAATCTAGATAACACTCTAAAGAAATGAAACTATATATGATCTGGAAAAGAAACACTAGCCTAGATCTCTACAAATATTACCATAAGTGCACAGTGTAAGAGAAGTCTTGTCTATAGCATCACTCTGAAATCCCAGGACGGAGAGCACAACAATCAATAAAAAATATTTCTCAGTCAGGAATGGAGCAAAGTACACCTCTAACAGCAGTTCCAATAAATTATAAAGACTATATAATAGTATATAGAGAGAAATACAAGATAAATAGAACAAGAGCAAAAAATATACAGGATATGGAAATGATGTAAATAATACAAGAGAGATGAGCATCATATACATGAGTTAGAAAATATAACTAACTGAGTGAGTACAAGCTTTGACATGTGATCATATTGGAAACTTGTACATGAATTATGGCCTGGTTAATCATACGTGAAGTGTATGATTAACACTAACATGGTACTTATACAGGAATACTTGTACATGATGGGTATGATCATATCTATAACTAATACTCCCCAACCATCGACTGGTATAGTGGATCCAACCATGACACGTTACGATACAAAATTCGTAGAGCAGGAGGGCAACCATTTAAGGAATCGGTATCGATACATGTACATGAGTCATAGGGCACGTACAGGAATCACAGGGCATATACAGGAATCACATGGCATGTATAGGGTCCAACAGAAAATAACATCTCATGACAGGATCCAGGAATACACCAATCCGTGTAACATCATGTCAGAACTCACATATAACTATATTAGATACAAGAAACTTAGAATATATCATATTCAAGAAACTGTCAGAGAATATACTCGCCTGGAATCCTGGGTGAAGTATCAAACCTATCTGAAATAGTTCCTCAAAGACCTAAATATGGAATATCATATCAATACAGTATTTTGAAATAAAAAACAAGTTAAACTAGTCAAATTCTAGGTCTTAAAGTCAATTCTAAGTCAAAACGGTCAAAATAGGTCAACTCTAGGTCAAAATAGTCAAACTTAGTCAAACTACCCATTTCTAGGTTGTATTAGCCTGTAGCTAAGTTATAGATTGGTATATTGAGGATACAAGCTATACTAGCTAAAACAAGATACAAGGATACCATATCTACAAAGTATCACTATATAAGTTATACTAGTATAACACTAAGTAATATATATTACCATATACTAGTTATAACTACTATTTAAGTTACCTTAGTATTGATTACCTTGGCTTTCAGCCAAAACTTGGTATCAATACCGATCTAACCCTTGGTATCCAATACCAAAATCTTAGTGATACTTCAATACCTTAACATACCTGGGTGTTATCTCAAGGTAATACCAATACCTTGCTTACTTAACTAATACCTCAATATACCCATATCCAATATCTCTTACCTAGCACTAACTCAACTTACCTCTCATCCAAACATTCCTTACACTTGCCTTTATCTATCTCAAATACTAACACTCAAACCATAGGCTACTTACACAAGTGTAACTGATACTTGAACACAAGTCACTTTAATACCAATCTATCACTTGATACTTGGTATCAATAACCCCCAACTGAAATACTAAACTTTGCCTAAATCAGTGCACAGTTACACACATAACTTGACCAGCTGTAAGACTCCTTTCCTTGTTGTCAAAGTCCTTGCTACTGCTTCCTCCAATACTTGTACTATCATACTGCCTCAACTGCAATGTTCACTTGTTGAATTGCCCCATCCACATCAGGCCTGCTGCCTGAAAACCCAACAACAGCTACAACTGTTGTTGCTACTGGCCTGAATGAGTGGCCAAACACACAGTCCCGATCCCCTTATTGTTGCCTGGTGAGCCCGCTACTCAAGCACCTGCTGCAAGTGTAGATATGCATAGCCTGTTGTGCAGTACCCGGGTGCACAACCAAATTCCCCTTGTCTGAACCTGACTTCCCCACTTGGCCCACTACTCCAAGGCAACTGCTAACACCCTAACACCTATACTTAATCCTAGGAACACCCCATCAAATACTGGAGTTCCCTTAACACAGACACACACCTAACACATACACACACACACACACACACACACACACACACACACATATATATACACACACTATATATTGTGTGTGTGTTTATGTGTTTATGTTGGTTATTTATATATTGTCTCTCTCTCTCTCTCTTTATATATATATATATATATATATATATATATATATATATATATACACTTGTATTTGTGCAAGCACTCTCAGACACCACTCCAACCCGTAATCTACTAACATCTGAAATCATACACAAAAACCATACACACCCACCCACAAGGATACATATTTATACTTAATATATAAACTAATGACATGAATCAAGTTATATATATATATATATATATATATATATATATATATATATATATATATATATATATATATAGATAAATATATAAATATATAATACAACAAATATTAATCTTAATAATTTAGAATACAATATGATACATACTATATTAACATGGCAATTTAACAAACAAAAGTAGTGCATCACCCAAGTTTTGCACTAGCTCTATGATACCTTTGTGACACACCCTTGATACTCTATCCAAATAATACCCAATTCTCTACAAAGGTTATGAACAAATCTAATATTATAATTAAAAACAAATCTAAGTGCTAGCTATCCATTCTAGTTTTGTGGCAAAATATGACATGTGTAGCTCCCATGTCGAATGAAAACCCCCCAAAATTATCCCGTATCATAAAATATCATGTTTTCTCCAATTGTGGACACGTATGCTCTTCTGAATCAAGCACCCTACTGTAAAATTATTAGAAAAATATTCTATAAAACACCTAATGGCCTAATCTTAGATTTCTCCCAATTTGCCTATAAAAGTCAATGTAACTATCATAATATAAGTCATATGAACCTAGTTCCTCTTCCTATGGATAGCCCTAAGCTATGGAAGGGTTCCTAATAATCAAATACAAGAATTAGAGTCTAAATTAAAGAGTAATTCAGAATTATACCTATTAGGAGATAAATTTCTAATAAATTGCTTAAATTGACACAATAGGATACAAGCTCCTAGCCAACACCTCCTTCTCTAAGTGCTCCTAGCAATTCAAGCTTCTAGGCTCCTTAGATGATAAAATTGGAAAGAATTGATTATGATTTGAGAGGAATTGGTGGAGGAATGAATCAATTTAGGAAAGAACACAATTGATGAACTAAATTAGAGTGTAATAAATGAGAGAAGAGAGAAAGACCCACCTCCTTTTTAGGCCGGCCATGTCCCCTCTCCCAAGCAATTTACGTTGACATGAATACCCATATTGGGTTGTGATGAAGAAATATTTCATTATAGGAAGCTTCTATTCCTAATGAAAGGTTAATCTAATTTCTAATTAAAGCAAGAAAATGACTTAATTGAGTCTATTGGTCTAGTCCAAAGGTTGGGCTCTATATGTCATGTTATGCCTAGTTAGGTTCACTAACCTGTAGTCTAACTAATAGGCCAACATACTAACCATTAACTATATCAAATATATCTATACATGTAACTATACCACATATAAAAATATAAATATAACTATAATAATTAATACAAAATGACAAAAATATCCCTCTCCAGAAAAGTGGTAGCTACAATCCTACCCTCCTTAGATTTTTTTTTTTAGAAATTTAAGGAAGAGCTGGCACTAGGACATCACAAGCACGATCAAGAAATAAGGAATACCTCATGGCTCTAATATAAGGTAATACTTACACATCTTCTATTCTTAAAATATCACTCAATCATCAAGTTCCACGAAACCTTAATTCCTTCTTATACAGACCTAAATCTCTCGTTCAAGTCCCTACATTGTCCTTGATACATTAACTCTCATCATATCCTTCTAATCTACCATCCTTAATATTGAAAACTTTTCTGAACCCTGTGGAAATTACTTTACCTTATCCATCAATATTTTCTCTTTATCGTTTCTAGTTACCCTTACGATCCGCTATCATATATTGCAGCTCTTATAAGATATAATTATCCAAAATTTTAATCTTCTCCGTAAAAGTGTCCATCTTTAGAAATTTAATTCCTCTTCGATTTTCCTAATCCATCGTATCCATTTTAAGATTCTTGCTACTTGTATGTTCTTCCAGTCAAATATCTCGTACCTTATTTTATTATCTTATTCCTACTAACCTCCGGTATGTACTATTATTGTCCTGATTCACTATTTTACTTTAAATATTCTCCTCTGGTAGCTTAACCTCAAGTTTACTTTAAATCATATATGTAAATCAATTTATCTCATTTATAATCCCTACCACTTCAAAACTTTGTTTTGTTCCATCCAACTTGTCAACATCTCAATTCAGTATTTGATCATAATATTATTTTCTTCCTTCCTCGAACACTCTTATTATTCGTATTTCCATCTATTTTGTCTCCAATATATTTTTTCTCTCACTTGAATATGCACGTATTAAAATCTATTAAGTTTTACCAGCTTTTATTTGACCCAAAACTTATCTTAGTTATCTTTGATATTTTTTTCTTAACCTGTAAGCTACTAATACTCAATATTCACCACGATCTTAGCACCATCAAAGTTTAAATCCTTAATTATATTTATTAGCAGATGAACAAGTTGATCAAGTTTGATTGTAGCTTCAAGACCTTGCCCGGGACTGGTAGGCGTCAGTAGATATTGGCTTGAGGCGTCCTATCTCTTGGGACAATTTCAGGACTCAATTTTGGGCTAAATATTTTGGAGTCAAAGCGTAGTATTAGTTCCAACCGGGATTTATATGTCTCAAGCAGGCCGGTAGGACTGTGGATGGATATGCAGCTAAGTTTTGTAGGCTGAGTAGATTCGTTCTGACTATGGTCGCTACAGAGTCGGATAAAGCAATGAGGTTCCAGCAAGTACTTCATCTGGAGATTCTATAACTGGTAGAGGGGCACGACTACCAGACTTATGAAAGAGTACCGATAGCAGCTCAGAGGCATAAGCTTACCATGCAGAGGTTATCGGCAAGGACATGAGGCCGGAAGAGGTCTCATGCTCAGAGTGGAGGAGAAGGTCGAGGAGTACCTCAGACGTCAACACTATCACCTCGCGTTCGTATCCATAATTTAGTGCCGAGGAGGGTGGCAGTTTCAACGGTGACACTGCTGGCTCGAAAAGAACGGAGACAACAACAACAACAAAAACATCGTTAGGGAGCACCGGTTGGTTGCACTTACTACAGAAAGGGAGGTCACACTAGAGATGTGTATATGGAAGCCAATGGGTTGTGTATGAGCTATGGCAGTCCAGATCATCAGATTACCTATTATCCGATGATGTAGAGGCCAGGAGGGCCAGTCTAACAGTTACCACGGCTGCCAGAACCAGGGGGAGTCCAGTAGAGAGGGCCAGCAATAGTAGTGAGGCCATTAGCTCAGCATCCTCTATCGACACAAGCTTTGATATACCAACAGTAGCAGAAACAACAGCATTGCTAGCAGAGGCCACAATAGCGTATCCAAGGGAGGCAACAATGAGGAGTCCAGCAGGGCCAAGAGCAAGCTTTTACTTTATCTCTGGAGGAGGATTTGGTATCTGGAGACGTGGTAGCTGGTAATAGCTCTGTCATATCTTATCCTGCAGTAGCATTATTTGATTCAGCTGCATCTTATTCATTTATATCTACACGATTCACAACAAGTATTGGATTGGAGTTTGAGACATTGCTAGAGAGGTTGAATATACTCACTGGTAATGGGCTACTAGGAGTTAGTAGAATATGTAAAGCGTGTCCGATCGTAGTGTGCGAGTGTTCACTACTAGCACGATTGATCGAGTTTCCTATGTATAACTTTGACATTATCTTACGCATGGACTTACTGAAAGGTTTTGCCTTTGACATATATGTGGGAGACTAGCATGAAGAGAGGATCGCAGCGACAGTGGTAGCAGAAGAACAACTTCCCAAGATAGTCAAGGAGTTCTTAGATGTCATCTCAGAAGAACTTCTATGGTTTCCACCAGTTAGGGACGTAGAATTTTGCATAGAGTTAATCCTTGGAGCAGGGCCAATATCATACAAAGTTTACCAAATAGTACCATCATAATTAGACAAACTGTACCAACACGTAGAAGAACTGAAGGAAAAGAAGTTTATCCAAACTAATAGATTACCTTGGGGAGCACCAGTAGTTCTAGTGAAGAAGAAGGATGGGTCATTACAGTTATGTGTCGATTACAGATAATTGAATATAGTAACAGTGAAGAACAAGTACCCATTACCAAGAATCGATAATTTGTTTGATCAATTGAGCAAGGCCAAAGTTTTCTCCAAGATCGATCTTCAATCAGGGTATCATCAAGTAAGAGTTTGGGAGCAAGGCATATCCAAGATAATATTTGCGTCACGATATGGACATTACGAATTCTTAATTGATGAACCATATTTTATGCCATATCTAGATCACTTTATGGTGGTTTTTATTGACGACATTCTTGTTTATTCGAGTAGTGAAGAGGAGCATGAAGAGCATCTTCAAAAGGCCTAGTAGATTTTGGGCGAACAACAGTTATACGCAAAGATCAGCAATTATGAGTTTTGGTTGGATCATGTATCATAATTGGGTCATATGATCTCGGGTGCAGGAGTGGCAGTAGATCCGAAGAAGGTTAAAGCCGTAGAGGGTTGGCCATTTTCTAAGACAGTAGATGAAGTGCATAGTTTCTGGGATTGGCAGGATACTACAAAATGTTCATAGCAAAATTTGCAAGGATTTCAGCACCGCTTAGTAGATTGACGTATAAAGAAGCTAAGTTTGAATGGTCAGCAGAGTGCAATACATTGTTTGAAGAATTGAAGAAGAGATTAATTTTAGCTCCAATTCTCACGCTTCCAGTAGGTTCTGGAGGGTTTACAGTATATTGTGACTCGTAGGAAAAGGAGTTGGGTGTGTATTGATACAACATAAAAGGGTAATAGCTTATGCATCATGACAGCTTTGAAATTATGAGAATAATTATCCGACTCATAATTTGGAGTTAGCGGTGGTAGTATTTGCACTTAAGCTGTGGAGGAACTATTTGTATGGTGATCTGATGGAAATATTTATGGATCACATCAGCTTAAAGTATGTATTCACCCAGAAGGATCTGAACATGAGGCAGAGGAGGTGGATAGAATTGATAAAGGATTTTGATGTGTAACTTCAGTACCATCCAGGTAAGGCAAATATGGTAGCAGATGCCCGTAGCAGGAGAGGTAGTACATTTATGTTGACATCGCAGCGGCATATCTTAGAAGATCTTCGAGAGATAGGTATAGAAATAGTACTTTCATAGGACGTAGAAGTATTAGCTAGTTTACAGGTTCAGTCTACCTTGGTTGAGAGAATTAAGACAGCTTAGGCAAAGGATCCAAAGTTCAGAAGCTTCGAGGGGAATGTGAGTCTGGTCTCAGGAAGGAGTTGATGATTCATGAAGGTGGAACTCTTAAGTTTGAAAACTGTCTCTGTATACCAAGTAGAGATTCCGACAAGATGTAATGACTGAGATGCACAGTTTCCATTATTCAGTTCATCCAAGAGGTACCAAGATGTGTCAAGATATCAAGCAACATTTTTGGTAGAACGGGATAAAGAGGGAGATAGTATGATTCATTTCTCGATGTTCGGTATGACAACAAGTGAAGGCCGAACAATAGAGACCTGCAGGATTATTGTAGGCACTGTCTATTCCGGAGTGGAAGTGGAAACATATCCCAATGGACTTTATGACCGATTTACCTAGATCCCCGACTGGTCATGATGCAGTTTGGGTAATAGTAGATCATCTCACAAAAGTTGCCCACTTTTTTCCTTTTCGAGTAGGACAATGACATAGCAGTTAGCAAAGATGTACATACGACAGATAATAAGACAACACAGTATCCCAGTGAGTATTATATCAGATCGAGACACTCGGTTCACTTTAATTTTTTGGAAGATCTTGTACCAGAGTTTGGGCTCCAAGTTGAGATTCAGTACCGCCTAACATCCTCAAACGGATGGACAATCAGAGAGAACCATCCAGACCTTAAAAGATATGCTACGAGCTTGTACTTTAGATTTTGGAGGATCTTGGAAAGATCACCATCATCTCATTGTGTTCTCATACAACGACAGTTATCAAGCAAGTATTCAGATGGCACCCTTTGAAGCGTTATATGGGAAAAAGTATAGGTCAGCATTGGCATAGGATGATATAGGTGACCGAAAGATATTAGGCCCAATAATAATTACGCAGACAGTAGAAGTTGTCAATAAGATCAGAGAGCGACTTTGGGTTGCGCAAGATAGGCATCGATATTGGGCATAGCAGCATCGTAGGCCTTTTGAGTTTTGTGTCAGCGACCACGTGCTCTTAGGAATTTTGCCGCCCCATGGAGTTATTAGATTCGGTGTTCTGTAATGCTTAGTCCACGATACATCGGTCCATTCGATATCCCCGAGCGGGTGAGAGATGTTGCTTATTGTCTTGCCCTTCCACCTTCGCTATGTGAGGTGTACGATGTATTTCATGTGTCTTAAATATATAGGTATGTCCCGAATCTGAGTCATATCCTTGACCATTTTGAGCTAGTTGTTGGTACCGACTTGTCTTACGAGGAATAACCCGTATCCATTTTGGATCGAAGGGAGAAGGTACTAACGAAGCAGACTATTCATTTTGTCCGGGTTGCTTGGCGTCATCACCCTTTGGGAGAGTCAACGTGGAAGCACGAGGATAATATCCGATCTCGGTATCTGAGCCTATTCAACTCAGAAGGTATATTCGTTCTTATGCCTTCGTATCTCTAATCTCGTGATTCGTTTACCCATGCTATGTAAGATTGCTTTTCTTTATTTTATGCTCGAATTTGATTGCATTTGTAGATGAGCTTGTAGTAACACGTATTACTTGTTCTGATTTCTCTAGCTAGCTTTGGGTTTGAATTCCGAGGATGGAATTTTTCTAAGGTGGGTAGAGATGTCACTCCCTATTCCCGATATACATATTTGGAACATATTCTTTTACTGCCTATGTTATTTATTTCTTTCAGGTTAATTAGGTTGCATGTCATAGAGACTAGACCCATTCTTTGGTTTAATTTGACTCAGGTTTAATTGTTGGGTTGGTTTAGTCATGAGTTGAACCCATGGTCTAAACCTCAAACCTTATCTATATAAGCTAACTTATTTCTATCTCTTCCCTCATTTCTCTCATTATTCTCCTTCTTTCATTTCTAGGCAAGTACACCTTGAATGACATGGAGAAAATATTTGATTTTAGCTCTCCATATTTACTTTTATTTTATTAGTCTATTATGTGTACATTACGATTCTAAGAACTTTTAATACTTGCAATTTTTGGTTTTGATAGATGGAATTTGGTATATGTGCATTTTAGTTAAGGGTTTTTCATGGGCTCAAAAAGTTTTTTTTAGTTTTGATCTATTAAAATAGGGTATTTTAGAAAACCAATTTTTTTGGTTAATAGAGCATTCCATTTCAGGCATTTTGGCTTTTGGTTTAATTAATATGGAGTTAAAATAAAGTTTTTATGGAGAAAATAAATTTTGATTTTTGGAGTTTTTTGCCATGGCTGAACTTGCTCTGGAGAAGAAGAAGTGTTAATGCAGCCAGCACCATATGCGGCAAAAAGTGCTATGCGGCCTGAGTGTTATGCGTCCTGAGCTCTGTGCCGCATATACCTTCCAACATGTGTCCATCTTGTTGGATGTATGACTATTATTACACAAAGTATTCTAAGTTAGAGAACTCCTTGTGTTTTACTCGCTGAACGAATGAGAAATTTGCTAAGTCCAAGAGACATCTATGCACAAGCATAGCATGCGGCAGTGACTATGCACTTCTTCTCTTGTGGACGAATAACCCTCTTTTGCTCTTGTATATTTTTTTATGAGTTTATTTTTTCTTCCTGACACACTTTATGGCTTGTCACATCCATCACACTTCAGTCACTTCTCTGACACGCATTTAATACACGTCACTTAACACTTGTCCTAAGGAGTAGACTTTGCCCTGTCTTATGCTGTACTGATCCCATGCAGCACCGACCCATATGCAGCCGACTTCCTATACCGCATCGACCTATATGAGGTCAATTTTCTATGTGGCACATGTCCTATGCGGCACTGACTCTATGCGTCCCTGATCCTCATGTGGCCTATGTTCACGTTTTACTGTTTTGCTTGGTTTGGATGCTTTATTGAATTTTTATGATTTTATGTGTGATTTTATTGATTGCTAATGTATGTGAACTAAGTGACCATGTGTTAGACCTGACTATGTGCTAGAACCCATTTGATTTACCAATGATTGGTAACTTGACTCGACTATTGGTATCCGTGCTGATACACTTAATACGTACTATATGTTCCTACATGCTAAGTGCTTCTACGTGATTATGTTACATGTTTCATACCAAGGTGTGCCTACGTGCTAAGTGACATGTGATATGATACAATTCCTCCAATATGGACATGATAGTTGGTCAATAACCAAGCGTAGCTAGGATTTGTTTGACAGTTGCATCACGCTGGGGTGAATCCAAATTGAACTGCAAAGTGATAAAGCAGATTCATAACTAGTGTGCCCATACTACGATACGACATATAATGGGTGTAACATGTGACCACGTTATGCGATTCCAGCTAACCGTAGGGTAAACTAAGCAACTAAAATATGTCGAGCATTAGGAGGGATGGAATCCCGAGATCATTCTTAACTAGCCACCCTCAATTATTACATGGGAGTAAAGTCTGTCCCCCACGGATATTGTTTAAATTCTCATTAGTGGATAGCAATATCCGATTATTATATTGTACTATGTGTTCTATGCGATCTTAGCACGGTGGCCTTACGAGGGACCTGTGCATACTACTATGTGCTATACGATAATTCATGGCTCGGCTAGCCCCTGCTAGAACATGGTTTGATCTGAGAATTCCAATTATATGTATATTTTTGGGATAACCCAAACTCCACCTAGTAAGCCGTAAAAGTGATTGGTGATTTTGTAACTGAACTTGATTGTGCATTGTACCTTTTATTAAATAGTTAAGGAACATAGACGTGCGATGGTCTAACCCTTGTCCTTGTTTGGTTATAGGGTTAGATTATTGTATCACGATAGGCCATGAACCAAAACTATAAGATGTGACTATATATATATATGTATATGTTTATTCTTCCTAGTTTTGTTTCATTATTCGTGCTTCCTTTCTAGTATTTGTTATTTGGGGTATAACCCCACTGGTTTTGTATGGCCAGGTTTAGAGCCAGCACACGAGGATCAAGCTACTTTTCCCTGAACAATGGCGCGCACAGGACGGATGGCCGCTGAGAAAAATGAGTGGGTTTCTCCTTCCCTACTCGTTATTGGATATTTTACTCTTTTGTGTACGTTTAGCAACGGGCAATTATTAGCCGTAAATCTGGATATTTAGTTTTCTTACATGATTATAATTAATCATAATGCAGTTAACCATGGTCATGTACTTTTGCTACTCTACCAGCTTTTGTATTTTTTACAGCTAGGTTCCAGAATATTTTGGCAGAACATTTGGGATGCCTTACTTCCTTGTCATTTATGTTCTATGTTTACTTTCCTTACTTGACTAATTGAGACAATAGATGTGTTGTACGATCCTAAGTGACTTAATTATAGTGTGCACCCCCTGCCTAGTTACAGTCGTGATCATCTGCGACGTTCTATATCTTGTACAGGGGAGCAGGCCAAGTCCGTCTCAGTATTTCGGTACTGGGGCATGACAAAACTAATTATTAATTAATTTTAAAAAATAAAAACTAAAAAAAATTAATCCTAACACAAAATCATCTACCACAGTAACCTTGGGGCCCATGCGTTAGTCTTCCAGGGTGTTATAGCGGGCCCCTCCTATCAATCTCAAACCCAACCGGGGTAGGAGTCTGACTCGTTCTCCGAGTCAGACTGGGAATCCAAACTGGCTCTTCAGCCAACTCAAGCCGAGCAGCTTGTTCCTCGACCATTCAATCGTGAGCGGGATCTTCCCTGATGCTTCCACATGTCCTGTTCATAAGTCACGGCTCCCCCTCTATCTATATTTGGAGGGAAGAGAGAGACTTTGAGGGTTTTGGTTTTAGAGCTTCTTCAACTTCGCGTAGCCATTACTCATAGTTCTGGACTCCAAACGTACCCTACTTTCTTCCATTAGAATCATCTCGAGGTATAGTTTCTGAATACCAAATTTATTTTCATAAATTCTGAACCTGATTTACTTAAAATTTTGTGGAGTATCAGTCGTCCAAATTCTGACATATTTTGGTGTTTTCAAGATTTTGGGAGATCCCGAACTCAAAATCATAAACCGTTTGAAGTTTCGAAAAGCTGACACGATGACTCACAACATATAATTTTTTACAAATAAATATACTAGTTTACTATTCTTTTTAATTATTGCAACGTAGATGTAAGTAGGAAACTACCAAAAACTGTCATTTGTGCGTCATATTGGCGATAATTCTTTACTGGTTTGAGATTCGATAAAACCGTTGATTCCAATATTTATATAGCGCTAAAATTTATAGAGTTTCATGCACAAATCAAGGATTTGAATCGGTTGAATTTTTGGTCAACGATCGGCTCGATTTGCGTGCCACAGATCCCAAATCCTTAAAGTTGACTTTCTTGGGACCAAAATTAGGGTTTAACCTTAAAATTAGATTATAATATAATCAAAATAGTAGTTTAGGTTATTTTATTCATAACTTAATAGATTAGAATAGAAATCTATCCAACCACTTTTGTAGCCTAACTTGTTTTATTTATGTGACGGGGTAGATCGGGCAACGTTCTAAGTTGCGACTTTATCCTTTCCCAGAGCAAGTAAGTATCACTATAGCTTATATTGCCTTTATTCAATACTGCATGTGTTCTATTCCTTGATATTGTTGACTTTCCCTTTTCTATTTCTATTGCATGAGAGTTATAGTTAATATGCAATACATGTTCACTTATTGTTTCATCCAATGTTCACTGTTCAATGTTTAATTTTCAACTTAAAGTTAATGTTAAAATGATCATATTACTTATGAGAGAGTCGGACAGGAGGATACAACTAGTAAACATATGGTACACCATAGATAGTTAGCCCAGAGTTTATTCGGTTAGAGGACCGTTAGGTAGAGTTTATTCAGTCAATGCACCACACATATTTGACTAACTAAGTCTTAACCCAACCATAAGTTAAATAATCATATCCTAAAATACACAGTACACGTGACTTGATTTGTGTTCTCATATTGTCCAGTGGTTTATCTTATCCTAGCTGTACTCTTATATTATTTCCCTGCCAACGTTATGCTTCCAAACTGTTCTCATGTCAGAGTAAGACCCTTCTTGTCATATAGTATCTTGTTATAGTTCATCTTTCCTTTACTGTTATTCTTTCGTGCTTGTATATTATACTGTGTTGTGTAGTGTTATGGGGACTTGCTCCAATCCTGACTGGATAACTATTTTTCAGCTTTAGACGACACGAGTTTTCCCGAGGTTTATGGTTCGTATCTTGGTGACACTGACGTTACCAATGTGTCAATTGCTTCTACAGATGTGGAGTAACATATTCCTTCTCATGCTTCTTCATATTATTTTTTTGCTAGTAGGCTTAGTGGACTATATATTCTAGTTGCTTTTATTTTATTCTACCGGGTTTATCCCTGAGACTATATTGTGATGTAGTGGGTTATTCTTTTAATTATTTATTGAGGCTATTAGTTTAATTTCCTTGTTGTGACTTAGTTGTGGATGATATATGTGAATCATGTACTTGTATGAACTATTATTTTCATAGACAGTGTACTATCGCCGATGCTATAGCTTAGGCTGGGATTGGCCACATAGTCGTATCCGAAAATTGGGTGAGGGTTGTGACAAATTTTTATGGTGTCCTATGCAGGTCCAATTTTGTATAAGGTTGCAAACTCATGGTTAGTACTTCAACTAAGTAGTACTAGTTGTGATCTTGTGAATAGAATTGGAGATAGGATTTAGAATAAATTTATGAGAGTTATATCATCCTCAAATATGATTTCTACCCCTACGAGTCTTCTATCCTTTTTACTCTCATATGCATCTTGCTTGATTTCGTCCATGATTTCTTCGATACATTTTTATCTACCGTTCTAACCATGTACCATAGTTCCTTTTAGTTAGCAATGGTTGCCTAATTATTATGCATATTAAGTTAGTTAATATTAGACTTTAGTAGTTTGTCTCATTATTAATGCACCTATTTTTTGGTACCCTCTATGATTTCCTAAAAGGCCTTCCATAGATATAACTCTTCAACATGATACACGTTTAGTACACCCTAGTTGGTTTAGAGTTTTACCTCCCTAGTGATTTCTTTTTCAATGACCTCTCCATGATTGACACAAAAGAGTAGTATTAGATTGCCATAGGAATTGCTTGCATATATTAGTGTATATATATATATATATATATATATATATATATATATATATATATATATATATATATATATATAAACTTGTGTGTTTGTTTTTTTAGGACAAAAATATTTTGAGGGGGGTAGGTTGTAGCTTATGCTTCCCAAAGTTTAGTTCTAGATTAATAATTAAATAAATAAATAATACACCAAAATTTTTTATGAGAGTTTTATTTTTTAAATAATAAGTATAGATTTATAATGATAATAATATAACATTAGGCTTCACGTGGCTAGAAGAGAATCATATAAAGGTTTGAAATCATAATTTATCTAATTTAGAATTTCTGTGATATTTCTAGATTTTTATATATAATTAAAATCTTGGAAACATAATTTCTAAGGCTCCTATAATTTAATGTAAGGCCAAACTTGCATATTTTTATACCAAACATTTATTTTAGTGTTCAAATGTTTAAATTTTCTATAAATTATTTGGAATTTTTTGTAGTTTTTTTGAATTTATTTGAGTTATTAAGAGTATAAACTAATTATTAATTAGTTTTAGAAAATAAATACTAAAAATAATTACTCCTAATACACAGTCAGCCACTACCCTAGTCTTGGGTCCGTGCTTCAGTCTCTAAGGGGGTTATAGCAGGCCCCACCTGTCATTCTCAGACCCAACAGGGGTAGGAGTCTTACTCGGGCTCCAAGTCAGACTGGGTAGCTAAGCCGGCTCTTCAGCTGACTCAAGCCGAGCTGCTTGTCCCTCGACCGCCAGATCGTGAGAAGGATCTTCCCTGAAGCCGCCATATGTCATGTTCATAAGTCGCGCCTCTCCCTCCGCCAATATATATATTATATATTAGGTTTTCCCTGCCGACTTTATTATTAGGAGGGGAGAGAGAGAGACTTTGAGGGTTTTGATTCTAGAGCTTCTTCAACTTCGCGTAGCCATTACTACTAGTTTCGGACTCCGAACGCACCCCAGTTTTTTGCATTAGAACCATCTTGAGGCATAGTTTTCGAATACCTAATTTATTTTATAAATTATTAACCTAATTTTCTAGAAAATTTGTGGAGTACAAGTCATCCAAAATTTGACATGTTTGGGAGATCTCGAACTCGTAATCAGGAGCCGTTTAATATTTTGGAAAGTTTGCACGATGAACCACGATGTATAATTCTTACAGAATTAAATATTCTAGTTTACTATTCTACTAATTCGTGCAACGTAGACATAACTAGGAAACCATCAAAAACTTTTTTTGTGAGTCATATTGGCGATAATTCTGTACTGGTTCAATATTCTATGAAACCATCGATTCTAGCATTTATGTATTACTGAAAACTATAGAGTTTCACACACAAATAAAAGATTTGAGTAGGTTAACTTTTTGGTCAACGGATCACCTCGATTTGCGTGCCACCGAGCCCAAATCCGTAAATTTGACTTTCTTTGGACCAAAATTAGGATTTAATATTAAAATTGGATTATAATGAGATTAAAATAGTATTTTAGGTTATTTTATTTAGATTTAAATAGATTAGATTAGAAATCTATCCAACCACTTTTGTAGCTTAACTTATTTTATTTATATGACGGGGTAGATCGGGCGACGTTCTAAGTTGTGACTTCATTCTTTTATGGAATAGGCATGTATCACTATAGCCTATATTGCCTTTATTCTATGATGCATATTTTATATTCCTTGACATTGTTGATTTTCTCTTTTCTGTTTCTAGTACAGGAGAGTTATACTTATTATGCCATACATGTTCACTTATTGTTTCATCCAATGTTAATTATTCAATGTTTAATATTCAAGTTAAAGTTAATGTTAACGTGATCATATTACTTGTGAGATAGTTGGGCGGGAGGATACAGCTAGTAGACATGTGGTACCCTATAGATAGTTAGCCCAGAGTTTATTCGATCAGGGGACCGTCTGACAGAGTTTATTCAGTCAATGCACCTCATATATTTGACTGACTGATTCTTAACCCAACCACATATTAAAAAATTGTATCCTAAAATACACACTACACGTGACTTGATTTATGCTGTCATATTGTCCAGTGGTTCATCTTATCCTAGTTGTACTCTTATATTCTTTTACTGCCATAGTTGTGCTTCCAAAATGTTCTCATGTCATAGTGATACCCTTCTTATCATATAGTATCTTGTTACAGTTCATCTTTCTTTTATTGTTATTATTTCGTGCTTGTATAATATATTATATAGTGTAGTGTTATGGTGACTAGCTCCAATCCTGACTGGATAACTATTTTTTAGCTTTAGACGACGCAACTTTTCTTGAGGTTTATGGTGCGTATCTTGGTGATACTGACTTTACCAATGTGCCGGTTGCTTCTACAGATGTGGAGTTGCATATTCCTTCTCATGCTTCTTCATATTATTTTTTATCTAGTAGGCTTAGTGGACTCTAGATTCTAGTTGCTTTTATTTTATTCTACCGGGTTTATCCTCGAGACTATCTTGTGATGTAGTGGGTTATCCTTTTAATTATTTATTGAGGCTATTAGTTTAATTTCCTTATTGTGACTTAGTTGTGGATGATATATGTGAATCATGTATTTGTATGAACTATTATTTTCATAGACAGCATACTATCGCCGATGCTATAGCTTAGGCTGGGTTTGGCCACATAGTCGTATCCGAAAATTGGGCGTGGGTCGTGACAAATTTTTATGGTGTCCCATGCAGGTCCAATTTCGTATAAGGTTGCAAACTCATGGTTAGTACTTCAACTAAGTAGTACTAGCTGTGATCTTGTGAATAGAATTGGAGATAGGATTTAGAATAAATTTATGAGAGTTATATCATCCTTAAATAGGATTTCTACCCCTATGAGTCTTCTATCCTTTTGACTCTCATATGCATCTTGTTTGATTTTGTTCATGATTTTTTTGATACATTTTCATCTACCGTTCTAACCATGTACCTTAGTTCCTTTTAGTTAGCAATGGTTGCCTAATTATTATGCATATTAAGTTAGTTAATGTTAGACTATAGTAGTTTGTCTCATTATTATTCCTCCTATCTTTAGGTAACCTCTGTGATTTCCTTAAAGGCCTTCCATAGCTATAACTCTTCAACATGATACACATTTAGTACACCCTAGTTGGTTGAGAGTTTTAGATCCCTAGTGATTTCTTTTTCAATGACCTCTCCATGATTGACACAAAAGAGTAGTATTAGATTGCCATAGGAATTGCTTGCATATATATATATATATATATATATATATATATATATATATATATATATATATATATATATATATATATATATATATATATAAACTTGTGTGTTTGTTTTCTTAGGACAAAAATATTTTGAGGGGGGTAGGTTGTAGCTTATGCTACCCAAAGTTTAGCTCTAGATTAATAATTAAATAAAGAAATAATACACCAAAAAATTTTATGGGAGTTTTATTTTTTAAATAATAAGCATAGTTTTATAATGATAATAATATAACATTAGGCTTCACGTGGCTAGAAGAGAATCATATAAAGGTTTGAAATCATAATTTAGCTAATTTAGAATTTTGTGATATTCTAGATTTTTATATATAATTGAAATCTTGGAAACATAATTTTTTAAGGCTCCCATAATTTAATGTAAGGACAAACTTGCATATTTTTGTACCAAACATTTATTTTAGTGTTCAAATGTTTAAATATGTTTTCTTAAATTATTTGGAATTTTTTGTAGTTTTTTTGAATTTATTTGAGTTATTAAGAGTATAAACTAATTATTAATTAGTTTAAAAAATAAATACTAAAAATAATTACTCCTAATACACAGTCAGCCACTATCCTAGTCTTGGGCCCGTGCTTCAGTCTCCCAGGGCATTATAGCGGGCTCCACCTGTCATTCTCAGACCCAACAGGGGTAGGACTTTAGATTCTAGTTGCTTTTATTTTATTCTACCGGGTTTGTCCTTAAGACTATCTTGAGATGTAGTGGGTTATTCTTGTAATTATTTATTGAGACTATTAGTTTAATTTCCTTGTTGTGACTTAGTTGTGGATGGTATATGTGAATCTTATACTTGTATAGACTATTGTTATCATAGATAGCGTACTACTGTCGATGATGTGGCGTAGGCTGGGATTTGCTACATACTCAAATTTGAAAAGCGGGTGCGGGTCGTGACACTAGCTCATTCTCCCTTTACTTTGTGGCAATGATGGTTTACATGGCTACCTCTATTCTGCCTTCATAGAACCTCGAGAGTAACAATATATCCAAGTCTTTGAATGTCTTGATACAGTCATTCGGTACACTTTAGAACCATTCAAATGCTACCCTACAGGGTACCGATGAATAAATTTGTTACTAGTACATCGTCCTTCGATAAATGTACTATTTGTGAGTGAAAGTACTTTATGTGTTGACCGCAGTTTATACTTGGGTAGGAAACAATATTGTCCCATTCAGGAGGGAAATGATGCGATACCCCCAGTTTCTGGAGTTTATCCCGGTGGTTTATATCATCCAGTCAGGCGTGCAGGGCCCAGATGGCTTCTTGTGTGTTAGTTGTTTGCAAAGGAGTCATTGGTTGCAGAAAAGTTGGCAGAGTCCTTTGCATCCTTGGCGCAGAACCACTCCCAAAATTTGGGGGATTAGGAGGATGCGCAACAAAGTCCTTATTGTTTGCTGAATTCGGATTTCCTTGACCCTGAGTTGGCTATAGTTATGCAGTCAAGGCCGTTTGCGTATCCTACATTACCTACTGTATTGTGTATAGCGTAGTACTCATATTTTGTACCATAGTCTCTAGAATTTTGAGGCGTTGACAGTCATTGCTGCCCTCCTCATTGTTATTATCAGTCATAAATATAGGAGCCGTGTGAGGACTGGTAGATAGAGAGTGTAGCTAGAGTATATATTGTCTGCTTCAGACTCTTGGGGTATGCTGTCCTCAAAATCATTATTACATCATCTTAAAAGTACGTAGAATCACTATCCTTGGCCTGTAACGCACCACAGGCTACTTCAGTTTATATAGGGATACTGCCCTCTAAATGTGGTACGTCATGTTCAAGTTCCGGAGGGATATTACCCCTCGATTATGAGACGTTATCTTCAGGAAGAGGCCTGGACCTGGGTTCTTCAAGCGAATGCCTTGACCTTGAGCGAGTACGCTAAAATATCCCCTCTGGAAATAGCTCGCCAGCTATACATAGGGGATCTCGTTCCTTTTGAAGAGGATATCAAAGTCGTTGCATCTCCTTGTAGACTGTTGGCACATTATTGATTAATTAACTCTTGTACTATTTTTAGTCTTACTCTATTTGCAGAGGTTCACGATAAAGAAATAATTCTTCATCAATTTTATACAAGACATATCATACTCCAAGTCCTACAACTTTCCAAGACGCAACAAACTCAAGAAGGTGCTCAAAGACCCAAGCTTATAAGAAGTGTGGTCACACATTATTTCCTCGAGTCTGTAAAGTGTCTAGGACCTTTTTAAACACTAAGGAATGGTGGCAAAAAAGAGAGTCCAGGAAAGTAAATCATTTGGATTTTTGTCTAAAGGGCTTTGGAAAATTTCTTGGATTTTTGTGGATCACCGTCGGATACTTCGGTCGATCACAACAAGTATTTGTGATCCCATTCGGATAATCCGATTGATCACAACAAGTATTTGTTATCCCATTTGGATTATCTATCGGATTTTTCTGGATCACCACCGGATAATTCGATCGATCACAACAAGTATTTGTGATCCCATTCGTATCATTCGTTGGATATCTTCGGATTACCATCGGATAATCTGTTTGATCACACCAAGTATTTTATGATCTCATTCGGATCATCTGAATGATCTTTGCCGATCATCGTTGGATAATCTGACTGATACAATTGGTAGTTTAATTTTCAAATCCAACTGTTTGAAATAAGTCCATTAAATGCATCCAACAACTATATTTATAGTCGTTAGTATAGGTCGTCAAAAATCCGTCAATAGTCCACAGATTACCGTCGAATCTTCTGAATAACTGTAGAAAGTTGGTTTCTTTTTGACTTATTTTCCCTTCATTCAAAGCAATCAACTTGAGTCTTAAATTTTCTCAACTACCAAAAGCAAACTTATTTACTCTACCAAGCTTTATTATTGCCATCAATAAAAGTATTGGAGTTGTTCAAGAGTTGTAACCTAGATCTTATTAAATATCAAACCTTTTCTTGTTTAAGAAGAAGTTTGCGAGCCTTCGTATCAAAGCTCCTGTGTAAGAAGTTAGCGAGTCTTCAGATCAAATCTCGTTTGTAAGAAGTTGGTGAGTATTAGAGTTGTTCAAAAGTTTGTAAGAAGTTGGCGAGTCTTTGGATGTACTATTAGCGAGTCTTCAGATCATACCAGCATACTATCCTTTTTCGTGGTTCAGTCCACGTCCTTTCTAGAGATTATACCTAGTTTCCTTTATCATGTTTTGGGTGCTCTGGCTGTAGATGTAGTAGGGAATACGCCCAACTTCTTCTTCTTTAAAAAAATGTTATGAGTCCATCAGGTAGGACCTCTCTTTGTTGAAGATGATAGTATGCTGGCCTTCTGATAGTGTGTGTACCAGAAAGATTGCACTCTACTCTAGGCTAGGAGGATCGATAGTCTGAAAATCTGAAGGTACAGGCATCAGCAAGGGAGCCTCCATGTACATAACTAATTATATCTAATAGTTATACCTTTCGGTAGTATTTAGAGTCGCCAGGTAACTAAGATTTCCCTCTTCACATATAAGAGTTTGTGCTCCTTTTGCGAAGGCGAAGAGATCGATGACGAGTGGCTCGATATTGATTGACCCTTGACGGCAGCTTATGTTGGCCAAGTTGATAATGAGGGGCATGCTTACATTCGAACCTTTTGGACCTTCCAAAGCATCTAGAGTGATGCTGAGAGGAGACTCCGGTTTACTCAGGGTGCTAAGGTCAATGACAAAATATGGCTCATTTGTGATCAAGCCTCTGTGCGCTTTCATAGTACTTAAATCAATAAAAAAGGGTTTTGCTTGCTTATGGTAACTTGACCTTCCTTTGTAACCTCTGAAAAAGAGCACTGTGGATTCTTCATCAGCCGTGTTATCTCTGCTTCATCGTTGGCCTCATCTCTATTGCTTTTCCTAGACGGTGTTGACTTGTAGAGAAAAGCATCCGAGAAGTACGCCTCCAAACCCTTAAAGGGATTGACATTCGCGAACTCATTTTTGACTTTCCTGTGTGCATCTATGTACTTGAAGCATTGGCGGAGAGTCAAAGGTATAATCAAATTCTCATGAATCTACGGTCATTCTAGCAACACGTTGTAGGATACTTCTACATCAATGACATAACACGTCACTTATGTTTGTATGTCTCCGATGCGATACTTCAAACGAATCTTTTCAAGGGGAATGATATGGTCGACGTAGAAGCCGAGGATGGTGGTATTGGTCGCCGACAATCGATGCATTGGTATGTTCAGGATCTTCAATAAGCTTATGGGCTAATGCTTAGAGATGATCATGGATCGATATGCATCATGTCCACCTTGATTGAGCTGATGTACCCAGTGTAGTACAGAGGTCGATCATGTTGGTTATATTTTAGCAAAATGTCTTCCTGCAAGAAGGTAATGTTAGGCTTGCATTATGGAAGCACGAACATTCATCATTCGCTTCTAGACGAGTCATGATCTTCGTTAAGTAAGACTCTACCTTCAAGAGTGCTTCTCGAAGCGCATTCATGGTCTCTTTGGATAGACGCAGGAGCTTATGCACAAAGAGTCAAGCCTAGATATGGGCCAACTAAATAAGAATGTCGAATAAATATGGTTTTGTGAGACCTTGTGATGCGTCCTTCTGCAAGGCCTTGTAAAACTTGGTTTGTGTCACTTTTTTGTGGTTGGGGACTTTAATGAGTCTTCAACAGGATTTGCTGCTGAGGTTGATGGCATGTTTTTGCTGGGAACTTGATCATAATTCCTCACATACGCCTGGCATGTCCTTGTAGTTTTTTGCTGAGTAATACTTGTATATGGTTACACGGACATTCTTTTTAGAATATGACATGATACCGGTGGGGAGAGGATCCTCCTGGTCCAGGACAATAACATTACCGGAACGGAGTCTTCTTTCATGACCTGCACCCGCTTTTCGGATACAAGTACATAGCCAAGCCATCATATGCCGCAACATCAACGGTAGTATGCTACCTATGATAACAATAGTCCATACAAGTACACGATTTACATATATCATCCACAACTAAGTCACAACAAGAAAATTAAATTAATACTCTCAATAAATAATTAAAATAATAATTCACTACATCTCAAGATAGTCTCGGGGACAAACCCGATAGAATAAAATAAAAGAAACTAGAAACCAAGTCCACTAAATCTACTAGCTAAGAATAATACGAAAAAGCATAAGAAGTAATTATACTACTCCGCATCTGTAGAAGCAACTGGCACATTGGTAACATCAGTGTCCCCAAGATACGAACCATAAACCTTGGGAAAAGTCGCATTGTCTAAAGATGGAAAATAGTTATCCAGTCATGATTTGGAGAAAGTCACCTTAACAGTATACAACACAATATAATATCTAAGCACGAAAGAATAACAGTAAAGGAAAGATGAACTGTGACATGATACTATATGACAAGAAGAGTGTAACAACCCGCTCCGCTCACCCCGGAGGGCCGATTCAAATAGCACAAGTGTAGCGACCCGACCTGCCTTGCTCAGCGAGATGACTCGTTCGATGCAAAGTCATTCTAAACTTGGATCTTCAAATATAGTTCAGACTTAGACATTCAGAGACGCATTCGGAGTCTCGCTCAACCGATGCAATTCATCGCTAAGGTGGGTGGCCCAGGTGAACCTGTCCCTACTTAGCTGCATACTTAAGAAAAGGAATGATACATACTAGTTTCAAGCGATAACCTTTGCATGCTAATAAAAAAGATGAATGCACATAGCTAAGGGGATAATACTGCCTTATCATTATATAGAACAGGGAGATCTTACTTGGTATTTGAGTAATCGGGCTACTGAGTTAAAATGTAGTAGTTTCTTATATATGCCATAAAAGTAGTTTGAGTTCATACTGAGGTACTGTACTGCATGGAATATGACACAGGATAGAGTATAATCATATTGCATACATAGACGAGAAAGATTATCAAGTAGTCATGCTAAATAGCAGAAGAAGAAAAAAGTACTCGGGATATCCAGATCACTGAGGCAGTCTCTAATCAGGGAGCTGCATAAAGAAGAAAGATTCGAGTATAGTCCTCGGCAAGATTGAACCGAGATGATATCCTCGGATAAGAGAAACCGAGCAGGAAGTTCTCGGCTAGGATTGGAAGTGGGTAGTAGTTGCATGGTCACAGATAAATGGTTGCGCACTAGGTAGAGAAGAGTCCTCGACACGATTGCTGAGGCATCTGAATTTTGTCGATCCGGGAGGACAATGCCAGTGTAGTCCTGGTAATACACTAGCTGAAGTACAAGCGGGCGAGTGCAGGACATCCAGCAAGGCTTGCTACCGACCTGGATGGTCAGTCGACTCGTCGGATGGTTCGGGACGCCCAGTAAGGCTCACAAAAGAGCTGGGAGGACAGTCATTCCATCCCAGATCTTGTCCAATAGGGCTAACAGAGCCAGTGACCTTCATATAGATAAGTCATGCATGCATAGCGGCTATCCGCATTTAGAAGAGAATTAACATGAAGGAGTACATTTGTATCATATTTTGCATGTTTAGAATGGATGCACGGTATATAACATAGTTCAAGTATAACGGGTCTGAGGCACAGACACAAACATAACACTTGGATTGTATAGATGTTCTTCGTTATTTAGTAGATCATTGATTATATCGCTGCATATGACAGGGAAGGCCGGATGGTAAGAAAGGGTAAGACAAACTCAGTTGTTTAAAGTACGACACTCTTGAGCAGACATGGATATTACTTTTCTTATATTGCCATATAATTGATCCTAAGGCAAAGACTAGAAAGACAACATAATCAGTCAGTGAATATAACTAATGAACGTGCTTATTTTGTGGCATGGGCGAGAGGCCTCTCCACCAGTACATTCAATATACTGATACCCAACCAGATTGAATGTAGGGTACAGGGAGAACTTGTACGTATTCGGAGGTCGCTTAATGCATGGAGGCATCAGACTGTACTTGGCATCTTGGAGCATGGTGCGCGGACCTGGAGCTCACATATATGAGACATAATGTATGGAAACATCATCATTCAGAGTGTTTGATTTAGCTATAAGCCTAAGGGCATATTTATTATAAAGAGAGAGCATGAACGACTTGTAATCTCGGCCAAGCGCCACTTATAATCTTTTTTTATATCAATAAAGAGTTTGTTTTAGATTTAATACTTGTGTTTATCCTATGTTTTCGCTATAATGACTCTGCGAACTAGTTATCAATGGCCGTTTCGATATTTGCCTCGCACGGGCGCAACTTCAGGCTCGCGCAGCATCACATCCCGATGAAAATGATCGTCCCGCGGGAGCGCTGGCGAGGTGATTTGCGCCTATCCGGGAAGGCCGATTCCTGTGGGCGCTCGGGGCATAATATTTTGGTATCAGAGCACGACTTTACGTTCTTAGATTTTGTATCAATTCTCTCAGTTTTGAACTTATTTATTGATAATATGATATATGCTCTCTCTCGATGCTTCGATGAATATTCCACACAATGAGTCTAAATATTTTTAAAAGTTCATGTGAATGATATGATTCGCTCGAACGAAATAGTTATGTGATAGCCTTTGTGCCAACCTGTGTCAGACTTCATGGGAATAGACTCGAGTTAGAATCGGCAAGTTATATGTGAGCCCAAATACCTATACGTGAACACCAAGCGGGTTAGTGTGAGGGATAGAAAATCGTTCGGACAGTTGCCTATACACACAGCCTTTCGGCTAAGTTGTGTTGAGTATTATGCTCCAAGACCCTTGGTGCTAGTGAGTTGCGAGCGAGAATTGAGTATCGTTCAAATAAGAATAAATTCGAACTTAGAATGGAAATCGATAGAGACGTTATCGGAGTACCGCTAAGGCGAATAATGGGGATCGTATTTGAATTTTGAGATATAGTTTGGACGGCTATTCGTAGCGATAATTATAATTCAAAAATATAGTTTGTATGGAGAACTATAGATAGAGGTACATACGAGACTAAGATCGTCAAGACAGCGAATAGGGATTGTGTTGGAGTTCTAAGGAACGAATTAGATATACAAGTGAACGATGTGAACGCGATTCAGGAGTTAATCGGATGACTAAATTTTTGAGTGGTGTATGCGATAGTCTTAGGTTCGAATATGTAAATTGAGAATAAAATAAGTTATAAAGATTCATAGAGTATAGCTCGAACCCTAAGTGGTGTATTGGTCGGCTTAGAATGTTCGAAAGAATCATAAATTTTGGAGTATTAAACGAGTCTAGCAGCAAACGACGAGATTGTGTAAAGCATTAGTATAAATAAATAATGCCTAGCAAGTAAGCGAACTCGAAGGAATCGTGCAAAATTTGATTTAAATGAGTTAGAATGAGTTGAACAAGGGATAAGGTTTACATCGGATAGGAATTCAGAGTATTGGAATTAATATCATGGTCGGAGGAAACTTAGTGGATCTTATGAGCAATTTTGAATTGAATCAAACAAATTGAAACTTGAGTTGAGATAGTTGCGATCAGAGTTAGTGCACTTAGAATAATGGCGCGAACAAATGATAGCACGCATGGAAAATTTGAATTTGAGTAGGATATCGCTCGATAGAGTTCAATTTTAGTACGAAGGCTATGGTTTCAAATTTGAGAGACTTTATACAATATTGATGGTTGGAAGATAGCATGGATTGATACAAGTTAGCAAATTTGTGATTAAATGATTGAGAAAGGCGATAATGGACTTAATCTTGAATTTGAACGGACGATCTTAAGTTGAATTCAAAGGTAACACTCGACATCAGGCCTAAAAGAGATCGATTATTCCATGGGAGCACTGGCATGGTGATTTCACATCCGGCGAGGATAATCGAACTCGCGGGAACATGTTCGAAGATTATGCAAATGAACTCGATAAAATGGAACGTATTGAAAGTGAATAGACTTTGGCTTGGGATTTGAAACTTAGTAGTTTGAGGAATGCTAGAAGTAGACTACAAAATGATCAAACAGTAACATTAAAGTTGGATGATTTGGCTAGATATTACGATAAGAACGGTTATTAGATGAACATGACTTAATGGATCAATGTACACCTTAGATGAAAGGAAGAGTGACGATAAGGTGTATGTTCGTTCGATGATAACCATAATGTTTAACCATCCTGTCTTGTGCGAGTGCAACTCCATGCCCGTACATGCGTCACGTCCGGATTAGGATAATTATCTCGCTAGAGCATTGGCATAGTGATCTAACATCCAACAGGGATGATTAAACTTATGAAAGACCGGAGCGTGACAATTAAAGGATTATTTTGACTTATGGTTTAACACGATAAGACGAGTTTCAGGATAAAAGTGAATCGAAGGTTTTTGGGCATGAGTTAGTCTATAACATGAAGTAAGATACTTGATGGTTTATTGAACGGATACGTAAATTATGTTGTACGACTTTGAAATTATGATTGAGATCGAAGAGGTGAAAATTAAATCATGACTTCGTGGTCTAGACTTAGAAAAGATTGGATATATGGATCCTATTAGGTATTTAAGGAGATAGCCTATGTGAATCACTAGGCTTGACATACGACATGGATATATCGTAGTTTCGGTTGAACGAACGTGTTGATGTGAATAGGATGATCTGTGATCGATATTTAGAAATTTGAGTGAAACAAGCTTGGGTAGAATACCACGTGCAAAAGAAGAATGGTTTAACTTTAGGGTAATTGGGGTGAGCATCGTGTAGCACGATTGCACGATGAGTCACAAACTCGAACTGTACCTATGACCTTGTGAGCTGACCTAGTGCCTAGGTAGACGACCCTATGCCTTGAGCTAAACTGGAGTGGCTGACTTTAGGGTATCATTCGAAAAAATGATAAAACTCGGGCAACGAGGCTTAGATTTAGGACTTGGAACTAGAAGTGTACGATAGCGACGTTGGAGTTGAAATGAACGCAATGGGAGATAGGACTTGGGTGATAATTGGTTGGTTGGATAGGTTATGCGACAGTGAGGAATAAGACGGTATTAGAGAATTGTCGGACAAAACTCTTATGATTGGATAAAGTAATATCCAAGATAATTTGGCACAATGAGTTAAATCGTTGCTTAGAAGATGTGCATTGCTAGTAATGCATTACTTGAATTTGAGTGTGTCACCCTCACTTTTCCAAATAGGGGTAGTTTGATAATTTGGCATGGGTATTTGATTTTAGGATTATAATATTAAATATAAATATGATAATTGTATTAATTATTTAATTATGTTGAGCTATAATTATTTGTGACTAGTATTAGTTGTTTTATTAGAGACTTGTGTTAATTAGTTAGTTATAGAGACTAGCCAATGTTTAGACCTGACACATATGGACTATTTAGACTTGTCATGACAAATAGCGAACCCAACTTGGACCCCATCCCATTAGTCATTTCCACTAATTAAATTAAGGAGAATTAGTTTGATTAAATTAGTTAGAGACTTACAAAAATACCTACCCTTAATTATTCATCATAATTCACCATGTAGGGGTAGCTTGGATATTTAATTTTGTATGGGGAAAGGGAGAAGAGGATGGCCACTATTAGAGGGGGGTTCTCCTCTCTCTCTCTCCTCATTTACATTGTATTTTGCTTTCAAATTCTAGATCTCCAATTTTTTATTTTCTCTACATTGATTTTCTATATAATTCACCACTATTTCCTTCTCAAATTCATCACTCTTGGAGCCTTGGAGCTTGGAGAAGCAAGGAGCACAAGGAGGATGAGCTTTGGAGCTAGAGATCGTGTCTGGATCATGTCTAATTATATTTTCATTGGAAATCCATCTTCTAATTCGTAATTCCTAAATTTTTCTCTCATTATGGCTTCTTAATCATGTATTTGATCATTAGGAATGACCCCATGACATAGGACTACCTTTAGGAACAAGTTCTAGGCTATTTGGCTATGTATTGTGAATTCTATGTAGTAATTTATGGATATTTTAGGACAATTATGAATTTGACACATCAATTGTGTGTCATAAGACCAATTGGATCTAAATAGACTTAGATCGGGGATATGGGACTAGGTACGCGTCAACAAATGGATACGTATAGGCTGTATCAAGATATTTTGTGATACGGCGCGACACGGGGCTCTATTTTGGGTATTTTGTGCAATTACTTCTTATTTCTCTTTGTAGCAAGTTGTATTAACTAGTATTAAGTGTAATTGATTGGTGGGAATGATCATGGTAGTGGGATTAGGATTTTAGCCCATTGGTTTGAGGCGTATCATGAGTATTTCATAGTGCACTCTCTAGCTGTTTATCTAAAATCTAAATATCTATAATACATCCTATAGATATATATGGTAGATGTTATTAATTATTTATATATATATATATATATATATATATATATATATATATATATATATATATATATTAGTGCATAGATATAGCTATGATATATTCATCTATGTCTATTTGGACTGATCGGGGTAGGATTGGTTGACTGTGCAGTGTGCACAGTCAGTGAATTACTGTGTGTATGTGTTTAATGTGTATTGGCAATGAACAGTGGGTTGTTTCATTGTGTATCCTTTAGTGCATCAGTGTATCAGTAGTGGTGAACTCAAGGGGGACTTAGTTCTCAGTGTGTAGATTTGGGTGTCGAGCAGTGAGGGTAAGGGGTAAGCCCGGATAGCAGTTTACAGCTAGTAGTAGTAGTAGTAGTAGTAGTAGTAGTAGTATTAGTAGTAGTAGTAGTAGTAGCAGTGCACATTCGTGCACTGCATATAGGCAATAGTGTAGCAGCAGCAATAGCAGCAATCACTTTAGCATATAAGCAGTGCAGAAGCAGCAATAGCAGCAATCTCATTAGCATATAGGCAATAGTGCAGCAGCAGCAATAGTAGCAATCTCTTTAGCATATAGGTAGTGCAGCAGCAGCCAAAGCAGCAATCTCGATTGTATTAACAGTATGCAGCAGCAACAGCAACAGCTAGGAACAACAGAAACAACAATTGCAGCAGCACCATGAGCAAGCAGTCAATAGGAGATGTATGAAAGTGTATTGTTACACTTGTATCAAGGGAACTCGAGTATCAGAGAGTATCAGTGCCTTTATGCAAGTAACTGTTGGTGTGAGTGTGTTACCTGCCAGTGGGTGAGAGAGTTGATGTTCAGTAAGAGGTGTTAGTAAGAGCTGCAAGTTGCAATAGAGGAGTGAGTATCAATGTCAAGTGTAGTGTGTATTGAGTATCAGTGATGACTAAGAATGATATCAGTGAATCATTAACTTGGAGAGTGAGGTATTTGACTGGGCAAGAGTACCTTGAGTATTCAGTTGAGAGTGTTGTTTTAGGTAACTGAAACAATAAGGTTAGTGCTTGTAAGCGGTTGGGGTTAGTGTACTAGTGCAGGTAAATGTTTGGTATCATTGAGGGCTAAGTACTTGGGTGAGTGGTATTTGATATTGGTGAGGGTATACTCTACAGTGATTATTAGTTAGAATTGGTACTAGATATAGTGATACCTATATATATAACTGTAATAGGTAATAGAGCTATATTAGATATTAAGTTATCCTAAGTTGTGGGTTACAAGTTAAGTATTAAGTTCATAGTTGAGGGGATGGGTAATACCAGTGTTAGAGTTACTATATATATATATATATATATATATATATATATATATAAGGTTTTGAGAACTAGTATCTAAGCATCAGCCAAATACAAGATTAGAGTGATACTAAGGTATGTTATTATAGCTAAGTGATAAATATTGAATCTAGGCAATACTTATACGTATATGTGTATATATATGTAGTGTACGTGTGTTATGTTCACATACATATATATATATAAATGTGTATTTATATATATGTACTTATATATATGTGGTTGTATATATATACATATATGTATAGTTAAGAGGGGTATTATATATATATGATATGTGGGAGAATGAGAGTGTGCCTATATGTAATTTATATGTTATGAATCTAGATATATATATTGAGAGTGTATATAAATATATATTATAGCTACTAGTAAGAGTGGTTATATATATCTGTGTTTAGATAGTGTATGGATAGACACATATATAGGTGTGATTGTAGGTGTGTGTGTGTGATGGGGGGGGCTAGACTCGGGCAGTGTCCATTCAGTACTGCACAGTGCTAACAGCAGCAGCAAAAGGAAGGAGTAACAGCAGCAGTAGCAGTAAAAGAAAGAGCAACAACAGCTGTAAAAGAAAGAGCCGCAGCAGCAGCAAAAGGAAGGGGCAGCAGCAGCAGTAAAAGAAAGAGCAGCAGCAGCAGATTCAATTGCAACAACAACAAGGTAAGGTATGGTTTAACAGTTTGGTTAGTAGTTAGTTTGATAGTTAGTTAGTAGTTAGTAGTTGGTAGTTATAAATAGATATGTATACATATAGTTTAGCTAGTTATCTAGTTAATTAAGTTATCTATATGTAAGTACTTGTTAATTAAAGTAGTATATATATATATATATATATATATATATATATATATATATATATATATATCTTGTGTATCTCTAAGTTATATATGTATGCATGTATAGATGTACCTATGTATTAATTTGTAGTTAGTAGGTATATGTATGGTATTGGTAAATATATATTTCATAGTTGGTATCTATGCATTAGTATATTGTATCTTTTAGTAGTTGGTTGTTAGCATATAGTTAATGTTGGTTAGTGAGCTATGAGTGAGGTTTTGCATTACCTTGAGATACCAAGGTAAATGCCAAGGTATTGAGGATACTCAAGGTATTTGAGTTGGGTATCAAGATGGGTGTTTAGTGGTGCGATACTGATTTGGTTCAAAGCCAAGGTATCCACCTAGCTTTTGTAATTATGACTAGTATATTTAATATTGTTTGGATATGCATACATGACTATTTCGTATCTTTTGTTTGCGTATCCTGAGATACGGTATCTTAGTATCCTACTTTAGCCTGTTTGGCCTAGATTCATAGTGTATGGACCCAATATCATAGAGATAGACTCATGCAACCTAGAAATAGGTAGTTTGACCTAGTTTGACCAGTTTGACTTAAAATTAACCTAGTTTGACTATTTTGACTTAGAAATAGCTCTTTGACCTAGAAGTTGACTAGTTTAACATATTTTCTTTTCGAAACCTTGTATTGGTGTTATATTCCATATCTAGGTCTTTGAGGCACCGTACCAGACATCTGTGATACTGTTCATCGGACTTCAGGCGAGTACATTCTCTGATAGTTTCTCATTTATGATATCCTCTATATTCATTGTATCTAGTGTAGATATCCTTGATTTCTTGACACGATGGTTACACGGATTGGTATATCGATCTCGTTATGAGATGTTATTCCTTGGTATATATGGTGTATCTTGTGCAAGCCTTGTTTTCTTATTTCTTATACATGTACAGACACTGATTCTTGGGGAGACTGGCTATCTTCCTAGAGAATCTTGTGCCATAGCGTACAATGGTTGGATCCAATATACCACTCGGGGTTGGGGAGTATGTAGTGTAGATATGTGATCATACTCTCCTTGTATCAAGTCTTATTCATTAAATAGTGTTAATCATACATCGCACGTATGATTAGCCAGGCCATATATCTTGTATCAAGTTCCCAAGCCGATCACATGTTAATGCTGGTACTCGCTCACTTAGTCATTAGTATTCTTGTTCATTACCATATTGTTCATTCTTGTATTTATTTTCAGTATTTTCTTTATTTTATATCTCTTGTATCTATTGTTACATCTTGTATATTCACATCTATTTACTGTTACAAAGTTTATATCATTGATTAGAACTTCTGTTAGAGATGTACTCTGCTCCTTTTCTGACAGGATATATTTTTCCTAGATGACACTGAGGAGTGGTACCCTACTCATTACAGGCCTCAGGATGTTGTGGGCTTAGAGTCAGAGACCCTGGCTCAGGAGGGACTCATCCCGACTGAGATAGATGACCCAGGACTTGTAGCTTCTTAGTCATTATTTTGTACTAGATTTGTCTCCAACTTAGTGTTTAGTATTCCTTCAGACTCATTGATGTTATTATTTTGACTCATGAGTTATTTTATGACTATTCTATTCTTTATCATATTCGTGCTATTCTCCATCTTAGATCTGTGATTGAGTATATTGATATTGTTGGTGGCTCATTATATTGTTAGATAGATTACCTAAACAGCGTTCTACCACCGATTCTGCAGCGTAGGCTAGGCGTTGTTTCCGACTTGCATCCTTACACCGGGTGCGGGTCGTGACACCCCTTACATGTTGTACCATAGTACGGGTATGCTAGATACAAATCCACTTTGTCACTTGACAGTTCAATTTGGATTCACCCCAGCATGATGCAACAATCAACACAAGTCCTAGCCACGCTTGGTTATTTACCAACTATCATGTCCATGTTGGAGGAATTATATTATATCGCATGTCGCATAGCACATAGGTACACCTTGGTGTAAAATATGTAACATAATTACGTAGGAACACTTAGCACGTAGAAACACATAGCAAGTAGTAAGAGTATCAGTACGGATACCAATAGTCGAGTTAAGTCAACAATCATTGGTAAATCACATGAGTTCTGGCGCATAGTCTATTTCTACTCATAATCGGGTTAAGCATATATTTAGGTACAACACATGGTCACATAGTTCTCATGCATTTATAATCATTTATAACACACATAGAATCAAAAAATTCAATAAAACATCCAACTAAGAAAAATAATAAAGCATGAACATGGGGCCGCATAAGAACCAGGGATGCATTGGATCATTGTCGCATAGGTCAAGGCCGCATAGAGGTCAGGCCGCATAAGAGTTAGGCCGCATAGGTCAAGGAAAAGTCCACTCCTTGGGACAAGTACCGAGTGATGTGCATTAAACGCATCTCAGTGAAGTGACCGAAGTGATGGATGTGACCAGCCATAAAGTGTGGAAAAAAAGACAAAATCATAGAAAAATGTGCAAGGATGAAGCAGAGTTATGCGTCAAAAGAGAAGATCCGCATAGTGCCAACGCCGTATAAGTCTGCTTGTCGCATGCTCTGCTTGTCGTATAAATGTCTCTTGGACTTAGCAAATTTTTCATTCGTTCAGCAAGTGAAACACAAGGAATTCTATCACTTAGGACTTTTCTAAGCACTTAGCTACAAAATACTTTATGTAATAATCAGTCACAACAAGATGGACGCATGCTAAAAGGTATATGCGGCACAGAGCTCTGGCCGCATAGCACTCTCTGCCGCATATGTTACTGGCCGCATGAGCACTTTGTCTTCTCCAGACAGCAAGTTCAGCCATGGCGAAAAAACTCTAAAAATTAAAATTTTATTTTCTCCATAAAAACTTTATTTCAACTCCAAATCAAGTGAACTAAAAGCCAAAATACATGAAATACTATGCTCAATCGCCCACAAAACTAGTTTTCTAAAATACCATATTTTAAAATATCAAAATCAAGAAAAACTTTTGGAACCCATAAAAATCCTTAACTAAAAATACAGATATACTAAATTCCACCCATCAAAACCGAAAACTCCAAGGATTAAAAGTGCTTAGAATCATAATATACACATATTAGACTAATAAAATGCAAGGGAAAAGTAAAAATTAAAATCTAGAGTTTTTTCCATGTCATGAAAGTTGTACTTGCCTAGAAATGAAAGAAAGAGGAAGAAATAAAGAATGAGGGAAGAGAGAGAAAGAAGTTAGCTTATATAGCTAGGGTTGAACTTTGGACCATGGGTTCTCTCATAACTAAACCAACCTAACAATCAAACCAAGAGCCAAGTGAACCAAAGAATTGGTCTAGTCTCCATGACATACAACCTAATTAACTATGCAAGCAAGAAATAATATAAGCCGTAAAACTAATATGTTCCAAATATGTATATCGGGAATGGGGAGTGACAAAAAACTATCAGAGAACGTACTCGCATGTGGTCCAGAGTAATAAATGTCAAACTATGTCCAAACTGGTGTCACACTGACCTATATAGGAAATTCCATGTCAATATAGTGTTGGAAATCAAAAATAAGTCTTAAATAGGTTAAGACCATATTTCTAGGTCAAACTAGGTCTTACTAGTCAAGCTAGGTCAATACCTTAATTTTAGGTTTAAACTAGCTTCTAAATTGGTTAACAAGGCTAAACTAGCTAACACTAGGTAATACCTAAGTTTTTAGGTCCATACCTTGACGGTATTAGCTATACTAGCTAATATTACTAAGTACCTATATATATAACTTATTTATATACTAGTTATATCTTTTATCTAGTTTTACCTTAGTATTTTCTAATACCTTAACTAATATACCAAGCCATTTATCCATATATAAGTACTAGTATCTTGTATCTTACCTTATCTTAAGCTAATACCTTAATATAATTTATTACCTAGGCAATACTCTAATAATTTGACACAACCATAACACTTATCTTGGTACTACCTCACAAGCCTATACTTATACCTTATCAATACTAATACCTTAACACATAGCCTTTCACAATACCTTAATCACACTAGTATCCTAATTCCAGAAAAGATCACAATACCTTAGTGTCAACCCATATCCTAAACACTAACCTCACATCACACTCATGTATTACATACACAACCCCTTCTTGATCCTACTGTATTCTATTTACCTCTCCCACTTCCAATTAACAACTAATGTTGTTGTTGCAACTAATATTGTTGCTACTACTCTAATGCTTCCATGCTACTGCTGCTATTCAACAAGAGCTGTAGCAAGCAACTGTTAACATGCAAGCACCTGATCTTCCAACCCCCCATAATCCACCACCAATACTCCAACACCAGTCCAACCCGATACCCCCAAGCCTTTGTGCAATAATGCACAATCAAACACCCAACTGTCAACACAACTTCCCCTCTCACCTTCATAATGTAGCTGCTATTGGTATTGATCTATCTCAGTCTGGAATAGACCTGACATTCCCCCCTTATATGCTGCCTTAAGAAGCAGGTACTACTGCTGCTATGCTTCTCGAGCACCTTCTCCATACTCACTTACAACTCCCCATTGCTTCCCTGCACCCCTATAAGCTATTTCTGTATCCAACACCCCCAATACTAGTACCCTACTAATGATTGAAACCCATGCACACTTACCTAGTCGATCATCCTCACCAAACCAACACATGAAGTGAGAGGTGGCACGCTTTATTTCCAAATATTGGTGTGTCAGCAGGTCAAGGCAGAATGGCAGAGAACAAGAGTGTTGCTTCTGCCACTACAGATTTCGGAGTAGAAATAGAAATATATCACAATAAATTTTGTTTTGGACTTCCATGTTATCTAGGAGTGAAGAATGCAATTTGGGTCATCGTTGATAGGTTGACCAAATTGACCCACATTTTGCCTTTTAAAGTGGGTTTGTCTATAGAGAAGATTATTGAGTTATATGTGAGGTAGATCATCAGGTTGTACGGAGTTCCAGTGAGTATAGTCTCCGATCGGGATAGCAGATTTATATTTTATTTCTGGAGGAGTTTGCATTCTAGGTTGCGTACCCAACTCAAGTTTAGCACCTCTTACCATCCTCAAATGGATGGACAGTCAGAAAGGACTATTCAAACGCTCGAGGATATGCTCCGTGCATGTGTATTAGATTTTAGTGGCTATATGAGGATCATCTCCATTTGGTAGAGTTTGTATAAAACGACAACTATCAGGCCAGTATAAAAATGTCTCCTTTTGAGGCTCTGTATGATCGAAGATGTCATACTCCATTATCTAGGGATGACGTTGGTGAGAGAGCTTTATTGGAACCAGAGATGGGAGTTGATGCTAAGGAGAAGGTGAAGCAAATCAGAGAGAAGCTTCATGTGCCACATGACAGACAGAGGCATTTGGCCGATAGCCAATGGAGATCAATAGAGTTTGAGGTCTAGATTTTTCTTGTGTTTGTGTTTATGTTTGTGTTTGTGCTTGTAGATTTTGTGATAAGGTTCTGTTTTGGTTTTATACTGGCAATTTGGTATTTCTGAGGATTTTTCTGACACGGGGCACGATTCGCATCGGTGGCGACGAGAAGCTTAGTCCAAGGTTCATCGAAACTTTTGGCATCCTTGAGAAGGTCGGTACTATGGCCTACCGACTAGACATACAGCCTATATTGGAAGGAGTGCACAATATGTTCCATATGTCTTAATTTAGATGGCATGTGGCAGACCCAAGCCATGTATTAGACCACTCTGAGATTAAGGTGGGATCGAGTCTCAATTATCCATAGCAGCCTGCATAGATTCTGGATCGCAGGGAGAAGTAGCTGTATAACCAGATGATTCCCTTTGTTCGTGTCACATAGAGGCATCACTCTCTGGGTAAATCTACCTGGGAGAGGAAAGATGAGATGCGCGAGCAATACCCTTATCTTTTCAAGTCGTGAGATATCTTTCTTCTTTTTTGCTTGTTCTATCTTTTATTTTCAAGGACCAAATTATTTTAAGGGGGTATATTTGTAACCACCTAAAATTTAAACTAGGGGTAATTTTGTCAATTTAGTTTTTGTTGCAAATAATATAGTTATATTAAATTAGTGGTTAGTTTAGAATTAATTACTTTTTAATTATCATGGATAGAATATTCTATTTAGTTAGTTAGAAACCATCCATAACTAATTAGATTCCTCCATAACCAAAGATTCTATTCACACTAGATCTAGAATTCAAATAAGTAAGATGGAGGGGCAAATTAGTAAATACCAACACACCCAATCCAACCACAAGTGGTAGGCCCCTTACTTCACCCATTTTATTTTATTTTCCAACCAAAAAGTTCTTTTTCCCTAAGCTTCTTCTCCACCAAGCCACCCCTAAATTCTAAATCAATTACCACTTCCAACCACTCAATTTCAACTCAATTCCCTTTTCATGGAGGCCTAAAGCTTTGGAGCACAAGGAGGAGCTTGTAGAGGAGCCAAGCAAGGAGGATCATATCCAATTTATCCTCTTTGTGTCCAAATTCGTGGATCTTTAACACAACTCCAAATAGGTAATTTTTTTTTTCTCCTAAATTCTATATTAGAAACCTAAATTGAACCCATAGGAACCTACGAATAGTTACATCCAACCTTATAGGTGGTGAATTAGGTGGTAAGGAGCATTATCCTAGTAGATCAATCTGTTTTTATAGTCAATTTGGTGGAATTATAAATTTGTGTCCATAATGTTTTTGTGTTGTGATTCCAAAGAAAATTTTGTGTCCAATTGTCATTCTCCAGTACCAGAATACGGAGACGGATACGACTAGCTATCCCGTACAAGATATTATACGTCATACGACGATCACGTCTGAAACTAGACATGGGAGTGCATGCTACAATTAGGTCACTTAGGGTCACAGAAACATATATGTCTCAATCAATCAAACAAGAAACAGTAATCATAGAGCATATATGATAAATCAATAAGGCATTCCAAATGCTTTCTCAAGATGTTTTAGAGACCAGCTTTACAAAATAAAAGGCTGGTAGAATATCAAAAGTACATGATAGTTGTTGTTTGATAAAATAAACGGAAGATGAATATGTGGAAACGAGGTTTATACAAAAACCCGCCCTTCTTCGGTGTTTGCAAACAAGATTGTACAATTTAATCATATACAAGGATATTCGAATACAATTTATTTAATCTGGGTAAATATTGCTATAGGAGTCTGATCTGCAGTCGATCACATTGTCCCTTGGACCACACGATGATGAAGAAATACCGTAGAAGATAGAAAGCAGATTCGAAGGTTGCTAAAGAGGGTGCCCGATGCCAAAGTCGTCGATCCCTTCTCTTTGTCTGAGCTCTGGATTCTTCTCTCTCTCTCGACCGTTTTCTCTCCTCCTTCTTTCCTCCCAATTGTCGATATTGGATCTGATACTGGATTCCCTGACCAATTTTTGATCGTTCGACCTTCAATTTTGCGACCTTTTCCCTCTGTCAATAGAGGTCTCTATTTATAGAGTTTTAGTAACAGTGACCACTCAGTCGGTGTAGAAACCGAGTAGTGGAAAGTACAGCACCCTTTTACACGACGGTTATAATAACCATTGCCTGCGTATAGATGACCTTTTGAGTGAGCATGTGACGCGTGTCCAACTAAGGGACAATGCGTATAACTGCTGCGAAGATCACGGCGTAGAAGCCACGTAGGTAGTTATCCTTTATGTAGAAGAGGTTGGCGTTGAAGCCAATAAATGTCACCATCGCGTAGAAGCCAAGCAGGCATAGAAGTCGAGTAGGCGTAGGAGCCGAGTGGGCGTAGAAGCCGAGTGGCCATAGAGGCCGAGTAGGCGTAGAAGCCGAGTGGGCGTAGAAGCCGAGTGGCCATAGAGGCCGAGTGGGCGTAGAAGCCGAGTGGGCGTAGAAGCCGAGTAGGCGTAGAAGTCGGGATGATGTGGACATCTTAGCCGAAATTACAGCTTTTGGAGATATAATCAAATCTCTTGCATTAAATACGGAGATCTGCCCCCATCCTGCGCATTAAATGTAGAGACATGTCTTAAAGATTTGCCATCATTCTGCACATTAAATGCAGATACGCGCCTCGAATCCTGTACGAAGAGTAACTGCTGACGTGGCAGGCTGTTTGTCTTCTGCGGAGCGTAAGAAGCTCACGTCTGCCTGTGTAAAACTGGGCAGCATATCCCTTGTATGCGTAAAATTAGTTTACGCAAAGGGGATGTCACTAATTGACGGTTCGGTGATATTTAATCAAATCTCCTGCATTAAATGCACAGATCCGCCATTATCCTGTACATTAAATGCATAGGCGTGTTTTAAAGGTCTGCCACCCTTCTGTGCATTAAATGCAGAGACGTACCTCGGGCATCTGTCAGTATTCTGCACATTAAATGCAGAGACGTGCCTTGAGAACCTGTCACCGCTCTGCGCATTAAATGTAGAGACGTGCCTCGAGCCCTGTACGAAGAGCAGCTTTTGATGTGGCAGGCTGTTTGTCTTCTGCAGAGCGTAAACAGCTCATATCTGCCTGTGTAAAACTAGGCGACGTATTCTTTTGTATGCGTAAAAGCGGTCTAAGCCAAGGAAATGGCAGTAAATGACAGCCTGGGTTGCAGTGCCGTGCCATCATTATAGTTGTCGCCTGGGTAGTCGTACAGTACCCTTTGTCAGGAGTCCAGACGTCAGGTTCATTGCATGATCTGACAGGTTCATTTTGAAGAATACGAAGCGTTCCTCGTACACTTTAATGCTGCATTGAAAGCGGATGAGTTATACGCCATAAAGGCGATGTAGCACCCTTTTTACGCTGAAGCATCCTGGACATACTGTATTACGCGGATGGTCCTTGAGCGTATATTTTACGTCGTGCTCAGTGGAAAAGCTCTATTGCACGTTGATGGCTCTGAGGTCCCCTGTTTTATGCTGCCCTGCATCAATATGCTGCGTATAGCTATCCAGCGTATTTTTCATGCTTCTACAAGACCCCCTTCAAAGCTTTTAAATTCCTCGTAATTTGAAACGCTTTGAATGAAGCATGAAGTGTTCCTCGTAATTTGAAACGCTTTAAAACGGTCAAGTCTGACACATTCTTTCAAGGCTGACTTTATGGCGGAGTTATTGGGGATCGGTGTGATCTCATTCGCCTATAAAAAGGCTGAGGAATTAACCTGCTCTTCCCATATTTCCTTCACCACACAGAGATGATGGCGGGAGTTCGTCGGGTCGACTTGTGAAAGAAGGAGACCATGTTCTTCCAGCATGTAAGGAGTCGAAAAAGACGGCATCTGCGAGCAAATGTCCTCTGCAATGATGGATCATGGAAGGATATCATAGCCTCCTCTGCTCGGGATAATCAGCAACTTTGTATGGCGGTTCTTCGGGAGAGAGAAAGGGTCGTATTAGACCACACAGCTTGCAAGTGGTACCTTCTCCCGTTATCCGTGGACGAGGGCAGCCAAACTGGCTGCCGTCCGAGATTGAGTTGGGTGAAATATCTCAACTCAATCTGTCATGGCGCTGGACGCAGGAAAGCAGATTTACCCTGCTTTCCTGTTGGAGGATGGGTCTGCATAATTTAAGTAGGCCCAGTTTTGTATCCTCCCGCCATTGATCATATGTCAGTCGGTTTGCGGTCATCGACTGACTGCTGGAGAAGATAGATGAAGAATTCGGCCCTTGCGAGAACCTGACAGAACAGATTCTGGGCGTGATCTTCAGACGACGATGAGGAAGTCCTTTGTAGATGGGATTTCCCTCATATGTAATCATGAAAATGAAGAAAAACCCTTGTAGACTGGATTTTCCTCATATGTAATCATGCTTTTAATTTTAATAAAATCGTCTTCTTTTGTGCATACGATCATCTTGCCATATTTTGCTGTAAAGTCTGAATATGTGTAGCTTTGACACGTCTGATAACTTTATGTCGATTCTGTTTAGAAAGAGTGTTAGGTCTTGTCCTGCCTTTTACGCATAACTAAGGATGCGCAGAAAGCCGCTTAACTGTCGAGTGTTCGAAATGTCCTGCTGTTAGGAATGAGGAACCGCGTAGAATTTTGAACTGTCACTTCTGATAAACAGAATTTTTGTTCAGACCGTCATCTTCAAGAATGATTTCTCGAAAATCCCTTGGAATAGGGCGAGAACTGGCTGTCGAAAACTGAGTCACCATCTTGAACTGTAGACAAAATATTCAGACTTGATTTTGGATGAACTTCGAATTGACCCATAAAGAAGAGTAACTTTCAATGTTGAACTCTGTATGCCTTGGGTAATTAGGATATTTTGAGGTCAAGGAGGAGTATCTTCTGTGTGAACCCATGCAATTGGCCGACTTGAGAATGGTTCAGATGTACTGCACACTGGCCTGCACATTTTTCAGATATACAGAATGTCATAGAGCGTGAAATCATAAGTTTGTAGTCTCTGAGCGTAAAAAGCCACCGAGCGTGAGATCATAGATTCATAGCTGCTGAGCGTGAAGTCGTAGGTTTGTAGCCTCTCGAGCGTAAAAGCTGCTGAGCATGAGAGCATCCGAGCGTAAAACCATAGACTTGTAGCCTGTGAACGTAAAACCGTAGATATGTAGCTGTCGAGCGTAGAAAGCTCCTTAGCATAAAAACTGTAGATTTGTAGCTCTGAAAAGAAAATCTTTCGAGCGTGAAGTTGTGGATCTGTTGCCTCTGAGCGTAAAAAGCCACCGAGCGTGAGATCATAGATTTATAGCTGTTGAGCGTGAAGTCGTAGGTTTATAGCCTCTCGAGCGTAAAAGCTGCTGGGCATGAGAGCATCCGGGCGTAAAACCATAGACTTGTAGCCTGTGAGCGTAAAACCGTAGATTTGTAGCCGTCGAGCATAGAAAGCTCCTTAGCGTAAAAACTACGAATCTTCTTTGCACGAAAACTTTTCAAATTCGTTGACTGTCCGTCTTCTCTGAGTAAATAGGCTGACGTAGTCCCCAATCATAACCAAATATTAAATGTGAGATTTGGTTCGGGATTCGAGGAGTCCATCCGAACTCTATATATACCCCAAGTTTCTGAAAAGAAAATCTTCCGAGCGTGAAGTTGTGGATCTGTTGCCTCTGAGAGTAAAAGCCACCGAGCGTGAGATCATAGATTCGTAGTTGTTGAGCGTGAAGTCGTAGGTTTGTAGCCTCTCGAGCGTAAAAGCTGCTGAGCATGAGAGCATCCGGGTGTAAAACCATAGACTTGTAGCCTGTGAGCGTAAAACCGTAGATCTGTAGCTGTCGAACATAGAAAGCACCTTAGCGTAAAAACCACAAATATTCTTTGTACGAAAACTTTTTGAATTCGCTGACTGTTCGCCTTCTCTGAGTAAATAGGCTGACGTAGTCCCCAATCATAACCAAATATTAAATGTGAGATTTAGTTCGGGATTCGAGGAGCCCATCCGAACTCTATATATACCCCAAGTTTCTGAGAGAAAAACTTTTCATCCGTCTTCTGCGAAAGAAAGCTTTTGACTGTTCAAGTTCTTCTTTGTTTCTTCTTTGAGTCTTCAAAGTTTCCAGTAATGGCCTCGAAACAAGTCTTCTCCTCTAAGGGAAAGAAGGTTGCTTCTTCTTCTCGTTCTTCTGCTCAAGCGGGGACGACTTCCGTTGGGCACGGCGAGCTTCATTCTGAACGAAGTATCCCGCCGACTAGCAGTGCACCCGGCCTTAAAGGTAGAGCTTTTAGGACAAAAATGAGCGACTAAAAATCCTTCACACATATTGTACGTGAACTCGCTAGGTCATCTTCTGTGCTGATAGCCTCTTCGAGAAAGATGATGCACAGAGATGTTTCATCTTTTACGCCCACATTTTTAATGTGTCAGCACAAAAACTCCATATTTTCGCAGTCTGGCGTAAAAGCTTTGACTGTCAAAAGTTGGCGTATACTATATAATTTGAGTGTTACGCAGGGATGGAAATTCTTGCATAATAACTCAAATTTTGGCAGTCTGGCGTAAAACACAGACTGTCAAAAACTTTGCGTATACTGCCAGTCTTGAATTTTATGCCTTGGAATAGGATTCAAGCGTAAAAGCTCAAGTTTTTTGCAGTCTTGGCATAAAGCATAGACTGTTGATTTTTTCTGCATATGCTGCAAGATCTGTAATATCTAGTTATAGGAACAGATGTGTTCTTCTTGCACTCTTGCAGTTAACTTGCATGCATCCCCGCTAGCCGATGTGATGGGCTCTGCCGTCGGGATGCTGCACTCCAACTATCTGGAGGATCTATCGCACGTGACATTTCCTATCTCCGGTCCCCAGTATCCTGAAGGAAGGGAAATCCTGATATCGGCTCAAGGAGAACGGATGATGCTGAGCATGATGAACGGAGAGCCCCTGACGTATATAGACGGGGACCAATACATAAAGCCGGCTTTCCTCTTCGGGGACATGATCGACAAGCAGTCCCAGACGAAGCCCAAGAAAGAACTCTGGGTTTTCCCTGCCGGGAGCTTGGTTTTGTATCTGTCCAAGATGCTGAGAGACTATCCCATCTCGACATTCTTCCATGCTACACATCCCTTGAGGATGTCGTGGACGCTGACTCCCGATCTTCACGGCAGGCCAGGGAAGCTATTTCATCTGAAAGGAGCTGACCAGGGGTCTTTTGTCAGCCGCCCTTCCGGCAATGTGATGACGTTCAGGGGACTGTACCCGGGCAGTATACCGAGTTAAGACAGTCTAGTTATCCATCCGGTCCAATTACCGACTTTCTGCAATAATTTCATGGGGCACGGGGGAGTATACCCTAAGGTGAACCCTCGGACAAGTGGTTGGATCACCCCTACAAATCTTCGATGGGCTCGCTTAGCCGATTGGGCCCTGAAGCATTTTTAGACCGAGTTGGAGAGCATTGGTCTGTTTGCCGTTTTGAGCGCCACCAGTATTGGGTTACATCTCAACCCTAACCTGTTTCTGGCACTGATGGAGCGATATATCTCGCTCACCGGGACTTTCGCCACTCCACTGGGGGAGTTGGGATTGGCCCTCCACCAGATGGCAGAGATCTCGAGACTGCCGATGGGGGATACTCCATATTAAGAGTATGTTCTCACAAACTGGAAGCTGGGGGATTCAGAGCCTCGGGTAGTGGAAGTGTACCAGGAGCTGATGTGCCAGTACATTGCTTGCACTGTTTTTTATGGCGAACCTTTAGATTTTGCTCATGTCAATAAATGGACGTCCTACCTCTTCTTTCACCGGTCCAGGACTGCCAAGCCGGAGATGGTATTGGAAGGCAAGGATGACCTTTGAATCCTCAGAGCATGCTTAATGCTCAGGTAGTCGACGATCTCATGGAAGACGCTGGGGCTCCGGACTGGATAGTCGACGAAGGGATAGGAAAGTATCCCGTAGGCACTAAGGCCTATAGTTATTTGAGGCGTTGCCGCAGGCCTCTGCCAGGGAAGCTCAACTGGCTGGCTTCCTCTACATATGCCTGTGCCGACTAGTGGTACCCAGCATCGCATCTGCGGACCGCATTCACTGCAACACGCTATGGCCTGCAGTGCGTCTGGTATTCGGGGCAAGACTGGGCTTACTCCCTCCCATGGTGTGCCGCATTCAAGCTGGCCTGAGGGCCATGACTAACGGGTTGCTCGTCGATGAAACTCGGCGTGATAGCTTTCCCAGGGTAGAATTACCATACCTGTATCTGATAGGATGGTTAATTCTTTATAACCCCAGGGTGATGTCTCCCGGCTCTGGCAGTAGTTCGGAGGCTAGTTTCTTGTTGAACTGCAAGAATTCCTCCTGGAATGTGTCCACAGTTATAGACTGTCGGCGGGCGCTGAACTTCAATCACAGCTGGAAGCTCTTCTGCACTGTCCCCCCTGTACATCTCAATCAACAGGGGATCAGACTTCAGGAAGTAGGTGCCGGGAAGACCGTTCTTTCTCCTGAGTCTTTTAATTGGTTGGTCTGCATTAGACCTTCCCATCTACTGTACAGGAGTGAAGACCATTGCTTCTTCGAGCCCTACCTGCCTATTCGGTTTGCCAGGCAATTCGGGTACGACTAGTTGCACGTGGGCAATGCCATCACCAGTTTCAGGTCCAGGGGCGGACTTATTGATGGAGCCAGAGGATGGCGATATTTCATCATGGGTTGTACTGAGGCAACTTTTACCGTGCCCATCATTTCACTCTCCACGGAGCTGCACATTCTTTATTCGTATGCCCAGTTCTACGTGGCAACCAACACCTTCCATCGTGATTTTGATATGCATAGAAGTTTTAGGGTGCCATCTTCCAAGTCTGGGGGAAGAGTCGAAGTCCCCTCAGTTTCTTCTGACGAGGGTGAGGAGTCCGTCAATCCAGATGAGCCTCTGTTGGCGGTATCGAGGGGTAAAGTACCTCCGCCCGCAGGGGCTTTGGTAATCTCTGGGTAGCGAAGGGCTCCTTCTCCGAAGGAGACTTCCCCTCGCAAGAGGAAGAAGAAGATGGTTAATCGTCCTCTCCGGATTCCCGGTATTGAGGCTCCAAAAAGTAAGCCTGCATCTCCCCATGTTGGGGATGATTCTTTGATTGGAGGTTCCTCGCCTTTTAGAGAGGGAACCTCGACAGTCCCGGCTGGCGGTGCCAGAGAATTCCTGCTGGAGGCTGCTGTCCCTGCTACCGCTTCCGGTAGTGGAACGAGATCGCCTTCGGGGCCGAGCCGAATGAGGATATCTTTATCCGGATCAGCATCGGGAGAGACCCCTGCCGTGTCTGTAGGTGCAGCCAGCGAGATTCCACCTGGTGAACCTCAAGTGGATCTCGGCGAAGATTCGGAAGAGTACTTGCCGATGTTCGTTAGAGCACCCCCTTCTCCAGGTATGACAGCTTGCCTAGCATCACTAAGAAATGATTTAGCTGTACTGGCCATGGACGCGACATATACACCATTCGCCATGGATAAATGTCGTCTTTTATGCCTCTTCTTTTAGGAAAATTAACATTATGCTGATATTAACTTTCTTTTGTCTTCTTTTTAGGGGAAGACATCTTCGGGGAGGGCAGTGTAGATGCGCCCTTTGGCTCTTTGTCAGGTCCTTGTGGCGACACGGAGGTGCCTGATTTTGAAGAGGAAACATCTTCGGGTGCCGGCTCGCCTGTCGAAGAGATTCCGATATCTTAAGAGGAGGACGAGCCTGTCATTGCGACAATGCCTCCTTTGAGTACGCCGGTCACTTCATCCGGTGTTGGCGCTTCTTCTTTTGTCGCACCACCTGTTGAGGCGACGGCCGTGGCAACATCGTCTACGGTTGTTCTTGGAGGGGGACTCGCCAATATTGTGGCCACTCCCAGCGTCCATTCGGATCTAGCTGCGCTGACCGAGCAGTACACTGGTATCTTCTATACCACCTTAAAAATGTTAATATCAATGGTGTTGGAGAAGAATTGTTTCTTGGAGGTCTTCCCGGGCCTCTATAGTGCCGATCCGAGAATTCAACGACACTGGGGTAGCTGACACGCTGGAGGAGATAGTTAATGGTTTGGAGCAACCCATTAACGAATACTTGCAGCTAGCTCGAGGCAACATTGACGGTCTCGTTCAAGCTAGGTATGACTCCCTGACTGCGCAGCTTGCTAAACAGATGGCATCTCTGAATAAGTCCATCGAGGCTCAGCAGTGGGAGATGGACGAAGAACGTGTCCAATTAGAGTATGTCATTCCCGAGTTGACCCGGTAGGAAGCCGAATATGAGGAAGTGGCAGCGAAGGCCCGCATATTGAACGATGAGCCCGTTCGAGTAGAGGCGAAGGCTCTCTCTTTGTCGGCAGCTCGAGATGTGCTGAAGAAGCGACGGACGACTGTTTACCAGAATCTGACGCATGTGGGTGCTTTCCACTCAGGTTTTGTGCGAGCTCAGTCTGAGCTAGCTGCTTTGGACAACGATGCGGCGAGGTTGGAACGGGCTCGCGCCGACGTCTTAAACTCCCGGGATAAGAGAATGGTTGCTTTGGCGCAGCAGATTCGCGATCTAACCGCTCCCCCCAAATGATGTACTTTTTTGCTTTTCAATGTACTTTCGCTCTTTTTTTTAGGAATAATAAAGAGGCTTTCACCTTACCTTGTGGACCCATCATTTTGGAATATAAATGACAGGTTTGGGTAAAAGTGATATCAGAGGTAATATGGACGTGATATACTCTCGGTAAGTTTTAGCAGGATATATCTATTCAGAGGTTATATGGACATGATAGAATACGATCCAACTAGTTTCGTTTTGGAAGTAGTTTTGTCAGAATAAGGCTTTTGCCATATTTCACTTGAGCAAAGTAGGTTAAGCATAGTACCTTTTCAGGAATTTGCCATTGATAGGAGCCATTAACAGGTCTCCATTAGGCTTACCTAACCTATAAGCGCCGTTTGAGAACGTCGTCTCGATCACATAAGGACCTTCCCATTTGGGCTGAAATTTACCCTTACTTTTGTGAGTAAGAATCATCGGCCTTCTCACAGCCAAGACTAGCTCGCCAACTTTGAACACTATTTCCTTTACTTTTTGATTAAAAGCTCTGAAAATGCGTGCTTGGTAGAATGCGATGCGCTGTTGAGCTTGGAGGCATTTCTCGTCCAATCCTTCAAGCTCTTGAAGCCTTAAAAGGTCGTTCTTTTCTCGAGTCAGCTCATTAGCCACGGCTATCCTGAGTGACGAAATCTGGATTTCGATGGGGAGAACTGCTTCGCTCCCGTAAACCAGTGAGAATGGGGTACAACCTGTCGGTGCTCGTACCGTTGTGCGGTATGCCCAGAGATATTCTCCTAGCTTCTCATTCCAATCCCTCTTGTTCGAAGAGACGAACTTTTTCATGAGCTTGATAATGGTTTTGTTGAAAGCTTCCGCCAAACCATTAGCAGCAGGATTATATGCCATAGAGGCCACATTTTGTATTCGATTTTTATCGCAAAATCGATAAAACGTTTGGCTGGTGAACTGAGGTCCATTGTCATGAATTATCCTTCGGGGTATCCCAAAGCGATAAATGACATGATGCTTGATGAAACTGATCACATTAGATGCCTTCACCTCAGCAAGAGGGATCGCCTCTGCCCATTTGGAGAAATAATCCGTGATGGCCAGTATGAACCGGTGACCTCTGGAAGAAGACGGGTGAATAGGACCAATGATATCCATACCCCATGCTTCGAAAGGCCAGGACGCAACCGTAGGATGTAAATGCTTAGGAGGTTAATGGATAAAGTCTGCATGGACCTGACAGGCTCTGCATTGTCTAGTATACTTTATTGCATCTGTGATCATAGTAGGCCAGTAATAGCCCATTCTTCTGATGCGATCCTGTAGCTTAGGACCGGGTTGATGCACTCCGCATACGCCATCGTGAGCTTCACGGATGATCCGTTGTGCCTCATCATCTGAGAGACATCTCAATAGCAGTCCGTCGTAGGTCCAACGATATAGACACTGTGAGGATGCCTCAAAATAGACGTGTAATGATCATCTTTTGATGGATACTGCTTCTTTAGGGTCCTCCGGTAAGATTTCGTATGCCACGAAATCTATAAAGGGACTTCTCCAGTCTCTCTTGGGAGGGTCTGTGTTCACAGCGTAGCTGCATTCTATATGAAAGTTATTTTTCACATAGAATAAATCTCTACTAAGAAGGATTACCGAATTCTGCCTTCTTATAGGAATAGCTAAATCTGCAGCTAGACTGGCTAGGGCATCAGCTTCCAGATTCTGAGATCGGGGCACATGTTCTAGGAAGAACCATTTGAATGTCATGGCTATCTCGACCGTTGCTTGGTGATAAGGGATGAGGTCCGGATTTCGGACTTCATATATTCCTCTTACTTGATTGACGATAATCAGAGAGTCACCGAAAGCTTCCAGAGATTCGATGTCGAATTCTTTAGCGACTTGGAGCCCGATTAGTAGAGCGTTATACTCTGCCACATTGTTAGAACAGGGCTCGCTAAGAGAATATACTCGGTAGATGACGAGCTTATCAGGAGTAACCAGGACAATTCCTACTCCCGAAACCATGTTTCCCTTGGGATCAGTCCTGGAGGCACCATCGAAGAACAGTTGCCATTCATCACTTTCTATTGCGGAATCACATTATGCAACTTCATCGGGAATGTCCTCGTATAATTTAGAGGCCTCCGGGATCGGATGAGTAGCTAGGAAATCAGCCAATGCTTGGCCTTTGACGGACTTCTGAGGGACGTACACCATGTCATATGGTGTTAATAACATCGCCCAAGTCGCAAGTCAGGAATTAAGAATGCTTGGCTTGTTCATCAGTACTCGAAGAGGATTGACCCTGGAGATGATGTGAATGGTTTGGCCTGTGACATAGGGCCGCATTTTCTGGATAGCGAACATCAGAGCCAAGCATTCTTTCTCCACTGGGTTGTACCGGTGTTCGGCTCCGACCATCATCCTACTGAGGTAGTAGATAGCCTGTTCATGGCCCACATTATTCTTTTGTGCGAGAAGAGCTCCCAGAGAATGATCCATCGCTCGAACGTACAGCACGAATGGTCTTCCTATGACTGGAGGCACCAGAACTGGTGGACTAGTAAGGTAGCGTTTGATATCACCGAACGCTTACTGACAGGCTTCGTCCCATACAAAGGATACACATTTCTTTATGAGACGAGAAAATGGCTGACATCTCCCAGAGAGGTTGGATATGAATCTCCGGATATAAGTCAGACGGCCTTGAAATCCCCTGAGTTCTCTCAGATTATGGTGCGGTCACATTTCTAAGATGGCCTTGACTTTATCAGGGTCCACTTGAATGCCTTTGGCGGTAATAACAAATCCCAGGAATTTGCCATTAGATACACCCAGAAAGGACTTTGTAGGATTTATTTTGAGTTGATGTTGGCGCATCAATTCAAATACTATCTTCAAGTCTTGGATGTGATTATCCTTGAGGCAGCTTTTGACAGCTACATCGCCCACGTAATATTCCACTGTCTTGCGTAAATGCTCATGGAATATGTTATTCATAGCCCTTTGGTACGTAGCCCCGACATTCTTCAATCCGAAGGGCATGACCGTATAGCAATATACCCCCAACGGTGTCCAGAAGGCAGTATACTTCTCGTCTTCAGGATGCATCTTGATTTGATTATATCTTAAAAATTCATCCATGAAAGACATACGTTCAAAATCGCATGTATTATCAATCATGACGTCTGTGATGGGAAGAGGAAACTCATCCTTGGGGCAGGCTGCATTCAGATCTCGGAAATCGATGCAGACACGCACTTTCCTATTTTTTTTCATGACCGGGATAACATTGGCGACCCAGTCGGGATGTTGTTCTTCTCGGATGAAGCCGCAGGCTATCAACTTCTTGACTTCAGCTTCGATGGCGTCCATCATATCCGAGCAGAACCGGCGTTGGTGCTGCTTCACAGGCTTCGAATCGGGCAATATATTGAGCTTATGAGTAGCCACCTTTGGATCAAGACCTGGCATATCCTCATAATTCCATGCAAAGACGTCGATATATTCTTTCATCAGCTGGATAACTTCTTCCCTTTCTGCTTAGGAAAGGTTGTTATTGATAAATATCGGCTTTGGCGAAAGTTCATCCCCAACGTTAATCTGGATAACTTTATCTTCAGTGGGAGGTTCTCTTTGCTCGAAGCGAAACTCCCATTGTGAATCCATTTGTTGAGCCCAAGCATCATTCTCGAACAGTTCAGATTCTTGTTCGTCTGCTTCGAAGGAATCTGTCACTACCATATTTACTGATAATGTTCATTCGAGAGCATGAGATGAGTCGGAGGGCGCTGAGCCATTTTGAGAAGAGGAAAAGATATCCTCGTTCGACTCAGGAGTTACAAGGGAGGTGGTATACCCTAACCCGAAACTGGTTCGTTGTTAGTAGGGATCTCCATGCAGCGACATTCATCTGCCTTTCCCGTAGTTGAGACCTGGTTTCAGCTTCAAGTCATAACCCATACTTTGCATGATCTTCAGAGCTTACGGGCTGTATTTGTGAACCTGTATTTTACCAACGTCATCGTCGGGAGAATCTTCTTGTGCAGTCGGTCCATTGCGCATGCAGCCGAAGACTATTGAACGCTGACTGTTGCAAGTAAGCGGGACAATGAAGATAGAATCCTTATGTGGTCCATATGTCGTGGTGAATTTGGATGATGACGCTACTTCCCACATATACGAATGATAGTAATCTATAGCTCCCAAGAACTTTTGTGCTATAGGTTCTTTATTATCATCTGAAACCTCGTTCCCGGTTGTGTTTACATCAATCGGTTGTCCGCTGCGCCGAAGGTTGATGACCAAGGATGGAGGCTTCTGGTTTAGAGTGATCACTAGAGGATCACCCCCTTTTCCTGACCTGGTTTTGTTCAGGTGGATCGCCATAGGCTCTATGGCTTTTGGACGAGTAGTCCATCCTTTCACCTTGATTGACAGCGGTTGTTCGGCAGAAGGTTCTTCTGGCTCCCGGTGGGATTCCTTCTCTTCTTCGGCTGACACCTCTTTCGTGTAGTCTTGAGAGTACAACACGGCATCGGAGTAGTAGGATTCTACTCCTGTAAACGGGTTCAGGTCAGTAAACTCCGTTTGTACTGTTCCTTGGGCATCTACATATTTAAAGCATTGATGTAGAGTTGAAGGAACGATGTTGTGGTCGTGGATCCAAGGTCTGCCCAGCAGAATGTTGTAGGACTCCTCTGAATCAATGACATAACATGTAGCCACCGATCTGAGGTTGCCAATCTGGATCCTCAGCAAATTTTCCCCAACGGCTTACTTTTTCTGGCGTTGAAACCCACGATTATAGTGGTGGTGTAAGCCAATTTGCTGGTAGAAATCCTCAGCGGTCTGAGCAGACTATGAGGAATGATGCTGATTGATGACCCCGGATCTATGTGAATCCGGTCGACCTCCATGGAACCGACGTACCCGGTATAATATAGGGGTCTGTCATGCCTGTTATGTTTTAATAGCATATCATCTTGAGTGAAAGTGATATTTGGGACCACCTCCATCACACGGTGGCATTGAGGATATGCCACAGGTTCTTCGTCAGGAAACTTGAGCTGGGTCAAGTATGCATTCGCCTACATCAACGCTTCACTCAGGGCTTGACGAGTGTCTTGAGAGAGCCTGAGTAGTTCGAAGATAGACAACCTGGCTGGTGTATTAGCCAATTGGGCCAGGATGTCGAAGTTGTACGGCTTTTCTAAACCTTTGTTTTGAATATTTTTCACAGGTTTGTCGAAAAGCACTTCTTTTTGCTTCCCTTTGTCCGCCAAAGTTGGTCTCGAAGGAACGGCCCCTGGTACGGCGGGCTCTGGTTTTGATGGTTTGGCAGCTGAAGCGTCTACCGGTGCATCTTCCTGACTTGCTCCATAGTCCTTGAGGTAAGCTTTCCCTGAACGGGTTCCAGTGGCCAAGATCTCGCCTTTTGACGCCGAGTCTGCCGCAACCATGTGACATGGTTTGCGCTTCGAGTTCTTCTTAGCCTTAGCAGCTTGAGTCTTTTTCTCGATCCCGGGCACCAGATCTGGATGAACCCACATAATCTCGTCTCGCTGGGTAGTTAGTGGTACCAGGTCATGATTTTGACCTCTAGCTGGAGGGAGATTAACGATGTTCATCGTCGTCCGAGAAACAGGTGTAACACCATCCGGGATTTCTTGGGGAGGCAGATTGCCAAATTACAGAGAGATCATGTAGGTTGTGACCGTCTTCTCGCTGTTGCCCAGAGTGATGGCCTTAGCATCGATCAGTTCCTGGATCTTTCTTTTTAGTACATAACACGTCTTTGTGGGGTGGTGTATGTACCTATGGAAGACGCAGTATTTGGGTTTATTGGTACTGCCGGCTTCGTTGGGCTATCTCACCTCAAGAAGGGTAATCTTGCCGCTTTTGACGAGACATTCGAATATGCTTGGAATATCGTCGTCATCGAAAGAGTACACTTCAATGGGCCTGGAAGTCCCAGGTTTCATCTGCGTGGTAGCCACAGTCTTTTGCCTGGACGTGTTGATCGCCAGAGCTTCTTTACCCTTGGTACCACTAGGATGGTCGATGTTGGAGGATGACCTCTTGCCTTTATCAGAGGCTGAGATCATGATGCCATTATCGTGCACCTTCTGACTGTTGTCCTCCGAGGCTACTGCTGAGATGATGAACGAAGGCCAATTATGGAACTGATATGGTCCTGTGAACACCAAAATCACGGGAAGAAGGTTCTTCCTGCAGATGTCCACCAATGCCGAGTCTAGAACTCCTGGAGGCATTTGCAAAGTGGCTTGACGAAAACGTTCGATGAAAGTGCGAACATTCTCTTTTTTCTTCTGCTTGACTTCGATGAGAGAGGACATAGATATGTCCATCCCTCCCTCATAGAATCGCGTAAAGAATAAAGCCTTGAAGTCTTCAAAGGAAGTAATACAGTTGTCCGCCAGACTTCGGTACCAGTGATAAGCTACGCCCGAGAGACAGCACTTGAACACCAGAGTGAGGAGGGCGTCGTTCCCTTGTAATAACACCGTCATCATACTGAAGTAGTTCATGTACTGACTCGGTGATGTTTTTCCCTCGAACAAAGCCATAGTCTGTGATTTGTATCTAGGAGGAAAAGCGACCTCTTCCCAGATAGCTGGGCAAGGTTGGTTGATTCCCAATTTCTTGAGCTGATCTTTGTGCTTCAGGGCATCAAATTGGGCTTTCAACTACTGTACTGCTAGCATCATATCTTCAGCCAGTAGCGGGACCACGAAGTGATGAGGAATCGGTTGCATCGCGACTCCGAGTGAGGAAGCGGAGGAACTGCTGACTCCTGATCTAGAGCAGGCTCTTGGATCGTGTTGTATGGTGGTAAGTCCACCCCCACACGTATCTGAGTTGGTGGTACCGACGCTTGAGCCATAGCAGCTGTGTGTTGAGTCAGCATCATCTGGTGCATGTTCTCCATCATGGATTACATTTCTTCCAGAGATGTCTCCAGTACAGTAATGCGCTGCTCAGCGCTCCCCGATGGGGAAGCTTCCTCGTGTTCATCTCCAATGGCATAAACTCCCATCTCCCTGGGTATCGTTGAAGGATTAGTATAAGTCTCTGTTGAAGTTGACTCTATACTTTCAGTATCTGATTCGGGAGACTGGAGACCCCCAGCTTCGAAATCAGAAGAGTACGAAGTCGGTTGTCGCAACCTCGAACGGGTGTTTCAGAATACGCCAGCTTCAGTGTTCCTAAGGAGCTGGTTGAATCTCCTTCGGCTCGGAGCTCTAGAGGGCTGACGTCTTGAGCCCGATCTTCCTCTAGGTATGTGTGAAGCCATGTTCACCGATGCATGTGTGGGCTCTTCTTCCTGGAAAGACGGAGAGTAGCTCAACCGGTCGAAAACTGACCATTTTGCTTCAGAACAGCAACAATTAATTATAATACTATGACTATTATAATAGTGCTCGTTAGAAGGCATAATAGACATGCTGGAAGATCCCCTATCCTTGTGTTTCTGGATCAGGTACCCATGCAGGTCAGGAGGATTTACAGAAGAAGAAGATGGCTTGTTCCTTCTGTTCACATCAGTGGGCATGCGGATGTTGGGAACCATAGTTTTCCCTGTGCCACCTGTATACAACAGGTTGGCCATCTGGGTGGTGGATAATCCCCGAGGAGGGTATCTTTCCGCAGATTGAGCCTTCTTTAAGCCGAGGGGCTTCTCTTGGCGTAATTTGGAGCTCTGCTCTGGTTGGCGTAAAGCTGAGGATGTCCTCAGTCGGCCGTCAGCCTCTCGCGTAATCCGGAGGGCGGGCAGATTGTTCCCTTACTGGCGTAAAGGCCGAGAAGTTGAGTAGTCCGCCGCTTGCTTTCCCTTACGTAGATTGCAGGGATCATCTGCTTTTCCGTGGAAGGCAGATGCATTTTTACTCGCGGGACGCGTTTGGAACTTCTGAGTTGGCGCTAAGGCATTGTCAGAAATTTTGTCTGTCCCGCCAGGGACGGGAGACTGGTTTCTACGCGCAGAGAGCGACGTAGGCTTCTGGACTAACGCTGAGGCATTGTCCGAAGTTTCATCTGTTCCGCCAGGGACGGGAGACTAAATTTTGTACGTAGAGCGCGGAGTATACTTCTGGATTGGCGCTGAGGCCTTGCCAGAAGTTTTGTCTGCCCTGTCAGAGACAGGCGACTGAATTTTACGTGTAATGCGCGGAGGGAGCAATGCTACAACCTCGTTGGTCGGAGAAATCGGAGAGGTCGGAGAGTCGACAGGAATGGTAGAGGATGTCTTGGGCATCCAGACCTTACGCAGCTTCTGGTGGCTTGAATAGAGAGAGAGTGAGAGCTACCCCCTGTTTGAAGCAAGTCTTCGTAGGCAGACTGGTCGAATTGGACGACCAGTGTCTTCTTCACGGATCCCACGGATACCGTATCGTGTTGAGCAATTGCTTCCTCGTCAGAAGAGAAAGATGTTCCCAGCAGAGTCGCCATCTTGTTGGTTGATAAGATAAACGGAAGATGAATATGTGGAAACGAGGTTTTATACAAAAACCTACCCTTCTTCGGTGTTTACAAACAAGATTGTATAATTTAATCCTATACGAGGATGTCGAGTACAATTTATTTAATCTGGGTAAATATTGCTATAGGAGTCTGATCTGCAGTCGATCACTTTGTCCCTTGGACCACACGATGATAAAAAAATGCCATGGAAGACAGAAAGCAGCTTCGAAGGTTGCTAAAGAGGGTGGATGCCCAATGCCAAAGTCGTCGATCCCTTCTCTTTTCCTGAGATCTGGATTCTTTTCTCTCTCTCGACCGTTTTCTCTCATCCTTCTTTCCTCCCAATTGTCGACCTTGGATCTGATACTGGATTTCTTGACCAATTTTTGATCGCTCGACCTTCAATTTTGTGACCTTTTTCCTCTGTCAATAGAGGTCTCTATTTATAGAGTTTTAGTGACAGTGACCACTCAATCAATGTAGAAACCGAGTAGTGGAAAGTACAGCACCCTTTTACACGACGGTTATAATAACCATTGCCTGCGTATAGATGACCTTTTGAGTGAGCATATGACGTGTGTCCAACTAAGGGACAATGCGTGTAACTGCTGCGAAGATCACGGCGTAGAAGCCACGTAGGTAGTTATCCTTTGTGTAGAAAAGGTTGGCGTAGAAGCCAATAACTGTCACCATGGCGTAGAAGCCAAGTAGGCATAGAAGCCGAGTAGGCATAGGAGCCAAGTGGGCATAGAAGCCGGGTGGTCATAGAGGCCGAGTGGACGTAGAAGCCGAGTGGACGTAGAAGTCGAGTAGGCGTAGAAGCCGAGTGGGCGTAGAAGCCGGGATGATGTGGACGTCTTAGCTAAAATTACAGCTTTTGGAGATATAATCAAATCTCTTGCATTAAATACGGAGATCTGCCCCCATCCTGCGCATTAAATGCAGAGGCATGTCTTGAAGATTTGCCATCATTCTGCACATTAAATGCAGATATGCGCCTCGAATCCTATACGAAGAGTAACTGCTGACGTGGCATGCGCCTCGAATCCTGTACGAAGAGTAACTGCTGACGTGGCAGGCTGTTTATCTTCTGCGGAGCGTAAGAAGCTCACGTCTTCCTGTGTAAAACTGGGCAGCGTATCACTTGTATGCGTAAAAGTAATTTACGCAAAGGGGATGTCACTAAACGACGGTTCAGTGACATTTAATCAAATCTCCTGCATGAAATGCAGAGATCCACCATTATCCTGTGCATTAAATACAGAGGCATATTTTGAAGGTCTGCCACCCTTCTGCGCATTAAATGCAGAGACGTGCCTCTGGCATCTGTCAGTATTCTGCACATTAAATGCAGAGACGTGCCTTGAGAACCTGTTACCGCTCTGCACATTAAATGCAGAGACGTGCCTCGAGCCATGTACGAAGAGCAGCTTTTGACATGGCAGGCTATTTGTCTTCTGCGGAGTGTAAACAGCTCACATCTGCCTGTGTAAAACTAGGTGGCGTATTCCTTTATATGCGTAAAAGCAGTCTATGCCAAGAAAATGGCAGTAAATGACAGCCTGGGTTGTAGTGTCGCACCATCATTATAGCTGTCGCCTGGGTAGTCGTGCAGTACCCTTTGTCAAGAGTCCAGACGTCATGTTCATTGCATGATCTGACAGGTTCATTTCGAAGAATACGAAGCATTTCTCGTACACTTCAATGCTGCATTGAAAGCGGATGAGTTCTACGCCATAAAGGCGATGTAGCACCCTTTTTACACTTAAGCAGCCTGGACATACTGCATTACGCGGATGGTCCTTGAGCCTATATTTTACGCTGTGCTCAGCGAAAAAGGTCTGTTGCACGTTGATGGCTCTGAGGTCCTCTGTTTTATGCTGCCCTGCATCAACATGCTGCGTATAGCTATCCAGCGTATTTTTTATGCTTCTACAATAGTGATCAGCTATAGTCTGATTTAATATAATTATGTAAGAAAAACTAAATGTCCAGACTTGTCAGCTAACATGTGTCAGCTAACAGGTGCCCGTGGCTAAATATCCAAAAGATAAAATGTACAATGACGAACATGGAAGAAGAAAACCTACACATTATCTTCTGCGACCATGTTCCTCATACTGCCATGAGTTAGTAGAAAGTATGTTGGATCCTCGGGTGGTGGCTCAAAACCTGGCCATGCAAACTAGTGGGGTTAGAACCCAAATAGCAAGTACCATAAAGGAAGCACAAAATAGAGAAACAAAAATCCAAGCAATCAATATATAATAATATATATAGGTTATGCATCGTAACTTAGGTCCATGGCATATCCTAGCACAAAGGCCCAATCCTATAACAAAACAAGGACAAGGGTTGAATCCATCACACTATGATAGTCCATTTTCCTAGGCTACTAACAGAATAATACAATCACAATCAAGTCCAATTGATAAGATCGGCCAATCACTTGTACGGCTTACTAATTATGGAGTATGAGGTTATTTCAGAATAATGAATAATTGGTATCCTCTGATCACGTCATTACCGAACATGAGCTAATCGAGCCAAATAAAATTATTATATAGGCACTTCACGAATTGCACCACTTCCCCTTAGGGCCACTGCGCTAGATCATGGTATTAGCGGTCCCAAGGATCCTATAGTGAAACAGTGGCTCAGCATTATTTATAATCGGTCAGATACTGCACTCCACTAAGGAGGATACTATACAGTATCTGTAGTGTCCATCCCACAACACACTTAAAATTTATCTCTGTGGGAAGGTTCATTGGTATGATCTCTAAATACCTTTTCCTTCCATTGTTACTACCAATTTTAGTTGCTTAATTAACTCTATATTATTTTGATATCTCCAGGCATGGCCACACTAGAATTTTTCTTAAGATGCCGTACAAAGTACGAGCATGCTAGATACTAATCCATGAAAGTTTAATCTGGATTCAGCCGAGTATGTATACAACATTCAATAAATCAATATCCTAGACACCTTTGGTACTTGAATAGCATACCATGTCCGTGTTGGGGAAAAAGTATATTTATAGTATCACGAGTTCAGGAATTTGGAGATATTCTCGGTGCATAATCCAAAGATAAATTACTTAACATATAACACGGTATGTCACACCTCGGTGCATAGATCATGAATAATATCAGACAGTAATTGTATCAATATAGATACATATTCGAGCCCGATTAACAAGATCATAAGCATAAGTTCTAGCACATGGTCGGGTTATTGCGTCCATGCTCCCTTAGAATCATAACACAAGCAATAACCAGGATCAACCACAATAAAGGATGATAACAAATATTCCAAAATGATCCCAACAAGAAAGTACTACATATACACAGGGAGTCACTAAGGATAATGAGTGTCTAAGTCGTGCATAAGAAGGTCAGGATGCATGAACCAACCAGTGGCATGCTCCTCCAGGCCGCATTCTCCGGCAAAAGTCCTTTGCTTGGGACAAGTGCCGAAGTGATGGGCAATAAATGAAGTGTCAGGGAAGTGACATAAAGGTGATTAACGTGACGACGCATAAGTGTCAGAGAGAAAAGAAAAAAGGACAAGGTCTTGTAGAGACACAAAAGTCATGTAGAAGCATGCGCCCAAAAGAAGAGATGCATGACTCGTGGCCGCATAATTTCTTAGACGCATGGACTATGGGCGCATGGAGTCAGTCCTTAGTGAATTTCCATACATTCAAGATACTATGCTAACGACTTTTGAAAGCATGCACAAGAAGGCATGCGTCAAATAAGATAGACGCATGCCGAAGGAGGTACATATTGCTGGGCCACATGGTACTCCATCGTCCCAGAACAGAAAGTTCGGCCATGAAAAAACTTCAAGAATCCGAAAAGACTAGATCTGCCAAAAAAATCCTTATCTCAACTCCAAATCAAGTCGGTTAGAAGCCAACTACTCGAAATAAAGTGCGCAATCACATAGAACAATAAGTTTATAAAAGGAAAATTTTCTGAAGATCAAAACCAAGAAAACAACTTAAGAACACGCACACTCATAAAAATCCATATCTACACCATTCCATCCACTAAATTCGAAAATACCAAGTTCTAAACATGCTTAAATTTATACAATAAATAATATATCGATAATATAAACAGTTTCTCTATTTCTCATGCAAGGTGTACTTGCTTATAGAGGGAGGGAAAAACCTAAGAAAGAGAAGAAAAAGAAAGAATAAAGAGAATGAAAAGAAAGAATGAAGAGGGAGAGAGAAAGAAGTTGGGTTATATAGCTAGGGTTTGAGGTTTAGACCATAGATTCAACTCATGACCAAAGCAACCTAAATATAAATAAGTACAAACCAAAGAATGGGTCTAGTCTTAAACAACCAAATAAATAACATGCCAACGAAAATAATATGCCCACAATACGTATATTAGGAACAGGGAGTGACATCTCTATCCACCTTAGAAAAATTTTATCCTCGGAATTCGAATCCAAGTAAGGCTAGAGAAGTTAGGACAAGCAAGATAAAATATACTAGCAAATCTACACATGCAAGCAATAACATCACAACACATAGGTGATCGCCTGATCACGGAATCTTAGATATGAAGCCATAAGGTAGAATATACATTCCGAATATAATAGGTATGGGTACCGAGCCCATATATCATCCTCACGCTCCTACGTTGATTCTCCAAGAGTATGATGGCCCCAGACAACTCGGACAAGAGAAATAGTTCAATTCTTGAGTACCTTCTCTTTTAGGTCCAGAGTGGAGAAAGGTTTCTCCTCGTAAGATAAGTCGGTACCAACGACTAATTCAGAGTGATCGAGGATATGACTCAGATCCGGGACATACCTATGCAACTGAGATACATAAAATACATCATGTACCTTATGTAGCGAAGGTGGAAGGCAAGACGATAAGCCACATCGCCTACCCGATCGAGAATGTCAAACGGTCCAACGTATCGCTGATTAAGCTTCCTGCGGACCCCGAATATAATAACTCTATGGGTTGGCAAAATCCACAAGAAAATATGGTCACCGATACGAAACTATAAAGGCCTACGATGCTGGTATGCCCAGTGATGATATCGATACTGCGCAACCCAAAATTACTCTTTGATCTGCTTGACAACTTATATTGTCTGTATGATCATTTTGGGGCCTAACATCTTTCGCTTACCAATGTCATCCCCTGCCAATGATGATCTACACCTCATGTCGTATAGTGCCTCGAAAGGTGCCATCTAAATACTGACCAGATAACTATTGTTATATGAGAATTCCACTAAGTGAAGGTAATTCTCCCAAGATCCACCAAAGTCTAGGGTACAGGCTTATAAAATATCCTCAAGGATCTTGATGATCCTCTTTGATTGCCCGTCTATCTGGGGGTAGTATACAGTACTAAATCTTAACCTGGTACCCAATCTCTCGTGTAAGATTCTCTAGAAATAAGAAGTGAACCTTGTATCTCGGTAGGACACTATGCTTAGCAGCACACGATGTTGCCTCATAATTTGTCACATATATAAATGTGCCAACTGCTCTGTAGAGTATCTCACTCTAAAGGGAAAAAATATGCCACTTTTGTGAGTCGATCCACTATCACCCAAACTGCATCTCGACCAATCGGGGATCTAGGTAAACCGGTCACAAAATCCATGGTGATGTGTTACCACTTCCACTCTTGAATAGGAAGCGGCTGCAATAACTCTACTAGTCTCTGTTATCCTACCTTCACTTGTTGACATATCAGACATCACAATACGAAGCATGTTATTTTCCTCATCTTTTTGTTCCACCAAAAGTGTTGCTTGATATCTTGGTACATCTTCGTGCCTCCCGGATAAATGGAGTACTGAAAACTATGTGCTTCAGTCATAACTTTTTATCGAATATCCCCACTTGGTACACATAGACCATTCCTAAATCTTAGCGTTCTATCCGCATGAATCGTCAACTCTTTTCGAAGACCGGAATCACATTCTGTCCATAGCTTCTGAATCTTCAGGTCCTCTCCCTGAGCTATCTTGATTATATCCACCAAAGTGGACTGGATCTATAGGCTAGCTAGAACTCTTATATCTTATGGAAGAATTATCTCAATTACTATCTCTCGAAAGTCTTCTAGAATGTGCTTCTGAGTGGTCAACATAAAATTTTCACCTCTTCTACTAAATGCATCAGCTACTATATTTGTCTTGCCTTGATGGTATTCAAGTTTCATGTCATAGTCTTTCCACAACTCTAGACACTTTCTCTATCTCATGTTTAAGTTCTTCTGCATAAAGACATACTTTAAACTCTTATGATCTGTGAAGATCTCCGCCCGATCGCCATATAAGTAATACCTCCATAGCTTAAGTGCAAACAATACTGCTGCTAACTCCAAATCGTGAGTTGGATAGTTCTTCTCGTGATCTCTGAGATGCCGAGAAGCATACTCTATTACTATCTTGTGCTGCATCAAAACACATCCGACCCCTTGTCATATGCATCACAATACACTGTGAATCCTTCGGAGCCTACTTGTAAACACCCTAATTTTCAGAATAAATTTTACTATAATTTTCCCAGATTTTCGGTAGTTCTGGAAAAGAACCAAGGTAATTAAGGATTAAGGATTTTTAGATACAGTTTATTGATATTAAAATATTATGGAAATAATATTTTATGGTATAAAATAGAAAACCGGACATGTGGTATTTTTCGGTGTATTTATTGGACACCGGAGACGCGTTTAAAGCCTTAAAAACCATTAGATGATAAAACCGGATTAAATCCAACCGGACCGGACCCCTGACCTTAATGGGTCGGATCGGGTCTGCCCAACCCGTGACCCGCTCGACCCGAACCCTTAATCCCCAAAACTGGGTCAGAAATACTGTTCCGACCCGGCGGCGCCGTATAAAACCCACCATTGTGATTCGTGTAGCCCTAATCACCCCTCGCCGCTGCCGCCTTTCTTCACCTCTATCCGCCGAGACCCTCACCTGAACCCTAGCTCGGCCGTCCTCCGCACACCCTACCGTCAAGCCATCCCCCGACCTCCTCGCCGCCCGCTGCACCAGCCCCAACCCCCGACCTCCTCACCGCCTCAGCACAGCCGCTCCGCCAGACCATCACCGCTCCCCGCCTTCGTCCCCGGTCATCCTCACCGCCCGCTGTACCAGCCCCATCCCCCAACTCCTCACCGCCTCCACAGCGTCCCCCGCCCCCGTCTTTCCTCCGACACGACGGCCAGTACACTCGAGACCCTCCGCTCGAGCAGCCTTGGACAACGAAGCCCTCGCCGGAGCCCTAGCCAAGACGACTCCGCCTCCGTTGTGTCCGTCGAGCAGCCCTGACCCAGATACAGTAGCCTCTGAACCAGGACACGAATCAGCCGGAACAGCAGCGGACACGACCAGGACACAGCTCGCGTCAAATTTGACTCTCGGACACGTGGAATCCAGCGTTCACGGAGCCCCGTTAAGGTATCATTTTCTCTCGCCTCGTAACTCCGTTTGAGATTCTGTCAGTTGCTACACGTAGACTGTATAACCCTCTCGGTGCACGTGCAACTCGCTCGGTGCATCGCGTCCTGTGGTAATCGTACACCGCGATCCAAAAACAGGAAAAACAATGCCCTGTTTTACCCCGGAACTGAGTGCGCCCTGCCAAACGGGATGACTTGGTCGCACGCGGTCTTCACCGATACGTGCGCGTCGTTGATACGGACGTACAGGATTTCGCAGAAGTCGATTCGGAGGTGCGTGCACCTCGGAATCAACGCGTATCCGCGGACAACAACCCGTATCCGACTTTGCTAGAACATGCTGTAACTTTGTGTACACACGTCGGATCGAGATGAAACTTGTGCCATCAGACTCGTAGCGATACGCTGGTCCTGTGACCCAAGTTTGGTTCGATTCTGAGAACGTTGACAAAATCGTGTATCGTGGGCCCAAAGGCTCCACTTGACGGGTGATTTTGTGATCGGCTTATCGGAATCGAATTCTGGAAGTTCCGTTGGGTTCGTATCATCTTTCCTGACTTGTAGACACTGAGTTTGAGGAATTTAGAGACCTTTGACCCTGACACGCTTTCTGGTGCAAAGTGGCCCACATGTGGAACCCGCTTTGGCCCGGAAATGCCCTTTTTGCCCCTGTGTCCAAATTGGACGTAAAGACAGGCATTTCTAGCTATTTGACATCTTCTGAGATAGTTGGTGATGTTTATTACAGCTTTTGGAGTAGTACCCACAGGATCCGCTGATACAGGGACGACTGTTGGTATTCGGACGTCAGGCAAGTGTACCTTGCCAAACTCTGCAGTATTGTTATATATTTTCCTTGCTTCATTATATTGATGTGCATGCTTAACCTAGGACCGTGTGACGTACTTAGCGTCCGATTATTAGTCGGGTGCCAACACTGTACGCAGTGTTGGGTACTGTCATTTAGAGATTGACATTCGTGACACTTATATTCTCGTACTGGTCTTACCAAGTACACCATGACCCAGGACACTTGACACTATTCATGAGACAGGATCCTCCTGAGATATTCGTGGTGATTCTGTATAGGATACAGGACTTGATAGAGATACTATATACTTAGATACATTATGACTTGTTGCATTAGCTATGATCCCACTTGACATGGACACGAGACGTTATGGTCATGATATGTGTGGTTATATTGGGTGGGGAGAGACACACAGGCTACAGGCTGTTTATTATATATATATATATCAACTACTATTGTGAGGTCGTAGACTCTCGTAGAAGAGCTAGACACATTACCGGTTATTACCGCTATCGGCTCCCCGACACAGAGCTGGTAGTGGCTCAGCCTGAGTACTCGTGATGCTCTCACTTGCATTTTCACTTAGATGGTTACTTACTTGCCCTATTTATTCTATTTATTTTCTGCACTGCATTTATTTTGGCTTGAGCTTTCTTGTACCTTGCTGTCCCCTGAGGACCTGGATCCGGATTATGTCCCCAGGATTTGAGGACGAGATCTATCCCGAGGTATACGGGACCGGAGCAAGAGCTAATCCAGGAGCAGTACCGCCATCAACGGACGAGGTGTTAGCCGAAGACTTCTCCTGAGCATCCATGTTTCATGCTCAGTATTTATTATTTATTTCAGTCATTTACTTTCTGGTCTGTTGAACCATTGTATCAGATATTTATCGGGTTGTTCCCCGAAGCACTTTGTTGAGATTAGCTGATGGTTTACATTCCTTATTTATTCTGTGGATCATATTTATATCTTGTTTGGATGAGATTAGTGGGGCCATGATTGTCATAGACTTGTTATATTACAGCTTAAGTATGCCCTGTTGGATCCATTAAATTGGGTTTATCCATCGGTGCGTACTGCTGGCCATTATCACGCGTCCGGTCCCACGGTATTTTGGGACTGGGGCGTGACATGGTTTTTGTGGTGGCCCATGCAGGTCTACGACTAAATTGTTCGGCTTCAACTTAGGGACCGAACCAGCCTGCCCTAAGGATAGGATAAGTTCTAAGATCTCATCCATTATTTAAACCATTATTGAACTCTATATCAAACTCGAAATTGTTACTTGATTTGCATCCTGTATTGATTCCTCTGAGCGTTCTTACCGTTTATCTTTGATTTCAGAGTAATGGATCCCAAGAACGGAGACGAGATTCCTTTGGATACACCACACGATGCTGTGGTTACTTATACAGACGGAGTGACTCCAGGGAATGGAGGACAAACATCGCAGAGCGATCAGACCGGACAACCTAATCCAAGGTTCCAGAGAGATGACATCCCACCTCCACCATAGTTCACTCCCCAGATACCAGTTTTTCTGCCAACAGATGTTCCAAATAATGTATGCCATGATGCAAGCCCAGCAGCCGATTCAGCAAGAGTCCCATCGCCAGGAGGCAGAGTATCTGAGGACCAGCCTGGTATCCACATTGGAGCAGGCAAATCCACCAACGAGGCGAACAGCAATGGGATCTATCACCGATTTTCGTCACCTCAAGCCTCGCACATTTTCTGGTAAAGAAGGGCCAACAGAAGTTCATGAATGGCTCATAAACATTCAGCATCAGTTGGAAGCCGCTGAACTTCCAAGAGAGAAGTGGATGACTACAGTCAGAATGCAGTTAACTAAAAATATACATCACTGGTGGTTAGCAGAGGAAAGGAGGCTCGGACAGGACCGGGTCACATGGGAAGAGTTCTCCCGACTCTTCCAGGAGATGTACATTCCAGCAGTTGCACGATCAGAGCTCAGAGACAAGTTCAACCGCCTTATCCAAGGCAGTATGACAGTGGAAGAATACAACGCGGAGTTTATTCGCCTAAGTCGCTTCGCTCCAACATTAATCTCGACCGAGGAAGAGAAAGCTGAGAAGTTCTTTGACGGATTGAAGTTCGAGCTCCAGAGATTGATTGGCTCAGTCGCACCTACATCTTATACCGACATCCTTGCAGCAGCACGATGCATGGAGCGCGTCACTAGAAGGGAGTCGAATCTGAAGAGGCCTATCACCTCAGCACCATCCAGGACAGCACCTTGGGATTCAGCAAAACGAACCCAAAGGAGTATGCCAGAGAGAGCAGCACACAGGGCCATATCTCTTCCTACTTGTCACTACTGCGGCAAGATAGGACATATTGAGAGAGAATGCAGGCGTAAGCTAGGACTATGTCTGAGCTGCGGATCCAGCCAATATTTTTCCAAGGACTGTTCTGAACGCAGAGACGGAGCACCGAGACTAGCCTTGCCTGTTCTACGACCAGCTTATCCAGCAGTAGGAGCACAGCAGACAGGAGCTGGAGGAGTTAGACCACCAGCTACAGGGGGCTACCAGCAGAGACCACCACTGGCACCACAGGCAGCCCTATTTCAGCAGCAGCAGCAGTAGAGAGGTCCAGCTTAGGGAAGAGGCCAGGCATTCACATTAGCTGTTGAGTAGGAAGCTACTGCAGGCGAGGTCATCGTAGGTACAATTTTAGTAGCTTCATTACCAGCTATAGCATTATTTGATTCTAGAGCATCGTATTCATTTATAGCAGCTAGCTTTGTAGCCACCTATAGAGTAGCTACCGCACCCCTTTCGAAGATGAAGAGGATTCTTACGGGAGGTGGAATTATTCTGGTTAGTGACCTCTGTAGATCATATTCTGTAGTAGTTTATGGGAGAGAGATGCGAGCTCAATTTCTGATCTTTTTTATGCCTGACTATGATGTTGTACTTGGTATGGACTGGTTAAGTCAGTATCATGCGACTCTTGATTTTTGGCTTGGAAAGGTTATATTTAGACCGCTTGGAGATTCAGAATTCGAGTTTCTTCGAGGAGCAGTAGAGCAAGGAGTTCAGCCTACTCTTAGGGTACTGTCTGTAGAAGGGGAGACAGGTTACCCAAGAGTCATATCTAAGTTTGTGGATGTATTTCCTGATGATCTTCCAGGTTTACCGCCTGATCGGGAAATAGAATTCATAATAGACTTAACTCCAGGAGCAGAGCCTATCACTTCATCAGTATATCGGCTAGCACCTAAGGAGTTAGTGGAGTTGAAAGAACATGTTGATGATCTTCTGGAGAAGGGTTTCATTCGGTCCAGTATTTCACCTTACGAAGCACCCATATTATTTGTGCCAAAGAAGGATGGAACAGTACGGTTATACATTGACTACAGGGCACTAAATGCTGTGACCATCAAGAACAGGTATCCCTTACCAAGCATTGATGATCTATTCGATCAGTTGAGTGGTGCAAGGGTATTCTCGAAGATTGACCTTCGATCCGGCTATCATCAGATCAAAGTAAGGAAGGAAGACATCCCGAAGATAGCTTTCAGGACCAAGTATGGACATTATGAGTTCTTGGTGATGCCGTTTGGTTTAACCAACGCGCCAGCAGTGTTTATGAGTTTAATGAACAGAGTCTTTCATCAATTCTTAGATAACTTTATGGTTGTGTTCATTGACGACATTCTCATATATTCCAAGAGCCATGAAGAGCACGAGGATCATCTCAGAATCGTGTTAGAGACCTTGAGACAGAAAAAGTTATATGCCAAACTCAGTAAGTGTGAGTTCTGTATGGACAAAGTACCTTTCTTGGGACATATCATCTCAGGAGAAGAACTTTCAGTGGATCCAGAGAAAGTTACGGCAATAGAGACTTGGCCTACACCGACATCAGTTGCAGAGGTAAGAAATTTTCTCGGACTTGCGGGATATTACCGAAAGTTCATAGAAAATTTCTCAAGGATCGCGGAACCGATGACGAAGCTGACACGTAAAGACCAGGAGTTTATATGGACAGAAGACTGTCAGAAGGCCTTCGAAGAATTGAAGAGAAGATTAACGACAGCACCTGTCTTGACTCTTCCTTCAGGGTCAGGAGGTTTTGTCGTTTACAGTGATGCATCGGGTAGTGGACTGGGATGTGTTTTGATACAACATGGCAAAGTCATTGCTTATGCGTCGAGACAGTTGAAGGTCCACGAGAAGAACTACCCAACACACGAGCTGGAGTTAGCAGCAGTTATCTTTGCATTGAAGATTTGGAGGCACTACCTTTATGGGGAGAAAGTAGTCATCTTTATAGATCACAAAAGTCTGAAGTATGTATATACTCAGAAGGAGCTTAACATGAGGCAGAGGCGTTGGCTTGAATTGATGGTAGATTTTGACATAGATCTACAGTATCTGTCACGCCCCAGTCCCAAAATCTATGAGACCAGACACGTGGCAATGGCCAACTGGTACGACTCCGTAGGGCTTTCCAATTTAATGGACCCGACGAAGTGCACTTACGCTGTCCATGGTCAAGTAATCCAAGTAATAATCTATTTCTAATATACAACAACTAAATCTAAATCTCAATCCAGGGTAAGTAATCTCAAGAAAAAACGATACGCATCATCAGTCTGCAGGCCAATAACACATCCGTTCGAATAGACCAGAAGAACAATATAGGTCTATAAACACTAGGCTATATAAGCAGAATAAAATGGAAGTAATACAAGACTGAAATAGCTAGAAATATAAATATACCTGCAATGATGTCCACACTCTATTAGATCAAGTATCCTGCAACTGCACAAACAACCTGGAAGGGAACCAGGTCCTCAGAGGGACGTAACAAGATACAAAAATACATGCCATAAAGTAAGTACTGAGTAAATAAAGGGGGGTGTGCTAACCATCTAAGTGAATGCAATTTAAGGACAACTTGAGTGTATGGGAATGTGTAGGCTAGACATATACTGACGTAATTTACCAATCGTGACAACCGGCAAGTGTATGCCACATATGCCCCCTATAACACGGGCACCTGATAACATCCATCTCCGAGGAGCATGGTATCTGAAATAGTATAACGTCCAACATTCTTTAGAGTGTGGTATCTGCAATATGTAACAAGTAACGTCCAACACTCTAGAGAACGTGGTATCTGCAATATATATACGTCCGTATCACTCCGTCGAGTGCGGTATCTGTATAGAAGGAGTGGGTGTCCCATACGCTTACTAGTCGTCCTCCCCGCCCCATGATCTAAGCATGTTGTATCCACAATACGCTTCCGCTACTACGCCGGGGCATCGTAACTCTGGCTCATAGTCAACGTTAGAGCAAGGGTCCATCCCTACAACCAAACAAGGACAGGATAGGACCATCGTACCACGCTAGTCTATGCTCCGCCTACTAATAACTGCTAGTCTTCTAACATGCATCACTATTAGCAGTTATACCCTATCCGTCGCACGCCTACACGTACAGGTGGCCAACCACATACGCTGGACTGTGCCCTACATGAGACTCACAATACGTGTACGAGATGTGTCAAGGCCTGGGAGTCATACCAATAACTCCACAACTGTAGGTGGGTCTACTAGACACTAAGTCAGACACAAGTCCTGACGTCAACGCATTCGTTGACTGCACCCGAGTTTCTCTCAGGCGCGCACAGTTATAATAGCTAAAACAATGAGCAGCCAACGAAAATTCAGAGATTTAAACAGTATAACAAGGCAAGGTATACTTGTCTGCGTGCGGCTGCTGATGACGGGGATCGGGTACTGCGTCCAATTCCTCAGGTCCCGTAATACCTAGAGAAGAGATACAAATCTAAATCAATAATCTATTTTACAACAGACAGGTGTGCTACACATATCTACACCTAGACGCAATCTCAGCTACACCTAACAGAGACTAAACACCAGGGGGGTTGACTACAGTTGACTTTCGGTACGATAGTCAAAACAACTAGTCCTCTATATGTTCTCTTCAATTTAATTCTCCATAATTAAATTCATAATTTCTATCATGTACCATACATCCCAATTTATTTATTTAAATGCCAAAAACTCACTTTTCCTCGAATTCATAATTTAATTTTATTCGTTATATTTTATGTCGAAGACAATCTCTAATCCACAGTCCAACTTTATCAAATACGAGATACATGCTCACTATAAATATTTAAACTTATGTCAACCTCATTAAACCCATCCTCAAGTCAATTTAATTTTCATATGCATTTCACATTAACCTCATTTGAATTAACCAAAGTATTCCTTAACACATAGTGCAAGTAAACCTACACTAACCATTTATATATATATTCAAAGACCTTCTTTCTAATGTAATTAATCCACATGTAATTTATTTATTATTTTCTTCACCCATGCTTATATCCATGACACATTATTCATGTTCTTATTTAATCATCATTAGCATAACCTTATCCATGTTCTTATTTAATCATCATTAGCATACTCAATGTAACCCTATAATCACTTAGTTCAAATACTCCTCCCATTAACCATACATATCCCCATAATATATATATCACCCTAACAACATATTAAATTTTTTTTCCTTATATAAACTCCTATTTAAATAATTAATATTCTGGAAATTTTATTACAAAAGAGGTGGAGAAGTAAACCTCAATGAGGCTCGCCGGAGTTGATGGTGCTCGGTGGTGGTGGTGATGAAGATTGATGGTGAGGGAGGGTTGGCCGAATGGGAGAGGGTTGTGCACAGTCCAACGTGGCCGTGGGGATGGTGAAGGGGCTGAGGTGGTGATGGTTTGGGTGGTGAAGGTGGTGGTTTGGGTGTGGTGAAAGTGGTGATGAAGTTGGTGAAGAAGGAGGGAAGAAGAAGAAGAAGAAGAAGAAGAAGAAGAAGAAGAAGAAAAGGAAAGGAAAGGGGAGGGGAGGTTCGGCCGAATGGGAGAGGGAGGAGAGAAAGTGAGGGAGGGGGGAGCTTTCAATGCTCTCCTAGAAATTAGGGCCGGCCTAGGGATGTGTGTGTGAGGGGGAAAGTTATATAGGAGAGTGTGTAAGAATGAGTGGTGGAGAGTGATTTGAATTAATTGAATGGATGGTTGAGATTCATTATGGATAGGGGTGGGATTCCTTCATGGGGGAATGGGTTTGGGACCCCATTTTGGGACCCTATAAATGATCATGACCAATGAGGTGTTGCCAACAATTTGTTAATTGCAAATAAGTCCCCCATAAATTCAGAAATTTGCATAAACACATGAAATAACGTAAAAATTGTGGAGAAAAATATATTTAAAAAATTACATAGTGAGGGGGCGTTGCGCGTTAGGCGCGGGTCAAATTTGAAGGGCATTGGGATTAATTTTAATATTTAAATAGAATCTACCAAGTTGGTAATCCCGAATTAAATAGAAATAAGCGTCCCGCGAATTTAATTAAATTTGGGGCACTTGGAGTCAAAATCTGGAAATGGCGCAAAAGCCAAAAATGGTGGGGGCTTGGAGTCAGTCTTGGACCCTTTTGTTGGTCCGGCTCAACGGGTTAAGTTGGTATCCCAAAATTTGGAGTAACGACATAGGAGTCCGACACCGAATTAAATATGAATTTCGGATTCGATAAATTGTGCAATTAATTTAGAGCACAACGGAATCTGACTTTTTGTGACGGAAAAGTCCAGTGCCTAATTTGGCGGGTCTAGTTAGAAGTACAATATTTGTATGGAATTTATGGGCTGAAAATGGGCTCCGAATAATTAGACAACGATAGTGCGCGCCAAGGGTTTTAATTAATTGGATTAAAATTCCAGATAAATATACTCTATTCTAAACCTCAATAATTTCTATAAAAATTTTCCTGGCCCACTCTAACTATCCACAGAATAAATTTAGGGGCTTTATATTCTTCCCAACTTAGAAAAATTTCGTCCCCAAAATTAAAAGTAAAGCACGATAATATCTAAAAGAATTTAAAATAACTAGTAATTAAATTGCCGTACGCAAATTCGTACCTTGCTCCTAAAATAAGTACGAAAATTGCTGCCGAATAGAATCCTCGCGCTCCCAAGTAGACTCGCCTGGTGAATGGTGCTTCCATGCCACTCTGACCAGTCGAATCGTCTGTCCTCTCAAAGTCTTCTCGCTGCGATCGAGAATCTCGACCGGCTGCTCTACGTAAGACAGACTAGGCCCAACTGTAATCTCTGAATGATCAAGCACGTGGCTAGGGTCTGCGACATATCTCCTCAGCTGCGATACGTGAAATACGTCATGTACTCCCTCTAATGATGGAGGTAATGCAAGACGGTAAGCCACTTCGCCAACTCGTTCCAGAATGTCAAAAGGTCCGATATACCTCGGACTCAGCTTGCCTCTGCCTCTGAATCTGATGGTACCACGAGTGGGCAATATCCTCAAAAATACGTGGTCACCCTCCTTGACCTCCAATGGCCTGCGGTGCGCATCTGCCCAGCGTTTCTGTCTGTCCTGTGCTGCGCGCAGGTGGCTCTGAATCTGCTTGGCCTTCTCTACTGTCTGTGTCACCAATTCTGGACCAAGTATCTGACGCTCTCCCACGTCACTCCAACAAACTAGCGGCCTACATTTCCTGTCGTATAGTGCCTCTTAAGGTATCATCTGTATGTTAGCCTGGTAGCTGTTATTGCAAGAGGATTCCACCAAGTGTAGGTGGTCCTCCCAAGATCCTCCAAAATCAATCATGCATGCTCTCAACATATCCTCTAATATCTGTATCGTGTGTTCTGACTGACCATCAGTCTGCGGATGATATGCAGTGCTGAACTTGAGGCGAGTTCCTAGGCTCTTCTGCATACTCCATCAAAATGCGACGTGAATCTGGAATCACGATCTTATACGATGCTGACAGGCACTCCATGTAGTCATACTATCTAACTCATATGCATGTCAGCTAAAATCTCCGTGGACTGCCCAACTCTGAAGGGCAAGAAATGTGCAGACTTGGTGAGTCTGTCTACAACAACCCAAACTGCATCCTTCCCGCTAGGGCTCTGTGGGAATCCTGTGACGATGTCCTTGTTAATGTGTTCCCACTTCCACTCGGAAATTGGAAAACAGCTGCATTAGTCCTGCAGTTCTCTGTTATTCAGCCTTGTCTTGCTGACATACCAAGCATCTTGCTACGAATCTCTCCATCTCTCTCTTCATCCCATGCTACCAGAAATGCTGCCTCAAAACTTGGTACATCTTCGTACCCCCGGGATGAATAGATTAAATCGAGCAATGAGCCTCGGTCATCAACTCTTTGTGTAGCTCGCCTCTCGGATCGTATAGGCGATCTCCATACCTCAATATTCCGTCTTCGTGAATCCTGAGTCCCGTCTGCATGCCTGCCTCTGTCCTCTCTCGTAGACGTCGAAACCTCGCATCTGTAGGCAATGCTGCCTTGATCTTCTCAATCAAAGTAGGCTGAACCTCAAGACTGGCCATCTGTCCATCCATGCCTGGCAACATGATCTCTATCCCAAGTTCCTGGAGATCCTCTAGCAATTGCCGCTGCGTCGTCAAAAAGTATGCCATGGGCTTCCTGCTCAAGGCATCTGCTACGACATTCGACTTGCCAGGGTGGTGCTGTAACTTAATATCATAATCTGTCATCAATTCTAGCCAGCGCCTATGTCTCATGTTGAGCTCCTTCTTCGTGTAGGCATACTTCAGACTTTTATGATCTGTATAAATCTCCACACGCTCACCTTAAAGGTAATGTCTCCATAGCTTTAGTGCAAATGTCACTGCAGCTAGCTCCAAGTCGTGCGTCAGATAGTTCTTCTCATGAACTCTCAGCTGTCTCGATGCGTAGGCTAACACCTTGCCATTTTGCATCAGTACACATCCTAATCCGCTCCCAGACGTATCACTATACACTACAAATCCTCCTGATCCTGAAGGTAGTGTCAAAAATCGGTGCTGATGTCAGATGCTTCTTCATCTCATCGAAAAGCCGCCTGACACTCGTGGGTCAGATAAACTCCTCGCCTTTATGCGTCAGTTGCGTCATAGGCGTATCTATCCTCGAGAAGTTTTCCACGAACCTCCGATAATATCCGGCAAGTCCGAGGAAACTCCTAACCTCCGTAACTGTGGTAGGGGTAGGCCATGTCCCAAATGCAACTATCTTCTCAGGGTCAACTGATAGTCCATTTCCGGTGATTATGTGTCCCAGAAACGGTACTCTATCCAAGCAGAACCCACATTCGCTGAGTTTGGCGTACAGCCTCTCGTGCCTCAGCGTCTCCAACACGGTCTTGAGATGTCTCTCGTGCTCCTCTTTGCTCTTGTAATATTCTACGATATAATCGATAACTACCACCACGAACTTATCCAAGTACTGGTAAAAAATATTATTCCTCAAACTCATAAACACCGCTGGTACGTTGGTTAAAACAATCGTGACTAAAAACTCACATTGGCTATACTTCGTCCGAAAAGTCGTCTTTGGAACGTCCTATCTCTGAATCTAGATCTGATGATAGCTGGATCTGAGATCGATCTTCGAGAATGCATATGCGCCGCTTAGCTGATTCAACTGTACTGTCCTGTCTTTCCTTGGCACAATTTAGATGGGTATTCTTTCATGGGAAAAGACTAGCCCGACCGAAACTCTTGTCCAAGTGATCCTCTACTATGGACCTCCAACTCAACCAACTCTTTCGGTGCTAGTCTGAAGACGAGAAAATAATTTGCTCCGCTCTTGGAGTCAACTCTATAGCAAATTCTACCTCTTCGTTAGGTGGCAGGCCGGAAAGGGTTCCTAGAATCACATCCTCAAACTCTGATATCATGCGGGGGTTCACTGGTTCACCCTGCATTGTGTGTCTCTAAGGTAGTTGGGCACTAAGTTCCCGGGCTCCCTGAAGTAACTCAAACTCAAGGTAATCTGGTGGTCATAATTAATGTAATCTCGTCGACAATCTCGCGTCGTGAGGTATTGGCTCAACCAATCCATGTCTAGGATAAGGTCATAGTGTAGAGTAAACCTTAAAATAATTTCTCCCGTTCTGTTTCCAACATTAATCCTCAAAAGAAAATTTTCCTCGCCTAATGTATAATTCTCTTCTCCTCAAGGTTTTCCCTAAAATTTTATTCCTCAAATTCCTTTTTTTTTCCGTTATTTATCTCTTCGAGTCACATAGTACGATTTTAATAATGATGTCACCCAAGCACTTACTAAAATTTCTCGTATTAGATAATCATCTTCCAAGTGAGAGCTTGAAATTTTATCTCCTCTAGTCCGTAATGTCATTCCCGGTATTGCTATCAAATACAACCACTAATTTCCATCATCAGGCTATGTATTTCCTTAGACCATTCTAGGCCTTGATCAACAATCCTTTCAGCTCCTTGTACTTCCGAGATCACTGCTATCTCGAGTACGAATAGGGTACTACTGGGTCCAACTCTCTTGCCAACCTTCCACACTAGTTCTAGAATCCAAAGAACCCATCAATCTATTCTGATAAGGTAACAATCTTCTCCGAGAAAGGTATACAAATTCTATCTCCTGTCGTCTGGTCTTCGATCTTCTTCTGGAGGGAAGTCATCAGTCACAAGCATTCGTCTCCCTGAACAATAGGGGACGAGGAACAAGGATGGCGATATTGACGAAGATTGAACGAATATAAATTGGAAGTCCAAGGGCGATAATCACATACGAAAGGAGTTTTAAAATCGGTTATGGATTGAGATCTTATTCACATTAATCCTAAGTTGCAGGCTCGTTCGGTACAGTAACGTAACCGATACGATTTGCTCTGACCTGCATGCGCCACCACTAAAACCATGTCACGCCCCAGTCCCAAAATCTATGAGACCAGACACGTGGCAATGGCCAACTGGTATGACTCCGTAGGGCTTTCCAATTTAATGGATCCGACGAAGTGCACTTACGCTGTCCATGGTCAAGTGATCCAAGTAATAATCTATTTCTAATATACAACAACTAAATCTAAATCTCAATCCAGGGTAAGTAATCTCAAGAAAGAACGATACGCATCATCAGTCTGCAGCCCAATAACATATCCGTTCAAATAGACCAGAAGAACAATATAGGTCTATAAACACTAGGCTATATAAGCAGAATAAAATGGAAGTAATACAAGACTGAAATAGCTAGAAATATAAATATACCTGCAATGATGTCCACACTCTATTAGATCAAGTATCCTGCAACTGCACAAACAACCTGGAAGGGAACCAGGTCCTCAGAGGGACGTAACAAGATACAAAAATACATGCCATAAAGTAAGTACTGAGTAAATAAAGGGGGGTGTGCTAACCATCTAAGTGAATGCAATTTAAGGACAACTTGAGTGTATGGGAATGTGTAGGCTAGACATATGCTGACGTAATTCACCAATCGTGACAACCGGCTAGTGTATACCACATATGCCCCCTATAACACGGGCACCTGATAACGTCCATCTCCGAGGAGCATTGTATCTGAAATAGTATAACGTCCAACGTTCTTTAGAGTGTGGTATCTGCAATATGTAACAAGTAACGTCCAATACTCTAGAGAACGTGGTATCTGTAATATATATACGTCCGTATCACTCCGTCGAGTGCGGTATCTGTATAGAAGGAGTGGGTGTCCCATACGCCTACTAGTCGTCCTCCCCGCCCTATGATCTAAGCATGTTGTATCCACAACACGCTTCCGCTACTACGCCGGGGCGTCGTAACTCTGGCTCATAGTCAACGTTAGAGCAAGGGTCTATCCCTACAACCAAACAAGGACAGGATAGGACCATCGTACCACGCTAGTCTATGCTCCGCCTACTAATAACTGCTAGTCTTCTAACATGCATCACTATTAGCAGTTATACCCTATCCGTTGCACGCCTACACGTACAGGTGGCCAACAACATACGCAGGACCGTGCCCTATATGAGACTCACAACACGTGTACGAGATGTGTCAAGGCCTGGGAGTCATACCAATAACTCCACAACTGTAGGTGGGTCTACTAGACACTAAGTCAGACACAAGTCCTGACGTCAACGCATTCGTTGACTGCACCCGAGTTTCTCTCAGGCGCGCACAGTTATAATAGCTAAAACAATGAGCAGCCAACGAAAATTCAGAGATTTAAATAGTATAACAAGGCAAGGTATACTTGCCTGCGTGCGGCTGCTGATGACGGGGATCGGGTACTGCGTCCAATTCCTCAGGTCCCGCAATACCTAGAGAAGAGATACAAATCTAAATCAATAATCTATTTTACAATAGACAGGTGTGCTACACATATCTACACCTAGACGCAATCTCAGCTACACCTAACAGAGACTAAACACCAGGGGGGTTGACTACAATTGACTTCCGGTACGATAGTCAAAACAACTAGTCCTCTATATGTTCTCTTCAATTTAATTCTCCATAATTAAATTCATAATTTCTATCATGTACCATACATCCCGATTTATTTATTTAAATGCCAAAAACTCACTTTTCCTCGAATTCATAATTTAATTTTATTCGTTATATTTTATGTCGAAGACAATCTCTAATCCACAGTCCAACTTTATCAAATACGAGATACATGCTCACTATAAATATTTAAACTTATGTCAACCTCATTAAACCCATCCTCAAGTTAATTTAATTTTCATATGCATTTCACATTAACCTCATTTGAATTAACCAAAGTATTCCTTAACACATAGTGCAAGTAAACCTACACTAACCATTTATATATATATTCAAAGACCTTCTTTCTAATGTAATTAATCCACATGTAATTTATTTATTATTTCCTTCACCCATGCATATATCCATGACACATTATTCATGTTCTTATTTAATCATCATTAGCATAACCTTATCCATGTTCTTATTTAATCATCATTAGCATACTCAATGTAACCCTATAATCACTTAGTTCAAATACTCCTCCCATTAACCATACATATCCCCATAATATATATATCACCCTAACAACATATTAACATTTTTTTCCTTATATAAACTCCTATTTAAACAATTAATATTCTGGAAATTTTATTACAAAAGAGGTGGAGAAGTAAACCTCAATGAGGCTCGCCGGAGTTGATGGTGCTCGGTGGTGGTGGTGATGAAGATTGATGGTGAGGGAGGGTTGGCCGAATAGGAGAGGGCTGTGCACAGTCCAACGTGGCTATGGGGATGGTGAAGGGGCTGAGGTGGTGATGGTTTGGGTGGTGAAGGTGGTGGTTTGGGTGTGGTGAAGGTGGTGATGAAGTTGGTGAAGAAGGAGGGAAGAAGAAGAAGAAGAAGAGGAAGAAGGAGAAGAAAAGAAAAGGAAAGGGGAGGGGAGGTTCGGTCGAATGGGAGAGGGAGGAGAGAAAGTGAGGGAGGGGGGAGCTTTCAATGCTCTCCTAGAAATTAGGGCCGGCCTAGGGATGTGTGTGTGAGGGGGAAAGTTATATAGGAGAGTGTGTAAGAATGAGTGGTGGAGAGTGATTTGAATTAATTGAATGGATGGTTGAGATTTATTATGGATAGGGGTGGGATTCCTTCATGAGGGAATGGGTTTGGGACCCCATTTTGGGACCCTATAAATAATCATGACCAATGAGGTGTTGCCAACAATTTGTTAATTGCAAATAAGCCCCCCGTAAATTCAGAAATTTGCATAAACACATGAAATAACGTAAAAATTGTGGAGAAAAATATATTTAAAAATTTTCATAGTGAGGGGACGTTGTGCGTTAGGTGCGGGTCAAATTTGAAGGGCATTGGGATTAATTTTAATATTTAAATAGAATCTACCAAGTTGGTAATCCCGAATTAAATAGAAATAAGCGTCCCGCGAATTTAATTAAATTTGGGGCACTTGGAGTCAAAATCTGGAAATGGCGCAAAAGCCAAAAATGGTGGGGGCTTGGAGTCAGTCTTGGACCCTTTTGTTGGTCCGGCTCAACGGGTTAAGTTGGTATCCCAAAATTTGGAGTAACGACATAGGAGTCCGACACCGAATTAAATATGAATTTCGGATTCGATAAATTGTGCAATTAATTTAGAGCACAACAGAATTTGACTTTTTGTGACGGAAAAGTCCAGTGCCTAATTTGGCGGGTCTAGTCAGAAGTACAATATTTGTATGGAATTTATGGGCTGAAAATGGGCTCCGAATAATTAGACAACGATAGTGCGCGCCAAGGGTTTTAATTAATTGGATTAAAATTCCAGATAAATATACTCTATTCTAAACCTCAATAATTTCTATAAAAGTTTTCCTGGCCCACTCTAACTATCCACAGAATAAATTTAGGGGGGTTTACAGTATCATCCGAGAAAGGCGAAAGTTGTAGCAGACGCACTCAGCAGGAAGCCTACGGCTTATTTCTTGACGATGCAGCCCGAGTTATTGAGAGATCTACAGGAGCTTCAGATAAAGGTTGTTTTACCAGGACAGAGTGGATTACTGGCTAATCTTGAAGTTAAGTCATCACTAGTGGAGAAGATTAAAGAGGCATTGCCCACCGATGCTAGATTTAGAAGGTTGAAAGAGAGGACCGAAGCAGGCATACAGACAGGACTTCGCATACACAAAGACGGGACATTGAGGTTTAGAAATTGTCTGTATGTTCCAAATGGAGAATTGAGACAGGAGTTAATGATTGAAGCACATAGCTCTATATACTCTGTTCACCCAAGAGGAACCAAGATATACCGAGACTTAAGGCAGTATTACTGGTAGCATAGAATGAAAAGGGAGATTGCAAGGTTTGTGGCCAAATGCTTAGTCTGCCAGCAAGTAAAGGCCGAGCATCAGAGGACGGCAGGTATGCTACAGCCACTTCCTATACCAGAATGGAAGTGGAAGCACATCACGATGGATTTTGTCACCGAATTTCCCAGGATCCCCAGCGGAAGAGATGCAGTATGGGTTATCGTGGATAGACTCACTAAATCGGCACATTTCTTGCCATTTAGAGTTGGACAGTCCACAGAGGTACTAGCTGACATGTATATGTGACAAATCGTCAAATTACATGGAGTGCCGGTTAGTATTGTATTGGATCAAGATTCAAGATTTATATCTCATTTCTGGAGAAGCATGCAAGAGAGTCTGGGCACCAGACTCAAATTCAGCACGGCTTACCACCCACAGACAGATGGCCAATCGGAGCGCACCATTCAGATCTTGGAGGATATGTTACGATCATGTATGCTAGACTTTGGAGGATCTTGGGAAGATCATTTACACTTGGTGGAGTTCTCCTACAACAACAGTTATCAGGCCAGCATTCAGATGGCACCATTCGAGGCATTATATGGAAGGAAGTGCAGATCGCCTATATGTTGGAGTGACGTTGGTGAACGTCAAATACTGGGTCCAGAATTGGTAACGCAGACAGTGGAGAAGGTGAAACAGATTCAGAATCATCTACGAGCAGCTCAGGACAGACAGAAGCTTTGGGCAGATACGCACAGACGTCCCCTAGAGATTAAAGAAGAAGAGCACGTATTTTTGAGGATTTCGCCCACTCGTGGTACTATTAGATTCGGGAGCAGAGGCAAGTTGAGCCCAAGGTATATTGGGCCATTTGATATTCTAGAGCACATTGGTGAGGTGGCTTATCGTCTTGCATTACCACCATCCTTAGAGGGAGTGCATGACATATTTCATGTCTCACAGCTGCGAAGGTACGTGACCGACCCAAATCACGTAGTCGATCATTCAGAGATCGCAGTAGGCCCAAGCTTGAGATATGAAGAACAACCAGTTGGCATCATCGACGTCAGTGACAAGACATTGCGGGGACATACAATCAGACTAGTTCGTGTAGCTTGGAAGTATCATTCTTCTGGCGAATCGACTTGGGAACGAGAAGATAGTATGCGCCAGCGTTACCCCCACTTGTTCGAAGAGGCAGTTGTAAACTAAGCAACCTTGTAATTACATGATTCTTGCTTTAGTAGCTTATTCTTTGATTGCGAGGACGCAATCCTTTTAAGGAGGGAAGATTGTAAACACCCTAATTTTCAGAATAAATTTTACTATAATTTTCCCTGATTTTCGGTAGTTCTAGAAAAGAACCAAGGTAATTAAGGGTTAAGGATTTTTAGATACAGTTTATTGATATTAAAATATTATGGAAATAATATTTTATGGTGTAAAATGGAAAACCGGACATGTGATATTTTTTGGTGTATTTATTGGACACCGGAGATGCGTTTAAAGCCTTAAAAACCATTAGATGATAAAACCGGATTAAATCCAACCGGACCGGACCCCTGACCTTAACTGGTCGGATCGGGTCTGCCCAACCCGTGACCCGTTCGACCCAAACTCTTAATCCCCAAAACCGGGTCAGAAACACTGTTCCGACCCGGCGGCACCGTATAAAACCCCCCATTGGGATTCGTGTAGCCCTAATTACCCCTCGCCGCCGCCGCCTTTCTTCACCTCTGTCCGCCGAGACCCTCGCCTGAACCCTAGCTCGGTCGTCCTCCGCACACCCCTACCGTCGAGCCATCCCCCGACCTCCTCGCCGCCTGCTGCACCAGCCCCAACCCCCGACCTCCTCACCGCCTTAGCACAGCCGCTCCGCCTGACCATCACCGCTCCCCGCCTTCGTCCCCGGTCATCCTCGTCGCCCGCTGCACCAGCCTCATCCCCCAACTCCTCACCGCCTCCACAGCCTCCCCCGCCCCCGTCTTCCTTCCGACACGACGGCCAGCACCCTCGAGACCCTCCGCTCGAGCAGTCTTGGTCGACGAAGCCCTCGCCGGAGCCCTAGCCTAGACGACTCCGCCTCCGTCGTGTCCGCCGAGCAGCCCTGACCCGGACACAGTAGCCTCTGAACCAGGACATGACTCAGCCTGAACAGCACAGCGGACACGACCAGGACACAGCTTGCGTCAAATTTGACTCTCGGACACGTGGAATCCTGTCACGACTCGCACCCGATTTAGGGGCACGAGAGCGTGGGTACGTCCAGCCTACGCCGCAGCATCGGCGGTAGAACGCTGTCTAGGTCAAATATTACCTAATAAATCTCACACTAGTATCCAACTCCATAAGGAGACACGGATAACAAAAATAAATGAACAACATACTCAATCACAACTACAGCACGATAAGAAATCGAAGAAAAGAAATGAAGATACAATACAAGTCTAAACTCTAAATAATCTAACTTAACATAATCCAAGTCTCAGCTACTCACCCTGTGGTCTACCAGTGTCTGATACCAGTCCTCTAGGCATAGTGTGGAAAATATTTTTCAGTCACGAAGGAGCAAAGTACATCTCTAAATAGCAGTTCTATATTAATGATATAAACTATGTAGCAGTTCTAGATAGAAATATATGCGATGCATGTATAGATACGAGAATGTACAATAAAAGAAATACTGGAAATACTGTAAGTAAATGCAGAAAAAGAAACAATATGTCAACGAGCAAAAATCCTATGACTAAGTGTGTGAGTACTAGCTTTAACATGTGATCGGCTTGGGAACTTGATCAGGCTAGTTACATGTGATTAGCTATGATTCATGTAAGGTCAGGCTAACCGTTGGTTAGCTATGATGCATGTAGAGGTTAGGCTAATCACACGTAACAGCTATGAAGCATATAAATGGTCAGGCCGCACCCGACGTGAGATGTGGGGTGAGCTATGATGCATGTAGAGTTGGGTATAATCACATATCTATACTAAAATACTCCCCACCCCCGACTGGTATAGTAGATCCAATCATGGTACGCTATGGCACGGGATTCCCTAGGGAGGTAGCAAATCTCCCCGGGTCTTAGTGTTTGTACATGCACAAGATAACAAGGAAACAAGTCTTGTACAAGCTACACCATGAATAAGGAATAACATCTCATGACGAGATCCGTGTATACCAATCCGTGTAAACAACGTGTCAAGGGCATGGATATCTACACTAGATACAGTGAGCATAGGAGATATCATAAATTAGAAACTAATCAGAGAATGTACTCACCTTGGGTCCTTAGCTGTCAATACCAATGTCCTGTCCCAGAGTATCGTCTGGAGAATCCGACAGTCCTATAAACATATAATAATATCACTTGTATCAGATGCTACACTAACACACAATAGAAATACACTGGCCTCAGGGCTATGCCAGGCATGGCTCTAGTCAACTAGGGTCATCTAGTAGGGATACGTATATAAATACACATTTTACACTCAGAGTATATACCAATAAAAACGTATATAATATATATAAGTGTCTCTTAGTAATTGTACAAAATACTTATATGTGTACATACACTAAATAGGTGTATATAAATATATATTTATATACCAAAATACATATTTTTATATATACTAATCAAATATTATATATATATATATGTAACTAATCAGAGAATGTACATAATGCCACACTTCTCATGGTGATCCCAAATGAAGTAGCAGTTAGTTCCAATGAGTCCGGAGCAGTCCAAATAGCTAGAAACTATATAAAGAAATCCACGATCGGAGTTCGGCACAAAAATCGAGATAAGGATACCAGGTCCTCAATACATAGAGAAACCTACCGGGGTTAGCTAAGATTAAGATTAACAAGTTAGCTAATAAGAGAAAATGGTCGATTGTTCGTTATTAAGGTAACACCTTAATTTAATAAAAATCATTTCGAAATTATTTTGAACAATAATTACAAATAAAAGTTTATTTATAAAATATAGAATTTATGAAAAAGCCAATATATTTTTATATCTATAGTAAAAGTTGGTTACCAGCCCAAATAAACAAATTTTGAACTAATTTTTTTATTATTGAAACTATTTCTTAAATAATAATATAAACCCCAACAAATTATTATATTTTTGCATAATCAAAAACCCTTATAATTATTATGCAACTACTAATTACATAAAACTAACTAATTACATATTAATATAACCAAATTTGTACACATAATAAATAACTAAATTCAATAAAACTAATTATACACTAATTTAACTAAACTAATTATATGAAATTATTAAACTAAATATATTTAATAACTAAACTAATTACATTAATTTACTAAACCAATTACATACTAACTAACTGATTAAGAAATTAATTACTTGATTAAGAAATTAACTAACTAATTAATTATAATTAACTGATTAATAATAATTAACTGATTAATAACCCGTATTAATAAACCGTAACCTAACTCTCAGATTAGAAGAAAGGAAGAGAGAAAAAAGGGGCTCACGATGGGGGGTTTTCGGCGTCGACGTGGTGGGGGTTCCGTCGAGGTCGGGCCGGACAGGGCGTCGGCGGTCGAGCGTTCGTCTCGGGCGGCGGCGGTCGACAGATCTACTGTGGCGGCGGCGGTGCTCGTATCGAGGAGGCGGTGGTTGCTCGGCTCGAGGCGGCGGCGAAGCTCGGCTCGACGGATCTGCTGTGGCGGCGGCCACAGGCCCTCGACGACGTGGAGGAGAGCCGCGGCCCCCGGAGCTCGACGACGTGTAGGGGAGCCGCGGCCACCGGAGCTCGACGACGTTCAGATCTAGGGTTAGGGTTTTCTCTGTGGATGTGTCGGGGTGTGTTGGGTCGTGTCCGAAGCTGGACACGATGGGTGATGTACGGTGGTGGATGTGTCCGAGGCTGGACACAAGGATGGTGTACTGTGGTGTGGAGGTTGTGTCCAGATGGTGTCGGACATGAAAATTTTGTAATATTGTAATAACTGGACACAGGAAATGAATGGATACGATAGGACACCCGGGGTCGGACCCGATGCCAACACGGCTGACACGGTAATGCTGGACACACGGACACGAGCACACAAAACAATGGTGATGGCTTGTGGGAATTTGTGAGGGCTAGCTAATAATTTTGGGGATTAGGGTTTCTTGGGAATGGTGTGGGTGAGAGACTTTAAATAGGGAGAGAGGGTGTGGGATAAAGGGTGAGGATTGGCCCAATTAATGAATGGCCAAGATTAGATATGAATGAGTTTTTCATGTGGGAAATGAGGATGTGAATGGGAGATGGTAAACTTGTAAATTTTTAATAGAAAAAGATTATAATTTAATAAAATATTTTAAGAGGCTTCCAAGGCTAACTGATTTCCAATTAGCTACTAATTAAACTCATATTTCAAAACCCTAGAAAGTATGTAATTTATTTATTTACTATCCTAAATGGATTTCAAAATTTATTATGAAGAAAACAACTAGTCCTTTAAATAATTTTATGATTTCAAGCCAATAAATATTTGAAGCTAGAGTATTATATATATCATTATTTATCTATTTATTTTATAATAAATTGACATTTAGGAAAATAAATTTTATAAAAGATTTCAAATCACCTTCTAAAATCAAACATTGCTCAAAAATCTAATACTAAAACTCAAGGAGAAAATATCTTTTAAACTTGATATTTTAAAAATAAAATAATAAAAAATAAAAATCTAAATGTTTCGAAAATTTGGAAATCGGAGGTTACAAGTCTATCCACCTTAGAAAAATTTCGTCCTCGAAATTTAAAGTCCTCATAGTTGTGTTTATTCATTATTTTATTTTTCATCAATAGTTAATTTCATCAATCATAAAATCTGGTAGTAACCCACCTTGCCATTTCACAATCTCAAAATTCTGAAATTACTGTATCCCTACAATATCCTCGAAAATAAAAATTAATTTCCATTTCCTCACAATTCCCACGAATTTAAATTAAAAATTAAATACTCGGAATTTGATATCTGTTCTTCAAATTGAATTTCAATCAATGTATCGATTCTCGTCCCAAAGAGTCTGAATTCCAACAATAATCCATCAATGATCTGATTCTTCAGTTTTCTTTTTCTCAAAATACTTAATAATGCGACACTTATGGATCCTTCAAATGTAACGTCCGCAATATAAAATTTAAATTACTATATTGCAATCAAATATATATAATGATAATTTTCCAAATTTTCCTCAAATACTTAATAATAAATTATATCACAATCAACCTTCCTGAAATTAATAATCATCAATTCTGCCATGTTAAATTTTTAATCCTTTATTTAAATTAGCGTTTATCCTCAAATTTCAATCATACCAATGTAAAACCAATGATCCATCAATTCTGTTATATCAACTCATGAATGCTCATCCTTGAATTTTTAATCATCTTGTCCCATTTGTTAGTCATAACCTTGTCATAGATCTTTGCTATGGTCAAAACCCTAATGATCATGGTTTAAGGAAATTCTACCTACAGCCATGCAATCTAAGATAAATATATATAGGTCATGTGTCTTTTGTCATGGTACTGCAGTCTCTGTCAGGGTGCACTACTAGCTATATTTTAACAAGAAAATCATGAATACGAACTACAACACTAGGGAAATCAATCAATCAAGAGACGGGAAACATTAGGAAAAAGAAGAACCTACTAACATATTACTTGTAGTATCTCCTATCTCTAACAAACACTTAACTCTAGCACATTTACTAACTAATTCCTGTTCCTGTACACTGGTATCCATATCAACTAGTCTAAATCCACGAGATCCATGAATATATCCCTATTGCACATACCTGTCTATTAATACCAATATCTGATACCAAGAACCTCTAACACAATCATAGGTCAATGGTGCATGTAAAGTTTGATACCTCTATCTCTTTAGGTACCCCTGTTCTACTTTAGTACACCCACTGCTAGTTCTCGTTCCTACTATAATTGTCCATACTATTTGTTCTTATCACTCAAGTGCACACCAAGTGTAGCACACCATACTAAGTACTGCTCTTTCCAATACAACTTTAGATGGACACCCAAGTCAGTCTGCGGTGCCATCTCAATCATGCTCAAGTCATCAGATCCTTACACATGTATATCATCTACTCATATATTAATATTCATATTTCTCATCTACCATAAAATTTAATCCTCAAAATAATCGTCAAGGTTTAACTTCTCGATCAACTTAAAAATAATTTGCATATACCTCCTCAAAGTCAGATACTCAATATCGAAATAAAATTTTAATCACTTCTAAAATTTTTGTAGCCTTGACCATGTTTATTGAATCAATATTTGAAATCCTCAAAAAAATTTAATGACACAATCTCAATTCCTCAAAAATTCTCAAAGTTAAAATTCATTTCCACTCTTTTATTTATAAATCCACAAATATACCTATAAGTGACGGTCTCTAATACTCGAGGTGCACTCAATACCTCTATTGTCTACAACTGTGTACTAAATTTTTGTACTGCCCGAATCACTTGAACTATTACCTCCAATGATCAAATTGTCATCACCTGTATTTTCTCTCATGATTTTCAATTTATGTCAATCGGTACATCATCTAATTATCATCACACAGAGTGCTTACTGTTATTAGCGTTATTCTCGACTAATCCTCGATATAGGACCATTAGCACTCTTGGTATTATATCACTAGCTTCATTAATGGATTTCCTCATCAAGCTCATTAGAACTCATGATCACCTGTATCCTCTATTACACTCATGTTTCTTTACTCTCATGGGTATATGTATGGTTCCTCATCTCGATTGTTGTATATGTATTTCCTTTTGGCCTTTTTATAGCCTGTTAAACTAATCTGTGATACGCTTCACCATTTTTTTTTCCAATTCTGATATTTCTCTTCTCATGACATCTCATTATTACTCCTCATGCATATATATTTCTTTACCTTTAACACACCCGATCTAAATCATCAAATTGAACGTCATGCTTTATTAATTCTTAACACAATTTCTTGATACCTAATTGTTTACATAGATCACTCAATTACATAACCATGATTATCCAGGACGGTTTACCGGCTCTGATACTAACTCTTGGAACCATCATTGATACTCTTACTCCTTCTTCTACCTATAGTACCAATATTAACTATAATAACACCTATCATAGAACTATTGCTACAAGGTACTATGCTATGGGTATCTCTAGATTAATGCCTACTGCTCACATGTCTAACTAAGAAACACTTACAAACTCACAAGTCACACTCAGTCAAACTAATACAAGACACAACCAAAATTGCAAGTCACTAATTATCATACTAACAAGGAATCCTCAAAGAATAGGAGCTCAAAAAGTCTGGATAAGGACTGAAGGTATCTCTACTGCTAGTAAAGAAAAGAAGTGATGGAACAAAGTCCCGGAACAACAGAAATAGATAAGTCTTGAGATGATACTTTAAGAACCAATTTAAGATACAACCTGATAATCATACACGTCTATCCGAAATCATGACACTCAGAATCCTTGCCACGCCAGTAAGCATAGATGCGATAAACGACAGGTTCCGTAACTAAGGTATGCAACTCTATAATCACGTCATCTAGAATCTTCGCCACGCCAACCGGTATGGCTGCGAGAGACTCTAAATTTTATAACTAAAGTATGTACATCCAAGTCAGGTTCCTACGTTCTCATCACGACAGCTAATATGGCTACGATAAACTCTAGGCCCCATAACCAAAGTAGACGTTTTACCTTTCTCACTGTCCTCATCAATATATGTTATCAGATGATACTGTAAAGTTTAGTCCGTAAGATTCATCTCGATAAGAAATTAACTCAACAACGATACCAAAAATTAAATTTAACAACTGGTCAACAAGAATAAACTCAACAATAATACCAAGATTTTAATTTAATAACTGATCACCAAGAATCAAGTTCAATAACAACAAGCAAGAGCGGACGAAAACAAGGAAAAAGATTTAAATTGGAAATTATAATAAGATTCTCAAGGGGTAGTCCCAGGAATCCCTGAAGAATTTTGTGATTGAGTATCCTCTCTCATCCTAGTATCCTATGTCCTATATTCTATAGCAGGCACGCAGTAGTACAACTAAGACGTCGCACTACCACGACATCGCATATCTTGCGAAGTCTGACCTGCATGGGCCACCACTAAAAACGTGTCACGACCCGCACCCGATTTAGGGGCACGAGAGCGTGGGTACGTCCAGCCTACGCCGCAGCATCGGTGGTAGAACGCTGTCTAGGTCAAATATTACCTAATCAATCTCACACTAGTATCCAACTCCATAAGGAGACACGGATAACAAAAATAAATGAACAACATACTCAATCACAACTACAGCACGATAAGAAATCAAAAAAAAGAAATGAAGATACAACACAAGTCTAAACTGTAAATAATCTAACTTAACATAATCCAAGTCTCAGCTACTCACCCTGTGGTCCACCAGTGTCTGATACCAGTCCTCTAGGCATAGTCTGGAAAATATTTTCCAGTCAGGAAGAAGCAAAGTACATCTCTAAATAGCAGTTCTATATTAATGATATAAACTATGTAGCAGTTCTAGATGGAAATATATGCGATGCATGTATAGATACGAGAATGTACAATAAAAAAAATATTGGAAATACTGTAAGTAAATGCAGGAAAAGAAATAATATGTCAACGAGCAAAAATCCTATGACTAAGTGTGTGAGTACTAGCTTTAACATGTGATCGGCTTGGGAACTTGATCAGGCTGGTTACATGTGATTAGCTATGATTCATGTAAGGTCAGACTAACCGTTGGTTAGCTATGATGCATGTAGAGGTCAGGCTAATCACACGTAACAGCTATGAAGCATATAAATGGTCAGGCCACACCCGACGTGAGATGTGGGGTGAGCTATGATGCATGTAGAGTTGGGTATGATCACATATCTATACTAAAATACTCCCCACCCCCGACTAGTATAGTAGATCCAATCATGGTACGCTATGGCACGGGATTCCCTAGGGAGCTAGCAAATCTCCCCGGGTCTCAGTGTCTGTACATGCACAAGATAACAAGGAAACAAGTCTTGTACAAGCTACACCATGAATAAGGAATAACATCTCATGACGAGATCCGTGTATACCAATCCGTGTAACCAACGTGTCAAGAGCATGGATATCTACACTAGATACAGTGAACATAAGAGATATCATAAATTAGAAACTAATCAGAGAATGTACTCACCTTGGGTCCTTAGCTGTCAATACCAATGTCCTGTCCCAGAGTATCGTTTGGAGAATCCAACAGTCCTATAAATATATAATAATATCACTTGTATCAGATGCTACACTAACACACAATAGAAATACACTGGCCTCAGGGCTATGCCAGGCATGGCTCTAGTCAACTAGGGTCATCTAGTAGGGATACGTATATAAATACACATTTTACACTCAGAGTATATACCAATAAAAACGTATATAATATATATATAAGTGTCTCTTAGTAATTGTACAAAATACGTATATGTGTACATACACTAAATAGGTGTATATAAATATATATTTATATACCAAAATACATATTTGTATATATACTAATCAAATATTTTATATATATATATATATGTAACTAATCAGAGAATGTACATAATGCCACACTTCTCAAGGTGATCCCAAATGAAGTAGTAGTTAGTTCCAATGAGTCCGGAGCAGTCCAAATAGCTAGAAACTATATAAAAAAGTCCACGATCGGAGTTCGGCACGAAAATCGAGATAAGGATACCAGGTCCTCAATACATAGAGAAACCTACCGGGGTTAGCTAAGATTAAGATTAACAAGTTAGCTAATAAGAGAAAATGGTCGATTGTTCGTTATTAAGGTAACCCCTTAATTTAATGAAAATCATTTTGAAATTATTTTGAACAATAATTACAAATAAAAGTTTATTTATAAAATTTAGAATTTATGAAAAAGCCAATATATTTTTATATCTATAGTAAAAGTTGGTTACCAGCCCAAATAAACAAATTTTGAACTAATTTTTTTATTATTGAAACTATTTCTTAAATAATAATATAAACCCCAACAAATTATTATATTTTTGCATAATCAAAAACCCTTATAATTATTATGCAACTACTAATTACATAAAAACTAACTAATTACATATTAATATAACCAAATTTTTACACATAATAAATAACTAAATTCAATAAAACTAATTATATACTAATTTAACTAAACTAATTATATGAAATTATTAAACTAAAATTTTTAATTACTAAACTAATTACATTAATTTACTAAACCAATTACATACTAACTAACTGATTAAGAAATTAATTAACTGATTAAGAAATTAACTAACTGATTAATTATAATTAACTGATTAATAATAATTAACTGATTAATAACCCGTATTAATAAACCGTAACCTAACTCTCAGATTAGAAGAAAGAAAGAGAGAAAAGAGGGGCTCACGATGGGGGTTTTCCGGCGTCGACGCGGTAGGGGTTCCGTCGAGGTCGGGCTGGGCAGGGCGTCGGCGGTCGAGCGTTCGTCTCGGGCGGCGGCGGTCGACAGATCTACTGTGGCGGCGGCGGTGCTCGTATCGAGGAGGCGGCGGTTGCTCGGCTCGAGGCGACGGCGAAGCTCGGCTCGACGGATCTGGTGTGGCGGCGGCCACAGGCGCTCGACGACGTGGAGGAGAGCCGCGGCCACCGGAGCTCGACGACGTGGAGGGGAGCCGCGGCCACCGGAGCTCGACGACGTTCAGATCTAGGGTTAGGGTTTGCTCTGTGGATGTGTCGGGGTGTGTTGGGTCGTGTCCGAAGCTGGACACGATAGGTGATGTACGGTGGTGGATGTGACCGAGGCTGGACACAAGGATGGTGTACTGTGGTATGGGGGTTGTATCCAGATGGTGTCGGACACGAAAATTTTGTAATATTGTAATAACTGGACACAGGAAATGAATGGATACGATAGGACACCCGGGGTCAGACCCGAGGCCAACACGGCTGACACGGTAATGCTGGACACACGGACACGAGCACACAAAACAATGGTGATGGCTTGTGGAAATTTGTGAGGGCTAGCTAATAATTTTGGGGATTAGGGTTTCTTGGGAATAGTGTGGGTGAGAGACTTTAAATAGGGAGAGAGGGTGTGGGATAAAGGGTGAGGATTGGCCCAATTAATGAATGGCCAAGATTAGATATGAATGAGTTTTTCATGTGGGAAATGAGGGTGTGAATGGGAGATGGTAAACTTATAAATTTTTAATAGAAAAAGATTATAATTTAATAAAATATTTTAAGAGGCTTCCAAGGCTAACTGATTCCCAATCAGCTACTAATTAAACTCATATTTCAAAACCCTAGAAAGTATGTAATTTATTTATTTACTATCCCAAATGGATTTCAAAATTTATTATGAAGAAAACAACTAGTCCTTTAAATAATTTTATCATTTCAAGCAAATAAATATTTGAAGCTAGAGTATTATATATATCATTATTTATCTATTTATTTTATAATAAATCGACATTTAGGAAAATGAATTTTATAAAAGATTTCAAATCACCTTCTAAAATCAAACATTGCTCAAAAATCTAATAATAAAACTCAAGGAGAAAATATCTTTTAAACTTGATATTTTAAAAATAAAATAATAAAAAATAAAAATCTAAATGTTTCGGAAATTTGGAAATCGGAGGTTACAAATCCAGCGTTCACGGAGCCCCGTTCAGGTATCGTTTTCTCTCGCCTCGTAACTCCGTTTGAGATTCCGTCAGTTGCTACGCGTAGACTATATAACCCTCTCGGTGCCCGTGCAACTCGCTCGGTGCATCGCGTCCTGTGGTGATCGTATACCGTGATCCAAAAACAGAAAAAACAACGCCCTGTTTCACCCCGAAACTGAGTGCGCCCCGCCAAACGGGAAGACTTGGTCGCACGCGGTCTTTACCGATACGTGCGCGTCGTTGATACGGACGTGCAGGATTTCGCAAAAGTCGATTCGGAGGTGCGTGCAACCCGAAATCAACGCGTATCCGCGGACAACACCCCGTATCCGATTTTGCTGGAACATGCTATAACTTTATGTACACACGTCGGATTGAGACGTAACTTGTGCCATCAGACTCGTAGCGATACGCTGGTCCTGTGACACAAGTTTGGTTCGATTCTGAGAACGTTGACAAAATCGTGTATCGTGGGCCCCACAGGCTCCACTTGACGGATGATTTTGTGATCGGCTTATCGAAATCTAATTCTGGAAGTTCCGTTGGGTTCGTATCATCGTTCCTGACTTATAGACACTGAGTTTAAGAAATTTGGAGACCTTTGACCCAGACACGCTTTTCGGTGCAAAGTGGTCCACATGTGGAACCCGCTTTGGCCCAAAAATGTCCTTTTTGCCCCTGTGTCCAAATTGGACGTAAGGACAGGCATTTCTAGCTATTTGACATCTTCTGAGACGGTTGGTGATGTTTATTACAGCTTTTGGAGTAGTACCCACAGGATCCGCTGATACAGGGACGATTGTTGGTATTCGGACCTCAGCAAGTGTACCTTGCCAAACTCTGCAGTATTGTTATATATTTTCCTTGCTTTATTATATTGATGTGCATACTTAACCTAGGACCGTGTGACGTACTTAGCGTCCAATTATTAGTCGGGTGCCAACACTGTACGCAGTGTTGGGTATTGTCATTTAGAGATGGACATTCGTGACACTTATATTCTCGTACTGGTCTTACCAAGAACACCATGACCCAGGACACTTGACACTATTTATGAGACAGGATCCTCCCGAGATATTCGTGGTGATTCTGTATAGGATACAGGACTTGCTAGAGATACTATATACTTAGATACATTATGACTTGTTGCATTAGCTATGATCCCGCTTGACATGGACATGAGACGTTATGGTCATGATATGCGTGGTTACATTGGGTGGGGAGAGACACACAGGCTACAGGCTGTTTATTATATATATATCAACTACTATTGTGAGGTCGTAGACTCTCGTAGAAGAGCTAGACACATTACCGGTTATTACCGCTATCGGCTCCCCGACACAGAGCTGGTAGTGGCTCAGCCTGAGTACTCGTGATGCTCTCACTTACATTTTTACTTAAATGGGTACTTATTTGCCCTATTTATTCTATTTATTTTCTGCACTGCATTTATTTTGGCTTGAGCTTTCTTGTACCTTGCTATGTCCCCTGAGGACCTGGATCCGGATTATGTCCCCAGGATTTGAGGACGAGGTCTATCCCGAGGTATACGGGACCGGAGCAGGAGCTGATCCAGGAGCTGTACCGCCATCCGAGGACGAGGTGTTAGCCGAAGACTTATCCTAAGCATCCATGTTTCATGCTCAGTATTTATTATTTATTTCAGTCATTTACTTTCTGGTCTGTTGAACCATTGTATCAGATATTTATCGGGTTGTTCCCCGAAGCACTTTGTTGAGATTAGCTGATGGTTTACATTCCTTATTTATTATGCGGATCATATTTTATATCTTGTTTGGATGAGATTAGTGGTGCCATGATTGTCGTAGACTTGTTATATTACAGCGTAAGTATGCCCTGTTGGATCCATTAAATTGGGTTTGTCCATCGGTGCGTACTGCTGGCCATTATCACGCGTCCGGTCCTACGGTATTTTGGGACTGGGGCGTGACACTGCTAGAAGAGTAAGGATTGGTGCAGAGATTAATTCTTCTTTAAATCTTCAATGGCAATCTGGCATTCTGCTGACCACACAAATTTAACTTTCTTGTTCGTCAACCGAGTCAAAGGTGTCGAGATCTTAGCAAAGGCTGACACAAATCTTCTGTAGTATCCTACCAACCCCAAAAAACTACGCACCTCCGCCACTATCTTCGAAATTGACTAGTTCTCTACTGCATCTACTTCTTGGGATAAACTGACACTCCTTCTCCAGAAATAATGTGCCCAAGAAAGAATATGTGATCCATCCAAAACTCACACTTACTAAACTTCGCATATAACTGGTGCTCCCACAAAGTTTTTAGTACTATCTTGAGATGCTCTTCATGTTCCTCATAATTACGAGAATACACGAGAATGTCATCGATAAATACTACCACAAATTGGTCTAAGTATTGCAGAAAAATACGGTTCATCAAATCTATGAATACCGTTGGAGCATTAGTCAGTCCGAATGGCATAACTAAGAATTCGTAATGCCCATATCATGACCTAAATATTGTCTTCGGTATATCCTGCACCGTAACTCACACCTGATGATATCCTGATCGCAGATCTATCTCAGAGAAGACTCTTGCTCCGCTTAATTCTTAAACAAGTCATCAATCCTGGGTAATGGATACTTGTTCTTCAATTTTACCACATTCAATCACCTTTAATCTATGCACAACTGTGTCGATCCATCTTTATTCTTCACCGATACCTTTGGTGCTCCCCACGGTGATCCACTGGACTGAATAAACTTCTTTTCCTTTAATTCTTCCATGTGTCGATATAACTTATCAAGCTTTGATGGTGACATTGGGTATACCTTCTGGGATATTGGTTCTTCTCCTAGCTTCAACTCTATATAGAACTCTAACTCTATACAAAACTCTACTTCTCTAACTGGGGGTAATCCGGGAAGCTCGTCGGGAAAGACGTCTATAAATTCTTCAACTATTTTAGGTATCGGGTCCTCTTCTGTTGCTATTGTTGTAATTCCTTCCTTATGATGGTCTTTTACTATTTTGCTAAGAACAAACTCTTCTAGACCAGGGACTCTAAACAAAACTCTACCCTCATGAACCCTCATGACAATCTATCGTCGCATGACTGTCTCACAACAAGTCCATGCCTAAGATAATATCAAAGTTATCCATTGGAAACTCGATCAACTTTGCAGGTAATAAATGCCCATATACTACAAACTGGACACGCTAGGCACACCCTGCTAACTCCTACGATCCCATTGCCAGTTAGTATATTCAGCCTCTCTGGCAATGCCTCAAACTTTAATCCAATACTTGCCGCATATTGTGCAAATATAAATGAATGCGAAGTTCCAGAATCAAATAATGCTATGGCAGGAAAGGTTGTAACAAAAATATTACCTGCCACTATGTCGCCTGATGCCATAGCTTCCTCAAGGGATAAGATGAACACCTCCCTTGGCCTTGTCCAGCACCTTGCTGCTGCCTTCCATTGTATCATTGTTGCTGTCTCTGTTGTTTCTACTACTATTTTTGATGGTACAATTGAGCCTGCGTCGGCTACGGACGTTGAGCTATATGTCGTACCGCTACTGCTGGTCCTTCTTGCTATATTGCCCTTGGAGCCAACAATATAAAAAAGTGTTGTACTGGCCCTCTTGGCCTCTTTATCATTGGACAAGTGGCAACTCTATGATCGGGGCTTCCAAATCTCAAGCATAGTCCATTTGCTGCCCGACAAACATCCCGGGTATGACCTTCCTTGCTATAATACGTACAACCCGTCGGCGCTCCATGTCGTTGTTGTTGTTGTTGTTAATGCTACCTTTATTGTTGTTATCGAGTTGATGCTATCATCGTCGAGGTCACTAGGGTCCTCTATGTCATGTCATGGATGTGAATGCCAGGGGATGGTGCTGACATTCGCGGTACTGATCCTCCCTAGTTGCTTTATCCATGAGGCCTTTTCTGGTCTACCCTTCTTAATGCCATCCGCTGAGTGGTAGGTATAGAAGCATAAAAAGTACGCCTTAGATAGATTGCACAGTTTTCTAAAAATAAATTCAATAGTAGAAGAATGGCGTACTTTCTACTTTCCTTACTTTGGTGCACTTTCTATTAATTCTAGAGGATGACGCACTATTCAGAGAGTAAAAAAGTGGTAGAATTTCTTAATTTTACGAAGGATGGCACACAAACGATCAATTCTCTCTCAATATTTAATGCAGTAGACTGAAAGCTGACAAAGACAGAAACAGAAAAGTCAGAGGTCGTCATTAAAGCGGAGATATGACACGCAGACCCATGTTGTCGTTTAGCGACCCAGCCTCAGTGCCAGTTTTCCTTTAAAAGTGTGCCACAGTGCCATTTATTTCAAAAGTGCACCATAGTGCCATTTATTTCAAATGTACGCAATAGTGTCATTTCCTTCAAAAGTGCGCCTAAGTACCATTTCCTTCAAAAGTGCGCTGTAGTGACATTCTCCTCAAAATTATGCCGTAGTGCCATTTTCCTCAGAAGTGCGCCGTAGTGCCATTTTTACTAAAAATGTACCTATCTCTAGACGACTTCAAAAGTGCGCATACTATCCTAACCGACAGTGAGCAGTTACGAATGAGTGTCTTACATGTCGTACTTCTCGTAAAAGATGTACAAATAACTGTCCCCCATAACCTATGCTTTTCTCGTATAGGAGCTACGTGTCAAGCAGGCAGCAAGTTGTGTACCCACTCATATAGAACGTGGGGTGTTAATCCACCAAAACTTCGCGCATAATTGTAAAATAGTGTTAAATTTTTATAGTGCACATACACTCTGCTAACCACTCCTACACCCTATAAATAAGAACACACAGACATATAGAAGATGGGGGCTAGAATTCTCAAGTCTTTAAAATTTAAGAATAAAGTGAGAGAAATAGAAGCTTCTCGTGCCATTGTGCCATATCTTTCTTATTGATCAACGCTCATAGTTGTTCGCAGCAATCATCAAGTCTTTGAAATTCAAGAGCCGAGCGAGAGAAACATAAGCTTCTCATGCCATTGTGCCACAGCTTTCTTGTTGTTCAACTCTCTAAGTTGTTCGTAGCATTCCCTAAATTTCTTCATCGTCAAGTGGTCCAAGGAGTCAAGTGATCTTTGACAGATCAGATCTCTTCAACTATACTTTCTCAGAATCAATTGTACTTAGATTTCTATCTAGGATCTTCTTTTATACTTTTTAATAGTTTGTAACAAAAAAGTTTTGTATTGAAATTTTTTTCCTCGCAAATAAATATGGCAACTCTGTTAGGGATTTCCTTCTCCTCTGACGAGAAGGCGATAGCTCAACTTGATATTTCTTGTGTCGGCTCAACGCAAAAGACCTTGGTCGCAAAGTTCGACCAATAGGCATATAAAAAAATGCTCTATTCTGGGGTAGTGTTCACCCTTCATCCGCACTCAAGTCGAGAAAAACTCGCAAATTCTGGTTGCCCAAACTTTGTCATGCATATCCCGAAGTTAATGCCAATAAGGGAAAGAGCATTCTGATTGACAAGAGTTCCCTTGTCAATATGTTCAGATCAAAGACTTGGTGGACAATTTCCTTGCGTTAAACAAGGGATACAATTCGTGCAACTCGTGCAATCTCAAGAGAGGGTGCTCCATACCCAAGCTTCTGAATCCCTTGTGTTAAAAAAGAGATATTATTCGCCCAACTCACACAATTTTGAACAAAGGGTGATGTACACCCAAGCTCCTCGACCCGCGCATTTTCGTCGTAATATGCGAGACAAGCAAGGCATTGACACCGCTGTCCAAACTAACCTGCGCACAATCAATTATTGGTCTGGGAGAATCATTCGCCTAATATCTTGATTATGCTCACAATGCAGGGAAAATTATGCGCCACTCATATCCTAGGTCAAGACCTCCGTATGAAATTAAATACGTGTAGGCAAACTGCGCCAACTTCGTCTGCACTACAAAATATGCGCCAAACATGGGCAATCTCTACACAATATGCTGATTGTGCGCGTATGCATAAGAGGACGTTAGAGACAACTTTCTCTCCTCCCTAAAGAGCAAAAACTCGAGATATGAAGAATCACTTGCTAATCAATCTATCACATCACTTTATACACAAGTGACCAAAAATGTGCACAGAAGATTCAATATATCTCATGTTAAGAGGCAAAGTTTGCCCTCTACCTTATTTTCCCTTCCCTTATTTGATTTATGTGATCTTATTGTACAAAAACGTAAGGAAAGGGGCACCTCGGATATTACAATGATATTTCTTAATGAACATTGTTACAATTATCATAAAGTTCTAATCGAATGTTACTGTGTATCAGCAAAATAGTTTGTGTTTGACTGATTGACTTGCACTATGTCTCCTAAGCCTCAACATACAAAGCAAGTTGACAACCAGCCGCTTTTTTACTTCATCATATATGGCTTCGTATCTTCCCAGTGGTAGGAGACAATCAAGAATAAATTCTTCAAGAACTCCCAGCCAGAGGAGACTTGACCAACTCGTCAACTTCTTTGAAGGAGTATACCAAAATACTCGTTCTCGAAGATGAGAGTTCATTCGTCACAATAATCCTTATTCCTCAGAATATGAGGCTAGGGGTAGCAATCCCCTAGACTCTGAAGCTGACAATGTAGACCCCAACTACACGGTTCTTTCTACCAATCCCTCTATTGTACACAAGGATGTTAGCGTTTATGTCGTCCGTGATAAAAAAGATTCTTCTCTATATAAATCTACTGAATAACGCCTCAACTCACTAGAGGTCTCTCTCAAGGAGATGCACACTATGATGCAAAATAGCATCAAATGATGGCAACCCAACATTCTACTACATCAGCATCCGTCCAAGTGGCTTTATTCATACATGCGCAGCCTACTCCTAGAATAATGCCTCTATAGGATAACACAAATCCAGAAGCGGTCATAAACCAAAAGTCAGTAGAACAAACAATTAATTCTCTTAATATTGGGGGTGGATCTCCACAGGTGATGATTCTTGTTCAACCAGGATCCTATCAGTCAGTCGCACCACTTTGACCAGAAGATCCTCTTGAAGCTATCTGAGAGTGGCATGCACAGTTCGATATTTTAAAAAACACAAACCAACTATGCATGCTGGGGGTAAAACAGCCTTATCCTCCGCATTGGGATAATATTCCATTCCCTCTTAAATACAAACCCCAATCGATAGTCTTGTTTGAAGACAAGACATCACCGAGACAATATAGAAATTACTTTAATATGATGATAGCTCATATATAGAAAGAGGATACTCTTCTCTACATGAAGTATCTTTTCCTCTCAGGATTCTATGATGGAGGCATGTATATGACAATGTCTTCACTCATCGATATCAAACAGAAGGAGAAGAAATCCACTCGTGAATTCGTTGAGTATTTCAAGACTGGCTGTCACGCCCCAGTCCCAAAATCTATGAGACCAGACACGTGGCAATGGCCAGCTGGTACGACTCCGTAGGGCTTTCCAATTTAATGGACCCGACGAAGTGCACTTACGCTGTCCATGGTCAAGTGATCCAAGTAAAAATCTATTTTTAATATACAACAACTAATTCTAAATCTCAATCCAGGGTAAGTAATCTCAAGAAAGAACGATACGCATCATCAGTCTGCAGCCCAATAACACATCCGTTCGAATAGACCAGAAGAACAATATAGGTCTATAAACACTAGGCTATATAAGCAGAATAAAATGGAAGGAATACAAGACCTGAAATAGCTGGAAATGTAAATATACCTGCAATGATGTCCACACTCTATCAGATCAAGTATCCTGCAACCGCACAAACAACCTGGAAGGGAACCAGGTCCTCAGAGGGACGTAACAAGATACAAAAAATACATGCCATAAAGTAAGTACTGAGTAAATAAAGGGGGGTATGCTAACCATCTAAGTGAATGCAATTTAAAGACCTGGTAGTACGCATGGGAATGTGTAGGCTCAGACATATGCTGACGTAATTCACCAATCGTCGGGACTGGCTAGTATATGCCACATATGCCCCCGTTTAAGGGCATTGATGCTATCCCCATCTCCGAAGAGCATGGTAACTCGCTATAATCCCCATCTCCGAAGAGCATGGTAACTCGCTATAATCCCCATCTCCGAAGAGCATGGTAACTCGCTGTATATACTGTAATCCCCATCTCCGAAGAGCATGGTAACTCGAGTATATATCAGGGGGGGGTGTCCCATACGCCTACTAGATGTCTTTCCCGCCCAATGTAGATGTACAAATCGTGAAAACGACGTGGACATCTCATACTATGATGCAAGTCTCTATGAAATAAACAACTGAGCTACATACCGCTACACGTGTTGCTTATACTGATGGCCAGTCGTGCATGAGGCACGCGTCCCTACATGAACTCACTCTGTGATGTTTAATGATACGTGTCAAGGCCTGGGAAGTTATATCAATAACTTCACAACTTTAGGTGGGTCTACTAGACACTAAGTCATATACTACTCCTAACGTCAACGCCTTCGTTGACTGCACCCGAGTCTGCTCGGACGCGCACATTTATATAATGAAAAAATATGTAACCAAATATAATTGAATTTAAACAGTACAACAAGGCAAGGTATACTTGTCTGTCCCGGGTAGCTGCGAAATCCAAAGTCCTGCTCCTGATGCCTCGGCAGTAGTGTCCAGCAATCCTATATAGGATGTAGTAATGACCAAATTAGTCGCTACAATAGCACGACTAATACGTACTGTTCGTATCTACAGCTGTCAAGGGTCGGGACTGTATTTACATAAAGTTAACACTAGTATCTACATATACACTAAGTCATATTTAATTATATTAAATAAAATATTATATTTGTTTAATAGTACGAAAATAATACTTATGCATTAATTAGTATATACTAATAATACACCTATTAAATATGTATACATAATTGGTAATAACATAAATTCATATATTTATACATATACATATATTTAGATAATAATTTGTACTTAAGTAAAAATACACACATAATTATATATATTTAAATATACATTTTCATATACCTATCAATATCTTATATACTATATATAATATATCAATTTGCAGAATATGTATATGTACACCATATATATTAAATATACAATATACAAAATACACTATGGATATTTATACATACATATAATAATTTGTGAAATAATTTAGCACATAAAACGTATTTGAAATATATATACATTTTTATATATTTATTTTTATATACTTATTAGGTATGAACATAAGGATTAAATTCAAGTATATTTATATACTATGTATATACATACCATTATCTTATAAAATACGTACTTATATATTTATATTATATATAAAAATAAACTCAGGAAATTAATACAGTATATACACATATTAAATACGTAAATACTACTGTATGTAAAAATATATATATATAAGTACATACTTTATATACGTATACATATATACTTATTAGGTATTTAAATAATATAGGTATACAAAATACGTATATATATATTCCTATTATATGATACTAATTACAATAAGCATACATATAATAACACAATATTTATACAGGGGTATTTATATATAAAAATACTAACAAATACAGAATATTATACGTATACTGAAATACGTATAAAATACATAAATACATAAACTATATATATATACACTTGCAACCTAAAATACATACTCAAATATCCGTATTTATATATAAAATGATGTACCTCAGCGAAGCTTGGGTCGAGGGGAGTCAGGTGGTGGGTCGTCGCCGGCGGGGGTGGCCGGACGGCGCTCCGGCGTCGCGCGGGGAAGGGTCGGCAGCAGCAACGGTTTGGTACAGCTCCTCGCTGCGGGGGCGATTTCTCCGCGGGGTGGCGACGGCGTCGGCTGAAACTTCACGGGGTGGTGGAGGACTGGTTGGGGAAGGGCTCGGCCAAGTTTGGTGGCCGGAGGTGCGGTGGTGGCGGAGCACGAAGCAGAGGGGAGGTCGGCTGTGCTGTGCGGGATGGGAGGCTCGGGTTGGTGTGGGGTTGTTGGGGGGTGGCTGCCGGCGGCGTAGTGGCCGGGTGGCGGTGGCCGAGGGTAGGGGAGGGTCCGGCGAAGGGGTCGAGAGTAGGGTGGTGGCGTCTGGAGATGGCTGGTGGCCGGTGTCGAGCTCGGGGTGGGTCGGCTGGGGTCGGGCTGATGGGAGCTCGGTTGGGGATATTTGGGTTTTAGTTTAGTTTTAGGTTTTGGTTTTTCCAATTAAAGTGTAAATATGCATGTATATGTAGGAGAGAGAGTGAGGGGGGGCTGCCTAGGGATTAGGGCCAGCTGGACCAACATTTTTGGGGAGTGGGATTGTCCATCAAGATGAGTGGAGGGCTAGGAATAGGCTATTTCAAATGTAGGGCCAAGATGTGCCCTACATAAAGTAATGTAGGTACATAGGAAAAAGGGGGGGAAATCAAATGCATATGATTGGTCATGACCATCTCTTTTCTCCAAGATGGTTTGGGCCGATGAGAGGGGGACACCTCATTGCAATTTTTGCAATTAGGCCCCTGAACAATTTGGTATTTGCACAATAACTAGATTTGGGGATTTAATGTAACCAAACACCATGTTTGGTGTTCCTCATTGGACTAGGGTGGTGTATGGTATTTTGTATGAGGCTTGTGGGTGTGGATGTGGGTTTGGGTTAGAGTTGGGTCTAATGTAATTGAGGTTAGGTAGCCACATTAATTAATTTATAACTAATGTAACGGGTGTCTCTAATTTAATTTAAATAAAATCCGGGAGTCTAAATTAGGTTGGACAAGGGTCATTGGTGTAGTAGGCTCAGTGTACAATATTATCGTGATCTGGGTTGGTCAAAACTGGTTGAGGTTGGGTCTCAATGTCAATTAGAACGGGCAGCGAACGTAATTACGCAATTTAATTAATTTGCGCACGGACGTTTGTAACGACTTTTGTGCGACTAGAATCGGGCACGAAAATTGGTATCCGAGGTTTGTTCTAGGTTCAATATAATGGGTTTATAGGTCTAGGTCAAATATATAGCATTAGCTTTAGGGTAACAGCTATGGTATCATCCCAAATAATCAAATCATTGTACAAGTATCATAACACCATATAATAAATCATAATTAATTCCAGTTAACCCTAATTAGGTTATTTGAATTTAATTAGCCCTAATTTCTGGTCGAGGGGGTTTACAACATACCCTCCTTAGAGCATTTCGTCCTCGAAATTAAAACAGACATATATCAAAACTATTGAATGAAATAAATACTATCACATACCTAGGCCTTCGAAGAGATGGGGAAAACGTTGCTGAATATCGTCCTCTCGTTCCCAGGTTGATTCACCTGGTGCGTGATGCCTCCATGCGACACAAACTAGAGGGATAGTCTGGCCTCGCAGTACCTTCTCGCTTCGGTCTAGGATCTCTACCGGCTCCTCCTGGTATGATAAGCTTGGACCAACGGTGATCTTCGAGTGGTCAAGCACATGACTTGGATCCGGTATGTACCTCCTCAGGTGAGATACATGGAAGACGTCGTGAACTCCTTCCAGTGTCTGCGGCAAGGCCAATCTGTAAGCAACTTCTCCGACGCGCTCTAGCACATCGAAGGGTCCGATGTACCTCAGACTCAGCTTCCCTCTGCCTCCAAATATGATGGTTCCTCTGGTAGGTAAAATCTTCAGGAACACATGTTCTCCCACCTGGAACTCTAGGGATCGTTGATGCATATTAGCCCAATGCTTCTGCCTGTCCTGTGCTGCTCGTAGATGCCCCTGGATCTTCTTCACCTTCTCCACTGTATGGACGATCAACTATGGTCCTAGAATCTGCCTCTCGCCTACATTGCTCCAACATACTGGAGATCAACACTTCCTACCATACAATGCCTTATAGGGAGCCATCTGAATGCTCGCCTGATAGCTATTATTGTAGGAAAATTCGACCAAGTGCAAGTGGTCCTCCCATGAACCGCTGAAGTCAAGCATGCATGCCCTCAACATGTCCTCCAGCGTCTGAATGGTGCGCTCGGATTTTCCATCTGTCTACGGGTGGTACGAAGTACTGAACTTAAGGCGGGTACCAAGACTCTCTTGCATACTCCTCCAAAAGTACGATATAAACCTCGTATCCCGGTCAGACACGATACTGACTGGCACTCCATGCAATCGTACTATCTCCCTCATGTGCAGGTCTGCCAAGACTTTCGTAGAATGCCCAACCCTGAAGGGTAAAAAGTGGGCAGACTTGGTGAGTCTATCTACGATTACCCATACGGCATTGCGACCACTAGGACTCCTCGGGAAACCCGTGACGAAGTCTATGGTGATGTGTTCCCACTTCCACTCGGGAATTGGGAAACAACTGCATTGGTCCTGCAATTCTCTGTTATCCAGCCTTGTCTTGCTGACATACCAAGCATCTTGCCACGAATCTCTCAATCTCTCTCTTCATCCCTTGCTACCAGTAATGTTGCCTTAAGTCTCGGTACATCTTCGTACCCCCGGGATGAGTAGATTAAATCGAGCAATGAGCCTCGGCCATCAACTCTTGGTGTAGGTCGCCTCTCGGATCGTATAGGCGATCTCCACACCTCAATATTTCGTCTTCGTGAATCCTGAGTCCCGTCTGCATGCCGGCCTCTGTCCTCTCTCGTAGATGTCAAAATCTCGCATTTGTTGGCAGCGCTGCCCTGATCCTCTCAATTAGGGCAGACTAAACCTCGAGGCTGGCCATCTGTCCATCCATGCCTGGCAATATGATCTCTATCCCAAGCTTCTGGAGATCCTCTAGCAACCATCGCTGCGTCGTCAAAAAGTATGCCATGGGCTTCCTCCTTAAGGCATCTGCTACGACATTCTCCTTGCCAGGGTGGTACTGCAACTCAATGTCATGATCGGTCATCAACTCTATCCAACGTCTCTGCCTCATGTTGAGCTCCTTCTGCGTGTAGACGTACTTCAGGCTTTTATGATCTGTATAATCTCAACACGCTCACCCTAAAGGTAATGTCTCCATAGCTTTAGTGCAAATATCACCGCAGCTAGCTCCAAGTCGCGCATCGGATAGTTCTTCTCATGAACTCTCAACTGTCTCGATGCGTAGGCTATCACCTTGTCGTGTTGCATCAGTACACATCCCAATCCGCTCCCTGACGCATCACTGTATACTACAAATCCTTCTGATCCTGAGGGTAGTGTCAAAATCGGTGCTGATGTCAGACGCTTCCTCAGCTCATCGAAAGCCGCCTGACACTCGTCGGTCCAGATAAACTCTTCGCCTTTACGCGTCAGTCGCGTCATAGGCGCAGCTATCCTCGAAAAGTTTTTCCACGAACCTCCGATAATATCCGGCAAGTCCGAGGAAACACCTAACCTTTGTAACTGATGTAGGGGTAGGCCAGGTCTCTACTGCAGCTATCTTCTCCGGATCAACTGCTAGTCCATCTCCGGTGATTATGTGTCCCAGAAATGATACTCTATCCAAGCAAAACTCACATTTGCTAAGTTTGGCGTACAACCTCTCATGTCTCAGTGTCTCCAACACGATTCTGTGATGCCTCTCAGGCTCCTCCTGGCTCTTGGAATATATCCAGATGTAGTCTATAAATACCACCACGAAGTTATCCAAGTACCGGTGGAAGACATTGCTCATTTCGCTCACAAATACTGCTGGCGCTTGGTTAAACCAAACGTCATGACTAAAAACTCATAGTGGCCATACTTGGTCCGAAAGGCCGCCTTCTGGATGTTCTCTTTCCGTACCTTGATCTGATGATATCCGGATCTAAGGTCGATCTTCGAGAATACACATGCACTGCTAAGTTGATCAAACAAATCATCGATGCGCGACAGTGGATACTTGTTCTTTATCGTTACAGCATTTAGCGCCCTGTAATCGATACACAAGCGTACCGTCCCGTCCTTCTTCGGTACGAACAGAATGGGTGCTCCCCATGGAGATATACTAGCCCGTATGAAACCCTTTTCTAAGAGATCATCTACTTGAACCTTCAGCTCAACCAACTCCATCGGTGCTAGTCTATAAATGGGGGATGTAACTGGCTCGGCTCCTGGAGTCAACTCTATAGTGAACTCAATCTCTCTGTCAGGTGGCAGTCCTGGGAGATCCTCCGAAAAAAAAATCCTCAACTCTGATATAATATGGTGGTATACCGGTTCACCTCCTTCGTTGTATACCCCTAAGGTAGATGGGCACCATACTCCCAGGCTCTCTGAAGAAACTCAAACTCAGGGTAATCCGGTGGTCTAAGGATGACACAACCACGGCGGCAATCAAGCATTGCGTGGTATTGGTTCAACCAATCCTTGTCTAGGATAATGTTATAGTCTAGTCTTAAACCTCAAAATAATTTCTCCCGTTATGTTTCCAACATCAATCCTCAAAAGAACAATTTTCGTGCCTAAGGTATAATTATCTTCCCCTCAAAGTTTTCCCTAAAATTCTATTCCTCGAATTTCTTCTTTTCGTTATTCATCTCTCCAAGTCACAAAGTGCAATAATGGTATCACTTAAGCACATTTCTTGAAATCAGATCATTATCTTCCAATTGAGAGCCTAAAATTTTATCTTCTCTAGTCCATAATATCATTCCTGATATTGCTATAATATGCAACCACTAGTTTCTAGCATCGGGCTATGCATTTCCTTAGACTATTCTAGGCCATGATTAATAATCCTTCCAGCTCTTAGTACTTCCAAGATCACTGCTACCTCAAGCACGGGTAGGGTACTACTGGGTCTAACTCTCTTGCTACCCTTTCATACTAGTTCTAGAATCCAAAGAACCCTTCAATCTATCCTGATAGGGTAACATTCTTCTCATAGAAAGGTATACGAATTCTGTCTACTGTCGTCTGGTCTTCGATCTTCTTCTGGAGGGAAGTCATCAGTCACGAGCATTCGTCTCCCCGAACAATAGGGGACGAGGAACAAGGATGGCGATATTGACGAAGATTGAACGAATATAAATTGGAAGTCCAAGGGCGATAATCACATACCAGAGGAGTTTTAAAATCGGTTATGGATTGAGATCTTATTCACATTAATCCTAAGTTGCAGGCTCGTTCGGTACAGTAACGTAACCGAAACGATTTGCTTAGAGACCTGCATGGGCCACCACTAAATCCATGTCACGCCCCAGTCCCAAAATCTATGAGACCAGACACGTGACAATGGCCAGCTGGTACGACTCCGTAGGGCTTTCCAATTTAATGGACCCGACGAAGTGCACTTACGCTGTCCATGGTCAAGTGATCCAAGTAACAATCTATTTCTAATATACAACAACTAATTCTAAATCTCAATCCAGGGTAAGTAATCTCAAGAAAGAACGATACGCATTATCAGTCTGCAGCCAAATAACACATCCGTTCGTATAGACCAGAAGAATAATATAGGTCTATAAACACTAGGCTATATAAGCAGAATAAAATGGAAGGAATACAAGACCTGAAATAGCTGAAAATGTAAATATACCTGCAATGATGTCCACACTCTATCAGATCAAGTATCCTGCAACCGCACAAACAACTTGGAAGGGAACCAGGTCCTCAGAGGGACGTAACAAGATACAAAAAATACATGCCATAAAGTAAGTACTGAGTAAATAAAGGGGGGTATGCTAACCATCTAAGTGTATGCAATTTAAACACCTGGTAGTACGCATGGGAATGTGTAGGCTCAGACATATGCTGACGTAATTCACCAATCGTCGGGACTGGCTAGTATATGCCACATATGCCCCTGTTTAAGGGCATTGATGCTATCCCTATCTCCGAAGAGCATGGTAACTCGCTATAATCCCCATCTCCAAAGAGCATGGTAACTCGCTATAATCCCCATCTCCGAAGAGCATGGTAACTCGCTATAATCTCCATCTCCGAAGAGCATGGTAACTCGCTATATATAATGTAATCCCCATCTCCAAAGAGCATGGTAACTCGAGTATATATCAGGGGGGTGTCCCATACGCCTACTAGATGTCTTTCCCGCCCAATGTAGATGTACAAATCGTGAAAATGACGTGGACATCTCATACTATGATGCAAGTCTCTATGAAATAAACAACTGAGCTACATACCGCTACACGTGTTGCTCATACTGATGGCCAGTCGCGCATGAGGCACGCGTCCCTACATGAACTCACTCTGTGACGTGTAATGATACGTGTCAAGGCCTGGGAAGTTATATCAATAACTTCACAACTTTAGGTGGGACTACTAGACACTAAGTCAGATACTACTCCTAACGTCAACGCCTTCGTTGACTGCTCCCGAGTCTGCTCGGACGCACACATTTATATAATGAATAAATATGTAACCAAATATAATTAAATTTAAACAGTACAACAAGGTAAGGTATACTTGCCTGTCCCGGGTAGCTGCGAAATCCAAAGTCCTGCTCCTGATGCCTCGGCAGTAGTGTCCAGCAATCCTATATAGGATGTAGTAATGACCAAATTAGTCGCTACAATAGCACGACTAATACGTACTGTTCGTATCTACAGCTGTCAAGGGTCGGGACTGTATTTACATAAAGTTAACACTAGTATCTACATATACACTAAGTCATATTTAATTATATTAAATAAAATATTATATTTGTTTAATAGTACGAAAATAGTACTTATGCATTAATTAGTATATACTAATAATACACCTATTAAATATGTATACATAATTGGTAATAACATAAATTCATATATTTATACATATACATATATTTAGATAATAATTTGTACTTAAGTAAAAATACATACATAATTATATATATTTAAATATACATTTTCATATACCTATCAATATCTTATATACTATTTATAATATATCAATTTGCAGAATATGTATATGTACACCATATATATTAAATATACAATATACAAAATACACTATGGATATTTATACATACATATAATAATTTATGAAATAATTTAGCATATAAAACGTATTTGAAATATATATACATTTTTATATATTTATTTTTATATACTTATTAGGTATGAACATAAGGATTAAATTCAAGTATATTTATATACTATGTATATACATACCATTATCTTATAAAATACGTACTTATATATTTATATTATATATAAAAATAAACTCAGGAAATTAATACAGTATATACACATATTAAATACGTAAATACTACTGTATGTAAAAATATATATATATAAGTACATACTTTATATACGTATACATATATACTTATTAGGTATTTAAATAATATAGGTATACAAAATACGTATATATATATTCCTATTATATGATACTAATTACAATAAGCATACATATAATAACACAATATTTATACAGGGGTATTTATATATAAAAATACTAACAAATACAGAATATTATACGTATACTGAAATACGTATAAAATACATAAATACATAATATATATATATATATATATATATATATATATATACACTTGCAACCTAAAATACATACTCAAATATCCGTATTTATACATAAAATGATGTACCTCAGCGAAGCTTGGGTCGAGGGGAGTCAGGTGGTGGGTCGTGGCCGGCGGGGGTGGCCGGACGGCGCTCCGGCGTCGCGCGAGGAAGGGTCGGCAGCAGCAACGGTTTGGTACAGCTCCTCGCTGCGGGGGCGATTTCTCCGCGGGGTGGCGACGGCGTTGGCTGAAACTTCACGGGGTGGTGGAGGACTGGCTGGGGAAGGGCTCGGCCAAGTTTGGTCGCCGGAGGTGCAATGGTGGCTGAGCACGAAGCAGAGGGGAGGTCGCTGTGCTGTGCGGGATGGGAGGCTCGGGTTGGTGTGGGGTTGTTGGGGGGTGGCTGCCGGCGGCGTAGTGGCCGGGTGGCGGTGGCTGAGGGTAGGGGAGGGTCCGGCGAAGGGGTCGGGTTAGGGTGGTGGCGTCTGGAGGTGGCTGGTGGCCGGTGTCGAGCTCGGGGTGGGTCGGCTGGGGTCGGGCTGAGGGGAGCTCGGTTGGGGATATTTGGGTTTTAATTTAGTTTTAGGTTTTGGTTTTTCCAATTAAAGTGTAAATATGCATGTATATGTAGGAGAGAGAGGGAAGGGGGCTGCCTAGGGATTAGGGCCGGCTGGACCAACATTTTTGGGGAGTGGGGTTGTCCATCAAGATGAGTGGAGGGCTAGGAATAGGCCATTTCAAATGTAGGGCCAAGATGTGCCCTACATAAAGTAATGTAGGTACATAGGAAAAAGGGGGGGAAATCAAATGCATATGATTGGTCATGACCATCTCTTTTCTCCATGATGGTTTGGGCCAAGGAGAGGGGGACACCTCATTGCAATTTTTGTAATTAGGCCCCTGAATAATTTGGTATTTGCACAATAACTAGATTTGGGGATTTAATGTAACCAAACACCATGTTTGGTGTTCCTCATTGGACTAGGGTGGTGTATGGTGTTTTGTATGAGGCTTGTGGGTGTGGATGTGGGTTTGGGTTGGAGTTGGGTCTAATATAATTGAGGTTAGGTAGCCACATTAATTAATTTATAACTAATGTAACGGGTGTCTCTAATTTAATTTAAATAAAATCCGGGAGTCTTAATTAGGTTGGACAAGGGTCATTGGTGTAGTAGGCTCAGTGTACAATATTATCGTGATCTGGGTTGGTCAAAACTGGTTGAGGTTGGGTCTCAATGTCAATTGGAACGGGCAGCGAACGTAATTACGCAATTTAATTAATTTGCGCACGGACGTTTGTAACGACTTTTGTGCGACTAGAATCGGGCATGAAAATCGGTATTCGAGGTTTGTTCTAGGTTCAATATAATAGGTTTACAGGTCTAGGTCAAATATGTAGCATTAGCTTTAGGGTAACAGCTATGGTATCATCCCAAATAATCCAATCATTGTACAAGTATCATAACACCATATAATAAATCATAATTAATTCCAGTTAACCCTAATTAGGTTATTTGAATTTAATTAGCCCTAATTTCTGGTCGAGGGGGTTTACACTGGCTCTGGACTGGTCCAACTCAATTTTAAGACTGGATGAAGTTCATCATCGTAGCTGAAGCTGTTGAAGGCAACGAGAAAATGGCACGCAATTAGGGTTATAAATGACCAATGCGGAAGGAAAGCGTTATCATGCCCCAGTCCCAAAATACGTAAGACTAGGAATACGTAAGCATGTCAGCCTTATGTAGATGGAAACTCTAATATATGGAAACCATGCACATAGATACACTATTTTATGAATAATAATTCACAAGTGGTATAATTTCACCAGTTACATACAATACTAATCTCATCCATAAAATTAATTAGTAATTAATAACCAAATATGACAATTAACCAAGTATAAAAATAGTCGAGAAGAACTAGTAGTCGGGTAGAGACAAATCCACTACCAACTAGGATATGAAAGACAACAAAATAAGTACATCTTCTAGTGATCAAGAAGCTCTAAGAGAAGACCTCATCGAAAGAAAAAGAAGTAGTAAGTCCTGATCTGTGCTCCTGCAAACAGTCATGATCTTCTATACCTAAAAAGGGTGCCAGGTCCTCAGAGGGACATAACAAGTACACAAGAAATCGACATGCATGAAGATAAAGCAGTAAATAATAAATAGGGTAACTAACCATCTATGTGAAATACACTTGAGACATCTCTAGTGGCGCCTGGGGGAGAAGAAATAGTAGAACAGTCGTCCCACCAGGCGTTCATCAGAACTTGGGGGTTACATAGTTGTACCATTTTTATAATACAGTAAGAAATAGAAATCCCATACGCTCACTAGCAGATTCACCCCTTCCAATGAACTATTCGAACCATATACGCGGTGTAGACATACTGCAATGACGTCAATAAAAAACGAGAACTCAAACTAACACCAACTACTAACACAAGACGTGAACTCCCGTACCGATGGCCAGTCAACATGCTAGTCCATGCACTCACTCACTCATACAGTGAACGTGTTTAAAACAGTATTAGGTCAGATGATACCTCGTACCTTCACAATAATCCAACCCCACAACCAGAAAAGGACAAGGGTTGGACCACCATACCATGTGTCTGGTCAGAAGATACCTCGTAGCTTCACAATATTTTGGGTAAGTCTTCTAGTCTAAGATGCCTGCACACAACTAACAAATAAAAACTAGGCATAATGTAAACTGACAATACAATCAAGCAATGTCTACTTGCCTTCCAAGCCAAGTTGCGAGCACAACATGTCTAGTCCGGAGCTATCCACAGAAATATCTCGAACACCTACAAATTAATTATTACACTAATTAGAATCTTATTCTACCAGTTAAATTAAGTTATTATCTAGTTATTAATCCTACGTTGGTTGTACATGCAAGTAACTATACGCCAAAATATTACTAACTATTAACATTACAAAAAACTATTTGTAAATTATTAATTATTAAAACTATTAATTCTGGGATTTTATTAAAAATAGAATTTTTAGTCATAGGTTCATCTCCTATAAATTTTATTAGTCCAAAACTAAGTAGAAACAAAAACAAGGTCACAATGGATTGCCTACTAATCACCAAAATTCATTTTTTAACAAATAAATAAATCTAGAATAAATACTCATAAATCAGAATTAAAATATAATAATATAATTTTTATATACTAAATAAGGGTTTTTGGTCAGGGTTTAAGTTTAACATTAACGGGGTCATATTTTGTCAAAACTAGGTCAACTTTCTAAATAAAACACATATAATTCTAATTTTTATAAATAGAAATAAATCTTAATATATTTGGTAAAAATTAGTAATAAATACAATAAATTGTATTTCTTTTATCTATACAAAAATAATTAGGGTTTTATCATCTTCAAGTTGATCTTGTTAGTATTGGCAACCAAACTTGCTAGTACGCATGCAAAAGAGGTAGTACATGGGTGTTGTAATAATAAAATAATATTTATTTAATAAAAATTCAGAATATATAATTTTCGAAAAATAATAGTTTATCAAGAAAATTTTAGGGTTTTCTATCTATGATCAAGTCCTAACAAGGTCCAAGGGTCTCCAACAAGCATACATCAAAACTAGATCAAAATTATCCATAAAACATGCTCAAACTCAAATTTAATAAAAACTACTAAATATGGAATTTATTATAAAAAATTAATATATTTTCTATTATTAACATCTATATTAAATATATTAACAAGAATGAAAGAGGGTTTTGAATGAGGTTTCATGCATGCACAAAAGTGTTGAGTTGAACCTCAAAATTAAGGTTCACGGGTTGAATGTGTTCTTCAAAATAAAATAATAGAGTTTACATTATCACACATATATATAATCTATATATATATTCATCAATCAAGAATATTTTGAAGAAGGAAGGAGGGAAGGATTAAAGAAACTTACTACACGAAGAATGAAGGAGATGCAATGGTTCTTGGATGGAGGAGGTGGTGTGATGGACACGTAAGGGGGGGTCGCCCTTGGTAATGGAGGTAGCGGCTAGGGTGATGGAGGAAGAAGAGAAAGTTAGGGTTTTGTATAGGAAATTTTCGGTTAGGGTTTTTCGAAAGAGTGATGAGAAGGAGATTATATATATATATATATATATATATATATATATATATATATATATATATATATATATATATATATATAGTGAGAGAGAGAGAGAAAGAGAGGGGGTCGGCTTTGGGGTATGGGCGAGTTTGAGGGGGAGGGCCGTAGCTTTGAGAAGAGGGGTAGGACTAGGATTGCGTAGTTAGTTTGTTAGGATATTTCCTAATTAGGTTGTTAGTTATTAAATAGTCAACAACTAATCAATAACTAACTAATGAATAAGATTTGATTTGATTCTAAAAAAATAAATAATAGACAATTAATATACAAATCTAAGGTAAATTTTTGGTAGTTGGAATTTGATTAAACTTCTAAGGAAGTAATTAATAGACAATTAATATGAAAATCTAAAGTAAATATTTGGTAGTTAAATTTTGATTGAACTTCTAATAATTAATAAATAAATAAATAAATCCTACAAAGGAGAATAGTAGCCTAATTTGGTATGGAGGAATTATGGGTTGCTTATTGAAGAATGTTTGATTGAAAAATAATCACAAATGAATAATATATATATATATATATATATAAAATATCTAAATATTAAATACAATAAACTATGGTTGTTATACTAGTGCCATACTAATGCTAAATGGTGGAATTCTGAGTCACGAAAAGATCTTACAAGTAGTGTCTCCCGTATAGGCTACTTTCGAGGAAAGGTGTTATAGATTTTGGTGTCATCCTATGTCATTATTGTCCAAACCACGGTAAAGTATCCTATTACAAAAATTGAACTTTAATCGATTTAAAATAATCTAAAATAATTATAATAAATACAAAATATAAAATACACACAAAATACCTATTTTGGGTGAGGCAGTTTACAATCTACCCAACTTATTATAATTTTATCCTCAAAATTAAAAATAAGGCATAATTTGTTAAATAATTTACATTCGTTTCTAAGGCAAGTCAACCATAATCTTCTCAAAAATTTAAATAATAAAATATATTCAAATACATCGCAATCTCTTCAAAATTAAAATAACCACTGTTTAAATCAAAATTTAACCTATCGTAATCTCTTCTCAATTTTTTAATAATCAACATCCAAATTTAAGTCAAATCTATATGACATCTTCAAGATTTAAATAACCCACATCAAATTTTATATCACGATTTTAAACTATCATAATCTCCTCTAGATTTTAAATAATAGACAACTCTAATCAAATCTTATTCCTATTTTCAACTTAAGAATTTTGTACTCTTCAAATTTTAATTTTAATTTACATCCTCAATATTTTAAATAGGTGATCCAACAATCAAAATTTTAAGTTTTAATTCACATCATCAAATCGTAAATTTTAAATTAAATCTATCAATGCTCATGTTTAGAATTCTAATTTTATCCTCAAAATTTAAATTATTGATTCAATCCCCAATATTCAAGATTTAAATCATGAACGCAAATTAGAAATATTTGGTCTGCAATATCAAAATATCAAAATTTATTATATAAGACATTCTTATCTTTAAAGTTAAATATTCATAATCATAATTATTCTTCTAAAAAATTCTCAAAATTAAAATGACTTAATTTTCTCGATCGTATCTTACTTGATAACCTTCGTAACCACCATCTAAGATCTTCATATAAAATTTTAACTCAAGTTGACAATGCAACTTCTACCCAACTTAGAATTTACCCATCTTCATAAACACCAGGCTATAAAAAAAAAATTCTCGATCATTCAAAAGTGCTTACTAATCCTCAAAATCTTAACACAAAAGCTATCACATGTAATATGCCCTTAATTACAAAAGATAGTCACAAAGTAATGTGATTGGCCTATGGGGTATACCTAGTACTATCTGTGTATCAACTTTATATCAAGCACAAGCGTTCGTCTTTTCAAAATAAGGGAAGACAAAAAACATCAATAAATAGTTCAAGGAGGAGGTGATATAATACAAGTACGGGGTTCATGGGCAATTGAAGAATTCAAAAGAGAGTGGTCAAGGCAGTTGTGGATTAAAATCTTATTTTTGGTAAATTCTTATTCGTATGCTTATATCAATACAGTTATGTAACCGATACAATATGCTCTGACCTATCTAGAGGACAAGTATATTTATTTAACAAGCTAAGTCAACTATATCTCAATCCATGTAAAGTAGTCATGCGAAGAGCAAACCAAGCACACTAAGGTTAACTAGAACATAATACACTGATTCTAATTAGACAATGTATTAGTGTGGCGCCCCAATAATATATATGTCATGAACAAGCTCGATAAAGAATAAGCTTGCAAAACTAGACTGTAATAGCAGCTTGAGTCAAGATAGTCCAAATAATATAAGTATGTAAGATTATGATGAATGAAAATACAATAGTTCGAGTTCATCAAGAAGCTAAGACTCGTCCGGTGTTGTGCCTCTACAGTTACCATACTAACTTCTTGTCAAAGTCTCTGGTCGACCAAATGGGTGTATGGCCTCTCAAGCTCTATAGTCTGGATAAACACTATCTTCTTTTGCTAGCATATAGTTAGTGTCATTCAATTATACTTCATTAATGGGTCAAAAGGACTATGGAAAACTAGGTTTTGGGGCATTCTACCGAATTTACAAGATTCAACTAATATTGTAACTTAAGAATGGAGAAGTTAATAGCTCTCAAGTGGGACAGGATAAAACCTGTATTGAGATATGTAGTATTTGAAACTAAAGGATAATCGTAAAATTATAATCTAAATGACAACTCAAACTATCAAACTCTAACTTCTAAGCACAAAATTTAAAATTCAAGATTAACAAACTATAATCCTACTAACTGTATATCCTAATATAAAAAGAATCTCTAAGCCTGCCATTAAAAGGGTAAGATGTCACGATTTGAAAGATAAAGGAAAATTTTAGTCATCGCACAAATAGCGAGCATTAAGGTTTCAGAGAAACAAGATATACAAGTAAATAGAGAGACTCTTGATAATATCATGGTTTCTTGAGAAATGGTGGTATGCTAATCTCTGTGTTCGAGGTATAATCAAGAAAAATGTTCCATTCATTCAATAGATTTTAATTGGGTAAAGAGCTATGACAATTGATCTATGATGGAGGGAGGGATTAACTCAAGATGGAAAAGTATATAGATAGTTGGATGAGATGGCACGGTCGGTGACTCATGAAGACTCAAGTATGAATCAAATCATAGGTTCTAGGGGATCTACTAAGCTGAAGGTAGGGTACCCTTGCCCCTAATAAGGTATTAGTTCATTTCTCTTGGTTTCCTAGGGTATTGCTCTTCCAATATCAAGACAAGAATCTAAATTTATAGTCCTCTTTTATTAAGTCCTCTTTTATTATCTCACCATGGAGGTTAGGTTTAGTCCTAATATTCGACCTTGGAGTTCTATTAGTTCCTCAATACTAGGGTCAAATAATATGGTCAAATTTCTAACCAACCCTAGTAGTGTCTATACTACTCTCAATTTATTCCTAAATATATCAAGGGATAATGATCAATCAATTTATAGGTGTTGGATGCTAGGGTTCATTAGGTATGCTAAAATTTTGGGAGCTGTCAATATTCTAATTTATTTTTCTTAGTAGGTATGCTTTAAGAAATATCTTCTAACGACAAGGGTTCCTATATTCTGGCTGGAGGCTATACTCAAGAAACTATTAGGGAAGTACATTAAATAGGAAGAGGTGAGAAAACAAGGATACCGATGTCAAGAGAATTAAGCGAGTACAATTTTGAAGGTCAAGAAAGGTAGGTAAGTTCAAAAATTCGAAACAAAAATAAATAGGAAAGTCAAATATGTGGATGATATCCTATACTCTAATCCTATTTGCAGGCTTGCTCGGTACAGTAACGTAACCAAGACAATATACTCTCGACCTGCATGGGTCACCACTAAAATTATGACACGCCTTAGTCCCAAAATACGTAGGATTAAGAATATGTAAGCATGCTATCTTTATGTATATGGCTACTCTTATTTGGAAACCATACACATATGTACGTTATTTTATGAACAATAATTCACAAGTGCTATAATTTTACCAGTCACATGCAATACTAATCTCATCCACAAAACTAATTAGTAATAAATAACCAAATATGATAATTAACCAAATAAGAAAATAGTCGAGAAGAACAAGTAATCGGGTGGAGACAAATCCACTAGCAACTAGGATATGAAAGACAACAAAATAAGTACATCTTCTAGTGAACAAGAAGCTCGAAGGAAGACCTCCTCGAAAGAGAAATAAATAGTAAGTCCTAATTCGTGCTTCTACAAACAGTCATGATCTTTTATACCTGGAAAGGGTGCCAGGTCCTCAGAAAGACATAACAAGTACAAAAGAAATCGACATGTATAAAGATAAAGTAGTAAACAATAAATATGATAACTAACTATCTATTTAAAATGCACTTGATTTATCTTTAATGACACATGAGGGGGGAGAAATAGAAGAACAGTCATCCCACCGTCATCCCACCAGGCGTTCCGCAGAACTCGGGGGTTACATAATTGTACTATTTTCACAGTACAATAAGAAACAAAAATCTCATACGCTGACTAGCAGATTCTTCCCTTCCAATGAACTATTCGAACCGTATACGCGGTGCAGACATAATGCAACAACTTCAATAAAAATCTAGAACTCAAACTAACACCAACTACTAATATAAGATGTGAACTCCCGTACCGATGGTCAGTCAGCAGGCTAGTCCATGCACTCACTCACTCACTCAGACAGTGAACGTGTTTGAAACAGTATCAGGTTGGAAGATACCTCGTACCATCATAATAATCCAACCCCACAACCAGAAAAGGGTTGGACCACCATACCATGTGTCAGGTCAAAAGATACCTCGTATCTTCACAATATACTGGGTAAGTCTTCTACTCTAAGACACCTGCACACAACTGATAAATAAAAATTAGGAATAATATAAACTGACAATACAATCAAGCAAGGTGTACTTGCCTTCCAAGCCAAGCTGCGAGCACAACAAGTCAGGTCCGGAGCAATCCATAGGAACGTCTCGAACATCTACCAAATAATTATTACACTAATTAGACACTTATTCCACCAGTCAAATTAAGTTATTATCTAGTTATTAATCCTATGTTGATTGCAGATGCAAGTAACTACATGCCAGAATATTACTAGCCATTAACATTGCCAAAAACTATTTTTAAATCATTAATTATTAAAACTATTAATTCTGTGATTTTATTAGAAAATAGGGTTTTTAGTGATAGGGTCATCTCCTATAAATTCTATGAGTCCAAAACTGAGTAAAAACCAAAACTAGGTCACAACGGGTTGCCTACTAGTCACCAAAAATCAATTTTTAATAAATAATTAAATCTAGAATAAATAATCATAAATCAGAATTAAAATATAATAATAAAAATTTTAAATACTAAACAAGGGTTTTTGGTCGGGGTTTAAGTTTAACATTGACAGGATCATATTTTGTCAAAACTAGGTCAACTTGCTACATAAAACACCTATAATTCTAATTTTTATAACTAGAAATAAATATGAATATATTTGTTAAAAATTAGCAACAAATATAATGAATACTATTTATTTAACTATACAAAATAAATTAGGATTTTACTATCTACAAGTTGATCCATTAGGATTAGCAACCAAACTTGCTAGTGTGTTTGATAATAAACGAAAGAAATGAAACTAGGTTTATACGAAACACTTTCTTTGGTTTACAAACAAGAACTACAATTAATCCTATACGAGGATGTTAAGTACAAAAATTTAATCTGGGTAAATATTGCTATAGGAGTCTGATCTGCGGTCGATCACTTTGTCCCTTGGACCACACGATGATTAATAAGTGCTGTAGAAGAAGGAGAAGCTTCAAAGATCGCAAGAGGGAGTGGATGCTCGATGACAAAATTGTCAATCACCACTCTCTGTCTGTGCTCTGGATTTTTATCTCTTAAAAATCAATTTCTGACCTCTGACCTCTGTTCGACATTGGACCTCTGTTCCCCCCCCGGACCTCTGTGGATGGCGGTCTCTATTTATAGAGTTCAGCTACAGTCGACGTAGAGACTGAGCAACGGAGAGAGCAGCACCTTTTACGCGGCGGTTACAATAACTGCTACCCACGTATGAATGATCTTCTGAATCGGCGTGTGACGCGTGTCCCATCATGAGGTAATGCGTATTACTGCTCGTCGAAGATCACGGCATACAAGCCACGTAGATAACTGCCCCTTGCGTAGAGATGGTTGGCGTAGAAACCGAATAGCTGTCATACTGGCGTAGAAGCCAGGTAACTGTTATGTTGGCATAGAAGTCAAGTAGGCGTAGAAGCCTAATGCTTTGCAAATATAGCCTGATTTGGCGTATTTCGAGGAGATAGCGTACATCGTGCTCCAAAAGCTGAAAATAGCCAGATCGACATATTTCGAGGAGATAGCGTACAGCGTGCTCCTATAGCTGAAAATAGCCTGATGACATAATATGCAGGGATGGTGATGTGGACATATTAGCCCTAATTATGGCTCACTTAGTCATTAAAAGTAGAACCAAATCTCGTGCATTAAATGCAGAGATCTGCCCCCATCATGCCCATTACTTCAGAGATGTGCCTCGAATTTTGTACAAAGAGCAACTTTTGATGTGGCAGTTCGTTTCGTCTCCTACTGAGCGTAAAAGCTCATGTCTGCCTGTGTAAAACTAGGCAGCGTATTCCTTGAATGCGTAAATGATGTCTTATATTAAGGGTTATGTCACTAGACGACAGTCTGGGCTCTGTACAGAATCATTATAACAGCCATCCTCTCGGTCGTCGTGCTGTACTCTTTGTCAGGAGTTAGGTTCACTGTTTGATCTGACAGGTTCGTTCGAGGAATACGAAGAGTTCCTCGTTCAACTTCCCACTGCATTACAAGCGAGCAGGTTTTACGCAAAAGTGACAATATAACAACCTTTTTTACGCCGAAACAGTCTGGAAATACTGTATTACGCTGGCTATTCTGGAGGCACATTTTACGCTGAACTAACGATGAAGCTCTGCTGTACGCCGATGGCTCTTAAGTCATGTCTTACGCCCCCCAGTGCTGGAGCTCTGTTTTACGCGGGCTTCCGGTATGTTGAGAGTTTTATACGTATTATTCCCAGTGTATTTTTTATGCTTCTACAAGACCCCCTTCAAAGTTTTCAAATTCCTCGTAATTTGAAATACTTTGAATGAAGCATGAAACGGTCAAGTCTGACTCTTTCCTCGAGGCTGATTTCTCGACGGATTTTTGGGAGTTTGTTGGGATTCGGTGTGTTCTCCTTTACCTATATAAAGGTGACTGAGTTAACATATTTTTCCCACACTTCCTTCACCACACAGAGATGGTTGTCGAGCTTCGTCGGGGCGACTTGAGGAAGAAGAAGATCATGCCCTTTCAGCATGTAAGGAGCCTTAAAAAGAGGCATCTTCGAGCAAATGTCCTCTGCAACGATGGATCATGGAAGGATATCATAGCTTCCTTTGATCTATATGATCAGCAATTTCATATGGCAATTCATCCAGGAGAGAGGAAGTGTCACATTCGACCACCCAGCTTGTAAGCTGTATTTTTTCCCGTTACGATGCTGGCCGAGGATAGGCAGTTTGGCCCTGTCTTCCAGTATTGAGTTGGGTCTGAACCCCCAACTCAATTCCTAGGGCATGCCTGCCATGGCGTATAGAGGATAGGCTTGAATAATTTAGACAGGCCTAGTTCTGTATCCTCCTGCCATTAATCATTTTCTTGTTCATCGACTGTGGAAGTCGATGAACTGCTGTAGAAGACAGAAAAGATCTCCACCAATACAAGAACCTAGCAAAACAGATTCTTGGCGTGATCCTAAATAAAAATGAGAAACCCTTTGTAGCAAAAGGATTTCCATCATATGTAATCATGAAGATGAAAAACCCTTTGTAGACTGGATTTCCATCATATGTAATCATGATTAATAAAATTGTCTTCTTTTACGCATATGATGATTTGCCATATTTGCTGTGATGAAGTCTGAATAGTGTGCAGCTTCGACACGTCTAAATATTTTTACGCCGACTCTAATAAAAGAGTACCTGAACTCGTCTTGTCTTTTACGCGTAGCCAAAGACACGTAGAAAGCTACTTAGCATTTAAGTTGAAGATCCAAACTGTCATGCTATTTTGGACAAGGAGTAGCATAAAATTCTGAACTGTCACTTCTCTGATAAGAAGAATTCTTGTTCAGACCATCATCTTCATGAATAATTTCCCAAAAATCCCTTAAAATAGGGCGAGAAATGGCTGTCAAAATTGGCCATGCTTGAACTGTAAAGAAAAGATTCTGACTGGACTTTGGATGAACTTTCAATCGATCCAAGAAGAAGAGTCATCTTCAATGCTGAACTCTGTATGTTTTGGGTACATGGGATGTTTTGTGGCCAAGAAGGAGCATTTTCTGCGTAAATCCCTACAATTGGCCATCTGTAGCTTTTCGAACGTAAAATCGTAGATTTGTAGCCTTCGAACGTAAAAAGCTTCTGATCGTGAAATTATAGATTTGTAGTCTCTGAGCATGAAGTCGTAGGTTTGTAGCCTCTCGAGCGTAAAAGCTACCGAGCATAAAAGCATCTGGGCGTAAAACCATAGACTTGTAGCCTCTGAGCATAAAATCGTAGATTTGTAGCCTCTCGAGCGTAAAAGCTCCTTAGCGTAAAACCGTAGATCTGCTTTGCGCGAAAATTTTGAATCCGCTGACTGTCCGTCTTCCTAAATGATAGGCTGAGGTGGTTCTAAATCATAACCGAATATTAAATATCGAATTTGGTTAGGGATTCGAGAAGTCATCCAGACTCTATAAATACCCAAAGGTCTTCAGAGAAGAAACCCTTCATCTGTCTTTTGCAAAAAACCTTCATCTCTTTGAGAACTCTTCTTCGCTTCTTCTCTGAGCACTCTGAGTTTTAGCCATGGCACCGAAACAATCCACCACTATGGGAAAGAAAGCTGCCTCTTCTTCTCGCTCCTCTGCTCAAGCACGAGCGACTCCCATTGGGCTGAGCGAACCTCGCTCTGAACGAAGTGTCCCGCCGTCAAGCTGTGCACCAGGCGGCATAGGTAAAGCTTTTGGGAAGAGAAAAACAAAACCTTTCGTACACTATGTACGTGAACGCGCAAGGTCATCTTCTGTGCTGAGAGCCTCTTCGAGGAAGATGATGCACAGAGATATTTTATCATTACGCCCATATTCCTAATGTGTCAGCGTAAAAACTCCATAATCTCACAGTCTGGCGTAAAAAAGCTCAGACTATCAAAATTTGGGGTATCGACAAAACCTAGCATTTTTACGCACTGGATGTAAATTCCAACGTAAAAACTTACTTTTAGCAGTCTGGCGTAAAAGTACGGACTGTCAGGTTTTGGCGTAGAAAGCGCAACCCTTGTGTTTTTATGCACTGGATGTAAATTCCAGCGCAAGATTTAAGTTTTTGCAGTGTGCCGTAAAAAACACACTTTTTGGTGTATGCTGTAAAAGTGTAGCGTCTAGTGTAAAACTGACTCATTTTTCTTGCATTTTGCAGTAGACTTGCAGATCCCTCATTTGGCTGACGTGATGGATTCTGCTGCTGGGAAGCTGAACTCTAATTATCTAGAGGTTTTGTCACATGTGACATTCCCCATTTTTGGAGCCAATTTCCCTGAAGAGAGGGGAATTCTGATATCGTCCCAAGGAGAATGCATGCTGTTGAGTATGCTCAGTGGGGAGCCCCTGACGTATATAGATGGGGCCAAATATATAAAACCAGCTTTCCTATTCGGGGATATGATTGATAAACAATCCCAAACGAAGCCCAAGAAGGAAAACTGGGTTTTTACTGCTGAGGGCATGGTCATGTACCTGCCCAGGATGCCGAGAGATTACCCTATCTCGGCATTCTTCCATGCCACGTATCCCAGGAAGATGTCGTGGACCCTGACCCCTAATCTTCACGGCCAGCCGGGAAAGATATTTTATTAGAAAGGATCAGGCCAAGGATTATTTGTGAGTCGCCCTTCAGGCCCTGTCATGCCTTTCAGGGGATTACTGCCGGGCAGCATCCCAAGTGAAGACACTTCACTGCTCCAGCCAGTCCAATTATCGACTTTTTGTAATGACTTCATGGGGCATGGAGGAGTATACCCCAAGGTTAATCCTCGGACCAGCGTGTGGCTTACCCCTGGAAATCTTTGATGGGCTCGTTTAACTGCCTGGGCCCTGAAACATTTTCAGACGGAGCTGGAGAGCATTGGTCTGTTCGCGGCTGTGAATGGTACCAGTGTTGGGCTGCCTCTTAACCCGAACCTATTTTTGGCTTTGATGGAGCGGTATATCTCGCTCACTGGGACATTCGCCACTCTGCTAGGGGAGTTAGGATTGGCCCTTTACGAGATGGCAGAGATTTCAAGACTGCCAATGGGGGATACTCCTTATGAAGAGTATGTTCCCACAAACAGGAAGCTGAGGGATACAAACCCTCGGGCAGTGGCAGTGTACCAGGAGCTAATGAGCCATTATCTAGCGTTCACCACCTTCTATAATGAGCCCTCTGATTTGGCTCATACCAACAAGTGGGCATCCTATCTCTTCCTTCATTAGGCCAGAGATGCTAAGCCAGACAAAGTTGTGGATAGCAGGGATAAGCCTTTGAACCTTTTGAGCATGCTTAATGCTCAAATAATCGATTATCTTATTGAAGACACTGGGGCTTCAGATCAAGTTCTCGATGAGGAGATTGGAAGTTATCCTGCAGGCACTAAAGCCTACAGTTATATGAGGCATTACCGCAAGCCTCTGTCAAGGGAAGCTCAACTGGCTGGCTTCCTCTCTGTATAGCTATGCCGATTGGTAGTACCTGGCATCGCATCTGCGGATCGCATTCATCATAACACCTTATGGCCTGTAGTGCATTTGGTGTTTGGGGCAAGACTGGACCTGCTCCCTGCCATGGTATGCCGGATACAAGCTGGCCTGAGGGCCATTACTGATGGGCTGCTTGCAGATAAAACATGGCGTGAAAGCTTTCCCTGGGTAGAGTTACCGTTCCTATATCTGATGGGATGGTTAATTCTTCATAACCCCAGGGTGATGTCTCCCGGCTCTGCCAGTAGTTCGAAAAATAATTTCTTGTTGAATTACAAGAATTCCACTTGGAACGTGACCACCATCATAGACTGTCGGCGAGCATTAAATTTTGTTCATAGTTGGAAGCTCTTGTGTATCATCCCCACTATACATATCAATCAACAGGGGATGGAACTTCAGGATTCAGGTGACGGGAGGACTATTCTTTCTCCCGAAGCCTTTTCCTGGTTGGTCTGCATTAGACCTTCTCATCTGCTGTATAGGAGTGAGGACCAGTGCTATTTAGAGCCGTATCTGCCTAGCCGATTGGTCAGGCAATTTGGGTATGACCAGTTGCATGTGGGGAATGCTATCACCAGCTTCAAGTTCAGAGGGGGGCTTATCGACGGAGCGAGAGGATGGCGGTACTTCATGATGGGTTGTACTGGAGCAACTTTTACCGTACCCGTGACTTCTCTCTCCATGGAGTTGCGCATGCTCCATTCGTACGCCCAATTTTATGCATCAATTAATACCTTCCATCGTGATTTTGATATGCGTGGATGTTTTAGGATATCCTCTCATAAATCCCCTGAAAGAGAGAAGGTCCCATCAGTCTTCTCTTACGAAGGCGAAGACCTTGTCGGTCCAGACGAATTTTTGTTGACGATACTGAGGGGTGTAATAGCTCCGCCTGCAGAGCCTCTTGTTATCCCCAGTAAGAGAAGGGCTCCTACTCAGAAGGAGCCTTCCCCTCGCAAGAAAAAGAAGACTGTCAGTGGTCCTGCCAGGACTTCCAGCCATGAGGCTCCTAGGAGTGAGCTTGTTGTTTCCCCGGTCAGGGATGATCCTTTGATTAGAGGTCCCTTGCCTTTTAGAGAGGGAACCTCCACAGTTCCGGTTGACAGTGCTGAAGATTCTTTGCCCGGGACTGATGTTGCAACTACCATTACTGGTAGTGCAGTGAGGTCACCTTCGAAGCCGAGTAAATTATGGATATCTTTATCCAGACCAATAATGGGTCCAGCCCCTTCTTCATCTGTAAGTATCTTCAGCGAGATTCCACCCGATGAACCACGAGTGGATCTGGGTAAAGACTTGGATGACTACCCTTAGAAGTTATTTGGTGCACCCTCTTCTCCAGGTATGACAGATCGTTTAGCATCATTAAGAAATAATTTAGTTGTACTGGCTGCGGACGTGACATATATACCATCAGCCATGGGTAATTGTTGTCTTTACGCCTTTTTTAGAAAAATTAACATCAGGTTGATATTAACTTTCTCTTGTCTTCTTTTCAGGGGAAGATATCATTGGGGAGGGCAGCGTCGACGCAACCTTTTGTAAGCCCCCTGATTTTCAGGAATTTCTAAATTTAAATTTTCATAATTTTTCTAGATTTTTCTGGGATTTTTCTGTAATTAAAACCTAGGCTTTTGATAATTAAATGATTTTTAATTGTTATTATTTAATTTTAATATATTATGGAAATAATATATTATGGTGTAAAATGGAAAACCGGACATAGGATAATTTTTTGTGAATTTATTGGACCCCGGAAACATTTTTAAAGCCCTAAATACTAGTTTAAAATAAATCGAACTAAACCCTTAAATAAACCCGGTTCAATTGAACCAAACCAACCCAGACCCGGTTCACTAAACCGAACCCAACCTTATCGGGTCGGGTCGGATTTAAACCCGACCCGAACCCGACTACCCGAAACCCGCGTCTAAACTTAACGAATCCGTGTCTAACCCGCTACCCGCTGACCCGACCCGATCCAAACCCGTTATCCTAATCTGAACCCTAACCCTAATTCAAGTCGGAACACTGTTCCGACGAGGTTATTTAAACCCCCGCCGTTACCGAAACCTTAACCCTAGCTCTCCCTCTCTCCACTGTGCAGTGCCTGCTCCGACCAGCGCCTCGACCACCCTCGCCCTAGTACAGCCCCGTCGTCTCCCTCTCCCTCCGGCCGCTCAGCCCGAGCCCCGCAGCCACCGTCTCCCTCGACTCTGCCCTCTCTCCCTTCATCCCCAGAGCCATCTCCCCTAGCGCCTCCCGCCACAGCCGCCTTCGTCCCCGAGCCCCTCGCCGTATCCTCTCCGCCACGACGAACCCCCTCCTCCGCCGTGTCCGACACCCGCAGCACCCCCATCTCGACCCCAAGCCGTTGCCCTGCTCAGCCGTCTTCCTCCTCCAGAAACCCCTCGCCGTCGGCCTCGACCCTCTCCCCGCAACCACCGACGCTCCCAGCCCCGACGATCCCCTCGACTTCCTCCCCCGTCCCAGAACCCCCTGAACTCTAGACCCCCGGCCTGCCTCCTTCCTCCTTCCCCCATCAAGCCGCAGCAGCCCGGCCCCCCCGCGCCCTGCGCCGCCCGTCCCCCACCCGCTCCGGCGCGCCGCCGCCTCCGGCAGAGCCTCCCCCGCTGCCTCGGCCTCCATCCGGCCTGCCTCCGGCCGCCAAGCTCCGGCCAACAGCAGAAAACCTAACCCTAGGTGAACGACTCGGACACGACACGGACACGGAGAAATTCGGTTTCTGGAGCCCTGTTCAGGTACCCGTTTCTCTCTGCTCGTTTACCCGTTTTCGATTTCGTCTGTTGCATCGTGAACCCTGCGTGACCCTCTCGGTGCCCGTGCAACCCGCTCGGTGCATCGCGTCCTGTGGTGATCGCGAACCGAGATCCAAAAACAGGAAAACCAACGCCTTGTTTCACCCCGGAACTGAGTACGCCCTGCCAAACGGGACGACTTGGTCGTACGCGGTCTTTACCGCAACGTGCCGACGTTGATACGGATGTGTGGGATTTCGCAGAAGTTGATTTGGATGTGCGTGCACACCAGAATCAACGCGTATCCGTCGACAACGCCCCGTATCCGTCCATTATAGAACACGCTGTAACTTTGTGTACACACGTCCGATCGAGACGAAACTTGTGCCATAGGACTCATAGCAATACGTTGGTCCTGTGACCCAAGTTTCGTTCGATTCTAAGAACGTTGACAAAATCGTATATCGTGGGCCCCACAGGCTCCACTTGACGGGCGATTTTGTGATCGGCTCATCGAAATCCAATTCTGGAAGTTCCGTTGGGTTCGCATCATCGTTCCAGACTTGTTTACACCAAGTTTGACAAATTTGGAGACCTTTGACCCTGACATATTTTTTGGTACAAAGCGGCCCACATGTGGACCCCGCTTTGACCAGAAACTGTCATTTTTGCCCCTGTGTCCAAATTGGACTTAAGGACAGGCGTTTCTAGCTATTTGATATTTTTTGAATCTAATGGTGATATTTATTTCAGCAACCGGAGTAGTACCTGCAAATCACACTGAGACCAGAGCTACATTTGGAGCCAGAACCCCAGGCAAGTGTACCTTGCCAAACATACAGTTCTTGTTAGTTATTCCTTTGACTATATATATATATTTGTGCATGCTTGACCTAGGACCGTGTGACTTACTTAGCGTCCGATTAATAGTCGGGTGCCAACACCATACGCGGAGTTGTGTAATGTCATCTAGACATGGACATCGTGACCCTTTACATTCTCGTACTTGTCTTATCAAGTACATAGACCCAGGACACTTGACACTATACATGAGACAGAATCTTCCTGAGATATTCATGGTAATTCTGTGTAGGATACAGGTTTTATGACATAGACATTTTATTCATAGACATTATATGACTTGCTGCATTAGTTTTGATCCTGTGTGTCATGGACATGAGACGTGAGATTACATTGGGTGGGGAGAGATTTACCATACAAAAGGCTGATTACATTATATATATTATCATCTGGATGTGTCTGAGTTTCGGGTATAGAGCTTTGGCACCAGTTCTGGTTCCGGTGAACGTGGAGGTCAGGGCTGGCCGAGGTGCAGGCCGGACGGGCAGAGGGAGGTCGGTGATCGGAGCTGCGGGGTCGGCTCGGCCGCCTGGCTATGCAGGGCTGCAGGGGATGAGGCGGGTGTTCGGCTTTGGCTTTCATTCTCTGAGTTAATGTTTCACCCATTTTCTGGATTTGATCAGTGTGTCCCAAGGCATGATAATTAACTCTGCATCTCAATTTTTTGAAGATCGGTCGCCAACTTGTTTGAAAGCCTTTAATCAAATTCGTAAGCTGAACAACATGTTTTTTTTTCTTCAAAAGTGCAGGCAAGATTCTCTTTTGATAGCAACTTGGGTTGCATTTCCTTGGGACACGCGTTGAATAAGGACTAACAATTCCCCCCCTCCAATTTGAGGGAGCTCTTATATAATCCTCACATCGTTTGATAGAGATGAGATAAACCATTCAACATCAAAGATTTCTGGTCCAGCTTAGGAACGACAAGTGTTGCATTCAATATACGAGGTGCAACAACAGTGTCTGTTATTCCGGTTCTCTGCTGGTTGAGTCCGCCGCTAGTGGCGATCATCCGGTACCTATCCGGCTGAGTAATAGCATCTGCTCTTTGAAAGTGGGTGCTGGCATTGCTGCAGCCGTGATAGTACTTGGACAGCTTCGACCGCCACAGATCATCGCTTCCACCTCCGCTCGGAACGGGGAATGTCTCGGCGAGGACCACATTCCGCTGCCGCTCCAGAGGGCTCTTCAGGAGGAGTCGCTGGTGGTGTGGGACGAGGTGGTCGGGGAGGGAGACGAGACCGACGACGCCGATGAGGAATACGGCTGCGCCTCCGACGGCGGGTGGAGTGCACAGTAGTGGAGTCGGGCTCGGTCGCCTTGCTGGCCGGGCCGACGGAGTTCCTGCGGTGGAGGACGAGCAGGGTGGTTCAGGGGGAGGACGATGATGAGGGTGGTGGTGATAGGTGGCGAGAGGGGCGAGCACCGCAGGGGGAAAGGAGTCGCCGGAGCACAGGGACTGCGGGGATGGGCTGGCCAGGAAGCACCTCCCAAGTTAGCATTCGATGTATGTCCTTTCGATACCAGGCCAAGGTTCCCATCGACAGCAAAACTGGAAAAATATACTATTGTGCATATACATGTGAAAACACTCGGGATCAGTAGGATTGATAGGGGGAATGCATCTGCTAATGACTCCAATGGCACCATTAGTTGCCGCATCAACAAATCACATGTTACTTTATATAGGGCTCGATCTCCTTTCCATTATCAACTTGATTCTATCTCATTACTCGCAGGAATAGCAGATCCCACAACTCCATTTGCATCACTATTACTGGATTCTACGACACCAGTATCATCATTTGATGATACTGTAGAATCAAGTGGTTATGAAGCTGATTCTGAAGAAACATTTGGGTTTGCATTTGATTGCTCTCTGTTCTCAGCCTTGTTAGATTTTCCAGCCATCTTTTCGTCCTGAGAGAGAGAGAGAGAAGAAGAAGAAGGGAAAAAGAATGGAAGAAGGAAAGAGTTTTCCTACGTTGGAGAGGATGGAGGCTTGTGAGGAGGTGGGGAAAAACCTAGGTTGTCTAGGGATTAGGGCTTATGATGGGACAATACATTAAATATGATGAGGGTTTATGAATCTAATGGTGAGGATGCACCCAATTAAATGGGTGGTCCAGATTTGTCAAGAGAAAATAATTCATGGGAGATTTGAGGGTGAGAGTTTAATAAAAATATTGGGTTCCCTCATTGTTTAAAATAATGAGGTGTTGACACAAAATGCCAATTTGCAATTTGGCCCCCTTAAATTTGGGAAATTGCACAAACACATGAAATGACAAAAAATTTGGCGGGCAATTCGGTGTCCGGCATTTTGTAGGGTCAGGGGCACTGTAAGACTGGTACGGGCTCAATTTGCAGGGCACTGGAATTAAATTGGGATTTCAGAATCAGATAAAATGGTATCCTCAATTTAAATAGAAATAAAATGCAAGTTGTGTTCAACAATTAATTAGGAGTACTTGGAGCCAAAATCAGGTCAAGTCATCAATACCAATATTGAAGAAGACTCAGAACAGAATATTTCCCTAATTTGGGCCGCACGAAAAATAGGTCAAGATGGCCTCCAATTTTTGATTGGAACGCACAACTATACAAAATAGGAATTTAAAAAATAACGTCCGCGACGATTTTTGTGCGGCCAAAAATAATGTACAGAGAGCAAAATTATGAGTTGCAAAAATAGCAGATTTGAAGGCGGGCATGTCGAGGGCAAGATTGTGAAATTTGTTGGAAGACAAAAGTCTGGATAGTGCTCCAAATATCGGAGCAAAGGAAATGCGCAAAAATATTAAATAAAATACAGTAATTAATTACAATCTCCAAATATCAAATTCTAAATAAAATAAAGAAGTCCAGAATTCTATAATTCGGACAGGTGTTCGTCTACTGGGCTTCTAGGTCTAGTCTGCTAGCTAAAAATAAAATAAATAAACACTGCATATAATTATATATTTAATTACACATCGCACAAAATTATTTAAATCAAATACACTATCATGCAATTAATTAATTGTAATTAACATAATATTAAATATTGTAAAAATTCGAAAATACCCCTGTTTTCGGAATGTGGTAGTGACAACGACGAACCCCCTCCTCCGCCGTGCCCGACACCCGCAGCACCACCATCTCGACCCCAAACCGCTGCCCTGCTCAGCCGTCTTCCTCCTCCAGAAACCCCTCGCCGTCGGCCTCGACCCTCTCCCCGCAACCACCGACGCTCCCATACCCGACGATCCCCTCGACTTCCTCCCCCGTCCCAGAACCCCCTGAACCCTAGACTCCCGGCCTGCCTCCTTCCTCCTTCCCCCATCAAGCCGCAGCAGCCCGGCCCCCCGCCCCCTGCGCCGCCCGTCCCCCGCCCGCTCCGGCGCGCCGCCGCCTCCGGCAGAGCCTCCCCCGCTGCCCCGGCCTCCCTCCTGCCCGCCTCCGGTCGCCAAGCTCCGGCCAACAGCAGAAAACCTAACCCTAGGTGAACGACTCGGACACGATAGTGACACGAAGAAATTCGATTTTCGGAGCCCTGTTCAGGTACCCATTTCTCTCTGCTCATTTACCCGTTTTCGATTCCGTCTGTTGCATCGCGAACCCTGCGTGACCCTCTCGATGCCCGTACAACCAGCTCGGTGCATCGCGTCCTGTGGTGATCGCGAACCGTGATCCAAAAACAGAAAAACCAATGCCATGTTTTACCCCGAAACTGAGTACGCCCCGCCAAACGGGACGACTTGGTTGCATGCGGTCTTTACCGAAACGTGCGCGACGTTAACACGGACGTGTGGGATTTCGCAGAAGTTGATTTGGATGTGCGTGCACACCGAAATCAATGCGTATCCGCCGACAACGCCCCGTATTCGTCCATTATGGAACATGCTGTAACTTTGTGTACACACGTCAGATCGAGACAAAACTTGCGACATCGGACTCGTAGCAATACGCTGGTCCTGTGACCCAAGTTTGGTTCAATTCTGAGAACGTTGACAAAATCGTGTATCGTGGGCCCCAAAGGCTCCACTTGACGGGCAATTTTATGATCGGCTCGTCGGAATCCAATTCTGGAAGTTCCGTTGGGTTCGCATCATCGTTCCTAACTTGTTGACACCAAGTTTGACAAATTTGGAGACCTTTAAACCTGACACATTTTTTGGTGCAAAGTGGCCCACATGTGGACCCTACTTTGACCAGAAACTGTCATTTTTGTTCCTGTGTCCAAATTGGACTTATGGACAGGCGTTTCTAGCTATTTGATATTTTTTAAATCTAATGGTGATGTTTATTTCAGCAACCGGAGTAGTACCTGCAAATCACACTGAGACCAGAGCTACATTTGGAGCCAGAACTCCAGGCAAGTGTACCTTGCCAAACATGCAGTTCTTGTTAGTTATTTCTTTGACTATATATTTATATATTTATGCATGCATGACCTAGGACTGTGTGACTTACTTAGCGTTCGATTAATAGTCTGGTGCCAACACCGTACGCGGAGTTGTGTAATGTCATCTAGACATGGACATCGTGACCCTTTACATTCTCGTACTTGTCTTATCAAGTACATAGACCCAGGATACTTGACACTATACATAAGACATAATCTTTCTGAGATATTCATGGTGATTCTGTGTAGGATACAGGTTTTATGACATTGATATTTTATTCATAGACATTATATTACTTGCTGCATTAGTTTTGATCCTGCGTGTCATGGACATGAGACGTGAGATTATATTGGGTGAGGAGAGATTTACCATACAAAAGGCTGATTATATTATATATATATTGTCATCTGGATGTGTCTGAGTTTCTGGTATAGAGCTTTGGCACCAGTTCTGGCCCTTCAAAAAAATACTGTTATGGGTTTCTCCGACACTGATCCTGTAGTAGTCTCAGCCCGAGTATGACTAAAACTCTCACTTGCATATCACTTAGCTGGTTATATATCTATTGTTCCATTTATTGCTGCACTGCATTTATTTTGGCATGAGCTTTCTTGTACCTTGCTATGTCCCCTGGGGACCTGGATCCGAATTATGTCCCCAGGATTAGCAGATGAGATCTACCCAAGATTTACGGAGCAGGAGCATTATCAGGAGCAGGCACTGGAGTGTACCAGATCCAGTAGACGTGTGATCACCGAGGGTATCTTCTGAGTATAAACTGTTCCATACTCAGTATTTGCTGTGGTTATCTCTATTCTTGTATCTTGACAGATGTATCAGACTCATTGTCGGGTTATTTCCCCGAGTTTATATTATATTGAGATTGATCTTGCTTTATGATTATGATATTATTGTATTCATTTTTGTGGATGAGATTAGTATATTTAGACCATTATTGTTGTATTACAGCTTAAGTACGCCCCGATGGATCCATTAAATTGGGTTTGTCCATCGGTGTGTGCTGTTGGCCATTGCCACGTGTCTAGTCCCTCGGTATTTTGGGACTGGGGCGTGACACCTTTGGCTTTGTTACAGCTCCCGCCGATGAAACGGCGGCGCTCGACTTTGAAGAGGCAACATTTTTGGGTGCTGGCTCGCCCAAAACAGTCTTGATATCTTCAGGGAAGGATGAGCCTGTCATCACGACTATGCCTCCATTATTTAGTATGCCAGCCACTTCGACCGTTGTTGGTGCCTCTACTTTTGTCGCGCCATCTGCTGAAGCGACGACTGTGACGACACCCTCTGCAGTCGTTCCTGGAAGGGGATTCACCGATATTGCAGCCACTTCCAGCGTCCATTCGAATCTCGCTATGCTAGTTGAGCAGTATACTAGCATTTTCTACATCACTTTGAAGACGCTGATATCGATGGTGCTGGAGAAGAATCTATGCTTTGAGGCTCTGAAGATGTTCTCCCAGCTTGCGATAGCACCGATCAGAAATTTTAACGATGCTGGGAGAGCTGATGCGCTGGAGCAAATAGTTAATGGTTTAGACCAACCCATTAACGAGTATTTATAACTATTTCAAAGGAGCATTGATGACCTGATTCAGGCTGAGTACGACTCCTTGACTGCAAAACTTGTTAGGGAGATGGAAACTCTGAGCAAATCCATCGAGGCACAGCAGCAAGAGATGAATGAAGAGCATGCTTATTAGGGTATGTCATTCCCCAGCTGGCTAAGTACGAGGCCGAATATGAGGAAGAGGCAGCAAGGGTCCACAAATTGGAAGATGAACTCGCTCAGGCAAAGGAGAGGGCTCTTTCTCTTCATCGGCAGCTCGAGATATGTTGAAGGACCGAATGGAAGTGGCTCAGCAAAACCTGGCACATACGGGTGTCATCCATGCAGGTTTTGTATATGCTCGGTCTGAACTGTCTGCCTTGAACAATGAGGAGGCAAGGTTGGAGCGGGCTCGCGCTAAAGTTTTGAGCTCCAGGAATGAGAGAATGGCCTCTCTGGCGCGACAGATTCGCGATTTAACTCCTCCTCCCCAATGATGTACCTTCTTATTTCTCCTGTAATTTCTCGGAGATAATAAAGACACCTTTTCTGACTTTGTGGACCCATCACTTTAAAATATGATAGGCTAAGATGAAAGTGAAATCAGAGGTATCATTAACATGACATACTTTCGTTAAGGTTTTGCTGAATGTAAATCTATTCAGAGGTAATATGAACCTGCTAGAATATAATCCAACTAAATTTGTATACTAAACACTATCAGAGGTAATATGAACATGATAGGTTTATAAATTAGTTAAGCATATCCATTAAGAGGTCATACGAATCTGATAGAATATGATCCAGCTAACCTTTGTGCATGGTATCGTCAGAATAAGATCTTCGTCATACTCTGTTAAACGAAGAAGATCAAGTATAGTACTACTTCGGGAATTTGCAGTTGATAGTAGCCATTGCCAAATTTCTATTAGGTTTGGCTAATCTGTAGGCGCCATTTGCAATCATATAAGGGCCCTTTATTTCTTTATGATTGTTTGCACGAATTTTGGCTTGTTGAGAACATCCCACTGGGGGATCTTTGGTGGACCTATTATTTGTTGCGCACGTTGAGTGCAAATAATAAGTTTGAAACAAGTCCTATCAGAGGTAGTATGGACGTGATAGGTTTTGTGGTTTGGTAAATCCATCCTGCTAGGAGATTTTTTGTGGACCCATTACTTGTTGCGCACGTTAGTGCAAGTAATAGGTTTGAGACAAATCCTGACAGAGATAATACGACTCTGTGGGGATGAATAGAGACTGACTCTTTCTTCGCTGGGAAAATAAGGATAGTTCAGAGGTAATATGGACATGAACATTTCGGTTTCCATTGCGGGCATTCCACAGGGGAATTTTTTTTGTGGACCTATCACTTCTTGTGCACGAGAGTGCAAATAATAAGTTTTAGGACAAGCCCTGCCAGAGGTAAAATAGACGTGGCAGTTTTTGTGGACCTAACACCATTGGCGTAATTAGAGTTAAGTACGGGTGCTAAGTTGAGATGACAACCGATATCAGAGGTAATATGGACATGATAATCGATAGCCAAAACTCGGAGGGTTTGTTCAGAGGTAATATGAACATGACAAACTTTTGAGTTGTGACTCCACTAGAGATGGAGGTATGGCAGTTTTTTGTGGACTTAATACCACTGGCATACTTAGAGTTAAGTACGGGTGCTAAGTTGAGATGACAACCGATATCAGAGGTAATATAGACATGATAATCAGTAGCCAAAACTCTGAGGGTTTGTTCAGAGGTAATATGAACATGACAAACTTTTGAGTTGTGACTCCACTGGAGATGGAGGTATGGCAGTTTTTTGTGGACTTAATACTACTGGCGTACTTAGAGTTAAGTACGGGTGCTAAGTTGAGATGACAACCGATATCAGAGGTAATATGGACATGATAATCGATAGCCAAACCAGAAAGGTTTGTTCAGAGGTAATATGGACATGACAAACTTTCTGAGTTGTGACTCCATTGAGGATGGAGGTATATATCTGCTCAGAGGTAATATGGACATGGCATTTTTTTTATGGACTTAACATCATTGGCATACTTAGAGTTAAGTACGGGTGCTAAGTTGAGATGACAACCGATATCAGAGGTAATATGAACATGATAATCGATAGCCGCAAACCGGAAGATTTGCTCAGAGGTCACTTGGACATAGCAAACTCAGCTGGGGGAATAGAAGTTTGGACAACAGTTAAGAGGTAATATGGACGTGAACTCCTGTCCGAAAAAAATTCACTGTGGAGTTATTTTCCTGAGCGGGGATAGTCCTGAAGGTTGCTCATCTGGGGAGACACCGTCTTCTCTTTATAACTGCAAAGTGATGACTTTGGCGTCGATCAACTCCTGGATTCCCCTTTTTAATACATAGCATGCCCTTGTAGGGTGATGAATGTACCGATGAAAGAGACAATAATATGGGTCATCGACTTTGCAAACCTTTTCAGGGTATTTGATGTTGGGTAGCTGAAGTTTGTGTTCCTTCATCAATATATTAAAGATTTCAATGATGTCATCTTTATTGAAGGAGAATGTCCCTTTTGGCCTTCGGGCTCCCGATGCCTGAGTTTTACGGTCTTCCGGGAAGATGGTCATCGTTGCATCATCTTCAAACTCAAAGGGAATTCTACCCCCAGCTTTGGATGCTGCTCCGTTTTGTCGAGGTAGGCTACCCCCGGACATATCGTGGCTTTTGTCCACGAAAATTGATTTAGAAGGACCTGCCTCTGGTATTACAAGATCAGACTCTGGAGGTTTGGAGTTTGCAAGAGATGCAGTATACCCCAACCCAAAACGAGTTTGTTGACAGTAAAGATTACCATGTAACGGTGTTCTTCTGCCTTTTCCATAGTTGAGGCCCCGCTTCAACTTCAGGTCATAACCCATGTTTTGCATAATCTACGAAGACCTTGGGCTATATCTGTGGATTTGTATTTTCCCAGCATCAGACTCGCAAGATTCTTCTTATACAATCGATCTATTCCGCATTCGGCCGAAGATTATTTGATGCTGATTATTGTGAGTCGATGGAACAATGAAGACAGAATCTTCATGTGGCCCATATGTCACGACGATATTAGATGTTGACGCATCTTTCCACATGATCTCCCCATGCTTGGAAGTTAAGGGAACTGAATTCTGGTTATGACTCTTGTCTTTGCATTTTTGGATCAGGAATTCAAGCAAGTCAGAAAGATTAACAGAAGAAGAAGAAGGCTTGTTCCTCCTGTTTACATCAGTTGGAATGCGGATATTGGGAACCATAACTATCTCCCTGCCACCCGTATACAGCAGTTCAGCCATGTGAGTAGCACATGATCCACGAGGAGCGTATCTATCCTCAAACTGGGCCTTCTTTACGCTGAGAGGCATGACCTGGCGTAGTCTAGAATTTTGCTCAGGCTGGCGTAAAACTGAGGAAGTCCTCAATCGGTCATCAGCTTCTCGCGTAATCTAGAGAGCGGGCGGATTCTTCTCTTGATGGCGTAAAGGCCGAGAGGTTGGGAAATCTGCCAGTTGTTTTCCCTTGCGTTGATTGCAAGGACCATCTGCTTTTCCACAGTGGGCAGATGTATTTTTACGCGCGGGGCGCTTTTGGAATTTTTGAATTGGCGCTAAGGCCTTATCAGAAATATTGTCTTCCACGTCACAAACGGGAGACAGAGTTTTACGCACAGGGCGTGGAGCAGACTTCTGGGTTAGCACTGAGGCATAACCAGAAGCTTTGTCTGCCACATCACAGACGGGAGATAGAGTTTTACGCGCAGGGCGCGGAGTAGACATCTGGATTAGTACTAAGGCATTGCCAGAAGTTTTGTTTGCCACGTCACAGACGGGAGACAGAGTTTTACGCGCGGGGCACGCAGGTTGCGATGCTACAACCTTATTGGTCGGAGAAAGAGAGTCGGCAGGAATGGTAGGGGATGTCCGGGGCATCCATACCTTATGCAATTTCCTGTTGTCTTGGACAGAGAGGGAATGAGAGTATACCCCCTGCTTGAAGCATGTCTTCGTAATGAAACTAGGTTTATACGAAACACTTTCTTTGGTTTACAAACAAGAAGTACAATTAATCCTATACGAGGATGTTAAGTACAAAAATTTAATCTGGGTAAATATTGCTATAGGAGTCTGATCTGCGATCGATCACTTTGTCCCTTGGACCACAAGATGATTAATAAGTGCTGTAGAAGAAGGAGAAGCTTCAAAGATCGCAAGAGGGAGTAGATGCTCGATGCCAAAATCGTCAATCACCACTCTCTGTCTGTGCTCTAGATTTTTATCTCTCAAAAATCAATTTCTGACCTCTGACCTCTGTTCGACATTGGACCTCTGTTCCCCCCCGGACCTCTGTGGACGGAGGTCTCTATTTATAGAGTTCAGCTACAGTCGGCGTAGAAATCGAACAGCGGATAGAGCTGCACCTTTTATGCGGCGGTTACAATAACTGCTACCCACGTATGAATGATCTTCTGAATCGGTGTGTGACGCATGTCCCATTAAGAGGTAATGCGTATAACTGCTCGTCGAAGATTACAACATGCAAGCCACGTAGATAACTGCCCCTTGTATAGAGATGGTTGGCATGGAAACCGAATAGCTGTCATACTGGCGTAGAAGCCAGGTAACTGTTATGTTGGCATAGAAGCCAAGTAGGCGTAGAAGCCTAATGCTTTGCAAATATAGCTTGATTTGGCATATTTCGAGGAGATGGCGTACAACGTGCTCCTATAGCTAAAAATAGCCAGGTCGACGTATTTCGAGGAGATAGCGTACAGCGTGCTCCTATAGCTGAAAATAGCTGGATGGCGTAATATGTAGGGATGGTGATATGGACATATTAGCCCTAATTATGGCTCACTCAGTCATTAAAAGTAGAACCAAATCTCGTACATTAAATATAGAGATCTGCCCCCATCACGCGCATTAACTGCAGAGACGTGCCTCAAATTCTGTGCGAAGAGCAACTTTTGATGTGGCGGTTCATTTCGTCTCCTGCTGAGCATAAAAGCTCACGTTTGCCTGTGTAAAACTAGGCAGCGTATTCCTTGAATGTGTAAATGATGTCTTATATCAAGGATTATGTCACTAGACGACAGTCTGGGGCTCTGTGCAGAATCATCATAACAGTCGTCCTCTCGGTCGTCGTGCTGTACTCTTTGTCAGGAGTCAGGTTCACTGTTTGATCTGACAGGTTCGTTCGAGGAATACGAAGAGTTTCTCGTTCAACTTTCCACTGCATTAAAAGCGAGCAGGTTTTACGCAAAAGTGGCGATATAATAACCTTTTTTACGCCAAAATAGTCTGGAAATACTGCATTACGCTGGCTGTTCTGGAGCCACATTTTACGCTGAACTAACGATAAAGCACTGCTGTACGCTGATGGCTCTGAAGTCATATCTTACGCCCACCAGTCTGGAGCTGTGTTTTATACGGGCTTCCTGCATGTTGAGGGTTTTATGCGTATTATTCCCCAGCGTATCTTTCATGCTTCTACAGCTAGTATACATGCAACAAGGGTGGTACATGGGTGTTGTGACAATAAAATAATATTTATTTAATAAAAATTAGAATATATAATTTCTAGAAAAATAATAGTTCATCAAATTTTTTTAGGATTTTCTATCTATAATCAAATCCTAACAAGGTCCAAGGGTTTCCAACATGTATATATCAAAACTAGGTCAGAACTACCCATAAAATATGCTCAAACTCAAATTTAATAAAAACTAATAAATTTGAAATTTATTATAAAAACTGAATATATTTTCTATTATTAACATCTATATGAATATATTAACAAGTACTAAAGAGGATTTTGAAGGAGGTTTATGCATGCACAAAAGTGTTGAGTTGAACATCAAAATTAGGGTTCAGGGGTTGCATAAATTCTTCAAAATAAAATAATAGAGTTTACATCATCACACATATATATAATCTATATATATATATATTCATAAATCAAGAATATTTTGAAGAAGGAAGGAGAGAATGATTAAAGAAACTTACTAGAAGAAGAATGAATGAGATGCTAGGATTTTTGGATGGAGGAGGTGGTGTGGTGTCCACGTGAGGGGGTGTCAGCCTTGATAATGGAGGTAGCAGCTAGGGTGGTGGAGGAAGAAGAGAAAGTAAGGGTGTTGTAGAGGAGATTTTAGGTTAGGGTTTTCAGAAAAAGGGATGAGAAGGATATTATATATATATATATATATATATATATATATATATATATATATATATATAAAGAGAGAGAGAGATGGGGTCGACTTTCGGGTGTGCACGAGTTTTAGGGGGAGGGATGTAGGTTTGAGAAGAGGGGTAGGACTAGAATTGGCTAGTTAGTTTGTTAGGATGTTTCCTAATTAGGTTGTTAATTATTAAATAGTCAACAACTAATCAATAACTAACTAATGAATAAGATTTGATTTGATTATAAGGGAATAAAATAATAGATAATTAATATGCAAATCTAAGGAAAATCTTTGTAGTTGGGATTTGATTGGACATCTAAGGGAATAATGAATGGACAATTAATATGCAAATCTAAGGTAAATTTTTGGTAGTTGAAATTTGATTGGACTTCTAAAAAAATAAATAATAAGTAAATAAATTCTACAAAATAGGAAAGTGGCCTAATTTGGTATGGAGGAAATATGGGTTGCTTATTGAAGAATATTAGATTGGAAAATAATCCCAAATAAATTATATATATATATATATATATATATATATATATTAAATACAATAAACTATGGTTTTTACACTAGTGCCATACTAATGCTAAATGATCGAATTTTGAGTCATAAAAAGATCCTACAAGTAGTGTCTCTCGTGTAGGCTACTTTCTACGAAGGGCATTGTAGATTTTGTGGTCATCCTATGTCATTAATGTCCAAACCACGATGAAGTATCCAAATACAAAAATTAAACTTTAATCGATTTAAAATAATCTAAAATAATTATAATAAATATAAAATACATACAAAATACCTATTTTGGGTGAGGGGGTTTACAAGCGTCCCTCCAATAGTGTAAATAATCGCAACAACGAAGAAAATGAGGCCTTGGCGATAAATCTGTCAAAGCCACCCACCTCTCCTCCAACACAAAATATTACAGAGTCCTCCAAGCCTAAGAAAAAATATTCCTTTGATGAGAGCGATATCCCCAGTATTTTTAAATGTTTGATAAAAAGCAACAAGCTACAGTTGCCTGAAGTCAAACGACCAATTGAGGCTGGTAAAACAGATGACCTAAAGTACTGTTTGTACCACCGATACGTAAATCACCCTACCAAGGCTTGTTATGTCTTAAAAAAAGATACAACAGTTGATAGTTGCTAAAGCAATCACCATTCACAACGTAGAAAAGACAGTTATTACCAATATGGTTTCTTTTCAATTCGGTGACTTTTCAGCACAAGAAGCCCCGAATGGCGTTGTCCCAATACATCGAGATACGATGGAAGTCGTGAATCTTTTGCCGCCAACAAGTCAAACAGAGGAATTGGTGCCTCTTACTACAGATCATGGTGAGATTATGTGAATTCATCCCGATCTGCTGTCAGATTGGGACAAAGGATCAGTATCTTCCAATTCAAAATCTAAGAAGGGTAAGATGTATAAATCATGCAATATGATTTCTTCAGATCCTCATTCAGACAGAGATCAGGACTAACATCAAGAAGATGTATCTCTGGATGCTAGATTTTAAAATCTAAACATTGCCCCACCAAGCTTTACTCACAAGCTTTGCTTGACGTAACGACAATGGTCCATGATTGACAGCATTCCGCTATATAGGGCACAACAAATCTTCAGTTCTTATGAAGATGTTCCACCACAAATTCCTCCTCCTCCTTCTGCAACCATTAGGGCATCAACATTGACTCTGGTGCTTGAAGAGGATGGCCCCAAATTTTATCAATACAGCCAACAAGCTGTACACCTGATGTAAAAATGGGGAATGATTTTCAGAAAGCTGAAGGTTTAAACATTGGCAAGGGATGACGTATTCCTCTACAACTCTGAGGGCAGTCTAATAAATCTCGTAGTAGATTAGACTACGACGAGACCAACACACAAACTTATCCAAAGAAACGGCATGATAAAATAAATTCAAAACCTGTAACATGGTACTTCTTTCTCCGATGTCCGAAGAAGAAGCCATGATTGGTACCAGGTCCAGCAAAGATTATAATAAAACTTATGAATCTGTCCCGGAAGATATTCCTGACACTCTTCCTGCTTCGTCAACTCCCGCGACTCCGGTCACAACCAAACCTGGTCTTCGAAGTCTACTACAACAGAGAAAGGAAAGCAAAAGGAAGTACGCTTCAATAAATCTCTGAAGAAGAATGTACCCCCAAGGACTTGAAAAGCCCGACAATTTTGACATATTGGCACAACTGGCCAATACCCCAGCCCGACTCTCCATATTCGAGTTGCTTTATTTATCGAAGGAGACTCGTGAAGCTTTGAGCGAATCTCTGATACATAAAGACTCATGCTTAGCTCAACTCATGACTCCTGATAAAGAGCCATTAGAATGTCCTCAATGCCATAGCGTGATCGAGAAGATTCCTAACATCACCTTCACGCAAGATGCATGCTATCAAAGATAATCAGCATGTAGGGCTCTGTATTATACCGGTTACATCAAATCTATTAAGGTAAACTAGATCCATATCAACCGTAGTTATTTACTCAACATCATTCCTAAAAGTCTACTGAGAGGATTGAAGATACTGATGTACAACATGTATGCTACTAGTACTATTATTCTAGGCTTCAATAGGGAAGAAGTAAACCACTGGGAAAGATACGACTAAAAATTCAGATAGACGATCTACGTACTGAAGTCACATGCTATGTAATTGACTCTGACATATCCTACAAAGTTTTGCTGGGACGGCCATGGATACACGAGCATAAAATTGTACCCTCTATCCTACATTAATGCTTCAAAGGTATCGAAGCATATTTTGTGGACTTTGCACTCTATACACCGGAGTATATGAAAGAGGAAGCTAATCAAGCTAGTGATGAAACTAAAAACACTCCAAAAGAAGATCCTTTGATAATTAGAGTTAAAAGACGAACTACTCGTCCAATTCCTTCAAAGCCTCTTGATATTGACCTACATAATTCATCTCCATTGGTTATCAATCTTTATTGTAATGAACAACCAACAATGGAGAATGAACCACTTATTATCGACCTTCGTCGTAACATGCCATCAACATTAGTGAATTATCCCATAGTCATCAATCTTGCCATACCTCCTATAAAGGTTGTAGATTCTATCGACTATGTGGAAGATGAAGAAATCTTATATTTCACGAATAAAGAAGACTTTACTTCGTACTACATTGATGTTGAACCCTTTGCTAAAAAAATTCTTAGAGGCGCTTCACGTTTACGAATCTCTATCCATACCTATGTCATCTCCATTCCAATATAGTTCATTATATGAAACATATGAGGAGGCATACTTCATAGTCCTAGCGAGACAGGACAAGCAACATCATATAATTTTGGCAAAGCTAAAAAAAAGAGTCGCACAGACTGATGGTTCTGATAAGGATATGGGAAAGATACAACTGTATCGTTACAGCCAACCAGCCAAGAACATCATACAAAGGATGGACTATAACTTAAAATCTGGCTTGGGATTAAATTATAGAAAAGGTAGACGGACTCCTATACGTCACCTCTCTCTTAAATGCAAGCCAAAAACATACTACAAATGGACTGGTCATGGTTTGGAATATGTTACACCAGCAACAAGTCCTGAAAGTTGAGAATCAGAAGAAGAGACGTATTCTTATTTCTCTGACTCATCATTGTGGGATTCTGACGAAAGAATAGGTGACGTATTCAAACAGGCTTCCTCTGTAAATATGGTGTCAATTGCCCCAGATGATAAGGACATTAGAGATTTGATAATAATTTCTATCAACAGCAAATGTATAAGCATGACATATTATTCTCCATCTCTAGGGGATTTAAGAAAGATATATTTTGTTTAATCCCCAGTAACTCATATCCTACACGGCCTATCGAACTATTGTCTATATTCCTTTTTTAATAAGACATAGGTAATGGGTCCTCAAAGTTTCCCAGCAGGACAATACCCAGATCCAACGGAACAATCTTGTTGCGATGACCTAAATAATTATTCCCAACCAAAATGTTCCATTCTTAAAGTCTAGTTGTTTTAAGGATATCTTATTCCTGATCCCCAGTTAGGTTTGGAATAATCTCACATGTTTATTCACCAGTCAATAAGTGTAATATGATTCACGTCCATATTACCTCTGAATCATATTTTATTTATTATCCCCTAAAAAGGAGATAATAGTTCGCCCTTGAACTACTCTTTCTTTTCTTCCCCGGTGGAATAAACTAGTAAACTATCACGTCCATATTACCTCTGATAGTATTACATCCGGTAAAATTTATCATTTGCACTCAGCACGAGTATGCCTTGAGTGATAAATCTACCAAATTCTTCCACAGAATTATCCTGCCATGTCCATAATACCTCTGAGTAGTGGTATATTAGGTAGAATTCTATTTGAAAACATATCGCGTCCATATTACCTCTAATTTTGTTTTCTCTCTAATCTAATATTTATATCTAATAGTAGATACACAATAAATAATGGGCCTATAACAAACAAGCATTGTTTAAAGTTAAAAGTTTTAATATATTTTTATGGAGAAATTTATAAAACAGGGAAGAGCATAAGATGGAGCTCACTCAAAGGGAGAAGCTCATTCTTGTTGTGCTCAAGATCCAAAAGTTGTTCCCTTGCTAAGTCATAATGAACTAGCTCGTGCCGACGTTGCTCCACAGCCACCTTCAACTCCTCCTTCACTTGCTTGAGATGGGCTTCCAGTTCTTGAACCTGAGCCTTGAGCTGTATCATCTTATCTTTCTGTTCATCGTGGACAGAACAATGAAGAGACAGAGAAGAAGTCACTTCTTTCATAGAAGCATCTATCCGGACAGTCTTCTCAGCATGAATTGTCATATGCTCTTAGAAGGTGGTCTGAAGTTCCATGAACTCAGTAGTAATTGACTCATATTTAGTCTGAACTAAAGCCGATATGTCCCTACTATTAAGCTGCATATACTCATTAATAGGCCGCTTAATGCCTATCACGATCTATTCAAGAGCGGCAGCCCTAGCTTCATCCTTTAAATTTTTGATAAGTTGGATCATGGACAAGTTAGCATCCTTCACATCCCCAATGGATAAACCTTTCTCGAGCACCAGATTTATCAACTCTTTCAATATTGCGTAGAAAGCATATGTATAAGCTTCTACTAAATCATTAAAACGAGTGCTTGAACTAGGAGTCACGATAATTTTTGCTAATCCTCGACCAGGGTGCATGAAGGAAGTCGTCATGACAGTTATAGCCTCGTCACTTGGGACAGAAGACGAAGAACCTGCTGCTCATTCTCGCGGGCTAATAGTGAAAGCCATTTCAACAGTAATGGTCAATTCAACCATAAAATTAGTTGAAGTTACTAGTAGAATTAATGCGATATCTGCAGTATGAACCGTGATATCAGCAACTGGAGTTGTTTCAGCATGCAAAACAACCATCTTTTTAGCCCTTTCCGGAGTGACTCCTGCCACAATCTCATCACCTAAAAATTAAGCAAACAATATGATCAATCAACAACATATTATAATTAATATATATGCACGTCAAGCTAAGGAAAAAAGTGATACCTTGGTTTGTGCTAGCCAGAGGTATCAGTACATGAATTCGTGACAATGAAGCATACAATGCATGAACTTGTGGTATAAAAATAAAAGAGATACACGTTCCTGTACCAGGCGGTACATATTAGTCTTTAGGAGTCTGCCCCTCCAAGGAATTTCTCAGGCCCGTTAGTAAAGCCTCTACCTCAGACGAGTCAGCATGAATGCAAAAATCATCATAATCACTCAACATCATGCTCGCCTTTGAAGCCACAGTTTCAGTATCAATCTGCTCTGAAGCATTTTTAAGCCCAGCTGTAACTATAGCAGATTGAGTTTTAGCCTGAACGTCCTGACCAAGCATATCTTCGAGGGTTTCTAGCGACAATGTCAGCTTGTGACTCGACCTGCTCACCAACTCTAGTCCGGTAAGGTAAAATTATTTCTACACCGGAATCAGGAATTCCTGAAGAAGGTTGATCCTTTCGATCCATTGGCGAAAGGGGAGGTATAAATGCAATTGGCGTGATAAATTAAGTCGCTGCATCAAGGATAGGATCTGCAAAATCAACTGTTGCAGCAGCAGGAGCGACACTTATTCCTGTAGGGGAAGGGAAAAAGTGCTAATTCTTTGCACCACTGGAGAAGAGATGGACGATCTAGGCCGCTCTGGCGAACTAGTTAGTTCATCAATTAAACTCATGTGAGAAGGAACAAAAACCTTCGATTTTGTCCTCTTAGGCTTTGCGACAACAACTCCCTTTCTAGCAGGTTGGTCCTCAACTGGGGATGTAAACCTATGCTTCCAAGATTTTTGTACCACAATGGAAGGGGCGGGTGCATCCGGTTCTACATCTGGAAGAGCTTCCAATATCTTATCCAATGGCGCGTTATCCTCCTTTTCAACTAGAGAAGGTCTTATGGACTCCGGATTGACTCCTTCCATCGGGTTACGAAAACTAACCCGCATACCAAAGTCTACGTGAAATTAGGTTATGGAGCAATAAAATTGGGCAAAAGAATGCAATAGGCATAAATGAGGTTTGGTTTCAGCCAGAGTAAAAGTGGCTCTCATGCAACCCGTGATAAAATATTTCCATCCCCGAGCACCATTAATTAAACCTCCAGAATTGGCTAAGCACAGAGTAACATTTCCCTTGTGTAGTTGATACCGTTCAAAGGTGCAACTGTTGCCATTTTCATGTACACCAAGTGAGAGGGTCAGATAAACATTAACTATAAAAAGAGCCCTATTGCCAGCCTCGATATGGTAGTTCCCTCATTAATAAAACTCAAACTATAGTGCTCAGTTGCCACATTGGGAATAATACAGTAAAATCTCCAACTGTTCCCCATATTTAATGCTCTCTACGTCTGAAAAGGCGGAGTTATAGGTCCACTTAGAAAGCCTATATCTACAAAGGAACATGTGTTCTGTTTCGTCATCCAGAGTCAAGCTAGAAGCCATCAAACTCTAATTTACAAAATCAACCAACCTATCAGATGGGTGAATGAAAGCCCTATTCGAGGGAATTCCTCTTGTCGAGAATCTACGGCCAAATTATGAGCAAGTTCTCATAACTCAGCGTTTACGACACAGCATACCAGTAACAATGCCAGTCGATGCTTGAAGACCAGATGCAATACAAGAAACAAAATATTCCTATGAAGACGGTCCACTTAGCCTGAATTTTTGGGGACTACCCATCTTCGAAGCCACAAAGAAAGAGATCCGGCCAACAAAGCTTCAGACAAAATATCTGTATGAGTATGTCTGAGATAGGTAATAGCATGTGTGCCTACTGCAAAATCTTCCACACGATCCTCGAAGGACTTATCTTCAGCATTATGACTTGCCATGAGCTCTTCAACTTTGGTAAAGCGCAAAGGTCAAAGCGATCAAATCTTCGTGCATTCCTTCTAGCTTCTATCATTGAAGAGGTATTGGAACCACTTTCTGATATAGACAGTGTCAGAATTAGTATTGTGATAATAATTACAGGCCAAGTAGTAGCACATCAGCTCCTGATATACTTCAACCAGACGGGGCTCAGTTTGTGCTAAATCTGCCAATTCTGCGTTGGTAGGTACATATTCCTCATAAGGAAGCTCCCCCATGGGCAGTGCAGATACATGCTTTATCTCGTGTAGCGCGAACCCCAACTTGCCGCGAGGAGTGAAAACAGTTCCAGTGCTAGAGTTATATCGCTCAAGCAAAGCAAACAACATATTAGCGTTGGGCGCAATGCCATAGCAAGTCGCTAATAGGGCTTTGTATAAATCTGAAGATATGAGGTTCTTGGTATATTCATCCAATATCCATATCGTTGCCTGATGCCAATAGATAATTTTATTTGTCTACCATTCGGGCAACCGAACATTCTTCTGAGGATATACCCCTTCAGCATCAGTATAAATATTGGCAAACAAGGGTGACTGGATAGGTTGAATCAATAAAGAATCTTTACTAGGTACGTTCCCAGGATGACGTCCTTGCATTTGGACTGAATGTCCATTATCGGAAGTAAAGAAATGACCTTGCTTATAGATGATCTTCCACGTCTTGGCTCCGTTAGTAATAGGAGTCAAATTCTACTCCATCTTTAGTGGTTATGTAGCATGGAATAAGGCAGACAGGGGAAAACTTCTTGTCATCTCGGGGAGATACAAGACCCTACCATAAACAGTGAACAACCACTTCTCCTTTTTATTCTTAGGCTGAGAAGATGGATGAATGGCATCACCAAACAAGAAAGCGGACTTAGAATATGTCTCATTCGCAAAGGAAGTGAGAGGTTCACCGCTTATCAGAGATGTCAAGATTCGTTCCCCTTGTCCAGCTATCAATAATTGATGGGTACTGGACATCTTCTTATCGGATTGAGGAAACTCAGTATGCGATAAGTCTTCTAAATAATTGGTATAGAAAAGTCCTGCAGTGGAACCCTGTCACGCCCCAGTCCCAAAAATACGTAGGACTAGGACACGTAAGCATGCCAGCCGCATGGATATGGCAACTCCAATATATGGAAACCAAATCCACACGTACGCTGTAATATGAATATCAAATCCACAAGTGGTATAACTGTAATACAAGTCATAGGGTAAAATCTAAATCTCATCCACCAAAATCATATAGAAATAAATAAACAGTATCGATGAAACTAGATCTCAATAAGAAGTATCTAGGATGATAGTTGGATGGAAACAAATCCACTACCAACTCGAATAGGAAAGGTAAATATAATATAAGTACAACACAATCAAACCCAATATAAGTATACCAGCTATCGATCACGGCTCGAAGAGAAGACATCCACTAAGCATATACAACCATCCAAATCTGCGCTCCTGCAAATACTCAAGAACAGATACACCTGGCAGCGGACCAGGTCCTCAGAGGGACGTAACAAGATACAAAAAATACGAGCTAACTTGAATACAGTAAACATGCATATAATTTGAAAATAAATAAGTACGTTGTACAAGACAATCTATATGAATGCAAATGAGGACAACTTTTCGACGTATGGGCAAGGGTAGTCTACTCGATCTAAGCCTCACAACTCACACACCCGTCTAGAACATCAGAAATCGACATACCTCTGGGGTAGCGACCAGCGCGACTCTACAGAAATCGACATACCTCTGGGGTAGCGACCAGCGCGACACACGCCCGTAGTGCGAACTATATACTATAGTTTACCTGAGTGGTTAAAAGCCCATACGCCCAATGATTGTCCTCACATGATACTAGGTGCCATGTGTGTGTCAACATATCTAATACATAGTAATGACTGGAGAAAAACTACACATGCAAGAACTATACAGAAATGAAATAAATAAAAAGAAATATAAATTGCATGCAAAGTACTGTAAACAATTTGGCAAGGTATCTTGCCTGGGGTCCTGCTGCTGGTATGAATCAGAGTCCAAGTCACAGTCCAAATAGCCTATGTATTACAAATTTATCACGTCAAAAGATAATTTATTTTAATTTATTTAATTCTGGAATAATTACTCTAAAATCCTATTTTAATCTTATTATTCTAATTTTTATGTTAATTCCAAAATTTTGTCTAAAGAAACTAAATTTTATCAACTCAAGACTCATGGCACGCAAATCGAGGCAATCTGTTGACCGAAAAGTCAATCGACACAAACTCAATTTTCATGCATGATTTCCTGTAGATTTCAGCGTAAAAAACATGCTGGAATTTATGGCTCGTCCGAATTCAAATTCGTTTGGGAATTATGGCACATACAAAATTTGTATTGTGCACCGATGGTTAAATTCTAACCTAGAAGTTCTACAGAATTAACAGTATGAAAATACATCGAATTAAATTCTGGAAAAATATATGTCGATGATCTCGACATTAGCTTTCCGAAACTTTAAACGGTTTGTGATTCTGATTCCGGGTTCTCCCGAAATTGCAAAAACATCGAAATACGTCTATTTTCGTACATGCTGTGCTCTACGAATTTTCCAGAATTTAATACTAATAATTTAGAAAAAAAAATTTATATAATCAGAAAGCTAACCTCATTATCGTTCTAACAAAAAAAACTAGGCCTCGTTTGGAGTCCGGAGCTATGCGCAAAGGCTTCTGGAAGATGAAGGAACCCTAGATGACAATTGTCCAAAAATCGGCTGAAGAAAAACCCTAGAAATTAATATCTAAACTATTATATATATATATATATAGGAGAGAGAAAGTGCAGCCGCGGCTCACAGCGCGCCACGCGGCAGCCATCCATGCAGCCCCGCACAGATCGAACGGTCGCAGTTCGATGCGGCTCGGCTCAGCTGAGTCCGAGTCGAACTCGGTCTCGGCTCGGCTCGAGGTCGGCTCGGCTCGGCTCGCATCCACTCAGCGGTCACTGACAGGTGGGCCCGACACTGTTCACTGCTGGAGGCTGACAGGTGGGCCCCCTGTTTGCTGACTGGGCAGAATTAATTACTTTTTGGGTTTTCTTTTTCAGAAATTAGTTTTTAATTCAGTTTTTCATAATTAACTCGAAATAAATGCTAAAAATAATCGAAAAAATTCCAAAATATTCTAGAAAATATATTTTATTATTTAGAACCTAAAATAAAATTTTGGGATATTTTTAATTAAGTTTGAACATAAAATAAATTCTTTAAAGTCCTCAAAAATTAGTGTTACTAGTTTTTAATTAACTAAAAATTATGGAAAAATCCCAATAATCTAAAATAGCCTAAAAATAATTCTAAATAAATATTTATATAAGTAAATATACTAAAAAATTATTTTCTAATTAACTAAGATAATACTCTAAATAAATTGAACATCTATAATAAATATAATAATATAAAATATACACAAATACCTATTTTGGGTGAGGGAGTTTACAAACCCATAAGTTTAGCCAAAGGATCCGTAACTAAGTCAACTGCAAAAGACACAAACAATGAGTCAACAAATCTCATGAAGAAGAGAACTACGAGCATTTTTATGAATACTCCTGGAGATAAGCACATTTTTATGAGCCAATCTACCCAAACAGACAGAGAATGTGCCAATTTATCAAAACAGATGGAATGTGCGCCAACTCGCCAAATTATGAAAAAAGTGAGACAATTCGCCAATAATTGAAAAAGTGCGTCAAAATGGCTGTTTTTACTCTGAACGAGAAAAAGTGCGACAAAATGGGTGCTTTCACTCACGAGAAAAATGCACCAAGATGACTGTTTTTGCTCTAAAAAAGGGAAAGTGCGCCAAAGTGACAATTTTTGCTCTAAATGAGAGAAAAGTATGGGTATACATGTGTCTCTGTGTTCTAGGTCTTCGTTTTTTGCTTTCTTTCTTTCGCCTTTCTGCCATTTTTTAAATTTTTTATATTGTACATGAATAAGAAAAAAAGGAAGAAAATAGGGAAGAAGAAGACAACTGTTATGCCAATTATAGGATAATGCCCTGCATCTCCTGACGTGACCCACGATGATGGCCTATTCAGTCATTCTATAGTGGGCCGAGCCGCCGTCAACCTTATCTTTGTTGCTCGAGAAGAGGAGGCAAATCCCTTCCCCTTGCTACCTTTCTTGGTCGCCTGAGTTTGCTTGGGGGCCATTGCTAAAAGTTTCGAAGGAAGAAGAAAGGTAGGGATTTCTTGAGGAAGAAGGAGACGAAGATATTTGAGAGTAGTGAAAAAGTTCTCTCTCTCTCCTTAACCCGTCTATTTATAGATTTGGGGGGAAACTCTTCGGATGCTAAGAATCTTAGGGATCCGTGCAACAAATCATGACTTTAGCCTTGTCAGCAAATCCGTTAGGAATCTGTCCATAGTGCACGAACAAAACAACTCAACAAACTTTTATTCTTCTAAATTCAAAGTAATTTTGAGTTCACCTGAACAAATTCAAAAACTTTGAAGGGGGTCTTGTAGAAGCATAAAATATGTACCTCAGATAGATGGCTCAGTTTTCAACAAATAAATTCAATAATAGAAGAATGGAGCATTTTCTACTTGTTCCAGAAGAAAGATGCGCATTTTCTTACTTTGGCGCACTTTATACTAATTTCAAAGGATGGTGCACAATTTAGAAAGTAGAAAAGTGGTGTACTTTCTTAATGTTATGGAGGATAGCGTACAAACAATCTATTCTTTCTCAATATTTAATACAGCAGACTGACAACTGATAAAGGCAGAAATCGAAGAGTCAGAGGTCATCATTACAGCGGAGATACGGTTACGCAGACCCAGGTTATCGTTTAGTGGCGCATCCTCAATGCTATTTTCCTTCAAAAGTGTGCTACAATGCCATTTATTTCAAAAGTGTGCCACAGTACCATTTCCTTCAAAAGTGTGCCTAAGTATCATTTTCTTCAAAAGTGCGCCACAATGCCATTCTCCTCAAAAGTGGACCGTAGTGCTATTTTCCTCAGAAGTGAGCCATAGTGCCATTTTTACTAAAAATGCACCAGTCTCCAGACGACTTCAAAAGTGCGCATAGTATCCTAACGGAGAGTGAGCAGTTACGAATGCGTATCTTACATGCCATACTTCTCATGAAAGGTATACAAATAACCATCCCCTACGACCTATGCTTTCCACGTATAGGAAGCTGCGTGTTAAGAAGGCAGCAAGTTGTGCACCCACTCATACATAACATGGGGTATTAATCCACCAAAAGTGTATACATAATGGTAAAATAATGTTTGATGTCCATACTGTGTGAACACTCTCGTATCCGCTCCTAAAGCCTATAAATGGGCACACAAAGACAGATAGGAGAGGGGGGGCTAGAATTGTCAAGTCTTTGAAATTCAAGACCAGAGTGAGAGAAATAGAAGCGTCTCGTGCCATTATGCTAGAGCTTTCATATTGTTCAACCCTCCCAATTGTTTGCAGCAATCTTAAAGTCTTTGAAATTCAAGAGCAGAGGGAAAGAAATAGAAGCTTCTCGTACCATTATGCTAGAGCTTTCTTGTTGTTCAACTCTCCAAGTTGTTTGTAGTATTCCCTATATTTCTTCATCGTCGAGTGGTTCAAGGAGTCAAGTAATCGTTTGAAGATCATATCTCTACAACTATAATTCCCTAGAATCAATTGTACTTAGATTCATGTCTAGGATTTTTTTTGTACTTTTTAACAGTTGGAAACACAAAAGTTTCGTATTAAAAAACTTTTTTTCACAAACAGTAAGCTCAACCCTTTTGGCCGCTATCAATACTGCCCCGAAGGTCTGGTAGTCATGCACCTTTACTATTTATAAGATCTCCATGTAAAGTTCCTACTGGAACCTTATCGCTCTCTCCATCTCTGTTGCCACAATGGTTGGAGCAAACCTGCTCAGTCGGTAAAACTCTGTCGTGTAACCATCTACTGTTCTTCCAGCCTGCTTGAGATTAGTGAATCTCTGTTGTAGCTCGCACTAGACACAATACAAAAGTACTTCGTCCTGAATTGGGTCCTAAAATTTTCTTACGAAATAAGATGCCTCAATTCTATCTTCATCATGGCCCACCAATCTCTTGCAAGATCCTGAAGCTGCAAGCGAACCAGGTCAACCTGTTCCTCAGTCGAAACTTTAGCTACTGCCAGAATAGTCTCAACATCCTTGAGCCAATCATCTGCCATAATGGTGTCCTCCGTGGCATCAAAATATCTAGGATTTAGTCTACAAAATCTAACAGATGTCCCAAAATCTACTCTTCTGCCCCGTTCCAAGGACGTCTGCAACCCATGGTACAACAGGATATTTTGTTCTTACTGTTGAAGCTATTGATATTGTTTTTCCAGATGTTGTTGCTGCTTAACCACCATCTAATATTATTGGGTAGCCAACATTCGTCGGATAATCTCTAGCAAGGCTTGGGTATCTTGTACTGTCGGTACTACAGGAGGTACGGGAACATATGGAGCCTGTAGCTCTATCGCATTTATCGTGGGCTCAACTTGGATCCCTGGCTGGGGTTCTACAGGATCTCGTTCTAGTGGCAACTCTGTCTTTCTTATTACTGCAATATCTAGAGGAGGAGAAAGCCTAAAGAAAATTACAAGAAATATCAAGTACATGACGAGAAAGAACAAGAAAGCAACAAATCTGGGAAATTTTAAGATAAATATCGAAGAGGACGAATTCAGAAATTTCAAGAAGGTTCATGTTTGATTGAGACTCCTATGACGATGACACTCCACAAGTCTATAGAACAGACTTGCATGGGCCACCACTAAAATCTTGTCACGCCCTAGTACCAGAATACAAAGATGGACATGGCCAGCTACCCCGTACAAGGTACTATACGTTGTATGGTGATTATGGCTATAACTAAACAAGGAGGTGCATGCTACAATTAGGTCATTTAGGTTCACACGAACATCTATGTATCAATCAATCAAATAAGAAACAGTAATCATAGAGCATATATGTTAAAGCAATAAGGTACCCCAAATACTTTTTCAAGATATTCTGGAGACCAACTATACAAAATAAAGAGTTAGTGGAATATCAAAAGTACATGATGGTGATCAGATGCAGTCTAATTGAATACAAATATGTTAGGAAAACTAAATGACCAAACGTGCCATCTAACAGGTGTCGGAGGATAAACGATCAAATAATAAAATGTACAATGACGAGCAGGGAAGAAAAAACCCACCCTTCATCCTCTACGACCATGTTCCTGTTACACGCCATGAGTTAGGGAAACTATGTTGGATCCTCGGATGTTGCCACAAAACCTAGCTATGCATAACCCTTGGGGTTAGACCCCATATAGCAAGTACCACAAAAGAAGTACAAAATTGAGAAACAAAAACCCAAGAAATAAATATAATATATATATATATATATATATATATATATATATATATATATATATATATATGTTTTATGTCGTAACTTAGGTCCATGGCATATCCTAGCACAAAGGACCAACCCTACAACGAAACAAGGACAAGGGTTGAATCCATTACACTATGATAGTCCATTTCCCTAGGCTAATAATAGAATAATATAATCACAATCAAGTCCAATTAATAAGATCGGCCAATCACTTGTACGGCTTATTAATTATGGAGTCTGAAGTTATCTCAGAATAATACATAATAAGTATCCCCAGATCACGCCATTGCTGAACATGAGATAACCAAGCCAAATTAAATAATTATATTGGCACTTCACAAATTACACCAGGTCCCCGTAGGGCCACTTCGCTAGATCATGGTATTAGCTGTTCCAATGTTCCTATAGTAAAATAGTGGCTCGACATTATTTATAATAGGTCATATATTGCACACTACTAAGGTGGATAATATACAGTATCTTTGGTGGCCATCCCACAACGTAATTAGAATGAATCTATGTGGGAAGGTTCGTTGGCATGATCTCCGGATACCCTTTTCTCCCAATGTTACTACCACTTTAGTTGCTTAATTAGCCCTATATTATTTTGAAATCTCAAGGCGTGTCCACATAAAAAATTTCCTTAAGTCGTCGTACAAAGTACGGGCATGGTAGATATGAATCCATGGAAGTTCAATCTGGATTCACCCGAGCGTGTATATAACATTCAATAAATCAATATCCTAGCCACGCTTTGGTACCTGACTCGCATACCATGCCCGTGTCGAGGAAAAGGTATATGTATAGTATCAAGAGTTCAAGAATTTGGAGGCATTCTCAATGCCCAATCCAAATATAAATTACTTAACACGTAATACGATATATCACACCTCGGTGCACATATCATGAATAATATTAGGCAGTAATTGTATCAGCACGGATACAGTATTTGAGTCCAGTTACCAAGATCATAAGCATGAGTTCTAGCACATGGTCGGGTTGCTGAGTCTATTCTCCCTTAGAATCATAATATAAGCAATAACCAGGATCAACCACAATAAAGGATGATAAGAAATATTCCAAATAAAATAAATGATGCCAATAAGAAAGTACTACGTGTATATAGGGAGTCACTAAAGATAATGCATGTCTAATTCGTGTATAAGAAGGTCAGGCTACATGAACCAACCGATCGCATACTCCTTCGGGTCGCATGCTCTGGCAAAAGTCAATTCCTTGGGACAAGTACGGAAATGATGGGCAATAAATAAAGTGTCAGGAAAGTAACATAAAGGTAATTGATGTGATAAGGCATACAGGTTACAGAGAAAAAATAGAAGCACAAGGTTGTGCAGAGACACAAAAGTTGTGTAGAGGCATGCGTTCAAAAAAGAGAAGCATGGATCATGGCCGCATAATCTCCAGGATGCATGGACTCTAGGCGCATGGAGTCAGGCCTTAGTGAATTTTTATGCGTTCAAGGTACTGTGCGTCCGACTTTTGAAAGCATGCACAAGAAGGCATTCGTCCAATAAAATAGGCACATACCGGAGGGGACACATGTTACTGAGCCACATGGTACTCCATCGTCCCAGAATAACATGTTCAGCCATAGAAAAACTTCTAAGAATCCGAAAAGACTAGATCTGCCAAAAAAATCCTCATCTCAACTCCAAATCAAGTCGTTCGAAAGCCAAATTGTTCGAAATTAAGTGCTCCCTCACATAGAATAATAAGTTTTCAAAAATAAAAGTTTCTGAAGATCAAAACCAAGAAAATAACTTAAGAATACCCACACTCATAAAAATCCAGTACTACACAATTCTATCTACTAAATCCGAAAATACCAAGTTTTAATCATGCTTAAAATTACAGAATAAATATAATAGACTAATAATATGGAGGGTTTATTCATTTCTCATGCAAGATATACATTACTATGGAGGGAGGGATAAACCTAAGAGTGAGAAAAAAGAAAGAATGAAGAGGGAGAGAGAAAGAAGTTGGGTTATATAGCTAGGGTTTGAGGTTTAGACCATGGGTTCAACTCATGACCAAACCAACCCAAATATAAATTAAGACAAACCAAAGAATGGGTCTAGTCTCATGCAACCAAATAAATATCATGCCAACGAGAATAATACGTCTCCAATACGTATATTGGGAATGGGGAGTGACACTAATTTGGTTTGTGCTTGTGTTCTACTGTCCAAAATTGGATACTTAGTGGTTGTGTCATGAAATGTAATGATAAGCATGGATAGATTGTATTTGATCTATTTATCTATATATTGTATTAGATTTATTTATTTTATATGTTTTATGTCAATTTTATATATATAGTTGGTGTTTCAATTAATATTGGTGTTTGTTCTTTTGGTATCAATGTGGTTTGGTAGCACTATGGTTGGTACCATGAGTATCATGGGAGTTAGTGTTTAGTATCCTAGGTGTCGGTATCATAAGGGTTGAGTGTGTATTTATGTATGTAGGAGGGAATATCTGTGAATTGATGTGAGTGTGTGTATTAGTGTGTGCATTAGAGGGCACTTGGTTGTGTATATGTATTATGCAAGAGTGCACATGTGAGGGGGTAGGAATTATGTGTTCATCAGTGTGTGTTGTTGGGAGGAGAGTGTTTAGTAGCAACAACATAAGATCTAATATCAACAGCTGTAGCAGCATCTGCTGCCTGCTGCTTTTAGCAGCATGACATGCTGCAAAAGCCTGTGCAGCATAAGGGAAGTAATTTCCTGCTGCTAGTAGCAGCAACAGTTACACCTTTGTAGCAAGGTGAGTTCCAGCGCAAGAATGCACAGATTTGCACAACTTAGACTATGCATTGCCTACAGGTGCTCAGGTATGGTGCCAGTGTAGTACACTAATTTTGTGTCCATGTTGGAATGTAGGTGTCGTGTGTACGTGTTAGTGTGTAGGTAAGTATTATAGTTGGTATAGGTTTAGTATCAATGTGATACTTGAGTACCATGATATTAGTGTATCCATAAATTATGTGTTAAGTATGTAGGTAAGTATCCTAGGTATTGGTGTCAATAAGTGTGGGTACATGAGTGTTATGGGTAAGGCAAGGTAAGGGTTTTATTGTCACCCTCACTTTTTCAACTAGGGGTAGTTTGGTAAATTGGCATGGATAAATAATTTTAGGAATAAACATTAATATTAGTGTGTTATAGTAATTATTTGACAATTATATTATTTTTTAATTATTAGTAAGTTATAGATTAAATGCGACTTATATTAATTATTTTGTTAGAGGCTAGTCCAATAATTAGAATTGTCATAACAACTAGTGAGCCTAGCTTGGATCCAAACTCTTTAGACCCATACTCATAATTTATTGGGGGGATAAGCTTAATTAGAATTAGTTAAAAGATTTCCAAAATAGCTCTTCCCTAATCATATTCATAATTGGGTGGAGAGGGACAATTTGGACCATGCACATAACTTAGAAAATGGGGAAGGGGGCCGGCCACTTTTAGAAGGGGCTCTCTTCTCTCTCTTCTCTCATTTGTATTCATTTTTAGATCTAGAAATTAGATCCACAATTTTCCATCATTCTCTCCATTGAATTCTCACTCAATTCACCTCAATTTTTTCCTCTCATTCTCATTCCACAAGGAGCTTGGAGCATAGAGAAGCAAGGAGCACAAAAAAAGGAGTTTGGGTGGAGAGATCATGTCTGGATCGTGTTCAATTATATTTTTATTGGAAATCTATCTTCCAATTGGTAAATTCTGAATTTATTTTTATTCTAGCACCCAAATCATACATTTGACCATTAGAAATGATCCCATGGCATAGGACTACCTATAGGAACAAGTTCTAGGCTAATTGGTTATGTATTGTGAGTTCTATGCGGTAATTTATGTGCATGTTGGAAGAATTACGAGATTAAAATATCAATATTGTGTCATGAGACCAATTAGATCTAATTAGACTTAGATCAGGGTTATGGGACTAGGTACTTATGCATAAATGGATACGTCTAGGGCGTATCATGGTATTTTGTGATACGGTGCTATACTGGGCCCAATTTAGGGTATTTTGCACAATTACTCTTCATTACTCATTGTAGCAAGTTACTTTAGTAGATTATGGTGGTATAGATATGTATATTTAGTATTTATGGAGAATTTGAGTTTTGGAATCTCTATTAGGTGTGTATCATAGAGTATCATATTTGTAGCATATCTAGTATTTAATTTAATTCTCTAGAGGGTGTGGTATATGTATATATACATATATATCACATATAAGTATATGTGTATTTATAGTAGATTACTATATGTATGTATGTATATATATATATATATATATATATATATATATATATATATATATATATATATTTATATGTGTGTGTGTGTGTGTGTGTGTGTATATATATATATATGTATGTATGTATGTATGTACTGGTATATATGTATGTATTGAGTGTTAGTTATGAGGGTGCCTATATGTAGAAGAGGTAGAGGGGAGGCTTGATTGCATTGAGATAAGTGACAATAGTGAAGGTATGAAGGAAGAACTACAAGAAGAGGGAGATGTTGACTGTGCAGTGCTTGGTACATCGTATCTAGTCAATGTGTTGGACTGAGGTAAGTGAGGGGGAGTCAAGATGCTTGGGTTATATTAGTTGGATGTGTGGTTTTGGAGCTCGAAGAGGAAGACATCAACAATGAAAAATGATGTGTAGGTCTCTAGGGAGATTGTAAATGCAGGCATGGTTCATTAGTAGTATGAAGAGGAGAGGATCTTATTTCAGTACAATTGAAGCTGTATCGAGATGTGTTGTGCACATCTATGCACAAATAGATTGGGGGGGGCATGTGGCATTGGGTAGAGGCTTGGGATGTTGCAGGTTATTGTGGTTGGTGTATCAGGTATCGGGCATGTAGCGATGGGCAGATAGGCTTGGGATGTGCAGGCTTGTATATTGGTTGGATGTGGCAACAAGTGTAAGGGGTAAACTGCAAGTGTTAGGCTTGGGTGAAATCTGAGTGTATTATTCTACTAATACATAGCGGAGGAAACTGGGATACTTGTGCAGTTGTTCAGGAGATGAACACTGAGTGCAGTTGGGTATTAGTTTAGGTGTTAATCCAGTTATTGTCTGCACGTAACATTGTTTTAGGCTTCATAGTAGCAGTAGTATGGGAAGCAGTTGTGGCAGTAACATTAGAAGGCAATAGCAGTAGTTTTAGGAGCATAGTATATGGTGATGGAGATGAGTACTAAGGTCCCTACATGTATTCATTGCAGTGACATTACACTGCAAGTCCAGTTAGTGGATTAATTAATTTTTTAAGTGTTAGTTAGACTCGTGTCTTGTGTGTTAGTTGGGTGTAGGGCTAAGTATTAGTAATACTTAGTAGTAGATTGAATATAAGGATATACTGATACCAATGCATCAGTTGAATCAGTAATTAGTTGACTAGAGATCAGTCACTAGGAACCTAGCTTGGTATATCAGGTTTTGTTTTTAATGTTTATCAAATAGTCTGTTGAGGACTCAAATGTATGATAAATTGATAAATTGGGAACAACAACTTGGTTAAGACCAGTAACATCTAATTCGGGAATATGAGGAGCATCAATAAATTGGGAGAGGCAGTGCCTTTAGTGAAGTACAGACAATTGGATCATAAGTAGTTGGTTAGTTTAGGAATCAAATTAAGATAATTGAGTATTAGCAATAATTTTGGGGGCTACTTAGGGTCAGTTATCTAAGTATTTGTATTATGATATAGCAGTTAAATAGTTAATATATGTATCAGTTAGTAGTATATATATAGATTAAGTTATGGTAGTATAAGTTAGGTTAGTAATCTATATATTAGTTCAGTATCCAGTTAGTATTAGCTGATGGTGAAGTAGTTAGTTAGTTAGTGTGTATTAATTAATAGTATTATTACTTTTAGGATAAGTTAGCTAGTGTACACATATCAGTTATTGTATAGGATACTTAGTATTAATACCTAGTATAGCTAGAATAAGCTAGCCCTGACTAGTTAATGACAATATTAGTTAGGATTGACCTAGCATAAACTAGTTAGTGACCCATGAGCTTAAAACCTTACTGTGGACCTAGTTTAGCTAGGACAACCTAGTATTGGCCTAAAAATGTATTGTTGTGCATCCTTTAACTATGTATCATTTATTTACACCATTTAACTTAAAATTTACTAAATAGAAGTGTGTGACACCAGCTTGGGCATCGAGATACACCCTTTACTCAGGACCAGAGGCGAGTATATCTCTCTGTTAGTTTTTTTATTTCATGATAGTGTATATATCGCATGTTCTAGAACTGTATATTTGATTCTGACACAGTGGTTACATGGACTGGTACTATATAGATCCTGTCAGGAGATGTTATCCCTTACCATGTTTAGCGAGTACTCCTTCACATGTATTTCAATCATGTGTATCGGGTATTGATTTAGTGTACTTCGTGTTCCCACACTGCTCATGTTCAGTGTGCCCATATTCAAGTTCGTAACATGTCGTGATTGGATCCATAAGTATTGGTTGGGGATGGGGGAGAAGGAGTTGGTTATGTGATCAAGCCCAAGTGTATTCGTGTACATGTCGATTATATATCATAAGTGTAATCGAGTTACCATATTGTATTCATGTTCAACCTAAACCAATCACATAATGATCTTGTACTCTATGGCACATTAGCTAGTTTAATTTATTTCTACTACTTGCATATATTCATATTGCATGTTCTTCATTCCAGTACATTACCTGTTCACTCTAGTTTATTCCATTCTGATGGTTAGTTATCTTGTATTTTTTCTATTATCTGTTATATATGCTCGATTATATATTTGGAATTTTTTTCAGAGGTATGTACTTTGCTCCAATCCTGACTGAATATATTTTTCAGATAATTGGCTTGTGGACCAGTGTCCCACCTGCTACGGGCCGCAGGACGGTATACCATTAGAGGATACTCCTTTAGAGCATGAGGACCTAGTACCAGAGGCTGAGGAGACTTAGACTTATTGTTTAGACTTGTATTAGACTTTATTGAGGTTATTGGCATGTATATATATTATTTTGGACTTGTGGATGTCATGTGATTCTTTTTCTTCGTTATTCCATATTGTGCTTTATCTTCCTTAGTTTGCTATGTGATTGAGTATTGTTTACCATTATCATATACCATGTTGTTCCTCCGCTTGGAGTTGAGATAATATTGACAAGTACTATACATTTATATGGTATGAGATTTTTCGATAGTATGGTTAACGCAGACAACATTCTACCGTCAATGTTGCGGTGTAGGGTGGGCATTGCTCACCAATCATTCCCTTATTCTGGGTACGGGTCATAACATATTTTTAGTAGTGACCCATACAGGTCAAGAGTCGTATTTAGAGCGATATCGTAGTACTGCTCACCTAGAGTACTACTACGAGCCTACTTTAGATATAGGATATAGGTTGAGAGTATACTCAATCACAACTAGGAAATATTTCCAAATATCAGTTTTACTATCCTTATTCATATGAAATCTTGCTTTACTTTGAATAAATATGTCCTTCTTTGAGGATATTGTAACTTACTCAATATTGATTCCTTTGTTCAATCTATCTTCAAGATGCCGCTGAAGACGCGTTCCCAGTGCTCAGGCGCAATGAAAGTGAGGTTGGTAACTTTGTCGCCTCTGGGGCAGCATTAGCAGTCACTATTCCAGCAGCTACTGTTCAGAAGTCCACTTCACTGATCCAGGTAGGTATTTTTGCAGCATCTTTTGGTGATGCCCCACCTCCGGTACAGAGGGCAGCACCAATAGTTTCAGGGGATCTTCCATCCCCACCACCCAGAGTCGATCAGACACAGATGTTTGCTCTTTTTCAACAGATAATGGAGGCACAACAGCGCCAGTCAGAGGTTATGAGATAGGGAATTAAGAATGTCCACCAGATTGCGCTCGCTATAGTCGAGAGAGTCACCTTAGTCCAACCACGACGGCACCACCTCCATTCACCCAGCAATAGCCGAGGCTGGGGACAATCGTAGACTTCAAGAGGATGGGGCCGAAGGGCTTTAAAGGCATTGAGGGGATTATTTATAATAATTATTGGATAGAAGACATTGAGAGAAACCTGTGACTGGTGCAGATTCTAGAGTGATTGCAGGTAGAGGTCACCGGAAGCATGATGTTTGATATCGTGTTGACATGGTTCAGGATGGATCCCAGGATCTCAGCACCGAGACTTATTTGGGAAGCTTTTAAGGAGCTCTTCAAGGAAAAGTTCTTTCCAGATGTGGCTCTGACATCTCTAGAGAGCCAGCTTTAGTACCACGTTCAGGGAGGTATGACGGTGGATGAGTATACGACAGAGGATTATAGAATCGACCTTTTTATGGAGAGATAGAACCCCAGAGGGAAGGCCAAAAAGTTCAGGAAGGGCCTGAACAAGGAGATTAAATCACATACGAATAGAGACCCCACCGCTACTTTTGAGGAGATTTTGAGGCATACACAGGGGGCATAGGATGATCTAGAGCTTGACTCCAAGAGGCCAAGGGACATAGGAGGATTCAGTACTAACACTGGTCCAATTAAGTGGCCTCACTTCTAGCAGCAGCATCCGAGACACTTCCAGCAGCCGAGGCAGCAGTATCCTCGACCGGCTAGAGCGCCAGTGCAACATACGCATAGATCCAGAGGTAAGCTATTCTTTGCCCATTCTATAAGAAACCGGGACATGGATGTGATGCGTGCAGGACAAGATTGGGCCATTGTTTATTCTGCAGATCAGGAGACTACTAGTTGAGGTCTTGTCCTAGAGCACCAGTTCGTCCATCTCAGGGCGGGACCCTGGCACAGAGAGCACCCATGAGACCACCAGCGGGACATCAGAGAGGACCCCCCTACCACCATAATAGCAACAGTTTACTCAGCACCAGTAGCAGCAGTGAGGTGCCCAGCGATTGGGGCAAGATTTTGCTTTGATTGTCGAGGAGGAGAAGCCAGTCGGTAATGTTATTTCAGGTTCAGTCTATGTTGATTCTTTTCCAACTCATGCTTTATTTTATTTTGGTGCTTCACATAGTTTTGTATCTGTATCTTTTGCTTTGAAATATCACCTTGAGACCGAATAATTATCGAGGACTTACAAGATCATGACCGGGGGTGGGATTATCCTAGTCAGTGATGTTTACAAGGATTGGAGAGTTTCTTTGGGAGACTAAGATTAAGCATATGTCTACTCGTAATGCCACTTTCGAGCTATGACATAGTACTCAGGATGGATTGGTTGAATAGGCACCATGCTAGTATTGATTATCGTGGAGGCAGAGTTTTGTTTCAGGCGCCAGGAGGGCCAGAGTTTGAGTTCGTCAGAGTAGCAACAGAGCAGAGCGAGAAAGATTTATGTAGAGCTATGGTGGAAGAGCAAGAGCTGTCGTATCCTTTGATTGAGGAGTATATAGACGTCTTTTTGGAGGAGTTGCAGGGGTTTCCACCAGACAGAGATATGGAGTTCTCTATAGACTTAGTGCCAGGCGTAGAGCCAATATCACAGCACGTCTATAGGGTGAACAACAACGATCTGGTAGAGTTGAAAAAACAGGTGGATGAGTTGCAGGACAAGGGCTTAATCCGCTCCAGTTCATTCCCGTGGGGTGCTCCGATATTATTTGTACCGAAGAAGGATGGGTCGGTACATATACGTATCAATTATAAGGCACTCAACAATCTCACTATCAAGAACAAATACATGTTGCCACGGATTAACGATTTATTTGATCAGTTGAGCGGAGAGAAGGTATTCTCAAAGATAGACTTAAGGTCGGGGTACCACCAGGTAAAAGTTAAGAAGGAGGACATTCCGAAGACAGCTTTTAGAACTCGGTATGGGCAGTTTGAGTTCTTGGTGATGCTGTTTGGGTTAACCAATGCTCCGACGATATTCATGAACCTGATGAATAAAGTGTTTCATCAGTACTTGGATCAATTTGTGGTAGTATTCATTGATGATATATTAATTTTTTCGAAGACCCCGGAGGAGCATGAGAAACACCTGAGAATAGTTCTAGAGACCCTCAGGAAGGAGAAGCTTTATGGAAAGCTTTCGAAGTGTGAGTTCTTTCGTGATAAGGTTGGATTTCTAGGGCATGTGATTATAGGAGATGGGATCTCAGTAGACACGAAGAAGATTTTAGCAGTTAAGTCGTGGTCTACCCCGAGTTCAGTGGTAGAAATTTGGAGTTTACTTGGATTGGCAGGCTACTATCAGAGATTTGATCAGGATTTTTTTAGGATTAAGGAGCCAATGACTATACTAACCAGGAAGGACGTGGAGGTCATCTAGATTGAGGATTGTCAGGCTGCTTTTGAGGAGCTAAAGAATAGGTTGACTACAGACCCAGTGTTGACGTTGCCATCTGGGACAGGAGAATTTTCTATATACAGTGATGCTTCGGGTAAGGGTTTGGGTTGTGTGTTGTAGGAGAATGGGAAGGTGATTGCCTATGCCTCCAAGCAATTACGCCCGCATGAGAAGAATTACCCTACCCATGACATAGAGTTGGCCGCGGTTATTTTTGCTCTTAAACGGTAGAAACACTACTAGTATGGAGAGCGGGTAGAGATCTTTACTGATCATAAGAGCTTAAAATATGTGTTCACACAAAAGGAACACAATATGAGGCATAGGCGGTGGTTAGAGTTGATGAAGGACTTCGACATTTCTTTACAGTACCATCCAGGGAAGGCCATTGTAGTCGTTGATGCCTTGAGTAGGTATATAGTGGCTAATAATTAATCACTATCGACTAATATTAAAACTATAGGATTTTATTGGGTTGATAGATGACACTAATGTCCAGGCTACCCTACCGTCTCTTTGGCCACAAGGTTTAGGGGTAGGAACCAATTAACACATATTGTTTTAGTTGCTGCTACCCCCAACAAGGTATTTATGTACTTTCTAGATGTGTAGGAAGGGTGTGCAAATGACATATCTATCCTAAAGGATACACATTTTAGGTCTGCCCCACATGTCCTAAGGGTCATTACATGTTAGTAATATATATAAGTATTCAAATATACAGTTATCTTCGTTTATGTACATATTTTTTACAATCTAAGTAAATATATCTTTTGATTTGTGTAGGAAAGTACTACCTAGTAGACGCAAGATATACCATGATGCCTAGTTTTATTTCTCCATATTGTGACGTAAGGTACCACCTCAGTGCCAGTAGGGATTGCAATCCTACGGACCCCAAAGAACTCTTCAATTATAGATACCCCAAGTTACAGACAAAAATCGATGTGACGCTTAAGAAATGTTTCACATTTTGGGTGAGAGGATATTTCATAACTTTCCTACATAAGTAGACATTTTCTTGAGTTATGTTTAGTATAACCACATACTTGGAGTAGATCCCAAGAATGAGTCAATCATAAGATAAGAAGACACTAATATAGACCATGTGGAGTATATAATGTATCTTTATTTGACTACATGGACTTCAAAGGAAGTAAAGAAGATTTGGGAAGATAAGCATGATGGGATCATAATGCAATATGGAATGATTACGTTAGTAGCAACGAAGGGGTTAAGAAATTTGTATACATTAATATAATACAATACTTATATTCAATATCTGGCATTTACATATACCTAACATACTTATGGGTTTTAAGAACATTTTGACACAGTGGTTACACGAACTGGTACTATATGGATCCTATCAAGAGATGTTATACCATATTGGCCATAAATTTTTCTTGAAAATTCGTAGAGTGCCAGTTGTACAAAATCTGACACGTTTTGGTATTTTCGAGATTCTGGGAGATACTGAACTTGGAATCATGAACTGTTTCAAGTTTCGAAAACCTGACACGATAAAACAAGGCATATATTTTTCTCAGAATTAAATATTCTATTTTACTCTTCTATAAAATTTGTGCAACCTAGATTTAGTCAGGGAACCGACGAAACTATCATCTGAGCACCATATTGGCCATAACTTTTTACCGACTTGTGAGTTTATAAATCGTTAATTCTATCGTTCAAGTAGCATTGAAATATACAGGAATGTACATAAAAATATAGATTTTATGTTGGTTGACTTTTTGGTCAACATGACATCTCGATTTACGTGCCACAACTCTTTGACAAAATTTAAGATTTAATCTAAAATTCAGAATAATTGGATTAAAATAGAAGTTTAGAGCAATTATTTCAGTATTAAACAAATTAAGGTAAAATATCTCTTCGTATGGTAATTTATCATATGTAAGATTTGGACTTTGATTTGGGACCTGATTCATAGCACAGCTAAGGACCACATTCGAGTACATTTCCGTGATTATTTTTAGTACTTGGTAGTCTCTATAATTCATGCTTAGTATTGATTATTTGATTCTTGACACTCGTTACACGGATTAGTAAATGGTGGATTCTTTTATGAGATATGTGACTTTCTGGACTTTTGTTATTTTATCGTGTTTGGTTAGAAATCTATGTTGTACTAGTCAGAAGGGAAAATATATAGTGGACGTATGAACTACCCTTTCCATCCCATGGTCTTACTGGAATAATAGAATCCATGCACGTAACTTGTGGTTTGCCAGATTTTACCCTTAGTCATTCACATGTCGACATAGTATTTTAAATCACGTAGATTAGTTTATACCTATTTGTTTCTCCCATACTTGTAGTTATTTTCTATGATTGCTTGTAGTTACTGTACATTATTGCCATGACAGGACTTCATCATTTAGTTTTTCTGGTTGTCTTATTATGATTTTAATTTTGTTGCTATCATATATTCTTAACTATTTACTGCCATACACCTTCTACCATGTGTGGGAACTATTTTTATTGTGATATACTGGTTCTAATCCTAATTGGATAAAAATATTTTAGGTGACTAAGATGAGTATGAGATCCCCACACATTATGGACCGTATGTTGGCGACATAGTAGAGCCTTATCTTGCCCTTCAGGAGGATCATGAAGAGTTAGCAGTTCAGACACCCGCTACGCTTGAATTGTTATTTTAGTTAGCTGGTTTGTACCAAATTTTTCTCCAGGATTTCTAGTAATAATTTAGATATTATCATTTGGATATTTAGTATTGGGAGACTATTTTAGACCCATGATTTTGAGACTATTATTTGATTATCTCCATATGATTTTATTATCACAGTATTTGTGATTGAGCTTAATATATATATATATATATATATATATATATATATATATATATATATATATATATATATATATATATATATATTATGAGTTATAGATTATACTTGTGGCTTATGGTACAACGCTCTACCTCCGACACTGTAGCGTAGGCTGGGCATTCCCATGACTCGTGTCCAAATTCAGAGTGCGGGTCATGACACATTTTTATGGTGGCCTATGCAGGTCAAATTTTGTATAAGGTTTGGAAATCATGATTGTACTTAAGTTAGTAGAACTACTGCGAGCCTGTCATAGAATATAAGATATTAGGAATAGAAAAATACTCAATCACAACTAGAATTCTGCTAAGTTTAATTGCTAACTCTTATTTCCCTTAGAGTTATCGAATGTCCCTCATGATTATTGTCGATCTTGAATACTACCTTATCTTGTGCCATATCAATTGAATCCTTATTGTTTCCACCTCTCAGAATGCCACCCAAGACTACTGCGCCTGGTTCTAGGGCTAATGGTGCTTTTCCCACACCTCTCGCATCTTAGGAGGCCTCATCAGCTTGATTTTGAGGCTTTCCTCCTCCTCCTCCTCCGCCACTATATGAGCTCTTTAGCAGCATGATGGAGGCGCAGAGAGCTCAACAGAGGCCCTAAGGCAGCAGACAGAAATACTGAGGACAGGAATAGAAAATGTCCAACATGTTATCCTAGCAGCCTTCGAGAGAGTTGCCCAGCAACCGTAACAGTAGTCTGCTCAGCTGAGGGTGGGTAACATCCAGGACTTCAAGAAGATGGACCAAAGACGTTCAAGGGGACCGTGGGAATCCCTTACGCTGATGAGTGGCTCAACAATATCGAGCGGATCATGAGGGTTTCTCAGATTTTAGAGGACTTGAAGATTAAAGCGGTGGTCTTGTGTCACACCCCAGTTCTATAGATAAGGAACTGAGGCACGTGGCAATGGCCAGCAGCACACTTCGGCGGGCATCCCAATCTAATGGGCCTGTCGGAGTGCACCTAAGCTGTAAAGTACAATGAATAACCCAACACATAACACATAAATAGTGAATCTAAATCTCATCCACAGGTAACAGATATAGAGAACATAGAGGTAATCACAACTACTAATGTGCAGAAAGAAAATGTCATGAGAAAATATATTATAGTACAAATACTAGAGTAGTCACAAGGGAAAAAATCCGTTTGTACAAATACTGGAATGAAAGTAAGCAATAAGATAACTAGAAACGGTATCTGAAATCTAGATAGTAATATCGTTCCAAGGATAGTGTCACTACCAGAGATCAGACGAAATCCTCGGGAGTGATCTCGTCCTCTGCAACTGGTCCAACTGCAGGATATGCTCCCGGTCCGTACTCCTCTGGGTAATCTTCCTCACCTAAACCTGGAAGGGAACCAGGTCCTCAGAGGGACGTAACAAGGTACAAAAATACAGCATGCCAAGTATAACAAAAAGTACAAGTGCAACGACGGGGTAATCTAGCATAACCAACTAAGTGAGACAGTTTAAAGATAATGTTTGACGCGTGGGCTGTCCAAAATAAAACCGAAGCTCCGAACACGGAAACACACGGGACGTACCGCAGCTCCGGGCAAAGAGTCACATGGGTGATACAACTACTCTAGATACAAGATCACTACAGAAATAATACATATACATATATAAGCGCGTACATAGGAGCCCAAACGTCTAGTAACTGTCTTCCCCTTCCCAAGCGGTCAATGATTGTTCGCTGAACCTGAACCTCTATCTAGCAGTCTCGTCATAATGTAGTAACTATCAACAAACGCGACCCTAAGGTCATTCCAGTCTCCAGTCATGATATCAGTATCAGGATACAGGAAATCTGGCATGATAACAGTATATGAATGTGTCCTAGGGTTATAATATACACAGGTATGTACATCGAGGTGTTACGAACATCTATCATTCGTTACCAAATGTTACCAACGAATGTCTGCACTAGGTTGTGACCCGGACGTGAAGTAACGATTATAATCAAACATGCGCACAATATATATAATAAAATAATAAAATATCTGGTTACTAAAATACAGGGTGGCAAGGTACACTTGCCTGCGTCCGACTACTGATAACGGGGATCCGGTACAACGTCCAGGTCTGTGGGTCCCGTAGTACCTAGAAACGAGACACAAGCTCAATCAATAACTATCACGAGACTGAAATAAGATGTGACACACGTCCAATCATATGTTCAACCTTAGTTACAAGTCACATGGACACGAAGCTAGAGGGTTGACTAATGGTACGTTACATCTAATCCAATTAATTATCGGTACAATATTATCAAACCGATCCTCCATCCTACTACATTCATCACGGTGTTCATCAGTATTTTATGTATGATTGTTCCTCAGATTTCACCTCGGTGTGCATAGACGTTAACATGTACATTTACTATCATCCTCGAAATAAATAATGAATTAATTTATTAAAACCCTCGAATATGTGCACTTACTATAATTTTAAAATAAAACTTTGCCTCGATCCAATTCACTATTGTTATCTATTTCTCAATAATCGACCAATCCTTAGGTATCACGACATACACTTAATCCACGACCAACATTTCATACGACATTACGTATAGAACCCTAACAATTCTCATTTGACATTTAAAACCCAACCTCAACATATATCACCTTTTTAACCATCACATGCATATATTTTATTTTATATTTAAACCATAAATATTTAACTTAGCATTTCTCCATTAATGCTTATTATAACATGTATTAAACCTAAAATCTCATATGCATATAACCCCAAAATCCTAATACATATATGTAACCCTTAACTAAATCTATTTTATTCTCAAACCCTAAACTCAATGTATAAACACACACATAAATACATAACACACTACAAGGAGAAGGGGATAAACTCACTTTGGCGACGTGGTGGTGGGTCTCATCAGAGGGTGGTCGGGGGGTGGTGCTGGTGGTGATGTAGAGTGGTGGTGCGAAGTGGTGGCGATGATGTTGGTGAAGTGGTGGTGCCGGGACTGTGGAGTGGTGGTACGGGTGGTGTAAAGTGGTGATGCTGGTGGTGTGAGGGTGACCGAAGGATGCGGGTGGCGACTGGAGGCAGTGAAGTCAGGGATGGGTCGAGGTGGTGGTAGAGAGGTCGGGTGAGGGAAGAAGAAGCTGGGGTGATAACTCGTGGCAGTGGTGGTCGGTTGTGGTATAGACGACTGGAGGTGGTTCATGGTGGCTGCTGGAGAATGGTTGGCTGGGTCGTGGTGGCAGCTCGGGGATGCTCGACCGGAGGTTGGTGGTGAGGGTGGTTGCTGAAGGTGGTAGCAGTAGTAGAGTCTGCACCGGGGAGTGTCAGCCGGAGTGGAGGGAGCTAGAGATGCGGGTGGTGGAGGATGAAGCGGTGGAGGCCCGACTGCTCGTTGTGGGCTAGGCCGCTGTCAGGAAGAGGAGGTCGGTGAAGCTCGGAGTTAGGTGGTAGTGATGGTTCGAGGTTGGTTGGCCGGAGGGTAAAGCTCGGTCGGGGTCGGGTTAGGTTGGCCGGAGTATTGTGAAGAAGAAGAAGAAGAAGAAGAAGAAGAGAAGAAGAGGAAAGAAAGAAATGGCTGTATGTAACAGGAAAAGAAAGGAGAGAGAGAGAGGAGTGTGGTTTCCTATGTTTGGAGATTAGGGCCGGTATGGGGAGATGTGAAGTGATGGAGATGTTTTATAGGGTATTGTGTGAGGAATGTGTGGTGATGATGATTCCTAATTTTGAATGAATGGCTTGGATTTACCATAAAGGAAGTTGTGTTCGCACAAAGAAGAGAGAGGGGTGAGGTTGGACCAGTCAAGGGGGAGAGGGGTGGCTTATTCATTAGCTTGAACCAATAAGGGGATGACACCTAATGCAATATTTGCAAATAAGCCCCTTAATTTTGGGTATTTGCACAAACACATAAAATGATGGAAAATTGGTGGGGGAATTAGTATTTGGTGTTTTGTTGGGTGAGGGGGTATTGTGTGTTTTGCATGGGTTTAATTAAAGGGGGTATTGGGATTAAATTGAGATTAAAATGGGATTAGTCAAAGTTGGTATCCCCAATTTAATTAGAATAAATTGTCATGTGCTCTTAAATTAAATGGGGGCACATGGGGTCTCAATTTGGAGTGACACAAATGTCATAAAGGGTGTAGGCTTGGTGTCAGTCTTTGACCTTTTAATTGGTTCGGCTCAACGGGTTGAGTTTGTGTCTCAAAATCGGTGGCAACGATACAGGTACGCGATACAAGATTAAATATAGATTTTGGTTACGGAAAGTTATGCAATTAAATTAGAGCACAATAAATTATGATTTTGAGTGACGAAAAAGTCCAGCGCCTAAATTGGCGTGTCAAGTCTAGAATACAACAACTTGTTGGAAATTATGGGCTAATGTTGGGCTTCGAATATTTCAACAATGGTGGGACACACCAAGGGTTTAATTAAATAATCCGACATCTGAAACCTTAGTTTTAAACCTCAATTATCTGATGTTAAACTAAAATTTTCTAACCCATAATCCGTCTATCTATAAAAATAAATGAGGGAGTTTACATCATTCCCAACTTAGAAAGATTTTGTCCTCGAAATTAAAAGTAAAGCACGATAATAGCTACGAGAATTTAAAAGCAAACTGGTAATCAAATGCGGTACATAAATTCGTACCTCGATCCTCAAATAAATACGGAAAATGCTGTCGAATAGAATCCTCGCGCTCCCAGTTAGATTCGCCTAGCGAATGATGCTTTCATGCAACTCTGACTAGTCGAATAGTCTGACCTCTCAAAATTTTCTCACTGTGATCGAGTATCTCCACTGGCTAAACAACGTAAGATAAACTGGGCCCGACTATAATCTCTGAATGATCAAGCACGTGGCTAGGGTCTGCCACGTATCTCCTCAACTACGGTACATGAAATACGTCATGCACTCCTTTTAATATTTGAGGCAATGCAAGACGATAAGCAACTTCGCCAACTCGTTCCAAGATGTTAAAAGGTCCGATGTACCTCGGACTCAGCTTGCCTCTGCCTCCGAATCTGATGGTACCACGAGTAGGCGATATCTTCAAATATACATGGTCACCTTCCTTGAACTCCAAAGGTCTGCAGTGCGCATATGCCCAATGCTTCGGTCTGTCCTGTGCTGCACGCAGGTGTCTCTGAATCTGCTTGACTTTCTCCACTGTCTGTGTCACCAATTCTGGACCAAGTATCTGACGCTCTCCTGCGTCACTCCAACATATTGGTGACCTACACTTCCTGCCGTACAGTGCCTCATAAGGTGCCATCTGTATGCTAGCTTGGTAGTTGTTATTGTAGAAGAATTCCACCAAGTGTAAATGGTCCTCCCAAGATCCTCCAAAGTCGATCATACATGCGCTCAACATATCCTCTAGTATCTGTATCGTGCGTTATGACTGGCGATTAGTCTATAGATGATATGTAGTGCTGAACTTGAGATAAGTTCCTAGACCATCCTACATACTTCACCAAAAAAGTGACATAAATATGGAATCACGGTCCGATACAATGCTGACAGGCACTCCATGTAGTCGTACTATCTGTCTCATATATACATGTTAGCTAATATCTTCGTGGACTGCCCAACTCTGAAGGGCAAGAAATATACAGACTTGGTGAGTCTGTCTACGATAACCCAAACTGCATCCTTCCCGCTAGGGCTCTGCAGGAATCTTGTGACGAAGTCTATGGTAATGTGTTCCCACTTCCACTCGGGGATGGTAAGCGGCTGCAATAGTCATACAGTCCTCTGATATTCAGCCTTGACTTGCTGACAAACCAAATATCTTGCCACGAATCTTGCAATTTCTCTCTTCATCCCATGCCACCAGTAATGTTGTCTCAGATCTCTGTACATCTTCGTACCCCCGGGATGAATAGAATAAATCGAGCTATGAGCCTCGGTCATCAACTCCTGGCGTAGCTCGCCACTCGAAACGTATAGGCGATCTCCACACCTCAATGTTCCGTCTTCATGAATCCTGGGTATTTGCATAAATACATAAAATAATGGAAAATTGGTGGGAGAATTGGTGTTTGGTGTTTTGTAAAGTAAGGGGGTATTGTGTGTTTTGCATGTGTTTAATTAAAGGGGGTATTGGGATTAAATTGGGATTAAAATAGGATTAGTCAAAGTTGGTATTCCTAATTTAATTATAATAAATTATCATGTGCTCTTAAATTAAATGGGGGCACATGGGATCTTAATTTGGAGTGACACAAAGGTTATGAAGGGTGTAGGCTTGGTGTCAGTCTTTGACCTTTTAATTGGTCCGGCTCAACGGGTTGAGTTGGTGTCTCAAAATCGATGGCAACGATACAGGTGTGTTTGATGATAAACGAAAGATGTATGAAAACGAGGTTTTATACGAAAACCCACCCTTCTTGGGTTTACAAACAAGATTGTACAATTTAATCCTATACGAGGATGTCGAGTACAATTTATTTAATCTGAGAAAATATTGCTATAGGAGTATGATCTGCAGTCGATCACTTTGTGTCACGCCCCAGTCCTAAAATATTATGGAACCAGGCCACGTGGCATTGGCCAGCTGACACGACTCCGAGGATATCCCAATTTAATGGATCCTGACGAAGCGTGCTACGCTGTCCTAAATCTAACAAGTCTAATAACAACAACAGGCAATGTCTAATCTCATCCACAGATAACAAGTAAATACTGAAATGAAAGACTGAAATATAAGAAACATAGTCGACTGACATAGTACAACTGAAATAAGTCTGGTGGGAACAAACCCACTACAAATGTACTGATAGTCTGAAATAAAGTACTGAATATCTGAAATGAAAGTACTGATAAGGAGAGACTGGAACAACATCTAACTAGGTAAGGAGCTCCAGTCATAGGCGGAAGGCCTACCAATCTGATCAGGGGTACTCTGATGGAAGCACCTCCAACTCCTCGTCCAGAGCAAACCTCGTCTCTATGCCTGGCCAGTAAACTGTGGGATAAAAGGCCTCGTCCAGATCTGGAAGATAACCAGGTCCTCAGAGGGACGTAACAAGATACAATATGCATGCTGAATATAGTACTGAAATAAAAGTAAAGAGGGGGTGTGCTAACCATCTAAGTGAATGCAATATAAGGACAACCTAGGAACGTATAAGTAGGTGTAGGCATAACGTCCAACATCCTCTTGAGTGTGGTATCTGTAACGTCCATCATTCCGAAGAATGAGGTATCTGTATATATATATCATCCACACTCTAAGGGACGTGGTATCTGCAATGTATATACGTCCGTAACACTCCGAAGAGCGCGGTGTCTGAATATAGGGAGTCACCGGGTCTGTGGTTCCTCTGGATACCACGGAGTCTGATGGGGGTATCCCATACGTCTGTCAGTTGTCCTTCCCACCCAATGTAGATACGCAAGTCGAATATACGACTTGAGTGTACCGTATCTAGATGCCAAGTCTCAACTATGCTACTCTAGAATACATGCTAGTCTGTGATGCATGTCGTACGTACCGATAGCGAATCGGGTACGCGGACCCGCATCCCAATATGAATGTACCATCATGGTACGTGTATAGTGCCATGGTCTAGGAGGATATCAGAATATCCTCGCAGTAGTGGTTGAGTCAACTAGCAACTAGGTCAAGTACACTATTCATCGACGCAATGTCGACTACACCCGAGTCAATCTCGGATGCGCACAGTTCATGTATAATTGAAATATTCAACATTTAAATTTAAAACAGTAAATCAGCAAGGTATACTTGCCTGCCCCGGGTAGCTGCGAAATCCAAAGTCCTGCTCCTGATGCCTCGGCAGTAGAGCAATCCTATATAGGATATAGTAATATCCAAATTAGTCGCTACAATAGCACGACTAGGACACACTGTCCGTATCTACAACTGACACAGGGTCGAGGCTGTATGTATATAAAGCTAACACTATTATTTATATATACACTAAAAACATTTTAAATATATTAAATAATATATTTGTTTATTAGTACAAAAATATATTTATGTATTATTTAGCAACACTCTGGTAATTATGTTACATTAAATAAATACACATATATGTATATAATGGATGTTATCCATAACATCAATTATTTATACATACTCATATAGGGTAAGGTAACTTGAGATATATACACTTATATACATATATATTAATATATATACATTTTAGGTATTCCAGTAAAAAAAAATAGGGTATTTAAACTCATGTATTTATATACTAAGTATATACATACATTTGTTATTTATAAAAATACGTACTTAGATATTTATGTTATATACAAAATATACCCAAAAATAGAAATACAGTACATACAAAAATAATACTTTATTTTTCCAGAAATGTATTTAATATTTAGATTATTTTATATTTTGTATTTTATAAATAACATACATACATGCGTACATACTTACATACATACATACATACATATATACATACATACATACATACATACATACATACATACATACATACATACATATATAATATAAATTAAATTAACAAACTGATTATAATATATAATATGGAAATTTATACAGGAATAATAAATACATATACTGCTAAATACTTAAAATACAATATAAAATATAGTATACGTATTTAAAATACGGGATCTACGATACTTATGTGTATTCGAACTTGCAACTGGAAATTCATATAAAAATCTTAATAATCACACATAAAATAATATACCTTATTGCTCGACAGGTCGAGGGGGTCGAGCTGGTCGGTCGTCGCCGGCGGGGGTGGCCGGGCGGCGCTCCGGCGAGGCTCGGGGAGGTCGCGGGCAGCAGCAGCAGTTGGCTGCTAGTCAACCTTGCGGGGACGGTGGCGGCCTGCTCCGGCGTTGGCCGGGGCTGAGAATTGACGGAGGCGGAGGTGGTGGCCTGGGGGAGTCGTCGGCCGATATGGTGGCCGGAGACGCGGTGGTGGCGGAGCACGGAGCTGTGGGGAGGTCGGCTACACAGTGCGGGCAGGGAGGGTTACGATCGGTGCGGGCGGTCGGGGGAGCTACTCCGGCGTCGTGGGGGCCGGAGACTCAGGTGACAGGTGGGGTGGGGACTGGCGAAGGTGGTCGAGTAGTATGGCGGCGGTCGGTGGAGGCTGGTGGCGGTGGTGGAGCTCGAGGATGAGAGAGTTGGGGTCGGCTGGTGATGGGTTTGGTTGGGATTTAGTTTTTGGTTTCTCATTTAAATGATTAAATAGCATATATATGTAGGTGAGAGAGTGAGGAGGGGCTGCCTAGGGATTAGGGCCGGCTGAACCTAGATGTTTGGGGAGTTGGGGATGTTCATCAAGATGAGTGGAGGGCTAGGAATAGTCCATTCAAATTGTAGGGTCAAGATGGGTTCCCAAAAAGGTGATGCAAGGACATATAATGGGGGGAAAACCAATGCCTACGGTTTGGGCATTTTATTTCTTTTCTCCATGATGGTTTGGGCCAATGAGAGGGGGACACCACATTGAAATTTGTAATTAAGCCCTTGAATAAATTGGTAATTGCACAATATCTAGGATTGGGGATTTAATGCAACCAAACACCATGTTTGGTGTTCCTCATTGGACTATGATGGTGTTTGGTGTTTTGTAGGAGGCTTGTGGGTGTGGATGTGGGTTTGGGTTGGAGTTGGGTCTAATTTCATTGAGGTTGGGTTGCCACATTAATTAATTCATATTTAATATAACGGGTGTTTCTAATTTAATTTAATTAAAAACCGGGAGTCTAAATTTGGTTGGACAATGGTCATTTGTGTTGTAGGCTCAGTGTACAATATTATCGTGATCTGGGTTGGTCAAAACTGGTTGAGGTTGGGTCTCAAAGTCATTTGGAACGGACAACGAACGTAATTTCGCAATTTAATTAATTTGCGCACGGACGTTCGTAACGACTTTTGTGCGTCTAAAATCAGGCATGAAAATCGGTATCCGGGGTTTGTTCTAGGTTCGATATGATAGGTTTACGTGTCTAGGTCAAATATGTGGACTTTACTTTAGGGCAACAGCTAGGGTATTGTATCAAATAGTCAAATCATTTCACAAGTATCATAATGCTATATATTAAATCATAAATAATTCCAATTAACCCTAATTATGCTAATTAAAATATTTAACCCTAATTTCTGGTCGAGGGGGTTTACAACATACCCTCCTTAGAGCATTTCGTCCTCGAAATTAAAACAGACATATAGAAAAACTGTTGAATGAAATTAAACATTAAGACATACCTAGGCCTTCGAAGAGATGGGGAAAACGTTGCCGAATATCGTCCTCTCGTTCCCAGGTTGATTCACCTGGTGCATGATGCCTCCATGCGACACGAACTAGAGGGATAGTCTGGCCTCGTAGTACCTTCTCGCTTCGGTCTAGGATCTCTACCGGCTCCTCCTGGTACGACAAGCTGGGGCCAACGGTGATCTCCGAGTGGTCAAGCACATGACTCGGATCCGATATGTACCTCCTCAGCTGAGATACATGGAAGACGTCATGAACTCCTTCCAGTGTCTGTGGCAAGGCCAATCTGTAAGCAACTTCTCCGACGCACTCTAGCACATCGAAGGGTCCGATGTACCTCGGACTCAGCTTTCCTCTGCCTCCAAATCTGATGGTTCCTCTGGTAGGTGAAATCTTCAGGAACACATGTTCTCCCACCTGGAACTCTAGGGGTCGTCGATGCGCATTAGCCCAATGCTTCTGCCTGTCCTGTGCTGCTCGTAGATGCCCCTGGATCTTCTTCACCTTCTCCACTGTATGGACGATCAACTCTGGCCCTAGAATCTGCCTCTCGCCTACATCGCTCCAACATACGGGGGAACGACACTTCCTACCATACAATGCCTCATAGTGAGCCATCTGAATGCTCGCCTGATAGCTATTATTGTAGAAAAATTCGACCAAGTGCAAGTGGTCCTCCCATGAACCGCTGAAGTCAAGCATGCAAGCTCTCAACATATCCTCCAGCGTCTGAATGGTGCGCTTGGACTGTCCATCTGTCTACGGGTGGTACGAAGTACTGAACTTAAGGCGGGTACCAAGACTCTCTTGCATACTCCTCCAAAAGTACGATGTAAACCTCGTATCCCGGTCAGACACGATACTGACTGGCACTCCATGCAATCGTACAATCTCCCTCATGTACATGTCTGCCAAGACTTCCGTAGATTGCCCTACTCTGAAAGGTAAGAAGTGGGCAGACTTGGTGAGTCTATCTACGATTACCCATACGGCATTGCGACCACTAGGACTCCTCGGAAAACCCGTGACGAAGTCCATGGTGATGTGCTCCCATTTCCACTCCGGTATCGGGAGCGGTTGAAGTAATCCGGCAGACCTCTGATGCTCAGCCTTGACTTGCTGACACACCAGACACTTAGCCACGAAGCGGGCTATCTCTCTCTTCATCCCGTGCCACCAGTAGTACTGCCTCAGGTCTCTGTACATCTTCGTGCCTCCTGGATGTATAGAATAGGTCGAACTGTGTGCCTCCGTCATCAGCTCCGGGCGTAGCTCTCCATTCGGAACATAGAGACGATCTCCACATCTCAAGGTCCCGTCCTCGTGTATACGCAGTCCCGTCTGTATTCCAGCCTCTATCCTCTGTCGAAGCCTCTGAAATCTGGCGTCTGTCGGCAAAGCAGCCTTGATTCTCTCTACCAATGTTGATTGCACTTGGAAACTCGACATCTGGCCATCTACTCCGGGCATGACGACTTCGATACCCAACTGTTCTAGATCTCTCAACAGATGTTGTTGGGTAGTCAGGAAAAATGCTATGGGCTTCCTGCTTAAAGCATCGGCTACCACATTAGCCTTTCTCGGATGGTACTGCAGCTCAATCTCGAAGTCCGCCAGCACTTCGAGCCAACGTCTCTGCCTCTGGTTCAGGTCCTTCTGTGTGTAGACGTATTTTAGGCTCTTGTGATCGGTAAATATCTCCACGCGCTCTCCGTACAGGTAGTGCCTCCAAAGCTTCAAAGCAAAGATCACTGCGGCAAGCTCCAAGTCGTGGGTGGGGTAGTTTTTCTCATGGGTCCTCAATTGCCTAGAGGCATAGGCCACAAACTTCCCATGCTGCATCAAGACGCATCCTAATCCCTTCCCGGACGCATCGCTATAGATCACGAATCCTCCGGGTCCAGAAGGTATGGTCAAGATGGGTGCTGTAGTCAGACGCTTCTTCAGCTCATCGAACGCCGTCTGACACTCATCTGTCCAGGTGAACTCCTGATCCTTGCGGGTCAAGCGGGTCATCGGCTCTGCGATCCTTGCGAAGTTCTCTACGAACCTCCGGTAATATCCGGCAAGTCCTAGGAAACTCCTCACCTCCGTGACGTTGGTAGGGGTCGGCCACGTCTCTACAGATGAAATCTTCGCGGGATCTACTGAAATGCCATCTCCCGAGATAACGTGTCCTAGAAAAGCGACACGATCTAGGAGAAACTCGCACTTGCTCAGCTTGGCATAAAGCCTCTCTCGTCTCAGCGTCTCTAGCACTAGCCTCAAGTTCTCCCCGTGCTCCTCATGGCTCTTCGAATACACCAGGATGTCGTCGATGAAGACTACCACGAACTGGTCTAGATACTCATGGAAGACTCGGTTCATCAGGTTCATAAACACAGCAGGCGCATTTGTCAATCCGAAAGGCATCACTAGGAACTCGTAATGACCGTAACGAGTCCTAAATGCTGTCTTTGGAATGTCCTCCCTTCGCACCTTCACCTGATGGTAGCCCGATCTTAAGTCGATCTTCGTGAACACCACTGCTCCTGTCAGCTGGTCGAACAGATCATCGATTCGCGGTAGCGGGTACTTGTTCTTGATAGTCAGAGCATTAAGGGCTCTGTAATCAATGCACATCTGAAACGTCCCGTCCTTCTTTGGTACAAACAGTACTGGTGCTCCCCAGGGTGATGCACTAGGACGTACGAATCCCTTGATCTGTAACTCCTCTAGCTGTAGCTTCAGCTCGTCAAGCTCCTTCTTCGCCAACCGGTACACATTTGATGATACCGGTGCTGCTCCAGGTATTAGCTCAATGGTGAACTCCACCTCTCTATCAGGCGGTAGGCCTGGCAACTCATCTGGGAAAACATCCTCGAACTCTGCAACAATTTCTGGGGGTGCCGTCTCCATCGCCATGTAAGCTCCAGCTGCATGTCCTGCTCCTTGCTCGATGGTGCCTCGCATGAATTTGAACTCCGGTTGTCCGGGCAGTCTAAAAGTAACTCTACCCTTCCGGCAATCTAGTACGGCATTGTACTGGCTTAACCAGTCCATGCCCAGAACAACGTCGAAAGCTGGCATTGGGAGTACCAACAATCGCGCTCTCATCTCCCTACCACAAACTACTACCGAGCACGTTCTAATGGTGCTGGTAACCGGTACGATGCCTCCTCCGGTAAGTATTCTCCAACTCTTAGGTAAGGGGGAATTTGCTACTCTATGCATTGCTACAAATCTACTAGATATAAATGACAATGTAGCTCCAGAATCAAACAGTGCAGTCGCAGGTAATGAGGCAACTAGAATTGTACCTGCTATAGCCTCTCCCTCTGGTTCCTCCTCAATAGATGCTAAAGCAAAGGCTTGCCCGCGCCTCTGCCCTCCTGCCTGCTGTCGGGCCTGGTTGAAGTGTGCCTCCTGTGTGACCAAGGGTGGTCCTCTCTGCTGTCCTCCGGTAGCTGGGGGACGCTGGCCTCCTGCTGGGGGTTGGATCCTCAGTGGTGCTGCTAGTGGCCTCTGTCCAGTCTGGGGTGCTGCGTCTCTACGCTGGGGACAGTCTCTAGCAAGGTACTGGCTAGCTCCACAAATCATACAGAGCCCTAGCTTCTTCCTGCAGTCTCGGATGACGTGTCCCCTCCTGCCACAGAAGTGACAGGTCAGAAGCTCCTTCTACTGGTACGGCGCTGTCCTCTGCTGCGCCTGCGCTCCGGGTCGGCGGATCGGTCCTCCTGCTCCTTGCTGGGTCCTGGCTGGAACGTTCGTGCTGGAACGTCTCGCTCCTCCTCCTCCTATAGCCTCTTGGATCCTCGCCTCTGATAGGACCTCTTCATAAGAGATCCTCGCCTGGGTAGTAGTGTACCTCTGCAGCTCTTGAGTGAGGCCGTGGTGGAATCTCCTGGCTTTCTCTAGGTCATTGGGGATCAGGGCTGCTCCGAATCGGCTGAGTCTGCTGAACTCTCCGTCGTAGGCGTCCACAGTCAGGTTCCCTTGCTCCAGGTGCAGGAACTGAGAGTACAGGGCGTTCCTCACCGTAGCTGGGAAATACTTCTTGTTGAAGTGCTCTAGAAATTCCTTCCAAGTCTGCTGTCGGCCAATGCTGCGCTCCATAGAGTCCCACCAGTGATGGGCGTTGCCTGTGAGTTGGGCCCTCACCGCGGTCATCCAGAGATTAGGGTGTAGCTGTGAACCCTCTAACAGCATCTCAGTATTGGAGACCCAGTCTGAGATCTCCTCAGCCGTCTCCTTGCCCGAGAAGGTTCCCGGGCCTATCGTTCTGAAGCCTTTTACAGTGCCCGCTAGCCGGTCAGGTGCAGGTGCCGGTGCTGGTGCTGGTGCTTGGGCAGGTGCCCTCTCTAGTACGGCCATCTGACCCTGTCTCAGAGTCTCCGTCTGCTGCATCTGGGCCTGCATCATCATGTGGAAGAACTGCATCATCTGTGTCTGTCCCTCCGCTGGTGGCATCTGAGGTGGAAACGGTGGAGGTGGTGGAAGCGGTACCTCCCGCTGTTTCCTCGGTGTCTCCTCGGGTGCCGGCCTCTCGTACTGCGGCATAGGTGTCGCCCTCGAGGTCTGCCCCTCGAAGTACTGCCTCGGAATCGTCTGTGATGCCTGGCCCTCTGGCTGCTGCGTCTCCTCGTCGGGAGAGATCTGATGCCAGTGCATCATCGGGGCCTGAGGGATCACATCTGCCTCTGGCTGAGGCTGCTCTCTGGGTGGTCCTCGAGTCGTATCCTCTCTCGGTGCTGCAGGTGGTGCTATGGCACCGAGTATCTCACGTCGGCTCTGAAGGTTCATCTCGCTGTAAGAGATAGAACGATATTTAGAAGAGTATAGAATCAATCAAACAGGATGCAAATATATTACAGTTCGGAAGAGGTTCAAGGCGTAATCAAGTGGATGAGACCTAGTAATTTCTATCCTATTGCAGGCTCGCTGGGCACGTTTCCATACCACAAGCGATAGATGTTTGGTGTTTCAGACCTGCATGGGCCACCACTAAAACCATGTCACGCCCCAGTCCCAAAATATTATAGAACCAGGCCACGTGGCATTGGCCAGCTGACACGACTCCGAGGATATTCCAATTTAATGGATCCTGACGAAGCGTGCTACGCTGTCCTAAATCTAACAAGTCTAATAACAACAACAGGCAATGTCTAATCTCATTCACAGATAACAAGGAAATACTGAAATAAAAGACTGGAATATAAGAAACATAGTCGACTGACATAGTACAACTGAAATAAGTCTGGTGGGAACAAACCCACTAAAATATACTGATAGTCTGAAATAAAGTACTGAATATCTGAAATGAAAGTACTGATAAGGAGAGACTGGAACAACATCTAACTAGGTAAGCAGCCCCAGTCATAGGCGGAAGGCCTACCAATCTGATCAGGGGTACTCTGATGGAAGCACCTCCAACTCCTCGTTCAGAGCAAACCTCGTCTCTATGCCTGGCCCGTAAACTATGGGATAAAAGGCCTCGTCCAGATCTGGAAGATAACCAGGTCCTCAGAGGAACGTAACAAGATACAATATGCATGCTGGATATAGTACTGAAATAAAAGTAAAGAGGGGGTGTGCTAACCATCTAAGTGAATGCAATATAAGGACAACCTAGGAACGTATAAGTAGGTGTAGGCATAACGTCCAACATCCTCTAGAGTGTGGTATCTGTAACGTCCATCATTCCGAAGAATGAGGTATCTGTATATATATATCGTCCACACTCTAAGGGACGTGGTATCTGCAATGTATATACGTCTGTAACACTCCGAAGAGCGCGGTGTCTGAATATAGGGAGTCACCGGGTCTGTGGTTCCTCTGGATACCACGGAGTCCGATGGGGGTATTCCATACGTCTGTCAGTTGTCCTTCCCGCCCAATGTAGATACGCAAGTCGAATATACGACTTGAGTGTACCATATCTAGATGCCAAGTCTCAACTATGCTACTCTAGAATACATGCTAGTCCGTGATGCATGTCGTACGTACCGATAGCGAATCGGGTACGCAGACCCGCATCCCAATATGAATGTACCATCGTGGTACGTGTATAGTGCCATGGTCTAGGAGGATATCAGAATATCCTCGCAGTAGTGGTTGAGTCAACTAGCAACTAGGTCAAGTACACTATTCATCGACGCAATGTCGACTACACCCGAGTCAATCTCGGATGCGCACAGTTCATGTATAATTGAAATATTCAACATTTAAATTTAAAACAGTAAATCAGCAAGGTATACTTGCCTGCCCCGGGTAGCTGCGAAATCCAAAGCCCTGCTCCTGATGCCTCGGCAGTAGTGTCCAGCAATCCTATATAGGATATAGTAATGTCCAAATTAGTCGCTACAATAGCACGACTAGGACACACTGTCCGTATCTACAACTGACACAGGGTCGAGGCTGTATGTATATAAAGCTAACACTATTATTTATATATACACTAAAAACATTTTAAATATATTAAATAATATATTTGTTTATTAGTACAAAAATATATTTATGTATTATTTAGCAACACTCTGGTAATTATGTTACATTAAATAAATACACATATATGTATATAATGGATGTTATCCATAACATCAATTATTTATACATACTCATATAGGGTAAGGTAACTTGAGATATATACACTTATATACATATATATTAATATATATACATTTTAGGTATTCCAGTAAAAAAAAATAGGGTATTTAAACTCATGTATTTATATACTAAGTATATACATACATTTGTTATTTATAAAAATACGTACTTAGATATTTATGTTATATACAAAATATACCCAAAAATAGAAATACAGTACATACAAAAATAATACTTTATTTTTCCAGAAATGTATTTAATATTTAGATTATTTTATATTCTGTATTTTATAAATAACATACATACATGCGTACATACTTACATACATACATACATACATACATACATACATACATATATAATATAAATTAAATTTACAAACTGATTATAATATATAATATGGAAATTTATACAGGAATAATAAATACATATACTGCTAAATACTTAAAATACAATATAAAATATAGTATACGTATTTAAAATACGGGATCTACGATACTTCTGTGTATTCGAACTTGCAACTGGAAATTCATATAAAAATCTTAATAATCACAAATAAAATAATATACCTTATTGCTCGACAGGTCGAGGGGGTCGAGCTGGTCGGTCATCGCCGGCGGGGGTGGCCGGGCGGCGCTCCGGCGAGGCTCGGGGAGGTCGCGGGCAGCAGCAGCAGTTGGCTGCTAGTCAACCTTGCGGGGACGGTGGCGGCCTGCTCCGGCGTTGACCGGGGCTGAGAATTGACGGAGGCGGAGGTGGTGGCCTGGGGGAGTCGTCGACCGAGTATGGTGGCCGGAGACGCGGTGGTGGCGGAGCACGGAGCTGCGGGGAGGTCGGCTACACAGTGCGGGCAGGGAGGGTTACGATCGGTGCGGGCGGTCGGGGGAGCTACTCCGGAGTCGTGGGGGCCGGAGACTCAGGTGACAGGTGGGGTGGGGACTGGCGAAGGTGGTCGAGTAGTATGGCGGCGGTCGGTGGAGGCTGGTGGCGGTGGTGGAGCTCGGGGATGAGAGAGTTGGGGTCGGCTGGTGATGGGTTTGGTTGGGATTTAGTTTTTGGTTTCTCATTTAAATGATTAAATAGCATGTATATGTAGGTGAGAGAGTAAGGGGGGCTGCCTAGGGATTAGGGCCGGCTGAACCTAGATGTTTGGGGAGTTGGGGATGTTCATCAAGATGAGTGGAGGGCTAGGAATAGTCCATTCAAATTGTAAGGTCAAGATGGGTTTCCAAAAAGGTGATGCAAGGACATGTAATGGGGGAAAACCAATGCCTACGGTTTGGGCATTTCATTTCTTTTCTCCATGATGGTTTGGGCCAATGAGAGGGGGACACCACATTGAAATTTGCAATTAAGCCCTTGAATAAATTGGTAATTGCACAATATCTAGGATTGGAGATTTAATGCAACCAAACACCATGTTTGGTGTTCCTCATTGGACTATGATGGTGTTTGGTGTTTTGTAGGAGGCTTGTGGGTGTGGATGTGGGTTTGGGTTGGAGTTGGGTCCAATTTCATTGAGGTTGGGTTGCCACATTAATTAATTCATATTTAATGTAACGGGTGTTTCTAATTTAATTTAATTAAAAACTGGGAGTCTAAATTTGGTTGGACAATGGTCATTTATGTAGTAGGCTCAGTGTACAATATTATCGTGATCTGGGTTGGTCAAAACTGGTTGAGGTTGGGTCTCAAAGTCATTTGGAACGGACAACGAACGTAATTTCGCAATTTAATTAATTTGCGCACGGACGTTCGTAACGACTTTTGTGCGTCTAAAATCAGGCACGAAAATCGGTATCCGGGGTTTGTTCTAGGTTCGATATAATAGGTTTACGTGTCTAGGTCAAATATGTGGACTTCGCTTTAGGGCAACAGCTAGGGTATTATATCAAATAGTCAAATCATTTCACAAGTATCATAATGCTATATATTAAATCATAAATAATTCCAATTAACCCTAATTATGCTAATTAAAATATTTAACCCTAATTTCTGGTCGAGGGGTTTACACTTTGTCCTTTGGACCACGCGATAATGAAGAAATGCCGTAGAAGACAGAAAGCAGCTTCGAAGGTTGCTAAAGAGAGTGGATGCCCGATGCCAAAGTCGTCGATCACTTCTCTTTGCCTGAGCTCTGGATTCTTCTCTCTCTCGACCGTTTTCTCTCCCGATTTCTCGACCTTGGATCTGATACTGGATTTCTTGACTAATTTTTGACCCTGGCAACCTTTAATTTTTTGACCTTCGACCTCTGTCAATAGAGGTCTCTATTTATAGAGTTTTAGTGACAGTGACCACTCAGTCGGTATAGAAACCGAGTAGTGGAAAGTACAACACCCTTTTACACGATGGTTACAATAACCATTGCCCGCGTATAGATGACCTTTTGAATGAGCGTGTGACGCGTGTCCAACTAGGGGACAACACGTATAACTGCTGCGAAGATCACGGCGTAGAAGCCACGTAGGTAGTTATCCTTTGTGTAGAAGAGATTGGCGTAGAAGCCAATAACTGTCACCATGGCGTAGAAGCCAAGTAGGCAAAGAAGCCGAGTGGGCGTAGAAGCCGAGTGGGCATAGAAGCCGAGATGATGTGGACATTTTAGCCAAAATTACAACTTTTGGAGATATAATCAAATCTCTTGCATTAAATACGGAGATCTGCCCCTATCCTGCGTATTAAATGCCGAGGCGTGTCTTCGAAGGGTTGCCATCATTCTGCACATTAAATGCAGATACGCACCTCGAACCTTGCACGAAGAGCAACTGATGACGTGGTAGTCTGTTTGCCTTCTACGGAGCGTAAGAATCTCACGTCTGCCGGTGTAAAACTAGGCGGCGTATTCCCTTGTATGCATAAGAGCAGTTTACGCAAAGGGGATGTCACTAAACGACGGTTCGGTGACATTTAATCAAATCTCCTGCATTAAATGCGGAGATCCGCCATTATTCTGCGCATTAAATGCAGAGGCGTGTTTTGAAGGTATGCTACCCTTCTGTGCATTAAATGCAGAGACGTGCCTCGGGCATCTGTCAGTATTCTGCGCATTAAATGCAGAGACGTGCCTCGAGAACCTATCACCGCTCTGTGCATTAAATGCAGAGACGTGCCTCGAGCCCTGTACGAAGAGCAGCTTTTGACGTGGTAGTCTATTTCTCTTCTGCGGAGCGTAAACAGCTCACATCTGCCTGTGTAAAACTAGGCAGCGTATTCTTTTGTATGCGTAAAAGCGGTTTACGCCAAGGAAATGGCAGTAAATGACAGCCTGGGTTGCAGTGCCGCGCCATCATTATAGTCATCGCCTGGGTAGTCGTACAGTACTCTTTGTCAGGAGTCCAGACGTTAGGTTCATTGCATGATCTGACAGGTTCATTTCGAAGAATACGAAGTGTTCCTCGTACACTTCAATGCTACATTGAAAGCGGATGAGTTTTTATGCCATAAAGGCGATGTAGCACCATTTTTACGCTGAAGCAGCCTGGACATACTACTTTACGCGGATAGTCCTTGAGCTTATATTTTACGCTGTGCTCAGCGGGAAAGCTCTGTTTGCACGTCGATGGCTCTGAAGTCATCTTTTTATGCTGCCCAATATCAACATGCTGCGTATAGCTTTCCAGCATATTTTTTATGCTTCTACAAGACCCCCTTCAAAGCTTTTAAATTCCTCGTAATTTAAAATGCTTTGAATAAAGCATGAAACATTCCTCGTAATTTGAAATGCTCTGAAACAGTCAAGTCTGACACATTTTTTTAAGGCTGACTTTATGGCGGAGTTATTGGGGATCGGTGTGATCTCTTTTGCCTATAAAAAGGCTGAGGAGTTAACCTGTTCTTCACATATTTCCTTCACCACACAGAGATGATGGCCGGAGTTCGTTGGTTCAATTTGAGGAAGAAGAAGACCATGTTCTTCCAGCATGTAAGAAGCCAAAAAAGATGGCTTCTTCGAGCAAATATCCTCTGTAACGATGGATCATGGAAGGATATCATAGCCTCCTCTGCTCGGGATAATCAGCAACTTTATATGACGGTTCTTCGGGAGAGAGGACGGGTCGTATTAGACCACACAACTTGCAAGCTGTATCTTTTTCCGTTACTCGTGGACGAGGGACAAACTAGCCCTGTCATTCATGGAGAGCAGACAAACTAGGCTCTGTCCTCGAGTATTGAGTTGGATGAAATACCTAAACTCAATCTATCACGGCGTATGGAGGATGGGATCTGCATAATTTAAGCAGGCCCAATTTTGTATCCTTCCGCCGTTGATCATTTTATGTCAGTCAGTTTGCGGGAACCGACTGACTGCTGGAGAAGATGGATAAATAATTCCGCCCATACGAGGACCTGGCAGAACAAATTCTGGGCACGATCTTCAGACGACGATGAGGAAGTCCTTTGTAGACGGGATTTCCCTCATATGTGATCATGAAAATAAAGAAAAACCCTTGTAGACTGGATTTCCCTCATATGTAATCATGCTTTAATAAAAATCGTCTTTCTTCTGTGCATATGATCATCTTGCCATATATTTTGCTGTGAAGTCTGAATATGTATAGCTTCGACACGTCTGATACTTTACGCCGAATCTGATAGAAAGAGTGTTAGGTCCTGTCCTGTCTTTTACGCATAACTAAGGATGCGCAGAAAGCCGCTTAGCATTCGAGTATTCGAACTGTCCTGCTGTTAGGAATGAGGAACCGCGTAGAATTCTGAACTGTCACTTCTGATAAACAGAATCCTTGTTCAGACTATCATCTTCAAGCATGATTTCTCAAAAATCCCTTGGAACATGGCGAGAAATGGATGTCAAAAACTGAGTCACCATCTTGACATATAGACGAAATATTCAGACTGGATTCTGGATTAACTTCGAATCGACCCATGAAGAAGAGTAACTTTTAATGTTGAACTCTGTATGCTTCGGGTACTTGGGACATTTTGAGGTCAAGAAGGAGTATCTTCTGTGTGAACTCTTGCAATTGACCGTCTTGAGAATCATTTAGATGTACGCGTAATCTGGCCTGCGTATCTTTTAGATATGTGGAAAGTCATAGCATAAAATCATAAGTTCGTAGCCTCTCGAGCGTAAAAGTTGCTGAGCATGAGAGCATCCGGGCGTAGAACTGTAGATTTGTAGCTTCTGAAAAGGAAATCTTCCGAGCGTGAAGTTGTGGATCTGTTGCCTCTGAGCGTAAAAGCCACCGAGCGTGAGATCATAGATTTTTAGCTGCTGAGCGTAAAGTCGTAGGTTTGTAGCCTCTCGAGCGTAAAAGCTGCTGAGCATGAGAGCATCCGGACGTAAAACTATAGACTTATAGCCTCTGAGCGTAAAACCGTAGATCTGTAGCCGTCGAGCGTAGAAAGCTCCTTAGCGTAAAAACCACGTATCTGCTTTGCACGAAAACTTTTCGAATTCGCTGACTGTCTGCCTTCTTTGAGTAAATAGGCTGACGTAGTCCCCAATCATAACCAAATATTAAATGTGAGATTTGGTTTGGGATTCGAGGAGTCCATCCGAACTCTATATATATCCCAAGCTTCTGAGAGAAAAACTTTTCATCCGTCTTCTGCGAAAGAAAGCTTTCGACTGTTCGAGTTCTTCTTCGTTTCTTCTCCGAGCCTTCAAAGTTTCCAGTAATGGCCTCGAAACAACTCTCCTCCTCTAAGGGAAAGAAGGTTGATTCTTCTTCTCGCTCTTCTGTCCAAGCGAGAACGACTTTGGTCTGGCAAGGCGAGCTTCATTCTGAGCGAAGTGTCCCGCCGACGAGCAGTGCACCCGGCCTTAAAGGTAGAGCTTTTGGGACGAAAAAGAACGACTAAAAATCCTTCGCACACGTTGTACGTGAACGCGCTAGGTCATCTTCTGTGCTGATAGTCTCTTCAAGGAAGATGATGCACATAGATGTTTCATCTTTTACGCCCACATTTCTAATGTGTCAGCGCAAAAACTCCATATTTTTGCCGTCTGGCATAAAAGCTTTGACTGTCGAAAGTTGGCGTATACTATATAATTTGAGTGTTACGTAGGGATGGAAATTCCGGCATAATAACTCAAATTTTTGCAGTCTGGCGTAAAACACAGACTGTCAAAACTTTGCGGATACTGCCAGTCTTGAATTTTACGCCTTGGAATGGGATTCTAGCGTAAGAGCTCAAGTTTTTACAGTCTTGGCATAGAGCACAGACTGTTGATTTTTGGCACATGCTGCAAGATTATAGAAACTGACTTATTTTTCTTGCATTTTGCAGTTAACTTTCACGCGTCTCCATTTGTTGAGGTGATGGGTTCCGCTACCGGGATGCTGTACTACAACTACCTGGAGGATTTGTCCCACGTGACATTTCCCATCTCTGGACCCTAGTATCCTGAAGAAAGAAATTTTGATATCGGCTCAAGGAGAGCGGATGCTGTTGAGCATAATCAACGGAGAGCCCCTGACGTATATAGACGGGGACCAATACATAAAGCCGGCTTTCCTCTTTGGGGACATGATTGACAAGCAGTCCCAGACGAAGCCCAAGAAAGAACTCTGGGTTTTCCCTGCCGGGAGCTTGGTTTTGTATCTGCCCAAGATGCTGAGAGACTATCCCATCTCGGCATTCTTCCATGCTACACATCCCAAGAGGATGTCGTGGACGCTGACTCCCGATCTTCACGGCAGGCCGAGAAAGATATTTCATCCGAAAGGAGCTGACCAGGGGTCGTTTGTCAGCCGCCCTTCCGGCTCTGTGACGTCGTTCAAAGGACTGTACCCGGACAGTGTCCCGAGTGAAGATAGTTTAGTGATCCAGTCGGTCCAATTACCGACTTTCTGCAATGATTTCATGGAGCACGGGGGAGTATACCCTAAGGTGAACCCTCGGACAAGTGGGTGGATCACTCCTACAAATCTTTGATGGGCTCACTTAGCTGAATGGGCCCTGAAGCATTTTCAGACCGAGCTGGAGGGCATTGGTCTGTTTGCAGCTGTGAGTGCCACTAGTGTTGGGTTACCTCTCAACCCCAACCTGTTTCTGGCACTGATGGAGCGATATATCTCGCTCACCGGGACTTTCGCCACTCCACTAGGGGAGTTAGGATTGGCCCTCCACGAGATGGCAGAGATCTCGAGACTGCCGATGGGGGATACTCCATATGAAGAGTATGTTCCCATGAACCGGGAGTTGGGGGATTCAGACCCTCGGGTAGTGGAAGTGTACCAGGAGCTGATGTGCCACTACCTCGCTTGCACTGCTTTTTATGGCGAGCCTTCAGATTTGGCTCACATCAATAAATGGACGTCCTACCTCTTCTTTCACCGGTCCAGGACTGCTAAGCCAGAGAAGGTCTTGTAAGGCAAAGATCAGCCTCTGAATTTTCTGAGCGTGCTTAATGCTCAGGTAGTCGACGATCTCATGGAAGACGCTGGGGTTCCGGACTGGATCCTCGACAAAGGAGTAGGGAAGTATCCTGTAGGCACTAAGGCCTATAGTTATTTGAGCCGTTGCCGCAGGCCTCTGTCCAGGAAAGCTCAACTGGCTGGCTTCCTTTCCATATGGCTGCGCCGACTGGTGGTACCCGACATCGCATCTGCGGACCGCATTCACCGCAATACGCTATGGCCTGCAGTGCATCTCGTATTCGGGGCAAGACTGGGCTTGCTCCCTACCATGGTGTGCCGCATACAAGCTGGCCTGAGGGCCATGACTGACGGGCTACTTGCCGATGAAACTCGCCGTGATAGCTTTCCCAGGGTAGAATTACCATACCTGTATTTGATGGGATGGTTAATTCTTCATAACCCCAGGGTTATGTCTCCCGGCTATGACAGTAGTTCGGGGGCTAGTTTCTTGTAGAACTACAAGAATTCCTCCTGGAACGTGACTACAGTTATAGACTGTCGGCGGGTGTTGAATTTCGGTCACAGCTAGAAGCTCTTCTGCACTGTCCCCCCTGTACATCTCAATCAACAGGGGATCAGACTTTAGGACGTAGGCGACGGGAAGACCTTTCTTTCTGTATTGTCCCCACTGTCCCCCCTGTACGTTCAAAACCACATGTATTGTCAATCATGACGTCTGTGATGGGAAGAGAAAACTTATACTTGGGGCAGGCTGCATTCAGATCTCGGAAATCAATGCAGACACGTACTTTCCCATTTTTTTTAATGACCGGGGCAACATTGGCGACCCAGTCGGGATGTTGTTCTTTCGGATGAAGTCGCAGGCTATCAACTTCTTTACTTCAGCTTCGATGGCGTCCATCATATCCGGGCGGAACCGGCATTGGTGCTTCTTTACAGGCTTCAAATCGGGCAATATATTAAGCTTATGAGTAGCCACCTTTGGATCAAGACCTGGCATATCCTCATAATTCTACGCAAAGACGTCGATATATTCTTTTATCAGCTGGATAACTTCTTCCCTTTCTGCTTCGGAAAGGTTGTTACTGATAAATATCGGCTTTGGCGAAAGTTCATCCCCAACGTCAATCTGGATAACTTTATCTTCAGTGGAAGGTTCTCTCTGCTCGAAGCAGAACTCCCACTGTGTATCCATTTGTTGAGCCCAAGCGTCAATCTCAAATAGTTCAGATTCTTGTTCGTCTACTTCGAAAGAATCTGTCACTACCATATTCGCTGATAATGTTTGTTCGATAGCATGAGATGAGTCGGAGGGCACTGAGCCATTTTGAGGAGAGAAAAAGATATCCTCGTTCGACTCCGGAGCTGCAAGGGAGGTGGTATACCCTAACCCGAAACTGGTTCGTTGGTAGTTGGGATCTCCACGCAGCAACATTTGTTTGCCTTTTCCGTAGTTGAGACCTGGTTTCAGCTTCAAGTCATAACCCATACTCTACATGATCTTCAGAGCTTGCGGGCTGTATCTGTGAACCTGCATTTTACCAATGTCATCGTCGGGAGAATCCTCTTGTACAGTCGGTCCATTGCGCCTGCGGCCGAAGACTATTGAACGATGACTGTTGTAAGTAGGCGGGACAATGAAGATAGAATCCTCATGTGGTCCATATGTCGTGGTGACATTGGATGATGACGCTATTTCCTACATATACAGATGATAGGAATCTATAGCTCCCAAGAACTTTTGTTGTCACGCCCCAGTCCCAAAATCCATGGGACCAGACACGTGGCAATGGCCAGCTGGTACGACTTCGTAGGGCTTTCCAATTTAATGGACCCGACGAAGTGCACTTACGCTGTCCATGGTCAAGTGATCCAAGTAATAATCTATTTCTAATATACAACAACTGAATCTAAATCTCAATCCAGGGTAAGTAATCTCAAGAAAGAATGATACGCATCATCAGTCTGCAGCCCAATAATACATCCGCTCGAATAGACCAGAAGAACAATATAGGTCTATAAATACTAGGCTATAAAAGCAGAATAAAATGGAAAGTAGTACATAACTAAAATAGCTGGAAATATAAATATACCTGGAATGATGTCCACACTCTAATAAATCAAGTATCCTGCAACCGCATAAACAACCTGGAAGGGTTCCAGGTCCTCAGAGTGACGTAACAAGATACAAAAAAATACATGCCATAAAGTAAATACTGAATAAATAAAGAGGGTATGCTAACCGTCTAAGTGAATGCAATTTGAGGATAACTTGAGTGTATGGGAATGTGTAGGCTAGACATATGCTGACGTAATTCACCAATCGTGACAACCGGCTAGTGTATGCCACAAATGCCCCCTATAACACGGGCACCTGATAACGTCCATCTCCCAGGAGCATGGTATCTGAAATAGTATAACGTCCAACGTTCTTTAGAGTGTGGTATCTGCAATATATAACAAGTAACGTCCAACACTCTAGAGAACGTGGTATCTGCAATATGTATACGTCTGAATCACTCCGTCGAGTGCGGTATCTGTATAGAAGGAGTGGGTGTCCCATACGCCTACTAGTCGTCCTCCCCGCCCCATGATCTAAGCATGTTGTATCCACCACACGCTTCCGCTACTACGTCGGGGCGTCGTAGCTCTGGCTCATAGTCAACGTTAGAGCAAGGGTCCATCCCTACAACCAAACAAGGACAGGGATAGGACCATCGTACCACGCTAGTCTATGCTCCACCTACTAATAACTGCTAAGTCTTCTATCATGCATCACTAATAGTAGTTATTCCTTATCCGTCGCATGCCTACACGTACAAGTGGCCTACCACATACGCAGGACCGTGCCCTACATGAGACTCACAACACCTATACGAGATGTGTCAAGGCCTGGGAGTCATACCAATAACTCCACAACTTTAGGTGGGTCTACTAGACACTAAGTCAGACACAAGCTAAAACGTCAACGCATTTGTTGACTGCACCCGAGTTTCTCTCAGACGCGCACAGTTATAATATCTAAAATAATGAATAGGCAGCTAAAATACAGAAAATTAAACAGTATAACAAGGCAAGGTATACTTGCCTGCCTCGGGTAGCTGCAAAATCCAAAGTCCTGCTCCTGATGCCTCGGCAGTAGTGTCCAGCAATCTTATATAGGATATAGTAATGACCAAATTAGTCGCTACAATAGCACGACTAAGACACACTGTTTGTATCTACAACTGTCAAGGGTCGGGACTGTATATATATATAGTTATTGCAAGTATATACATATACACTAAATCATATTTAATTATATTAAAATAAAATAGTATATTTGTTTAATAGTACGAAAATAGTACTTATGTATTAATTAGCAATAATACATGTATTAATTATATGTACCTAATTGGCAATACCATAAATTTATATACCTGTACATATATCTATTTTTAGATAATTAATTTGTACATAAGTGAAAATACCCATATTTCTATATATTTGAACATAAATTTTCATATTTATTAATTATTTACTTTGACATCAGATATATATATAAGCAATTAATACCATATATGTAACAGGTATATACATATTTATTTAGTTGTACAAAAAAAATAGCTAGTGCAGTCATATATAACTAACATACATTAATGCACAAGTACGTGTATATTTGCCTATGTATATATTTATATAATTTTGTAAATACCAAAGTACACAATATATATATATGGATATATATTTATATTTATTATATGTGTATACTTACACATAATAGCTATTTAATGTATATAGGGTATTTAAATACAATAATTTGTACATATTATACATATACACATAGCTTTTTATTATATATATTAAAATACTCTAAATACAGTGTATTGTATATAGAATACTATGTTTACACAGGAAAATCTGTATATATAATTTTAACACAGAATACTAAATACATTTATGTAAGTATGTATGTATATATATATATATATATATGTATACATTTACATAATAGGTATTTAATGCTTATAAGTATTAAAATAATATACTGTATATTTTATTCTTATATGTATTTTTCCAGTATATACCACCTATACCCAATACCATAATATTAAGTTAAAATACTGTAATTTATACAAACTATACGTATATATATATTAATTTAAAATACTGTAATTTATACAAACTATACGTATATATATATTAATTAGAACTTTGAATGATATACATATAGCGTATATATACTCAATGTACACTGAAATACATCGATAAATAATGATAAATATACATAAAATCATGCACTGGATTGTACCTCAGGTCGAGGGGGTCTCAGTGGTCGGCCGTCGTCGGCTGGGGTGGCCGGACGGCGCTCCGGCGTCGCGCGAGGGGGTCGGCACAGCAGCCGTGGTTCAGCGACTTCCCAGTGCTGCGGGGGCGAGCACGGCCGGAATAGTCGTCGTTGTCGGCTGAAAATCGACGAGGAGGGAGTGGACTGGCCGGGGTTGACGCCGGTAAAGTTTGGTGGGCGGCGATGTTGTGGTGGCGGAGCACGGAGGGATAGGGTGGTCGGCTGTGCTGTGCGGGAGGGAGGAGCTCGGTTCAGTGCGGGCTGTTGGGGGAGCTACTCCGGCGACGTGGTGGTGGTTGGCGGTGGTGGCAATTGGGGGAAGGTTGGCGAGGGTGGTCGGGTCGGTGAGGTGGCGGCCGTCGGCGGCGTTTGGCCGGAGTCGGGCGCGGGGAGGGAAGGTTGGGGTCGGCTGTGTAGGAGGGGTTTTAGGAACTAGGTTTTTTTTCTTTTAGGTTTCCTTGATTTGTGTGCCTCCCATGTAGTATAAATTAATGTATAAATAGGAGAGAGAGTGAGGGGGGGCTGTCTTGGGGTTAGGGCCGGCTGTAGGAGATTTTTGGGGAGTTGGGGTTGTTCATCAAGATGGGTGGAGGGCTAGGAATGGGCCATTTCAAATGTAGGGCCAAGATGTGCCCTACATAAAGTAAGATAAGTACATAGGAAAGGGGGGAAATTAATGCATACGGTTAGGCATGACCATTTCTTTTCTCCATGATGGTTTGGGCCAATGAGAGGGGGACACCTCATTGCAATTTTGCAATTAGGCCCCTGAACAATTTGGTATTTGCACAATAACTGGAATTGGGGATTTAATGTACCCAAACACCATGTTTGGTGTTCCTCATTGGGCTAGGATGGTGTATGGTGTTTTGTATGAGGCTTGTGGGTGTGGATGTGGGTTTGGGTTGGAGTTGGTTCCAATTTAATTGAGGTTAGGTAGCCACATTAATTAATTTATAATTAATGTACGGGGTGTCTCTAATTTAATTTAAATAAAATTCGGAGTCTAAATTTGGTTGAAAAAGGGTCATTGGTGTAGTAGGCTCAGTGTACAATAATATCGTGATCTGGGTTGGTCAAAACTGGTTGAGATTGGGTCTCAATGTCAATTGGGACGGACAACGAACGTAATTACGCAATTTAATTAATTTGCGTATGGACGTTTGTAACGACTTTTGTGCGACTAAAATCAGGCACGAAAATCGATATCCGGGGTTTGTTCTAGGTTCAATATGATGGGTTTACAGGTCTAGGTCAAATATGTAGAAATTGTTTTAGGGCAACAGCTAAGGTATTATCCAAAATAATCAAATCATTTCACAGGTATTTATAATACTATATATTAAATCATAATTAATTCAGGTTAACCCTAATTAGGCTAATTTAATTAGTTAACCCTAATTTCTGGTCGAGGGGGTTTACTAACGGCTTGCTTTTTCCCAACGGCAATCTGGATCCTCAGACGAATCTTTCCCAAAGGCTTGCTTTTTCTGGCGTTGAAACCCACGATTGTAGTGGTGGTGTAAGCCAATTCGCTGGTAGGAATCCTCAGTGGTCTGAGCAGACTATGAGGAATGATGCTGATTGATGATCCCGAATCTATGTGAATCCGGTCGACCTCCATGGAACCGATATACCCGGTGTAATAGAGGGGTCTGTCAAGCCTGTTATGTTTTAACAGCATGTCATCTTGAGTGAAAGTGATGTTCGGTACTACCTCCATCATACTGTGGCATTGAGGACATGCCACGGGTTCTTCGTCAGGGAACTTGAGCTGGGTCAAGTATGCATCCGCCTGCATCATCGCTTCACTCAGGGCTTGACGAGTGTCTTGAGAGAGCCTGAGTAGTTCGAAGATGGACAACGTGGCTGGTGTATTAGCCAATTGGGCCAGGATTTTGAAGTTGTACGGCTTCTCTAAACCTTTTTTTTGAATGTTTTTTATAGGTTTATCGAAACACACTTCCTTTTGCTTCCCTTTGTCCGCCGAAGTTGGTCTCGAAGGACCGGCCCCTGGTACGGCGGGCTCTGGTTCTGACGGCTTGGTAGCTGAAGCGTCTGCCGGTGCATCTTCCTGACTTGCTCCATGGTCCTTAAGGTAAGCTTTCCCTAAACGGGTTCCAGTGGCCAAGACCTCATCTTCTGATGCCGAGTCGGCCGCAACCATGTGACATGGTTTGCGCTTCGAGTTCTTCTTAGACTTAGCCTTAGCAGCTTGAGTCTCTTTCTCGATCCCGGGAACCAAATCTGGATGAACCTACATAATCTCGCCTCGCTGGGTAGTTAGGGGTACCAGGTTATGATTTTGACCTCTAGTTGGAGGGAGATTAACGATGTTCATCATCGTCCGAAAAATAGCTGTAACACCATTCGGGATTTCTTGGGGAGACAGATTGCCAAATTGCAGAGAGATCATGTTGGTTGTGACCGTCTTCTCGCTGTTGCGCAGAGTGATGGCCTTAGCATCGATCAGCTCCTGGATCTTCCTCTTTAGTACATAACACGCCTTTGTGGGGTGGTGTATGTACCTATGGAAGATACAGTACTTGGGGTTATTGGTACTGCCGGCTTCATTGGGCCGTCTCACCTCAGGAAGGGTAATCTTGTCGCTTTTAACGAGACATTCGAATATGCTCGGAATATCGTCGTCGTCGAAATAGTACACTTCAATGGGCCTGGAAGTCCCAGGTTTCGTCTGCGTGGTTGCCGCAGTCTTTTGTCTGGATGTATTGATCGCCAGAGCTTCTTTATCCTTGGTACCACGAGGATGGTCGGTGTTGGAGGTTGACCTCTTGCCTTTATCAGAGGACGAAATCATGGAACTGATATGGTCCTGTGAACACCGAGATCACGGGAAGAAGGTTCTTTCTGCAGATGTCCACTAATGCCGAGTCTGGAACTCCTGGAGGCATTTGCAAATTGGCTTGACGAAAATGTTCGATGAAAGTGCGAACATTCTCTTTTTCCTTCTGCTTGACTTCGATGAGAGAGGACATATACATGTCCATCCCTCCCTCGTAGAATCGCGTGAAGAATAAAGCCTTTAAGTCTTAAAAAGAAGTAATGCAGTTGTCCGCCAGACTTCAATACCAGTGATAAGCTACCCCCGAGAGACAGCCCTTGAACACCCGAGTGAGGAGGGCGTCGTTCCCTTGTAATAACACCGTCATCATACTGAAGTAGTTCTTGTACTGACTCGGTAATGCTTTTCCCTCGAACAAAGCCATAGTCTATGGTTTGTATCTAGAAGGGAAAGGGACATCTTCCCAGATAGTTGGGTAAGGTTGGTTGATTCCCAATTTTTTGAGCTGATCTTTGTGCTTAAGGGCATCAAATTGGGCTTTCAACTCCCGTACTGCCTGCATCGGATCTTCAGCCGGTAGTGGGACCACGGAGTGATGAGGAATTGATTGCATCGTGACTCCAACGGGAGGTAATACATTCTCCGAGTGAGAAAGCGGAGGAACTGTTGACTCCTGATCTAGAGCAGGCTCCTGGATCGCGTTGGATGGTGGTAAGTCCACCCCCACACGTATCAGAGTTGGAGGGACCGATGCTTGATCCATAGCAGCTGTGTGTTGAGTCAACATCATCTGGTGCATGTTCTCCATCATGGATTGCATTTCGTTCAGAGATATCTCCAGTATAGTAATGCGCTGCTCAGCGCTCCTCGATGGGGAAGCTTCCTCGTGTTCATCTCCAATGGCATAAACTCCCATCTCCCTGTGTGTCATTGAAGGATTAGTATAGGTCTCTGTTGAAGTTGACTCTATACTTTCAGTATCTGATTCGGGAGACTGGCGACCCCTGTCACGACCCACACCCGGTGTAGGGATGCAAGTCGGGAACAACGCCTAGCCTACGCTGCAGCATCGGAGGTAGAACGCTGTCTTGGTTAACTATACTATCTAAATATCTCACAATAATATAAAATCTGCCAACAATATCTCAATACTAAACTCAATCACATTCTAAAGCACGAGAAGATATCAAGGAAGTCTAACATAACTATCCATTCAATATATATAAACAATAATAGAAACAATATCCAATCTCACACTCTATGTCGAAAACAAATCCGGTACCAAAATGCTAAAGAGACTAACTATGAAAACTAATGATCCGAATAAACCTCCCGGCAATCACTCCAGAATTAGTGGATCAAAGTTTGCACCATCTATAAGTCGAAGTCCATAGTATGTCGGACACCAATCTCTCGGATCCTCTGAAAAATGTTTTCTAGTCAGGAATGGAGCGAAGTACATACCTTTGAAAGCAGTTCCAATAACATAATCGAGCATATATAACAAGCAATAGAAAAAGGATACAAGATGCACAAGTAATAAGAATATACAATACAGGAAGAACAGGCAATAAGCACAATAAGAACTGAAAAGTAAACACGGGAAATAAACTGCAAGTAGAAAACAAGAATACTAGCTATGTGATTTAGAGTGCAAGTTCGTTATGTGATCGGCTTAGGTTGCACATGAGGTATAAAGGTAACTCCATTATACGTGAGGTGTATAATCGATATGCATATGAGATCAAGAGGGCTTTGATCACATAACCAACTCCTACTCCCCCTCCCCAACCAATACTCATGGATCCAATCACGATACGTTACGTACATGATCACGATATAGTCACACTAGCACACGAAATAGTGGATACACAAGAAGCACATGAAAGTCAATACCCGATGCACACGATGAAATACATGTGACTGGGTACCCGTTGCACATGGTAGGGGATAACACCTCCTGACGGGATCCATATAGCACCAGTCCATGAAATCACTATGTCAAAAATCAATGTATACAATTCTAGAACATGCATATATACAATATTATGAATTAAAAACAATCAGAGAAATGTACTCGCCTGTGGTCCAAAGCAATGTATGTCAAACTGTCCGAACTGGTGTCACACAGACCTATATATATGGAATATTGCATTAATACAAGGTTCTGGAAAGAAATTAAGATAAACTAGTCAACATCTAGGTCAACAAGCTATTTCTAAGTCAAAATAGTCAAACTAGGTCAACTTTATGCCAAACTAGACAAACTAGTTATTTCTAGGTTGCATGAGTCTAACTTAAAGATATTAGGCTCACACCCTATGAATCTAGGCCATACAAGCTACAACTTAGGATACTAAGATACCGTATCTCAGGATACACAAACAATAGGTAAATATCACATATCTATAATAAAGCAATATTAAATATATAAATCATAATTACAAATGCTAAAAGATTATCATGGTTTTGAACCAACTTGGTGTTGCAATAGTAAACCTCTATCTTGCTACCCAAACCCAATACCTTGGATATCCTTAATACCTTGGCATTTACCTTGGTATCTCAAGGTAATGTCACTCTAGTATATATATATTAATTATCCAACTATAACTATAAACTACCATGCATTTAGTATTTATACCATACTATATACCCTAGTTTAGTCTCCTTAATACCAACCCATAATTAGTTTACAACTATCATATTACTATGCCAATACCTACTACTCATACCTTGGTATATCTTGATACTTACCTTGGTATCTCAAGTTAATTGCCAAAACTTCATATATGTACTAACTACCCAACAATAATTACATATATCAATCCAATATAACTCTAGTATGTACTAATAGAATAAATACTAACTACCAACTACACACTAACTATTAATACATATATACGTACATACATACATACCTAAAAATATATAATATTTAAAAGATACTCATAACCATTGATAACTAAAATATACTAACTTACTCAATAATATTATCTGCTACAACTAAATATATACATATATAGTATAATACAAATAGCAATTAGGAACATATATATATATATTAATTACCATATATATATTTAAATACATATATATAACCCACCATATATATTTATATAATATATATATTTAAATACATATATATAACCCACAACATATATTTATACAATATATATTTAAATACATATAATCCACAATATATATATTTATACAATATATATTTAAATACATATATATAACCCACAATATATATTTATACAATATATATATAAAACTATATATATAACTATACATACACTTATACATAGTAAATTATATAAAATACTACATAGTAACATACACACACATACATATTAATATGTATATATACATATATGTATACGTATATAAAATCATACACTATATAAATACATAAAAATATATAATATAACTATATATATAACCACATATAAATATATCTACTATATTATATATACATATACTATCACTTATAAATATATATCTACATGTAGAAAAATAGCTAAATAATAAATATACACATGTAGTATATGCATAGGTACATAGATCTAAGACACAACATTACATAAATATATATACACAATATTATATATATATATATATATATATATATATATATATATATATATATATATATATATATATATATATATATATATATATATATATATATATATATATATATATATATATATACTTCTCCATGAAATAAGAACACAAAAGAATTAGATATACAATTAAATTGCACATACATAGACCGTATCACCCCGTATCGCACTAGATTTAGGATACGCATGCGACACGAGTCCACCACACATCCAAACGTACCCCAAAGGACACGAACAAATTATATATATTATTTATGAATAATACGAAGAGTCAAATATAAATCTACGTGTCCGTGTCAAAATGTGACATGCTCAAAGTCCCGTGTCGGAGGAAAAATCTCCAAATTAACACGTATCACCAAATTGATGGGATACGACCTACACGTACCCAATTATGGATATGATACTAGCCCCAAACACCCAAGCACATAAAAAATTGATCTATAGGACCAATTGACATACACAACAAATGTCAATTTTGGAATTCCCCAAAAATTGACAAAAAAAGTACCATAATTTTCTCAATAGGCCTCCTATGAACACAAAACCAAAACCTATGGGTAGTCTATGCATATGGGTTAATTTTCCATAGTTAAATCTCAGATTTAGAACCTAAATTAAGGGGGAAAACTGAATTATACCTATTGGGAGATGGATTTACAATGAAAGCTCCAAAATTAGTGAAATTGACCTCCAACTTGTAGATCCTTGCTCCTCTTTATAGATCCATGCTTTTTTCTTGTAGATCCTTGTTCTAATAGCCTCCAATAGAGATTTGGAAAATAATTGGGTGGAAATTTGGTAGGAATTTAGTTGAGAAAATTTTCTAGATCTAGATTTGGAATAAAAAATGAAGAGAGAGAAAGTTTTTATCCCATTTATATAGGCCTCACTTGCCCCCTCCCTCAAGCTACTATGTAAAGTCTAAAATATCCCTTGGGGCCTCTCATGAAAAAATTAATTAAGGAGGGAAGCTTATAGTCTAATGGGTTAAACATAATTAATCCTCCTCCTAATAATTGGGCTTCTAATTATTGGGCTCAATTCTAACTAGAATTAAATGTTGGTCCATGAGTCTAAACTAAACTAGTTGGTCCACTAACATAAGTCCAAAAATAAATCTAACATGCTAATAATAAATAAATAATAAAATAAATAAAATTTAACATGCAAAATATTTAATTAATTACCAAATGACTAAAATATCCTTTCCTAGAAAATACTTGGTTGGATATAGTCCTAAATTTCCAACACAATTTTCTTGATACTTAATTTTCTCTACTCCCTCTTCTACCTATAGTAACTACTAACTTATAATTACACCTACCATAGAACTAATGCTATAAAGTACTATGCTATGGATTATCCCTATATTTATGCTTATTGCCCATATGCCTAACCAAGAACCACTTACAGACTCATAAGTCACACTCTCAATAGTCAATACTAATACTCAAGATACAGACCTAATTGTAACTCACCAATTATCATACTAACAAGGACTCTAATAGAAATAAGCTCTATAAGGAACTAGAGAACTGAAGGTATCTCTACTGCTTAGCTAAAGAATGATGGAACAAAGTCCTACAATAACAGAAATAAATAAGTATTGAGATGGTACTTTAAAAACCAATTTAAGATACAATCTGATAATCATACACGTCTGTCCGAAATCATGACACTCAGAATCCTTGCCACGCTAGTAAACATAGTTGCGATAAATAATAGATTCCATAACTAGGGTATACAACTCTATAATCATGTTATCTAAAATCCTCACCACGCCAACCGATATGGCTACAAGAAACTCTAAATTTCATAACTATGATATGTACATCCGAAGTCAGGTCCCTACATTTTTTGCTACGCCAGCTAATATGACTGCGATAAACTCTAGGCTCCATAACCAAAGTAGACGTTTTACCTTTCTTACTGTCCTCATCAACATATGTCATCAGATGATACCGTAACTTAGTCCATAAAATTTCTCTCGACATAAAACAAACTAAATAACGAACACCAAGAATTTTGAATCATTCGATCATCAAGAATCAAATTCAACAATAGATCACCAAGGATTAATTTTAACAACAAAAAGTGAGAGCAAACAAAAACAAGAGAAAAGATTTGAAATGGGAATTATAATAAGATTCTCAAGGGTCATCCCACGAATCTCTCAAGAGATTTGTGATTGAGTATCCTCTCTCATCCTAATGTCCTATGTCCTATATCCTATCGCAGGCACGCAGTAGTACAACTAAGTTGTCGCACTACCACGACATCGCATAACTTGTGAAGCCTGACCTGCATAGGCCACCACTAAAAATGTGTCACGATCCTCACCCGGTGTAGGGAAGCAAGTCGGTAACAACGCCCTGCCTACGTCGCAGCATCGGCGGTAGAACGCTGTCTTGGTTAACTAAACTATCTAAATATCTCACAATAATATAAAATCTGCCAACAATATCTTAACACAAAACTCAATCACATTCTAAAGCACGAGAAGATATCAAGGAAGTCTAACATAACTATTCATTCAATATATATAAACAATAATAGAAACAATATCCAATCTCATACTCTATGCCGAAAATATATCCGGTACCAAAATGCTAAAGAGACTAACTATGAAAACTAATGATCCGAATAAACCTTCCGGCAATCACTCCAGAACTAGTGGATCCAAGTCTGTACCATCTATAAGTCGAAGTCCATAGTATGTCGAACACCAATCTCTCGGATCCTCTGAAAAACATTTTTCAGTCTAGAATGGAGCGAAGTACATACCTCTGAAAAGAGTTCCAATAACATAATCGAGCATATATAACAAGCAATAAAAAAAGGATACAAGATGCACAAGTAATAAGAATGTACAATACAGGAAGAACAGGCAATAAGCACAATAAGAACTGAAAAGTAAATACGAGAAATAAACTGCAAGTAGAAAACAAGAATACTAGCTATGTGATTTAGAGTGCAAGTTCGTTATGTGATCGGCTTAGGTTGCACATGAGGTATAAAGGTAACTCCATTATACGTGAGGTATTTAATCGACATGCATATAAGATCAAGAGGGCTTTGATCACATAACCAACTCCTACTCCCCCTCCCCAACCAATACTCATGGATCCAATCACGACACGTTACGTACATGATCACGATATAGTCATACTAGCACACGAAATAGTGGATGCACAAGAAGCACATGAAAGTCAATACCCGATGTACACGATGAAATACATGTGACTGGGTACCCGTTGCACACGGTAGGGGATAACACCTCCTGACGGGATCCATATAGCACCAGTCCGTGAAATCACTGTATCAAAAATCAATGTATACAATTCTAGAACATGCATATATACAATATTATAAATTGAAAATAATCAAAGAAATGTACTCGCCTGTGGTCCAGAGCAATGTATGTCAAACTGTCCGAACTGGTGTCACACAGACCTATATATATCGAATATTGCATTAATACAATGTTCTGGAAAGAAATTAAGATAAACTAGTCAACATCTAGGTCAACAAGCCATTTCTAAGTCAAAATAGTCAAACTAGGTCAACTCTATGCCAAACTAGTCAAACTAGTTATTTCTAGGTTGCATGAGTCTAACTCAAAGATATTAGGCTCACACCCTATGAATCTAAGCCATACAAGCTACAACTTAGGATACTAAGATACAGTATCTCAGGATACGCAAACAATAGATAATTATCACATATCTATAATAAAGTAATATTAAATATATAAATCATAATTACAAATGCTAAAAGATTATCATGGTTTTGAACCAACTTGGTATCGCAATAGTAGACCTCTATCTTGCTGCCCAAACCCAATACCTTGGATATCCTTAATACCTTAGCATTTACCTTGGTATCTCAAGGTAATGTCACTCTAGTATATATATATATTAACTATCCATCTATAACTATAAACTACCATATATTTAGTATTTATACCATACTATATACCTTATTTTAGTCACCTTAATACCAACCCATAATTAGTTTACAACTATCATATTACTATGCCAATACCTACTACTCATACCTTGGTATATCTTTATACTTACCTTGGTATCTCAAGGTAATTGCCAAAAATTCATATATGTACTAACTACCCAACAATAATTACATATATCAATCCAATATAACTCTAGTATGTACTAATAGAATAAATACTAACTACCAACTACACACTAACTATTAATACATATATACTTACATACATACATACCTAAAAATATATAATATATAAAAGATACTCATAACCATTGATAACTAAAATATACTAACTTACTCAATAATATTATGTGCTACAACTAAATATGTACATATATAGTATAATACAAATAGCAATTAGGAACATATTTATATATATATTAATTACCATATATATATTTAAATACATATATATAACCCACCATATATATTTATATAATATATATATATATATTTAAAAACATATATATAACCCACAACATATATTTATACAATATATATTTAAATACATATAATCCACAATATATATATATATATTTATACAATATATATTTAAATATATATATAACCCATAATATATATTTATATAATATATATTTATATAATATATATTTAAATACATATATATAACCCACAATATATATTTATACAATATATATATAAAACTATATATATAACTATACATACACTTGTACATAGTAAATTGTATAAAATACTACATAGTAACATACACACACATACATATTAATATGTATATATAACTATACATATATGTATACGTATATAAAATCATACAGTATATAAATACATAAAAATATATAATATAACTATATATATAAGCACATATAAATATATCTACTATATTATATATACATATACTACCACTTATAAATATATATCTACATGTAGAAAAATAGCTACATAATAAATATACACATATAGTATATGCATAGGTACATAGATCTAAGACACAATATTACATAAATATATATACACAATATTATATATATATATATATATATATATATATATATATATAAATATATACATATATATAATTACACTTCTCCATGAAATAAGAACATAAAAGAATTAGATCTATAATTAAATTGCACATACATAGACCGTATCACCCCGTATCCCACTAGATTTAGGATACGCAAGCGACACGAACAAATTATATATATTATTTATGAACAATACGAAGAGTCAAATATAAATCTACGTGTCCGTGTCAAAATGTGACATGCTTAAAGTCCCGTGTCGGAGAAAAAATCTTCAAATTAACACGTATCACCAAATTGATGGGATACGACCTACACGTACCCAATTGTGGATACGATACTAGCCCCAAACACACAAGCACATGCAAAATTGATCAATAGGACCAATTGACACATACAACAAATGTCAATTTCGGAATTTCCCAAAAATTGACACAAAAAGTACCATAACTTTCTCAATAGGCCTCCTATGAACACAAAACCAAAATCTATGGGTAGTCTATGCGTATGGGTTAATTTTTCATGGTTAAATCTCATATTTAGAACATAAATTAAGGGGAAAAACTGAATTATACCTATTAGGAGATGGATTCCTAATAAAACCTCCAAAATTGGTGAAATTGGCCTCCAACTTGTAGATCCTTGCTCCTCTTTGTAGATCCATGCTTTCTCCTTGTAGATCCTTGCTCTAATAGCCTCCAATGGTGATTTAGAAAATAATTGGGTGAAAATTTGGTAGGAATTTGGTTGAGGAATTTTTCTAGATCTAGATTTGAAATGAAAAATGAAGAGAGAGAAAGTTTTTATCCCATTTATATAGGCCTCACTTGCCCCCTCCCTCAAGCTACTATGTAAAGTCTAAAATATCCCTTGGGGCCTCTCATGAAGAAATTAATTAAGGAGGGAAACTTCTAGTCTAATGGGTTTAACATAATTAATCCTCCTCCTAATAATTGGGCTTCTAATTATTGGGCTCAATTCTAACTAGAATTAAATGTTGGTCCATGAGTCTAAACTAAACTAGTTGGTCCACTAACACAAGTCCAAAAATAAATCTAACATGCTAATAATAAATAAATAATAAAATAAATAAAATTTAACATGCACAATATTTAATTAATTACCAAATGACAAAAATATCCTTTCCTAGAAAATATGGTAGTGACAACCCCCAGTTTCGGAATCATAAAAGTACGAAGTCAGTTGTCGTGACCTCGAACGGGTGTTTCGGAACACCCGAGCTTTAGTGTTCCTAAGGAGCTGGTTGAATCTCCTTCGGCTTGGAGCTTTAGAGGGATGACGTTTTGAGCTCAATCTTCCTCTAGGTATGTGTGAAGCCATGTTAACTGATGCATGTGTGGGCTCTTCCTCTTGAAAAGACGGAGAGTAGCTCAACCGGTCGAAAATCGACCGTTTTGCTTCAGAACAACAACAATTAATTACAATCCTATAACTATTACAATAGTGCTCGTTAGGAGGCATAATAGACATGCTGGAAGATCCCCTATACTTGCGTTTCTGGATGAGGTACCCACGCAGGTCAGGAGGATTTATAGAAGAAGAGGATGGCTTGTTCCTTATGTTCACATCAGTGGGCATGCGGATATTGGAAATTATAGTTTTCCCTGTGCCACCTGTATACAACTGGTTGGCCATCTGGGTGGCGGATAATCCCCGAGGAGGGTGTCTTTCCACAATTTGAGCCTTCTCTACGCTGAGAGACTTCTACTGGCGTAATTTGGGCTAGCGTAAAGCCGAGGAGGTCCTCAGTCGGACGTCAGCTCCTCGCGTAATCCGGAGGGCTGGCAGATTCTCCCCTTGCTGGCGTAAAGGCCGAGAAGTTGAGCAGTCCGCTACTTGCTTTCCCTTGCGTAGATTGTCGGGATCATCTGTTTTTTTGTGGAGGGCAGATGCATCTTTATGCACGGAGCGCGTTTGGAACTTCTAATTTGGCGCTAAGGTATTGTCAGAAATTTTGTCTGTTCCGCCTGGGACGGGAGACTGGTTTCTACGCGCAGAGCACGGTATAGGCTTCTAGACTAGCGCTGAGGCATTGTCCGAAGTTTCGTCTATTCTGCTAGGGACGGGAAACTGAATTTTACGTACAGAGCGCGGAGTATACTTCTGGATTAGCACTGAGGCATTATCCAAAGTTTTGTCTATTCCGTCAGTGACGGGAGACTGAATTTTATGTGCAAGGCGAGACGTATACTTCTGGATTAGCACTGTGGCATTGCCAGAAGTTTTGTCTATTCCGTCAGTGATGGAAGACTGAATTTTATGCGCAAGACGCGGAGTATACTTCTGGATTAGCACTGAGGCATTGCCTGAAGTTTTGTCTATTCCGTCAGTGACGGGAGACCGAATTTTACGCGTAAGGCGCAGAGGGAGCGATGCTACCACCTCGTTGGTCGGAGAGGTCGGAGAGTCGACAGGAATGGTAGGGGATGTCTTGGGCATCCAGACCTTACGCAGCTTCTTGTTGTCTTGGACAGAGAGAGAGTGAGAGCTACCCCCTGTTCGAAGCATGTCTTCGTAGGAAGACTGGTCAAATTGGACGACCAGGGTCTTCTTTACGGATCCCACGGATACCGCATTGTGTTGAGTAATTGCTTCCTCGTCAGAAGAGAAAGATGTCCCCAGCAGAGTTGCCATCTTGTGTTTGATGATAAACGAAAGATGTATGGAAACGAGGTTTTATACGAAAACCCGTCCTTCTTGGGTTTACAAACAAGATTGTACAATTTAATCCTATAGGAGGATGTCGAGTATAATTTATTTAATCTGGGTAAATATTGCTATAGAAGTCTGACCTGCAGTCGATCACTTTGTCCCTTGGACCACACGATAATGAAGAAATGTGGTGGAAGACAGAAAGCAGCTTCGAAGGTTGCTAAAAAGAGTGGATGCCCGATGCCAAAGTCGTCGATCACTTCTCTTTGCTTGAGTTCTGGATTCTTCTCTCTCTTGACCGTTTTCTCTCTCGATTTCTCGACCTTGGATCTGATACTGGATTTCTTGACCAATTTCTGACCCTGGCGACCTTTATTTTTTGACCTTCGACCTCTGTCAATAGAGGTCTCTATTTATAGAGTTTTAGTGACAGTGACCACTCAGTCGGTGTAGAAACCGAGTAATGGAAAGTACAGCACCCTTTTATACGATGGTTACAATAACCATTGCCTGCGTATAGATGACCTTTTGAATGAGCGTGTGACGCGTGTCCAACTAGGGGACAACGCGTATAACTGCTGCAAAGATCATGACGTGGAAGCCACGTAGGTAGTTATCCTTTGTGTAGAAGAGGTTGGCGTAGAAGCCAATAACTGTCACCATGTCATAGAAGCCAAGTAGGCATAGAAGCCGAGTGGGCGTAGAAGCCGAGATGATGTGGACGTTTTAGCCAAAATTATAGCTTTTGGAGATATAATCAAATCTTTTACATTAAATGCGGAGATCTGCCCCCATCCTGCGCATTAAATGCAGAGGCGTGTCTTCGAAGAGTTGCCATTATTCTGCGCATTAAATGCAGATACACGCCTCGAACCCTGTATAAAGAGCAACTGATGACGTGGTAGTCTGTTTGCCTTCTGCGGAGCGTAAGAAGCTCACGTCTGCCTGTGTAAAACTAGGCGGCGTATTCCCTTGTATGCGTAAGAGCAGTTTACGCAAAAGGGATGTCACTAAACGACGGTTTGGTGACATTTAATCAAATCTCCTGCATTAAATACGGAGATCCGCCATTATTTTGCGCATTAAATGCAGAGGCGTATTTTGAAGGTCTGCTACCCTTCTGTGCATTAAATGCAGAGACGTGCCTCGGGCATCTGTCAGTATTCTGTGCATTAAATGCAGAGACGTGCCTCGAGCCCTGTACGAAGAGCAGCTTTTGACGTGGCAGTCTGTTTGTCTTCTGCGGAGCGTAAACAGCTCACATCTTCCTGTGTAAAACTAGGCAGCGTATTCTTTTGTATGCGTAAAAGTGGTTTACACCAAGGAAATGGCAGTAAATGACAGCCTGGGTTGCAGTGCCGCGCCATCAATATAGCCGTCGCCTGGGTAGTCGTGCAGTACTCTTTGTCAGGAGTCTAGACGTCAGGTTCATTGCATGATCTGACAGGTTTATTTTGAAGAATATGAAGCGTTCCTCGTATACTTCAATGCTGCATTGAAAGCGGATGAGTTTTTATGCCATAAAGGCGATGTAGTACCCTTTTTACGCTGAAGCAGCCTGGACATACTGCTTTACGCGGATAGTCCTTGAGCTTATATTTTACGCTGTGCTCAGCGGGAAAGCTCTGTTTGCACGTCGATGGCTCTGAAGTCATCTTTTTATGCTTCCAACATCAACATGCTGCGTATAGCTATCCAGCGTATTTTTTATGCTTCTACAACAGGTATGCGACACAGGATTAAATATGGATTTTGGTTACAGAAAGTTGTACAATTAAATTAGAGCACAAGAAATTATCATTTTGAGTGATAAAAAAGTCCAGCGCCTAAATTGGTGTGTCAAGTCTAGAATGCAACAACTTGTTGGAAATTATGGGCTAATGTTTGGCTCCGAATATTTCAACAACGGTGGGGCGCACCATGGGTTTAATGAAATAACTAGACATTTGAAACCTTAGTTCTAAACCTTAATTACCTGATGTTAAACTAAAATTTTCTAACCCATAATTCGTCTATCTATAAAAATAAATAAGGGGGTTTACATCTTATAGCTTCACGATATTGCCCGCACATGGTTCAGAAATGAGCCCAGACTTGTGGATCCCGATCTGACCTGGGACTATTTCAAGGACCTCTTCAATAGAAAATTCTTTCCTACAGTGGCCAAAGGAGTTATGGAGAAGCAATTCCAAAATATGGAGCATAATGGGATGACTGTGGATGAGTATGCAGCAGAGTTTAGCAGGCTAAGCCGATTTACAGAGTACATGGTAAGAGTCCCGGAAGATAGGGCTTAACGATTCAGAGAGGGCTTGATCCAGGAGATCAAGGTCCATATTTCTTTGGCCATACCACTTTTGCGGACATATTGGCAGAGGCTCAGAGATTCAAGGTAGATATGGGCCTTTGGATCAAGAGGAACCAGGATGCTTTCAGTGGTAATAGTAGTCAGGGGCCAATTCTGAAGAATAGAAAGTAGCTACGGGCGTGATATCGTACAAGCCTAGATTGCACTTGTACAAGGCAAAAATATAGACAATTTATGGTATTTCTCAGAAACATCGATATAGCTGTGCAAATAAGCAAACAAATTAAAGTCACAGTAGAATAGAATAAAAAACATATCTATATTGATAATAATCTTTGAATATATGGCTTACAATAGATTACAAGCTTCTCAATTACAACTGAAACTTGGCCACTTAACTTACATTGATATTTGCCGTCTTTGCTTACAATCTCACTGATACAACAAAATTATAATGTTTCATACATTATGCTATTTATAACAGAAGACACCTCCAATGGAAGAAGAGCTTCTTTGCGCCCCAACAATACTTCGATGCCTCACGACAGTTCTAGCTACTCACCAAAGCTGAGTACCTGGGGATGCCCATAAACGTGTGTTAATTTATATCGCATACTGGCGAGCAGAAACTCACCCACTCATCTAAACCAACACTAAGTAATCATGTGAAAATAATGGACATTAATTTAGTAATCCTTCTATTACAAACTAGGTTCATTTTATGTTTCAATATCAGTTGCATAATGAAAGTATATTATAGGATCAACAGTATAAATAAATATATAGAAAATACTATATATCGCTTATTAGTGATTCTTACCAACATCATACTCGTTGGATCCCTACAAAAATAACTATTAGTGATATAATAAGCATTATGAAGAATTTCAGCAAATGATCGGTTAAGCATGCATATTTGTTCTCGTCAACATGCAGTCTAACTATATGAGGGTCATTGCTGATAAAATTCTCTTACTACGAGGGACATGCCATATAGGACTTCGATGGACGTACGAATAACCATTCATAAGATTATGATCCTCAATGAATATTTTGTTTATACCCAGTGCTACCAAAGCACTATATTTCCTCCTAGGCTGAATGATCCTGCCCCGGTGCATCTCGTTCGAGAAAACTTACCAAACCTTATGCACAAGTTGTCCTTGACTATGCAACTTCTACGAAATAAAATCTTAAGGATGAATTGCATGGTAAAAAAATATAAGTAAAGCCTCATATTGTCTATCATTCTTGTTTTACTCATTCTCATATCGGTTGGTGACCCGTAGGTCCCAACTTACCGACCTTCTCGTTGCCCGGTGGTACCAAACCACAGTTATACTAGCATATAAAATGTTTCCTTCATAGTTACTGTGCACCGATGCACTTCCACCTGTACAGATATTTAATGTTCCATACTCAGTATTACCAGCATGTAAAGTAGATTGCATAATAGTACTTATTTCTCATGGTAGACTTACTTTTTAGCATTCTTTTGTCGATATAACCAGAAGTTCTCATTCATGTGTTTCTTTGATTACAACAACACTGAATATAAGGTATCACTGTCATTGTATGGACTATAGTAACATTTATTCAGGAAACACAATACTATAACACTTGCATTCATTTTATTAGGGCATGAAGGAATAGAGGAGAAGGGACATATCCACTCACTTATAAAATACAGACGCATGCCTCGATCCCACAACGGCTAAGATTCCCCATGAATAACTTGATGTGATGCACAATCTTCTAACCTGGCATAACGATACAATTGAACCACGCTCCATAAAGTATCCCATCCGGCCAAGTTCAGCATTACTGCATCATCACACCAAGCATCTCGATTCCCAGCATAACTTGTATCCCATCTTATCTGATTCGTCTAGAACTTTATCATAATGCCTCTTCGTATAGAGGGACATTACATAATATACCACTCAGAAAAATATTCGTTCTCGAAACTTAAAGATATAACCCAATCCACCATTTTTCTTAAATCACCAACAAAAATGTTTTAGGCTAGCTATATCTCAAAATCCTATTTTAATCTCTTGTCAATATTGCTCATTCATGAATCTCATATACTGATGCATTCAATCCTACCATATCTTTTCTTTCCAAATGATTTGTTCATGTTCTTCAGTTCACCAATACTCTTCTACGGCTCCATTTGAATTATGTTAACCACTTCGCCTGGATCGTACATATATTTCAGGCGTCCCAGAAATATAGTGCACTCAACCAATGATATTGGTTAGAGAATCAAATGGCTACCGATGTACCTTCATTCCTCATTACTGATAACTTATTAAATTCAATCAAGATGTTCCATAACATTGTTTTTTCATAACTCCAAGTTGGTACGACACTTACTCGGTCAATCCCATTAGTATCTTTCTAACACGTTGCAATTAAGTTTTGGTCTAATCACTTCTCAATTTTTACCAACATACTTTCGGTCTTAACATATGCATAATTCTTTTATCTCGTTCATAGTTTCCATCATACAACTTATTGGCACAATCGCTATGTTCTAAATCTACCAAATATAAAATCCTCAGGGACTGTCTAGGTTGAGCAACTAACCCAACCACGATACTTTAATCATTTCAAACAAAATTGACTATATCAAAATTTTTATTAATCTGAATTACAATATTCATTCATTCAATGGCAATTCCATCATTCACATCTCTTATGAACAATTTTATCTGTCGTCACATTATTTTAATTCATCCAAGTTTTATTACATACTTTAAGAATATTATCAGCCATCACTTTATTATGACCCAAAGTGTATTTATAATCATTCTGATAATTCCCTCAATATTCTAATTTTTTTATTCAAACTTCTAGCAACTTTTTTCCAACATTAGTAGCATCAAAATTCTAACAAATCTAGAGTTCCCTTTTGATAAGATCAATATCCTTGCTAAAAAATTATTATATTTTAATAATTATAGTCCTTACAGTATAACAGTCATATTAGCCACATCGTGTATCAAGTTTCTATTCCCAGTGTTTGAAATTTCTATCCAAATTCTCAAGCGACATTTCTATCTTTTATTACTATTTATTTCTCATTCCACTTGCTTCCAAAAGAAATTATTCCGAGATAATCCAACCCATCGAACCCACTATTTATTTTTCATTCTAGTCGAGTCAATAAATTCTAACTTTATTAACCGTCAATTCTTAAACTTACTCATCCAGTAGTTTAACCATTCCAATGTGACCTGTTATTCCGAAACACTTATACCTAAATTCCATAACCAACTATCCAAACACTAACAGTATTTAGGCTATCTCACAACATACACTATTCGAGTCTCACACGATGTAACATTACCCATGCAAAATTAATAGGGGCATCCAATGGGTATCCGACAACCAATATAACACTTTAGTCAAGTCTCTAAGGTTTTATATACCGATAATTAAACCTAGAGTTCATAGGTTACTCATCTTATGCTAGACAGTTGCTAAGGACTGTTCCCATCCCTATTCTTAGGGAAAACCATAATCTGCAAAGTCTAAAGGACTTCTACCCCAATCTTATTACCAACTCAAACCATGAATGCACTATAATTAAACTACCCATAAATAGGAAATATCCATTAATATGGGTCAAGTCTATCAACCCACAGTCAATTCTCAAGGGTCTGCCTTAAGAAAAGGTTCATTCTAAACATACCCCCAATCCGACAAGGTCGATCTAGAACTACACTCTGAAATCCCATATCCATTAAGTAAATCACCAGCATTTAAAATATAAATTGCTCTCACATATTATTTCAAACTTTTGATAACATAATCATACTCTTAGTCACACCAACATATCATTGTTGAGTTTTCACATATCTGATTTATCTATGAGATAGGGCAACTAATCCAAAACTCAATTTTTGATCGATCCCCCTTACTAGCATATTGATTATGATACTTGCTCCCAATTCTCTTTCCATCCATATGGCATATTCACATATTCAATAATACTAGAATATTTATAGATGATAATATTACCCAACCAATACGTTGAAGATATCTTTCTTCCGATTCATTTCGTCAGTCATACTTTTCTCCAAATTTATTCCGATAAGGGTAAACTTTTATTCATATTAACCATTAACTTGATTGCATCCTCTTACCACTGTCCAATAAAATTCTATCTCGCTAGGCCACATTCAATGATCATTCATGTATTCGATATATTTGTCGTACCCAAATTTGAGATCATCCACAATAGTTATAATTTGATAAATTATATCTGTCATCCAACTGTTATCAAAGTAACTAAGTTTTATGACGACAAACTGTTATCAATGTTGTAAAACTTTCGACCAAAAGTATCTATTCCAACTTGCTATACCTCCAGTTTTATTCGTATTTCATCCGAAAAGTTCTCGTAAGAAACTTTCATATGATACTAAGCAATAAGGGTCATCGATTAATCATTTCCAATCTGTCGAGTTCATATGCTGACCAACTATTATCCATCTACTTGAAGTTCAAGTATTCTCACATTATGGTTCCTACCCTTTTAAGTTAGGCATGTAGTAAACATCACGCACCTAAGGTTAAATGGCACAATTTTCTCCATACTCGATCTAATTGTAAATTATTTTCAAGAACTCCCAACATAGGCAACTAATAATTTTATCCCGTCTGTGATTCCCAATCGTTTCTTACCAATCTCATTCGATATATGATCCCACTTACTTATCGATTGTAACATTCAATCATTGATGCAAAATTTATAATTTTTATCCAACCGATTCTAGTCATCATTTAACTATATAATCCATCTCATTGTTCTCAGCTAATGCTATCCAATATAACATTAAGTCGTCGAGGTCTAATATTGATACTCAAACCAAATACCGAAGGGACACTCGAATCATATTATCATAAAACGTCGATATTGACTAAGTCTTGGCACAACCCCATTCTTACTAGTAGGCTCAATATTATCACTACGGAAGGTTCACTAGACAAGCATCACTAAGTGGGTAGAGTCATATACCACTCAAAGACTAAGGGTTTGTTTGGATAGGCTTTCTGAAATTTTGTTCTGAAAATAGTTTTCTGAAAGTAAGTTATAAAGTAGTTTTCTGAGTGTAGAAATTCTGACTTTGCGTTTGGTTACTTTCATCTGAAAAATAATTTTCTAAACAAAGAAGTTAAAGATTCTATTTGGTCACTATATTTGGAAAATGGTTTACAGAATGAGTTTAAAGATTTTATTTGGTAAAATACTTTCAGAAAATATTTTTCAAGAATAAAATTACCTAAAATATGATTAAAAAGTATTTAATTAGAAAATTTTAATATAATAATAGAATGCATATGGAGAGATAGGAATGGTTTCCCTAATCATAATTTGTTATTAAATAATACAACACATATTTTTTTCTTCAATAATACAGCATAACTAATAAAAATAAGACAGTAGAGCAGCAAAAGTTTTGTTCTTCAATAATACAACACATAATTTGTTCTTCAATAATACTATCCAAATTCTGCATTCCACATGGACTGAGCAATAATATCTCTCCTCATAGCCATCCTCGTAAGGCTTTGTTTAGACAAGTCCACCATTAGTATATTAGGTTCATGTGGTTGAGCATCAAAAAGAGGTACAAAATCTTTACTTCCAAATGATGCAAAAAAACTGTCATCCATTGAATATCTGTGAATGAAATTGTACAACCCACAACATGCATTAACTATTAAAACCTATCTTGTTGGCTTGTAATTTTTTATGAACTTAAAAATTGGAAATATTTTCTTGATCACCCCAAATGTCCTCTCAATTATATTTCTAAGCCTTGTGTGCCTCCGGTTAAATAATTCCCTTTAATGAATTGGCTCATTATCAACGCCATCAAAATTGTGCAAGTGATGTCGCTCGCCACGATGCGGGGCTAAAAATTCAGTCAATTTTGAATATCCACAGCCCACCAAATAACATTTATCTACCAAAAAATAAACAAATAATTACTGCGGTAAAAAAATAATGTAACCTCCGTATCCTGAAATTCTAGCTTAAATGTTGTTATTAGGTTAATTTGGGGCTATGGAAATTTTTCCATAATTTTTGGTCAATTAAAAACTAGTAATACTAATTTCCTAGGACTTGCAAGAATTTATTTTAGTGTCAAACATAATTAAAAATATTCCAAACTTTTATTTTAGGTTATAAGTAATCAAATATATTTTCTAGAATTTTATAAAAAAAATTTGATTATTTTTAGCATTTATTTTGAGTTAATTAGGAAAAACTAAATTAAAAATTAATTTTTAGAAAAAGAAAAACTAATAAAATCAACCCGCCTAGTCAGCAGCCAGCTTGACACGTGTGTCAGCCAGCACAGCCTAGCCAGCGGGGCCCAGCGGTCAGTGATAGAGGGCGAGGGCGGGTGCGGGTGAAGCGGTCCAAGCCTAGTCGAGCTGTGCCGAGTCGAGTCCTAATCCGACTCGGACTCAGCCGAGCCAAGCCGGCTTGAACGCTGGTCGATCGATTCGAGCGGGCAGCAGCAGATGGACGCCATGTGGCACGTCCATTAGCCGTGGCTGCTCTCTCTCTCCTATATATAAATAGTATTTGGTTTATAAATTCTAGGGTTTTCTTTTATCCAATTTTGGAGAATTGTCACCTAGGGTTTCCTTCATCTTCCAGAAGCCATTACTCATAGTTCCGGACTCCAAACGTGGCTCAATTTCTTGCATTAGAACCTTTTTGAGGTTAGTTTTCTGAATATGTAAATTGTTTTAGGAAATTACAAATATTAAATTTTGGAAAATTCATAGAGCATAACATGTCCAAAAATAGATGTGTCTCAGTGTTTTCGCGATTATGGGAGAACCAGAAATCAGAATCATGAACCGTTTAAAGTTTCAAGAAGCTAATGTCGAGATCATTGACATATGTTTTTACTAGGATTTAATACGAAATATTTCTTTGCTGTTAATTATGTAGAACTTCTAGGTTAACAATCAACCATGCATTAATGTGCAATAATTTCCCAGAATGTGCAATAATTTCCAAATAAATTTGAATTTGGACAAGCCATAAATTCCAGCATTTTTTGATGTAGAAATCTACAGGAAACCATGCATGAAAGTCGAGTTTACATTAGTTGACTTTTTGGTCAACAAATTGCCTCGTTTTCGTGCCATGAGTCTAGAGTTGATAAAATTCAGTTTCTTTAGACAAAATTTAGGAATTGACCTAAAAATCAGAAGAATAAGATTAAAATAGAATTTTAGAGTAATTATTCCAGAATTAAATAAATTAACATAAAATATCTTTTGACAAGGTAAATTTGTAATACATAGGATATTTGGACTGTGACTTGGACTCTGATTCATACCAGCTAAGGACCACAGGCGAGTATATTTTCTTGATTAATTTCAGTGCTTGATAGTCTCTATAATGCATGTTTAGTATTGAGTATTTGATTCTTGACACTTGTTACCTGGGTTAGTATGATGGATTCTTATTATGAGATACGTGACTGTTCTGGATTATTATTATTTCTTCGTGAGTAGTTTGGAATCCATGTGTACTTGTGGGGAGAAAAAATACTTAGTGGATGTGTGAACTACCCTTTCCATCCTATGGTCTTTCTGGAATAATAGTAGTCATGCATGACACATATAGTTTATCGGATATTACCCCGTAGCCGTTCACATGTCAATAAGGTATTTCAAATCACATAGAGTAGTTGTTCCCATCTGTTCTTCCATACTTTGCAATTCTTTATTTTGTGGCTTAGAGATATTGTACTATATGTTTGCCATGACAGGACTTCAACATTGGTTATTCTAGTTGCTTTATAGTGAGTTTAGTTTGTTGCTATCATATATTCCTTACTATTTATTGTCTTCTAGCTTCTACCATGTGTTGGAACTGTAGCTTCTACCATGTGTTGGAACTGTTTTCACTATGATGTACTCGTTCCTTTCCTGACTGGATAAAAATTTTAGGTGACTATAATGGGGATACAATCCCTACACATTATGGACTGTATACTAGCGACATAATAGAGCCTAATCTTTCCCTTCCGGAGGATCAGGGAGAGTTAGCAGCTCAGATACCGTCTGAAATGGAGTAGTCTAGTGGTAGTTGATTTTGTTGGTTATTTTGGACTGGGTTGTTCTCCGGCAGTTTAATATTGTACTTTAAATATTTAGATTTTGGGAAGATTCCTTGAACCCGCATCAAGACTATTATTTTATTATCATTTTGGTATATTCATTTAAACAAGTGCCCATGATTGAGTATAGTGTGGAGATGTATATATGTTGTGGGTTGTAGATTATACTTGTGTCTTATTGTACAGTGTTCTACCACCGATACTGCGGCGTAGGCTGGACGTACTCATGACTCATGCCCAAATCCAGGGTGCCGGTCGTGACACATTTTTAGTGGTGGCCCATGCAGGTCAGGTTTCGCACAAGGTTGCGAACTTGTAGTGGTACTCAAGTTAGATGTATGACTGCGAGCCTGCCATAGAATTTACATACTAGGAATATAAAAATACTCAATCACAACTTGGGATCCCGTATACTCAACTTGCTAACCCTTACTATTTTATTTCGTGCAATCGAACCTCTTCAATAGTTGATTGTCCTTCTTGAATACTTCCTTATGTTGTGCCATATCAACTTTATTCTTGTTGCTTTCAACCTTTTGGAATACCACCCAAGACTAGAACGTGCGGTGCCAGAGCCAATGGTGCTTTTCTCACACCATCTGCATCACAAGAGGCCTCGTAAGCTGGATCGGGGAGTCTTCCTCCTCCTCCTCAGCTATTACACGAACTCTTTAGAAGCTTGATGGAGGCTCAAAAGACTCAGGTAGAGGCTCAGAGGCAACAACCAGAAATGCTGAGGGCAGGAATAGAAAAGGCCCAACAGGTTGCCCTAGCAGCCATGGAGAGGGTTGCCCAAAAACCACAACAGCAGGCCGCTCAATCGAAGGTAGGTAACATCCAGGACTTCAAGAAGATGGAGCGTCGAACGTTCAAGGTGATAAAGGGAATCCTCTACGCTGATAAGTGGCTCGAGGATATCGAGCAGATCATGAGAGTTTCCCGACTTTTCGAGGACCTGAAGATTGAGGCTGTTGGCTTGCAGCTTCACGATATTGCTCGTACTTGGTTCAGAAACGAGCCTAAGATTACAGATCCAAACCTGACTTGGGAGCAGTTCAAGGACCTCTTTAAGAGAAAATTCTTTCCTGCAGTAGCCAAAGGGGTTCTGGAGAAGCAATTCCAAAACTTGGAGTAAAACGGGATGACCGTGGATGAGTATGCTACAGAATTCGGCAGGCTGAACCGATTCGCAGAGTACATGGTGAGGGACCCGGAGGATAGAGCTATACGATTTAGAGAGGGCTTGAACCAAGAGGTCAAGGTCCATATTTCTTTGGCTCATACGACTTTTGTTGACATATAGGTGGAGGCTCAAAGAGTCGAGGTGGATATGGGTCTTCGGAACAAGAGAAACAGGGATGCTTTCGGCAGTGGTAGTAATCAGGGGCAGACAAAGCGTCCATAGTTTCAGCCAAGGGCCTTTTAGCAACAGCAACAATACTGTGCCCCAGTTAGAGCCCCAGTTCAGCAAGTGCAATAACAGCTACGGAGATAAGTGCAACAAGCTCCCCCATGTAACTATTACAAGAAACCAGGGCATTCATGGAAGATCTGTCGGGAGAGATTAGGCGTGTGCTTATATTGTGGATCACCTACGCACCAGATGAGGGAGTGTCCTACCGCACCCCCAATAGGTGGATCCTCAGCCCAGAGACGACCAGTTGGACCACCAGTGGCCCCACAGCCAAGAGGACCCCCACTTCCTACGCAACAACAACAGTTTTATCAGCACCAGCAAAGGAGAGTACCTCCACAGGGCAGAGCTTTTGCCATGACCATAGAGGAGGCTGAGCTAACTAGAGATGTGATAGTAGGTTCTATTCTTCTCGATTCTATTTTCCGTTATTGCCTTATTTGATTCTGGTGCATCGCATAACTTCATATTTGTATCCTTTGTGCTTAAGCATAGTTTAGTAACAGAACCCTTGAGTAAGAGTTGCAAGATCACGACTGGTGGGGGCACTATTATAGTTAGTGATACTTGTAAGGGGCATCGTGTTACCTTGGGAGGCCATAATTTGGATTTTAGTTTACTCGTAATGCCACTTCTGAGTTTTGAAATTGTCCTTGGAATGGATTGGTTAAGTATGCACCATGCTAGAATAGACTGTCGTGAAGGACGTGTACTGTTCCGCCCTCCAGGAGAGCCAAAATTTGAGTTTGTTAGGAGAGGAGCTGAGCAGTGTGATAGAATTATTTGTGGAGCCATGGTAGCAGAGAAGGACTTGCCACACCCTATTATTGCAGAATTTTTAGACATATTTCCTGATAAGCTACCAGGATTGCCACCGGACAGAGATCTTAATTTTTTTATAAACTTAGTGCCTGGGGCAGAACCGGTGTCGTAGCGAGTTTACAGGATCAACAACAGCGAGCTGACAGAACTGAAGAAGCAGGTTGATGATTTGCTATACAAGGGTTTTATTAGATCGAGTTCCTCGCCTTGGGGAGCCCCGGTCTTATTCGTACCAAAGAAAGATGGGTCGGTGCGAATGTGCATTGATTACAGGGCTCTGAACAACCTTACCATCAAAAACAAATACCCGCTACCAAGAATAGACGATCTTTTTGATCAGTTGAGCGGTGTGAGAGTATTTTCGAAGATTAATTTGAGGTCTGGCTATCATCAGTTGAAGGTGAAGAAGGAAGATATTCAGAAAACTGTATTTCGGACAAGGTACGACCAATATGAGTTTATGGTGATGCCATTTGGGTTGACTAATGCCCTAGCAGTCTTCAAGAACTTGATGAACAAGGTGTTCCACCAATACCTTGACAAGTTCGCAGTAGTATTCATAGATGATATTTTTGTCTATTCGAAGACACCGGAAGAGCATGAGAAGCATTTAAGGATTGTGCTAGCGACCCTTCGGAAGGAGAAGCTCTATAGAAAACTCTCGAAATGTGAGTTCTTCCTGGATAAGGTAGAGTTCCATGGGCATATGGTGACTGGAGATGGGATATCGGTGGATCCAAAGAAGATTACTGCTGTAGAGGCTTAGACCACTTCGAGTTCTGTTCCAGAGATCAGAAGCTTCTTAGGATTGGCCGGGTATTACAGGAAATTTGTAAAGGATTTTTCTCGGATAGCAAAGCCGTTGACTAGACTCACTCGAAAGGATGTGCAGTTCGTGTGGACCAAAGAATGTCAGGCTGCATATGCTTCTAGACAATTGCGGCTACATGAGAGAAACTATCCCACTCATGACTTAGAATTAGCAGCAGTAATTTTTGCTCTAAAGTTGTGGAGACATTATCTGTACGGAGAGCGTGTGGAAATAGACACTGACCACAAAAGCTTGAAGTACATCTTTACGCAGAAAAAGATGAATATGAGGCAGCGTAGGTTGCTAGAACTGATGTAGGATTTCGATATTTTACTGTAGTACTATCAAGGGAAGGCTAACGTAGTTGTCGATGCCTTGAGCAGATATCCAATAGCAATGTACTTAACAACGGATCGTCACTTATTAGCAGAATTAGATAGCCTGGGCATCGAGATTATTATTCCAGGAGTGGAGACACAGATGATGGGCATGCAGATTCAGTCAGGATTGATGGAAAAGATCCGAGAGACACAGTACCAGGATGAGGGTCTGCAAAACCTTAGAGCTCAAGTGCAGGCAGGATTGATGGATGACTTCTCTATTGCTGAGGATGGTTCATTAAGGCACAGGACTAGGTTATGTATGCCTAGTGGGGACCTGCGGGAAGAGATCATGCAGGAGGCTCATCATTCCCAATATTATATACATCCAGGATCTAACAAGATGTATAATGACCTAAGGGAACACGTGTGGTAGTATGGGATGAAGCGAGAGGTAGCATATTTTGTCTCCAGATGTTTAGTGTGCCAGTAGGTCACAACCGAGAGGAAGAGACAAGGAGGATTGCTACAGCCCCTACTGATTCCTGAGTGGAAATGGGAGCATATCACGATGGATTTTGTTTCCAGACTTCCACGCAATCCAGGAGGAAATGACGTAATTTGGCTCATTGTTGACAGGCTGACCAAATCAGCCCACTTTTTGCCTTTTTAAAGTGGGATTGACCACGGAGAAGCTCGCCGATTTATATGTGAGACAAATATTTAGGCTGCATGGAGTTCCAGTAAGCATCGTGTCCGATTAGGATAGTAGGTTTATGTCCCACTTTTGGAGGAGTTTGCAGGCTAGCTTGGGTACCCAACTCAAATTTAGCACTACTTACTACCCTCAGACGGATGGACAGTCAGAGAGGACTATTCAGACGCTCGAGGATATACTTTGGACATGTGTACTAGATTTTTGTAGCTCGTGGGAGGATCATCTTCACCTGGTAGAGTTTGCATACAACAATAGCTATCAGGCCAGTATCATAATGTCTCCTTTCAAGGTTTTGTATGGTAGGAGATGCCAAACTCCATTATCGTAGGACAATGTATGAGAGAGAGAGTACTTTTGGGACCAGAGATGGTAGTTGATGCCGCAGAGAAGGTGAAGTAGATTAGAAAGAGACTTCGAGTGGCCCAGGACAGACAGAAGCAGTGGGCCGATAGCCATAGGAGACTGCTAGAGTTTGAGGTATCAAATAATTTATTTAAATATCTATTATGTTCTTAGATTATGCAATAAGTTCCTGTTTTGGCATAGGTTGGTGACTTAGTGTTCTTGAGGATCTCTCCGACACGTGGAACGATTCGTTTCGGTGGAGGTGGAAAGCTTAGTCCAAGATTCATCGGACCTTTCAATATTTTGGGAAAGGTCAGAGTAGTAGCTTATCGACTAGCCTTACCGCCTACATTGGAATGAGTACACAACGTGTTCCATGTGTCCCAGCTGAGATGATACGTGGCAGATCCTAGCCATGTATTAGATCATTCGGAGCTTGAGGTTGGACCAAGCCTCCATTATCCGGAGTAGCCGGTGGAGATCCTAGACCACAGAGATAAGGTGCTTTGTAACCAAGTAATTCCCTTGGTTCGTGTCGCTTGAAGGCATCATTCTCCCGGTGAATCCACTTGGGAGCGGGAAGAGGAGAAGCGAGAGCGTTACCTCTATCTTTTTGTACCATGAGGTAATTTTTTTCTTGTATTTGTTCTACCCTAAATTTTGAGGACGAATTTTTTTTTAAGAGTGTAGACATGTAACCTCTGTATCCTGAAATTCTAACTTAAATGTTGTTATTAGGTTAATTTGGGGCTATGGGGATTTTTCCATAATTTTTGGTTAATTAAAAACTAGTAACACTAATTTTCTAGGACTTGCAAGAATTTATTTTACTGTCAAACATAATTAAAAATATCCCAAACATTTATTTTAGGTTCTAAATAATCAAATATATTTTCTAGAATTTTCTAAAATTTTTTTGATTATTTTTAGTATTTATTTTGAGTTAATTAGGAAGAACCGAATTAAAAACTAATTTTCAGAAAAAGAAAAACTAATAAAATCAACACACCCAGTCAGCAGCCAGCCTGACCCGCGTGTCAGCCAACGCGTCCCAGTCAGTGGGGCCCAGTAGTCAGTGATAGAGGGCGGGTGTGGGTGAAGCGGTCCAAGCCAAGCCAAGCTGAGCCGAGCCGAGTCCTAATCCGACTCGGACTCAGCCGAGCAAAGCCGGCTTGAACGCTGGCCGTTAGATCTGAGGGGGCAGCAGCAGATGGACGCCATGTGGCACTTCTTTTAGCCACTGCTGCTCTATCTCTCTCCTATATATATAGTATTTGGTTTATAAATTCCAAGATTTTCTTTTAGCCGATTTTGCAGAATTGTCATCTAGGGTTGCCTTCATCTTCCAAAAGCCATTACTCATAGCTCCGAACTCCAAACGTGCCCCAGTTTCTTGTATTAGAATCATATTGAGGTTAGTTTTCGGTTATATAAATTTTTTCACGAAATTATGAATATTAAATTCTAGAAAATTCATAGAGCACAGTATGTCCAAAAATAGACGCGTCTCGGTGTTTTTGCGATTTCGGGAGAACCAGAAATCATAATCATGAACCGTTATATCGAGATCATTGACATGTATTTTTTCTCAGGATTTAATATGAAATATTTCTGTGCTGTTAATTCTGTAGAACTTCTAGGTTAATAATCAACCACCGTTGCACAATACGATTTTGTATGTGCAATAATTTCCAGATGAATTTGAATTCGGACGAGCCATAAATTAAAGTATGTTTTTGACGCAAAAATCTACAAAAAACCATGCATGAAAGTCGAGTTTGCATCGGTTGACCTTTTGGTCAACAGATTGCCTCAATTTGCGTGCCAAGAGTCTCGAGTTGATAAAATTCAATTTCTTTGGACAAAATTTATGAATTAACCTAAAAATTAGAATAATAAGATTCTAATAGAATTTTAGAGTAATTATTCCAGAATTAAATAAATTAAAATAAATTATCTTTTGACATGGTAAATTTGTAATACATAGGCTATTTGGACTGTGACTTGGACTCTGATTCATACCGACTAAGGACCACAGGCGAGTACATTTCTATGATTACTTTCAGTGATTGATAGTCTCTATAATGTATGCTTAGTATTGATTATTTGATTCTTGACGCTTGTTACATGGATTAGTATGATGGATTCTTATTATGAGATACGTGACTGTTTTGGATTATTGTTATTTCTTCGTGACTGGTTTGGAATCCATGTGTACTTGTGGGGAGGGGAAATACTTAGTGGACGTATGCACTACCCTTTCCATCCCATGGACTTTCTGGAATAATAGCAGTCATGCACGACACGTGTGGTTTGCCGGATATTACCCCCTAACCGTTCACATGTAAACAAGGTATTTCAAATCACATAGAGTAGTTATTCCCATTTGTTCTTCCATACTTTGCAGTTATTTCTTTTGTGGCTTGTAGATATTGTACTATATGTTTGCCATGACAAGACTTTAGCATTGGTTATTCTAGTTGCTTTATTGTGAGTTTAGTTTGTTGCTATCATATATTCCTTACTATTTATTGTCTTATAGCTTCTACCATGTGTTGGAACTGTTTTCACTGTGATGTACTCGTCCCTTTCCTGACTGGATAAACATTTTAGGTGACTACAATGGGGATGCAATCCCTACACATTATGGACCGTATGCTGGCGACATAATAGAGCCTGATCTTGCCCTTCCGGAGGATCAGGGAGAGTTAGCAGCTTAGATGCCGTCTGAAATGGAGTAGTTTAGTGGTAGTTGATTTTGTTAGTTATTTTGGACCGAATTGTTCTCCGGCAGTTTAATATTGTACTTTCGATATTTATATTTTGGGGAGTTCCTTGAACCCGGATCAAGACTATTATTTTATTATTATTTTGGTGTATTCATTTAAACTAGTGCCCGTGATTGAGTATAGTATGGTGATGTGTATATGTTGTGAGTTGTAGATTATACTTGTGGCTTATTATATAGTGTTTTACCGCCGCATACTCATGACTCATGCCCAAATCCATGGTGTGGGTCGTGACAATTAACAACTGTCGGCTTATCAATGAAACACACATATCATTCGACGGTCGTTGAAATATTACACTTTGCACTGCTTCAAGGATTAAGCTTGAGTCATTAGCACTGCCTTCCCACCCAGAGTAGACAAATGTGAACATCATATCAAAATCCCAACCAGCAAGCATATTTTGAGTTATGTTACCCTTTCGTGCACGACAAGAATTATGTTTAATACTAGGGGCTCAAACATTAATCAAAGTTCCTTCAACAGCCCTAACTGCTCCCTACAGGTTTATTAACAAAGCTGCAAAATAGTATTTCCATGAAAATAAAATACATGGATTCGCTCGACCGGGGGCCTCTTTCTCTTTCTGAGAGATTTAAGAAGAATGAAACGCGCTTTAAGCAATTGAAGAGCTCGGCCGGGTAGTTCAACTGAATCAATATTAAAATAAATCCTATCATGTGAATTAAAAACAAAATATACCTTAAACCATGGATAAAACTCATAAGGATTTGCTATCTTTTCATGAACAATAGTTGTATCAAGGGGACAAATAAGAACAGTTGATGCACTTGCCAACGCTCTTAGCACCTCTTTAAAATATCGATTTATGGTCTCCATTGAGTATTAGAATTGATCTGCAGCCACTCGATCCCTATGACTATGACTGACAATGTACACGAATATAGCTACTCTCTCTTCCAATATAAGAACCTCATCCAGAAGATGGGGTACAATCTGAAAGTCGCTAGGGGCTTAAACTATGACAAAGGCCAACGGCTGCCTCTTCGTCTACAGGCTCCTACAGGCAAGCTCAAAAATTACTACCATAAGACTAAGCATGGCTTAGGTTATGTCACGCTTCCCACAACTCCCGAAGGCTCGGATGAAAAAGATGAGTTACACTCTTACTCTTCAAAATCTTCCTCTTGGGACTCCGATATCAGTATCGGGGAGATACTCAAACAAACATTGTCTGCCAACATGGTGTCAGTTGACCTTGAGAAAGACGACGAGGATCTACCTGAATACTTTGAAGTAGAACAGTGGCCCAACGCCTAGACGCACAATGGAAGATGCGATTCTAATAACGAGAACCTCCTACAAAAGACGAAGTCGTACAGATCGATCTGGGCGACGAATCATCCCCTAAACCGATCTTCATCTGAAAGAGTATGTCAGATAAGAAATGTGAATCCTTGCTATATCTCATCAGGGAATATATCGATATCTTTTCCTGGAGTTACGAAGACATGCCGGGACTGGTCTCCCAAATTGTGCTCGACAAACTCAACATCTTGCCGAACGCTAAGTCGATCAAGCAACAGCAACAGCAACAGCGGTTCCAACTGGACATTATGAATGTCTTCGAAGCTGAATTAAATAAACTGATAGCTTATGACTTCATTCGTGAAGAATAATATCCGGATTGGATATCCAATATCGTGCACGTAGTAAAAATAAACGGGAAGATCCGGATCTGTATTGACTTCCGTGATCTAAATGTGGCCTTCCCTGAGGACTACTTTCCCCTTCCGATCACAGATATAATAATCGACAATACTTTTGGCTTCGAGCGCATGTCCTTCATGGACAGGTTCTCAGGATACAATCAAATCAATGTTTCCTGATGCCGAGAAGCATACGTCCTAGAGGAGTATACTGCTACACAATTATGCCCTTCGGTCTGAAGAACGTGTGCTATATACCAGCAAGCTATGAGCACCATCTTTCATAAATATCTATGCATGATGATGGAATGTTATGTTGATGACATCACCATCAAGAATCACTTCATATATGATCACCTCGGAGACTTGAAGACTGTGTTCGACCTGATGCGTGCATACCAGCTCCAGATGAATCCGACCAATTCCTTCATGGGAGTCTCCAGCAAGTTCCTGGGTTTTTTTTATAACTTCAAAGGGTATCCATGTGGGTCCCGACAAGACTAAAGAAATCCTTGAAATACGCCAACCGAAGAACCTTAGAGAACTTCGTGGTCTATAAGAAAGACTGGCATACATCAGGAGGTTTCTTTCAAACCTCTCTGGACGTTGTCAACCGTTCACCCAGCTTATGAAGAAGGAGTCTACTTTTTATGGAACGAAGAATGCAAACGCGCATTCGATAAAATCAAGGAGTATCTCATGAACCCTCCAGTATTGTGGGAAGATCCTTCTTGCTATATATGCAGGGAATTGATCACTCCATTGGCGCTTTGCTAGTCCAAACAAGCGATGCAAGTCACGAACAGGCCATCTACTATGTTAGCAGAATAATGGTCACCGCAGAACATAGGTAAATCCCCATTGAGATGGAGTGCCTCGCTCCTATCTTTGCCATTCAGAAGACTCGGCATTACGTGGCAGGACAAACCATCCATGTGATCTAGCGAGTTAATCCACTTACGGTCTTTATGACTAAAGCTGGAGCACTCAACTCTTGCCTAGCCACATGGGAAATACTGCTGTCACCATACGATATGATATTTGTCCCACAAAAGGCGGTCAAAGGCCAAGAATTGGCAGATTTCCTTACAGCCTATCCTGTACCGGAAACCTCAAAGCTCTACGAGAAGATCCCAGACGAAGTAGCGGATTCAAACATAACCATAAGCATAGAAGATGTTTAGTGAATGATCTTCGACAGTGCTTCAAGAACAGCACCCAAAGGCGATATTATCGTTGGCATTGGGATAGTACTAATTTTCGCACATGATCTGGTCAATAAACGTGCTTACTCCCTCACAGATCCATGCTCTAACAATGTGGTAGAGTACGATGCTCTCATTATTGGGCTCCAACTCGCTAAACAAGTGGGAGTTGACTACGTGGAAGCCTACGGCGATTCCAAGCTGATAGTCAATCAAGCCCGAGGCAAGTATAAAGTCCAGAATGAAGACTTGATTTCCTACCACCAAGCCTTACTCGGCATTATCTCCACCTTCGAGGGGTTCTTCATAGAGCACGTCCTTCGACTACAAAATATTGAGGCTTACGCCTAGGCTGGCCTCGCAGCTTTTTTAGTTGTTCTAGTAAATACTCAAGAACTGATCACCGTAGTCGGTCAAGAGCTGGTATGCCCGAAGAATAATCTTTGTCTATGCTTGAGCTAGTCAATAGAAACAAGAACTGACTCCCAAGACTGGATACTCTCATTCATCAACTACGCAGTCTATGGAATTCTCTTTGAGAACCCCAAGAAATCTACTTCCATCATAAGACATTCCCTCCGGTTCTATTACGATACAGCTACCAAAATATTATTTAGTCGTTCCTACGACGGTCTTCTGCTATGATGCCTATCAAATACGGAAGCGAAGTAGGCTCTCAGTGAGGCTCACGATGGAGTATGCGGTGCCTATTATCTCGGACCCAAGATCGAAGACCATCTAAAGAATGGGTTACTATTGGCCAACAATGGTCGCGGATGCACTCAACTATGGAAGGTATCCACGCTGACATCATCGACTAACCCTCGGAGTTCCTACACCCGACCGTTGCGACTTGGCCATTCGAAGCCTAGGCAATGGACATTATCGGTCCAATTAGTCAACCTTCGTTGAAGGGACATTAGTTCATCTTGGAGATCACCAACTACTTCTTCAAATATACGGAAGATGTTCCACTCGTTGAAGTCAAGACCTCAAACGTGATTAGCTTTGTCAAGCATCACGTCATATACCGCTTCGGATTGCCACAAAGGATCATCTACGATAATGGTCCACAGTTCACAAGTTACACTTTTATCAATTTTGTAACAAAAACCGAATTCAGAATACAGCCTCAACTACAGCAGAAAATGGTCTGGCGGAAGCATTCAATAAGACCATCATAAACCTAATCAAAAAGTTTGTGTCATCCAATAAGCATGACTGTAATGAGAAGCTGGATGAATGTCTCTGGGCTTATTGAAAAACGGTCTTGAAACCTACTAGCAGCACGCCATTCTCCTTGGTCCATAGAAGAAAAAACGGTCCTCCCTCTCGAGGTCCAAATTCTCTCGCTCATACTGGCTCTCTCCAACCGGCTAACCATTGACGATAATCACTGCCGACGGCTACAAGAGTTAGAAGCACTCGACGAGAAGAGTCTCTTATCTCAACAGTGCATTGAGTTTTACCAAGCGCGCCTCTTAGGAGCCTTCAACAAATGGGTCAAGAACAGGACTTACCATGTGGGTGACGTTATCCTGATAGTAAGAAGGTGGATGGTTATGACCCACAAGATGACCGACAAGTTCTAACCCAAATGGTAAGGCTCATTCATCGTAGAATGTGTATTCTCTAACGACACCTACCAACTGGCAAAACCTAATGGTGACTTGCTCATGATGCCCATCAACGACAAGTTCGTGAACAAAAAATATGTCTAAGGCTAGGCTTGTACTTCTCTCTATCCCCATCAGGACAATACGAATGCACAGGGTTCCCACTTTTTATTGTTCGTCCCCAGCGAGTGCTTATGCAAGACATTACTCTTCCTCAACAAAGAATTATCAGTATTCAGGAGTCCGAGATATGCAACGGATAATGGATCCTCAAAAGCTTCTAAGTGAAGAAATCCCCAGGTCCAACTATACACTTCCGCAGGGAACACTAAAAAAAAATCTAGTCTTATTAGACGCTAGCCATGTCCATATTACCTTTGAGCCATCAGCCTAAAGATCTTCCCAGCGGAGTAAGCTTCAGGTCTATCTATATTCTTGGGTAGACCACAGTCAGCTAACCATTCCGCGGTGAGTTTCTCGAACATTAGTTCACGTCCATATTACCTCTGAACTACTTTCCTAATATTTATCCCCGGTCGAGTTTGCCATGTCCATATTACCTCTGATCAAACCTTTCGGGTTTGGCTATCGATTATTACGTCCACATTTACCTCTGATATCGGTTGTCATCTCAATTTATCACTCGTACTTAGCTCTAAGTACACCAGCGGTGTTAAGTCCACAAAACCTGCCACGTCCATATCGCCTCTGGCAGGGCTTGTCTTAAATTTATTACTTGCACTCAGGTGCACAAGAAGTAATGGGTCCATAAAGTTAATACGTCCATATTACCTCTGATAGGATTTTGTCTCGAACTTAATACTTGCATTTCAGTACACAAGAAGTAATAAGACTACTAAAGATCCCCAGTAGGATGTCCTCAATGGAAGTAAATGGTTCACGTCCATATTACCTTTGAACTATGAGCTTCTTATGATTACCCATCCAAAGAAAGCAGCCACGTCCATATTATCTCTGGCTCGTTTCCTTTTTCTTCCACAAAAATAGCAAGATCGTACCTAACCACTCATTATGACCAACGATTAGCTCACGTCCACGTTACCTCTGAGCTATCGTTCTCGCATCATCTCTAGTAGGGTTTGCAATATCCTCCTTACCTCTCAATAAAACCTCCCGAATTGACTATCGATTATTATGTCCCTGTTATCTCTGATATCTCATCTAAACTTAGCACCCGTACTTAACTCTAAGTCCGCCAGCGATGTTAAGTCCACCAAACTTGTCACGTCCATATCACCTCTGCCAAGGCTTATTTCGAATCTATTACTTGCACTCAAGTACGCAAGAAGTAATACAACCACCAAAGATACTCTAGTGGGATATCCGTGAAAGACTACGGTATTGTGCTACATCAATATTACCTCTAGTACAATACCCAAATTCCACAACATATAATATGACAAATACAAAAAGAAATTCTAAAAATGAGAGACTTTATTGAATAATATTCAAGATCATGAGTACATATGATGGAAATCCATTACATTCAAAGGTTTTTCATTAGTATTCATGGTCATGAGTACATATGATGGAAACCCATTTTAAGGATTTTTGTGAAGTTTTGCTGATGCGAACCTTTTTTTTCAGAGGCACCCCTCCGTGTTATCGTTGCTACTAACACAAGTCGAGCCCGAAGCAGGACTCAATACTTTCTGGATCATCCCTCCACAGTACAAACCTCAGTATATTGAAAAGAATCCATACTGATGGATAGCAAGGTAGGAGTAGGAGTAGTCGCTCTACAATCATGACGGAAGATCGGGGACAGGAATGGTAGTTAATCACAATCATGTCATCAACGTCTCAGGCCCCCAACCGGTAGCAAGTCGCATAAAGGGGAGAAACACAGCTATCATGGTGCATAAATAAGAAAAAATATGCGCATAACGCTAGGATGTTCATGCTCATCTCCTGGATTAATTCTTAGCGAACTGGCCTCGTCTCCTGGATCAGTTCTTGACGAGAAACCATCGCATAAGGTTGGCATTCTCTTCGAATGATGGGTTCTATATTATCCTCCCATGCTCCATCTTTGGCAACGTAAAAGGTGGTAAAACTTGCATAAAAATATCACACATCAGTCTCAAAAGAATATTTCACAAGTGTACAGTAGCCGCATGCAATTTTTAGATCGCAACCGCAAGCATGGGCAAGAGAAGCCCTCATCCATGCGGCCAAACCACAGACGGGCCGTGCACGCATGGACTGAGTCCTCATCCTAGCTTAAGATAGGCCCTGCATACAGGCAGCAGATGGACCGAGTCCTCATCCTGGCGGCCAAGCTACAGATTGGCCCTGCACTCATGTTACAAACGAGTGCTCATCTATGCACCAGAATATTTTAGGGGGGCCTGCGCGTGTCCAAGATAATTTATAATCCACGCTTCAAGGTTGTATACTTGTATCTCTGTGTGTATGCATCCCTGCCACCATGACACACCCCTACTTCCCGAGAGAAGGCCAATATCAGGGGCCAGGGATTGACACCGCTCTGGATGAACCCCTCGGTAAGATAAATAGTAGCCCTCGAAATTTTTTTAGCAAAAAAAGGGGGGAAGCCGAGAGATAAGAGTTCTTTCTCTTCCCTAGCCTACCTATTTATAGGCTCCTGAGCCGAGTAAGAAGATCGGGCGATGAACCAGAGTCCCAAGAAACTGTTGTTGACTTGGTGTCCCAAGAAGATCTACTCAAGGATCGAGCCAAATTATGCATTAAATAGAGATTGAGCAGCCTGGCAAAGACTCGTCCATGCAGCCCGCCATCCATGTGCCCCAAAGTTATCTCCTCTATGATTCTTATTCAAAGTATCCCAAACTTATCAGTTTAAAAACTTTGAAGAGGGTCTTGTAGAAGCATAAAAAATCTGGATCCATGCGCTAAATAAACATGTACCCCAAAATTGACTAAAAAGAAATCAGGCCATAAGATGACCATGCTGCCAAGAAAAAGCAGCATCCATGAGCCCTAAATATTGGCCGCATAAAGGCCTAACACCAAGATTGCGTTGAAAGATGTGAGCCAACTAAGCAACAAAAAGCTCTTGTCAGACTAATAATGACTTATAAAAAGTATGCAATACCACACATATGAGGTCTCATGCATCCGAGACTCCATGTGCTCCATGCGACTCTGGCCCTCTGCATCCCAGACTCTATGCGCTCTATGCGACTCTGGCCCTATGCATTCTAGACTCCATGTGTTCTATGCGACTCTGGTCCTATGCGTTCCAGACTTTATGCGTTCCATGCACATCAGACCCCATACGTTCCAGACTCCATGCATCCCATGTGTCTCTGGCCCCATGTATTCCAGACGCCAATGCTTCTTAGACTCCATGCGTCCAACGTGGCAAGGTTCCCTGAGATAAAATCTTTATGTTATAATTCTCTCCAATAAAATGTGTGCCCTATGTCAAGCTGACCTAGTCACCCAAACAAAAGACGAGAACTGCCAGGATCTCCAACAACAACAAATTCTAACAAAATATCCATGCGACAGCTTGTCTGGACTCAACCCATACTATGCGCCTACAATTGCAACCGTATTTTGTTGAAGAATCCCCCTGCGGCCACCAAACAGAAGTACATGCGGCACCTATAGCCCATCAATATTGTCACGCCCCAGTGCCAAAATATATAGGACTAGGACACGTAAGCATGCCAGCCGCATGGATATGGCAACTCCAATATATGGAAACCAAAACCCATACGTACGCTGTAATATGAATATCAAATCCACAAGTGGTATAAATCTATCACAAGTCACAAGGTATAATCTAAATCTCATCCACAGAAAATCAAGTATAAATAATAACCAATATCTATGAAACTAGATCTCGATATAAGGTATCTCAAGATGACAGTCGGATGGAAACAAATCCACTGCCTAACTAGAATATAAAATAAACACAATATAAGTACATCACCAATAATCACGAGACTCAAAGGGAAGACCTCCTCAAGTATAAGCAACCAGTCTGGATCTGCGCTCCTGTGAATACTCATGAACATCTACACCTGGCAAGGGACCAGGTGCTCAAAGGGACGTAACAAGATACATAATAACATGCCAATAAAGTACTGAAATATAAACATCCAAGGGTCACCTAACCGTCTATGTGAATGCAGTTTGAGAACAACTTTCTAAAAAGTGGGCTATCTGCCCATAAAATGGGATTGGCATGATTCTCTTGGAGAATCAGGGGCCTACAAAGCATGTCGTCCTTTGAACGGCAGAGGCCGCCAAGTAGTATAGGGGTCATCACGACCGCGTATCTCCGACGGAGCGTACGGGTTACATAAAAAGGAAAGTGCAAAGAAACCCAAATGCCTTACTTGTGGTTCTCTCTACCCCATGCTCTAAGCATGTCACATCCATGACACGATGAAACCTCTAAATAACTGCCAGGTCTACTAGCATGCAAAGTTTCTATCGGCAGTTATCCCTATTCGTCGCACGACCTATACATACCAGTGGCCAGCCGAGTACGCAAGTTCGTGTCCTACATGTGACTCACACTCGTATAAGAATAGAGTCATGCCCAATGAAACATAAAATGCCTCATGATAATGGGGTGGTCTCATAAAGTAGGTCCAATGCATATACATAAATAAAAATATAACACGACGACACCGTCGTTGCACCCAAGTTTCCTTGGACGCGCAATTTATATAACAGTTAAAATATATGAACTAAAATAAACAGAAATAAAATATGCATGCATTATATGGAATATAAATACAGTACAATGGCAAGGTATACTTGTCTGGCAAGAAGCTGCAAAATGTAACGTCCGGATGTCAAACACACGGGATCAGAGGCTTCGGTCTCAGAATGAACGTCTCCGGATGCTGAAATAAACATCACCAACGTTCCCAGAATAAGCAAAATAGCTAGAAAATACTGCCCTTTCGTCCAATTTGGACACAGGGGCAAAACGATAATTTGGGTCAAAGCGGACTCCACCTGTGGGCCACTTTGCACCGAAAAGCGTGCCAGGGGTAACGGTCTCTAAAAAAGACAAATTATAGGTCATACATACTCTAAAAGTCAGTACGAACTCAACAGTATGTCCAAATATGGATTCTGGTGAGCCGAACATAATTTTGTCCGAAAAGTCAACCGTGGGGCCCGCCAATAGGCGACTTGGTCAACTTTCTCAGAATTACGTAAAAATTGGGTCATAGGACCAGCGTGATACCTCGAGTCCAGCGGCGCAAGTTTTTTCGCAATCTGACGAGCGTACACTAAATGCACAGGGCTTTTGCAAAAGTTACGATATGGGGAATTTTTGCGGATACAGGCTAATTTCGACGGGCACACGCGTCCAAATCAGTTTCGGCGAAAGCCCACACGTCTGGGTATACTGTGCGCACCTTTTAGTACACTCGGTACGCGACGGGGCGGTCCCGTTTGGCGGGGCGCGCTCAGTATCACAATTACTGGAATTTGGAAAAAAATAGGTTTTTGGGGTTTTCTAACTGATTTAATTCTACACACAGCAATTAATAAATTATTGTATTTGACAAGAAATAAACTAGGTTAGGTAGTCTTCGCATACCAAAAAGAAAAATCGTATTTAGATCTCTGTGGTGGGAGATACGAATCCGTAAACATAGGTAGTTACCGCAGTTTTTTACGATCCTAAAAGTTATCATTTTTTGCCAACTTGGTCGTTATTTTGGCTAGGTTTACGCGCTGTTCGAGGTCATCTAATGCTAATATATTGAAGGGGGTTAACTCGTGAACATACCGGTGAAGACACGGTCGAGTTTGGTCGAGCGAGGAGACAAAAAACAGTACTTGAACACAGGTACATCACAGTAAATATCTGCAGTGGTTTGTGCGCGGGGTCGCGGTCATCGGCGGGCGGCGCTAGGCTTTGACGACGGCGACGGCTCTGTCTCACGGTGGTCAGGCGGCGGTCTCATGGCGAGGAGAGAGAGGATTAGGGTTAGGGTTTCTCATATGGGAGATAAATATATAGGTACGCAGGGGGGTCGCTCATACGCGCGCGGGGTGAATCGGGGGGGGGAGACTCTTCAGCGCTGCTGCTGCTGTTCCTTTGAAGGGGTGCGGGTACGGGTAGATATTTAGGGTCTAACAGGTAGGTTAAGGGATATTGGGTTAGGGTTTGGGTTTTAAAGTATTTTCTTTTTCCTTTTTCTTTTTCTTTCTAATTCTTTCTAATACTTTTCTTATTTCTTTTCTAATTTCTTTTTAATAACTCATTGCATATATATATATATATATATATATATATATATATATATATATATATACATATATATAAAAATATATATGTAAAAAATTCTAGAAATTTGTATTAGTGCGTACAATTAATCTATCAACTGTCCATAGGGTCTCCTACATGGAATAAATTAGGAAAAATTATAATTGCTCCATAAAATCCCCTAGATGCACAACACCTAAAATAAAAATTAAAAAATCTCTTTCCTCTAATTAGTTACTAATTACTATAATTCAATTAAATAATTAATTAAAAGATTAATATGGTTTTTAGAATTAGGGTTTTACATTCTACCCAACTTATAAAAATTTCGTCCTCGGAATTAAAACTAAGCCATGATAGAAAGTCAAGGTTGGTATAAGATAGAGATTTGCAGCTTATTCTGTACCTTCCTTCATCCTAACGATTTTTCAATTGTCATGGGGATGTTTGGAGGGCTATAATCTGCATTGTTTAAAATGCAAGGTTAGGTTTAAATGAGGGGCGATGTTGTGCATTGCACATTTCAAAAATCATGGAGAAAATCCACATGAACAAAAAATATAGGTTTCTTGATGTGTCATATCCAATGATGTGGACACCTTATTGCATTTTTGCATAAAAGCGCCCACCAATTGAAAAATTATACAAAGATGGAAATTGGATTAAATTAATTAAAATTAATGTGAATGGCGTTCGGGAATTAATTAGAAGTACATGGGGATAACATTAGGTGGAACACAAGTGTCATGGACATAGGGGACTCAGAATAAAATATTATCCTAATTTGGGTTGCACGAAACGGGTCAAAATTGTGTCTCCAATTTCGATTGGAACGCACAAGGATACAAGTTGGAATTGATTTAGAGTTAAGAAATAACGTTCACGACGAATGTTATGCGACTAGAATGTAGCACAAGGGAGCTTCAGTATAAGTTACACAAATATCAGAATAGAAGGCGGTCATGTCTAGGACAATGATGTGAAGTTTGTAGGAAGGCAGTGGCTAGTGTAGTGCTCCACTTATCGAAGCAACGGTAAGGTGTGTTAAGTGATATAATTATCCCAAAAGTAAATAAAAATATCGTGTTCTATTTCTAATTGGATTCAAACTAGCCTCAGTCTCACTATCTAAGCCATGTATGTCTAATTTTGGGTGAGGGGTTACAATCCAGCCAACTTAAAAAAAAATAAAAAATTCATCCTCGAAATTAAATAAGGCATAATTTGTTAATTCCTTCACATTCGCATATAAGGCAAGTCAATCACAATCTCTTCCAAAATTTAAAATATATTCTAATCCATCATAATCACTTTAAAAATTAAGGTAACCACTGTTTAATCAAAATTTAACATATTGTAATCTCTTCTCGATTTTGAAATCATCAACATCCAAATTTAAATTAAATCCATATAACATCTTCAAGAATTAAATAACGCATATCAATTTTATTTCACGAGCTCCATCTATCATAATCTCCTTTAGAAAATATTTCTAATCAAATATTATTCCTATCTTCAACTTATGAATTTTTTGTACTCTTCAAATTTTAATTTCAATTTACATCCTCAATATTTCAAATAGGTAATCCAACAATCAAAATTTAACCTTCAATTCAAATCATCAAATTTGTAAAATTTTATATCTACTTCACCAATTGTTCAAGCGTAGAATTCTATATTTATCCTCGAGATTTAAATCGATGATTCAATCTTCAATTTTCAACTTTAAATCATGTGCTCAAAGTATAAATATTTGGTCCTCACTATCAAGATCTCAAAATTCATTAAATTCTTATCATCTTAGTCATTCTTAAAAATTCCTAAAATTAAAATGACTTAAATCTCTCAATTTAATCTTACTTGATCGCTTGATCATAATCAAAGAATCACCTCAAGTTGACAATGCGACTTTTACCCAACTTAGAATTTACCCATCTATCACATAAGGCTCTTACATTTAAGAAATATTTCTCAAATTATTTAATCATGTTATACAACTCCTCAAAAGTTTGAACACCAACATTTTACCTATGATATGCCCTTAATTACGGAGAATCATCATCAAGTAATGCAGTTGGCCCATGGGGTATATCTAGTACTATCTGTGTATCAAACTTATACCAAGCACGAGGTTTCATCTTTTCGAAATAAGGAAAGACGGAAAATAATAATAAAGAGTTCAAGGGAGAGATAATAGAATACATATATGGGGATCAAGGCATTTTAAGAATTCAAGTGAGAATTATCAAGGTAGTTGTGGATTGAAATCCTATTTTGGTAATTCCTATTCACATGCTTGTATCAGTATAGTTATGTAACTGATACGATCCGCTCAGACATATCTAGAGGGCAAGTACATGCATCTACTAGTCAACTATATATCTCAATCCACGTAAAGTAGTATTGCGAAGGGCGAATCCAGCGCACTATGGTTGATCAGACCGTAATACGCTGATTCTGAAATATATTATTGTAGTACTCCAATAATACATGTCATGAACAAGCTCGATAAAGAATAAGCTTGCAAAACTAGGCTATAATAGTAGCATAAGTCAAGGTAGTACATAAATTATAAATACGCTGGATTATGATGAGAGAAGGTACAAATAATTCAATTTCACAAAGAAGATAAGACTATACAATCTCTACAGTTGTCATACTAACTCCTTGTCGAAGTCGCTAGTCGACAAAATAGGGTATGGGCCTCTAAATTCTACAGTCTGAATAAATACTGTCATTTTTTGCTAGCATACAGGTAATGTCATTCAGTTACACTTCAATAATAGGTCAAAAGGCTATGTGATACTAGGTTGTGAGGCATACTACCCAACTTATAACAATAAACTAATACTGTAATTTACTTGAGGGGATTCTTCAGAATAACCTGGTCCTTGTAAATAAGGTAGAACTCTTATTAGGGTAAACGAGAAAAGATCTTGGTACTCATTAAGGTCTCTTATTGCATTATATAGGTCATGGTCATCTTAAGTCTCAATCATAGTGCTTATAGAACAAGTGTCAATAGTAAGGATAGAAGAGTTACTAGCCCTCAAGTGAGAGAGGATATAACTTGTATTGAGTTATGGATACAATTTATGTGATCTGCAACTAGGGGATAATCATCACAATCTAAATGAAAAACTCAAACTATCAAGTTCTAACTACTAAGCACATAATTTCAAAATTTCAAGATTACAACTATAATCTTAGCAAACTATATGCCCTAACATAGAATAGAATCACTTGGTCTACAATCAGAAGTGTCAGGTGGCACAAGTTGAAAGATGAAAAAAAGAAGAACATAATTTAGTCGTCGCACAATTAGCGAACGTTAAGGTTGCAGAGGAACAAGATATAAAATTAAAAGAGAGGGACTCTAGATGGTTTTCTAAGGGGGAGTGGTATGCTAGTTGCTATGTTCGAGGTATAATCAAGGAAAAAGTGTTGATTACATTCCTCTTGGCTTCCTAAGGTACTATTTGCTTAATAACAAGACAAAAATCTAAATTTATAGTTCTAATATTATCTCACTATGAAAGTTAGGTTTAGTCCTAATATTTAACCTTGGATTTCTATTGGTTCCTCAATACTAAGGTCAAACAATATGGTCAAATTTCTAACTAACCCTAGTAGTGTCTATACTATCTCAAGTCATCACTAATTATCAAGGGATAATATTCAATCCATCTACGGGTAAGGGTGCTATGGTTCATTAAGTATTCTAACTCAGTGATGTGTCAACACTCTAGTTGTACTCTTAATAGGAAGGTTACCCTAGTTATTATCTAACAACAGGGACTTCTATATTCTAGGAGGGGGCTATACTCAAGGAACTATTAGGAAGTACATGAATCAAGCATGATGCATTTATTCGAATAGAACGGATTGGGAGGAGGGTAAATCATAGTCAATTGTGGATGGGATCCTATACTCTAATCCTAATTGCAGGCTTGCTCGGTACGGTAACGTAACCGAGACAATATGCTCTCGACCTGCATGGGCCACCACTAAAAATATATCACGCCCCAGTCCCAAAATACGTAGGACTATGACACGTAAGCATGCCAGCCTCATGGACATGGCAACTCAAATATATGGAAACTAAAATCCATACGCACGCTGTAATATGAATATCAAATCCATAAGTGGTATAAATCTATCACAAGTCACAGGGTATAATCTAAATCTCATCTACAGAAAATCAAGTATAAATAATAACCAATATCCATAAAACTAGATCTCGATATAAGGTATCTCAAGATGACAATCGGATGGAAACAAATCCACTGCCCAACTAGAATATAAAATAAACACAATATGAGTACATCACCAATAATCACGAGGCTTGAAGGTAAGACCTCCTCAAATATAAGCAACCAGTATGGATCTATGCTCCTGCGAATACTCATGAACATCTACACCTGGCAAGGGACCAGGTCCTCAGAGGGACGAAAACAAGATACATAATAATATGCCAATAAAGTACTAAAATATAAACATCCAAGGGTTGCCTAACCGTCTATGTGAATGCAGTTTGAGAACAAGTTTCTAACAAGTGGGCTATCTGGCCATAAAATCGGATTGGCATGATTCTCTCGAAGAATCAGGGGCCTACAAAGCATGTCGTCTTTTGAACGACAGAGGCCGCCAAGTAGTATAGGGGTCATCACGACCGCGTATCTCCGGCGGAGCATATAGGTTACTTAAAAAGGAAAGTGCAAAAGAACCCAAATGCCTTACTTGTGGTTCTCTCCACCCCATGCTCTGAGCATGTCACATCCATGACACGATAAAACCTCTAAATAACTGCCAGGTCTACTAGAATGCAAAGTTTCTATCGACAGTTATCCCTATTCGTCGTACGACCTATACGTACTAGTGGCCAGCCGAGTACGCAAGTTCGTGTCCTACATGTGACTCACACTCGTATAAGAATAGAGTCATGACCAATGAAACATAAAATGCTTCATGATAATGGGGTAGTCTCATAAAGTAGGTCTAATGCATATACATAAATAAAAATATAACACGACGACACTGTCGATACACCCAAGTTTCCTTGGATGCACAATTTATATAACAGTTAAAATATATGAACTAAAATAGACAGAAATAAAACATGCATGCATGATATGGAATATAAATATAGTATAATGGCAAGGTATACTTGCCTGGCAAGAAGCTGCAAAATGTAACGCCCAGATGTCAAACACACAGGATCAGACGCTACGGTCTCAGAATGAACGTCTCCGGATGGTGAAATAAACATCACCAACATTCCCAGAATAAGCAAAATAGCTAGAAAATACTACCCTTTCGTCCAATTTGGACACAGGGGCAAAACGATAATTTTGGGTCAAAGCGGACTCCACATATGGGCCACTTTACACCGAAAAGCGTGCCAGGGGTAACGGTCTCTAAAAAGGACAAATTATAGGTTGAACAAACTCTAAAAGTTAGTACGAACTCAACGGTATGTCCAAATGTGAATTCCGGTGAGCCGAACACAATTTTGCCCGAAAAGTCAATCGTGGTGCCCGCCAATAAGTAACTTGGTCAACTGTCTCAGAATTACGTAAAAATTGGGTCACAGGACCAGCGCGATACAGCGAGTTCAGTGGAGAAAGTTTCATCGTAATCTGACGAGCGTACAATAAATGCGTATGGCTTTTGCAAAAGTTGTGACATAGGGAATTTCAGCGGATACGGGCTAATTTCGACGGGCACACGCGTCCAAATCGGTTTCCGCAAAATCCCACAAGTCTGGGTATACTGTGCGCACCTTTTGGTACACTCGGTGCGCGATGGGGCGGTCCCGTTTGGGGGGCGCGCTCCGTATCACAATTTCTAAAATTTAGGAAAAAGTAGATTTTTGGGTTTTCTAACTGATTTATTTCTACACACAACAATTAATAAATTATTGTATTTAATAGAAAATAATCTAGGTTACGTAGTCTTCGCATACCAAAAAGAAAAACTGGATTCGGATCTCTGTGGTGGAAGATACCAATCCGTGAACATAGGTAGTTACTGCAGTTTTCTGCGATCCCAAAAGTTATCAATTTTCGCCAACTTGGTCGCTGTTTTCTCCTAGGTTTACGCACTGTTCGAGGTCATCTAATGCGCAGATATTGAAGGGGGTTAAGTCGTGAACATACCAGTGAAGATGGGGTCGAGTTTGGTCGAGCGTGGAGACGGGAAACAGGGCTTGAACACAGGAACGTCATAGTAAATTTTTGCAGTGGTTTGTGCGTGGGGTCGCAGTCGTCGGCGGGCACCGCTAGGCTCTGACGGCGGCGACGGCTCTGTCTCGCGGTGATCCGGTGGCGGTTTTGTGGCGAGGAGAGGGAGGATTAGGGTTAGGGTTTTAGGGTTTCTCATATGGGAGATATATATATAGGTACAAGGGGGGTCGCTCATATGCGCGCGGGGTGAATCGGGGGGAAGACTCTTCAGCGTTGCTGCTGCTGTTCCTTTGAAGGGTGCGGGTGCGAGTGCGGGTAGATATTAGGGTCTAACGGGTAGGTTAAGGGATATTGGGTTAGGGTTTGAGTTTTAAAGTATTTTCTTTTTCTTTTTTCTTTTTCTTTCTAATTCTTTTCTTATTTCTTTTCTAATTTTTTTAATAACTCATTGCATATATATATATATATATATATATGTGTGTGTGTGTGTGTGTGTGTGTGTGTGTGTGTGTGTAGAAAATTCTAGAAATTTGTATTATTGCGTACAATTAATCTATCAACTGTCCATAGGGTCTTCTAATGGAATAAATTATAATTGCTCCATAAAATCCCCTAGATGCACAAACACCTAAAATAAAAATTTAAAAAAAAATTATTTCCTCTAGTTAGATACTAATTACTATAATTCAATTAAATAATTAAATAAAAGATTAATATGGTTTTAAGAATTATGGGTTTTACAAATATGATGGATATAAATAGATGCAACTTGGACGTCCCTAAGGCTGGATTTTTTCTGCTTTAGAGAGACCATACCCCTCCAGGCGAGCTACGTACGTGCACATAAGCTCAGAAGAGAGAGAGAAGAGAGAAGAGAGCATCCCACATTTACTCATCGGACCATCATTGAAGTAACATAGTCACTGTAGTACTCGATCTCCATCGTCACACTACCTAGATAGAAAAATATTATACTTAGATCATCCGTTTATGACCTCTTTGTATCATTTTTGTTTGTTATTAACTTAAGTTTCCCAAACCTACTGTAATGGCAAACAAAAAGAAAAGAGATAGGCTCTCTCCAATAGATAATGACAAATATTGATTAGTTGGGAATTGGTTGTCCCCCCATGATTAGTAACATCTTCCTAGAATCAAGAGATTTGGAAATCCTTCTAGAAGGTTCTTTCTTAGAAAGAAAGAATGGGGTAGGGAAAAATACTTGAAATACTTAGTTAATTATTTTTAGGGGAAATATAATTATTTAAATGGTAATTTTACATCGAAGAAAACCCTAATATCATAATTTGATTTTGAGGAGGTTACAATTAGCAAAGTGGGTTAACATAATAACAAGAAATTACAAATACTAAAGAATGTCTTTGGTAAAGACAATGCAAGGGGGGGATATGGAAAATGATACTTATGTGAATTAGGGAGGGACGAAATACGTTGATAATGATAGTCCTATTAGCTCCACACGGTATAATTCCAAGGATTCAACAAATAATATCGACCGATAATAAAGTTGCCACCTCCCGAAGCACCCAATCATCTGAGGGAAAGCGTCATAGGAATCCCAATGATGTGAATAATGCTTTGCAGTAGTTTGTGGTCCATGCCATTATCTTGGCTTGCTTCCTCAGTATGGGGGTTTCAGGCTCCATTTGTAAGAAGCTTGTAGATTTGTTTATGTAACAAAGTTTTGATAGAAACATGGTAATGAATGCCAACACATACCTATGTGACAATACTTCCTAGTCTAACATGTTTTAATGGTATATCAAAATTCTTCTGTATGGAATGACTACAAAATTTCTAAAATGGAATATTCTTATAATCCTATCCGAACTAGCTGAATTGGTGCTACGTAGCATATTCCTAATTTAGGCTATAATACATACTAAGATACTTTTTGGTTTGTAATATGTAGTATGGTACCTAGTGCAACCTCCATATCCCAAAATATTATATTTTAGCTATTTATTTTGGCAACTAGTTATTTTGCTAAATATAAATTTTAGATAAACTTTTATGATTAGTTTTCTTAAAGGTTATGTTAATTAGATTTTATTTAAAATAATTGTGTCAATAATATTTGCTTTAAGTAGTTACATTATGTAGATTTTATTTAGGATAATTGTATTATATTAGGGAGTAGGAGATTACATTCTATTTAGGGTTCAAATTCAAATTAATTTGCTAAGGATAAATTGGTAATTGCATAACAAAATCAGTCAAACCAAACCCTAAACAACTCTCACCAAACAAACCCTAGCCTCCTTCTGGTCGCCAACTTCAACCCTAGCCCCCACATCCCCCTTGTGGCTGCCAACTTTAACCTCCCCCCTTCCATTAATATATATAATATTTTATAAAGCAAAATTCTAGTTTGTTTCTCATCTATAAGCCAAACCCTAATCACCTTCTTCTCTACTTCTTTCCCTTCTAAATATAATTTCAAACCTTAGAGAAGTGCTAGAGGAGGAGAGCTACTTAGTCGAGAAGATTGGACCCTCCGTTGTATTGGATCTTTATTGAGTTTGATCTTCAAGAAGGTAACTTTTAACCCTTCTTTTCTTCTTCTTTAGATAATCTTAAGGACATGTAGATGACAAAAAATATAAATTCTACCATTAGACAAATAAGATAGGTTAGAGAATCTCAAATAATGGTTATTAATTTATCTTTATATACAAAAATTCATAAACGTGTTTATTTTGTCCAAAATAGCCCAAATTTGCCATAACAATCAGCCTCATTTTTAACAGCCATATCAACTTAAAAATGCCTTAATTCTAGACTCAGGACTCCATTTAATCTCCCATTTTTTAAAAGAATCATATTGAAGTTAGCTTTCCAAATATATAAATTAATAGAAAAAATTTATTCTAAAACTTTTTATAGAAATGTTTGAGTACCAGGTATCCGTAAAAAGAACATGTTTCAGTGTTTTCACCATTCCAGAGTTTTCGGACTCGAAAATGCGATCTATTTTGTTTTTTGAAAAGCTGTTATGAAGGCGTACCATATATTTTAACTCCAGAATTAATTAAATAAGTCTAATATGTGCAGTATTACCCACAAGTAGAGAACTTGCTATACGACATAGGTATTATGTGTATCCATATAAACTTAGATTTAGTTATATATTATAATCATACCAAAAGATTAAAGATATAAAGTAGATATAGGTTATTATTAAACTCAAGTAGATAGGATATTAATTTGCTTTATTCACTTATTGACATCGTCAATTCCTAAATAGGTTACATGGACTTGGACTTGGTATCAGAACCGTACCACGAGCTAAAGATGATAAACAAGTACATTCTTTGAGGGTTTTCAGTATTGATAGTTTCTATAATGCATATTTAGTAATTTTTACTTAATATATGACATGATTGTTACACAGATTGGTATTTCATGGATCCCTCGTCCTGACATATTACTTTCATGGTTATCGTATAGTTGTGGATATCGTAATCTTATTCGTGTATCTAGATTTATGGTCGTGTTATGAATCAGTGTATGTTGATTGAGGGCGGGGAAGTTCTATGGAGATATATGAGAAGACTATAACATAGACATTATTTATTAGACATTGATGAAAAGAATTATGCACCACACGTATGATTCAGCCAATGGCGTAACTTAGACATTAAATCACCCCAAGACAATCACATATCAACTATGGTACTTCAAAGGCACTTAGTAGTTATAGTCTTCCTTGTTCACTTCATATTAATGACATATACTTTATTGCTCTATTCATTATTCATACCCCATTGCCATGACATTGTTACCCACTATATCTTGTATATCATTATTATTCCTTATTTATAACTGCTATCATATATTTTGGAAATGCTTTCACTGTAATGTGCTCATTTTATCCTGACTGCATAACATTTAGGTGAATTTAATAAGGATAATTATGCTACCTTTCACGGACTGGTTGCTACAGTTGATCCTGATCTTGCCCTTCAACCAGATCAAACATATTTTGTAGCATAGACATCTAGTTATCTTAGTTTAGAGTTACTTTCTTTGACTGGATTTGTCTTCAAAATTTATTAAACTATTTAGATATTTACTATTTAGATTTTGACTTATTTTGGATTAGTATTTTGGACCATGGAATAGTGGCTATTATTTCTTTTCGTTTATCTCTATCGTACATTTTATCTTCCTTTAGAGCTGTGATTAAGTATTAGTTAATATTAATTATTATCCTACCTATTGGTGTTGGGAATTTAACTATGTGTGATAGATATTATATTGTGGTTATGGAACAACGTTCTATTGGCGATTCTGTGGCGTGGGCTGGGTGTGCCCACGAGTCATACCAAAATTTTGGATGCAAGTTGTGACACATTTTTATGGTGGCCCATGCAGGTTTGACTTCGCAACTACTACAATGTTGTAGTAGTACTTAGTACTAGGGAACTATTATGAGCCTGCAATATGATATTAGGAATATGAGAATAGGAGAATACTCAATGACAACTAGGAATTCTACTCTGGTTGAATTTGCTTTCTGTTTCCCTTCTGAATAAATTGGACATCCTTTTTAATTACTATCCTTCTCGAATAATATCTTGTCTTGTGTTATATCGATGACTTCTTATTATTTTCCAACCTTTCAATATTGCACCCAAGACTAGGGCATCACATAGTTTCATATATATATATCCTTTGTGCTTAAGCATAGCTTTGTAACATAACCCCTGGGTAGGAGTTGCAAGAATTACGGACTAGGATAGAGATTTGTGTCTCATGCTTGCAAGGGGTGTCATGTTACAATGGAAGGCCATAATTTGGGTGCTAGCTTACTTGTAATTCCACTCTCGAGTTTCGACGTTGTCCTCGGGATGGATTGGTTTAGTATGCATCATGCTAGCACAGACTGTCGCACTGGACGAGTATTGTTTTGTCCTCAAGGAGAGCCTTAATTTCAGTTTCCTAGGGGAGCCATAGACCTGAGTGATGGAATTCTTTTTGGAGCTATGATAGAGGAGAAAGAATTGCCTTATCCTCTCCTTGCGGAGTTTCTAGATGTGCTCCCCAAGGAGTTGCTAGGATTGCCACCGGATAGAGATATTAAAATCTCCATTAATTTAGTGCATGAAGCTGAGTAGGTATCACAATATGTCTACAGGATCAACAATAAATAGTTAGTAGAGCTGAAGAAGCAGGTTGACGAATTACTGGGCAAGGGATTCATTATATCAAGTTCAATGCCCTGGGGAGCTCCGGTATTGTTTGTGCCAAAGAAGGATGGGTCAGTGAGGATGTGCATCGACTACATGGCTTTGAACAACCTCATAATCAAGAACAAATACCTGCTGCCAAGGATAGATGATCTTTTCTATCAGTTGACCGGAGAGAGAGTATTTTCGAAGATTAACTTAATGTCTGGCTATCATCAGGTGAAGGTGAAGAAAGAGGACAATCCAAGACTATTTTATGGACTAGATACGACTATTACAAGTTTATGGTGATGCCGTTTTGGTTGACTAAAGTCCCGACGATCTTCATGAACTTGATAAATAAGGTATTCCATCAATATCTTGACAAGTTTGTGGTGGTGTTCATTGATGACATACTCATTTATTTGAAGACGTCAGAGGAGCATGAGGAGTTTCTGAGGATTGTTCTAAAGACTCTCAGGAAGGAGAGCTTTATGGAAAACTCTCAATTTTTTTTTCTTGGATAAGGTGGAGTTTCTCGGGCATATGGTTACTGGAGATGGAATATTCGTAAATCCGAAGAAGATTGTTGTAGAATATTAGACTACTCTGAGTTTTATTACTGAGATCAGAAGTTTTTGTAAAATATTTTCTCAGATTTTAGAGCCGTTGACTAGACTTACTCGAAAGGATGTAGAGTTCGAATGGATTGATCACCCCCAAGTTGTATTTGATAAGCTAAAGAAGAGGTTGACTATAGCTACTATATTGATGTTGCCATCGAGAACTAGTGGATTTATTATTTATAACGATGCTTCAGGGAAAGGCTTGGATTGTGTTCTACAGCAGAACAAGAAGGTGGTACCATATGCCTCTCGGTAGTTACGACTAATTGAGAAGAACTTCCCCAAGCATGACTTGGAGATGGTAGTAGTGATCTTCGCTCTGAAGCTGTAGAAAAATTATTTATATGGAGAGTGTGTGGAAATATTCACTGACCATAAGAGCTTGAATTATGTTTTCACATATAAGGAGCGAAATATGAGGTAGCACAGATGGTTTAAGCTAATGAATGACTTTGACATAACGTTGCAGTATTACGTTGGAAAGGCCAATATAGTTGTGATGCTTTTGAGTAGGTATCTAGTAGTCTTATTTCTGACGAAGGATTGGCACCTATTAGTAAGTTTGGAGAGCTTGGATATTGAGGGGATAATACCCGGAGTCAAGATGCAGATGGTGGATATGCAAATTCAGTCTGGGTTAATGGACAAGATCCGAGATACGCAGTATCAAGATGATAGCCTGAGGAGTATCAAAGCTCAGGTGCAGGCTAGTTTGTTAGATGTCATGTCCCATCCCAAATTATGTAGGACTAGGAATACGTATGTATGCCAGCCGTATGTATATGGAAACTCCAATATATATAAACTATAACACATACATACGTTGTATTATAAATAACCATTCATAAGTAGTACATATATTGTCCATACAAGTCACATGAAATTATATCTCATCCACAAACACAAGTAAAGAAGTACCAAAATAAATAACAAAAACTCTCAAGTACGGAGTAGTAAAAGAAATAATAGTCGGGTGAAGACAAATCTACTACCAAACGACTATATCAAAACTAAAATGATAGAGTAGGACGAAACTCCAATATAAAATAAAATGCTAAATAAAAAGAGTACCAGCTAAAAGTTCCATCAACTAAAAAGTAATCATTGGTAATCAGAGGGTAAGACTTCTTCGACAGAAAATGAAGAATTATGTCCCGGTCCGTACTCCTGCGGATAATTTTGATCATCTATAACTAAAAATGGACCAGGTCCTTAGAAGGATGTAACAAGATATATAAAAGCATGCAACAATATACTGAAAATAAATATCCAAAAAGGTCTCATAATCATTCTATGTGAAATGCACTTTTGAGGACAACATTCCTAATGAGGAGCTCTCGACACATACATGTGCTAGACGCACCTAGTGCTCATCCGAGTCACCCGCGGCCAAGTAGAGAAAAAATAAATAAATACAATACACACATCCATAGTCAACTAGAGGAAAAGTAAATAAGAATGAGAGCCCCTATGCTACTAGCTGTCCTCCCCACCCCATGCTCTTATACATGTTGTCTCAACAACATGATGATAGCTCTAAATAACTGCTAAGTCTTCTAGCAAGCAATTCTATTAGCAGTTATTCCCTATCACATATTCCATATGGATTGCTGGCCAGTCAATATGCAAGTTTGTGGTCTATATTAGACCCATAACTCGTATAAGAAATATGTCATGGACAAATAAGACATAAAGATACCTCACTATCATGGGTTTTTCTCTTAAATGTAGGTCAATATGGATAACAAAAGAAATAAAAAGCAAAAGACGACGTGATCCGTCATTGCATCCAAGTTTTTTTAGACGGATAATTGAATAATATGCATAAATAAGAAAATAAAAGACAAAAATAAAATATACAGATGTGAATGTAAATAAACTGTAGTAGCAGTGGCAATGTATACTTGTCTGACAATGGTTTGATATAGTAATGACGCAAGACAACAGTTACAACGGATCCAAAAAATATGGGAGGAGAAAAAATGTCCCCGAATGCTGAAATAAACATCATGAATATTTCCGGAATAAGTGAGTTAGTCAAAAAAATACTACCCTTTCTTTCGATTTCGACACAAGGACAAAACGTTAATTTCAAACCAAAGCAGGGTCCATATGTTTGCTACTTTGCACCAAAAAATATGCCAGGGGTAAAGTTCTCTAAATTAAAAAAAAATATAGCTCAAACAAATCCTAAATGATGATACGAACTCAACTGTATGTCCAGTTTTGGATATCGATGAGCCGATCACAAAATCGCTGGTCAAGTCAAATCGTCGGGCCCGCGAAACGGCGATTCGTTGACTGACTCAGAATTGGATGAAACTCGGGTCACAAGAGTAGTAAGGCGCTCCGAGTCCACCGGTGCAAGTTTCGTTGTGATCTGATAAGTGAGCACAAACTAATTAGGGAACTTTTAAAATAGCGATACGGGGGACTTTTGACTGATATGGGTTGATTTCTGTATGTACGCATGTCCAAATTAAATTCTATAAAAACTCATATGTCAGGATACATCATACACGTCTTTAGGTGCAATTGGTATGCGATGGGGTGGCCCGGTTTGTCGGGACCAACTTCGTATCAGAGTTTCATTATTTTCAAAACAAGTTTTTCGTGATTTTTAAGCTAGATTTTCTCATAGAATTAATAGGTATCATGTCCGAATAATTACTTCGTCTTAATCTCTGTTATATTGTCTTTCCATCAAGATAATAAAATCAAAATTTGGTTCATTCATTTGGAAGAAATTTTCTTTCCAATATGGGATATGGGACTGATTTTTAGTCGCTTTTCATATATCTCAAAGAACAGTTTTCTCGAGAGTTTGAGAGAAATTTCTACTTAAATTAAATTAAAGTTTACCAAACTATTTATTGAATCATAAACTAGATCAACTAGTCTCTACGTTGGATCAAACGACAGGAAAAATAATCGAGTATCCGTAGAGAAAATCATAAAAGGAGAGGGTACCTATGTCAAATTGTTGTTGGTTACAGAGGCCGATGATGTTGCAGGCGGCCGTGCGGCGGTGTAGTGCGGTGTAGCCGCAGTGTCAAGAGGCCGGGGACGTCGGGATAAGTTCGCAGGAGGTCAGAGGATCTCCTGGTATAGAATAGTGTCATCCACGAGGATTTTTCTAAGCGTTTGGAAGGTGAGATCGACAAGTATCTATTGGTATTTATATGAATTTCCAAGTCGATTTTTGATCGAATTTTTAATAGGATTTAAATAAGGTATTTTATTTAAATGGAGGAGAATCTAATGAGGAATAGATAGGAAGAGATTTGGATTGATTACATTTAGATTTGATTGTGTTTTGATTCGAAAACATACAAGAGTTTTGTTCACGCGACTTGGACACGACTCGGGTTAAGGGGTCGAGGGAAGATGAACATTGTTCATCTTGGGTTTGTTTTGTTTTCCTTTTCCTTTCCTTTCCTTTCCTTTCCTTTCCTTTCATTTTATTTATTTTCTTTTCTTTTCTTTTCTATTGCATTATATTATGATTATTATATTTTGATTTCTTTTTTTTTAAGTTATAATTTATGATTTAAGTTAAATTCTGAGATTTATTTATTTTTCTAATATTCACTTATTAGCTTGTTTATTTAGTTATTTATCTTCCTATTTTATTTATTCAAGATTTTTTTTAATTTTATCAAATCCAATTTATTTTATTATTTAACAGTTCATTTATGCAAATATGATTTATTTATTTTAATTTTTGTTCCATTATACTAATATAGTTATACTTGTATACATATATTTTATCATGAATGTTGTTTTAAAATTAAACTAAAATTATTAATTAAAATTAGGGTGATTACAATAATAAACTAATATAGTTATACTTATATACATATATAGGTATTGGTGTCAATAAGTGTTGGTAAATGAGTGTTATGGGTAAGGTAAGGTAAGGGTAGTATATATGTATTATATTGGGTATACTAATAAGTAAGTTGGGTTCATATGTTAGGGTAATTGGTTAAGTGTCAACTATAGTGAGGTATCCTAGTGTAGTGACCAAGGTCGTGGGTTAAGATACTAGGTAAGGTATTATGGTATATATATATATATATATATATATATATATATATATATATATATATATATATATATATATATATATATATATATAGTTACTATATACCTAGAATACCTACAACGGTAAGGGTAAGGCTAAAAATAATTTAGTAATAGTATAGATAGCTATATAAGCCAACCAAATAGGTATTGGAGAACCTAGAATAGATAATTTCCTAGTTTAAATTGATCTAGAATTAACCTAGAAACCTAAAATAAGGGTAGTTAAGATTATTTTGAGTTCAAATCACCTATTGACATTGGAAATTCATAATATTTGTCACTTGGACTTCGATACAGACTCTGACTTATATTTTTAGCTAAAAACCACAGGCGAGTACATTCTCAGATGCTTTTCTTTATGTAAACCCCTTTACCCAAAATTAGGCCTACTTGACCTAGATAGTGAAATTAGGGCTAGTTGAAAACCAATTAGAATTTAGAACACAGTATTTGATTTAACTATACGATATTTTATATCGCTTAGCGCACCTTACCGTTGCTTAGATAATTGGAGCACTACACTAGCTATTGCCTATCTACAAATTTCACAACCTTGTCCTAGACATGCCCGCCTACCATTCTGACCTCAGTGTAACTTATAATTATGTTCTCTGGTGCTACATTTTAGCGCACAATAAACATGCGGACGTTATTATTTAATTCTAAATAAAATATAATTTTGTACCCTTGTGCGTTCCAATCGAAATTGGAGACGCAATCTTGATTGTTTTATACAACCCAAATTTTATTAACATTTTACATTGTACCCTCTACGTCCCTGACCCTTGTGTCCCACCTAATTTTATCTCCATGAACTCCTAATTAATTCTAGAACACCGTGCGCGGTATTTTAATTAATTAAAACCCAATTTCCATCTTTGTAAAATTTTCCCAATTGTTGGGGGCTTTTATTGCAAAAACGCATTGAGGTGTCCCCACCATTGGACCATACATGAAGAAACCCAATTTTCCCTTCACATGAATTTTCCCATAATTTTTGAGATGTACAACGCGCAAACATTGCCCCCGTTATTTTAACCTATCCTTGTATTTAACTATACAATGATGGCCCTCCAAACATTCCCATGAGAGCCCGAGGCCCAACACCAAGGAGGTGTTGACCAAGCCCACTCCTAGGTTAACCAAAACCCTAGTTCACATGTATTTATATACAATTTTTCCTCTCTTTCTATTGTAAACCTAAACCCATGGAAACACCTCAGCCGACCCATCCCCTCCAATACTGTTCATCTCCCCTTCCCCGGCCAACCGACCGGAGACCTCACCTGAGACCCAGCCGTCATCCACCCTGCACTCGCCGCCCTTCGGCCATCTCGTCGACCTCTCCTACCCCGCCGAGCACTCTCTCCCTCCGCCTGAGCAAGACTCGGCCAACACTACCACCACCATTGCCATCTCGACGACAGCCGCCGTGTCTAGCCATCCTGACCCACCTTGATCTCCCTCACCCGCCTCGTCCTCCGCCGGAGACCCTATTGCTCAGGGCCGCCTAAACGACCTTGCCAGAACCGTCCGGATCCAAAGCACCATCGTCGTCGTCTTCCACCTCCGGCCGGACATCCCTCCCTCGCTGCACCCTCGACGAACCCGACCCCGCTGCACCCCGACACCACTACATCTCCAGCTTTCCTCCTCTTCTCCGGCCGCTTCTTCGGCCAGCCCTTCACCTGAGCAGCCTGCCCCCACCTCCATCTCCTTCGCCTCGCCTGACCCCGACTTCCTGCAACCCACCACCAGCACGATCATCACCACTCCCCCTGGCCTCCTTCTCCTTCTCCCTCCGTTATCCACCTGACCCCGACCACCTGAGACCACCCCGCCGAGTACTCCTCCCTGACTCGCCTGGAGCACCACCACCCCGCTCCCTGTGCTCTCCTTCCTGACCTCGACCAGCCCATCCCCCACCGGCCTGAACTCCTTCCTCCTTCCTGCCTTCCTGAGAACCTCCACCACACCACAGCCTCCTCTCCTCCCTGTCCTCCTCCTCCTGCTGGCCAGACTCCCCCCCACTGGCCAGACTCCAGTCAGCAGCCACCACCAGCATCATCATCATCAATACGCTTCATCATCATCATCATATTACCATCATCATCGCCATCGACGTCGTAGTCATCACCTTCACCATCACCATCACCATCGATGTCGTAGTCATTACCTTCACCATCACCATCGCCATCGACGTCGTAGTCATCACCTTCACCATCACCATCACCATCGACGTCGTAGTCATCACCTTCACCATCATCATCGCCATCGTCGCCGACATCGTCATCATCTCCATCATCAGGATCATCAAAATTATCATTATTCCTATCATCTTCAACATTGTCATCATCATCATCATAAACCATCATCATCATCATCATTCATTCTCAACACATAAACCCTAATCATAGCCTCGTCATCACCATTATCCACATCACCATCTTTATCATCTGTAATCATCATCACCTCCATTGTCATCGTCATCCATATCGTTGCCATCATCATCATCATAACCCTCGTTATCGTCGTCATCATAAACCCGTCACCCTTGCCAAACAACCCGCAACAGTCACCCCCGATTCTCGTACCTATGCACGCTGAACCAGAAGATCTGTTAGATTTATCTGTGCGACTCCTGGAGTAGGATATTGGTACCACGCAGCCTTCTCGCCAGGCAAGTATACCTTGCCTTGTTGTACTGTTTAAATTCTGTATTATTAGCTGCATATTTGTTATTTAAATTGTGCACGTCTGAGAGAGACTCGGGTGCTGTCAACAGATGTGTTGACGTTAGGACTGGTGTCTGTCCTAGTGTCTAGTGGACCCACTTAAAGTTGCAGAGTTATTAGTATGACTCCCCAGGCCCTGACATATTTCTTACACGTGTTGTGAGTCTCATGTAGAGCGCAGACTCGCGTATGCGGTTGGCCACCTGTACGTGTATGTCGTACGACGGATAGGGTATAACTGCTAATAGTGTTGCATGTTAGAGACTTAGCAGTTATTAGTGGTCAGAGCATAGACTATTGTAGTACGAAGGTCCATCCTTGTCCTTGTTCGGTTGTGAGGTTGGACTATCGTTCTAACGATAGACTATGAGCCAGAGTTACGACACCGATACTTGCACTCTGTTTCGGTATAGAAGCTACTGCGTGTTGTGGATACAACAGGTATAGATCATTGGGCGGGGAAGACAATGAGTAGGCGTATGGGACAGACATTTGGTTGCCGTAGTTTCAGAGTAAACCGCGGGGCCGTGAGCCTCAGTGTTACCCGGTTATGGGCTAGTGTTACCTGGTTATGGGCCAGTGTTACCCGGTTATGGGATCAGTGTTGCACGGTTATGGGAGTATATGCTTATCGATACATCCAACAGAGGTTACTAGCTACGCGCTATCATGATCGGTGATGTAGTCAGCATATACATCTGGCATCCAGTTTACAGCTAATGCTAGATATTTAGCCTTTGGCTTGATGCTATATTTTATACCTGTTACCTACCCATACCTACCAAGGTTGTCTTCAAAGTGTATTTCACTTATCTGGTTAGGTCACCCCTTGAGTTTTCACAGTATTTACTTTATGGCATGCTTTTATATATCTTGTTATGTCCCTCTGAGGACCTGGCGCTTCCAAGTGTATTATTTATTTGTATTCGCAGGAGCGCAGATCCAGACTTGCTACGTATATTGCGATGAGGACTTCTCTTCGAGCTCGTGATTGGTAGTTGATATTCTTATTGTATTTATCTTGTTTATCTATATTCTGGTTCGGTAGTGGATTTGTTTCCATCCGACTACCATCATTAGATACTATATATTGAGATCTAGTTATAGATATTGGTTATCCATTTATATATGATTTCTGTGGATGAGATTTAGTTATGCCCTGTGACATATATGTTTACCACTTGTGAATTGTTATTTATATTACAGCGTTCCTGTGTTATGGTTTCCATATATTGGAGTGCCATATTCATACGGCTTGCATGCTTACGTGTCCTGGTCCTACGTATTTTAGGACTGGGGCGTGACACTTTACTTGATAGCTTCTATGATATATGTTTTTGGTGATATTATTGTACTTGATTCCTGATACGATGGTACACGAATTGATATATTTTAGATTCCAGTCAGGAGATGTTGCTTCTCATATATTATATGGACCGTAATCATTATGCTTGTATTTTAGACCATGCATTATGATTTATGTGTCATATCGTATCATGATTTAGATCCATTGTACTAGTTGGGGCAGAAATATATTAGTTAGATATGTGATCATACCCTATTAGACCATGTGGTAGTATATACCATGATTAATAGCTAATCATACAGTTCACGTATGATTGTGCTGGATCTTAGTATAGATCGTGATTCTTTCAAGCCGATCACATATCGAAACTAGTATTTCAAAACACTTAAATAATTACAGTTATTTTTGTTTTACTTTATATATGTTAACTTATACCATATTGCTTCTGTTTACTTATTTCTTATTACTTGCCATGCCATGATAACAGTTTTACTTTCTTTCTCATATTTTTTATTACTATTTACTATTTTATAGTTTCTACCATGTAGTAGAACTGATTTCAGTATTTGTAATCCTTCTGTCCTGGTTGGATAATATTTTTAGGAGATTGTTTCGAGAATTGGTGTCCCACTTATTAAGGGCTACAGGAGGTGGATGTAGTTGAGATTGACCACATTGCTTAGGAGGATCATATAGTAGTTACTGGAGAGACCCAGCCCGAGACTGTCTAGATAGTAGTTATTACTCTACTATTTGTTACCAGATTTATCTTCGGTGACCATATTGAGATACTTGGAACTATTTAGGATTTCAGACTTGTTGGATTTAGGTTTAGACTTGTTTAGACTTGTAACTTTATTTTACTTCATTTATAATATCATGCTTATCTTCCTTAGAGATTATGATTGAGTATTATCTTTGATTATTACATGTCCTCCCTTAATGGAGTTAAGATATTATTATCTGAGTTAGATTATATATTTGTGAGGTATTAAACAACGTTTTACCGCCGACAATACGGCGCAGGCTGGACGTACCTACGACTCATGCCTAAATTTTTGGGTACGGATCGTGACACATTTTTATGCTAGCCCAAGTAGGTCTAGCTTCACAACTAGTACAATTTTGTAGTTGTAGTTATGCTTAGAATACTATTACAAGCCTACAATAGGATATATAATATTAGGATGAAGGAATACTGAATCACAACTAGGAATTCTAATCTGAATTAAATTTTCTAATCTTTTTTATTCTGAATACTTTCATATCTTTGATGATTGTTATCTTTTTTGAATAGTATCTTATTTTGTGCCATATTGACTTTCCAATATCTCTTTTAGTTTGGCATCTAAGGCCAAGGCACACGCTCAGGCGCGATAATAGCTTCCAAGAGTTCATCGACTTCCCGACCTGCTACTCGAGGAGTAACGGGTGATGTTCCTACACCTCCACCATTGCAAGTAGTTGCCTTAGCTATTTCGGAGAGCCTTCCTCCTCCTCTATTTCTAGTTCAGGGAGGAGTCCTTTTCTGCCATCTTTCGGAGGCATGTCCAGTGACGGGATACAACTGTTTGAGCTTTTCTGAGGGATGATGAAGGCTAAAAGGGCACAGGCAGAGACTTAGTGACAACAGACTGAGGTTATAAGAGAGGGCATAGAGAATACCTATCTTGTCATACTGGCAGCAATTAAGAGAGTTTTTAGATTTCAAGAAGATAGCCCCGAGAGAATTCAAGGAGACTGAGGGGGGTATCCTATATGCAGATGAGTGGCTCGAGGTCACATTTTTATGGTGGCCAAGCAGGTCTAGCATAAAAACAAGTACAATTTTGTAGTTGTAGTTATGCTTAGTGTATTATTACAAGCCTACAATAGGATATATGATATTAGGATGAGGGAATACAGAATCAGAATTGGGAATTGTAATCTGAATTAAATTTTCTAATCTTGTTCATTCTGAATACTTTCATATCTTTGATGATTGTTGTCTTTTTTGAATAGTATCTTATTTTATGCCATATTGATTTTCCAATATCTCTTTTAGTATGGCATCGAAGACCAAGGCACGCACTAAGGCACGATAATAGCTTCCAAGAGATCGTTGACTTCCCGACCTGCTACTCAGGGAGTGACGGGTGATGTTCCTCCACCTCCACCATTGCAAGTAGCTTCTTTAGCTACTTCGGAGAGCCTTCCTCCTCCTCTATTTCTAGTTCAGGGAGGAGTCCTTTCCTGCTATCTTTCGAAGGCAGGTCAAGTGATGGGATACAACTGTTTGAGCTTTTCTGAGGGATGATGTAGGCTTAGAGGGCACAGGCCGAGGCTTAATGAAAGCAGACTAAGGTTATAAGACATGGCATAGAGAATGCCTATCTTGTCACACTGGCAGCCATGAAGAGAGTTTCTAGATTTCAAGAAGATAGCCCCGAGAGAGTTCAAGGGGACTGAGGGCATCCTATACGCAGATGAGTGGCTCGAGGACATCGAGCGTATCGTGAGATTTGACCGTATTCCAGAGGATCTTAGATAGAGCCAGTGGGTCGACATATTTTTGATATTGCTCGTATTTGGTTCAGGAATGAGCCAAGGATTATCGATCTTTATCTAACTTAGGACCATTTCAGAGACCTCTTCAAGAGAAAGTTTTTTCGGCGGTTTCTAGAGGTGTTCTGGAGAAGCATTTCCAGAACGTAGAGCAGGGAGGCTTGACGGTGGATGAGTATGCTGCAGAGTTTGACAGGCTGAGCCAATTTGTATAGTACATGGTTAGAGACCTAGAGGACTGAGCTCGGAGGTTCCGTCAGGGCTTGAACAAGGATGTCCGAGTCCATATCTATGATAGTGTTAGTACTTATGTTAGGATATTAGCAGAGGTTCAGAGGGTCGAGGTGGATCTAGACCTCGGGCTCAAGAGAGAACCGGATTACTTTGGTGGTGACAACAATAGGGGACCGACGAGATCACCAGTAGCGCATCGGCAAAGAGGACCACTCCCGACAAAACAATAACTCTTTGTCCAGTATCAACATAGGGGAGCTCCTCAACATGGTAGGGCCTTTTGCTATGACAGTCGAGGAGACCGAGTCCACTAGAGACATGTTAGTAGGTTTTGTTATTCTTAATTTCATTCTAGCTTTAGCCTTATTTTATTCTGGTACAACTCATAGTTTTATATTTATATCCTTTGTGCTTAAGCATCACCTAGTAGCATAACCCTTGGGTAGGAGTTGCAAGATCACGATTGGAGAAGACATTATCTTAGTCAATAATGTTTGTAAGGGCGTAGAATTACCTTTGGAGGCCGATATTTAGGGGTTAGCTTACTCGTAATAGCACTCCCGAGTTACAAAATTGTTCTAAGGATTGATTGGTTGAGTATACACTTTGCTGGCATAGATTGCCGCCGAGGTCGGGTATTGTTCCATCCTTCAGGAGAGCCATAGTTTAATTTTGCCAGGGGAGCCACAGAACTGGGTGAGGAGATAATTTGTGGAGCCTTGGTAGAGTAGAAGGAATACGTCATCCTCTTATTGCGGAGTTTCTAAATGTGTTTCTAAAGGAATTGACGGGGTTGCCACCGGGTAGGGTAGTTGAATTCTATATCGACTTAGTACTAGGAGCAGAGCCAGTGTCAGAGCATCTCTACAGGATCAACAATAGTGTATTGGCAGAGCTGAAGAAGCAGATGGATGAGTTGCAGGACAAGGGGTTCATTTGATCGAGTTCATCGCCTTGGGAAGCTCCGGTATTATTTGAACTGAAGAAGGATGGGAAGGTGCATATGTGCATCGACTACTGGGCTTTGAACAACCATACAATCATAAATAAATACCTGTTATCGAGGATTAATGATCTTTTTGATCAGTTTAGAGGCGTGAAGGTATTTTAAAAGATTGACTTGAGGTCTGGCTACCATCAGGTAAAGCTGAAGAAGGAGGATATTTTGAAAACTATATTCCTGACTTGATATGGCAAGTATGAGTTTATGGTGATGCCATTTGGGTTGATTAATGCCCCGATGGTATTCATGAACATGATAAACAAGGAGTTCCACCAATACCTTGATAAGTTTATGGTGGTGTTCATCGATGACATACTCATCTATTTGAAGATGCCATAGGAGCATGAGGAGCACTTGAGAATTTTGTTGGAGACTCCCAAGAAGGAGAAGCTCGATGAAAAACTCTTCAAATGTGAGTTTTGCTTAGACATGATGGAATTTATCGGGTATATTATGACCAGAGTTGGGATATCGGTGGATCTGAAGAAGATTGCAACGCTAGAGTCATAGGCTACTCCGAGTTTAGTTGTAGAGATCAAAAGTTTCTTGTGATTGGTAGGATATTACAGAAAGTTTATGAAAGATTTTTCCTAGATTATAGAGTCGATGACTACACTAGCCAGGAAGGACGTTGAGTTTATGTGGACTGAAGATTACGAGGTTGTGTTTGATGAGGTGAAGAAGATGTTGACTATAGCTCCTATCTTGACGTTGCCATCGGGATCGGGTGAATTTGCTATTTATAGTGATGCTTCAGGGAAGGGTTTATAATGTGTTCTAGAGCAGAATAAGAAGTTGGTGACATATGCTTCCAATCAGCTATGACCATATGTGATGAATTACCCCACCTATGACTTAGAGTTGGCAGCGGTGATCTTTGGCTTAAAGTTGTAGAAATATTATTTGTATGGAGAGCCTGTACAAATATTCACTGACCATAAGAGCTTGAAGTATATTTTTACACAGAAGGAGATGAATATGAGGTAGAGTAGATGGATGAAACTGATGAAAGACTTTAATATTTCCTTACAATATCATCTAGGAAAGGCCAACGTAGTTGTTGATGCCTTGAGCATGTATCCAATAACTATATATCTAATGACAAACCAGCACTTGTTAGCAAATTTGGAGAGTTTGGGGTATTAAGGTTATAGTTCCTGGGTTTGAGATATAGATGATGGGCATGCAGATTCAGTCTAGATTGATGGACAACATCAAGGAGACACAATATCAATAAATGAGCCTGGAGAGTATTAGAGCTCAGGTACAGGTTGGATTACTAGATGATTTCAATATTTTAGAGGATGGTTCATTGAGGTACGGAGCTAGGTTGTGTGTGCCTAGTGGTAATATGCTGGAGGAGGTTATGTAGTAAGTACATCATTCTCAGTACTCTATACGTCCTGAAGCTAACAAGATATAAAAGGATCTGAGAGAGCACGTATGGTGGTATGACATAATGAGAGAGGTAGCACGCTTTGTTTCCATATGTTGGTGTGTCAACAGGTTAATATAGAAAGGCAGAGAGCAGGAGGGTTGCTTTGGCCACTACCAATTTCTGAGTGAAAATGGGAACATATCACTATAAATTTTATTTTCGGACTTCCATGTTCTTTAGGAGGGAAGGATACAATTTGGGTCATCATTGATAGGTTGACCAAATTGGCCTACTTTATGCCTTTCAAAGTGGGTTTGTCTACAGAGAAGCTTGCTGAGTTGTATATATGGCAGATCGTCAGGTTGTACGGAGTTCTAGTGAGTATAGTCTCTGATCGGGATAGCAGATTTATATTCCATTTATGGTAGAGTTTATAGTCTACTTGGGTACCAACTCTAGTTTAGCACCGCTTACTACCCTTAGACGGATGTACAGTCAAAAAAGACTATTCAAACACTCGAGGATATACTCTGTGCTTGTGTATTAGATTTCATTGGCTATAGGAGGATCATTTCTATTTGGTATAGTTTGCATAAAATAACAGCTATCAGGACAGTATAGAGATGTCTTCTTTCGAGGCTCTGTATGGTTGGAGATATTGTACTCCTTTATCTATGGATTATGTAGGTGAGAAGGATTTATTGGGACCATAGATTGGAGTTGATGCTAAGGAGAAGGTGAAGCAAATCAGGAGAGGTTTCGTATGGCACATGACAGACAGAGGCATTGGGCTGATAGCTACCGGAGACTGTTAGAGTTTGAGGTATAGATTTTTCTTTTGTTTGTGCTTGTTTGTGCCGGTAGATTTTTTGATAAAGTTCTATTTTGGTTTTAGGCTGGCATAGGTATTCCTACGGATATTTTTGACACAGGGCACGATTCACTTCGGTGATGGCGGGAAGCTTAGTCTAATGTTTATCTAAACTTTTGGCATTCTTGAGAAGGTCGGTATTATGGCCTACCGACTAGACATATAGCCTATATTGGAAGGAGTGCACAACATGGTCCATGTGTCATAATTAAGACAGCACATGGTAGACCCTAGCCATGTATTGGACCACTCGGAGATTGAGGTAGGACCGAGTCTTAGTTATCCGGAGCAACCTGTGAAGATTCTGGATCAGAGGGAGAAGGAGCTGCGTAACCAGACGATCCCCTTGGTTCATGTCGCATAGAAACATTACTCTCCGGATGAATCTACCTTGAAGAGGGAAGATAAGATGTGTTAGCGATACCCTTAGCTTTTCAAGCCGGGAAGTATCTTTCTTCCATTGTGCTTGTTATGTCTTTTGTTTTCGAGGACCAAATTATTTTAAGGGGGGTATATTTGTAACCACCTAAAATTAGAATTAGGGATATTTTTCTCAATTTACTTTTTATTCTTAAACACATAGTTATATTAAATTAGTGGTTAGTTTAGAATTAATTATTTTATAATTGTCATTGATAGAATATTCTATTTAGTTAGTTAGATACCATCCATAAGTAATTAGATTCTCCCATAACCAAAAGATTCTATTCATACAAGATCTAGAATGCAAATAAGGAAGATGGAGGGGCAAATTAGTAAATATCAATACACCCAATCCAACCACAAGTGGTCGGCCCCTTACTCCACCCATTTTTTTATTTTTCCACCAAAAAGTTCTTCCCTAAGCTTCTTCTCCACCAAGACACTCTCAAATTCTAAATCAATTCCCACTTTCAACCACTAAATTTTAACTCAATTCCCTTTTCCATGGAGGCCTAAAGCTTTCGTGCACAAGGAGAAGCTTGTAAAGGAGCCAAGCTAGAAGGATCGTGTCCAATTCATCCTCTTTGTATCCAAATTCGAGGATCTTTTTTGGGACACAACTACAAATAGGTAATTCCTATTTTCCCCTAGTTTTATATTAGAAACCTAAATTAAACCCAATAGGAAACAACCAATAGTTAGATCCAATCATATAGGTGGTGAATTAGGTGCTAGAGAGCCTTTTTCTAGTAGATCAATGGGTTTTTATAGTCAATTTGGTGGAATTACGAATTAATGTCCACCAAGTGTTTGTGTTGTGATTCTAAAGGAAATTTTGTGTCCAATTTAGTTTGTGCTTGTATCCTAGTGTCCAAAATTGGATACTTAGTGATCGTATCATGATACATCATGATAAGCATGGGTAGATTGTATTAGATCTATTTATCTATATATTGTATTAGATCTATTTATTGTATAGGTTTTATGTCAATTTTTATATATATATAGTTGGTGTTTCAATTGGTATTGGTGTTTGTTCTTTTGGTATCATTGTGGTTTGGTAGCAATAGGGCTGGTACCATGAGTATCATAGGAGTTAGTATTTAGTATCATAGATGTGGGTACCATTAGGGTTGAGTGTGTGTTTAAGTGTGTAGGGGAGGGGAATATCTGTGAATTGATGTGAGTGTGTGTGCATTAGTGTATGCATTAGAGTGCACATGGTTGTGTGTATGTGTTGTGTAAGAGTGCATATGTGAGGGGATGGGAAGTCAGTGTTCAGCAGTGTGTGCTATTGGGAGGAGAGTGTTCAGCAGCAGCAACATAAGAAGTAACAATAGCAACTGTAGCAACATCTGCTGCCTGCTGCTTTTAGCATCATGGCAGATTACAAAAGCATGTGTAGCATGTGGGAAGAAATTTCCGGTTGCTAGAGGCAGCAGCTGCTTCCCTTTTGCAGCAAGGTGAGTTCTAGTACAATTGTGCGTAGATTTGTACAACTTGGATTGTGCATTGCATACGTCACTACAGTGCAGTAATATGCAACCGATGCTCAGGTAAGGTGCTAGTGTAGTGCACTAATTCTGTTTCCATGTTGTAATGCAAGTTCCTTGTGTCAACGTGTTAGTGTATAGGTAAGCCTTAGAGTTGGTATAGGTGTAGTATCAATGTGATACTTGAGTACCATGATATTAGGGTATCCATGAATTGTGTGTTAAATGTATAGGTAAGTATCCTAGGTATTGGTGTCAATAAGTGTGGGTACATGATTGTAATGGAAAATGCAAGGTAAGGGTAGTATCAAGGTATTATATAGGGTATTCCAATAGGTAAGTTTGGTTCATATGTTAAGATACTAGGATAATTGTCACTACCACATTCTGAAAACAGGGATATTTTTGATTTTTTTTATAATTATTAGTATTGTGGTATTTATATTAAATGATTTCTTAATATTATATTTAATTTAGATAATTGCATGAGGTGTGTATTTAAATATATATTATATACTGCGTTCTTAACGTCTGAGCTGGTAGACTTGACCTAGAGGCCACTAGACGAACACCTGATCGAATATTGGGGATTACGTATTTAATTGTTTTATTTTAGAATTTATATATTGGAGGTTGTATTTAATTACCGTAATTTTTAATTATTGCGCGCTGTCGTTGTTTCGATATTTGGAGCGCTACCTGACTTTTGCCTTCCAACAAATTTCACAACCTTGCCCTAGACGTGCCTGCCTTCCATTCTGCTATTTTTGTAACTCATAATTATGCTCTCTGTACCTTATTTTAGCCGCACGAAAATCGTCGCGGACGTTTATTTAATTTCTGAATAAATTCCAACTTTGTGTCGTTGTGCGTTCCAATTGAAATTGGAGACAATCTTGACCTATTTTTCTTATGACCCAAATTAGGATAATATTCTATTATGAGTCTTCTTCACTATTGGTATTGATGACCCGACCTAATTTTGGTCCCATGTACTCCTAATTAATTTTAGAACACAGCTTGCATTTTATTTCTAATTAAATTGAGGATAACATTTTGACTGATTTCGTAAATTCTAATTTAATACCAGTACCCGATTAATTAAACCCGTGCCTAACGCACAACACCCTCTCACCATAAAAATTTCTAAACACATTTTTCTCCACAAATTTTGTGTCATTTTATGTGTTTGTGCAATTTCCCGAATTTAAGGGGCTAAGTTGCAATTATTCAATTGTAGGTGTCATCACCCCATTGGCCAAGACCAAATGGAAAGGTTATTTATTTGTGGACCAAGTTGCATTTTTCCCCACTCTACTTTACATGAAAATAATTTCCTTCATGAACAATCCTAGCCACTCATTTGAAATTGGACCATCACCACCCTTCATCCACATCTCACCCCCTCCCTATTTAATGTCCTATCAAGCCCTAATCCCTAAAAATCCAACCTAGGGAATCCCCCACACTCAAACCGTAGCCTCCACAAATTTTCTCCATTTTTTTCCTTTCTTCTTCACTTTCTCTTCCTCATTTCATTTTTTCTCTTCTTCTTCTTCCTTCTTCTTCCTCTTCTCTTTTATTTTTGATTTTTGAAATATAAAGGGGAGGGGGGAACACTGTTCACCCAGAGCATCTCCCCTATATTCCCTGACCCCGTTCCGTTCATCCCCGGCGGCCGAGCCCACTATTCATCTCTGGCTCTCCCTTCATCTCAGCCCGACGTCCGGCCAAACCACTCCCTCTTCCCTACAACTCGTCCCGAGCTCCTCCCCCACTCCATCTTCTCCGGCGCGGCACCGAGTCCCGTCCACGAGTTTTTCTCCACGAGCTTCCACTAAATCTCCAGCCAGGCGGCCAAGCTCCGACCCCGGCCCGGCCGAGCTTCCCGCTCCGACTCCCCACCGTACTCCACCACCACTTCTCGGCCATCTTCCCTAGCTGCTGTTCACTCCCGCCGACCATCAATCCACCACCAGCCACCACTGTGTCCAGCCTGGGTCGGTCTGTGTCCGGATGTCGATGTTGGCACCTCTCGGCCATCCACGCACATATCTGCCTACCAAGTCCGAGATCCTCCGCCGGCCTACTGCTCAGCCGCTGCTGCTCTGCTGCTGCCGCCGGTTGCTACTGCTCGACCCCGCGGACCACCCCGCTGTCGAGCTCCGACGACTCCGGCACTCCCCCTCCACGTCGAGCCCGCTGCCATCTTCACCACCACCATTGTATCACGACCACCACCTCATCCCCTCGTTCCCTCCGGCGGCCTCCTGTTGCAGTCCGGCGAGCCTCCGTCGACCACCCCCTGTGAGCCTCTCCTTCTTCTCTCCTATGTGTATAATGTATGTATTAGTGTAATTTATAGTGTATATATAGTTAGTATATATAATGTATGTATGGTATGTATATTAGTATAATGTATATGTATTTAATAGTATATGTATGTATTTTAATTATGTATTTATTTGTATATTGTATATGTATATATTTAATAACTGATATACATGTAAATATGTATATATATAGTATATATAATTAATTTAGTATATGTATATATGCATATTTTGTATACTTAATATATTCTCAATATTTCTAATTGGTTTGTATATATGTATATATATTGGTTTATTTTTATATAATATCTATTTAAATAAAAAGTATATGCTAGTATAAATTTAATTTGGTGTATTAGTATTAGTATATTTAAACGATAATGTTGACAATATATATATCCTAAAATGTATTTTTGGCATATATATGAGTATGGATATATAATGTTCAACTAGTATAAATCAAATATGTATTTATAAGGCAGATATATATATATATATATATATATTGTAAATACATTTAAATTGGTGCATGTATAAATATTGTAAGTATTAATAAGTGTAATGTGTTTTACGTATCCCTACTAGATGACCCTAGTTGACTAGAGCCATGCCTGGCATAGCCCTGAGGCCAGTGTATTTCTATTGTGTGTTAGTGTAGCATCTGATACAAGTGATATTATTATATGTTTATAGTACTGTCGGATTCTCCAGACGATACTCTGGGACAGGACATTGGTATTGACAGCTAAGGACCCAAAGCGAGTACATTCTCTGATTAGTTTCTAATTTATGATATCTCCTATATTCACTGTATCTAGTATAGATATCCATGCTCTTGACACGTTGGTTACACGGATTGGTATACACGGATCTCGTCATGAGATGTTATTCCTTATTCTTGGTGTAGCTTGTACAAGACTCGTTTCCTTGCTATCTTGTGCATGTACAGACACTGATTTCCGGGGACACTTGCTACCTCCCTAGGGAATCCCGTGCCATAGCGTACCATGATTGGATCTACTATACCAGTCGGGGGTGGAGAGTATTTTAGTGTAGATATGTGATCATACCCAACTTTACATGCATCATAGCTCACCCCACATCTCACGTCGGGTGCGGCCTGACCATTTACATGCTTCATAGCTGTTACGTGTGATTATCCTGACCTCTACATGCATCATAGCTAACCAACAGTTAGCCTGACCTTACAAGAATCATAGCTAATCAAATGTAACCAGCCTGATCAAGTTCCCAAGCCGATCACATGTTAAAGCTAGTACTCATACACTTAGTCATAGGTTCTTGCTCATGGACATATTATTTTTTCTCCAGTATTTACTTACAGTATTTCCAGTATTTCTTTTATTTTTCGTACCTATACATGCTTCTGGTATATTTCTATCTAGAACTGCTACATAGTTTATATCATTAATATAGAACTGCTATTTAGAGATGTACTTTGCTCCTTCCTGACTGAAAAATATTTTTCCAAACTGTGACCTTAGTAGACTGGTTTCTGACACACTTGGGGATTGGAAGTTAATGATTGCAGGTATGATTAATTTGTCGTTAGACTTGTCTTGTATTTCTTGCTTGCCTTGATATCTCATCGTGCTTTAGTTTATGTGATTGAGTATTTCTAGCATTATTTTATGATATCCACGTCTCCTTATGGAGTTGGGTATTCACGTGAGTTTGATTAGATAGTTACATAACCTAGACAGCGTTCTACCGCCGATGCTGCGACGTAGGCTGGACGTACCCACGCACTCGTGCCCCTAAACTGGGTGCGGGTCGTGACACATTTTTAGTGGTGGCCCATGCAGGTCTGAATTCGCAAGTTGTGCGATGTCGTAGTAGTGCGACGTCTTAGTTGTACTACTGCGTGCCTGCTATAGAAAATAGGACATAGGATACTAGGATGAGAGAGAATACTCAATCACAAATTTTTGAGAGATTCCTGGGATGACCCCTTGAGAATCTTGTTATAATTTCCAATTTAAATCCTTCGCCTTGTTTCCGTCCGTCCTCACTTGTTGATCAGTTATCAATTTAATTCTTGGTATCATTGTTGAGTTTTGATTTCTTATCAAGATGAATTTTACGGACTAAACTTTACGGTATCATCTGATGACATATGTTGATGAGAACAGTGAGAAAGGTAAAACGTCTACTTTGGTTATGGAACCTAGAGTTTATCACAGCCATATTAGCTGTCGTGAAGAGAACGTAGGAACCTGACTTTGGATGTACATATCTTAGTTATGAATTTAGAGTTTCTTACAGCCATACCGGTTGGCGTGGCGAGGATTCTAGATGACATGATTATAGAGTGCATACCTTAGTTATGGAACCTGTCGTTTATCGCACCTATGCTTACTGGCATGGCAAGGATTCTAAGTGTCATAATTTCGGACAGACGTATATGATTATCAGGTTGTATCTTAAATTGGTTCTTAAAGTATCATCTCAACACTTATCTATTTCTGTTATACAAGACTTTATTCCATCGTTTCTTTTGGTTGCTAGCAGTAGAAACACCTTCAGTCCTCAAACTAGACTTTTTGAGCTCTTATCCTTGAGGATTCCTTATTAAGTATGATAATTAGTGACTTGTAATTATGGCTGTGTCTTGAGTGTTAGTATTGGTTGAGTGTTGTTAGTGAGTTGTAAGTGTTTCTTAGTTGGACATGTGAGCAGTAGGCTTTAATCTAGAGATACCCATAGCATAGTACCTTGTAACAATGGTTCTAGGAGAAGTGTCATTAGAGACTGAGAGTAGGAGGAGAGCATAGAGTATCAGTGATAGTTCTCAGAGTTAGTATCAGAGCCAATATACCCGTCCTGGATAAGCATGATTTTGTAATTGAGTGATCTATGTAAACGATTAGGTATCGAGGAATAGTGTTAAGGATTAATGGAGCATAACGTTCAATTTGATAATTGATATCGGGCGTGTTAAAGGTAAAGAAATTTATATGCATGAGGAGTTATAATGAGGTGTCATGAGTAGAGAAATATCGAAATTTGTAATGAAAGTGGTGAAGCGTATCACAGATTAGTTTAACAGGCTGTAAAAGATTACAGGGAAATACCTACACAATAATCGAGATAAGGAACCATATACTTGCTCATGAGAATAAGAAATATGAGTGTTATAAAAGGTACAGCTAATCATGGGTTCTAATAAGTTTGAGGAGATGATACAATAATGAAGCTTGCGATATCATACCAAGGGTACTAATGATTCTATAACGAGGATTTGTCGAGAATGATGATAATAACAGTAAGCACTATGTGTGATGATAATTAAATGATATACCAGTTGACATAAATTGAAATCATGAAAGAAATTACAGGTGATGATAACTTTGATCATTGGAGATAATGGTGCAAGTGATTTAGGCAGTATAATTTTAGTACAGAGTTATAGACACTAGATGCATTGAGTATACCTTGAGTATCAGAGACCGTGAGCACTGATATGTACGTTTGTGGAGTTATAAATTAAAAAATGGAAATAAAATTTTATTTTAATAATTATTGAGGATTTGAGATTATGTCATTAAAATATTTTGAGAATTTCAAATATTGATTCAATAAAAATGGTCAAGGCTACAAAGATTTTAGAAGTGATTAAAATTTTTATTTCGATGTTGAGTATCTGACTTTGAGGAGGTATATGTATTTTATTTTAAAGTTGTTCGAGAAGTTAAACCTTGACGATTATTTTGAGGATTAATTTTATGGTAGATGAGAGATATGAATATTAATATATGAGTAGATGATATACATGTGTAAGGATCTGATGACTTGAGCATGATTGAGGTAGCACCGCAGACTGACTTGGGTGTCCATCTAGAGTTGTATTAGAAAAGGTTTAGCACTTAGTATGGTGTGTTACACTTGGTGTGCACTTGAGTGATAAGAACAAATAGTATGGACAATTATAGTAGGAACGAGAACTAGCAGTGGGTGTACTAAAGTAGAACAGGGAGTGTGGTACTAAAGGGGTAGAGGTATCAAACTTAGATGCATTATTGAACCATGGTTATATTAGAGAATCTTGGTATCAGATTTAATTATTAATAAGCAGGTGTATGCAATGAGGATGTAATCATGGATGTTGTGGACTAAAGGTTAGTTGATAGGGATATCAGTGTACAGGAATAGGAATTAGTTAGTGAATATACTAGAGTTAAGTGTGTGTTAGAGATAAGGGATACTGCAAGTAATATGTTAGCAGGTTCTTTCTTTCCCTCCTAATGATTCCTTCTTCCGTCCTTCGATTGATTAATTTTTCTAATACTGTAGTTCGTATTCATGATTTTCTTGTTAGGATATAACTAGTAGTACACCTTAACAGAGACTGAAATACCATGACAAAAGATACATGACCTATATTTTTCTTAAATTGCATGGCTGTAGGTAGAGTTTTCTTAAACCGTGATCATTAGGATTTTGACCATAGCAAAGATCTATGACAAGGTTATGACTAACAAAAAGGGACAAGATGATTAGAATTTATGGATAAGCATTAATTTAAATAAAGGATTAAGGGGTTAATATAACAGAATTGATGGATCATTGATTTTACGAAGGTCGAGGTATGATTAAAATTCGAGGATAAACATTAACTCAAATGGAGAGTTAAGAAATTAATATGGTAAAATTGAGGAGTTATTACTTTTAGGAAGCTTATGATATGATTGAATTGGCTATTAAAATTTGAGAAAATTAGGGAAATTATCATTATATCTATTTGATGGCAAGATAGGAATTTAAAATTTCATATTATGAATGTTGCATTTGAAGATTCCGTAAGTATCGCATCGTTGAGTAATTTGAGGAAAAAAGAAAAAAAAATATTAATGGGATAGTGTCGAAATTTGATTCTCGGGATGAGGATTTAGATTTTGAATAATTGATTGAGTTTAAATTAGGGAGTAAAAATCATTAACGGATTGGTGTTTAAATTCAAACTTTTCGGATGACAATTCCAATTTTATGAATGTAGTGGATTAATTGAATTGAAGGGTTGGATTTATGGATTGCATTTTAGATGGGAGTCTTAATGTTCATTGAGTGAATTAGAGGATGGGATGTCAAAATTCTGAGTACAAATTTTTATTCAATTCAACAGAAATTGTGAGAAAATGGGAACTGATTTTATTTTCAAGGATATTGCAGGAATACAGTAATTTCAGAAATTTTTGAGATTGTGAAATGGCAAGGTGGATTACTACCTGATTTTGTGATTGATGAATTTAACCGTTGATGGAAAATAATATAATAAAAAAACACTACTATGAGGACGTTAAATTTCGAGGACGAAATTCTTTTTAGGAGGGTAGGCTTGTCACTACCATATTCTGAAAACAGGGATATTTTCGTTTTTTTTATAATTATTAGTATTATGGTATTTATATTAAATGATTTCTTAATATTGTATTTAATTTAGATAATTGCATGAGGTGTGTATTTAAATATATATTATATACTGCGTTCTTAACGTCTTAGCTGGTAGACTTGACCTAGAGGCCACTAGACGAACACCTGATCGAATATTGGGGATTACGTATTTAATTGTTTTATTTTAGAATTTATATATTGGAGGTTGTATTTAATTACCGTAATTTTTAATTGTTGCGCGCTGTCGTTGTTTCGATATTTGGAGCGCTACCTGACTTTTGCCTTCCAACAAATTTCACATCCTTGCCCTAGACGTGCCTGCCTTCCATTCTGCTATTTTTGCAACTCATAATTATGCTCTCTGTACCTTATTTTAGCCGCACAAAAATCGTCGCGGACGTTTATTTAATTTCTGAATAAATTCCAACTTTGTGTCGTTGTGCGTTCCAATTGAAATTGGAGACAATCTTGACCTATTTTTCGTGCGACCCAAATTAGGGTAATATTCTATTCTGAGTCTTCTTCACTATTGGTATTGATGACCCGACCTGATTTTGGTCCCATGTACTCCTAATTAATTTTAGAACACTACTTGCATTTTATTTCTAATTAAATTGAGGATAACATTTTGACTGATTTCGTAAATTCTAATTTAATTCCAGTACCCGATTAATTAAACCCGTGCCTAACGCACAACACCCTCTCACCATAAAAATTTCTAAACACATTTTTTTCCACAAATTTTGTGTCATTTTATGTGTTTGTGCAATTTCCCGAATTTAAGGGGCTAAGTTGCAATTATTCAATTGTAGGTGTCATCACCCCATTGGCCAAGACCAAATGGAAAGGTTATTTATTTGTGGACCAAGTTGCATTTTTTCCCACTCTACTTTACATGAAAACAATTTCCTTCATGAACAATCCTAGCCACTCATTTGAAATTGGACCATCACCACCCTTCATCCACATCTCACCCCCTCCCTATTTAATGTCCTATCAAGTCCTAATCCCCAAAAATCCAACCTAGGAAATCCCCCACACTCAAACCGTAGCCTCCACAAATTTTCTCCATTCTTTTCCTTTCTTCTTCACTTTCTCTTCCTCATTTCATTTTTTCTCTTCTTCTTCTTCTTCCTTCTTCTTCCTCTTCTCTTTTATTTTTGATTTTTGAAATATAAAGGGGAGGGGGGAACACTGTTCACCCGGTGCATCTCCCCTATATTCCCTGACCCCGTTCCGTTCATCCCCGGCGACCGAGCCCACTGTTCATCTCCGGCTCTCCCTTCATCTCAGCCCGACGTCCGGCCAAACCACTCCCTCTTCCCTACAACTCGTCCCGAGCTCCTCCCCCACTCCATCTTCTCCGGCGCGGCACCGAGTCCCGTCCACGAGTTTTTCTCCACGAGCTTCCACTGAATCTCCAGCCAGGCGGCCAAGCTCCGACCCCGGCCCGGCCGAGCTTCCCGCTCCGACTCCCCACCGTACTCCACCACCACTTCTCGGCCATCTTCCCTAGCTGCTGTTCACTCCCGCCAACCATCAATCCACCACCAGCCACCACTGTGTCCAGCCTGGGTCGGCCTGTGTCCGGATGTCGACGTTGGCACCTCTCGGCCATCCACGCCCATATCTGCCTGCCGAGTCCGAGATCCTCCGCCGGCCTACTGCTCAGCCACGGCTGCTCTGCTTCTGCCGCCGGTTGCTACTGCTCGACCCCGCGGACCACCCCGCGGACGAGCTCCGGCGACTCCGGCACTCCCCCTCCACGTCGAGCCCGCTGCCATCTTCACCACCACCATTGTATCACGACCACCACCTCATCCCCTCGTTCCCTCCGGCGGCCTCCTGCTGCAGTCCGGCGAGTCTCCGTCGACCACCCCCTGTGAGCCTCTCCTTCTTCTCTCCTTATGTGTATAATGTATGTATTAGTGTAATTTATAGTGTATATATAGTTAGTATATATAATGTATGTATGGTATGTATATTAGTATAATGTATATGTATTTAATAGTATATGTATGTATTTTAATTATGTATCATATAGTGTTAATATGTATATACGTATTGTATATTGTATATGTATATATTTAATAACTGATATACATGTAAATATGTATATATATAGTATATATAATTAATTTAGTATATGTATATATGCATATATTGTATACTTAATATATTCTCAATATTTCTAATTGGTTTGTATATATGTATATATATTGGTTTATTTTTATATAATATCTATTTAAATAAAAAGTATATGCTAGTATAAATTTAATTTGGTGTATTAGTATTAGTATATTTAAATGATAATGTTGACAATATATATATCCTAAAATGTATTTTTGGCATATATATTAGTATGTATATATAATGTTCAACTAGTATAAATCAAATATGTATTTAAAAGGCAGATATATATATATATTGTAAATACATTTAAATTGGTGCATGTATAAATATTATAAGTATTAATAAGTGTAATGTATTTTACGTATCCCTACTAGATGACCCTAGTTGACTAGAGCCATGCCTGGCATAGCCCTGAGGCCAGTGTATTTCTATTGTGTGTTAGTGTAGCATCTGATACAAGTGATATTATTATATGTTTATAGGACTATCGGATTCTCTAGACGATACTCTGGGACAGGACATTGGTATTGACAGCTAAGGACCCAAGGTGAGTACATTCTCTGATTAGTTTCTAATTTATGATATCTCCTATGTTCACTGTATCTAGTGTAGATATCCATGCTCTTGACACGATGGTTACACGGATTGGTATACACGGATCTCGTCATGAGATGTTATTCCTTATTTATGGTGTAGCTTGTACAAGACTCGTTTCCTTGCTTTCTTGTGCATGTACAGACACTGATTTCCGGGGAGACTTGCTACCTCCCTAGGGAATCCCGTGCCATAGCGTACCATGATTGGATCTACTATACCAGTCGGGGGTGGAGAGTATTTTAGTGTAGATATGTGATCATACCCAACTTTACATGCATCATAGCTCACCCCACATCTCACGTCGGGTGCGGCCTGACCATTTACATGCTTCATAGCTGTTACGTGTGATTAGCCTGACCTCTACATGCATCATAGCTAACCAACGGTTAGCCTGACCTTACAAGAATCATAGCTAATCACATGTAACCAGCCTGATCAAGTTCCCAAGCCGATCACATGTTAAAGCTAGTAATCATACACTTAGTCATAGGTTATTGCTCATGGACATATTGTTTCTTCTCCTGCATTTACTTACAGTATTTCCAGTATTTCTTTTATTTCTCGTACCTATACATGCTTCTGGTATATTTCCATCTAGAACTGCTACATAGTTTATATCATTAATATAGAACTGCTATTTAGAGATGTACTTTGCTCCTTCCTGACTGAAAAATATTTTTCCAGACTGTGACCTTAGTAGACTGGTTTCTGACACACTTGGGGATTGGAAGTTAATGATTGCAAGTATGATTAATTTGTCGTTAAACTTGTCTTGTATTTCTTGCTTGCCTTGATATCTCATCGTGATTGAGTATTTCTAGCATTATTTTATGATATCCACGTCTCCTTATGGAGTTGGGTATTCACGTGAGTTTGATTAGATAGTTACATGACCTAGACAGCGTTCTACCGCCGATGCTGCGGCGTAGGCTGGACGTACCCACGCACTCGTGCCCCTAAACTGGGTGCGGGTCGTGACAATAATTGTGTAAGTGTCAACTATAGCAAGGTATCCTAGTGTAGTGTCCAAGGTAATGGGTTAAGATACTAGGTAAGGTACTATGGTATCCATAGTATATATATATATACATATAGTTACTAGATACCTATAATACCTACACCGATAATGTATGACTAGAAATACCTAGAAATAACTCGGTAATAGTGATGATAGCTATATAGACAAATCAAATAGGTACTGGAGAACCTATAATTGATAATTACCTAATTTAAACCCTATTGACCTAGAATTAACCTAAAAACCTAAAATAAGGATTGTTAAGATTGTTTGGAGTTCAAATCATCTATTGACATTGAAAATTCATAATATAGGTCACTTGGACTCTGATACGGACTCTGACTTGTATTTTCAGCTCAAGGCCACATGCGAGTACATTATCTGATTTTTTTTTACTTGATAGCTTCTATGATACATATTTTTAGTGATGTTGCACTTGATTCCTGACGCGATAGTATACGAATTGGTATATTTTGGTTCCCAATCAGAAAATATTACTTCTCATATATTATATAGACCATGATTATTGTACTCGTATTTTAGACCATGCATTGTGATTTACCTGTCGTGACGTATCATGATTTGGATCCATTGTACTAGTCGAGGACGAAAAAATACTAGTTATATATGTAATCATACACTATTAGACCATGTGGTAGTATAGACTGTGATTAATAGTTAATCATACACTTCACGTATGATTGAGTTTGATCTTAGTATAGACCATGTTTCTCCCAAGCCGATCGCATATCAGAACTAGTATTTCAAAATACTAAAATACTTACAGTTCTTTCCTCTTTTACTTCATATATGTTGACTTATGCCATATTGCTTCTGTTTACTTATTTCTTATTACTTGCCATGCCATGATAATAGTTTTACTTTCTTCATCATGTATTTTATTTCTATTTAATATTTTATAGTTTCTACCATGTATTAGAATTGCTTTCAGTGTTTGTATTCGTTCCATCCTGACTAGATAACATTTTAAAGAGATTGCTTAGAGGATTGGTGTCCCACTTATTATGGGCCTTAGGAGGTAGATGTAGCTGAGATTGATCCCATTGCTCAGAAGGATCATAGAGTAGTTACAGGAGATACCCAACCCGAGACTGTCTAGATAATAGTTATTACTCTATTATTTTCAACCAAATTTATCTCCGGAGACCATATTGAGATACTTGGATCTATTTGGGATTTCAGACTTGTTGGATGTTATGTTTAGACTTGTTACTTTATTTCACTTTATTTATCATATCGTGCTTATCTTCCTTAGAGATTATGATTGAGTATTATCATTGATTATTGTATGTCCTCCTTTAGAGTACTCGAGATATTATTATGTGAGTTGGATTATATATTTGTGAGGTATTAGACATCTTTCTATCGTCGACACAATGACATAGACAGGATGTACCCATGACTCATGCACGAATTTTTGGGTATGAGTCATGAAAAAAGTACCTGGTGAATGTAATTCTTTTGGGATAAGTAAAGCAGCTTGGACTCTCTCTCTCTCTCTCTCTATCTCTCTTTCGGCTGATCTTCATTCCAAGAATAGCCTTTACTGTGCCCAAATCATTCATAGAGAAAGTTGTACTAATACTTCAAATCTGTTGTCCGGGTGGCATTTTTATCAACCAATAACATATCATCTACATAAGTATGATAAAATTATCATTAAAAAGTACTTTACGAACATATATTGTTTTGAGTCATCCGTGCATAACAATGCTCCCCTGTAAATGACTCGAACTTCTGTACCACTGCCTCGGAGCCTGCTTCAGACTATACAAATTGTTCCTCAACCGAAATACGAAGTGTGACTTGCCCTTCTCATAGACTCCTTATGACTGCCCCATATATAACTCATCCTCTAAATTACTATAGATAAATATCATATTCTTATCCATCTGCTCAACCTCCATGTCAAAACTGATTGCTAAAGCTAGCACCACCCAAATAGATGACAACTTAACGATCAATAAAAATATATCATCAAAATCCATGCCCTTCCACTGACTATCTCCTTTAACTACCAGCCTTGCTTTGTATTAAAGGTGAGTAGTATCATCCATTTGCTTCACTCTAAACACCCGTCGATTCTTCAAAGCTTTCTTGTCCTTTGGCAACAACACCAGATCATAAGTAGAGTTTGCTTGTAGTGAACTCATCTCCTACTACATGGTATATATTCACTCATGCCTATTTTCATCTTTTATAGCCTCTGCTAAACATTTGGGGTCTTGTCACTACTATATTTTTTAGAAAAGGATATTTTGGTTATTTTATAATTAATTAAATATTGTGTATGTTGAATAATTATATATTTTATTATTTAACTATTATTATTAGATGTTAGTTTATTATTTTGAACTTGTGTTAGTGGACCTAACTAGTTTAGATTAGATCCATGGTCCAACATTTATATTTAGTTAGAATTGAGCCTATTTATAAGCCCATTCTTTAGGAGGAGGATTAATTAAATTAAATCCATTAGACAAGAACCTTCCCTCATTAATTATTTCTTTATGAGAGGCCCCAAGAGGTATATTAGACATTTCATAGTAGCTTGGGGAAGGGGCTAAGGGGACCGGCCATTTAAATAGAGGGGAAAATTTCTCTCTCCTCTTTTTCATTACAAATCTAGATCTAAAATTTCTTCTTCCCAATTTCATCATTCCCATACCAAATTTCTTCCTAATTCCTTCCCAAATCATCATTGGAGGCTAGTAGAGTAAGGATCTACAAGGAGGAAGTAAGAATTTATATGGAGGAGCAAGGATCTAAAAGTTGGAGGATAATTTTACCTACTTTGGAAGTTTTATTGAAAATTCATCTCCCAATATATACAATTGGGTTTTCCCTCTTTGTATAGACTCTAAATCTATTTTTTAATCATTAGAAACCACCCCATATAATGAGGCTACCGAAAAGAATTTGAATTAGGTTCATATGAGGCCTATGGAGAAAGTTATGGTGTATTTTGTGTCAATTTTGGGAGAATTCCTAGATTTACACCTGTTGTATTTGTCAATTGGTCAATTAAACGAAATTGACATGTGTTTGATTGTGTGTGGCTAGTGTCGTATCCATAATTAGATACATATAGGTCGTATCCCAATAATTTGGAGATACGGGTTGATTTTGTAGTTTTCTTTCGACACGGGACTTTGTGCATGTCATATTTTGACACAGATACATAGATGTGTATTTGACTCTTTATATTGTTCATAATTACTATTTTTGACTTGCTCGTGTCCTTCAGAGTACGTTTGGTTGTGTGGTGGACTTGTATCGCAAGCGTATCATAGATCTAGTATGATACGGGTGCGATGCACTCCACGTGTTTGTTGCATTGCATTTCTAGATTCAAATTGCTTTGTATTTAATATTAAATTATCATATATATATATATATATATATATATATATATATATATATTTTGAGTTGTATATGTATATGTGTATGTATAGATACATATATGTGTAGTTAGGTATTTACATCTACTTGTATATATATGCATGTACGTATGTGTTATATATATATATATATATATATATATATATATATATATATATATATATATATATATATATATATATATATATATATATATATATACATAGAGATAGTTGATATGTATATCTGTTATAGTTATGTATGTATGTATGTATGTATATATATATATATATATATATATATATATATATATATGTAGACATATATATGTATATAGGGATATCTATATATGAGGGTATGTAGTTATATATGTATATAGTACACTAACACTAACATATCAAGAGGTATGTTAGTATGTTAGTTTAGTATAATATTGTATAAGTTTAAATGCATGTTAGTGTATAGTTAGGTGCATCGATAGTTACTTATATGTTAGATATTGAATTACCTTATGATACCAAGGTAATGTCAAGGTATTGAGTTTGTATATCAAGATGGGTGTGTAGGTGGTATGATACCGCATTGGTTAAAAACAAAGGTATCCACTTAGCATTAGTTTGGCTAGGAGTACTATATATTTTGTCTTGTATATATATATTATAGTATTTTTATATCAAATAACTTGCGTATCTTATGATACGGTATTTTGTTGGTATCCTAGTATACTAGTATAACTAGTATAACCTTGTTGCATAGTGTATCGACCGAATATCCTAGAGATTGACTCATACAACCTAAAAATAGCTAGTTTGACCAAGTATGACTAGTTTGACCTAGAGTTGACCTAGTTTGACTGTTTTGACTTAGAAATGGCTTTATGACCTAGAATTAAACTAGTAACTTATTTTCATTCCAAAATATTTTATTAATGCAATATAATATATAAGTGTGTGACACCAACTAGGGCATCGAGAGACACACCTTGCTCAGGACCTCAAGCGAGTACATTTCTTTATTAGTTTTTATTTTATAGTAGTGTAGTTATCCCATATTCTAGAACTGTATACTTGATTTCGACACAATGGTTTCATGGACTGGTACTGCATGGATCCTATCAGGAGGTGTTATCCCTTACCGTGTTCAGTAGGTACTCCTTCACATGTATTTCATCGTGTGTATCGAGTATTGATTTAGTATACTTCGTGTTCACACACTGCTCGTATTCAATGTACTTATATCTATGTACACACACTGCTCGTGTTCAGTGTGCCCATATTCGTGTTCGTAATGTGTCGTGATTGGATCCATTGGTATTAGTTGGGGATGGGAGAGTAGGAGTTGATTATGTGATCAAGCCCTAGTGTATTCATGTACATGTCGATTATATACCATACTTGTAATCGAGTTACCATATCGTACTTGTGTTCAACCTAAATCGATCATATAATGAACTTATATTCTATGGCACATTAGTTAGATTTTAGTTATTTATATTATATTATAGATATTCTATTGTATGTTCTTTATTCCAGTACATAACCTGTTCACTCTAGTTTATTTTATTCTATTGTTTAGTTATCTTGTATTATTTTCTATTATCTATTTTATATGCTCGATTATGTATTTGAATCTGCTTTCAGAGGTATGTACTTCGCCCCATGCCTGAATGGGTATATTTTTCAGATGATTGGCTCATAGATCAGTGTCCTACATACTACAGACCACAGAAGAGCATACCATTAAAGGATACTCCTATAGACCTGGAGAACTTAATATCGGAGCCTGAGGAGGTTTAGATTATCTTGTATTAGACATTTATTGAGACTCCTGGCATGTATATTTTATTTCATATATGTGGTTGTATTATAATTCTTTTTCTTCATTATTCTATTCGTGCTCTATCTTCCTTAGTTTCTATTGTGATTGAGTATAGTTTACATTTATCATATACCATTTTGTTCCTCCATTTGGAGTTGAGATGATTGACATGTATCACATATATATGGATGAGATATTTAGACAGTAGAGTTGACCCAGATAGTGTTCTACCGCCGATGCTGCGGCGTAGGCTGGATGTACCCACGTACTCGTGTCTGAATATTCGGGTGCGGATCGTAACACATTTTTAGTGGTGGCCCATATAGGTCTAGAGTTGCAATTAGAGCGATATCGTAGTAGTGCTCACCTAGAGTACTGCTACGAGCCTGCTTTAGGATATATGATTTAGGCTGAGAGTATACTCAATCATAATTAGGAAATACTTTTAATATTAGGTTTGCTATCCTTATATATAGAATGTTTGCTTTGAATAAAATCTATCCTTCTTTGATGATATTGTATCATACACAATATTGATCCCTTTGTTCCATCTATCTTCAGGATACCGTCAAAGACGCGTTCCCAGCTCTCAGGCGCAATGTCAGCAAGGTTGATCACTTCGTCACCTATGAGGACAACACCATCAGACGCTGTTCCAGCAGCTACATTCTAGAGGTCTGCTTCACCGATCTAGGTGTGTATTTCAGCAGCAACTTTCAGAGGTAATCTACCTCAGGTACAAAGGGCAGCGCTGACAGTTTCAGGGGATCTTCTACCCCCACCATCTGCAGTCGATCATACTCAGATGTTTGTGCTCTTTCAGTAGATGATGGAGGCACAATAGCATCAGTTAGAGGTTATAAGGCAAGACGTTGAGAATGCTCAGCAGATTACGCTCGCAGTAGTTAAGAGAGTCACCTTAGTCCAGCCACAAAGGGTACCACCTTAGTTTACCCCACAGCCGTCGAGGGCGGAGACTGTCATAGACTTTTAGAGGATGGGGCTGAAGGACTTTAAAGCACTAAAGGGATCATTTATGCTGATGATTAGATAGAAGACATTAAGCAAAATCTGCCGCTGGTGCAGATTCCAGAGAGGTTACAGATAGAGGTCGCAGGGAGCATGATGTTCGACATTGCGTTGACTTGGTTCAGGACGGGCCCTAGGATCTCAACACCAGGACTTATTAGGGAAGCTTTCAAAGCGCTCTTCAAGAAAATTTCTTTCTAGATGTGGCTCTATATCTCTAGAGAGCCATTTACAGTACCTCGTTCAGGGAGGTATGACGGTGGATGAGTATACGACAGAGTATTACAGATTAGGCTGCTTTGTGGACGGACATAACCCAGAGGAAGAGCGAAGAAGTTCAGAAAGGGCCTAAATAGGGAGATCAAATCACATATGAATGAAGATTCTACCGCTACTTTCGAGGAGATTCTGAGACAGGTACAGCGGGCAGAGGATGATTTAGAGTTGGCTCTATGAGGCCAAGAGACATATAAGGATCCAATATCAACACAAGTCCAATGAAGTGGCCTCATTTTTAGCAGTAACACCAAACATACTTCCAACAGCCGAGGCAGCAGTATCATGGACCAGTTAGAGCGCGGGCACAACAGATGCACCAGATCTAGAGGCCAGCTATTCCTTGCACTTTCTGTAAGAAGCAGGAACATGGATGTGATGCATGCATGATGAGATTAGGCTATTGCTTATTCTGCGGATCAGGAGACCATCAGTTGAGGGCTTGTCCTAAAGTTTCAACTTTTCCAGCTAAGGATAGAGCTCAGGCACAGAGACCACCCGCGAGACCACTAGTGAGATAGCAGAGAGGACCTCCTCTACCACGACAACAGCAGTAGTTCGCTCAGCACCAGTAGTAGCAGAGAGGTGCCTAGCGACAGGGCGAGCTTTCACCTTGACCGTCGAGGAGGAGGAGCCAGTCGATGATGTTATCTCAGGTTCAGTCTATCTTGATTATTTTCCAGCTAATGCTTTATTTGATTCTAGTACTTCCAATAGTTTTCTATCTGTATCTTTTGCTTTGAAACATCACGTTAAGACTGAATAATTGGCGAGGACTTACAAGATTATGACCGGGTGTGGCATTATCCTAGTCAGTGATGTTTGCAAGGACCGAAGAGTTTCTTTGGGAGGCCGAGAGTTGAGCGTGTGCCTACTCGTAATGCCACTTCCGAGCTACAATATAGTGCTCGGGATAGATTGGTTGATTAGGCATCATGCTAGTATCAATTATCGAGGAGGCAAATTTTTTTTCCAGACACCAGGAGAGCCAGAGTTTTAGTTCATCAGAGGAGTAGCAGAGTAGAGAGAATGAGACTTCTATGAAGCTTTAGTAGAAGAGCAGGAGCTGCCACATCCATTGATTGTAGAGTATATAGACGTCTTTCCGGAGGAGTTATCGGGGTTGCCACCAGTCATAGATGTGGAGTTCTCTATAGACTTGGTGCCTGGCGCAGAGCCAATATTATAGTACGTCTATAGAGTGAACTACAATGAAATGGCATAGTTGAAGAATCAGGTTGATGAGTTACAGGACAAGGGCTTCATCCGCTCTATTTATTACCGTGGGGTGCTCCGGTACTATTTGTACCAAAGAAGGATGGGTCAGTAAGTATGTGTATCGACTATAGGGCACTCAATAATTTTACTATCAAGAACAAATACCCGTTGCTGCAGATTGACGATTTATTTGATAAGTTGAGCGGTGTGAAGGTATTCTCAAAGATAGACTTGAGATTAAGGTACCCCCAGGTGAAATTAAAGAAGGAAGACATTCCGAAGATAGCTTTCAAGACCCAGTATGGGCAGTTTGAGTTCTTGGTAATGTCGTTTGGGTTGACCAATGCCCCGACGGTATTTATGAACCAGATGAATATTATGTTCCATCAGTAATTAGATCATTTTATGGTAGTATTCATTGATGATATATTTTTTTTTTGAAGACCCCGTAGGAGCATGAGAAGCACCTGAGGATAGTTCTGGAGAGCCTCAGTAAGGAGAAACTATATGGCAAGCTTTCAAAATATGATCTCTTCCTTGATAAGGTTGAATTCCTCAGGCATGTGATTACTAAAGACAGGATCTCATTAAAACAGAAAAAGATATTAGCAGTCGAGTCGTGGTCTACCCTGAGTTCAGTGATAATGATCAGGAGTTTTCGTGGACTGGCAGACTATTATCAGAGGTTTGTTCTGGATTTTTCCAGGATTGCGGAGCCAATGACTAGACTAACTAGGAAGGATGTAGAGTTTATCTGGACTGAGAATTCTCAGTCTGCTTTTAAAGAGCTAAAGAAGAGGTTGACTACAGCTCCAATATTGACATTGCCATCAGGGACAGGAGAATTTTCTATATATAGTGATGCATCGGGTAAGGGTTTGGGTTGTTTGTTGTAGCAGAACGGGAAGGTAATTGCCTATGCTTCCAGGCTATTACGCCCATATGAGAAGAATTATCCTACCCATGACTTGTAGTTAGCTTTATTTATTTTTGCTCTTAAACTATGTAAGCATTACTTGTAAGGAGAGAGGGTAGAGATCTATAAGGATCACAAGAGCTTGAAATATGTGTTTACACAAAAAGAGCTCAACATGAGGCAGTGACGGTGGTTGGAGTTGATGAAGGACTTCAATATCTCTTACAGTATCATCCAGGGAAGGCCAACGTAGTCGCGGATGCCTTGAGCAGGTATCCAGTGGCTATGTACTTGACGAGGGATAGACATTTGTTAGCCGATCTTTATAGTTTGGACATTAAGGTATTAGTTCCTGGAGTTACAACACAGATATGGGGACTTCGGGTACAGTCAGAGTTGATGGACCGGATCAGAGCCACACAGTTCGAGGATAAGTCACTAAGGAGCATCAGAGCACAGGTCTGGATAGGATTGGCAGAGGACTTTAGTATTGCGTATGATGGATCATTATGGTACAGTAACATATTGTGTATGCCGAGTGGAGCATTGCTCGAGGAGATTCTTCAGGAGGCGCATCGATCTCAGTAGTCTATGCATCCAGGTGCCAACAAGATGTATAGAGATATGAGAGAGCTTGTTTGGTGGTATAGTATGAAGCGGGAAGTAGCTAGCTTCGTATCCAGATGCTTGGTATGCCAGCAGGTAAAGGCAGAGAGACAGAGGACAGGTGGATTGCTTCAGGGCTTTGTTTCAGGGCTTCCGTGTTCTCCAGGAGGTAAATATGCAATTTGGGTCATCATAGACAGGTTGACCAAATTAGCCCACTTTCTGCCTTTCAAAGTGGGTACGTCTACGGAGAAGATCTCGGAGATGTATGTGCGTTAGATAGTCAGATTGTATGGTGTTCCTGTGAGCATAGTCTTGGATCAGGATAGTCGTTTCACGTCCCACTTCTAGAGGAGTTTGCAGGCTATCTTAGCACTCAGCTCAAGTTTACTACCGCATATCACCCTCAGACAGACGGACAGTTGGAGAGGATTATTCAGACTCTCAAGGACATGCTACGCACCTGTATTTTGGATTTTGTAGGCTCTTGGGAGGTTCATCATTACTTGGTTGAGTTTTCTTACAACAACAGCTACCAGGCTAGTATCAAGATGTCACCATTTGAGGCATTGTATGGACGGAGATATCGCACTCCGTTATCATAGGATGATGTTAGTGAGAGAGCCTTATTAGGACCAGAGATGGTCGTGGATGCAGCTAAGAAGGTGACGCTCATCAGGGATAAACTTCGAGTGGTGCAGGACAGACATCGGCATTAGGCCGATAGCCACCGGAGACTATTGGAGTTTGAGGTATAGATTTTGTTTTGCATTGCTTGTAATTGCTTATTTTAGTTAGAGTGCTAAGGCTGTGTTTTGTGCTAGATCGACGATCTAATTTTCTTAGAAATTTCTCCGACACGTGGCATAATTCGTTTCGGTGGAGGCGGGAAACTTAGTCTACGATTCATCGAACCTTTTAGTATTCTCGAGAGGGTCGGTACAGTTGCTTACAGACTAGACTTACCACCTGCATTGGAGAAAGTGCACAATATATTTCATGTGTCGCAGTTGAGACGGTACGTAGCAGATCCTAGCCATGTACTAGATCACTCGGAGATAGAGGTAGGCCCTACTCTTAGCTATCCAGAGCAGCGAGTTGAGATCTTGGACCATGGGGAGAAGGTGCTGCAAAACCAGATGATTCCTTTGGTGCGTGTCGTATAGAGGCATTACTCGCCAGAAGAGAGTACCTAGGAGAGAGAGACCGAGATACGCGAGCGATATCCTTATCTGTTTTAGCTGTGAGGTATAATTCTTTCTTGCATGTATTGATTGCTTTTTGTAGTTAGTTTCCTCCTTAATTTCGAGGACAAAAATTTTCTAAGGTGGGTAAGATTGTCACCTTCACTTTTACAACTAGGATAGTTTGATAATTTGGCATGTGTATTTTTATTTTTAGGAATATAATATTAAATATTGTGCATATTGAATATTCTTTTATTGTTCTATTTATTTATTGTTAGATATTATATTTTATTTTGGACTTGTGTTAGTGGACCTAACTAGTTTAGATTAGATCCATGGACCAACATTTAATTCTAGTTAGAATTGAGCCCAATAGTAAGCCCGTTCATTAGGAGGATGAATTAATTAGTTAAACCAATTAGAGTAGAACCTTCCCTCCTTAATTAATTCCTTCATGACAAGCCCCTAGGGATATTGTGGATATTTTATAGTAGCTTGGAGGAGGGGGTAGAGGCCGACCACCATAGGAGTGGATAGAGAATCTCTCTCTTTATTTTTTTTATTCTAAATCTATATCTAGAATTTTTTCTCTTCCAAATTTCTTTATTCCTACACCAATTTCTACCCAAATTTCTTTCTAATTCCTTTTATATTCTTTATTAGAGGATATTAGAATAAGGATCTACAAGGAAGAAGCAAGAATCTACAAGGAGGAGCAAGGATCTACAAGTTGAAGGCTCTTGTCACTCAATATAAAGATTTAATTAGAAATCCATCTCCCAATAGGTACAATTCAGTTTTCTCTCTCTCTAATTAGACTCTAAATTTGTAATTTAATCATTAAAAACCCTCTCATGTACTAAGACTACCCATAGGAATTGGAATTAGGTTCGTAGGAGGCCTGTGGAAAAAGTATATGGTATTTTGTGTCAATTTTTGAAGAATTTCGAGATTGGCATATCTTATTTTTGTCAATAGGTTAATTAGACCAAATTGATATGTGTTTGATTGTGTATGACTAGGTTCGTGCAATAATTGGATACGTGTAAGCCGTATCCCAATAATTTGGCGATACGGGTTGATTTGGGAGTTTCCTTCCAACACGGAGGTTTGAGCATGTCATATTTTGACACGGATACGTAGACGAGTAGCTAATACTTCATGTTGCTTCTAATTATGATTTTAGACTTGTTCGAGTCCTTCGAGATATGTTTGCTGTTGTGGTGGGGCCGTATCGCAAGCGTATTAAAGATTGAGTGTGATATGGGTGCGGTGCACTCCACATGTTTGTTTTCTTGCATTTTAATTCAATTTGCCTTGGTTATAGCTATTAGAGTATTATAATTATAATTGTTATATGATATATATATATATATGTATATGTATATGTATATGTATATGTATATGTATATGTATATGTATATGTATATGTATAATTATGTATATGTTCTTTATCTCACTTGATGTGTTTGTCGGCATAGGAGAATAGATATGTGCATATGCATCTTTAGTGTGGGTATGTGGTGATATGTATACATATATGGATATATATATAAAATTATATATATATATATATATATATATATATATATATATATTTTTTTTTTTTTTTTTTTTTTTGAGTGAGTGTATGTGTGTATTAGATGTGTGTATGTGAGCTAGGGGGAGCAATAAGAAAATATGCCAGAAAAGCAGAAGTAGTAAGCAGCAGGAAAAACAGGTAGTAAGCTGCAGCAAAAGTAGTAAACAAAAGCAGCAGCGAAAAGCAGTAGAAGAAGCAGCAGCAGAAGCAGTGAACAGAAGCAAGTAGCAGCTGCAGTAAGCTGCAGTAAGTTGCAACAGCAGCGATAAGAAGTAGCGATAAGCAGGAGTAGCAAGTGCTTATATATAAGTTATAGATAAGTTAAGATAATCTAGTAATAAGCTAAGTTAGTTTATATAAGTTAGTAAGTTATATATATATATAGATATATATATATATATATATATAAGCACTAGTTAGAATTGGTTAGTATTTTTTCTAGATTACCTTGAGTGACACCAAGGTAATAAGAGTTGAGGTATCTTGGATACGGGTATTAAATATCAAGATGTATGTTAGTATGTTTTTTTAGTATAGTATTGTATAAGTTTAAATGCATGTTAGTGTATAGTTAGGTGTATGGGTAGTTAGTTATATGTTAGATATTGAATTATCTTGTGATACCAAGGTAATGTCAAGGTATTGGTTTATACTCAAGGTATTGAGTTTGTATATCAAGATGGGTGTGTTGGTGGTGTGATACCGCATTGGTTCAAAGTCAAGATATCCACTTAGCATTAGTTTGGCTAGGAGTACTATATATTTTTTCTTGTATATATATATTATAGTATTTTTATATCAAATAACTTGCGTATCAAATGATATAGTATTTTATTGGTATCCTAGTATCCTAGTATAACTAGTATAGCCTAGATTTATAGTGTATGGACCCAATATCCTAAAGATGGACTTATACAACCTAGAAATAACTAGTTTGACCATGTTTGACATAGAGTTGACCTAGTTTGACTGTTTTGACATAGAAATAGTTTTATGACCTAGAATTGAACTAGTTTAACTTATTTTTATTCCAAATCCTTGTATTGATACAATATACCATTTATAGGTCTGTGTGACACCAGCTTTGCCATCGAGAGACACCTTACTCAGGACCTCATGCTAGTACATTTCTCTGTTAGTTTTTATTTCATAGTAGGGTATATATCTTATGTTCTAGAACTATAAACTTGATTTCGATAAAGTGGTTTCACGGACTGGTACTACATGGATCCAGTCAGGAGATGTTATCATTTACCATGTTCAGTGGGTACTGCTTCACATATACTTCATACATATCAGGTATTGATTTAGTGTACTTCGTATTCATACACTGCTCGTGTTCAGTATGCTTATATTCGTGTACACACACTACTCGTATTCAGTGTGCCCATATTCATGTTCGTAACGTATCTTGATTGGATCCATTAATATTAGTTGGGGATGGGGGAGTAAGAGTTGATTATGTGATCAAGCCCCAGTGTATTTGTGTACATGTTGATTACATACCACACTTATAATCGAGTTACCATATTGTATTTGTATTCAACCTAAACCGATCACATAATGAACTTGTATTAAAAGGCACATTTGTTAGATTTCCGTTATTTCGATTATATTACAGATATTCTATTATATGTTCTTCATTCCAGTACATAACTTGTTCATTCTAGTTCATTTTATTCTGTTGTTTAGTTATCTTGTATTCTTTTTTATTATCTATTTTACATGCTCGATTATGTATTTGAAATTCCTTCCATAGGTATGTACTTTGCTTCAATCTTGACTGGATATATTTTTCAGATGATTGGCTCATAGATCAGTATCCTACATACTACGGACTGCAAGAGGGCATACTATTAGAGGATACTCCTGTAGACCATGAGGACTTAGTACCAGGGCCTGATAAGGTTTAGATTATCTTGTATTTGACTTTTATTGAGACTCGTGGCATATATATTTTATTTAAGATCTATGGTTGTATTATGATTCTTTTTCTTCGTTATTCCATTCGTATTATATCTTTCATAGTTTGCATTATGATTGACTATAGTTTACATTTATCAGATACCATTTTGTTCCTCTATTTGGAGTAGAGATGATTGACATATATAATATATATATATATAGTTGAGATGTTTAGATAGTAGAGTTGACCCAGACATCGTTCTACCATCGATATTGTGACATAGGCTGGATGTACCTACGTACTCGTGCCCGAATATCCGAATGAGGGTCATGACAGCATTAGTCAGTCAGAATGACATTACTAAGAATTTGTAATGCCTATATCGTGACCTAAATGTTGTCTTTGATATGTCTTGTTCCCGAACTCTTACTTGATGAAACCCTGATCGAAGATCGATCTTAAAGAAAACCTTGGCATTACCCAACTGATCAAACAAATCATCGTGCCTTGGTAATGGATACTTGTTCTTTACTGTTACAGCGTTCAACTATCTGTAGTCGATAGATAACCGTGATGACCCATCCTTCTTCTTCTTTAAAACTACTGGTGCTCCCCAAGGTGATCCACTGGCTCGAATGAACTTCTTTAACTTCAGTTCCTCTATATATTGGCATAGTATGTCTAGCTCTGATGGTGCCATTTGGTAAACTATACAAGATATTGGCCCTGCCCCAGGGATCAATTCTATAAAAAACTCAACGTCTCCTACTAGGGGTAACCCTGGTGGTTCTTCTGGAAAGATATCTAAGAACTCCTTAACTATCTCATGGAGTTATTCTTCTACTAACACTGTCGCTGTGATCCTCTCTTCATTTTAGTCTTCCACAGATCTGTCGAAGGTGAAACCTTTTGTGCCTGGGAAACTAAATAATACCTTACCCTTATGGCAATCTATCGTAGCAAGACTATCTCTCAGCTAGTCTATGCCTAAGATAACGTCAAAGTACCCAAAGGGAACTCGATCAACCATACGGGTAGTGAACGCCCACACACTATGATCGGACATGCCATACATATTCTACTAACTCCTACGATCCCATTACTAGTGAGTATATTCAACCTCTCTGGCAATGTCTTGAACTCTAATCCAATACTTGTCGTGAATCGTACAGATACAAAGGAATGAGATACGCCAAAATAAAATAATGTTACAGCAGGAAATGATGCAACATAAATGTAACCTGCCACCATGTTGCCCGATGCTAAAGCCTCATCCAAAGATAAGGTGAATGCCTGCCCTTGGCCTTGCTGTGCTCTTCGCTGTTGTCTCCCTTAGAATGTTGGCCATGATGCTGGTTCTGCTGGTGCGGGTATATCTCAGTTTGTGTCAGTAACGGGCTCTGAGCTAATGATCTTACTGCGATTGCTGGCCCTCTTTACTGGGCTTCCCCTGGTGCTAGCAATGCTGGTAACTGTTGGACTAGCCCTCCTGGCCTCTACATTTTTGGGCAATTGGCAATCCGATAATCTGGACTGCCATACCTCATATACCTCATACACAACCCATTTGTTGTCCAACATACATCTCTAGTATGGTCTCCCTTGCCATAGTAAGTGCAACCCACTCATGCTCCTTGACATTGTTGCTGTTGCTGTTGCTATTGTTGTTGTCTCGGCTATTGCCGAGCTGCAACTGTCACTATCGAAACTATCGCCCTCCTCGGTGCTAAATTATGGATGTGAATGCTAGGTGATGGTGCTGACATCCGAGGTACTCCGCCACCTCCACCTCCGCCACTCTGAGCATGAGACCTCTTTTGGCCTCCTATCCTTGCCGATAATCTTTGCATGGTAAGCTCGTGCCTCCGAGATGCTATCAGTACCTCTTCATAAGTCTGGTTGTCATGCCCCCTCTACCAGTTGTAAAATCTCCAGATGAAGTCCTTTTTGGAATCTTATTGTTCTATTCGACTCTATTGCCCCCATAATTGGAGCGAATCTACTCAGCCTGTAAGACACGGTTGCATATCCATCCACTGTTCTACCGGCCTGCTTGAGATCGACAAATCTCTGTTGGAGCTCATATTGCGCTATGACTCCAAAATATTTAGCCCTGAATCGAGCCTTGAAACTATCCCAAGGGATAGGATGCCTCAAGCTAACATCTATTGACGTCCACCAGTCACGGACAAGGTCTTAAAGAAATAATCGAACTTGATCAACTTGTTCATCAGCCGAAATCCTTGTTGTTGTCATAATGACCTAAATATCCTGTAACCAGGCATCTGCTATGATGGAGTCCTCCGTCCCATCGAAGTACCATGGGTTAAGTCTGAAAAATCTAACCTATGTCCCCGAATTAGTCCTTCCTCCTCTTTTTAGGGCCGTCTGCAAACTCTGACTCAAGAAGATATTATGTTCTTGTTGTTGAAACTGTTGATGCTGTTGCACTCCTATCTGGTTTTGCTGCGTAGCCATCATTCTCTGGAGGATTTTCAGTAATGTTGGGGTGTCAAGTACCACTGGTACTGCTGGTACTGTTAAGGATACCAGTATTTTAGGGGCTGGTTGCTCGATATGTCCCCCTTCTGGTTCCACTATGCCAACTTGTTCAATTTTTGGCTCTATTCGAATTTGACTCTGAACCGGTGCTACCTCTCGTTGTTGTCTAGGGGAACCTTGTCCTGCCATGCTTTTTGCCCCAGCAACTGAAGAAGCCCTAATGAAAAGGACAAGAACTATCAAGAATAGGATGGAAAGGATTAAGTAGGCAAGTAGTTTAACAGTTCAAGCGGTGGTATCGAGGAAGATGAAGCAAGATATCAAGGGACAAATTTTGATTGAGGCTCCTATGACCATAACACCCCACAAGTCTGAAAACACAGACCTGCATGGGCCACCACTAAAACCTTCTCACGCCCCAGTACCGGAATACATAGACGAAAATGGTCAGCTACCCCGTACAAGGTATAGAACATCGTACGGAAGTCACGGCTTTAACTAGACAAGGGGTGCATACTATAAGCAAGTCACTTAGGGTCATATAACACATCTATTGTCTCCATCAGTCAAATAAGAATAGTAAACATAAAATATATATGTTAAGGAAGTAAGGCGTCCCAAATGCCCTGCCACAACATTCAAGAAACCAGCTATGCAAAAATGAGAAGGCTGGCAGAGTAACAACAATACATGACCTTGATCAGTTGCAGTCTGATTAATTAAAATCATATAGGAAACTAAATATCCAGATTCACGGCTAACAAGTGCCGGTGGCTAAGCACCAAAATAAGTAAAATATAAAATAACGAGGAGGAAAGTAGAGACCCAATCGTTTCCCTCAGTGGCCATCCGCCTGGTGCGCGCCATTGTTCAGGGGGAAGTTTGCTTGATCCTCGGGTGCTGACTCTAAAATTGCCCATGCAAAACCAGTAGAGTTAGACCCCAAATAATAAGTAACACAAAGGAAGCACGAATATAGAAATAAAACCAGGCTATAAAATATATATATATATATATATATATATATATATATATATAGATATATAGTTCTGTCTCATAGTTTCGGTTCATAGACTATCGTGACACAATAATCTAACCCTACAACCAAACAAGGACAAGGGTTAAACCATCGCACCATGAAAGTCCATGTCCCTAGACTATTTGATAGTAAATACAATACACAAACATGCTCAGTTACATAATCAGGCAATCACTTCTATGACTTACTAGATAGAGTCTGGGTTATCCTAGAGATATTATGTATATAGAAATCCTCAGATCGAACCAAGTACTAGCAGGGTTAGCCGAGCCACAAATCGCCGTATAGCACATAGTAGTATGCATCGGTCCCTCATATGGCCACCGTGCTAAGATCGCATAGAACATATAGTATCGTATAATAGTCGAATATTGCCATCCACTAATGAGAATTTAAATAATATCCATGGAGACTAGCCTGCATACCCCAATTCAGATTACTAGAGGTAGATAGTTAGACACGAACTCGAGATTCTATTCCCTCCGAATACTCTATACATTTATTTGCCTAGTTAACCCTAATGTTAACTGGAATCTCATGGCGTGGTTACATGGTATTCCCCTTATATGACGTACCATAGTACGACTATGCTAGATACGAATCCACTTTGTCACTTGATAGATCAATTTGGATTCACCACAGCGTGATGCAATAATTAACAAATCCTAGCCACACTTGGTCATTGACTAACCCTTATATCCAGACTGGAGATTGAGTTATATCACATGTCACGTAGTGCATAGGTATACCGCAGTGTAAACATATAATATAGTCACTTATGAACACTTAGCACGTAGGAACACATAGCACGTAATAAGTGTATCAGCATGGAAACAAGTGGTCGGGTCATGACGCATAAATAGGTCTAATACTTTTGTGGTCATCAAAGTCACACATATAACTCATAAAGTCCAAAAGAACATTCAACCAAAACTTATCAAATAAAATATGTGCAAGGGGCTGCATGTGCGCAGAAGGATCAAGGCCGTATGATAAGTCAGGCCGCATGACAATCCTGACCGCATGGAGTCATACCGCATGGAGTCAGGACTAAGGTCTACTCCTCAGGATAAGTGATGAAGTGACAAAAATAAATAAATTATTAGTGATGTAACATAAAGGTGATGTGATAAGACATAAAGTATGTCAAAAAAAAGACAAAACCAAAGAAAGATGCGTCAATGATGCACCAAAGTTCAGAGTCATGCGTCCAAGGGAAGGTGACCGCATGCTCTGCTTGCCGCATAAGTCGATGTCGCATGGAGTTCGATGCCGCATGGAGTGTCATTTGGACTTAGTAAATTTCTCATTCGTTCAGCGAGTGAATACACAATGTGTTCAAGGACACTTGTGTAGATCATCAGTTATGCGTCTAACAAGATGGACGCATGCTGTCAGTATACGATAAGAGTTCAGCTGCATAACCCTCTCGGGATGCTTAGCACTTTCAGCTATATAGCTCGCTGGCCGTATGAAGACTTCGTCTTCTCCAACAGCTAGTTCGGCCATGGCAAAAAAGCTCTAAAATATAAAATTTATTTTCTTCATAAAAACTATATTTTAACTCTGAATTGAGTGAACCACAAGCCAAAACGTTCGAAATGAAGTGCTCCATCCTCCCCAAAAACTATTTTTTGAAAATACTATGTTTTAGTAGATCAAAACCACCAAAAACTCAAACCCATGAAACACTAAGTTAGAAAAGTCGATCTAAGCAAATATATCCATCAAAATCAAGAACTCCAAGTATAAAAAGTAGTCATAATCATCATAAGCATAGAATAGACTAATAAAATGCAAGAAAAGAATAAAAATCAAAAATCAAAAGGTTTCTCCATGTAGTGCATGGTGTACTTGCCTAAAAATAAAGGAAAAGAGGTAAAATAAAGAATGAGGGAAGAGAGAGAAACAAGTTAGCTTATATAAATAAGGTTTGAGACCATGGGTTGAAATTTATAAATAAACTACCCCATAAATAAACCATGAACCATGCTAAACCAAAGAATGGGTCAAGTCTCCTTGCATGCAACCTAATGATCATGTGAGCAAGAAATACTCTATGCAGGAATAAATACAAGCAAAAAATAAATATATCTAAAAATACGTATTTCAGGAATGGGGAGTGACATTAGGCAGCAGCAATGCAAGGAGTATTTGGACTGCACAGTAGGTACAAGCAGAGGTACTTAGGTGCTCGGGTAATGGTGTCAACACTCAGGAGCTCGAGTTCTGGTTACTTGTGATGTAGTGGTAAGCACTACAGTGCTTGGGGATGAAGGGATCGTTCACTCAGTTGTAGTCCAATGTGTGGGACTGATACCAAAAAAACAGACAATGTGTCTACAGTTATAGGATCAGTGAGGGAGTGGTATCATGTTATATATACTAATGTAGGCTTGAAGGGCTTCGCGTAGCATTAAGTAGTTGGTTGAGGGTATGTGAGCATTAGGAGTGAGGCCTTAGTAAAAATTTAGTAGAAGGTTTAACAAGTGGGAATCCTAGGTTTAACAAGTGGGAATCCTAGGCGCAAGTAAGTAACAAGGATACGAGCATATATAAGTAAGGTATTGTTTGTGTGTGTATAAGTAATTTGGATAGGTAAGGTTTTGACTTGAGTGTTTAGCTAGCAGTAGCAGTGTTAACATCTAGGAGGGCTCGGGTAATTAAGTCTAAGATTATCAGTACATACAAGGAGCATAAGGGTGAAAGTTATGCAATGCTAGTAACTAGTGTGGCTACATAGGTTGTGGGGACTTTGAGTTTCAGTTAGGGCAGTAGCAGTAGGGTTGTTCAGTAGGTAATGGTGTTAGAGGAGTAGAGGGGAGAGGTAGCTTTGTCTTTTGTGCAAATAGTGGAATTGCAAGCTTGCAGTCCATGTTAGGGTATTGTAGGTTCAGACCTGTGCACATTGGTGCATAAGAAATAGTGTTGTGAGTTATAAGGAAGTGGTATCATGATATTTAGCTTGAGTGGGAGGTACTAATGAAGGGTATGAGACATCCTAGGATGTATCATGATAGTATACTAAGGTATCACCTATGCCAAGGTATTAATGTTAATAGATACTAAAGTATAGTTTAAGGTATTACTTATACACTAAGGTAATAACTTAGAAACCTAGGTAATGACCTAGTATAGCTAATACAAGCTACTGTTAACTAGTTAGTGATCAATATAGACAAATTATCTTAGTGTGGACCTAGAAACTTGTGTGTGACTTAAGTTTGACTAGTTGACTAAGGTTGACCTAGTTTAGCTAGTGTGACCTAGAAATGACCAAGAAATCATATTAGTGCATTTTAACTCATTTTTTATTTATTACACCCAAGTGACATGATATTTCATATATAGGTGTGTGAGACACCAGCTCGGAGGCTGAGATATACTATTTGCTCAGGACCACTAGCGAGTACATTCTCTGATAGTTTCATTATTTGATAGACTCTATATTTTATGTATTTCGTATTGAGATATTTGATTGCTGACATGATGGTTACATGGATTGGTATACGTAGATCCCTATCATGAGATATTATTATTGTGATTACTTAGTGATTACCATGATATCTTAGTGATTATAAAGATCGTGATCATAGTGCATGATATGATAGACCATGTAGTGTGATATACGTATTATAATGTGTTATGATTTGGATCCGTGTACTAGTCGGGGGTTGAAAAAGTATTAGTGGATATGTGATCATACCTTATAGCCCATAATTTAGTGTAGCCTACGATAGTTAGCAGATCATGCAACTCACGTGTGATCATGCTAGATCACCTTTTATATATAGTCGTGATAGGCCCAAGCGATCACATTATCTTACTAATATTTTAAGGCATATTTACTATATTATTTCCTTTATTCCGGTTTATTACATTGATGTTCCTCAACCTATTGTTCCCAATTTATTAAAATTATTTACCATGTTGCTCTTTCTCGTGATATATGTAAGTTCAGTTACTTTCATCATTTATTATCTTGCTATTACTGTTTCATAGTTTCTGTCAATTATTAAAATTGTTTTTAGGTTGTACTTTACTCCAATCCTGACTGATATATTTTTTAGATGATTCATTAGAGGACTGGTGTCCTATGCACTACGAGCCACAGGATGGCGAGCCAGTTAAGTTAGCACCTGTAGAGCCTGTTGAGATAGTACTAGCAGTCGATGAGACTTAGTTAGTTCATTCATGTTATTATATATGTCAGTTAGACACTTTTGGTATTGTATTATATTTTAGAGCATTGAGTTATGATTAGACTATTAGACTTGTGATGTATTTAACTCTTTATTTCTTTTCTTCTATTCTATATCGTGCCAAACCTTCCTTTAGTTTATTATTGTGATTGAATATTTATTACTATTATCATATTATCATATTGTCCTCCATTGGGAGTTGAGATATTTTGACATGTACATTATATATTGTGTGAGATGTTTAGATAGTATTGTTGACCTAAACAACATTGTACCGTCGATGTTATCATGTAGGCTGGACGTATCCACGAACTCATGCCCTTATACCTGGTGCGGGTCATGATACATTTTTGTGGTGGCCCATGCAGGTCGAAGTAGTAGTACTTATACTTAGAGTATTACTATAAGCCTGCTATAGGATATAGGAATATGATATAGGATGAGAAGATACTCAATCACAACTAGAAATATTTTTAATCTATTAATTTTGCTATCTTTATCATTCAAAATAATTGCCTTCTTTGAAATATTGTTGTCCTTGATGATATCGTAGCTTGCGTAATATTGATTCCTTTATTTTGAATCTATCTTCAATATGCCGCCGAAGACTTGATTGCAGCACGGTCAGTTACTTTGTCACCTCAGAAAGAGACAACAGCTACTGTACAGCCTTCTTCTGCTCAAAGGATCGCTTCACCAGTCCAGGTAAGAATTTCAGCATTAGCTTTTGGGGGTGCTCTACCACAATTTTCGAGGACTGTTCCATCAGTCACGGAGGATCTTCCACCACCACCGCCCGTGCCAGCATACGGGACGCAGATGTTTGCCATATTACAAGAGATGATGGCAGCGCAAAAGAGGCAGACGAACTGTAAACCCTCTCACCCAAAAATAGGTATTTGTGTATATTTTGTATTTTGTATTTCTTGTATTTGTTTTAGATTTTTTTAAAAATAATTAAAACCCAATGATTATATTAGGACACTTCACCGTGGTTTGGACATTAATAATATAGGATGGCCCCAAAATCTGTATCTTCCTTCATAGGAAGTAGCCTACACATGAGACACTACCTGTAGGATCTTTTCGTAGCACAAGAATTCGATCCCTTGGTGTTAGTTTGACATTAGTGTAATGACCATAGATTAATTATTTAATATTTAGATATTATATATATAATTTAATTGTGGTTATTTTCTAATTCTAATTTTCCTACAATTAGCACCCCATAAATTTTTGCGCCAAATTGGTACATATCATTTTTGTAAGATTTTATATTATTTACTATTACCTATTTTGTGGATAACTATTTAATTAATTACTTAGTTAATTAGATAATACAATTATTTAATTTATATAACTAGATAAATATCTATTTATTAATTATAAAATATTTTAAAAAATACTTTAGGTGTAGTATTTTATTAAAAATTTACAAAATAATTTTCTAGAATTTATTTTGTGTGTAAATATTATTTTCATTTTTTTTAACCTTATCTATATATATTTAAATATATGTAATTGATAAATATATAGTAATAATAATAATAGTAATAGTAGTAATAATAATAATAATCATAGTAATAGTAATAATGATAATAATAATAATAATAATAATAATAATAGTAATAATAATAGTAAAAATAATAATAATAATAATAATAATAATAATAATAATAATAATAATAATAATAATAATAATAATAATAATAATAATAATAAAAATAAAAAGGTAAAGAAAAAAAAGACAATAATAAAAACCTAACAAACCTAAACTAACCTCAAACCCTAATCCCTAACTAACTATCCCTATTACTAACTAATATAAAACTAATTACTAACCTAATACTAAACCACCCTAACCAACAAAAGGCCACCCGCTCATGTATCTCTCCCCTCTCCCTTCCCTATATATATATATATATATATATATATATATATATATATATATATATATCATCAATCCTAAACCCTAATCCTAATATCTCAAACCCTAACCCAACCCCAGCCAGGCGCCTCCGCTCTCGCGCCGACCGCTGCCGTCCATCCCCGTGCGCGCGCGTGCGTGTACAACACAGCCCCGAGACCCCCTCTTCAAGGTAATTTATCTCTCTCATCTCTCATCCTTTTTTCGAGCGGTTTGTTCGTTTACGTTCACAACCTAACCCGAGACCCCCTCACGGATTGGTCAAAAAATTGACCGAAAAATTGCCGAAAAATTGACCAAAACAGTCCAGAAACTTTAACCCGAACCCCCATGTTCACACCCAATTTGCCGCCAACCTGTTTAATATTTTCAAAAACTAATTAAAGGGTTTTTCTTCTCCATATAATCGAGAATTTTTCCGTTCTTTTAGTTTTTGTTAATTTGTTCTATGTGTAAAATTATTCGACCTCCAAAACGACAAAAAACTAGATATTTTAAAACTTAAATTTTGTGATACGGAGTGTGGCCCCCAAACGGGACCACCTCATCGTGTACCAATTGTACCGAAAGGCGCGTATGGTATATTCTGACATGTGGGCTTTCGTGGAAGTTGATTCAGACGTGTGTGTGCGTCGGAATTAACCCATATCCGTAAAAAGTCCCTATATTGCGACTTTTGCAAACTATCACCCCATGTTTTGTACGCTCGTCGGAATGAAACAAAACTTGTGCCATTGGATTTGTGGTATCACGCTGGTCCTATGACCCAAGTTTCACACGATTCCGAGACAATTGACCAAGCCACCTATCACCGGAATCCAAATTTGGATATACCGTTGATTTCATATCAACGTTTATAATTTGTTTGACTTATAATTTGTTCCATTTAGAGACCTTTATCTCTGGCAAACTTTTTGGTACAAAGTGGCCCACTTGTGGACCCGATTTGGCCTAAAATTATCGTTTTGCCCCTGTGTCCAAATTGGTCGAAAGGGTAGACTTTTCTGACTATCTCGCTTATTCTGAAAATATTGGTTATATTTATTTCAGCATTCGGAGACGTTTATTCAGAGTCCATAGTTTCTGATCCTGTGTACTTGATACCTGGACGTTTATATTACACAGCTTTCTTGCCAGGCAAGTATACCTTGCCATTGTACTATGATTTATATTCCATATGATGCATGTATTTTATTTCTGTCATTTAGTTCATTTATTTTAACTGCTATATAAACTTCGCGTCCAAGAATAACTTTGGTGCAACGACGGTGGCGTCGTATTTTATTTTTATTATATATTATGCATGTTGACATAGTTTTACAAGACCACCACATGATCATGAGGCATTCTTATATTTCATTTGGTTGTAAGACATTTTTTACACGAGTTGTGAGTCTTATATAGATCACAGACTTACGTATTGATTGATCATTAGTACGCATGGGATGTGGAATAGGGAATAGCTGCTGATAGAATTTGCATGCTAGAAGACTTGGCAGTTATTAGAAGTATCATCGTGTCATGGATATGACATGCTTAGAGCATGGGGTGGGGAGGATAATAAATAAGGCGTTTGGGCTCCTTTGCACTTTCCTTGTGTAACCCGTACGCTCCGCCGGAAATGCGCGGTCATGATGACCCCTATATATTACTTGGCAGCCTCTGAGGTTCAAAAGACATCATGCTTTTTAGGCCCCTGAATCTCCGAGAGAATCATGCCAATCCCATTTTAACCAGATAGCCCACGTATTGGAAAGTTATTCTCAAAGTGCATTCACATAGATGGTTAGACGACCCTTGGATGTTTATTTTCGGTACTTTATTGGCATGCTTCTATGTATCTTGTTACGTCCCTCTGAGGACCTGGTCCCTTTCCAGGTATAAACGATCTATTGCAGGAGCACGGATCAGGACTTGCTACTCCATTCTCTTTCGAGGAGGTCTTCTCTTCGAGCTTCATTGTTCGTTAGATATACTTATTTTATTTCTCTTATATTCTAGTTTGGTAGTGGATTTGTCTCCACCCAACTACTTGTTCTTATCAAGCACATTATACTTGATTCAATTATATAGTTGACTTGCTATTTATTTCCTTATGATTATTTTTTTGTGGATGAGATTGAGTTATGCCCTGTGACTTGTGACAAATATATATACCACTTGTGAATTATTGTTCATAATACAGCGTACGTATGTGTTATGGTTTCCATATATTGGAGTCTCCATATACATACGACTGACATGCTTACGTATTCCTAGTCCTACATATTTTGGGACTGGCGTAAGACATATTTTTAATGGTGGCCCATACAGGTCGAGAGTATATTTTCTCGGTTACGTTACTGTACCTAGCAAGCCTGTAAATAGGATTAGATTATAAGATCTCATCCAAATTTGACTATGAATCACCTTCCTTCTAATCCGTTCTATTTTAATAATTGCATCCTACTTGATTCATGTACTTCCCTAAAAGTTCCTTGAGTATAGCCTTCTGCTAGAATATATGAATCATTGTTATTAGGATGATAATTAGGGTAACATTCCTACTAAGAATACAACTAGAATATTGATACATCGCTAAGTTTAGAATACATAATGAACCCCAGCATCCCTTACCTGTAGATTAATTAACCATTATCCCTTGACATATTTATCAAGGACTTGTGAGTAGTATAGACACTACTAGGGTTAGTTATAAATTTGACCATATTGTTTGACCCTAGTATTGAGGAACCAATAGAAATCCAAGGTTGAATATTAGGACTAAACCTAACTTTCATAGTGAGATAGTATTAGAGAACTATAAATTTAGCTTATTATCTTGATATTAGAAGAACAGTACCTCAGGAAGCCAAGAGGAATGAATAGAATATTTTCCTTGATCATACCTCGAACACAGAGATTAGCATAGCACCTTTCCTTAGGAAACCATGATATTATCAAGAGTCTTTCTATTTAATTTATATCTTGTTCTTCCAAAACCATAACGCTCGCTAATTGTGCGACGACTAAAATTTTCCTTTATCTTTCAATTCGTGCCACCTACCCTCATAAAATTGTAGGCCAAGTGATTCCTTTTATATTAGGATATATATTTTGCTAGGAATATAGTTGTTAATCTTGAATTTTGAATTATGTTCTTAGTAGTTAGAACTTGATAGGTTTAGTTGCTCATTTAGATTATGATTTTATGAATATCCTTTAGTTTCAAATCAAGTAATCTATTCCACATATCTCAAAACAGGTTATGTCATCTTTCACTTGAGGGCCAGTAACTTTTTCATTCTTAATATTAACACTTTGTTCTATAAGCACTATGATTAAGACTTAAGATGACCATTACCTATATAATGCAATAGGATAACCAAATAGGTACCAAGATCTTTCCTCTTATACCCCAATAAGAGTTCTTCTTTATTTACAAGGACAAGATTATTTTGTAGATTTTCCTTAAGGCAGTTATACTATTAATTAATTCTTTTAAGTTGGGTAGTATGCCTCACAACCTAGTATCACATAGTCCTTTTGACCCATTAAGGAAGTATAATTGAATGACGCCAACTATATGCTAGCATAAGATGATAGTGTTTATCCAGCCTGTAGAACTCAGAGGCCCATACCCCCATTTGGTCGACCAGAGACTTAGAAAAAAATTTAGTATGGCAACTGTAGAGGCACAACACCGGACTAGTCTATCTTTTTGTTGAACTTGAATTATTTTGTACTTTCTTTCTTCATAATCCAGCGTACTTATATTTTCTGTACTACATTGATTTATGCTGCTATTATAGCCTAGTTTTGCAAGATTATTCTTTTATCGAGCTTGTTCATGACATATGTATTATTTGGTCGACACACTAATACAATTGTCTATTTAGAATCGGTGTATTATGGTTTGATCAACCTTAGTGCGCTCGGTTCGCTCTTCGCATAACTGCTTCACGTGGATTGAGATATATAGTTGACTAGTAGACGAATATACTTGTCCTCTAGACAGGTCATAGCATATCATGTTAGGTACATCACTGTTCTGATATGAACATGCGAATATGAATTTTCTAAAATAGGACTGCATTAACAACTCTCTTTTGAATTCTTAAAATCGCCTTGAACCCCGTACTTGTATTCTATCAGCTCCTCCTTGAATTCTTTATTATTGTTCTTTGTCTTCCCCTATTCTGGAAAGACGAATGTTCGTGCTTGGTATAAGTTTGATACACGGAGAGTCCTAGATATACCCCATAGGCCAATCACATTACTTTGTGACTATCTTTCAAAATTAAGGGCATATCATATGTGATATATTTGGTGTTAAAATTTTTGACGATATATTGAATCACACGATTAAATAAATTGAGGAATATTTTTCTTAAATGTATAAGCCTTATGTGATAGATAGATAAATTCTAAGTTGGGTAGAAATTGCATTGTCAACTTGAGGTAAAATTTTTTTTATTGTGATCAAGTAAGATTATATTGAGAGACTTACGTCATTTTAATTTTGAGAATTTTTAGAAGAATGATTAAGACGATGAGGATTAATTAATTTAGAAATCTTGATATTGCGGACCAAATATTTATACTTTGAGCACGTGATTTAAAATTTGAATATTGAAGGTTGAATCAAACGATTTAAATTTTGAGGATAAATATAGAATCTTAGACTTGAACTATTGGTGAATGAGATTTAAAATTTTACAATTTGATGATTTGAATTAAAAGTTGAATTTTGATTGTTGGATCGCCTATTTGAAATATTGAGGATAAAAATTGAGTTCAAAATTTGAAAAGTACGAAATTCTTAAGTGGAAAATAGGAATAATATTTGATTATAATTATTTTCTACTGGAGATTATGATAGTTGGTGATTGTGATGTAAAAATTTGATGTGGGTTATTTAAATCTTGTCGATGTCATATAGATTGAATTAGATCGGGATATTGATTATTTAAAAATCGAGAATATATTACGATTGGTTGAATTTTGATTTGAACAGTGATTATTTTAATTTTGAAGTAATTTTTATGGATTCGAATATATTTGGTTATTTAAAATTTTGAAAGAGATTGCGATTGACTTTCCTTACATACGAATGTGAAGTATTTAGCAAATCATGCCTTATTTTTATTTCGAGGACGAAATTCTTTTAAGTTGGGTAGATTGTAAACCCCCTCACCCAAAAATAGATATTTTGTGTGTATTTTGTATTTCGTGTATTTGTTTTAGATTAATTTTTTAAAATAATTAAAATCCAATGATTATATTAGGATACTTTACCGTGGTTTGGACATTAATAATATAGAATAGCCCCAAAATCTGTATCTCCCTTCATAGGAAGTAGCCTACACAGGAGACACTAACTATAGGATCTTTTCGTGGCACAAGAATTCGATCCCTTATGTTAGTATGACATTGTGTAATGACAATAGATTAATTGTTTTATATTTATATATTATACATATAATTTAATTTTAGTTATTTTCTAATTCTAATTTTCCTACAATTAGCATCCCATAATTTTCCGTGCCAAATTGGTACATACCCTTTTTGTAAGATTTTATATTATTTAGTATTACCTATTTTGTGGATAACTATTTAATTAATTACTTAGTTAATTAGATGATACAATTATTTAATTTATATAACTAGATAAATATCTAATTATTAATTAAAAATATTTCAGAAAATATTTTGAGTGTAGTATTTTATTAAAATTTTACAATGTAATTTTCTAGAATTTATTTTGTGTGCAAATATTATTTTTGTTTTTTAACCTCATATATATATATATTTAAATATATATAATTGATAAATATATAGTAATAATAGTAATAATAATAGTAATAGTAATAATAATAATAATAATAATAATAATAATCATAGTAATAGCAATAATAATAATAATAATAATAATAATAATAATAATAATAATAATAATAATAATAATAATAATAATAATAATAATAATAATAATAATAGTAAAAATAAGAAGGTAAAGAAAAGAAAAGAAAAGAAAAGAAAAAGAAAAAAAAGACAATAATAAAAACCTAACAAATCTAAACTAACCTTAAACCCTAATCCCTAACTAACTATCCCTATTACTAACTAATATAAAACTTCTAATTACTAACCTAATACTAACCCCCCCCCCCAACCAACAGAAGCCCCCACCCGCTCATGTATCTCTCCCCCTCACACTTTCCTACACACACACACACACACACACACACACACACACACACATATATATATATATATATATATATATATATTATATATATCATCAATCCCAAACCCTAACTCTAACCCTAACCCTAATCTCTCAAACCCTAACCCTACCCCAGCCCGGCGCCGCCGCCCTTCCGCCGACCGCCGCCGCAGCTCGGCCTCCCGCCGCCGTCCGTCACCGCGCGCGCGTGTACGCAGCCCCGAGACCCCCTCTTCAAGGTGATGTATCTCTCTCATCTCTCGTCCTTTTCTTGAGTGGTTTATTCGTGTACGTTCATAACCTAACCCTCTAGGATTTTTATTCAAGCGGGACAAGTTTTCGTGTCCCGAATTGGTCAAAAAATCGACCGAAAAATGGCCGAAAAACTGACCAAAACAGTCCAGAAACTTCAACCCGAACACCCATGTTTATGCCCAATTTGCTGCCCACCTGTTTAATATTTTCAAAAACTAATTGAAGGCTTTTTTTCTCCATATAATCGAGAATTTTTATGTTCTTTTAGTTTTTGTTAATTTGTTCTATGTGTAAAATTATTCAACCTCTAAAACGACCAAAAACTTAATATTTTAAAACTTAAATTTTGTGATACAGAGTGAGCCCCGCCAAACGGGACCGCCTCATCGTGTACCAATTATACCGAAAGGCGCGTATGGTATATTTTGATGTATGGACTTTCGCGAAAGAAGATTCGGACGTGTGTGCGCGTCGAAATCAACCTGTATCGGTAAAAAGTTCTCGTATCGCGACTTTTGCAAACTACCACCCCATTTTGTGTACGCTCGTCGGAATGTGACAAAACTTGTGCCATTGGATTCGTGGTATCACGCTGGTCCTGTGACCCATATTTTACGCGATTCCGAGACTGTTGACTAAGCCACATATTTGTGGGCCCCATGGTCGCGATTCCGAGACTGTTGACTAAGCCACATATTTGTGGGCCCCATGGTTGACTTTAAGGGCGAATTTGTGTTCGGCTCATCGGAATCCAAATTTGTACATACCGTTGAGTTTGTATAGACGTTTAGAATTTGTTTGACCTATAATGTGTTCCATTTAGAGACCTTTACATCTGGCATACTTTTCGGTACAAATGGTCCATATGTGGACCCGCTTTGACCCAAAATTACCGTTTTGCCCCTGTGTCCAAATTGGACGAAAGGGTATACTTTTTTAACTATCTCGCTTATTCTGGAAATGTTGGTGATATTTATTTCAGCATCCGGAGATGTTTATTCAGAGTCCAAAGTTTCTGATCCTGTGTACTTGATACCTACACGTTTATATTATGCAGCTTTCTTGTCAGGCAAGTATACCTTACCATTGTACTATGATTTACATTCCATATGATGCATGTATTTTATTTCTGTCATTTAGTTTATTTATTTTAACTGCTATATAAACTACGCATTCAAGAATAACTTGGGTGCAATGACGGTGGCGTCGTATTTTGTTTTTATTATATATTATGCATGTTGACCTAGTTTTACGAGATCACCACATGATCATGAGGCATTCTTATATTTTATTTGGCTTTGACACATTTCGTACACGAGTTGTGAGTCTCATATAGATCACGGACTTACGTATTGACTGATCATTAGTACGTGTGGGACGTACGATAGGGAATAACTGCTGATAGAATTTGCATGCTAGAAGACTTGGCATTTATTAAAGATATCATCGTGTCATGGATATGACATGCTTAGAGCATGGGGTGGGTAGGATAATAAGTAAGGATTTTGGGCTCCTTTGCACTTTTCTTGTGTAACCCGTACGCTCCACTGGAGATGCGCTGTCATGATGACCCCTATATATTACCTGGCGGCCTCTGAGGTTCAAAAGACGTCATACTTTTTAGGCCCATGAATCTCCGAGAGAATCATGCCAATCCCATTTTAGCCAGATAGCCCACATGTTGGAAAGTTGTTCTCAAAGTGCATTCACATAGATTGTTAGGCGACCCTTGGATGTTTATTTTCAGTACTTTATTGGCATGCTTCTATGTATCTTGTTACGTCCCTCTGAGGACCTGGCCCCTTTTCTGGTATAGATGATCATAACTATTGCAGGAGCACGGATCAGGACTTGCTACTACATTCGCTTTCGAGAAGGTCTTCTCTTCGAGCTTCATTATTCATTAGATGTACTTATTTTGTTTCTCTTATATTCTAGTTTGGTAGTGGATTTGTCTCCACCCAACTACTTCTTCTTATCAAGCACCTTATACTTAATTCAGTTAAATTGTTGACTGGCTATTTATTTCCTTATGATTATTTTTTTGCGGATGAGATTTAGTTATGCCCTGTGACTTGTGACAAATATATACCACATGTAAATTATTGTTCATATTACAGCGTACATATGTGTTATGGTTTCCATATATTGGAGTATCCATATACATACGGCTGTCATGCTTACGTATTCCTAGTCCTGCGTATTTTGGGACACGGGCGTGACACGAATATTCTACGTCAGGGCATCGATAGTGCTCACCTGTTAGCCCTAGCTACTGTAGAGAAGGAAGTGTTGGTTCAACAGCAGATTGTACCACTTTATCCTGTCTTGTACCAGCCGAGACCGGGTACCATCATTAACTTCAAGAGGATGGGACCCAAGGAGATCATTGGCATCGAAGGGATCTTGTACACCGACGATTTGATCGAGAATATAGAGAGGGCCCTGCGGCTAGCACAGATTCTAGAGGGGCTACACGTAGAGGCAATCACTCCTGAGCTAGTGGGTCCACGTCTTCAGTATCTATAGGTTGAGGTCTATAATACGTTGGACACAATTCTTTCGGATCCTCTAAAAAATATTATTCAGTCAGGAATAGAGCAAAGTACAACCCAATAGCAATTCCAATTAATTGACAAAAATTATAAATCAGTAAAATAGATGATGCTATATTGAGAAATAAACTGATAAGTTAAGAACAATGAAGGAACAAACAACACTAGCAATAGAAATAGAAAAATTAATGTGTGCAAGAATGAAAGAGAGGAACTATAATGTCAGAAATAGAACAAGGTAATCTATGAACTGAAATAGTGTCTATAATATACCATGTGTTTTGAGATACTAAATAGATATGTGATCGGCTTGGGATATTCAATGATTACACTAAGGAGAGCTAACTCAATCATACGTGTAGTGTATGATTAGTTAGTAGCCAATGATTACACTACTTGTCGATTGTTCTTGATTACATATTTAATTAGTATTTCCCCGTCCCGACTAATACGATGGATCCAACCATGACACGTTACTAGCCAATGCATACAATGTTTAGCCTATAATATCCAATGTTATCCAATACCAAAAAGGAGCAGTATTCGATACCATCTCGATAATCAAGGTAATATCTCATGACTGACGATCCAATAATAATACCAATCTGTGTACTATCATGTCAAGAATCATAAGTAATATTTCTAAATACTTGAATTATAGTAGTAATCAAATAATGGAAACTATCAGAGAATATATTCACCTGTGGTTCTGAGCAAATGATGCAAATTGGTGTCTGAACTGGTGTCACACAGACCTATATATAAATTTACATGTTATTGGGTGTAATGAAGGGATAAACAAGTTTAAATAAAGTAAATATGGTTTTCTAGGTCATGACTAGGTCATATTGGTCAAACTAGGTCAAACTAGGTCGATGCCTTGATTCTAGGTTCAAATCTAACTTCTAAGTTGATTACAAGGCTAAATTAGGTAATACTAGATTTTGGTTAGTTTTCTAGGTCCATATCTTGAAGGTGTTAACTATACTTGCTAATATTACTAGATATTAAGTATAACTTATATACACTATTAATATCAAGTATCTATATATAACTCCATAACTTGTTAATATGTTAGACTCTACTTTTTACCTATTAGTATCTTGATTACCCTACTTAATATGTAACTAATAACTTAGTATCACAAGACACTAACCCTACCCTCACTAGATACACTAGGTGATATGTGATACTTACCCTCTCACTTATACCACACTTATCAATACTTGAGTTTCATAATACCTAATAATCCCTTGGTACCAATCTAGGATACACACACTAGATTACCCTCACATTGCACCAAATCTAGACACTATACCTCACTACCTATACTAGTACACTACCTATATCTTATTGATACACATGTATCCATACTACACCAAGACACGAACATGCCCACAAATAACACAGTCACCACTGGACTGCACAATTCCCTATACCCTCTTACTAATGCACCTTAGTGTCAGTGTTCTCATACATATATCCCCAACTACATAACTCAAACCTTTACCTACACTAACACTCTTACTACTCACCCATGTATATTCTGATAGCATCACTAATACTCGAATCGTTATATATATACTAACCTCACATCTAGTTCCAGTATTCAATTAACACCAATGCACTAAACCCACCTACTCAAAGATACTAGAATACCCTCCAAGATCCACTTAGAGTATCACAACCCAACTAAACACTCCCTATTCCACTCTTCAAAATCGCCTGCACATAGATACTCGAGTTGGATCTTACCCCTAAATTCTAGATACCCATATATGATACTCATGATCACTTGCATCAGCCTTACAACTGCACTACCATAGAACATCTTCTATTCACTGATACTGAAATCTGGTACACACCTATAGGCTCTGAACACACACAGGTAACCCTCCAAAGTAGGCACTGCTGCCTGAGGTATAATGCACTGCAACACTAAGCCAGTGCACAGATGTGTGCACACAATCATATCACACTACCTCTTATTACAGGGAAAAATCTCTTTGGAACTTGCAGTGTCTCATACATGTGCAATTCAGTGCACTTAATGCATTGTACGACCTCAAGTGCTGCATTTCCCTTATGTGTACACAACACACATACTAACACAGTTATTTCCCCTCTTTTTATCACATAGTGGACTGATGTCACCTACTACAAGTTGCAGTTGAAGTCCCAAGCACATACACCACTTTATCCATTCTACTGTTGTTGTTGCTCTAACCCTGTCCCTAGTGCACAAGCCTGAGCCCCCTTAATTTGTTGTACCTAAATTTGCACTGTAGATTACAACTGCTACACCACTAATGTCCTATTATAGCACTGTTGTAGGGACACTCAAACCCCACCCCTTGAATCCTTGTTATCTGTAGTTGTTACTGCAATATTGCAGTCTCCTCCTTGCAGCAAACCCGACTGCACTATCGAGTAGGGATTGCAGGAATCCACTGGTTTCCCTCTCCCACTCTCGGGTATCAAACACTTGACACTTAGTGTCTAATACTCACATACCAATATTACAGTGACAGTGAGCTCACAAGCACACACACACACACACATACACACACACACACACACACATACAAACACACACACATACACACACACGCACACTTATATATATATATATATATATATATATATATATATATATACCACTAACTAGGTACACAACAACAACTAACCAACCAATTCTTGAGTGATACCTATACACACCCATAAGCCATTCATCCAACACCTAGTGTGTACTCCTCAATACCCTATGAAACCATACCAATAGAGATGCCAAAACCCCTAATACACCAAAAATAATTATATAGACATATCTAATACAAAATAATATAACTAATGCAAATTTTTACAATAGAATTTGATAAGAATTTGCATAAATCACCCAAAATGAGCCCTGTATCATACCGTATCACGAAATATCATGATACGACCTACTCGTATTCATTTGTGGATACGTAACTAGTACGACAACCCCGATCTAAGTCTAATGAGATCTAGTAGGTCTCATGACACACAATTGATGTGTCAATATCGTAATTCCTTTAATTGGACACAAATTACCATATAACTTTTACAATACTAGTCATATAAACCTAATTCTTGATCCTATGTGTAGCCCTAAGCCAATGAGTGATTTCTAATGGTTAAATGCATAAATTAGAGTCTAAATTAAGGGGTGGATTCAGAATTAACCTATTAGGAGATAAATTTCCAATGAAATGCTCAATAGACACAATTAGGACACGATTCCTTGCCAATTTCTCCTCCTTCAAGTGCTCATCGCAATCCAAGCTCGAATGCTACTTAATTGACAAATTTGGAAGAGAATTAAGAATGATTTTTGAGGGAAATTAATGGAGGAATGAATGAATTGGGGATCTTGAATTGAAATAAAATAAAGTGGAGAGAGAGAGAGAACCCCCCTCTATATAGTGGTCGGCCCCTTGCCCATCTCCCAAGCAATGTATGAAGAATAAAATGTTCCTATGGGCTTGTTATGATGAATATTAATTAAGGAGGAAGCTTCTACTCCTAATGGTTGGGTTAAATAAATACTAACTAAACAAGGGTGTCTATTTATTGGACTCAATGGGTCTAACTTAAATGTGGTCCATGATAAGTCTAGTTAGGTCCAATTAGGTCTTCTAACAACTAGTCCAACTAATGGCTAACAACTAACCATTAACTAAATATAATACATAAACATATGAACCATATCCAATATTGAAATAATATAAGCTAAAATTATCCAATAAGATATCAATCAAACAAAAATTTGTTAAAATACCAATATTCACAATATTACCAATATTCGAAAAAGACAAAAATACCCCTTTTTCAGAAAAAGTGGTAGTGACAAGTCTACCCCACTTGAAAAAAATTGTCCTCAAAATTTAAGTGTAATCATAATCCTTCTAGGTCAAACCCCCAGCAATCATAGTTCAAGAAGGTCTTATCTAAAATTACACCAAGAACAATCATATGCAAAGAACAACATTCTTGGTCATGGTCTCCGCCTATCTTATTACTGTTGTCTCTGTCAGGGTATTCTATTTGCTATACTAACTATATAACACAAGCATCCAAAAGGTACTAAAGAAGCAATCAATTAAAATAGATGGAAGAAACAGAAAAAAGAACAGACCTCGCTAACTCATTACATGTACCATCGGTATCTTCGACCGTCATCACAAATGCTCCACAGGAGGCCTAGCTCCACCTCTCTGCCCTCGATCTTCACCCCGGCCTTGACGATGAAGTGTCCAGAGATAATACTTCACCATATGCTCCGTTGATCCACAATATAAGCATGCTCCAAGTCTCTTTTGGCACATCCCCCAAGTGTGCCTAGTCCTCTTACAATAGGTGCATTGAGGAGCCTGTTGCACCTGTCTTTGAGGCTACTATGGCATATGCTGTACTGGAGTTGGTACTAGGGCAACAATCGGCTCGTACATCTGATACTGCTGCTGATAAGCTCTGAACTGTACAAGAAACAGTTATTGTTTGAGCTAATAAGTCCCCTGATACTGTTGCTGGAACTGCGGCCTCTTTGCCAGACCCGCACTACTACCGACACCCCCAAACGTATCACGGTCCATTTTTGGCTTCAAGTTCCACTCCCGCTCGACCTTGCGTACCTCCGGAAGTATCTTAGAATACGTCTAATAGAAAGACGGAATGAGGATCTTCACTTCCTAATTCAGACCCTCACAGAAATAGATAGCTCGAACCTTTGGCTCCCTCACAAAGTACTCCATAAATTCGCTCAGCCTTCCGAACTCTGCGGCGTAGTCCTCTATGGACATGCTTCCATGAGTAAGGCTTTCAAAGTGCCTTCCTAAGTCCAATATGTCAGTCCGAACAAAGAACTTATTCTTGAAGAGGTCCTTCAACACCTCCCAGGACAGCCCTGCATCAGCTAGAAGTGGCTCATTCCTGAACCAAGTGTCACCCTCACTTTTACATCTAGGATTAATTTGGTAATTTGACCTAGTTATTTAATTTTAGGAATATAATATTAGTATTAGTGGGCCATGTATATTTATTTATTGCTTGTATTAGTTATTTAGTTATTAGAGTGCCATATTTAATTTACAGCACTTTAGGGATTTAGTTATTAGGCCATGTTATTTTATTTATTTAGTATTAGTATTAGTGGGCCACTTTTACATTTAGTTATTAGGCCATGTATATTTATTTAAGTCAAATTTTTTTGCAAATCATCATTAGAGGCCATTGATGCAAGGATCTATAAGAATAAAATAAGGATCTACATGGAGGAGCAAGGATCTATAAGTTGGAGGCTCTTTTCACCCAATTTAGGGATTTTATTAGAAATCTATCTCCCAATAGGTACAATTCTATTTTCCCCCTTTAATTAGAATATAAATCTGTGATTTAATCATAAGGGACCACCCCATATGCTAAGGCTACCTATAGGAATTGGAATTAGGTTCATAGGAGACCTATGGAGAAAGTTATGAGGTATTTTGTGTCAATTTTGAGGGAATTTCGAGATTGACACATATTATATTTGTCAATTGGTCAATTAGACCAAATTGACATGTGTTTGATTGTGTGTGAGTAGTATCGTATCCATAATTGGATACGTGTAGGCCGTATTATGATAATTTGGCGATACAGGTAGTTTTAGGAGTTTTTCTCCGACACGGGGGTTGGAGCATGTCACATTTTGACACGGACACGTAGATGTGTAATTGACTCTTCGTATTGTTCATAGATATTATTTTAGACTTTTTCGTGTCCTTCGGGATACGTTTGGTTGTGTGGTGGAGCTGTATCACAAGGATATCATAGAATAAGTGTGGTACGGGTGCGGTGCACTCCACATATTTGTTCTTTGAACCTAAAATTCATTTGACTTGTTTATATCTGTTAGATATGATATATTATATGATTGTTTGGTTATGTATATGTGTATGTATCTGTTATATTATATAGAGATGTATATATAGCTAGATGCATAGGTTTTGTGGTATATGTTTATGTGTTTATATATGTATATATATATATATATATATATATATATGTGTGTGTGTGTGTATGTATGTGTGTGTGTGTATATATATATATATCAATGGCCTTCTTCTCTCCCGAAGAACCACCATACAAAGTTGCTGATTATCCCGAGCAAAGGAGGCTATGATATCCTTCAATGATCCATCGTTGCAGAGGACGTTTGCTCGAAGATGCCGTCTTTTTTGGCTCCGTACATGCTGGAAGAGCATGATCTCCTTCTTCCTCAAGTCGACCCGACGAGCTTCGGCCATCATCTCTTTATGGTGAAGGAAGTGTTGGAAGAACAGGAAAACTCCTCAGCTTTTTTTATAGGCGAGAGAAATCTCACCGATCCCCAATAACTCCGCCATAAAGTCAGCCATGAAAGAACGTGTCAGGCTTGACTATTTCAGGCTCCATTCAGAGCGTTTCGAGTTACGAGGAGCGGTTCATGCTTTATTCAAAGCGTTTCAAATTACGAGGAATTTAAAAGATTTGAAGGGGGTCTTGTAGAAGCATAAAAAATACGCCGGATAGCTCTACGCAGCATGTTGATGCAGGGCAGCATAAACTGAGGACCTCAAAGCCATCAAACGTGCAATAAAGCTTTTCCGCTAAGCATAGCGTAAAAATATAGGCTCAAGGACCATCCGCGTAATGCAGTATGTCCAGACTGCTTCAGCGTAAACAGAGTGCTTCATCGCTTTTATGGCGTAAAACTCATCCGCTTTCAATGCAGCATTGAAGTGTACGAGGAACGCTTCGTATTCTTCGAATGAACCTGTCAGATCATGTAATGAACCTGACATCTGGACTCCTGACAGAGAGTACTGAACGACTCCCCAAGCGACGGGTATAATGATGGCGCGGCAATGCAACCCAGGCTGTCATTTACTGCCATTTCCTTTGTGTAAACCGCTTTTACACATATGAAGGAATACGCTGCCTAATTTTACACCGGCAGATGTGAGCTGTTTATGCTCCGCAGAAGACAAACAGCTTCCACGTCAAAAGTTGCACTTCTTACAGGGCTCGAAGCACGTCTCTGCATTTAATGCGCAGAGCGGTGACAGTTTCTCGAGGCACGTCTCTACATTTAAAGCGTCGAATATTGACAGATGCCTAAGGCACGTCTCTGCACTTGAGGCACAGAAGGGTGGCAGGCCTTCAAAACACGTCTCTGCATTTAATGAGCAGGATAATGGCGGATCTCCGCATTTAATGCAGGAGATTTGATTAAATGTCACAGAATCTAGTGACATCCCCTTTGCGTAAACTACTCTTACGCATATAAGGGAATACGCTGCCCAGTTTTATACAGGCAGACGTGAGCTTCTTATGCTCCGTGAAGGCAAACAGACCGCCACATCAGCAGTTGCTCTTCGTACAGGATTCGAGGCACGTATCTGCAATTAATGTGCAGAATGATGGCAAATCTGAAAGACAAGCCTATGAATTTAATACGCAGGATGGGGGCAGATCTCTGCATTTAATGTAAGAGATTTGATTATATTTCCAAGAGTCATAATTCCGGCTAAAATGTCCACATCGTCTCGGCTTCCATGCCTGCTCGACTTCTATGTCCACTCGGCTTCTATGCCTCCTTGGCCTCTATGACCACTCGGCCTCTATGACCACTCGGCTTCTATGCCCACTCGGCTTCTACGCCTATTCGGCTTCTATGCCTACTTGGCTTCTATGCCATGGTGACAGTCATTGGCTTCTACGCCAACCACTTCTACACAAGGGATAACTATCTACGTGGCTTCTACGTCGTGATCTTCGCAGCAGATATACGCGTTCTGTCCCTTAGTTGGACGTGCGTCACATGCTCACTCAAAAGGTCATCTATACGCAGGCATTGGTTATTTTAAACCGTCGTGTAAAAGGGTGCTGTACTTTCCACTACTCGGTTTCTACACCGACTGAGTGGTCACTGTTACTAAAACTATATAAATAGAACCTCTATCAACAGAGGAAAAGGTCGACAAATTGAAGGTCAAAAAAATTGGAGAAAAGAGGTCGAGAGAGAGAGAGAGAAGAATCCAGAGCTCAGGCAAAGAGAAGGGATCGACGACTTTGGCATCGTGCATCCACCCTCTTTAGCAACCTTCAAAGCTGCTTTCTGTCTTCCACGGCACTTCATCAACATCGTGTGGTCCAAGGGCTAAAGTGATTGACTGCAGATCAGACACCTATAGCAATATTTACCCAGATTAAATAAATTGTACTTAGACATCATCGTATAGGATTAAATTGTACAATCTTGTTTGTAAACATAAAAGAAGGGCAGATTTTCGTATAAGATCTCGTTTTCCACATTATCAATCTTTTCTCGTTTATTATCCTAAACAACTTTATGCGCCCCTGACTTCATGAGACTTTATGTGCCCTAATTTCATGCGGTATCTTGATTATGCGCTTATTTGGTTCATATGCCTGACCTTCACACGTATAATTTCATGTGTGTGTTATCCTTAGTGACACCATGCATGCACGTAGTACTTTCCTTATGTGTTTACTTATTTTATTTGGAATATTTTTTTATCATCCTATTTGTGATTGATCCTGATTATTGCTTGTGTTATGATTCTAGGAGAGAGTGGACTCAGTAACCCGACCATGTGCTTAAACTCATGCTTTTGATATTGGTAATTATACTTGAATAATGTATCCGTACTGATACCATTATTGTCTGATATTTGTTCATGATCTAATGTGCACTGAGGTATGACATACAGTGTTAAGTGTTAAGTAATTATGTTTGGGTTGTGCATCGAGAATGCCTCCAAATTCCTGAATGCATGATACGATAAATATAATTTTCCCCCAATACAGGCATGATATGTGAGTCAAGTACCAAAGCGTGGCTAGGATTTTAAATTATTGAATGTTGCATACATGCTCGGATGAATTCAAATTGAACTTCCATGGATTCGTATCTAGCATGCTCGTACTTTATACAACATCTTAAAGGAAATTTTTATGTGGCCATGCCTTGAGATTTCAAAACAATATAGGGTTAATTAGAAAACTAAAAGTGGTGGTAACATTGGAAGAAAACGTTATCCCGAGATCATGCCAATGAACCTTCCCACAGAGATTCATTCTAAGTGTGCAATGTGCTAGCCACCACATATATTGTATATCATTCGCCTTAGTAGAGTATATTAACATTGGAACTGCTAATATCGTTGTAGAAGCATGAAAAATATGCTAGATGGCTATACGCAGCATATTGATGCAGAGCAGCGTAAACAGAGGCCTTCAGAGCCATCAAACGTGCAACAGAGCTTTCTCCGCCAAACACAGCATGAAGTATAATCTCAACGTAAGGCAGTACGTCCAAACCGCTTCAGCGTAAATAAGGTGCTTCATCGACTCCTGGGCGTAAAACCCATCCTCTTGCAACGCAACATTGAAGTGTACGAGAGACGCTTCATATTCTCCGAAGTGAACCTGTCAGATCCTGCAATGAACCTGACGTCTGGACTTCTGACAAAGGGATACTGCTCGACTACCCAGGGATACTGCTCGACTACCCAGACGACGGCTATAATGATGGCACGGTACTGCGACCTAGGCTGTCATTTACCACCATATCCTTTGCGTAAACTGCTTTTACCTACACGAAGGGATACGCTGCCTTATTTTACACAGGCAGACATGAGCTGTTTACGCTCTGCTGTAGACAAACCGCCTGCCACATCAAAAGCTGTACTCCGTATGGGGCTCGAGGCACGTCTCTACGTCTAATGCACAGAGCGATGACAGTTGCTTGAGGCACGTCTCTACGTCTAATGCACAGAGCGGTGACAATTTCTCAAGGCACGTCTCTGCTACTGATGCACAGAAGGGCTGCAGACCTTTAAAACACGCTTTCGCATTTAATGCACAGGATGGTGGAAAATCTCGGCATTTAATGCAAGAGATTTGAATATATCTTCAAAAGCCGTAATTCTGGCTAAGACGTCCACATCAGCACTCTGGCACGGTACGCAGCGGCTTCTACGCCCACTCGGCCTCTATGACCACTCGGCTTCTATGCCCACTCGGCCTCTAGGACCACTCGACTTCTACGCCCACTCGGCCTCTATGACCACTTGGCTTATACGCCTATTTCGGCTTCTATGCCTACTTGGCTTCTACGCCATGGTGACAGACATTGGCTTCTGCGCCCACCTCTTCTACACAAGGGATACCTACCTACGTGGCTTTTATGCCGTGATCTTCATAGCGATTATACGCATTTTGTCCCTTAGTTGGACCCGCGTCACACGCTCATTCAAAGGATCATCTATACGCAGGCATTGGTTATTTTAACCGTTGTATAAAAGTTACTGTACTTTCCACTCCTCGGTTTCTACACCGAGGGAGTGGTCACTGTCACTAAAACTCTATAAATAGAGACCTCTATCAATAAGGAACATGGTCGGAAAATTGGTCAAGAAACCAATATCAGATCCAAGGTCGACAGATTGGGAGGTCAGAAAATTGGTCAAGAAAACCAATATCAGATCCAAGGTCGAACTTCCAAGAAAGATCGAACCAGAGGTCAAGAGAGAGAGAGAGAGAGAGAGAGAGAGAATCCGGAGCTCAGGCAAAGAGCAGGGATCGACGACTTTGGCATCGTACATCCACCCTCTTTTGCAACCTTCGAAGCTGCTTCCTGTCTTCTACGACACTTCTTCATCATCGTGTGGTCCAAGGGCTAAAGTGATCGACTGCAGATCAGACACCTATAGCAATATTTACCCAGATTAAATAAATTGTACTACCACATCCTCGTATAGGATCAAATTGTACAAGTTTATTTGTAAACCAAAGAAGGCGGGTTTCGTGTAAATCCCATCTTGAATACATCTTCATTCTTTCGTTTTTCACCACAAACAAGATGGCGACTCTGTTGGGGACGTCTTTCTCTTCTGATGAGGAAGTAATTGCTTAACACGATGCGGTATCTATAGGAACCATAAAGAAGACACTGGTCGTCCAATTTGACCAGTCTGCCTACGTAGACATGCTTCGAACCGGGTGTAGCTCTCACCCTCTCTCCGTCCAAGACAACAGGAAGCTGCGCAAGGTATGGATGCCCAAGACATCCTCTACCATTCCTGTGGACTCTCCGATCTCTCCGATCTCTTCGACCAATGAGGTTGTAGCATTGCTTCCTCCGTACCCTGCACGTAAAATTCAGTCTCCCGCTACGCACGGTATAGACAAAACTTCGGGCAAAGCCTCAGCGCTAACCCAGAAGTATCCACTGCGCTCTACGCGTAGAAACCAGTCTCCCGCTACGCGCGGTACAGACAAAACTTCGGGCAAAGCCTCAGCGCTAACCCAGAGGTATCCACTGCGCTCTACGCGTAGAAACCAGTCTCCCGCTACGCGCGGAACAGACAAAACTTCTGATGATGCCTCAGTGCCAAATTGGAAGTACAAATTATGCTCCATACGCAAGACAACATCAAACCTCTACGGGGAACCAGATGAGCGTTGTGATTTTTGCGAGGGGAAGCAAGCGGCAGAGTACTCAACTTCTCGGCCTTTACGCCAGCGAGGGAGCAATCTACCTACTCTCCGGATTACGCGGGAAGTCGATGGCCGAGAAGTTGGGCTACATACCAACGGGCTATGAGTAACATATTCCATGAGCATTTACGCAAAACAGTAGAATGTTACGTGGACGACATAGCCGTCAAGAGCCGCCTCAAAGATGATCACATTCAAGACTTGAGGACGGTATTCGAGTTAATGCGCCAACATCAACTCAAGATGAACACTACGAAGTCCTTTCTGGGTGTATCTAGTGGCAAATTCCTGGGATTTGTCATCATCGCCAAAGGCATCCAAGTGGACCCTGACAAAGTCCATGCCATCGTAGAAATGTGACCGCCCCCCAATCTGAGGGAACTCCGGGGATTTTAAGGCCGTCTGGCTTATATCCGGAGGTTCATATCCAACCTCTCAGGAAGATGTTAGCCCTTTTCTTATCTTATGAAGAAAGGTGTATCCTTCATATGGGACAAAACCTGTCAACAAGCGTTCGGAGATATCAAACGCTACCTCACCAGTCCGCCAGTCCTGGTGCCTCCCGTCATGGGAAGACCATTCTTGCTGTACGTTCGAGCGATGGATCATTCGCTAGGAGCTCTTCTCGCACAGAAGAACGATATGGGTCATGAACAGGCTATCTACTACCTCAGCAGGATGATGGTCAGAGCCGAACACCTGTACAACCTAGTGGAGAAAGAAAGCTTGGCTCTGATGTTCGCTATCCAGAAGACGAGGCACTATGTCACCAGCCAGACTATTCATATCATCTCCAGGATCAACCCTCTTCGAGTACTGATGAGTAAGCCAAGTGCTCTTAATTCCCGACTCGCGACTTGGGCAATGCTGTTAACACCATATGGCATGGTATACGTCCCACAGAAGTCCATCAAAGGCCAAGCGCTGGCCGACTTCCTAGCTGCTCATCCGATCCCGTAGGCCTCCAAATTATACGAGGACATCCCTGACGAAGTTGCAGAATGTAATTCCGCAATGGAAAGTGACGCATGGCAACTGTTCTTTGACGGTGCCTCCAGGACTGGTCCCAAGGGAAACGTGGTTTCAGGGGTAGGAATCGTCCTGGTCACTCTTGATGAACTCGTCATCTACCGAGCATATTCTCTTAGCGAGCCATGCTCCAACAATGTGGCAGAGTACAACGCTCTGCTAATCGGGATCCAAGTCGCCAAAGAGCTGGGGGTCGAGTCCCTAGAAGCTTTCGGTGATTCTCTGCTTATAGTCAATCAAGTCAGGGGAATATATGAAGTCCGGAATCCAGACCTCATCCCCTATCACCAAGCAACGGTCGAGATAGCCATGACATTCAATGGGTTCTTTCTAGAGCATGTACCTCGATCTCAGAATCTAGAAGCTGATGCCCTAGCCAGTCTAGCTGCAGATTTAGCCACTCCTATAAGAAGACAGGATTCGGTAATCCTTCTTAACAGAGATTTATTCTGTGTGAAGAACAACTTTCACATAGAACGCAGCTACACTGTGAACACAGATCCCCCTAGAAGAGAGTGGAGAAGTCCCTTCATAGATTTCATCGCATACGGAATCTTGTCGGAGGACCCCAAAGAAGCAGTATCCGTCAAAAGACGATCATTATGCTTCTACTTCGATGCATCTTCACAAATGCCTATATCACCGGACCTACGACGGACTGCTATTGAGATGTCTCTCTAACGACGAAGCACAACAGATTATTCGAGAAGCTCACAACGGCGTGTGGGGAGCGCATCAACCCGGTCCTAAGCTACAGGATCGTATTAGGAGAATGGGCTATTACTGGCCCACTATGATCGCAGACGCGATCAACTATGCAAGACAATGCAGAGCCTGTCAGGTTCATGCAGACTTCATACATCAACCGTCGGAATATCTACATCCTACGGTTGCATCCTGGCCTTTCGAAGTATGGGGTATGGATATCATTGGTCCTATTCACCCGTCTTCTTCCAGAGGTCACTGGTTCATACTGGCCATCACGGATTACTTCTCCAAATTGGCAGAGGCAATCCCTCTTGCTGAGGTAAATGCGTCTAATATAATCAGCTTCATCAAGCATCACGTCATTTATCGCTTTTGGATTCCCCGAAGGATAATCCATGACAATGGGCCTCAGTTCATCAGCCAAGCGTTTCATCGATTTTGCGATAAAAATCGGATACATAATATTGCCTCTACGGCATATTATCCAGCTGCTAATGGTTTGGCGGAAGCTTTCAACAAAACCATTATCAGACTCTTGAAGAAGTTCGTCTCTTCGAACAAAAGAGATTGGAATGAAAAGCTGGGCGAATGCCTCTGGGCATACCGTACAACGGTACGAACACCGACAGGTTGTACCCCATTTTCACTGGTCTACGGGAGTGAAGAAGTTCTCCCCATTGAAATCCAGATCCCGTCACTCAGGATAGCCGTGACTAATGAGCTGACTCAAGAAAAGAATGACCTGTTAAGGCTTCAAGAGCTAGAAGGATTAGACGAGAAGTGCCTCCAAGCTCAACAGCACATCGCGCTCTACCAAGCATGCATTTCCAAAGCTTTCAATCATAAAGTAAAGGAAAGAGTGTTCAAAGTCGGCGAGCTAGTTTTAGCCGTAAGAAGGCCGATGATCCTTACTCACAGGAGTAAAGGCAAATTTCAGCCCAAGTGGGAAGGCCCTTATGTGATCGAGACAACGTTCTCAAACGGCGCTTACCGGTTAGCCCAGCCTAATGAAGACCTGTTATTGGCTCCTATCAACGGTAAATTCCTGAAAAGGTACTATGCTTAAACTCCCCTGCTCAAGTGGAACATAGCGAGAATCTCAATTCTGACAAAACTACTTACAAAACAAAATTAGTTGGGTCATATTCTATCATGTCCGTATGACCTCTGAATAGATATGTCCTGCTAAAAGTTATCTCAAGAGTCTATCACGTTCATACTACCTCTGATATCACTCTCGCCCAAACCTGTCATTTATATTCCGAAATGATGGGTCCATAAAGTCAAAAAAGAGTCACTTTTATTTATTCCCAAAAAAAGAGCAGAATTAAATTCGGAAAGCAAAAAGAAGAAAGGGTACATCATTGTGGGGGAGCGGTCAGATCGCGAATCAGCTGTACCAGTGCAGCTATCCTCTCATCCCTGGACACCAAGGCATCAGCGCGGGCCTGCTCCAGCCGTGCCTCGGGATTGTTCATAAAGGACAGTTCGGCACTTGCCCGAAGAGAGCCAGCACGGGCAGCTTCTGTGCATTCCAGATCCCGTCGTGCCGTGCTCAGTCGACCAGTCGCTGCATTTAGACCTGCCAACGACTGAGAAGCCCACTCCTCTGCCAGAGCGAGTTTTTTCTTCAACTTGTGGGCCCATTTTAGTTCACGGGCTCATTCTTGCCCCCCGAGACTTTCTTCGACTTGACGGCCCTGGCCCGGTGGAAGAAGAGGTAGGACATCCACTTAGTGATGTGAGCCAAATCAGAAGGCTCATCATAAAAAGTAGTGCACGAGAAGTAGTGGCACATCAGCTCCTGATACACCTCCACAACCCGAGGGTCCGAGTCCTCCAACTCCCGGTTGGTGGGAACATACTTTTCATATGGGGTATCCCCCATCGGCAGTCTCGAGATCACTGCCATCTCATGGAGGGCCAATCCCAACTCCCCCAGTGGAGTGGCGAAGGTCCCGGTGAGCGAAATGTATCGCTCCATCAGTGCCAGAAACAGGTTAGGGTTGGGAGGCAACCCAACACTCGTCGCACTCACAGCAGCATACAGTCCGATGACCTCCAGCTCTCTCCAAAAATGCTTCAAGGCCCAGTCAACTAGGCAAGCCCATCGGAGGTTTGTTGGGGTGATCCACCCATTGCACCGAGGATTCTCCTTGGGGTATACCCCCCCTCGCCCCATGAAGTCATTGCAGAAAGTCGGCAATTGGACCGGCTGGATCACTGAACTGTCTTCACTCGGGACGCTGCCCGGGCACAGTCCCCTGAACAGCGTCACAACGCCGGAAGGGCGACTGACAAACGACCCCTGGTCAGCTCCTTTCAGATGAAAGATCTTCCCGGGCTTGCAGTGAAGATCGGGAGTCAGCGTCCACGACATCCTCCTGGAATGTGTCGCATGGGAGAAAGCCGAGATGGGATAATCTCTCGGCATCGTTGGCAGATACAAGACCACACTCTCGGCGAGAAAAACCCAGGATTCTCTCTTGGGCTTCGTTTGGGACTGTTTGTCAATCATGTCCCCAAAAAGAAAAGCCGGCTTGATGTACTGGTCCCCGTCTATGTACGTCAGGGGCTCCGTTAATCATGTTCAGCAATGTCCGCTCGCCCTGAGCCGATATCAAGATCTCCCTTCCTTCAGGATACTGGGGTCCGGAGATAGAAAATGTCACGTGGGACAGATCCTCCAAATAGTTTGAGTGCAGCATCCCGGCAGCGAAACCCATCACCTCGGCCAGAGGAGACTCATGCAAGTTAACTGCAAAAGTGCAAGAAAAATACGTCATTACAAATCTTGCAACATAAAGACCAAGAAACGACAGTCTGTGCTTTAGGCCAAGACTGTACAAAATTTGGTCATTTTACGTCGGAAGTCACATCCAGAAGCGTATTTAGCGGTATACAGTCCGTGTTTTACGCCAGACTGCCAAAATTCTAGTTATTACGTCGGAGGTCCCATCCACAAGCGTAAAACTAAAATTTTATAGTATACACCAAGTTATCGGCCGCCAGAGCTTTTACGCTCAAAACTGCAAAAACATGGAGTTTTACGCTGGCACATTAGAAATGTGGGCGTAAAAGATAAAAAAGTCTCCGTACGTCATCTTCCTCAAAGAGGCTATCAGCACAGAAGACGACCTAGCGCGGTCACGTTCAACGTGTGCGAAAGATTTTTCGTCATTCTTTGTCATCCCAAAGGCTCTACCTCTAAGGCCGGGTGCGCTACTCGTCGGCGGGATACTTCGCTCAGAAGAGAGTTCACCTTGCCCGACCGAAGACTCTCTCGCTGGGGCAGAAGAACGAGAAGAAGAACCTATACTCTTTTCCTTAGTGGAGGGGATTTGTTTCGGCACCATTTCTGAAAACTCGGAGTGCTCGAAAGAAGAACGAGGGGAAAACTCAAAACAGTCGAAGGCTCTCTTTCGCAGAAGACGGATGAAAAGTTTTTCTCTCAAAAGCTTGGGATATATATAGAGTTCGGGTCGACTCCTCGAATCCTCGGACGGGCTCCTCGAAACCCCAACCAAAATCCCACAATTAATATTTGGTTATGATTGGGTACTACGTCAGCCCACTACTCTCGAAAGACGGACAGTCAGCAAATTCGAAGAGTTTTTCGTGCAAAAATAGGTCAGCGGTTCCTACGCTAAGGAGCTTTCTATGCTCGACAGCAATAGATCTACGGTTTTACGCTCGCAAGCTACAAGTCTATGGTTTTATGCCCGGATGCCTTTGTGCTCGGTAGCTTTTATGCTCGAGAGGCTACAAACCTACGACTTTACGCTCAGCAGATACCAAATCGATGATCTCATGCTCGATGGTGTTTAGTTTACGCTCGGAGGCAACGGGTCCACAACCTTATCGTCGGAAGATTTCTTTTATTCACAGACTACAAATCTACAGTTCTACGCTAAGTAGCTTTCTACGCTCGACAGCAACAGAGCTACGGTTTTACACTCGCAAGCTACAAGTCTATAGTTTTATGCCCGGATGCCTTTGTGCTCGGTAGCTTTTATGCTCGAGAGGCTACAAACCTACGACTTTACGCTCAGCAGATACCAAATCGATGATCTCACGCTCGATGGCTTTCTACGCTCAATAGGCTACGAACTCAGGATTTTTAGCTCATCTACACTACGGATCTCTGACTTTCCGCATATCCGAACAGTTCTCGAGGCGGTCGATTACAGGAGTTCACACAGAAGATACTCCTTCTTGACCTCAAAATATCCCAAGTACCCGAAACATACAGAGTTTAAACATTAAGAAATTACTCTTCTCGGGTCAATTGGAGGTTCATCCAGACTCCAGTCCGAATATTTCATCTATCAAGATGGCAACTCAGTTTTCTCGACCCTGTTCCAAGGGATTTTTCGAGAAGTCATTCTTGAAGATGAAGTCTAAAAATTCTGTTTACACAGAAGTGAAAACAACAGCTCAGAGCTCTACGCGGTTCCTCAGTCCTAGCAACAGGACAGTTCTAAATGTTCAAAATGCTCAACAGCGTTCTATGGACTATTCGCTATGCGCAAAAGACTGGACCTAGTACTCTTTCTATACAGAGTCGGCGTATAGAATCAGACGTGTCAAAGCTACACATATTCAGACTTCACAGCAACGTATGGCAAAACGATCATACGCAGAGAAGAAGACGAATTTATTAAAGATTAAAGTCATGATTACATATGAGGGAAATCCAATCTACAAGGGTATTTCTCTATTTTTCATGATTATATCTGAGGGAAACTCCGTCGACAAAAGGGCTTCCTCATCATCGTCTGAAGATCGCACCGAGAAGCTGTTTTGACAGGTTCTCACGTTGGTGACGGTCTTCCTCTTCTTCCAAGAATATGATCAGTGGCGGGAGGATACAAAACTGGGCATAGACCCATCCTCCAACAGAAAAGCAGGGTACTGCTTTCCTACGCCCAGCGCCGTGGTAGATTGGGTTTAGGTATTTAACCCAACTCAATACCCGAGGTCAGAGCTAGTTGCTGCTCTCATCCCCGGAGGTAATGGGAGAAGGTGCCACTTGCAAGCAGCGTGGTGAAATACGATTTTTCCTCTCTCCCGAAGAACCACCATACAAAGTTGCTGATTATCCCGAGTAAGGGAGGCTAAGATATCTTTCCATGATCCATCGTTGCAGTGGACACTTGCTCGAAGACGCCGTCTTTTTCGGCTCCTTACACGCTGGAAGAACATGATCTCCTACTTCCTCAGGTCGACCCGACGAACTCTGGCGATCATCTATGCGTGGTGATGGGAATGTGGGGAGAACGGGTTAACCCGTCCCAGCCTTTTTATAGGCGAAAGAGATCACACCGGTCCCCAATAAATCCGCCATAAAGTCAGCATCGACCGTTTCAACGCTCCCTTCAGAAACATTTTGAGTTACGAGGAGCGGTTCATGCTTCATTCAAAGCGTTTCAAATTTCGAGAAATTTAAAAGCTTTGAAGGGGGTCTTGTAGAAGCATGAAAAATACGCTGGATGGCTATACGCAGCATATTGATGTAGAGCAGCGTAAACAGAGGCCTTCAGAGCCATCAAGCGTGCAACAGAGCTTTCTCCGCCAAACACAGCATGAAGTATAAGCTCAAAGTAAGGCAGTACGTCCAAACTGCTTCAGCGTAAACAGGGTGCTTCATCGACTCCTAGGCGTAAAATCCATCCTCTTGCAACGCAGCATTGAAGTGTAAGAGAGACGCTTCGTATTCTCCGAAGTGAACCTGTCAGATCCTGCAATGAACCTGACGTCTGGACTTCTGACAAAGGGATAATGCTCGACTACCCAGGGATACTGCTCGACTACCCAGACGACGGCTATAATGATGGCACGACACTGTGACCCAGGCTGTCATTTACCGCCATCTCCTTTGCGTAAACTGCTTTTACGTACACGAAGGGATACGCTGCCTTATTTTACAAAGGCAGACATGAGCTGTTTACGCTCTGCAGTAGACAAACCGCCTGCAACATCAAAAGCTGCACTCCGTATGGGGCTCGAGGCACGTCTCTACGTCTAATGCACAGAGCGATGACAGTTGCTCGAGGCACGTCTCTCGTCTAATGCACAGAGCGGTGACAGTTTCTCAAGGCACGTCTCTGCGACTGATGCGCAGAAGGGCTGCAGACCTTCAAAACACGCTTCTGTATTTAATGCACAGGATGGTGGCAAATTTCGGCATTTAATGCAAGAGATTTGATTATATCTTCAAAAGCCATAATTCTGGCTAAGACGTCCACATCAGCACTCTGGCACGGTACGCAGCGGCTTCTACGGCCACTCGGCCTCTATGGCCACTCGGCTTCTACGCCCACTCGGCCTCTATGACCACTCGGCTTCTACGCCTATTTCGGCTTCTATGCCTACTTGGCTTCTACGCCATGGTGACAGACATTGGCTTTTATGCCCACCTCTTCTACACGAGGGATACCTACCTTCTTGGCTTCTATGCCGTGATCTTCGTAGCGATTATACGTGTTTTGTCCCTTAGTTGGACCCGCTTCACACGCTCATTCAAAGGATCATCTATACGCAGGCATTGGTTATTTTAACCGTTGTGTAAAAGGGTGCTGTACATTCCACTCCTCAGTTTCTACACCGACAGAGTGGTCACTGTCACTAAAACTCTATAAATAGAGACCTCTATCAATGAGGAACAAGGTCAAAAAATTGGTCAAGAAACCAATATCAGATCCAAGGTCGACAGATTGGGAGGTCAAAAAATTGGTCACGAAAACCAATATCAGATCCAAGGTCGAACTTCCAAGAAAGATCGAACCAGAGGTCAAGAGAGAGAGAGAGAGAGAGAATCCGGAGCTCAGGCAAAGGGCAGGGATCGACGACTTTGGCATCGTACATCCACCCTCTTTTGCAACCTTCGAAGCTGCTTTTTGTCTTCTACGGCACTTTTTCATCATCGTGTGGTCCAAGGGCTAAAGTGATCGACTGCAGATCAGATACCTATAGCAATATTTACCCAGATTAAATAAATTGTACTCCCACATCCTCGTATAGGATCAAATTGTACAAGTTTGTTTGTAAACCAAAGAAGGCGGATTTCGTGTAAACACCATCTTGAATACATCTTCATTCTTTCGTTTTCCACCACAAACAATCGTGATCTAGCACAATGTCCCTATGGGGAATTGGTGCAATTAGTGAATTTTTGGTAATTCATCTTTTTGGCTCAGTTAGCTTGTGTTCGGCAATGGTGTGATCTAAGGATACCTATTATGCATTATTCTGAGATAATCTCAGTCTCCACAAATAGAAAGCCATACAAGTGATTGGTCGATTTCATTAATTGGACTTAGTTATGATTGTATATTTTTGTTAGTAGCCTAGGAAAATGGACTATCATAGTGTGATGGATTCAACACTTGTCCTTGTTTGGTTATAGGATTGGGCCTTTGTGCTAGGATATGCCATGGACCTAAGTTACGACACGAAAACTATATATATTATATATTTATTGCTTTGATTTTTTCTCTATTTTGTGCTTCCATTAGGGTACTTGTTATTTGGGGTCTAACCACACTAGTTTTTTATGGCCAGGTTTCAAGCCAGCACCCGAGGATCCAACATTCTTTCCCCTGACTCATGGCACGTACCAGGAAGATGGTCGTCGAGGATAACGAGTTGGTTTTCTTCTTCCCTTCTTGTCATTGTACATTTTATCTTTTGGGCATTTAGCCACTGGCACCTGTTAGCCGACACATCTGGACAATTAGTTTTCTTACATGATTGTATTAAATTAGACTACAGCTGATCACTGTTATGTACTTTTATTACTCTACCAGCTTCTTATTTTGTACAGCTGGTCTCAGAATATTTTGATGAAAGTGTTTGGGACGCCTTATTTTTTTATCATATATGCTCTATTATTATTATTATTTAATTTTTTGATTAATTGAGACATAGATGTTCGTGTGACCCAAAGTGACCTGATTGTAGCATGCATTCCCTAGTCTAGTTACATTCGTGATCGACGTATGACATATAGAACCTTGTACGGGATAACTAGCTATTTTCGTCTTTATATTCTAGTACTAGGGCATGACAAGGTTTTAGTGGTAGCCCATGCAGGTCAGTTCTATAGACTTGTGGGGTATCATGGTCATAAAAGTCTCAATCAAATATGATCCTTCTTAAAATTCTAAATTCGTCATCTTCGATGCACAGCTTAAAATTTCCCAGATTGATTGCTTCCTTGTTACTTCTTGTCCGGTACTTGATATTTTTTGTTCTCTTATTTAGGGTTTCTCCTCCTCCATATAGTGCAACAGCAAGAGAGCCAGAGTTGCCAGTAGAACGAGGTCTTATAGAACCCAAGCCAGGAATCCAAGTTGAGCGAACGATAAATACGGCAGAGTAGTAGGCTCTAGATGTTCCCGTACCTCATGTAGTATCGACAACACTAGATACTTCGACCTTGATAGAGATTATTCAGGGAATGTTGGATCCCCAACAATATGAGATGGTGGTTCAGCAGCAACACCATTAGGAACAACAACGTTAATAGCTTCAATAGCAAAAACATAATGTCCTATTGAACCAAGGGTGGCAGACGACCCTGAATCGAGACGAAAGAGTAGACTCTGGGGCATCTATTAGGTCTTGTAGACTAAATCACAGATATTTTGATGGCACGGAGGGCACCATTACGACAGATGATTGGCTCTAGGATATTAAGACCATTCTAGCAGCAGGTAAAGTTTCGGCTGGGGATCAGGTTGAGCTAGTTCGCTTACAGCTTCAGGACCTTGCAAGAGACTGGTGGGCCATGATGGATATAGGATTGAGGCATCCTATTTCGTGGAACAATTTCAAAAAATAGTTTAGGACAAAGTACTTTAGGCTTGTGCCTCAGTACGAGTTACAACAGAGGTTTACTAACCTCAAGCAGGCTAAAAGAATAATATATGGCTATGCGACAGAGTTTCACCGACTGAGCAGGTTTGCTCCAACCATGATGGCGACTGAGTTGGAGAGAGAAATACAGTTCAAGCAGGGACTTTACTTAGAGATTTTATATATTATAGAGGTGCATGACTACCAGACCTTCGAGGCAGTATTGATAGCGGCCAAGAGGGTTGAGCTTACATCTCAGATGATGGCATCAAGAATAGTAGACTGGAAGAGGCATCATGGACAAATCAGCAAGGGAGGACCATTACCACGAACGTCAGCACCATCCCCCGATATTCTGTTAGGCCCCAGTACCAGAATATGGAGACGAATATGGCCAACTACCCCATACAAGATACTATACATAGTATGGCGATCACGGTTGTAATAAGACAATGGGGTGCATGCTACAATCAAGTCTCCTATGGTCAAGAACTTCTATGTCTTAATTATTCAAACAAGAAACAATAAGCTTTAAAGCATATATGATAAAGAAATAAGGTGTCCCAAATGCTTTTTTAAAATATTCTGGAGACCAACTATGAAAAATAAGAAGATGGAAGAGTACAAAAAGTACATGACAATGATCAGTTGTAGTCTGATTTAATACAATCATGTATGGAGACTAATATCCAAATAAGCCGGCTAACAGTTACCGGTGGCTAAATGCCCAAAAGAAGTAAATGCACAATGATGACAAAAAAAAAACTCACTCGTTATCCTCTGCGACCATGTTCCTGTTACGCGCCATGAGTTGGGGAAAAGTAAGCTGGATCCTCGGGTGCTGGCTCAAAACTTGGCCATGCAAAACCAGGCGGGTTAGACCCAAAATAGAAAGTACCACAAAAGAAGCACGAAATAGAGAAACAAAAATCCAAAGAATTATATAATAATATATAGGTTCAGTGTTGTAACTTAAGTCTATGGCATATCCTAGCACAAAGGCCCAACCCTAAAACCAAACAAGGACAAGGGTTGAACCATCACACTATGATAGTCCATTTCCCTAGGCAAGTAACAAAAATAATGCAATCACAACCAAGTACATTTTTTTATATCACCCAATCACTTGTACGGCTTGCTATTTTGTGGAGTCTGAGGTTATCTAAAAAATAATGTATAAAAGGTATCCTCGGATCATGCCAGTGCCAAAAATGAGCTAACCCAACCAATAAATGAATAAAATAGGTATTCACGAGATGCACCAGTTCTCCGTAGGGCCACTGCACTAAAAATAAGGTATTAGCGGTTTCAGTATTCCTATAGTAAAACAATGGCTCGGTATAATAATAGGTCATATACTGCACTCCACTAAGGCAGATGATATTCAATATATGTGGTGGCCAACCCGTAGCGCACCTAGAATGAATCTCTGTTAGAAGGTTTGTTAGCATGATCTCGGGATACCGTTCCCTCCAATGTTACTACCACTTTTGGTTACCAAATTAGCCTTATGTTGTGTTCAAAATTTAAAGGTGTGGTCATATAATAATTTTCCTTAAGATGTCATACAAAGTACGGGCACGCTAGATACGAATCCTTGGAAGTCAAATCTGGATTCACCTGAGCGTGTATGCAATATTCAGTCAATTAATATCCTAGCCACGCTCTGGTAGTTGACTCGCTTATTATGCCCGTGCTGGGAAAATAATATATATTTATAATATCAAGCATTCAGGAATTTGGTGGCATTCTCGATGCACAACCCAAATTTAATCACTTAATACGTGACATGATGTGTCATACCTCGGCGCACATTAATATCATGGACAATATCAGGCAATAGTGGTATCAGCACGGATACAGTATTCGAGTCCAATTACCAAATATATATCGGGTAATGAAAGAATAATAAAATATTCAATCAAAACAAGCAAGGCCGCATGTGTCCCTTTATCGCATAGGAAGTCCAGGACGCATATGACTCTAGGCCGCATGTGAAGTCAGGGCCGCATGAGAAGTCTTGGCCGTATATGAAGTCAGGGCCGCTTGAAAAGTCCTGGCTGCATGAACCACTTGGCAACATATGGAGTCTGGCCTCATGCTCAGGGTTGAAGTGATGGCCAATAAATGAAGTGTTAGTGAGCTGACATAATATGATTGATGTAAAAAGCCATAAAGTGTGTCAGGAAAAAAGACAAAAATCATAGAAATATGTGCCACAGTTTTAGAGTAATATGTCCAAGAAAAGTGGTCGCATGCTCTGCTTGCAGCATATGCCTGCTTGTCGCATATGCCTACTTGCCGCATATGGGTCTTTACCGCATGGTGGTCTCTTGGACTTAGCGAATTTCTCAATCGTCCAGGGAGTGAAAACACAAGGAGTTCAATGATAAGCTCATGAACACTTGTGTGATGGCAGTCATGCGTCCAACAAAATAGACTCGTGCTGGTCATTATTCGGTGAAAGCTCAGGCTGCATAGCCCTCTCAAGCCTCATAGCACTCTCGGCTGCATAACTCGCTGGCCGCATGAAGACTTCGTCTTCTCCAAACAGTAGGTTCGGCCATGGCGAATGCTCCAAAAACTAAAATTTTATTTTGTCCATAAAATCTTCATTTTAAGTCCAAATCGAGTGAACCAAAAGCTAAAACGCTTATAATTGAAATATCTATTATTTAGTAAAAACCAGTTTTCGAAAATACTTGTTTAATTGGTTAAAACCAAAAATCTCATAAAACCCATAAAACCCTAACTTAGAAATATAGATCTACTCAAAACTACCCATCAAAACAGAAAACTCCATGTTCTAAAAGTCCTTAGAAACACATAACAAATATAAGAAAATAATAATATGGAGGGTTTCTCTATTTTTTATGCAAGGTGTACTTGCCCAAGGAAAAGGGAGAGAAAACAAAAGTGAGAGAAAGAGAATGAAGTAATGAAGAGAGAGAAGGAAAATATTGGGATATATATGGTAGGGTTGAGGGTTGAACCAGGGGTTCTCATGACTTGAACCATCCTACAAAATTTACCATGAACCTGGTTAAACCAAAGAATGGGTCTAGTTTCCATGCACATGCAACTATGCTAAAATAAAATACGTTCTAAATATGTATATCGGTAACATGGAATGGTATCTCTATCCACCTTAAAAATATTTAGTCCTCCGAATTTGAATCCTGGCAATAGCTAGAGAAGTCAGGACAAGCACGATTATAAATCTACTGGCAACTATACATGCAAGAAAAATGATCACAACACATGTGTGATCACCTGATCATAGAATATGAGATATGAAGATGTAAGAAAAAATATACCTTCTGAATCGAATAGGAACGGGTACCAGGATCGAATATTGTCCTCCCGCTCCTACATTGATTCCCCTAGATAGTGATGGACCCAAGCAACCCTGACAAGAGAAATAGCCCAGTTCTTGAGCACCTTCTCCCTTTTGTCCAATATGGATACGGGTAGCTCCTTATAAGATAAGTCGGTACCAACGACTAATTTAGAGTGATCAAGGATAAGACTCAGATCAGGAACATACCTACGCAATTGAGACACATGAAATACATCGTGCACCTTACGTAGGAAAGGCAGAAGGGCAAGACGATAAGCAATATCACCTACCCGCCCGAGAATATCAAACGAACCTACATATCGTGGACTAAGCTTCCCGTGAACCCCAAATCTAATGACTCCACGGGTAAGCAAAATTTGCAAAAATATGTGGTCGTCGACACAAAAATCAAACGGCCTACGATGCTAATATTTCCAATGTCGATGCCTATCTTGTGCAACCCGAAGTAGCACTCTAATCTGCTTGACAACCTCTATTGTATGCGTGATCATTTCAGGACCTAAGATCTTTCACTTAACAATATCGTCCCAAGCCAGCGGTGATCTACACTTCCTACAGTATAGTGCTTCGAAAGGTGCCATCTGAATACTGGCCTAATAACTATTTTTATATAAGAATTCCACCAAGTGAAGGTGATTCTTCACCTTCTCTCAAGATCCACAAAGGTCTAAGGTACAGGCTCGTAGCATATCCTCCAAGGTCTGGATGGTTCTCTCTGATTGTCCATATATCTAGGGGTGGTAATCTGTATTGAATCTTAACTTGGTGTCCAAACTCTGATGTAAACTTTTCTTAAAATACGAAGTGAACCGAGTGTCTCTATCTGACATGATACTTACTAGGACACTGTATTATCTTACTATTTGTCGCATATATATTTCAGCTAATTTTCTGTAGACTGTCCTACTCGAAAAGAAAGAAAGTGACCTACTTTTGTGATAATATCCACTATCACCCAAACTACATCTCGACCAGTCGGTGATCTAGGTAAACCAGTCACAAAGTCCATCGTGATGTGTTCCCACTTCTACTATAGATTAGAAAGTGGCAGAAATAATCATGTCGGTCTCTTTTGTGTCCGCCTTTACTTGCTAATATATCAGACATCGCGATATGAAGCGTGCTATTTTTTTTTATTTCGTTCCACCAAAAGTGTTTCTTGATATCTTGATACATCTTCATGCCTCCCAGATGAATAGAATACTAGAAACTATATATGCTTCAGTCATAACTTTTTGCCTAATACCCTACTTGGTACGCATAGAAGATTCCCAAATCTTAGCATTCAATCACATATATTTTTAACTCCATCCGAAGACCTGACTCACATTCTTCTCATAGATTTTGAAACTTTCGGTCTCCTGCCTGAGCTAGTTTGATTCTATCTACCAAAGTTGACTGAATCTGTATGCTAGCCTAAACTCCTGTGCTCTGTTGAAGTACTATCTCAATACCCATCTCTCGTAAGTCTTCTAGAATGTGCTTCTGAGTAGTCAACATAAATTTTCTATCTCTTCTTCTAAGTGCATTAGCTACAACATTAGCCTTGCCTGGATGGTACTGAAGTTACATGTCATAATCCTTCAACAACTCTAGCCATCTTCTCTGCCTCATATTTAGGTTCTTTTGCGTGAACATATACTTCAAACTCTTATGATCTGTCAATATTTCTACTCGATCGCCATATAAGTAGTCCCTCTATAGCTTATGTGCAAACACTACTGCTGCTAGCTCCAAATCATGAGTTTGATAGTTCTTCTCGTGATCTCTGAGCTGCAAACAAGCATACACTATAACTCTCCCTTGTTGTATCAAAACACATCCAAGTCTTTTTCTAGATGCATCATAATACATTGTGAATCCTTCGGAGCTTGCTAGAATAATGATTAACTTCTTCTTCAACTCTTCAAAGGCTGTCTGACATTCCACTAACCACACAAGTATAACTTCTTTGCGTGTCAACCGAGTCAAAGGTGTCAAGATCTTAGCAAATTCTGACACAAATCTTTTGTAGTATCCTTCCAAGCCTAGAAAGCTATGCACTTCTGCTACTGTCTTCAGAACTGGCCGGTTCTCTACTGTATCTACCTTCTTGGGATCAACGGACACTCCTACTCCAGAAATAATTTGTCAAAGAAAGGATATATGATCCAACAAAAACTCATACTTACTAAGCTTCCCATGTAACTGGTGTTCCATCAAAGTTTACACCACTATCCTGAGATATTCTTCATGCTCCTCTTCATTACGAGAATATACCAGGATGTCATCGATGAATACTACCACAAATTGGTCTAAGTTGGGACTAAAAATTCGATTCATCAAATTTATAAATAATGCTAGAGCATTACTCAGTCCGAATAGCATAACTAAGAATTCATAATGCTCATATCCTGACCTAAATATTGTCTTCTAGATATCCTGCTTACGGACTCGCACCTGATGATATCCAGATCGTAAATCTATCTTGGAGAAAACTCTTGCTCCACTTAATTGGTGAAACAATTAACCAATCCTTGGTAATTGGTACTTATTTTTATTGTTACTGCATTTAACCACCTGTAATCCATACACATCCATATTGATCCATCATTCATCTTCATTAATATCGTCGGTGCTCCATATAGTGATCTTCTAGTCTGAATAAACTTCTTTGCCTTCAGTTCTTTCACGTGTTGATATAACTGGTCAAGCTCTGATGGTGACATTGGGTATACCTTCTGGGATACTGGTTCTGATCCTGGCATCAACTCTATATAGAACTTTAATTCTTTAACTAGGAGTAATCTAGAAAGAAATCCATAAACTCTTCAACTATCTTAGACAGCGGGTCTTCTTTCTTTGCTACTTTTGTGACTCCTCCCTTATGCTGGTCTCTTGCTATTCTGCTAAGGAAAAACTCTTCTAGACCAAGAATTCTAAATAATACTCTACCCTCATGGCAGTTTATCGCTGCATGACTGTCTCTCAACTAGTACATGCCTAAGATAACATCAAAGTTATCTATAGGTAACTCGATCAACTTTGCAGGTAATAAATGCCCACATACTATGTCTGGACATGCTAGGCACACCCTTCTAACTTCTATGATCACATTGCCAGTGAGTATATTCAGCCTCTCTGGCAATGTCTCAAACTTTAATCCAATATGTGTTGCATATTGTGCAGATGTAAATGAGTGCGAAGCTCCAGAATCAATTAAAGCTATGGAAGGAAAAGTTATAACGGAAATATTACCTGCTACTACGTTGTTTGAAGCCATAGCTTCCTGCAAAGACAAGGTGAGTTCCTGCCTTTGGCCTTGTTCATCTCCCTGCTATTGTCTTTCTTGCTGCCATAGTTGCAGTCCCTGCTGATTCTGCTATTGTTGTTGTCTATAAAGCAGGGCCTCCGATTATAACGTACGCTAAGCTAAAGGCTATACTGCTGCTGCTGGTCCTCCTTGTTGCACTTTTCATGGAGCTGGCAATGCATGAAACTGTTGTACTGGCCCTCCTGGTCTCTGTATCAATGGGCATGTGGCAATATTGTGCCCACATCTCAAACAGTCTCTTACTACCCGACAAATATCCCGGGTATGACCTCTCTTGCCACAATAGGTACAACATATCGGCGCTCTCCGTCGTTGTTGCTGTTGCTTCTATTATTGCTGCCTCGGCTGTTGTTGCCGAGTTGGTGCCATTACTATCGAGGTTACTGGCCTCCTCTGTGCTATGTCATGGATTCAAATCCCATGGGATGGTGCTGACGTTCGCGATATTGGTCCTCCCTCATTTCTCTGTTTATAAGGCCTTTTTCGATCTACACTTCTGGATACTATCGTTTAAGAAGTAAGCTCAACCCTCTTGGCTGCTATCAATACCACCTCAAAAGTCTAGTAGTCATGCACCTTTACCATGTATATGATTTCCAAGTGAAGTCCCTACTGGAATCTTATTGCTCTCTCCGACTCTGTTGCCACCATGGTTGGAGCAAATCTACTTAGTCGGCAAAATCAGTCGCATAGCCGTCTACTGTCCTTCCAACTTTCTTGAGGTTAATGAACCTTTACTGCAACTCACACTGATCCACAATTCTAGAGTATTTCACCCTAAAATGGGTCCTAAAATATTCCTATTAAATATGATGCCTCAATCCAACCTCCATCGTGTCCTACCAATCTCTTGCAAGATCTTGGAGCTATAAGCGAACCAGGTCAACATTTTCCTCGGCCGAAACTTTAGTTGCTGCCAGAATAGTCTCAATATCCTAGAGCCAATCATCTATCGTGATTGTGTCCTCCGTGCAATCAAAATATCTGGGGTTCAGTCTGCAAATCTAACAGATGTCCCATAATATGTTCTCCCGCCTCGCCCTAGGGCCGTTTGCAACCCTTGGTTCAACAAGACATTATATTCTTACTACTGAAACTATTATTGTTGAGGTTGTTGTTGTTGTTGCACCACCATCTGGTGTTAATAGGTAGCCAATAATGCATAAATAATCTCTAGCAAGGCTGGGCTATCCAGTATTGTTGGCAATGCGGGAGGTACGAGAAAACCTAAAACCTGCTGCTCTATCCCATTTATTATGGGCTTAACTCGGATCATTTGTTAGGGGTCTACAAGATCTCATTCCACTAGTAATTATGCATTTCTTATTGCTGCAGCATCGGAGGAAGGATAGGCCCTAAAGAAGAGCACAAGAAATATCAAGTACAGGATGAGAAGGAACAATGAAGCAACCAAATCTAGAAAAATTCAAGAAAAGTATCGAAGAGGATGAATTCAAAATTTCAAAAAGGATCATATTTGATTGAGACTCCTATGACATGATATCCCATAAGTCTGAAGAACAGACTTGTATAGGCCACCACTAAAACTTTGTCATGTCCCAGTACCGGAATACTGAGACGGATATTGTCAGCTACCCCGTACAAGGTACTATACGTTGTACGATGATCATGATTGTAATAATACAAAGGATGCATGCTACAATAAAGTCTCCTATGGTCAAAAACTTCTATGTATCAATCATTCAAACAAGAAAAAGTAAGCGTAGAGCATATATGATAAAAAATAAGGTGTCCCAAATGCTTTCTCAAAATATTCTAGAGACCAAATATTCAAATTAAGAAGCTGAAAGAGTAAAAAAAAGTATATGACAGTGATCAGCTGGAGTCTGATTTAATACCATAATGCCAGGAGACTAATGTCCAGACAAGCCGGCTAACAAGTGCCGGTGGCTAAACCTAGAAGAAGTAAATGCACAATGACCAGGGAAAAAAATCCACTCGTTATCCTCTGCAACCATGTTCCTGGTATGCGCCATGAGTTGGAAAAAAGTAAGCTGGATCCTCGGGTGCTAGCTCGAAATCGGGCCATGAAAAACAAGTAGGGTTAAACCCTAAATAGCAAGTTCTACAATGGAAGCACGAAATAGAAAAACAAAAAACCAAAAAAATTATATAATAATACATTGGTTCAGTATCGTAACTTAGATCCATGGCATATACTAACACAAATGCCCAACCGTACAACCAAACAAGGACAAGGGTTGAACCATCATACTATGATAGTCCATTTTCCTAGGCTACTAACCGAAATAATACAATCACAACCAAGTCTTTTTTCTTATATCGGCAAATCACTTGTACGACTAGATATTTTATGGAGTCTGAGGTTATCTCCGAAATAATGTATAATATGTATTCTCAGATCACGCCAGTGGCGAATATGAGCTAACTGAACTAATAAATGAATAAAACAGGTATTTAAAAGATACACCAGTTCCCCGTAGGGCCACTATGCTAAAAATACAGTATTGGCGGTTCTAGTGTTCCTATAGTAAAATAGTGGCTCGGCATAATAATATGTCAAATACTGTACTCCACTAAGGCAGATGATATACAGTATCTGTGGTAGCCAGCCCACAGCTCACTTAGAATAAATCTCTTTAAGAAGGTTCATTAGCATAATCTCGGGATACCGTTCCTTCCAATGTTACTACAACTTTTGGTTACCTAATTAACCCTATATTGTGTTTGAAATCTCAAGGCGAGGTCACATGAGAATTTTTCTTAGATGTCGTACAAAGTACGGGCATGCTAGATACGAATCCATGAAATTCAAATCATGATTCACTAGAGCGTATACGCAATATTCAGTCAATTAGTATCCTAGCCACGCTTTGGTAGTTGACTCGCTTATTATGCCCGTGCTGGGAAATAATATATTTTTATAATATAACGCGTTCAGGAATTTAGAGGCATTCTTGATGCACAACCTAAAATAATCACTTAAAATATGACATGATGTGTCGTACCTCGGTACATATTAATATCACAGACATTATCAAGCAATAGTGGTATCAATACAGATACAATATTCGAGTCCAATTACCAATTATACATCGGGTCACGAAAGAATAATAAAATATTCAATCAAAACAAGTAAGGCCTTATGGATCTCTTTGTCGCATGGGAAGTCCAGGCCACATATGACTCTAGGCCACTTGTGAAGTTAGGGCCGCATGAGAAGTCCTGGCCGCATATGAAGTCAGGCCCGCATGAAAAGTCTTGGCTGCATATGAAGTCAGGGCCACATGAACCACTTGGCCGCATATGGAGTCTGGGCCGCATGCTTAGGGTTAAAGTCTACTCCTTGGGACAAGTATTGAAGTGACGGCCAATAAATAAAGTATCAGTGGTGTGACATAAAGTTATTGATGTAACAAGCCATAAAGTGTGTCAGAAAGAAAAGACAAAAATTATAGAAATATGTGCCATGGTTTTAAAGTCATGCGTCCAAGGAAAAGTGGCCGCATGCTCTGCTTGCCGCGTATACCTTCTTGTAGAATATGCCTACTTGCCACATATGGGTCGGTGCTGCATGGAGGTCTCTTAGACTCACCGAATTTCTCATCCAGCGAGTAAAAACACAAGTAGTTCAACGATAAGCTCCAAAACACTTGTGTGATGGCAGTCATGCGTCCAACAAGATAGACGCAAGCTGATCAATATGTGGCGAACGCTCAGGCCACATAGCCCTCTCAGGCCGTCTAGCACTCTTGGCCGCAATAACTCACTGGCTGCATGAAGACTTTATCTTCTCAAAATAGCAGGTTCGGACATGGCGAAAGCTCCAAAAACTAAAATTTTGTTTTGTCCATAAAATCCTCATTTTAAGTCCAAATTGAATGAACCAAAAGCCAAAATGCTTGAAATTGAAAGCTCTATCATGTAGCAAAAATTGGTTTTCAAAAATAAATGTTTAATAGATCAAAACAAAGAAAATTTATGAAACCTATAAAATTTTAAGTTAGAAATATAGATCTACTCAAAACCACCCATCAAAACAAAAAACTCCAAGTTCTAAAAGTGTTGAGAAACATATAGCAAACATAATGAAACAATAATATATAGGGTTTCACCATTCCTCATGCAAGGTGTAATTGCCTATGGAAAGGGAAGAGAATACACAAGAGAAAGAAAGATAATTAAGTAATGAAGAGAGAGAAGAAAAATATTGGGTTATATATAGTAGGGTTGAGGGTTAAACTATGGGTTCTCATGACTTGAACCAACTCACAAAATATACCATGAATGAGGTTCAACCAAAGAATTGGTCTAGTCTCTATGTACATGCAACAATGCTGAAATAAAATACGTTCCAAATATGTATATCGGGAACGGAGAGTGACATATTCACATCCATGACGTGACATAGAGGAGGCCAGTGACCTCGACAATGATAACATCTGCTCGACAGCTGTAGCGGAGGCAGCAACAATAAGGAGGACCAGTAGTAGGGGTACTGCATATAGCTCAGCATCAGTTATCGATGCAGGCTCAATTGTACCGACAACAATAGTAGCAAGAACAACTGAGACCGCAACAACGACACCAGGGAAGGCAGCAGCAGGGAGTTGGACAAGGCTAAGGGCAGACGTTCACCTTATCTCTAGAAGAAGCTATTGCATCACACAACATAGTGGCAAGTGACATTTTTGTTAAAACCTTTCTGCCATAACATTATTTGATTCTGGAGCTTCATACTTATTTATATCTTCATAATATAGGAGACATATTTGATTAAAGTTTGAGGCATTGCCAGATAGGTTGAATATACTCCCTGGCAATGGGATCGTAGGAGTTTGTAGGGTGTGTCTAGCATGTCCAGTTGTAGTATATAGGCATTTATTACCAATACATTTATCGAGTTCCCTATGGATAACTTTGTCGTTATCTTAGGCACAGACTGGTTGAGAGACAGTTATGCGACGATAGATTGTCATGAGGGTAGAGTGTTGTTTAGAGTCCCTGGTCTAGTAAAGTTTTTTCTTAGCAGAATAACAGAAGACCATCATAAGGAAGGAATCATAAGAGTAGAAATAAAAGAGGACCCAATACCTAAAATAGTTGAAGAATTCATGAACGTCTTTCCCGACGAGCTTTTAGGATTGCCCCAATTAGAGAAGTAGAATTCTTTATAGAGTTGATGCCATATGCATAACCAATATCCTAGAAGGTATACCCAAAGTCACCATCAATGGTTGATCACTTAAATCGACACGTGGAAGAACTGAAGGCAAAGAAGTTTATTCGGACTGGTAAATCACCATAGGGAGCACCAGCAGTATTGATAAATGAGAAAGATGGATCGACACGGTTGTGCTTGGATTACAGGCAATTGAATACGGTAACATAAAGAATAAGTATCATTGCCCAGGAATGATGACTTGTTCGACCAATAAAGCAGACCAAGAGTCTTTTCCAAGATAGATCTGCGATCGAATATCATCAGCTGCGAGTTCGGGAGCAAGATATACTGAAGATATCATTTAGGTCACGATATAGGAATTACAAATTCTTAGTTATGTCATTCAGACTAACTAATATTCTAGCGGTATTTATGGATTTGATGAACCATATTTTCATGCCATACTTAGACCAATTTATTGTAGTATTTATCGATGATATCTTTGTGTATTCTCATAATAAGGAGGAGCATGAACAACATCTCTAGATAGTACTGCAGACATTGGGAGAGCACGAGTTATGTGCGAATCTTAGAAAGTATTAGTTTTGGCTGGATCACATATCCTTTGGTGGGCAGATTATTTTTGGAGCAGGAGTGTCAGTTAAACCCAAGAAGGTAGATGCAATAGAGAACTGGCAAATTCTGAAGACGGTGGCGGAGGTACGTAGTTTTTTGGGCTTGGTAGGATACTACAGAAGATTTGTGTCAGACTTTGCTAAAATATCGACACCTTTGACTCGGTTGACGCAGAAGGAAGATAATTTTATGTGGTCAACAGAGTGCCAGATAGCCTTTGAAGAGTTGAAGAAGAAGTTTATCTCTGCACCAATCCATACTCTTCTAGCAGGCTGCGAAGGATTTACAGTGTATTTTGATGCATCTGGCAAGGGACTTCGATGTTTTTTGATGCAGCATGGGAGAGTGATAGGTATTCTTCTCGGTAGCTCACAGATTATAAGAAGAACTATCCAACTCAAGATTTGGAGTTAGCAGCAGTAGTATTTGCACTTAAGTTATGGAGGCAATACTTATATGACGATCGAGTAGAGATCTTCACATATCATAAGTGTTTAAAATATGTATCATGCAGTAGGAATTAAATATAAGATAGAGGAGCTGTCTAGAGTTCTTAAAATACTATAACGATGAACTTTAATACCATATAGGCAAGGCAAATGTAGTAGCTGATGCGCTTAGTAGAAGAGCTAAAAAATTTATGTTGACCACTCAGAAGCACATTTTAGAAGACTTATGAGAGATAAAAATCGAGATAGTACTTCCATAGGATATAAGAGTTCTGGCTAGCCTACAGATCCAGTCAACTTTTGTGGATAATTATGATAGCTCAAGTAGAGGACCCAAAGATTCAGAAGCTACAAACAGAATGTTAGTTCGGTCTTGGGCAAGAGTTGACGATTTATGCGGATGAGACATTAAGGTTTCGGAACCGTCTATATGTACCAAGCGGAGATTTTTTACAAGAAGTTATGACTGAAGCACATAGTTCCTAGTACTCCATTCATCCGGGAGACACGAAGATGTACCAAGCTATCAAGCAACACTTTTGGTGAAACAAAATAAAAAAAAAATAGCATGCTTCGTATCGCTATGCTTGATATGTCAATAAGTGAAGGTAGAACAACAAAGACCTGTAGAGCTATTGCCCCCGCTTCCTATTCCAGAGTAAATGCGGGAATACGTCACCAAGGACTTTGTAACCGGTTTACCTAGATCCCAGACTAGTCGAGATGCAGTTTGGGTGATAGTGGATCGACTCACAAAAGTAGCATATTTTCTCCCCTTTAGAGTGTGACAGTCTACAGAGTTGTTAGCAGATTTGTATATGCGATGGATTGTGAGGCAATATGGCGTACCGGTAAGCATAGTATCCGATCGAGATAAAAGGTTCACTTCTCATTTCTGGTGAAGCTTGCACGATAGTTTGGGTTCCAAGTTAAGATTCAGTATTGCATATCACCCCCAGACAGACGGACAATCAAAGAGGACCATCCAGACTATGGAAGATATGTTACGAGCATGTACCCTAGGCTTTGGTGGATCTTCGGTGAATCACCTTCACTTAGTAGAATTCTCGTATAACAACAATTATCAGCCCAGTATTCAAATGCACCTTTTGAGGCACTATAGGGCAATAAGTATAGATCACCGTTAGCATGGGACGACATTGGTGAGCGGAATATGTTAGGCCCTAAAATGATTACCCAGAAATTCAAAGTTGTCAGAAAAATTAGAGGGCGACTTTGGGTTGCACAGGATCGGCATCGTCACTGGGCGTACTAACATCATAGGCCTTTAGAGTTCAGGTTGGTGACCACATATTCTTGTAGATTCTTTTAACCCATGGAGTTATTAGATTCGAGGTCCGCGGGAAGCTTAGGACGTGATATATTAGGCCATTTGACATTCTCTATCGTGTTTTATGGCTTATCGTCTTGCCCTTTCACCTTCGCTATGTGAGGTGCATGATGTATTCAGTTGCATAGGTATGTTCCAGATTTGAGTCATATCCTCCATCACTCAGAATTAGTCATTGGTACCAACTTATCTTACGAGGAGCAACCCATATCTATTCTGAACCGAAGGGAGAAGGTACTCAAGAACTAGACTATTTTTCTTGTCTGAGTTGCGTAGGGCCATCACACTCTTAGAGAATCGACGTGGAAGCGCAAGGACGATATATGTTCTCGATACCCATACCTATTTGATTCGGAAGGTATATTCTACCTTATGCCTTTGTATATTAACTTCTGTGATGAGACGATCACCTATCTGTTGTGATATTATTTCTTGTATGCGCAGTTTTGTAAGTAGATTTGTATTGTGCTTGTCCTGACTTCTCTAGCCTTACAATGGATTTAAATTTTGAGGATAAAATTTTTCTAAGGTGGATAGAGATGTCACTCTCCTTTCCCAGTATACTTATTATGAGCGTATTATTTCTTGTTGAATGTTATTTATTTGGTTGCATGAGACTAGACCCATTATTTGGTTTATCCGGCTTCTTGGTTTTTTAGTTTAGGTTGGCTTGGTTATGAGTTGAACCCATGGTGTAAACCTCAAACCCTAGCTATATAACCCAACTTCTTTCTTTTTCCCTTGTCATTCTTTCTTTTTCCCTCGTCATTCTTTCTTTTCCTTCTCTCTCTTAGTTTTTTTCCTCATTTCGTAGGCAATTACATCTTGTATAAGAAATAGAGAAATACTCTATATTATTGGTCTATTATATTTATGGTATGATTTTAAGCATATTTAGAACTTAGTATTTTTGGATTTGTGAATAGAATGGTGTAGATCTGGATTTGTATGAGTACGGGTGTTCTTGAGTTTTTCTTGGTTTGATCTTCAAATCTTATTGTTTTTGAAAACTTATTGTTCTATGTTGTAGAGCATTTGATTTTGAGTGGTCTGAAACTTTACTTCACCGGATTTGGACCCCAAACGAAGTTTCCATGGAAAAAATATAACTTTCAGTTGGGAATTTTTACCATGGCCAAACTGCTGTGGAGAAGATGAAGCTCCATAAGCCGAGTATCTAACATGCATCCATTTTGTTGGCGCATAGCTGAAGGACGCATGTGCTCTGAAACTCGAGCTTCAAAAATCTAAGTGTCAGAACTTTTGTGTTGTCTCTCCTAGGCATATGGAAGTCATTCTGTACACTACTAGAATAAGCGGGATAAGCGACATTTTTTAGCGACGTCAAAGGAAAACATTGCTAATATAATATAAATTAGCGACTCAAAGTTAAAACATCGCTAGATGTCGCTAATTGTTGACATTTAGCGACTGTAATTCAGTTATTAAAATATTAGTTGCTATAAGTTTAATTAACGTCGCTAAACGTCGCTAATATGTTTTATTTAGCGACGTATTTAGCGACGTATGTAGTTACGTTAAAGACGTCGCTAACTTAGCGAAGTTATTTTTGGCGTCGCTAAGATGTCGCTAATTTTTTTTCATTTAGGGCTGATTTCCCCTATTTCCTTCGATCTCTCCCTCTCCCTCACCCTCTCCCAAATTTGAAACCCCCTTCCCTCCGACTCCTCTTTCCTCCGTCTCCTTTCCTCCCTCCGGCGACCCCCCTTCAGTCGCGTTCTCCCCCTCCGGCTCCCCTCCTACCTCAGGCGTCCCCTCCTCCCTCCCCGCGACCCCCCTCCGGCCGCATCCTCCCCCATCCGCCGTCAGCTCCTCCGACTCCCCTTCTCCCTTCGGCGTCCTTCCTCCTCGGTGAGCTCCTCTCTCTGTCTGTCTCTCTCTCTAACACGACAGGATATGACACAACACAACACGATACGACACGGCACGATACACACTAACCCTAACCCTAACTCGAACATACACACACACGCACGTGGACACACTAACACATGCGAACACTAACCCTAATACTGACATGGACACACGGACACGGGCACGGGAATGTTGCTCTTGCTTTTATACGGACACGGACACGACATGCTGCTTGCTGTGCATTGCTGTTGTAGTTGCTCTTCTTGCTGCTGCAGTTGCTCCCCTTGCTGCTGCTGTGCATCCCCTTGTTGCTGCTGCTCTTCACTGCAGTGCACAAGAGTGCAATGCGACTCCCTCTTGGCCTGCACAACACTCCCACATCTCACACTTAAATCCTGGCCTGCCCAACACTCCAACACTGTAGTGCACAAACTATGGAAAACTAGGGTTTGGTGTAGTGACATTTGGATTGAGCATAAGTTGCTTGAAATCCTGGAGTTGTTCTCTGGTTATGAGAAAATTGGTAATATGATGCAGTTTGGCAAGGGTTTTGATAAAAAATTGTTGTACTAGGGTTGTTTGATTTGTTTGAGGAATGGATTGAGCTACTCCAGTAGGGATCATACCAAATTGTGGTAGTTTTGGTACCATTCCAGCTGGATTTATACCAAATTATGGTATATTTGGTATGTTTAGAGGGAGCATATGGTAAAAACTCAAACCCACTTATTGACATAGCCAATTCCTCTAACAATCTATTAAATTTTTATGGTTCAAGTGATGAATTGTACCTTCCAACACAAGTATCCTCCTATTTGCATCAGGTAGGTATTGATTCTTTGGAGAGATCCAGCTCTGGATCCATGGATGCTCGAGTCGTGCTCTCCACTAGCTTTAAGAGCATGATCCAAAGGCTCTGATACCAATTGATACCAAATTGATGGGTCCTCTTCCTATTTGGTCAGGAATTGGAGGAGAACAATCACACTTTGCCAAGAAAACTGAATAAATTGTAAAGAAACAAAGAACTAAATTAGGAACGAACTAGGATTTTTATTCAAACCATATGTACACATACACACACACACACACACATAGGGCATTGTGTATCAAGTTAGAGCAGTTCTTACCTTCCTCCAGAGAATCACACTTTATGTAATAATTTATAGGACATATACTATCATTTTTGCAGAAGTATCTAGAAATGGATATGAATTACTATCTACGTTATCGTTCGTGAATGTACAACCGTCATCCTGATGACATGTACAGTGTACGGGATAAATTCATTGAGGGTGTACAGCAGTTCTTGTAGTTCACCAAGGCGTTCCCTAAGTACATGGACGGTACCAAAATTTAGTATCCGTGTGTGAGATGTCGCAACTTAAAATATTATCCAGAAGTGGAAGTCACATATCATTTATACTCGAAGGACTTCACGCCAAATTACTATTAGTGGACCACGCACGGAGAACTTGTGTCTCTAGCATCGGAGTCAGAGCCTTATGTGGAGACGTATATGGATGTCCACGACCACGCTGCTTACGACGATGGGTGGGCGAACATGGTTTTTGATGCGGCGGGGCCTAGTTTTAATCCGGACAATTATGATGCAGCTGAGGAGGCACCGAATGTCGATGCTGCAAAGTTTATGGAGTTGCTGGAGAATGCAAGGACTCCACTATATCCTGGTTGTGAGGATCATTCATCGTTGGAGGTGGTTACAAGATTATTGAGCATCAAGTCCGATTTTAATATGTCGCAAGAATGCTATAATCGATTGATCGATTTGATTATAGAGATCTTGCCCGAGGGTGCAAAGTTGCCTAAAGACTTTAATCGATCTAAGAGGATGGTGAGATCGCTCTGGATGGAATACGAAAAAATTGATGCATGTCGCAACGGGTGCATATTGTACTACAAAGACGATAAGGATGAAGATGCGTGCAGATTCTGCGGTGTTGATCGCTACAAGGCCACTGGTAGAGAAAAGTCTGTCGGTGTAAGGAAGTCTACCGATTCGATGCACTACTTGCCTTTGACGTCGCGGTTGCAGCAGTTGTTTATGGTTAAGGAGACTGCAGAAAACATGAGTTGGCACAGGCATAAACAGATTGAAGGAGTATTGGATCATCCATCCGATGGAGAAGCATGGAAGCACTTTGATCGAGAGTATCCAGATTTTGCTTCGTATCCGCGTAATGTCAGATTGGGGCTCTCCTCTGACGATTTTACCCTATTCGAACTTTTGGGCTCCGAGTATTCATTTTGGCCTGTGATGGTCACTCCGTACAATCTACCGCCTTGGATGTGCATGAAGACTCCATATATGTTCCTAACATTTATTATCCCGGGTTCGAACAATCCGAAAAGGAACATCAATGTCTATTTACAGCCTTTGATAGATGAGTTAAATCACCTGTGGTGTAAACTCCCTCACCCAAAATTAGGCCTACTTGGCTTAGATAGTGAAATTAGGGCTAGTTTGTGTCCAATTAGAAATAGGACACGACATTCTATTTAATTATGCAATATTTATATCGCTTAGCACACCTTACCGTTGCTTCGATAATTGGAGCACTACACTAGCCATTGTCTATCTACAAATTTCACCACCTTGTCCTAAATGTGACTGTCTACCATTCTGACCTTGGTGTAACTTACAATTATGCTTTCTTGTGCAACATTTTAGTTGCACAACATTAGTCACAGACGTTATTATTTAATTCTAAATAAAATATGACTTTGTACCCTTGTGTGTTCCAATCAAAATTGGGAACACAATCTTGATCGTTTTGTACAACCCGGATTTTGTTAATATTTTACACTGAATCCTCTATGCCCATGACACTTGTGTCCCACCTAATTTTATTCCTATGTACTTCTAATTAATTCCAGAACATCTTGCGCACTAATTTTAATTAATTTAATCCAAATTCCGTCTTTGTGCAATTTTTTAATTATTGGGCGCTTTTATGTAAAATCGTATGGAGGTATCCATACCATTGGACAATACATGAAGAAATCCAACTTTTCCCTTCTTTGGAATTTTCCCATAAATTTTTGGAGTGTGCAACGTGCACTATCGTCCCCATTTAATTTTAGCCTTGTATTTAAATAGTGCAAATTATAGGCTCCCAAACATTTCCATGTGAGCCCAAGGCATAATCCCAAGATATAGAATCCGAGGCCTTTTTCCAAGATGTTGACCAAGATTTTAGGGCAAACATTCAAACCCTTCACATATATAAATACCTTTTCCTAAATTTTTACCTAAATTCAACCCCATCACCCAACCCTAATTCCAACCGACCCCCCCTTTACCATTACTGTTCCTCCCTTCCTTCAACGGACCGCCGATCCCTACCTTCTCCCCTGTTTTGGATAATATAAACGAGAAAAGATTTAATGAATTCGAAAAATAAGGTCTTGTACGAAGACCCGCCCTTCTTTAATGTTTACAAACAAGATTGTACAAATTTGATCCTACACGAGGATGTCTAAGTATAATTTATTTAATCTGGATGAATATTGCTATAGGTGTCTGATCTGCAGTCGATAACTTTAGCCCTTGGACCACACGATGTTGAAGAAGTGCCGCGGAAGACAGGTTGCAGCTTCGAAGGTTGCTGAAGAGGGTGGATGTCCGATGCCAAAGTCGTTGATCCCTTCTCTTTGCCTGAGCTCTAGACTCTTCTCTCTCTCTCTCTCTCTCTCTCCTCTTTTTCTCTAATTTGTCGACCTATTTCTGATCGTTCCCCCTTGTTCCTCGTTAATAGAGGTCTCTATTTATAGAGTTTTTAGTGACAGTGACTACACAGTCGGCGTAGAAACCGAGTAGTGGAAAGTATAACACCCTTTTACACGATGGTTTAAAATAACCAATACCTGCGTATAGATGACCTTCTGAGTGAGCATGTGACGCACGTCCAACTAAGGGACAGAACGCGTATATCTGCTACGAAGATCACGACATAGAAGCCACGTAGGTAGTTATCCCTTGTGTAGAAGAGGTTGGCGTAGAAGCCAAGTAACTGTCACTATGGAATAGTAGCCAAGTAGGCATAGAAGCCGAGTAGGCGTAGAAGCCGGGTGGACATAGAGGCCGAGTAGGCGTAGAAGCCGAGCAGGCGTAGAAGCCGAGCAGGCGTAGAAGCCGAGCAGGCGTAGAAGCCGAGTGGGCACAGAGGTCGAGTGGGCATAGAAGCTGAGCAGGCGTAGAAGCCGAGTGGGCACAGAGGCTGAGTGGGCATAGAAGCCGAGCTGGCGTAGAAGCCGAGTGGGCATAGAAGCCGAGCAGGTGTAGAAGTCGAGTAGGCATAGAAGCCAAGTGGGCACAGAGGCTGAGTGGATGTGGATGCTTTAGCCAGAATTACAGCTTTTGGAGATATAATCAAATCCCCAGCATTAATTGTGGAGATTCGCCATCATCCGGTGCATTAAACGCAGAGGCGTGTTTTGAAGGTCTGTCACTTGGCCTGCGCATGGTGCAGAGACGTGCCTCGTGCATCTGTCAGTTTTTGGCACTTCAAATACAGAGACGTGCCTCGAGAACCTGTCACCGCTCTGTGCATAAAAATGCAGAGACGTGCCTCGAATCTCATACGAGGTGCAGCTTTTGACTTGGCAGGCGGTTTGTCTTCTGCGGAGCGTAAGGAGCTCTCATCTGCCTCTGTAAACTAGGCAACGTATTCCTCGTTGTATGTAAAAGCGGTTTACGTAAGGGAAATGGCAGTAAATGATAGCCTGGGTTGCAGTGCCGCGCCATCATTATAGCCGTCGCCTGGGTAGTCGAGCAGTATCCCTTTGTCAGAAGTCGAGACGTCAGGTTCATTGCAGGATCTGACAGGTTCATTGCAGTATCTGACAGGTTCACTTCGGAGAATACGAAGCGTCCCTCGTACACTTCAATGCTGCATTGAAAGAGGATGAGTTTTACGCCATAAAGGCGATGACGCACCCTGTTTACGCTGAAGCAGCCTGGACGAACTGCCCTACGCGGATGGACCTTGAGCCTGTATTTCTCACTGTGCTTTGGCGGAGAAGCTCTGTTTGTACGTTTGAAGGCTCTGAAGTCCTCTGTTTACGCTGCTTTGCATCAATATGCTGCCTAAAGCTTCCAGCGTATTTTTTATGCTTCTACAAGACCCCCTTCAAAGCTTTTAAATTTCTCGTAATTTAAAACACTTTGAATGAAGCATGAACCGCTCCTCGTAACTCGAAACATTTCTGAATAGAGTTTTAAAACGGTCGAGGCTGACTTTATGGCAGATTTATTGGGGATCGGTGGTCTCTCTCGCCTATAAAAAGGCTAAGGAGTTCTCCTGTTCTTCCCACACTTCCTTCATCATACAGGGATAATGGCCGGAGTTCGTCGGGTCGACTTGAGGAAGAAGGAGATCATGCCCTTCCAGCATGTAAGAAGCCAAAAAAGATGGCGTCTTCGAGCGAATATCTACTGCAATGATGGATCATAGAAGGATATCATAGCCTCCTTTGCTCGGGATAATCAGCAACTTTGTATGGTGGTTCTTCGGGAGAGAAGAAGAATCGTATTTCACCATGCTGCTTGCATGTGGCACCTTCTCCCGTTATCTCTTGGGACGAGAGGCAGACAGACTAGCTCTGTCCCGGCTTGAGTGGCGGTGGTCTGTAGGTAAGAAGATTTACCCTGCTTTTCTTTTGTTGGAGGATGGATCTATGCCCATTTTTGTATCCTCCCGCCACTGATCATCTTCTTGTTCATCGACTGTGGATGTCGAATAACCGTCTTGGAAGAAGAGAAAGACCTTCACCAATGTGAGAACCCGTCAAAACAGCTTCTCGGTGCGATCAACAGCCGACGATGGGGAAGTCCTTTTTAGACGGGATTTCCCTCATATGTAATCATGAGAAATGAAGAAAAACCCTTGTAGATTGGAATTCCTTCATATGTAATCATGACTTTAATCTTTAATAAAATCGTCTTTCTTCTTTGCATATGATCATGTTTCCATACTTTGCTGTGAAGTCTGAATATGTGTAGCTTCGACACGTCCGATTCTTTATGCCGACTCTGTTTTAGAAAGAGTACTAGGTCCTGTCCTGTCTTTTATGCATAACTAGGGATGCGTAGAAAGCCGCTTTAGCATTCGAGTGTTCGAACTGACCTGCTGTTTAGGAGTGAGGAACCGCGTAGAATCCTGAACTGTTACTTCTGATAAACAGAATTTCTTTGTTCAGACATCATCTTCTCGAAAAAAATCCCTTTGGGACAGGGCGAGAAATGGCTGTCAAGCTGATTTGCCATCTTGGTAGATGAAATATTCAGACTGGAGTCTGGATGAACTTCGAATCGACCCATGAAGAAGAGTAATTTTTCGATATTTGAACTCTGTATGCTTCGGGTACTTGGGATATCTTGAGGTCAAGAAAGAGTATATTCTGTATGAACTCCTGTAATTGACCGCCTTGAGGATCGTTCGGATGTACGCGTACTCTGGCCTGCATATCTTTCAGATGTGCGGGAAGTCATGGAGCATGAAATCATAAGTTGGCAGCTTCTGAGCATAAACTAAACACCATCGAGCGTGAAATCATAGACTTGTAGTTCCTGAGCGTGAAGTCGTAGGTTTGTAGCCTCTCGAGCATAAAAGCTACCGAGCACAAAGGCATCCGGGCGTAAAACCCGACTTGTAGCTGTCGAACGTAAAATCGTAGATTCGTAGCTGTCGAGCGTAGAAAGCTCCTTAGCGTAGAACTGTAGATTTGTTGCTTCTGAAAAGAAATTTTTTTCTGAGCGTGAAGCCGTGGATCTGTCGCCTCCGAGCGTAAACTATGCGCCACCGAGCGTGAGATCATCGATTTGGTATCTGCTGAGCGTGAAGTCATAGGTTTGTAGCCTCTCGAGCATAAAAGATACCGAGCACAAAGGCATCCGGGCGTAAAACCATAGACTTATAGCTTGCGAGCGTAAAATCATAGATCTGTAGCTGTCGAGCGTAGGAAGCTCCTTAGCGTAGAAACTACTAACCTGCTTTGCGCGAAAAAAACTTTTCGAATTCGCTGACTGTCCGCCTTCTCTGAATAAATAGGCTGACGTAGGACCCAATCATAACCGGATATTAATTAGGGGATTTGGTTCGGGGTCCGAGGAGTCCATCCGAACTCTATATATATCCCAAGTTTCTAAGAGAAAAACTTTCCATCCGCCTTCTGCGAGAGAAAGCTTTCGACTGTTCGAGTTCTTCTCCGTTTCTTCTTCGAGTCTTCAAAGTTTCTAGTAATGGCTTCGAAACAAGCTTCCTCCGCTAAGGGAAAGAAGGTTGATTCTTCTTCTCGTTCCTCGGCCCAAGCGAGAGCGTCTCTGGTTCGATAAGGCGAACTTCGTTCTGAGCGGAGCATCCCGCCGACGAGTAGTGCACCCGGCCTGGAAGGTAGAGCTCTTGGGAAAAAGAGAATGACTGAAAATCCTTTGCACACGTTGAACGTGACCGTGCTTGGTCGTCTTCTGTGCTGATAGCCTCTTTGAGGAAGATGATGCACGGAGACGTTTCATCTTTTTACGCCCACATACCTAATGTGTCAGCGTAAAAACTCCATTTTTTATGCTTGTGGATGGAAATCTTGGTGTATACCATTAAAATTTGAGTTTTATGCTTGAGGATGGAAATCCTGGCGTAATAACTCAATTTAATTAATCTGGCGTAAAGCACAGACTGTATACTGCCAATCTTGAATTTTATGTTAAGGAGATGGATTCCAGCGTAAAGGCTCAAGTTTCACAGTCTCAGCGTAGAGCACGGACTGTTGATTGGATGCTGCAAGTCCCGAAATGTCTAGTTTAGGAACTGACGTGTTTCTTTTGTACTTTCACAGTTAACTTGCATGAGTCTCTGCTAGCTGAAGTGATGGGCTCTGCTGCCGGGATGTTGCACTCCAACTATTTGGAGGATCTGTCACACGTGACATTTCCTATCTCCGGGCCCCAATATCCCGAAGGAAGGGCAATTCTGATATCGGCTCAGGGCGAGCGAATGCTGCTGAGCAAAATTAACAAGGAGCCCATAACGTACGTAGACGGGGAGCAATACTTGAAGCCGGCTTTCCTCTTCGGGGACATGATTGATAAGCAGTCCCAGACAAAGCCTAAGAGAGAACTCTGGGTTTTCCCTGCCGTAGATTTGGTCTTGTATCTGCCCAATATGCCGAGAGACTACCGTATCTCGGCCTTCTTCCATGCTGCCCATCCCAGGAAGATATCGTGGACGCTGACTCACGATCTTCACTGCAAGCCAGGAAAGTTCTTTCATCTGAGAGGAGCTGACCAGGGGTCGTTTGTCAGCCGCCCTTCTGGCTCTGTGATGCTGTTCAGGGGGCTGTACCCGGGCAGTGTCCCGAGTGAAGATAGTTTGATGATCCAGCCGGTCCAGTTACCGACTTTCTGTAATGATTTTATAGGGCGTGGGGGAGTATACCCTAAGTTGAATCCTCGGTGTGGCGGGTGGATCACCCCTTCAAATCTCTGATGGGCTCGCTTAGTTGATTGGGCCTTGAAGCATTTCCAGACCGAGTTGGAGAACATTGGTCTGTTTGCAGCTGTGAGTGCTACCAGTGTTGGGTTACCTCCTAACCCTAACCTGTTTCTGGCACTGATGGAGCGATATATTTCGCTTACCGGGACCTTCGCCACTCCACTGGGGGAGCTGGGATTGGCCCTGCATGAGATGGCAGAGATCTGAAGACTACCGATGGGGGATACTCCATACGAAGAGTATGTTCCCATGAACCGGGAGCTGGGGGGTTCAGACCCTCGGGTAGTGGAGGTCTATCAGGAGCTGATGTGCCACTACCTCGCCTGCACCGCTTTTTATGATGAGCCCTCAGATTTGGCTCACATCAACAAATGGACGTCCTATCTTTTCTTCCACCGGTCTAAGACTGCCAAGCCGAAGAAGGTATTGGAGGGCAAGGATCTACCTGTGAATCCCCTGAGTGCGCTTAATGCTCAGGTACTTGACGATCTTATAGTGGATGCTGGTGCTCTGGACCGGTTCCTCGACGAAGGAACGGGAAAGTATCCTGAAGGCACTAAGGCCTATAGCTATTTGAGGCGCTGTCACAAGCCTCTGTCTAGGGAGGCTCAACTGGCTGGCTTCCTTTCCATATGGCTACGCCGAGTAGTAGTGCCTGGTGTCGCATCTGCAGACCGTATTCACCGCAACACGCTCTGGCTTGCAGTGCGTTTGGTATTCGGGGCAAGACTAGGCTTGCTCCCTGCCATGGTGTGCCGTATACAAGCTGGCCTGAGAGCCATGACTGACGGGATGCTCGTCGATGAAATTCGACGTGATAGCTTTCCCAGGATAGAATTACCATACCTGTACTTGATGGGGTGGTTAATTCTCCATAACCCCCGGGTGATGTCTCCCGGTTCCGACAGTAGTTCGGGGGGTAGTTTCTTGTTGAACTACCGAAAGTCTTCCTGGAACGTGAACACAGTTATAGACTGTCGGCGGACGCTAGGCTTCAGTCATAGCTGGAAGCTTTTCTGCACCGTCCCTCATGTACATCGCAATCAGTCGGGGATTAGGCTCGAGGATTCTGGTAGAGAGAAGGCCATTCTTTCTTCCGAAGCTTTTAATTGGTTGGTCTGTATTAGACCATCCCATCTGCTGTACAGAAGCAAAGATCATTGCTTCTTGGAGCCCTACTTGCCCAGTCGGTTCGCCCGACAGTTTGGGTATGACCAGTTGCACGTGGGCAATGCCATCACCAGCTTCAGGTCCAGAGGTGGATTCATTGATGGAGCGTAGGGATGGCAATATTTTATCATGGGCTGTACTGGAGTAATTTTTATTGTGCCCGTCATTATACTCTCCATGGAGCTGCGCATCCTGCATTCGTATGCCCAGTTCTATGTGGCAACGAACACCTTCCATCGCAATTTTGATATGCATGGAAGATTTAGGGTGCCCTCTTCCAAGCCTGGGGGAAGAGTTGAAGTCCCCTCGGTTTCTTCTGACGAGGGTGAGGAGTCCGTTACCCCAAATGAGCCTCTGGTGTCGGTCCCTAGTGGTGAAGTACCTCCGCCTGAAGGGGCTTTGGTAGTTTCTGGGAAGCGAAGGGCTCAGGCTCCCAAGGAGACTTCCCCTCGTAAGTGGAAGAAGAAGATAGTAAATCGTTCTCTCAGGATTCCTGTCATTGAGGCTCCTGGGGGTGAGCTTGCATCTCCCCGTGTTGGGGATAATTCTTTGATTGGAGGTTCCCCGCCTTTTAGAGAGGGACCTTCTACAGTTCCGGCTGGTGGAGCCGGAGAATCTCAGCTGGACACTGGTGTCGCTGCAATTGCTCTAGGTAGTGGAGCAAGGTCTCCTTCGGGGCTGAGTATAATAAAGTTCCGTATACCTCTAGCCGGATCGGCGTCGGGAGGAACTACCGCCGCGCCTTTGAGCGCACCTAGCGCAATTCTAGCCAATGAGCCTCGGTTGGATTTTGGGGAGGACTTGGAAGACTATCTGTCAGCTTTTGTTAGCAGACCCCCCTCCCCAGGTTTGATAGCTGACCTAGCATCATTAAGAAATGATTTAGCTGTATAGGCTGCGGATGCGACATATATGCCGTCGGCCAAGGATAAATGTCGTCTTTTTTTTTCTTTTTAGAAAAGTTAACATTATGCTGACATTAACTTCCTTTCATCCTCCTTTCAGGGGAAGACCTCTTCGTGGAGGGCAGTATAGATGCGCCCTTCGGCTCTGGCAGCGACACGGATGTGGCCGATTATGCAAAGGAAGCATCTTCGTGTGCCGACTCGCCTATCGACGAGGTTCTGATATCTCAAGAGGAGGACGAGCCTGTCATTGCGACAATGCCTCCTTTGAGTATGCTGGTATCTTCGTCCGGTGTTGGAGATTTTTCTTTCGTTGCACCACCTGTTGAGGCAACGGCCGTGGCGACATCGTCTGTGGTTATTCCTGGAGGGAAAGTCGCCATGATCGCGGACACTCCCCGCGTTCATGTGGACCTAGTTGCGCTGACCGAGCAGTACACCGGTATCTTCTACACCACTTTGAGAATGCTAATGTCAATAGTGTTGGCGAAGAAGCTGGACTTCGCATCGCTGAAGAGGTCCTCTCAGTTCTCTATTGAGGCAATCAGGGAATTCGGTGATACCGGGGTAGCCGACGCGCTGGAGGCGATGGTTAATGGTTTGGAGCAACTTATTAACGAATACCTGCAGCTAGCTCGAGGCAACATGGAAGCTCTAGTCCAGGCCAGATACGACTCCTTGACTGCGCATCTTGTTGAAAAGAAGGAAGGTCTGAATAAATTCATCGAGACTAACCAGCAGGAGATGGACAAAGGAAAAGTCGTTTTGGAGGAGACTATCGCCCTACAAATGAAGTGCCAGGCCGAGCATGACTGCAATGTAGCGAGGGTCCGCAAACTGGAGACGAAGCTTGCTCAGGCTAAGGAGTGGGCTTCTCAGTCGTCGGAAGGTCTAGATGTGGTGAATGGCCGACTGGTTGCAGCACAACAGAACTTGGCGAGTGCAGGAGTCGCCCGTGCCGGTCTCCTTCGGGCTAGAGCCGAATTGTCCCTCCTGATAGATGATGAGGCACGGTTGGAGCGGGTCCGCGCTGATGTCTTGGATTCTGGGGCTGTGAGGATGGCCGTACTGGCACAGCAGCTTCGCGACCTGACATCTCCCCCTTCCTGATGTACTTTTGCTTTTGCTTTTCAAATGTACTTTCGCTCTTTTTTGGGAATAATAAAGAGGCTCTTTATCTGACTTTGTGGACCCATCATTTCGGAACGTAAATGACAAGTTTTGGGTGAAAGTGATATCAGAGGTGGTATGGATATGATATACTTTCGGTAAGTTTTAGCAGAGCATATATATTCAGAGGTCATATAGACATGACAGAATATGATCCTACTATTTTTGTTTTGGAAGTAGTTTTGTCAGAATGAGATCACCTTATTCCACTTGAGCAGAGAAGGTTTAAGCATAGTACCTCTTCAGGAATTTGCCATTGATAGGTGTCACTACCACTTTTTCATATAAGGGTATTCCTGTAATTTAACTATTTTAAATAATTATGTATTAAATTAATTGCTGAGTTTTATAACTATTATATTATTGTTAGTGATTTTGGTTTAGGTCAAGCCCTAGAACCCATTAGGTCAAACCCTGTTGACTAAACCCTAATTTTTAAACCAGTTCTAGTGAAACCCTAGAATTCAAATTTTAGGGTGAACCCTCAAACCCTAGACTGGCTAAAACCTTAGTTAATTAGGTTCTACATGACCTAATCTAGGGGTTAAACCTAGGCTATACACTAGAAACCCTAACTGGGCCCTAATATATAAGAGGAACCCTTTCATTCTTCATGCAGAAGAAGAAACCCTAGCCTCCACAAGAGAAAAACATCTCCCCACCTCCAGATTTCGAAATCCTAACCCTAGGGTTTTTATCTTCCTCCTCCAAGCGAGGAAAACAAGGGACGTGGGTCAGAGAGCCTTGGAGAAGGAGAATCGCCACTGAGGAAGCCATCTCCATAGGTAAAAACCTATTTCTATTCGTTTTGATTCTGTTTTTCAGATGTTCATGGTCATTAGGGAACCCCCTTTGCTGTGTAATTCGATTCTAGGGCTTTGGATTAGGTTTTGGTGACCCACATGGGGTTTTCCCCAATTATTAAGAACCCTAACCCTAGATTTGGTTTGTAGACAGATTTTCCCCATTTCATGTAGATATAAATTCGATTTTAGGGTTTACTTATCTAGGTATTCTAAATTCTGTGTATTGATGTATGAATCTATATGTATAGATATGTATTGTGTGTTGGGGGGGGGCTTTCATCTGTACATTAGGTTTGGGGAAGAACAAGGTGCAGTCGGGCAACTTGTGCCTGTGCACAGTCAAGGAGGGGAGGAGCAAAATGCTCTGTTCAGTCGGGTGGAGAATTCTGGGTCAGATTTCAGTTGTGTAATACCAGTGTGTAGGTAGTTAATTTTCAGTGTATGTGGCTGTGCTGTGTATTCTGCAGGTATTAGAGATCTGAGTATTGTGTTAGATCCTAGTGTAGTGATTGTGCAGTCGAGTAATGTATCAGTTTCCAATGTGTTTTGAGAGTGTGATGATGGAGGGATCAGTTATAGTTGTTTGATGGTACTACCTGGTTGATCCTGCTAGTAGTCATATGCTTGTCTCAGATTAAGCCATGCATGTGTAAGTATGAACAAGTTCAGACTATAAAACTGTGAATGGCTCATTAAATCAGTTTTCTTGGACTAATACTATGTATCAGCTCATAGCTAGGAACTCGAAGCCCCTGTGTTCAGTTGGGTGAATGGGTCAGTTCCCAGAGTATGTAGATATTCCATTTGGGCTTGTAGGTAGTTAGAGGCTCAGGTTTTTAGTGAACTGTGTCTTCATGGTGGGTGAGTGTTGGATAGCTATCTGTGAGTCAAGTTTTGTATCAGTGAGTGTTGTGTGTCAATGAGTTCCTGATACCTTAGTGTATCAGTGCAGTGAGTAGCACTCGAGTACAGCAAGTTGGTATTGTCCAGGGGGTACTGTAGGTGAAGGAGTTGCTCGAGTAGCACAGTGCAGACTGCACACAGCTATGTGTGCACAAGGCACTGACAGTATAGGTATCAGTTGGAATAATTTCTCAGTGCTAGGTTTTGGGCTTATTACCTATATTAGTAGGTTAGTTGTAGTGGATGAGTTAGTGTATCAGTCAGTGAATTAGAGTATCAAGTGAGTTAAGAGTGAGCAGTGAGTAGGTTAGTGTATCATCAGTTGGGGATTTTGATGAGGGGTTATAGTGCAGTGCACAGAGCAAGGAAGTGTGCAGCAGCCACAACAACCAGGGGGAATGACCCACTGCAGGTAGTACAGTTCAGCAAGTTGCATTGGGGATTAGTGTATCAGTAAACACTGATACACAGGAACTTGAGCCTGCAGAGCAGTGTACACAAGATGGATCAGCATGCTGGGATGGGCCAGTAAGGTTAGGTGATATGTAACTAGTGTTAGGGTACATGAGTATGTAGTTAGTATCAGTATCAATTGGGTGAGTCTATGTACTAGTTAAGTTTTAAGTTAACAGTCAGTACTAGTTGTATAGTTAGTTTAAGACCAAGGTAATAGGATGTAGTATATAGGTAGAAAGTTATAGGCTAAGTTGTGGGTATATAAGGTATTAAGTACTACACCAAGGTAAATGGTTAAGAACCAGCTATAGCCTAATTATTGTATAGATATTATTATTATCAAGCCTCTAACTTATATACGTAACTTAGTATCTAATATTAGTTAGTATTGCCTAAATATTAGTTAAGATATTAACTAGTATACTTAGTGTGAGCCTAAATAATTATAGGTGTATAGCATGGTAACTAGTATGGACCTAGTTTGGCCTAGGGATTATTTTTAACATAGATATTAATAATTATCATTCCAATTCACCATTTGATATTATTATTTCATCCTTAGGTCTGTGTGATTCCACCTTGGACATCGATCCTCATACCTTGCTCAGGACCACAGGCGAGTACATTCTCTGACAGTTTTCATGGTTGATTACTTCTATAAATTGTAGTGTATTTCATACTTGATTCCGACACTATGGATACACGGGTTAGCACCCTAGATCCCCATCATGAGGAGTCGTGATTGGAATCCATCGTGCTAGCTGGGGATGGGGAACTATTAGTAGATTATGTGATCATATCCACCCTTACCATGCATCATAGCTCACCCCACATCTCACGTTGGGTGCGGCCTGACCATCATCATGCCTCATAGCTGTTATATATGATTAGCCTGACCATTATCATGCATCATAGCTAACCAAATGGTTAGCCTGACCTTCAAGAATCATAGCTAATCATATATAACCAGCCTGATCTAGTCCCAAGCCGATCACATAATAAACTGATAATTCAAACACTTAGCTAGATGTTTTATCTTTATTCAGATTTACTTGTTCTAGCATTCACCATTTATTGCTCATTGCTAGATGCTCTATTGTCTATTTCATTTTCTCCAGTACTTCACATGTTCAGCTTTATTTCCATCTTGTATCTCTTACACTGTTTATAGATTTTGTCAATTTAAATGAAACTGCTGTTAGTGCTTGTGCTTCGCTCCAATCCTGACTGGATAACAACATTTTCAGAGAACCTGGAGGACTTTTGCCCTACTCATTACGGTCCAGGATCAGAGGAGGATTTCACCCCAGAAATCCCCGAGGAGGTGCCTATCCTAGAGGAGAACATGCCTGCCCATGCTTAGATTATTTTTTGCATTTATTGCTTTAGACTGAGACTGAGACTGAGATGTATTTATTTTTATTTGTGTCTTTGTGAGGTCATTTGGACCAGGATTGAGTTAGACTTATTATGGTTGGTTTTAAATAGAACTCTTTTCAATTCTCATCGTGCCATTATGTTTATTGTTGTGATTGAGTATATTATGGAACTGTGATTTAATTATCATTGTCCTCCGTACGGAGTTGAGTCTATTGACAGGATATACTATGTTTGTGGCCTAGACAGCGTTCTACCGCCGATGCTGCGGCGTAGGCTGGACGTACCCACGACTCATGCCCAAATTCCGGGTGCGGGTCGTGACACGTTTTAGTGGTGGCCCATGCAGGTCTAGTCTCCAGTCATAGTCTTAGACTATTTTAGGAAATAGGAATTAGGCCGAGGCATACTCAATCATAATTAGGGAATTCTGATTCTTATGATACTATTCTTAATGATTAATTCCTTTAGAAATTTTCTGTCCTTCCTTGATATCATATCTATTGCCTTAATTGAATCTTTCGATCTGTCTCCAGGATGCCGCCAAGAAGGTCCCAGAGACTCGGAGCAGCAGATTCAGAGAGGTCTGCCACCTCTCGCGCTGCCGGACAGACATCAGCAGCACCTCCTACATCTCCAGGACAGGTGGGAGTGTCTGCAGCATTCGGGGGTCCTCCACCACCAGTTCAGAGGGTCCCCACAGCTACGACGGCACCACCACCTCCACCACCACCAGCTCAGCATCCAGGAGGTGTGCCCGTCGATGGGGCACAGATGTTCGCTTTGATATAGGGCATGGTCGATGCCCAGAGGACGTCGGCAGAGGCCCAGAGAGTGCAGGCTGAGGCACATCAGGCCCAGACAGAGATGATGAGGGTGAACATGGAGAATGCTCACCAAGTGGCTCTCCAGGCTGTGGAGAGAGTCACTCAGCAGCAGCAACATCCTGGTCAGCAACAACAGAGGCCGGGCACCATTGTGGACTTCAAGAGGATGATGCCTCGGGAGTTCAAGGGGACAGAAGGGATACTCTACGCCGATGATTGGCTAGAGGACATCGAGAGGAACTTGCGTTTGGCGCAGATTCCAGAGGCGCTCCAGATCGAGGCCGCTGGCAGCCAGATGTTTGACATTGCCCTGACGTGGTTTCGCACGGAGCCGAGACTCTTGCGCGGGGGACTCACTTGGGAAGCTTTCAAGGAACTCTTCAAAGAAAAGTTCTTTCCTGATGTCGCCCTGGGAGCTTTGGAGAGTCAGTTCCATGACTTAGCCCAGGGGAGCTCGTCCGTCGACGAGTATGCCGCGGAGTTTTCCCGCCTGAGCCGCTTCGCGCCATCGATGATTAGAGATCCGGGGGACAGGGCCCGGAAATTCAGAAAGGGGCTGACAAGAGAGATCAAGTCTCGCACGTCGGGACGTCGCACAGCTACCTATGAGGGCATATTGATGGATGCCCAGGTAGCCGAGGACGACTTGGACCTCAGGCCCAAGAGGGGACGCGATGTTACCGGAGGGGCAAACAACAGTGCGGGACCAGGCAAGCGTCCACACTTTCAGCAGCAGCAGAGGCCCTTTCAGCAGCAGCACCAACAGCATCAGGCACCAGCTCGAGGGCAGGTCCAGCAACAACAGCAGAGGCAGACTCAGCCCGCCATCCAGTGTGCGTATTGCGGGAAGATGGGACATACCAGAGAGAACTGCAGGAAGAGGTTGGGTTCATGTTTGTACTGCGGATCGACGACACACCAGCTGAAGGATTGCCCTACCATACGTCCAGGTCAGGGTGGAGCAGCCGCCCAGAGAGGACCAGGCAGGGTACCTACCGCACCAGGAGGCCAACAGCAGAGGGGACCACTTCCACCACAGAATCAGAGGTTTGCCCAGCATCAGCAGCAGAGAGGTGCACCCCAGGGGCGAGCGTACGCCATGGCAGTCGAGGAGATCGAGCCAGCAGGAGACTTGATCACAGGTTCGGTTCTTCTCGATTGTATTCCCGCATTTACCTTATTTGATTCTGGCGCTTCCCATAGTTTTGTGTCTGTATCATATGCACTTCGACATCATTTAGACACAGAACCATTAGCTAGGACTTGCAAGATCATGACTGGAGGAGGTATTATCCTAGTCCGTGATCACTGCAAGGACAGGAGAGTGTCAGTAGGAGGCCGAGAGTTGAGCGTGAGCTTACTCGTCATGCCACTTCCGGGGTACGATATTGTACTCGGAATGGACTGGTTGAGTAGGCATCATGCTACTATAGATTGTTATAGAGGCAGAGTATTGTTTAGACCACCAGGAGAGCCGGAGTTCGAGGTCGTCAGAGAAGCAGCGGAACAGAGCAGGAGCACATTTTGCGGAGCCAGGACGGAAGAAGAGGAGTTGCCACATCCTTTGATAGCGGAGTTCCTGGATGTATTTCCAGAAGAGTTGCCAGGCTTGCCGCCAGACAGGGATGTTGAATTCTCTATAGACTTGGTTCCAGGAGCGGAGCCCATTTCACAACATGTCTATAGAGTCAACAACAGCGAGCTGGCAGAACTGAAGAAGCAAGTTGAGGAGCTGCAGGACAAAGGCTTCATCAAATCCAGTTCATCACCATGGGGAGCTCCGGTATTATTCGTACCGAAGAAGGACGGCACGGTGCGCATGTGCATTGATTATAGAGCCTTGAACAATATTACTATCAAGAACAAGTACCCGCTGCCGAGGATAGATGATCTTTTCGACCAGTTGAGCGGGGCGAGAGTGTTTTCGAAGATTGATTTGAGGTCAGGCTATCACCAGGTGAAGGTGAAGAAAGAAGACACGCCGAAGACAGCTTTTCGGACCAGATACGGCCAGTTTGAGTTTCTGGTGATGCCATTTGGTTTAACCAATGCACCGGCAGTATTCATGAACTTGATGAACAAGGTGTTCCACCAGTACCTTGACAAGTTCGTGGTGGTGTTTATCGACGATATTCTTGTGTATTCCAAGACACCGGAGGAGCACGAAGAGCACCTGAGATTGGTCTTAGAAACTCTCAGGAGGGAGAAGCTGTACGGGAAACTCTCTAAGTGTGAATTCTTCCTTGACAAAGTCGAATTTCTTGGGCATGTGGTATCGGGTGACGGAATCTCGGTTAACCCACAGAAGATTGAGGCAGTAGAGTCGTGGGCTACCCCCAGTTCGGTAGCTGAGATCAGAAGTTTTCTCGGGCTAGCAGGATACTACAGGAGGTTTGTACAAGACTTCTCCAAGATTGCAGCGCCGATGACCAGACTGACTAGGAAGGATGTGGATTTTGTCTGGACGGAGGAGTGCCAGGCTGCATTTGATGAGTTGAAGAAGAGGTTGACGACAGCTCCAATTTTGACGTTGCCATCAGGGACAGGTGGTTTTACCATCTACAGTGATGCTTCAGGGAAGGGTCTGGGATGTGTTCTTCAACAGCACGGAAAGGTAATTGCCTATGCTTCCAGGCAGTTGCGCCCTCATGAAAAGAACTACCCCACCCACGATTTAGAGTTGGCAGCAGTTATCTTCGCTCTAAAGCTGTGGAAACATTACTTGTACGGAGAGCGTGTGGAGATCTTCACAGACCACAAGAGCCTGAAGTACGTGTTCACACAGAAGGAGCTGAACATGAGGCAGAGGAGGTGGTTGGAGTTGATGAAGGACTTTGACATCTCATTGCAGTACCATCCAGGGAAGGCCAACGTAGTCGCCGATACCTTGAGCAGGTATCCGATGGCTATGTACTTGACGACAGATAAGCATTTGTTGGCTGATTTAGAGAGCTTGGAGATTGAGGTGTTAGTTCCCGGTGCTGAGATTCAGATGTGGGGATTGCAGATACAGTCCGAACTGATAGACAGGATCAGAGCTGCGCAGTACGATGATGAGACTCTGAGGAGTATCAGAGCACAGGTTCAGATGGGATTGTCGGATGATTTCACTATCGCAGATGACGGTTCTCTACGGCACGGCACAAGGATATGTGTGCCTAGTGGGGAACTGCGAGAGGAGGTTTTGCAGGAGGCACACCGCTCTCAGTACTCGATGCATCCCGGTGCTAACAAGATGTATCGAGACTTGAGGGAGCACGTATGGTGGTACGGAATGAAGCGCGAGGTAGCACACTTCGTATCCCGGTGTCTAGTGTGCCAGCAGGTAAAGGCAGACCGGCAGAGGCCAGGAGGTTTGCTTCAACCCTTACCGATTCCAGAATGGAAATGGGAGCACGTGACCATGGATTTCGTTTCAGGGCTTCCACGTTCTCCAGGAGGGAAAGACGCGATTTGGGTCATCGTGGACAGGTTGACCAAATCAGCCCATTTCTTACCTTTCAAGGTGGGCACGTCGACAGAGAAGCTAGCAGAGATGTACGTGCGACAGATTGTTAGGATTCATGGAGTTCCTGTGAGCATCGTCTCAGATCGGGATAGTCGTTTCACTTCCCACTTCTGGAGGAGTCTGCAGGCTAGCTTGGGCACTCAGCTCAAGTTCAGTACCGCATATCACCCCCAGACAGACGGGCAGTCTGAACGGACTATTCAGACTCTCGAGGATATGCTACGCACTTGTGTGTTAGATCTCGGAGGTTCTTGGGAGGATCATCTGCACCTGGTAGAGTTCGCTTACAACAACAGCTACCAGGCCAGCATCGAGATGTCACCGTTTGAGGCTCTTTATGGACGAAGGTGTCGTACACCGCTATCGTGGGACGACGTTGGAGAGAGAGCCTTGCTAGGACCAGAAATGGTCGTGGATGCAGCGGAAAAGGTGAAACTCATCAGAGACAGACTGCGAGTGGCGCAGGACAGACAGCGGCATTGGGCCGACAGTCACCGTAGACCCCTTTAGTTTCAGGTATAGATTGTTGTTTTCTGGTTGTGTTGTTTGTTTGTTAGACTGCATGTTGAGACTGTTTTGTTTTAGGTTGGCGATCTAGTATTCCTACGGATTTCTCCGACGCGAGAAACGATTCGTTTTGGCAGAGGCGGGAAGCTTAGCCCACGCTACATCGGACCCTTCGGTATTCTTGCAAGGGTAGGTGCAGTGGCATATAGACTGGACTTGCCGCCTGCATTGGAGGGAGTGCATAATGTGTTCCACGTGTCGCAGCTGAGACGGTACGTGGCCGACCCTAGTCACGTACTTGATCACTCGGAGATTGAGGTTGGTCCGACGCTCAGCTACCCTGAGCAGCCCGTGGAGATCTTGGACCGCAGAGAGAAGGTGTTGCGGAACCAAACTATCCCTTTGGTTCGTGTTGCATGGAGACATCACTCTCCAGGGGAGTCGACCTGGGAGAGAGAGGACGAAATGCGCGAGCAATACCCTTATCTCTTCCAGACTTGAGGTATATTTCCTTTTCTGATTTCATCCTTGTTGTAGTTCAGTCCAATTTCGAGGACGAAATTTCTTTTAGGAGGGTAGACTTGTCACTACCACTTTTTCATATAAGGGTATTCCTGTAATTTAACTATTTTAAATAATTATGTATTAAATTAATTGCTGAGTTTTATAACTATTATATTATTGTTAGTGATTTTGGTTTAGGTCAAGCCCTAGAACCCATTAGGTCAAACCCTGTTGACTAAACCCTAATTTTTAAACCAGTTCTAGTGAAACCCTAGAATTCAAATTTTAGGGTGAACCCTCAAACCCTAGACTGGCTAAAACCTTAGTTAATTAGGTTCTACATGACCTAATCTAGGGGTTAAACCTAGGCTATACACTAGAAACCCTAACTGGGCCCTAATATATAAGAGGAACCCTTTCATTCTTCATGCAGAAGAAGAAACCCTAGCCTCCACAAGAGAAAAACATCTCCCCACCTCCAGATTTCGAAATCCTAACCCTAGGGTTTTTATCTTCCTCCTCCAAGCGAGGAAAACAAGGGACGTGGGTCAGAGAGCCTTGGAGAAGGAGAATCGCCACTGAGGAAGCCATCTCCATAGGTAAAAACCTATTTCTATTCGTTTTGATTCTGTTTTTCAGATGTTCATGGTCATTAGGGAACCCCCTTTGCTGTGTAATTCGATTCTAGGGCTTTGGATTAGGTTTTGGTGACCCACATGGGGTTTTCCCCAATTATTAAGAACCCTAACCCTAGATTTGGTTTGTAGACAGATTTTCCCCATTTCATGTAGATATAAATTCGATTTTAGGGTTTACTTATCTAGGTATTCTAAATTCTGTGTATTGATGTATGAATCTATATGTATAGATATGTATTGTGTGTTGGGGGGCGGCTTTCATCTGTACATTAGGTTTGGGGAAGAACAAGGTGCAGTCGGGCAACTTGTGCCTGTGCACAGTCAAGGAGGGGAGGAGCAAAATGCTCTGTTCAGTCGGGTGGAGAATTCTGGGTCAGATTTCAGTTGTGTAATACCAGTGTGTAGGTAGTTAATTTTCAGTGTATGTGGCTGTGCTGTGTATTCTGCAGGTATTAGAGATCTGAGTATTGTGTTAGATCCTAGTGTAGTGATTGTGCAGTCGAGTAATGTATCAGTTTCCAATGTGTTTTGAGAGTGTGATGATGGAGGGATCAGTTATAGTTGTTTGATGGTACTACCTGGTTGATCCTGCTAGTAGTCATATGCTTGTCTCAGATTAAGCCATGCATGTGTAAGTATGAACAAGTTCAGACTATAAAACTGTGAATGGCTCATTAAATCAGTTTTCTTGGACTAATACTATGTATCAGCTCATAGCTAGGAACTCGAAGCCCCTGTGTTCAGTTGGGTGAATGGGTCAGTTCCCAGAGTATGTAGATATTCCATTTGGGCTTGTAGGTAGTTAGAGGCTCAGGTTTTTAGTGAACTGTGTCTTCATGGTGGGTGAGTGTTGGATAGCTATCTGTGAGTCAAGTTTTGTATCAGTGAGTGTTGTGTGTCAATGAGTTCCTGATACCTTAGTGTATCAGTGCAGTGAGTAGCACTCGAGTACAGCAAGTTGGTATTGTCCAGGGGGTACTGTAGGTGAAGGAGTTGCTCGAGTAGCACAGTGCAGACTGCACACAGCTATGTGTGCACAAGGCACTGACAGTATAGGTATCAGTTGGAATAATTTCTCAGTGCTAGGTTTTGGGCTTATTACCTATATTAGTAGGTTAGTTGTAGTGGATGAGTTAGTGTATCAGTCAGTGAATTAGAGTATCAAGTGAGTTAAGAGTGAGCAGTGAGTAGGTTAGTGTATCATCAGTTGGGGATTTTGATGAGGGGTTATAGTGCAGTGCACAGAGCAAGGAAGTGTGCAGCAGCCACAACAACCAGGGGGAATGACCCACTGCAGGTAGTACAGTTCAGCAAGTTGCATTGGGGATTAGTGTATCAGTAAACACTGATACACAGGAACTTGAGCCTGCAGAGCAGTGTACACAAGATGGATCAGCATGCTGGGATGGGCCAGTAAGGTTAGGTGATATGTAACTAGTGTTAGGGTACATGAGTATGTAGTTAGTATCAGTATCAGTTGGGTGAGTCTATGTACTAGTTAAGTTTTAAGTTAACAGTCAGTACTAGTTGTATAGTTAGTTTAAGACCAAGGTAATAGGATGTAGTATATAGGTAGAAAGTTATAGGCTAAGTTGTGGGTATATAAGGTATTAAGTACTACACCAAGGTAAATGGTTAAGAACCAGCTATAGCCTAATTATTGTATAGATATTATTATTATCAAGCCTCTAACTTATATACGTAACTTAGTATCTAATATTAGTTAGTATTGCCTAAATATTAGTTAAGATATTAACTAGTATACTTAGTGTGAGCCTAAATAATTATAGGTGTATAGCATGGTAACTAGTATGGACCTAGTTTGGCCTAGGGATTATTTTTAACATAGATATTAATAATTATCATTCCAATTCACCATTTGATATTATTATTTCATCCTTAGGTCTGTGTGATTCCACCTTGGACATCGATCCTCATACCTTGCTCAGGACCACAGGCGAGTACATTCTCTGACAGTTTTCATGGTTGATTACTTCTATAAATTGTAGTGTATTTCATACTTGATTCCGACACTATGGATACACGGGTTAGCACCCTAGATCCCCATCATGAGGAGTCGTGATTGGAATCCATCGTGCTAGCTGGGGATGGGGAACTATTAGTAGATTATGTGATCATATCCACCCTTACCATGCATCATAGCTCACCCCACATCTCACGTTGGGTGCGGCCTGACCATCATCATGCCTCATAGCTGTTATATATGATTAGCCTGACCATTATCATGCATCATAGCTAACCAAATGGTTAGCCTGACCTTCAAGAATCATAGCTAATCATATATAACCAGCCTGATCTAGTCCCAAGCCGATCACATAATAAACTGATAATTCAAACACTTAGCTAGATGTTTTATCTTTATTCAGATTTACTTGTTCTAGCATTCACCATTTATTGCTCATTGCTAGATGCTCTATTGTCTATTTCATTTTCTCCAGTACTTCACATGTTCAGCTTTATTTCCATCTTGTATCTCTTACACTGTTTATAGATTTTGTCAATTTAAATGAAACTGCTGTTAGTGCTTGTGCTTCGCTCCAATCCTGACTGGATAACAACATTTTCAGAAAACCTGGAGGACTTTTGCCCTACTCATTACGGTCCAGGATCAGAGGAGGATTTCACCCCAGAAATCCCCGAGGAGGTGCCTATCCTAGAGGAGAACATGCCTGCCCATGCTTAGATTATTTTTTGCATTTATTGCTTTAGACTGAGACTGAGACTGAGATGTATTTATTTTTATTTGTGTCTTTGTGAGGTCATTTGGACCAGGATTGAGTTAGACTTATTATGGTTGGTTTTAAATAGAACTCTTTTCAATTCTCATCGTGCCATTATGTTTATTGTTGTGATTGAGTATATTATGGAACTGTGATTTAATTATCATTGTCCTCCGTACGGAGTTGAGTCTATTGACAGGATATACTATGTTTGTGGCCTAGACAGCGTTCTACCGCCGATGCTGCGGCGTAGGCTGGACGTACCCACGACTCATGCCCAAATTCCGGGTGCGGGTCGTGACAATAGGAGCCATTAGCAGGTCTCCATTAGGCTGGGCTAACCTGTAAGCGCCGTTTGAGAACGTTGTCTCGATTATGTAAGGGCCTTCCCATTTGGGCTGGAATTTGCCTTTACTCCTGTGAGTAAGAATCATCGGCCTTCTTACAGCTAAAACCAGCTCGCCGACTTTGAACACTCTTTCCTTTACTTTTTGATTAAAAGTTCTAGAAATTCGTGCTTGGTAGAGTGCGATGCGCTGCTGAGCTTGGAGGCGTTTCTTGTCAAATCCTTCTAGCTCTTGAAGCCTTAACAGGTCATTCTTTTCTCGAGTTAACTCGTTAGCCACGGCTATACTGAGTGACGAAATTTGAATTTCGATAGGAAGGACTGCTTCACTCCCGTAGACCAATGAGAATGGCGTGCAACCTGTCGGTGCTCGTACGGTGGTGCGGTATGCCCAGAGACATTCTTCCAGCTTCTTATTCCAATCTCTTTTGTTCGAAGAGACGAACTTCTTCACGAGTTTGATAATGGTTTTGTTGAAGGCTTCTGCCAAACCATTAGCAGTCGGATAATATGTCGTAGAGGCCACGTTTTGTATCCAATTTTTATCACAGAATTGGTGGAACGCATGGCTGATGAACTGAGGCCCATTGTCATGGATTATCCTTCGGGGAACCCCGAAGCAGTAAATGACGTGATGCTTGATGAAGCTGGTCACGTTAGATGTCTTTACCTCAGTAAGAGGGATCGCCTCTGCCCATTTGGAGAAGTAATCCGTGATGGCCAGTATGAACTGGTGACCTATAGAAAAAGACGATTGAATAGGACCAATGATATCCATACCCCATGCTTCGAAAGGACAGGATGCAACCGTAGGGTGTAGATGTTCGGACGGTTGATGTATGAAGTCTGCATGAACCTGACAGGCTCTGTATCGTCTGGTATACTGGATTGCGTCTGCGATCATAGTGGGCCAGTAATAGCCCATCCTCCTGATACGATCCTATAGCTTAGGACCGGGTTGATGCGCCCCGCACACGCCGTCGTGAGCTTCACGGACAATCCACTTTGCTTTATCACCAGAGAGACATCGTAATAATAGCCCGTCATAATACCGGCGATATAGGCATTGTGACGATGCGTCGAAATAAAAGCGTAATGATTATTTTTTGACAGATATTGCTTCTTTAGGATCTTCTGGCAAGATTCTGTATTCTACGAAATCTATAAAGGGACTTTTTCAGTCTCTCCTGGGCGGATCTGCGTCCACTGTGTAGCTATGTTCTATATGAAAGTTATTTTTCTCACAAAATAAATCTCTGTTAAGAAGGATTACCGAATTATGCCTTCTTATAGGAGTAGCTAAATCTGCAGCTAGACTGGCTAGGGCATCAACTTCCAGATTCCGAGATCGAGGTACATGCTCAAGGAAGAAACCCTTGAACGTCATGGCTATCTCGACCGTTGTTCAGTGATAGGGGATGAGGTCGGGATTCCGGACTTCATATATTCCTCTGACTTGGTTGACGATCAGCAGAGAATCACCGAAGGCTTCCAGAGATTCGACCCCCAGCTCTTTAGCGACTTGCAGCCCGATTAGTAGAGCGTTGTATTCTGCCACATTATTAGAACATGGCTCGTTAAGAGAATATGCTCGGTAGATAACGAGTTTATCGAGAGTGACTAGGACGATCCGTACTCCTGAAACCACGTTTCCCTTGGGCCCAGTCCTGGAGGCGCCATCGAAGAACAGTTGCCATGCATCGCCTTCTGTTGCAGAATTACACTCTACAACTTCGTCGGGAATATCCTCGTACAGTTTGGAGGCCTCCGGGATCGGATGAGCAGCTAAAAAGTCAGCCAATGCTTGGCCTTTGACGAACTTCTGAGGGACGTACACCATGTCATATGGCGTTAATAACATCGCCCAATTCGCGATTAGGGAATTAAGAACACTTGGCTTGTTCATTAGTACCCGCAGAGGATTGATCCTGAAGATGATGTGAATGGTTTGGCCCGTGACATAGTGTCGCCTTTTCTGGATAGCGAACATCAGGGCCAAGCATTCTTTCTCCACTGGGTTGTACCGGTGTTCGGCTCCGACCATCATCCTGCTGAGGTAGTAAATAGCCTGCTCGTGGCCGATATCGTTCTTTTGTGCGAGAAGAGCTCCCAGAGAATGATCCATTGCTCGAACGTATAGCACGAACGGTTTTCCTATGACGGGAGGTACCAGAACTGGCAGACTAGTGATATAGCGCTTGATATCCCCGAACGCTTGCTGACAGGCTTCGTCCCATATGAAGGATACACCTTTCTTCATGAGGCGCAAAAAGGGTTGGCATCTCCCGGAGAGGTTGGATATGAATCTTCGGATATAAGCCAGACGACCTTGAAATCCCCTGAGTTCCCTCAGATTGCGGGGCAGTCGCATTTCTAAGATGGCCTTGACTTTATCAGGGTCCACTTGAATGCCTTTGGCGGTGATGACAAATCCCAGAAATTTGCCGCTAGATACCCCCAGAAAGGACTTTGTAGGGTTCATTTTGAGTTGATGTTGGCGCATCAATTCAAACACTGTCTTCAAGTCTTGGATGTGATTATCCCTGAGACGGCTTTTGACAGCTACATCGTCCACGTAACACTCCACTATCTTGCGTAAATGCTTATGGAATATGTTACTCATAGCCCGTTGGTACGTAGCCCAGACATTCTTTAATCCGAAGGACATGACCGTATAGCAATATACCCCCAGTGGTGTCCGAAAGGCGGTATGCTTCTCGTCTTCAGGATGCATCTTGATCTGGTTTTATCTTGAGAATCCGTCCATAAAAGACATACGTTCAAAACTGCATGTATTGTCGATCATGACGTCTGTGATGGGAAGAGGAAACTCATCCTTGGGGCAGGCTGCGTTCAGATCTCGGTAATCGATGCAGATACGTATTTTCCCATTCTTCTTCATGACCGGGACAACATTGGCGACCCAGTGGGGATGTTGTTCCTCACGGAAGAAGTCGCAGGCTATCAACTTCTTGACTTCAGCCTCAATAACGTCCATCATGTCCGGGCAGAACCGACATTGGTGTTGCTTCACAGGCTTCGAATCGGGCAGTACGTTGAGTTTATGAGTAGCCACCTTTGGATCAAGACCTGACATATCCTCATAATTCCACGCAAAGACGTCGATATACTCTTTTATCAACTGGGTAATTTCTTCCCTTTCTTCTTCGGAAAGGTTGTTACTGATAAATATCGGCTTTGGTGAAAGTTCATCTCCTATGTCAATCTGGATAACTTCATCTTTAGTGGGAGGTTCTTTTTGCTCGAAGCGGAACTCCCATTGTGTATCCATCTGCTTAGCCCAAGCGTCATTCTCGAATGGTTCGAATTCTTGTTCGTCTGATTCGAAGGAATCCGTCGCTACCATATTTGCTGATAATGTTTTCTCAAGAGCATGGGATGAGTCGGAGGGCGACGAGCCATTTTGAAAAGAGAAAAAGATATCCTCGTTCATCTTGGAAGTCATAAGGGAGGTGGCATACCCTAACCCGAAATGGGTTTGTTGATAGTGGGGATTGCCGAGCAGCGGTGTTCGTCTGCCTTTCCCGTAGTTGAGACCTGGTTCTATCTTCAAGTTGTAACCCATATTTTGCATGATCTTCAAGGCTTGCGGGCTGTACCTGTGAACTTGTATTTCACCAGAATTGTCATCAAAGGAATCCTCTTGTATAGTCTGTTCGTTGCGCATGTGGCCGAAGACTATTGAATACTGACCGTTGTGGGCAGGTGGAACAATGAAGACAGAATCCTCATGTGGTCCATACGTCGTGGTGACATTGGATGATGATGTCACTTCCCATATGTACGAATGATAGGAATCTATAGCTGCCAAGAATTTTTGTGCTATAGGCTCTATATCGTTATGGGGAGAGGGTTCCTGATTTGGAATCCGAACGTCGATATACTGAAAAAGAGGTCTATTGTTATTATCAGAAACCGTATTCCTGGTCGTATTTACATTACTCGGCTGCTTGTTTCGCCGAATGTTGATGATTAAGGGCGGAGGCTTCTGGTTCAGAGTGATCACTAGAGGATCACCCTATTTCCCTGACCTTCGTCCTTTCACCTTGATTGACAGGGTTGCTTGGCAGAAGGTTCTTCAGGCTCCCGGTGGGATTCCTTCTCTGCTTGGGCTGACACCTCTTCCGTGTAGTCTTGAGAATATAACACGACATCAGAATAGTAGGATTCTACTCCTTTAAATGGGTTTAGGTCAGCAACCTCCGTTTGTACTGTCCCTTGGGCGTCTACATATTTGAAGCATTGATGTAGAGTCGAAGGAACGATATTGTGGTCGTGGATCCATGGTCTTCCCAGCAGGATATTGTAGGACACCTCTGAATCGATGACGTAGCATGTAGCCACCGATCTGAGGTTGCCAATCTGGATCCTCAGGCAATTTTTTTCCAACGACTTACTTCTTCCAGCATTGAAACCCACGATAGTAGTGGTGGTGTAAGCCAGTTCGCTGGTAGGAATCCTCAGCGTTCTAAGCAGACTATGAGGAATGATGCTGATTGAGGATCCCGGATCTATGTGAATCTGGTCGACCTCCATGGAACCGACGTACCCGGTGTGGTAGAGGGGTCTGTCATGCCTGTTATGTTTTAACAGCATGTCGTCTTGAGTGAAAGTGATGTTTGGGACCACCTCCATCACACTGTGGCATTGAGGACACGCCAGGGGTTCTTTGGTAGACCGATTATTCGCTGCGCACGAGAGTGCAAATAATAGGTTCGGGACAAGCCCTGCCAGAGGTAATATGGACATGGTAGTCTTTGTGGACCTAACACCCCTGGCGTACTTAGAGTTAAGTACGGACGCTAAGTTGAGATGACAACCGATGTGATAATCGATAGCCAAAACCAAGAAGGTTTGTTCAGAGGTAATATGAACATGACAAACTTCTGGGATGCAATTCCATCGGGGATGGAGGTGCATATCTACTCAGAGGTAATATGGACATGGCAGTCTTTGTGGACCTAACACCACTGGCGTACTTAGAGTTAAGTACGGGTGCTAAGTTGAGATGACAACCGATGTGATAATCGATAGCCAAAACTCGGAGAATTCGTTCAGAGGTAATATAAACATGACAAACTTCTGGGATGCAATTCCATCAGGGATGGAGGTACATATCTGCTCAGAGGTAATATGGACATGGCAGTCTTTGTGGACCTAACACCACTAGCGTATATAGAGTTAAGTACGGGCGCTAAGTTGAGATGACAACCGATGTGATAATCGATAGCCAAAAACTCGGAGAGTTCGTTCAGAGATAATATGAACATGACAAACTTCTGGGATCTAATTCCATCAGGGATGGAGGTACATATCTGCTCAGAGGTAATATGGACATGGCAGTCTTTGTGGACCTAACACCACTGGCGTACTTAGAGTTAAGTACATGCGCTAAGTTGAGATGACAACCGATGTGATAATCGATAGCCAAAACCAAGAAGGTTTGTTCAGAGGTAATATGAACATGACAAACTTTTGGTTTAAGAAATAAAATGCTTGGATGATGAACATAAGCTTATGTCTGGACAATTCACTGTGGAGTGTTTTTCTTGAGTGAGGATAGTCCTGAAGAATCCACTGGAGAGACTTTTTAGGGACTCTTCCTCAGGTATATTTTTGAAGAGAGCAAATTGTTACGTAAAAAAGAATGAAAATCCAATTGGTAAGGACCGTCCCCTTGTTTACAGATTCAAATTGATGACCTTGGCCTCGATCAACTCCTGAATTTTCTTTTTTAGCACATAGCATGCCCTTGTGGGGTGATGAGTGTACCGATGGAAGAGACAATAATCTGGGTCATCCACTTTGCCAGCCCTCTCAGGATGTTTGATGTTGGGTAGCTGAAGCTTGAGCTCTTTTATCAACATATCGAAGATTTCAATGACGTCGTCTTCATTGAAGGAGAAAGTCCCTTTTGGTCTTCGGGTTCCTCATGCCTGAATTTTACGATCTTGTGGGAAGATCGTCATCGTTGCACCATCTTCGGATTTTGAGGGAATTCTATCCCCAGCAGAGTCGCCATCTTATTTTGGATAATATAAACGAGAAAAGATTTGATGAATGAGGAAAACGAGGTCTTGTACGAAGACCCGCCCTTCTTTTATGTTTACAAACAAGATTGTACAAATTTGATCCTACACGAGGATGTCTAAGTACAATTTATTTAATCTGGGTGAATATTGCTATATGTGTCTGATCTGCAGTCGATCACTTTAGCCCTTGGACCACACTTTGTTGAAGAAGTGCCGTGGAAGACAGGTAGCAGCTTCGAAGGTTGCTGAAGAGGGTGGATGTCCGATGCCAAAGTCGTTGATCCCTTCTCTTTGCCTGAGCTCTGGACTCTTCTCTCTCTCTCTCTCTTTCTCCTCTTTTTCTCCAATTTGTCGACCTATTTCTGATCGTTCCCCCTTGTTCCTCATTGATAGAGGTCTTTATTTATAGAGTTTTTAGTGACAGTGACCACAGTCGGCGTAGAAACCGAGTAGTGGAAAGTACAGCACCCTTTTACACGACGGTTTAAAATAACCAATGCCTGCGTATAGATGACCTTCTGAGTGAGCATGTGACGCGCGTCCAACTAAGGGACATAACGCGTATATCTGCTACGAAGATCATGGCGTAGAGGCCACGAAGGTAGTTATCCCTTGTGTAGAAGAGGTTGGCGTAGAAGCCAAGTAACTGTCACTATGGCATAGTAGCCAAGTAGGCATAGAAGCCGAGTAGGCATAGAAGCCGGGTGGGCATAGAGGCCGAGTGGGCGTAGAAGCCGAGCAGGCATAGAAGCCGAGTGGGCACAGAGGCCGAGTGGGCAAAGAAGCCGAGCAGGCGTAGAAGCCGAGTGGGCACAGAGGCCGAGTGGGCACAGAGGCCGAGTGGGCATAGAAGCCGAGCAGGCGCAGAAGCCGAGTGGGCATAGAAGCTGAGCAGGCGTAGAAGCTGAGTGGGCATAGAAGCCGAATGGGCACAGAGGCCGAGTGGATGTGGATGCTTTAGCCAAAATTATGGCTTTTGGAGATATAATCAAATCCTCAGCATTAATTGTGGAGATTCGCCATCATCCGGTACATTAAATACAGAGGCGTGTTTTGAAGGTCTGTCACTTGGTCTGCGCATGGTGCAGAGACGTGCCTGGCATCTGTCAGTTTTTGGCGCTTCAAATACAGAGACGTGCCTCGAGAACCTATCACCGCTCTGTGCATAAAAATGCAGAGACGTGCCTCGAATCTCGTACGAGGTGCAGCTTTTGACGTGGCAGGCGATTTATCTTCTGCGGAGTGTAAGGAGCTCTCATCTGCCTCTGTAAACTAGGCAACATATTCCTCTGTGTACGTAAAAGCGGTTTACGCAAGAGAAATGGCAGTAAACGATAGCCTGGGTTGCAGTACCGTGCCATCATTATAGCCGTCGCCTGGGTAGTCGAGCAGTATCCCTTTGTCAGAAGTCGAGACGTCAGGTTCATTGTAGGATCTGACAGGTTTATTACAGGATCTGACAGGTTTACTTCGGAGAATACCAAGCGTCCCTCGTACACTTCAATGCTGCATTAAAAGAGGATGAGTTTTACGCCATAAAGGCGATGAAGCACCCTGTTTACGCTGAAGCAGCCTGGACGTACTGCCCTACACGGATGGTCCTTGAGCTTGTATTTCTCACTGTGCTTTGGCGGAGAAGCTCTGTTTGCACGTTTGAAGGCTCTGAAGTCCTCTGTTTACGCTGCTTTGCATCAATATATTGCGTAGAACTTCCAGCGTATTTTTCATGCTTCTACATCCCCAAGCCACCATCGCCGGAGTCCAGAGTCGCCGGAGCCCTGGACCCTCGCCTCTCCATCACCTGCCGGATTACCCCGCCAGTGCTCGACCGGAATCCCGCTGCCCACCACCACCACCACCATTATCACCTATACATGTCCTTCCTCCGCCCTTGCCGACCTCGTCGACGACCCCGACTCTACTCCACCTTGCCATCGATACCTCTGCACCACGCCTGAGTGCAGCCCGACCTCAGCCGACCATCTTCCCCAATGGGACAGCAGCCTCCGACCGCCTGCAGACTTTCCTGACCAGCATCTCGACGATAGTGATCGCCTGAACGACGACCCTGGCTCGACTCCTCCGCCTGAGAACCCAACGCCTCGACCGCCCAGCCATCCTCGACCCCGTTCGCCAGCAAACAGAGCACATCCCTCATCCTCCTCTCCCCTCCTTCCTCAGGTGATCGACTGAACGTCCCCCTTTCCCTGCTCCTCTTCTCCCTGTCATCAATAATCCCCTGGCCGGACCTCCCCTACACTGGCCGAACTCTGGTAGCCCACGATCAACATCATCATCATTCATTCTCAACACATAAACCATAATCATCCCTTAAATTATCACATCTTCACCTTTAACCATCATCCTCGTCATCGCCATTGTCCACATCATTGCCTCATCATCATCATTATCACTATCATCCTCATCATCGCCATTGTCCATGTATTCATCCTTGTCATCATCATCACCTCCATAGCCATCGTCGTTATCATCATCATCACCATCGCCATCGTCGCCGACATCGTCATCATCCCCATCATCATGATCATCAACATTATCATTATCCCTATCATCATGATCTCATTATTGTCATCATCATCATCTAATCATTGTCGTCATCATCATCATTAGCATCATCACAATCATCCCAGACACAATCTACAACATCCTTCTCACCTTATCACCTAATCACTATAGTCATTATCACCATTAACCATCACCCTTAGCAACCTCAAACATCATCATAACCCTCGTCATCGTCGATATTATAGACCCGTCACTCTTGCCAGACAACCCGCAGAAGACACCCCCGATTCTCGTGCATGTGCATGTTGACCCCGAGGACCATTGGATCGTTTTGCGCAACTTCAGGAGCAGGTTATTGGGACTATATAGCCGCTTGCCAGGCAAGTATACCTTGCCCTTGTTGTACTGTTTAAATTTTAGTTATTATTTAACTGCCTGTTTATTATTTTAGCTATTATAACTGTGCGCGTCCGAGAGAGACTTGGGTGCAGTCAACAAATGCGTTGACGTTAGGACGTTTGTCTGACCTAATATCTGGTAGACCCACCTAAAGTTGTGGAGTTGTTGGTATGACTCCCCAGGCCTTGACACATTTCTTATACGTGTTGTGAGTATCATGTTCGGCACGGACTTGCGTATGTGGTTGGCCACCTGTACGTGTAGGCGTGCGACGAATAAGGAATAAATGCTATTAGCAATGAATATTAGAAGACTTAGCAGTTATTAGTAGTCGAAGCATAGACTACCATGGTACGATGGTCCAATCCTTGTCCTTGTTTGGTTGTAAGGTTGGGCTATTGTTCTAACGATAGACTATGAGCCAGAGTTACGACGCCTCGGCGTAGTGGCTGAAGCGTGTTGTGGAAACAAATGCATAGATCATTGGTCGGGGGGACGACTTGTAGGCGTATGGGATACCCCATTTCCTTTACACTGATGCCATACTCGACGGAGTGATATGGACGATATATACTACACTGTTGCCACGTTCTTCGGAGCGATATGGACGATATATTATACTGATGCCACACTCTTCGAGGTGATATGGACGTTATATTATACAGATGCCATGCTCTTCGGAGATGGACGTTATTATACAGTGCCCTTGTATGGGGGCATATGTGGCATATACTAGCCAGTTGTCACGATTGGTGAATTACGTCAGCATATGTCGAGCCTACACTTTCCCATACACTCAAAGTTGTCCTCAAGTTGTATTTTATTTAGATGGTTAGGTCACCCTTGAGTTTTCATAGTATTTACTTTATGGCATGCTTTTATGTATCTTGTTATGTCCATCTGAGGACCTGGTCCTTTCCAGGTATATTGCTCATGAGTATTCGCAGGAGCGCAGATCCAGACTGGTTACTTACATTCCGAGCCGGTCTTCTCTTCGAGTCTCAGTGGTTGATAGTTATGATACTTATATTGTATTTATCTTGTTCATTCTATATTCTAGTTCGGTAGTGGATTTGTTTCCATCCGACTACCATTATTAGATATTTCATATTGAGATCTAGTAATAGATATTGGTTATTCATTTATATTTCATTTCTGTGGATGACATTTAGTTATGCCCTGTGACATATATATATATCACTTGTGAATTGTTATTCATATTATAGCGTACGTGTGTTATGGTTTCCATATATTGGAGTGACATATTCATACAGCTGGCATGCTTACGTGTCCTAGTCCTACGTATTTTTGGGACTAGGCATGACATGTTTTTAGTGGTGGCCCATGCAGGTCAAGAGCGTATTGTCTCGGTTACGTTATTGTACCGAGCAAGCCTGTAAATAGGATTAGAGTATAGGATCTCATTCATATTTGACTATGACTTATCCTTCTTCCATATCCGTTCTATTTAAATAATTGCATCCTGCTTGATTCATGTGCTTCCCTAATAGTTCCTTGAGTATAGCCCCTGCTAGAATATAGGAATCCCTGTTGATAGGATGATAATTAAGGTAATATTTCTATTAATAATACAACTAGGGCATTGACACATCACTAAGTTTAGAATATTCAGTAAACCCTAGCATCCCTTATCTATAGAGTGGTTTACCATTATCCCTTGATATAATTATGAATGACTTGATATTAGTATGGACACTACTAGAGTTAGTTAGAAAGTTGACCATACTATTTTAATCTAGCATTTAGGAACCAATAGAAATCCAAGGTGGAATATGACCAACCCTAACTTTTATAGTAAGATAGTATTATAGAACTATACATTTAAATTCTTGTCTTGATATTAGCAGACAGTACCCTAGGAAGCCAAGAGGAATGAATATAATATTTTCTTGATCATTCCTCGAACACAGAGATTAGCATCCTACTTTCCCTCAAGAAACTATGACATTATCTAGAGTCTTCTATTTAGTTTTAATGACTTGTTCCTCTGAACCCTAACGCTCGCTAGTTGTGCGATGACTAATTAGGTTCTTCAATTCTTCATCTCCCAATTCATGCCACCTAACCTTTCTAATTTTAGGCCAAGTGATATTCCTTTATGTTAAGGATATATAGTTGCTAGGATGACAATTGTAATCTTGAACTTTGAATTTTGTGCTTGGTAGTTAGAACTTGATAGTTTGAGTTGTTCCTTTAGATTGTGATCTGATTATTCTTTGTTTTAAATTACGTAACATGTACCCCACCTCAATATAGATTATATCCTCTTTCCCCTTGAAGGCCAGTAACTTTTCCATTCATACTATTGACACTTGTTCTATAAGCACTATGATTAAGACTTAAGATGGTCATTACCTATATAAGCAACAGGAGACCCTAATAAGTACCAAGTTCTTTTCAGTATATACCCCAATAAGAGTTTATACCTTATTATTTTGTAGGATCCCCTTAAGACAATCACAATATTAGTTAATATTTTTAAGTTGGGTAGTATACCTCACAACCTAGTAACACATAGTCCTCTTGACTCATTAATGTAGTATAATTGAATGACACTAACTATATGCTTGCATAAGAAGATAGTGATTATTAAGACTGTAGAACTTAGAGGCCCATACCCCTATTTGGTCGACTAGCAACTTAGACAAGGAGTTAGTATGACAACCGTAGAGATTGTAGAGTCTTATTTTTGTATCTTGTTGGTTTTTGTGAACTTGAATTATTTTTGTACCTCCTTTCATCATAATCCAGCGTATTTATATTTCTAAAACTATCGTGACTTATGCTACAATTATAGCCTAGTTTTGCAAGCTTATTCCTTATCGAGCTTGTTCATGACACGTATTATTGGAGTACTACACTAATATATTTCAGAATCAAAGTATTAGGGTCTGATCAACCATGGTGCGCTTGGTTCGCCCTTCGTATAACTACCTTACGTGGATTGAGATATATAGTGATTAGTAAACGAATGTACTTGCCCTCTAGATATTCCTAATCATATCGTATCAGATACATAACTGTATTGATACGAGCATGTGAATAGGAATTACCAAAATCGGATTTTAATCCACAACTGCCATGACAATTCCCATTTGAATTCTTTAAACGCCTTGATACCCACACTTCTATTATATTACCTCCCCCTTGAACTCTTTATTATTGTTTTCCGCCTTCCTTTATTTCGGAAAGATGAAACCTCTTGCTTAGTATAAGTTTGATATACAGATAGTACTAGATATACCCCATAGGCTAATCATATGGCTTGGTGACTCTCTTTTATAATTGATTTAGGGCATATCATATATGATATAAGTTGGATGTTAAAACGTTGAGGATTAAATAACATGATTGAATAATTGGAGGAATAGCTTTCTTAGATATATAGCCTTAGATGATAGATGGATAAATTCTAAGTTGGGTAGAAACCGCATTGGTTAAAAATTGAGGAGAATTCTTTTAGATGGTGATCAAGTAAGATCAGATAGAGAGACCCTACCCTATTTTAATTTTGAGGACAAAATTGTTTTAAGTTGGGCAGATTGTAAACCCTCGCACCCAAAATTAGGCCTACTTGGCTTAGATAGTGAAATTAGGGCTAGTTTGTGTCCAATTGGAAATATGACACGACATTCTATTTAATTATGCAATATTTATATCGCTTAGCGCACCTTACCGTTGCTTCGATAATTGGAGCACTATACTAGCCATTGCCTATCTATAAATTTCACCACCTTGTCCTAGACGTGTCCGTCTACCATTCTGACATTGGTGTAACTTACAATTATGCTTTCTTGTGCTATATTTTAGTCGCACAACATTCGTCACAGACATTATTATTTAATTCTAAATAAAATATGACTTTGTACGCTTGTGCGTTCCAATCGAAATTGGGAACACAATCTTGACCGTTTTGTGCAACCCAAATTTTATTAATATTTTATATTGAATCCTCTATCCCTTTACACTTGTGTCCCATCTAATTTTATTCCCTTGTACTTTTAATTAATTCCAGAACATCGTACGCACTAATTTTAGTTAATTTAATCCAAATTCTGTCTTTGTACAATTTTCTAATTATTGGGCGCTTTTATGCAAAAGCGCATGGAGGTGTCCACACCATTGGACAATACATAAAGAAATCCAACTTTCTCCTTCATAGGAATTTTCTCATGAATTTTTGGAGTGTTCAATGCGCACCATCGTCCCCATTTTATTTTAGCCTTGCATTTAAATGATGCAAATTATAGCCTCCCAAACATTCCCATTTGAGCCAAGGCCCAATCCCAAGATATAGAATCCAAGGCCTTTTTCCAAGATGTTGACCAAGATTTTAGGTTAAACATTCAAACCCTTCACATATATAAATACCTTTTCCTAAATTTTTACCTAAATTCAACCCCATCACCCAACCCTAATTCCAGCCGACCCCCCCTTTACCATTACTGTTCCTCCCTTCCTTCAACCGACCGCCGATCCCGGCCTTCTCCCCAAGCTACCTTCGTCGGAGTCCAGAGTTGTCGAAACCCTGGACCCTCGCCTCTCCTTCACCCGCCGGAGTACCCCGCCTGTGCTCGACCGGAATCCCGCTGTCCACCATCACAACCACCATTATCACCTATACCTGTCCTTCCTCCGCCCTCGTCGACCTCATCGACAACCCCGACTGCACTCCACCTCGCCATCGACACCTCAGCACCACGCCTGAGTGCAGCCCGACCTCAGCCTACCGTCTTCCCCGACGGGACAGCAACCTCCGACGCCTGCACACTTTCCCGACCAGCATCTCGACGATAGCCATTGCCTGAACGACGACCCTTGCTCGACTCCTCCGCCTGAGAATCGAAGGTCTCGACCGACCAGCCATCCTCGACCCCGTTCACATGCAAGCAGAGCACAGCCCCTCATCCTCCTTTCCCCTCCTTCCTCAGGTTATCGACTGAACGTCCCCCTTTCCCTGCTCCGGACCTCCCGTCCCTGTCATCAATACTCCCCTGGTCGGACCTCCCCTCGCCTGGCCGAACTCGGGTAGCCCACGATCAACATCATCATCATCATCTCAAACCATCATCATCATCATTCATTCTCAACACATAATGTCACTACCACATTTTAGGAAAAATGGTATTTTAATAATTTTCTATTTAAATAAATATTGTGCATGGTAAATAATTTTTGTTGTATTATTTAATTATTGTTGGATATTATTTAATTATTTTGGACTTATTTTAGTGGACCCAACTAGTTTAGTTTGGACCAATGGACCAACATAAATTAAATAGTTAGACTTGGCCCATTTAGAAAGCCCATGGTTAAGGAGATGGATTAAATTAATTAAATGATTAGACTAGAAGCTTCCTTCCTTAATTATTTCTTCATGAGAGGCCCCAAGGGGTACATTGGACATTTTACAATTGCTTGGGGAAGGAGGCATGGCCGGCCTATATTAGAGGGGGGAAATTTCTCTCTCCTCTCATTCTCATTCCAAATCTAGATCTAGAATTTCCCACTCCCAAATTCCCTCCATTCCCATTCCAATTCTCCACCAAATTCATTCCAAATTCTTCCCAATTCACCATTAGAAAGTTGAGAAGCAAGGATCTAGAAGGAGAAAGCAAAGATCTACAAAGAGGAGCAAGGATCTACAATTTGGAAGCAAGTTCATCTCAATTGGAGGTTTCATTGGGAATTCATCTCCCAATAGGTATAATTCAGTTTTTTCCATTCAAATAGCTTCTAAATCTGAGATTTAATCATGTAAAATAAACCCATATGTATGTACTACCCATAGGACTTTGTTTTATGTTCATAGGAGACCCATGGAGAAAGTTATGGTTCTTTTTGTGTCAATTTTGTTGGAATTCCGAATTTAAATTTTGTTGTGTGTGTCAATTGATCCTATAGATCAATTGGGCATGTGCTTATGTGTTTGGGGCTTGTGTCGTGTCCATATTTGGGTACATGTGGTTCGTATCCCAACGATTTGGTGATACGTGTCACTTTGGGGGTTTTCCCTCCGACACGGGACTTTGTACATGTCGTATTTTGACACGGACACATAAATCTACTTTTGACACTTTGATTTAATCATAAATATTATTTGTGACTTGTTTGTGTTCTACGGGGTACAATTGGTTGTGTGTTGGACTCGTGTCACATGCGTATCCTAGATCTAGTAGGATACGGTGTGATACTCTCCAATTTGGTGTGTTTATGTGTAGATCTAATTAATTATGCTTTAAATTCTTTATTTATAACTAGTAAATATATATAGATATTATATATTTATTTTAGTGTATTTATTATGGTATTTATTGTAGCATAGATCTATATATTTCTATGTGTTCTAATGTGGTGTATAAATATATGTATGTAGCTTTCTTGCATGCAAATATATATGTACTTATGTTAATAACATAAATTATACATAAAGGTTTTGTAAAATATATTTATGTGTAATTATATGATTTATAATTATTATATAATTATTTGTATATTAACGAATGTATTTTTATGTGTGCTTCTAGCCATGTAAAATATGTACATTAATATGTGCATTATGTTTAGTAATTATTAATATTTAAATGTGTAAGTTTATGTGTATATAAATATAAGTGTATATATTTATATTAATTGTTTTATATATATATAGATATTGTTTTATATATTTATGTTTTTATATATATATATTTACATATATAAATAGTTTACTTTTGGTAACAGTGGGTTTAATGACAGTTGAAAACTGTCATTATTCGGTCGGATACAGCAGCCGCTGTAGCTTTTGGGCATTTAATGACAGTTCTGTCATTAAATGCAGCGGCGGGAAAACACAGCGATTTTTCGTGACAGTTTCTGCGACAGTTTTAAACTGTCAGCAATCTGAGTCGGCAGTGGGTTTATTATTCAGCATTTCTGCGACAGATTTTTTGTGACAGTCAAGACTGTCACTATAAGCCTGTTTTATTTAATCTTTGTTTTTAGTTCACTGTTTCAGTGATAAATTGGCAGATTTAAATTATATTTTATATATTATAATTGTATATATATATATATATGTATATATATGTGCTTTTGTGTAGTATAATACTAGTAGTGATATATTATTTTATTTGTATAAATATTGGTTTGTATATACATTATATTAGAGTGTATTATATTGTATTATTAGTATACTTTGTGTGGGTACCAATGGGGATCAAACCTAGATTCCTAATTGTTGTATTTTTATTCTATATTATTTATATAGATGTCTTGTGAGGTTGACCTTGGTTTGACCATGTTTGACTTTAGTTGACTTTAGAGTTGACCATAGTTGACTTTTAACTTAGAATTGATTTATTGACCTAGAAGTTGACTAGTTTGACTTGTTCTCTTTCCGGGACCTTGTATTAATGTGGTATTCCATATCTAGGTCTTCGAGGCACCGAGTCAGACATCTGTGAGACTTTTTATTGGACTTCAGGCGAGTACATTCTCTGATAGTTTCTCATTTATGATATCCTCTATGTTCGTTGTATCTAGTGTAGATATACATGTTTCTCTTGACACTATGGTTACACGGATTGGTATATCCGGATCTCGTCATGAGATATTATTTCTTGGTATATGGTGTATATGGTGCAAGTATTATTTTATTGGTTATCTTGTACATGTACAGACACCGATTTTCGGGAGGAGTCGCTCTCTTCTTGGGAAATCTAGTGCCATAGCATACCGTGGTTGGATCTATTATACCAGTTGGGGGTGGGGAGTATTAGTATAGATATGTGATCAAATCCCTATTGAATAAAGTATTGGTAAGCGAATAGTGTTGATCATGCACCGCACGTATGACTAGCCAGGCCGCATTGTATCTTGCCCAAGCCGATCACATGTTAAGCTAGTACTCACACACTTAGTCATTAGTATTATTATTTCATTGGCATATTGTTCATTATTGTATTTCTTTCCAGTATTTCCTTATTGTCTATATATCTCTTGTATCTATTGTGCATCTTATTTATCCATAGGTATTTACTGTTACATAGTTTTTATCATGGATTAGAACTGCTGTTAGAGATGTACTCTGCTCCTTTCCTTACTTGATATATTTTTCCAGATGACACTGAGGAGTACCCTACCTATTATGGACCCCAGGATATTGTGGGTTTAGATTCGGAGACCCTGGCTCAAGAGGGACTTATCCCAACTGAGACAGTTGACCCTGGAGTGTAGCTTTGTAGTATGATAGTATTCTTTTGTACTGGATTTGTCTCCAGATTATTTTTGTTACTCTTCAGACTCATTGATGTATTATTTTAAACTCATGAGTTGTATGATGACTATCCTATTCTTATCTGATTCGTGCTTATTCTATCTTAGTTCTGTGATTGAGTATTCTATCATTATTGGTGGTTCATTACTTTAGAGAGACTATCTAGAAAGCGTTCTACCGCCGATTCTGCGGCGTAGGCTGGGCGTTATTTCCGACTAGTACCCTTACACCGGGTGCGGGTCGTGACACGTTTTTGGTGGTGGCCCATGCAGGTCTAGCTTCACAAGTATGTGATGTGGTGGTAGTGCAACAACTTAGTTGTACTACTGCGAGCCTGCGATAGGATATAGGATATAAGCTGAGATACTCAATCACATCTAGGAAAATTCTTTTGATTCAACTATTCTCCTTTGACATTGATACTTGATCCCTTAAACTGTCCTTTCCTTGATGTCTTACATCTTGTGCTATATTGATTCTATTCTTCTTGATTCCATTCCAGCTTTAGCTTTGTTTGATAGTGGTGCTTCCCATAGTTTTGTATCTGTTTCTTTTGCTCTGAAGCATGGTTTGGTAGCTGAGTCTTTGCTTAGGACTTGCAAGATCATGATCGGGGGAGGCATTATCCTGGTTAATGATATTTGCAAGGATCGGAGAGCTACTCTGGAAGGCCGGGAGTTGAGTGCCTGTCTACTTGTAATGCCACTTCCGAGCTACGATATTGGACTTGGGATGGATTGGTTGAGTAGGCACCGTGCTAGCATAGACTGTAGAGGAGGTAGAGTTTTGTTTGGTCCGCCAGGAGAGCCAGAGTTCGAGTTTGCTAGAGAAGCTGCGGAGCAGGGGGGATGCATTATTTGTGGAGCTATGGTGGAAGACAAGGAGTTGTCGCATCCGTTGATAGCAGAATTCTTGGATGTGTTTCCTAAGGAATTGCCAGGATTGCCACCAGATCGAGATATTGAATTTTCTATAGACTTGGTGCCAGGTGCACAACCAATTTTGCAGCATGTCTATAGAGTAAACAACAGCGAGCTGGTCGAGTTGAAGAAGCAGGTGGACGAATTGCAGGATAAGGGATTTATCAGATCGAGTTCTTCACCATGGGGAGCCCCGGTATTGTTTGTACCGAAGAAGGATGGATCGGTACGCATGTGCATTGATTACAGGGCCTTGAATAATCTCACTATCAAGAATAAGTATCCTTTGCCACAGATTGATGGTCTGTTTGATCAATTGGGTGGTGCCAAGGTATTTTCTAAGATAGATTTGAGATCAGGCTACCATCAGATGAAGGTGAAGCCGGAGGACATACCGAAGACTGCTTTTAGAACTCGGTATGGTCAGTACGAGTTTATGGTGATGCCGTTTGGTTTGACTAATGTACCAGCGGTCTTTATGAACTTGATGAACAAGGTGTTCCACCAGTACCTTGACAAGTTCATGGTGGTGTTCATCGACGACATACTCATATACTCGAGGACACCGGAGGAGCATGAGGAACATTTGAGGATTGTGTTGGATATGCTGAGGAAGGAGAAGCTGTATGGGAAGTTGTCCAAGTGTGAGTTTTTCTTGGACAAGGTGGAGTTCTTAGGGCATGTTGTGACTGGTGATGGTATTTCAGTGGATCCGAAGAAGATTTCAGCAGTGGAATCTTGGAAGACTCCAAGTTCGGTAGCAGAGATCAGGAGTTTCTTGGGATTGGCAGGCTATTACAGGAAGTTTGTGCAAGATTTTTCGAGGACTGCCGAGCCGATGACCAGAATCACAAGGAAGGATATGGAGTTTTTTTGGACAGAGGATTGCCAGGTTGCTTTTGAAGAATTGAAGAAGAGGTTGACGTCTGCTCCTATTTTGACGTTGCCATCAGGGTCCGGAGGTTTCATTATTTATAGTGATGCATCGGGGAAGGGTTTAGGTTGTGTTCTTCAGCAGCATGGGAAAATGATTGCCTATGCATCCAGGCAATTGCGTCCTCATAAAAAGAACTATCCTACCCATGATTTGGAGTTGGCAGCCGTCATCTTTGCTCTGAAGTTGTGGAAACATTATTTGTACGGAGAGCGTGTGGAGATCTTCACAGACCACAAAAGCTTGAAGTACGTTTTCACGCAGAAGGAGTTGAACATGAGGCAGCGTCGGTGGTTGGAACTGATGAAGGATTTTGATATCTCTTTACAATATCATCCTGGAAAAGCCAATGTAGTTGCCGATGCTTTGAGCAGGTATCCGGTAACTATGTTCTTAACGCAGGATCGATATTTGTTGGAGGACTTGGAGAGCTTAGGCATTGAGGTAATTGTTCCTGGGTGTGCTATGCAGATGTGGGGATTGCAGATACACTCAGATTTGATGGACAGGATTAAGGCAGCACAGTATGATGATGTATCTTTGAGGAGTATCAGAGCTCAGGTGAGAGCAGGATTGGAGGATGATTTCAGTATTGCAGATGATGGATCTTTGAGACATGGAGTTAGATTGTGTGTGCCTAGTGGGGAGTTGCGAGAGGAGGTGTTGCAGGAAGCGCATCGCTCTCAGTATTCCATACATCCAGGTGCTAACAAGATGTATCGGGATATGCGAGAGAGTGTGTGGTGGTATGGCATGAAGAGGGAAGTGGCACAGTTTGTATCCAGATGCTTAGTGTGCCAGCAGGTGAGAGCCGAGAGGCAGAGGCCAGGAGGTTTACTTCAGCCATTACCCATTCCAGAGTGGAAGTGGGAACACATTACTATGGATTTTGTGTCCGGACTTCCACGATCTCCAGGAGGAAAAGACGCGATTTGGGTCATTGTTGATAGGTTGACCAAGTCGGCCCACTTTTTGCCTTTCAAGGTGGGTTTGTCTACGGAGAAGCTGGCAGAGATGTATGTGAGGCAGATCGTTAGGATACATGGAGTTCCCGTCAGCATAGTCTCGGATCGGGATAGTCGTTTCACTTCTCATTTCTGGAGGAGTTTGTAGGAGAGTTTGGGCACTCAGCTCAAATTCAGTACTGCATATCATCCCCAGACAGATGGGCAGTCTGAGCGGACTATCCAGACTCTTGAGGATATGTTGCGCATTGTGTACTAGATTTCGGGGGTTCTTGGGAGGACCATCTCCATTTGGTAGAGTTTGCTTACAACAACAATTACCAGGCCAGTATAGAGATGTCACCTTTTGAAGCTCTATATGGTCGGAGGTGTCGTACTCCTTTGTCTTGGGACGATGTTGGAGAGAGAGTTTTGCTTGGGCCAGAGATGGTTGTGGATGCAGCGGAGAAGGTTCAGTTGATCAGAGACAGACTTCGAGTGGCGTAGGACAGACAGCGGCATTGGGCCGATAGCCATCGAAGACCTTTGGAGTTCGAGGTATAGTTTAGATTTTGTTTGTGCTTGTTCTTGTTTGTTATAGATTAAGTTCTTAAGATGGTGTTTTGTTCTAGGTGGGTGGTTTGGTGTTTCTGAGGATTTCTTCGACACGAGGTACGATTCGCTTCGGTGGAGGCGGAAAGCTTAGTCCGCGATTCATCGGACCTTTCACTATTCTAGAGAGGGTCGGTGCAGTTGCTTATAGACTAGACTTGCCACCTGCATTGGAGGGAGTGCACAACATATTTCATGTGTCGTAGTTGAGACGATACGTGGCAGATCCTAGTCATGTATTGGATCACTCAGAGATAGAGGTGGGCCCTACTCTTAGCTATCCAGAGCAGCCAGTTGAGATTATGGATCGGAGAGAGAAGGTGCTGAGGAACCAGACTATTCCTTTGGTATGCGTCGCATGGAGGCATCACTCTCCGGGGGAGTCTACCTGGGAGAGAGAGGATGACATGCGAGAGCGTTATCCATATTTGTTTGTACCTTGAGGTATGTTATTTTCTAGTTATGTTCTGTTCATTAGTTAATTGTGATTCTTTAGTTCTGTTCTGTGATTTTCTGGGGGTAGTTTTCATCTTTAAATTTCGAGGACGAAATTATTTTAAGGAGGGAAGACTTGTCACTACCACATTTTAGGAAAAAGGATATTTTAGTAATTTCCTATTTAAATAAATATTGTGCATGGTAAATAATTTTTGTTGTATTATTTAATTATTGTTGGATATTATTTAATTATTTTGGACTTATTTTAGTGGACCCAACTAGTTTAGTTTGGACCCATGGACCAACATGAATTAAATAGTTAGACTTGGCCCATTTAGAAAGCCCATGGTTAAGGAGATGGATTAAATTAATTAAATGATTAGAATAGAAGCTTCCTTCCTTAATTATTTCTTCATAAGAGGCCCCAAGGGGTACATTGGACATTTTACAATTGCTTGGGGAAGGAGGCATGGCCGGCCTATATTAGAGGGGGGAAATTTCTCTCTCCTCTCATTCTCATTCCAAATCTAGATCTAGAATTTTCCACTCCCAAATTCCCTCCATTCCCATTCCAATTCCCCACCAAATTCATTCCAAATTCTTCTCAATTCACCATTAGAAAGTTGAGAAGTAAGGATCTAGAAGGAGAAAGCAAAGATCTACAAAGAGGAGCAAGGATCTACAATTTGGAAGCAAGTTTATCTCAATTGGAGATTTCATTGGGAATCCATCTCCCAATAGGTATAATTCAGTTTTTTCCATTAAAATAGCTTCTAAATCTGAGATTTAATCATGTAAAATCAACCCATATGTATGTACTACCCATAGGACTTTGTTTTATGTTCATAGGAGACCTATGGAGAAAGTTATTGTGCTTTTTGTGTCAATTTTATTGGAATTCTGAATTTATATTTTGTTGTGTGTGTCAATTGATCCTATAGATCAATTGGGCATGTGCTTATATGTTTAGGGCTTGTGTCGTGTCCATATTTGGATACATGTGGTTCGTATCCCAACTATTTGGTGATACGTGTCACTTTGGGTGTTTTCCCTCCGATACAGGACTTTGTACATGTCGTATTTTGACACGGACACATAGATCTACTTTTGACACTTTGATTTATTCATAAATATTATTTGTGACTTGTTTGTGCCCTGCGGGGTACAATTGGTTGTGTGTTGGACTCGTGTCACATGCGTATCCTAGATCTAGTGGGATACGGTGTGATACTCTCCAATTTGGTGTGTTTATGTGTAGATCTAATTAATTATACTTTAAATTCTTCATTTATAACTAGTAAATATATATAGATATTATATATTTATTTTAGTGTATTTATTATGGTATTTATTGTAGCATAGATCTATATATTTCTATGTGTTCTAATGTGGTGTATAAATATATGTATGTAGCTTTCTTGCATGCAAATATATATGTACTTATGTTAATAACATAAATTATACATAAAAGTTTTGTAAAATATATTTATGTGTAATTATATTATTTATAATTATTATATAATTATTTGTATATTAATGAATATATTTTTATGTGTGCTTCTAGCCATGTAAAATATGTACATTAATATGTGTATTGTGTTTAGTAATTATTAATATTTAAATGTGTAAGTTTATGTGTATATAAATATAAGTGTATATATTTATATTAATTATTTTATATATATATAGATATTGTTTTATATATTTATGTTTTTATATATATATATATTTATATATATATATAGTTTACTTTTGGTAACAGTGGATTTAATGACAGTTGAAAACTGTCATTATTCGGTCGGATACAGCAGACGCTGTAGCTTTTGGACATTTAATGACAGTTCTGTCATTAAATGCAGTGGCGGGAAAACACAGCGATTTTTCGTGACAGTTTCTGCGACAGTTTTAAACTGTCAGCAATCTGAGTCGGCAGTGGGTTTATTATTCAGCATTTCTGCGACAGATTTTCTATGACAGTCAAGACTGTCACTATAAGCCTGTTTTATTTAATCTTTGTTTTTAGTTCACTGTTTCAGTGATAAATTGGCAAATTTAAATTATATTTTATATATTATAATTGTATATATATATGTATATATATGTGCTTTTGTGTAGTATAATACTAGTAGTGATATATTATTTTATTTGTATAAATATTGGTTTGTATATACATTATATTAGAGTGTATTATATTGTATTATTAGTATACTTTGTGTGGGTACCAATGGGGATCAAACCTAGATTCCTAATTGTTGTATTTTTATTCTATATTATTTATATAGATGTCTTGTGAGGTTGACCTTGGTTTGACCATGTTTGACTTTAGTTGACTTTAGAGTTGACCATAGTTGACTTTTAACTTAGAATTGATTTATTGACCTAGAAGTTGACTAGTTTAACTTGTTCTCTTTCCGGGACCTTGTATTAATGTGGTATTCCATATCTAGGTCTTCGAGGCACCGAGTCAGACATCTGTGAGACTTTTCATTGGACTTCACGCGAGTACATTCTTTGATAGTTTCTCATTTATGATATCCTCTATGTTCGTTGTATCGAGTGTAGATATACATGTTTCTCTTGACACTATGGTTACACGGATTGGTATATCTGGATCTCGTCATGAGATATTATTCCTTGGTATATGGTGTATATGGTGCAAGTATTATTTCATTGGTTATCTTGTACATGTACAGACACCAATTTTCGGGAGGAGTCGCTCTCTTCTTGGGAAATCTAGTGCCATAGCATACCGTGGTTGGATCTATTATACCAGTTGGGGGTGGGGAGTATTAGTATAGATATGTGATCAAATCCCTATTGAATAAAGTATTAGTAAGCGAATAGTGTTGATCATGCACCGCACGTATGATTAGCCAGGCCGCATTGTATCTTGCCCAAGCCGATCATATGTTAAGCTAGTACTCACACACTTAGTCATTAGTATTATTGTTTCATTAGCATATTGTTCATTATTGTATTTCTTTCTAGTATTTCCTTATTGTCTATATATCTCTTGTATCTATTGTGCATCTTGTTTATCCATAGCTATTTACTGTTACATAGTTTTTATCATGGATTAGAACTGCTGTTAGAGATGTACTCTGCTCCTTTCCTGACTGGATATATTTTTCCAGATGACACTGAGGAGTACCCTACCTATTATGGACCCCAGGATATTGTGGGTTTAGATTCGGAGACCCTGGCTCAAGAGGGACTTATCCCAACTGAGACAGTTGACCCTGGAGTGTAGCTTTGTAGTATGATAGTATTCTTTTGTACTGGATTTATCTCCAGATTATTTTTGTTACTCTTCAGACTCATTGATGTATTATTTTAAACTCATGAGTTGTATGATGACTATCCTATTCTTATCTGATTCGTGCTCATTCTATCTTAGTTCTGTGATTGAGTATTCTATCACTATTGGTGGTTCATTACTTTAGAGAGACTATCTAGACAGCGTTCTACCGCCGATTCTGCGGCGTAGGCTGGACGTCGTTTCTGACTAGTACCCTTACACCGGGTGCGGGTCGTGACACATAAACCCTAATCATCCCTTAAATTATCACATCTTCACCCTTAACCATCATCCTCGTCATTGCCATTGTCCACATCATCGCCTCGTCATCATCATTATCACCATCATCCTCATCATCGCCATTGTCCATGTCATCGTCCTCGTTGTCATCATCACCTCCATAGTCATCGTTGTTATCATCATCATCACCATCGCCATCGTCGTCGACATCGTCATCATCCCCATCATCATGATCATTAACATTATCATCATCCCTATCATCATCATCTTATTATCGTTATCATCATCATCACATCATTATCGTCATCATCATCATTAGCATCATCACATCATTATCGTCCTCACCTCATCACCTAATCACCATAGTCATTATCACCCTTAACTATCACCCGTAGCAACCTAAAATATCGTAATAACCCTCGCCATCGTCGATATCATAGACCCGTCACTCTTACCAGACAACCCGCAGCAGACACCCTCGATTCCTGTGCATGTGCATGTTGACCCCGAGGACCATTGGATCATTCTGTGTGACTTCAGGAGCAGGTTATTGGGACTACATAGTCGCTTGCCAGGCAAGTATACCTTGCCCTTGTTGTACTGTTTAAATTTCAGTTATTATTTAACTGCCTATTTATTGTTTTAGCTATTATAACTGTGCGCGTCCGAGAGAGACTCGGGTGCATTCAACAAATAAGTTGACGTTAGGACGTGTGTCTGACCTAGTGTCTAGTAGACCCACCTAAAGTTGTGGAGTTGTTGGTATGACTCTCCAGGCCTTGACACATTTCTTACATGTGTTGTGAGTCTCGTGTTGGGCACGGACTTGTGTATGTGGTTGGCCACCTGTACGTGTAGGCGTGCGACGGATAAGGAATAACTGCTATTAGCAATGCATATTAGAAGACTTAGCAGTTATTAGTAGTCGGTGCAAAGACTACCATGGTACGATAGTCCAATCCTTGTCCTTGTTTGGTTGTAAGGTTGGGCTATTGTTCTAACGATAGACTATGAGCCTGAGTTACGACGCCTCGGCGTAGTGGCTGAAGCGTGTTGTGGATACAAATGCATAGATCATTGGGCGGGGAGGACGACTTGTAGGCTTATGGGACACCCCACATCCTTATACTAAAGCCATACTTGACGAAGTGATATGGATGATATATACTACACTGATGCCACGTTCTTCGGAGCAATATGGACGATATATTATACTGATGCCACACTCTTCGGGGTAATATGGACGTTATATTATACAGATTCCATGCTCTTCGAAGATGGACGTTATTATACAGTGCCCTAGTATGGGGGCATATGTGGCATATACTAGCCAGTTATCACGATTGGTGAATTACGTCATCATATGTCGAGCCTACACTTTCCTATACACTCAAAGTTGTCCTCAAGTTGTATTTTACTTAGATGGTTTGGTCACCCTTGAGTTTTTATAGTATTTACTTAATGGCATGCTTTTATGTATCTTGTTATGTCCATCTGAGGACCTGGTCCCTTTCCAGGTATATTGTTCATGAGTATTCGCAGGAGCGCAGATCCGGACTGGTTACTTACATTCCGAGCAGGTCTTCTCTTCGAGTCTCAGTGGTTGATAGTTATGATACTTATATTGTATTTATCTTGTTCATTCTATATTCTAGTTCGGTAGTGGATTTGTTTCCATCCGACTACCATCATTAGATATTTTATATTGAGATCTAGTTATAGATATTGGTTATTCATTTATATTTAATTTTTGTGGATGAGATTTAGTTATGCCCTGTGACATATATATATACCACTTGTGAATTGTTATTCATATTACAGCGTACGTGTGTTATGGTTTCCATATATTGGAGTGCCATATTCATACGGCTGGCATGCTTACGTGTCCTAGCCCTCCTTATTTTTGGGACTGGGGTGTGACATGTGGGAAGTAGGTGCCAACACGTACGATGTTTCTAGAAAGCAGAATTTTTAGATGAGGGCAACACTTATGTGGACCATCAATGACATTTTGGCCTATGGAATGTTATCGGGATGGAGCACTCATAGTCGTCTCTCATGTCTGTATTGCATGGACCGTACTAAGGTTTTTCGTTTAAAACACGGAGGCAAACCGTGCTTCTTCGATTGTCATCGACAATTTTTGCCGATGGATCATCCGTACCGGAGGAACAAGAAGGCTTTTCTTACGGGCGTTGTGGAGAAGGCCAATCCACCGCCAAGGTAGTCCGGATACACGATATGGGAAGAGGTAAAAGATTTACCAAGTGCTATCAAAGAGCCTGCTAAGGGGTACAAGTGTGACGGATTTGGTCATACCCATAACTGGACGAAGAGGAGTATTTTCTGGGATCTGCCATATTGGAGCACCAATCTTATCAGACATAACCTTGATATCATGCATATCGAGAAGAATGTGTTTGATAACATAATTAATACTGTAATGGAGGTAAAGTGGAAGACGAAAGATAATCCGGAGGCTAGGTTGGACTTAGAAGAAATATGTAGACGTCCTGCGTTACATTTGATAGAGGAGGGGAATGGAAAGTTAAAGCAACCTAAGTCAGTTTTCTCACTAGAGAAAGAGGATAAAGGAAGACTTTGTAGGTGGATTCAGGGTCTAAAATTTCCAGACGGGTACATGTCGAACTTGAGAAGATGCTTCGACCTCAAGGAGAACAAACTGGCCGGTATGAAGAGCTACGATTGTCATGTATTCATGGAGAGGTTAATTCCGATTGCATTTCAGGAATTCTTACCGTAGGTCATTTGGGATCCATTGACAGAGCTCAGCATATTCTTCAGAGATCTTTGTTCTACTAAGTTGCTCGTCGATCGTCTAGAAAAGCAAGAGAAGGATATTGTGGTAACACTATATAAGCTCGAGAAGGTATTTCCTCTTGGACTCTTCGACTCTATGGACCATTTGCCAATTCATCTTTCCTATGAGGCACGTGTTGGTGGTCCTGTCGGTTATCGGTGGATGTACCCCTTCGAGCGGCATCTGAATCACCTAAAGAAAAAGGTAAAAAACAAGTCAAGGGTTGATGGCTCTATTTGTGAAGCTTATGTTCTCGAGGAGATTATAAACTTTTGCTCAACGTATTTCAAACATCATATTGCTACTAATAGAACAAAAGCTCCGAGAAACGACGACGGATATCAGGAATCTAATGATGCAATAATCAAAGTCTTTAATGCGTCCAGAAAGCCTTCGGGGAAAATGAAGAAGAAATATTTGAATAACAACTAGCTAAGGGCTGCTCGGTTGTATATATTACTCAATTGCGACGAGGATGAAGTGGAGAAGCTAGAGGGGTAAGTAATTAATACATCCACGTTTACTTCACCTCAATGTAATAGTATAATCTACTATTATGCTACTAATCAGCAATTGCTTCATTGTTTTTCAGCACATATAATGATGAGTTAAGGTCGGTTAGACCCTACAAAACAGACGAAGAAGTAGAACAAGAAATGAGATGCCATTTTCCTTCTTGGTTGAGCGCATATGTAAGGTGCTTGGTAATTACTTTTTATTTTTGCACTTGCAAAAAAAATAACTTACTATCGCTACTTTGGTATTTAGGTCGATCGTCTAATAATACCCGAGACTGAATCTATTAGAACTCTAGCCAATGGACCAACTATTGTCGTTAAAATATGACCAAGTTTCTGTGTGAATGGGTTTAGGTTCAAGTCAACAAATACTCCTATTAGAGACAGCTTTCTGGATCTTGATTCCACGAAAAATAGTTGTTTGTGTATCAAATCTTTGAACTACAAAGATGTCGATCCAGGCAATAATTTCTTTGGCATCATATGAGAGATTGTTGAGTTGACATATAATTATGGCATAGAACCTGCTAATATCATGCTATTCAAGTGTGAATGGTTCGATCAGATTCAAGATCAAGGTTAAAAAATTAACAAGTATGGCCTTGTGGATATAAACTACAAGCGTATATATCAAGGCTATGAACCATTTGTCCTATCAAGTCAGGCTCAGCTCGTGTACTTCATAACTTATCCTAGACGGGAGACAGCGAGGTCGGATTGGTGGGCAGTATGCAAGACTAAAGCTTGAAATACCTTTGACATTGACGAAATAACTTATCAGGAGGACAAGCTACCTATTATAACAAATATTATAGATGTGGACTCAACGGAAGTTACTCATTACACGAGTAATAATATAGAAGATATAGAATTATCCGAAGAGAAAGATGAAGATAAATTAGATAAAAGTGAAGACGAGGAGGAGGAAGAGAAAGAGGAAGAGGAAGAGGAAGAGGAAGAGGAGGACGAGGAAGGCGAACGAGATGAATTTTCTGAAGATGACTGAAAATAAAATATTTTGCCTATAGAATGTAACTATATTTTGACTGTAGAATGTACTATTTTGATGAATATATATATTATATTTTGACTGTAGAATGTACTATCCATTTAGACTTGTGACACCACTGGTTATTTATTGTACAATTCTATGAATGCTATGAGATATGCATAATATTTTGACTGTAGAATGTACTATATATTTGTGTATTTCTTTATTCATTATGTTATTATCGGGTATGATAGAATGACGCGGAGGGTTCGGCAGGTCCCGAGGTAGACGGAGTGATCCTCCGGTAATGCCTACTGTTGGTTCCGGATTGTCGTCGCCCAGTACTCCAGTATATCGATCAGTCACATCTCCGAATGCGACGACGTTACGTGGCATCACTCCTGGGATGAGTAGTTCCAGGCGTGATAGTACTCCCTCAATCAGCATCAGTATGATCCTCCATGCGCACCTCCAGAGGAGACGAGGATAGAGATTTGGGCCGACGGGACAAAGTAAGTCAATTAGATGGTTTAGCATCATGTATATCGTGTATTTCTTTATTTATCATATATTAACTTTTTTGATCAAAATAATTATCTCTATATAGATATCGTCCATCATCGATTCAGAGACGCATGGGCCAATTTCTGAGGAACAACTATGGTGGCCCTTCGATCAACTACTCTGAAGCTACGTAGAAGAGGAAGGCGTTCTGGTTTACGCACTTCAAGGTAAAAGTATATTATATAAATCCTCTAATTTATGTATATTATATAACTTATCCGTGATGCTCACTTACTAAATTATTTATCATAGCAAACGTATTTCTATCCTCCGTACCGGGCTGAGTTGATCGAGCGGATGTTTTCTGTCGTTGCCACCAAGCTTATCTGTGATGCTCTGGATGACCAGAAGGCTCGTGATCATGCTGAAAAACCGATCCAAGGTTGGATCACGCCTGAGCAGTGGACTGCGATGAGGTCTAGATTCGATGACCCGAGCTACAAGGAAAGGTCTGAGAAGGCCAAGGCGGCTAAGCGGAATGCTGCAAAGTGGTGTGGCGGCTCGATTCCGATGACGGAACATTTTCGTCGTTTGGTATATTTTTTATCTAAGATATATTATTTTAATGTAAGAATCATAAAATGGCTGTAGGAATAAATATTTAATTTTAGTACTAAATAATATATTTTTAACAGGTACAGAGGGGTGAGGATGCAAACATGGTGACCATCTTTTTGGTCACCCATCGAAAAGACAAAAATCTCATTGATGAGAGGACCTCGCAGACCTTTGTAAGTATTACTTTACTTTGTGTTAATTTTAATATAACTTAGGCAATTATCGAGTATCCAAACTTTTCTAGGCCGAGTATCTTAGGCTGCGTGAGCGGGCGACTGCTAGTACACCTACAGCTGGAGAGGCTGGTACATCCTCACAGCCCGCACCAGCTCTGTCGGTGGATGACCTGTGGGTGACCGATGCTGGTGGTCTCGAGAGGAGTACGTACTACGGTACGAGATCCTATGGTGCCCTGATTACGATGCAGTCATCTAGGACCTTCCCGACAAGTGCGTATTCCCCACAGCCCTCGCAGTCGTCGGCCAGAGTCCAGGAGGTCGTTGACTGTCAGATTGTGTCTCTCCATGACGAGTTATTATGAGGGATAGAGGAGCTGCCCCGGTTCCTACAGCAGGCAAACGATCCGAAGCTCATCGCACGATTCGATATGCTCAACCGCAGCATCACGAAGCTCCGAGATTTGACAAATGATCTTAGAGCCTCGACAGAGCGTAGCGTGACAGAGCTGCAGGCATCATAGCTATCTATGGGTGAGAGGCTGACGATGATGCAGGATTCAATGGTTTATAGCAGTACGAGACTGTTATCTACCATGGATTCTTACAACTAGTGACTCGCAGAGTTGGAGCGGATACGTCCTCCTGGTGTGCCTACATCGACACAGACTCCACCGACGTCACTGCCTTCTCCATCGACATCGGTGTCAATTTCACGGGAGCAGTATAATCTTTTCTTATCCTTCATGCCCGACGGTGGTCATCCTCCTGCAAATCCGCAGTAGTATAGATATTTGCATGGATATTTGTTGGATATTTGTATTCTTTATATTATTTAGGATGAGACTCGGTTGTATGGATATATATTTGATGTATTCATTATGACGATATTTGCTGGATGTTTTATTTTCTTCAAATTTTATTATAGTATTCATATTAAATATATGTTAATTTACCGGTATTGAGTATTCAACCCAAGGGGGTCGGCGAACCCAGAAAATTCAACGGAGGGTTGCTCCGGGTCTATTCGTACAGATTAGAAATTAATACACTACAAGAATAATAGTTTGGAAATAATTCAGTATCCATTTTTTTATTTTTTACTGTACAATTAGAGATATTTTTAGCGACATTTAGTGACGTTACTATACGTCGCTAAATATGTCGCTAAGTTGCGACGTTACTACACGTCGCTAATAACGTCGCTAAAAACGTCACTGTACTCACAACTTGCTGACATGGCAGTTTTGCCAGGTCATTAAAGACGTCTTTGTAACATCGCTACATACGTCGCTAATTAGCGACGTTAAGCGACAAATGAGCATGTCGCTAATTAGCGACTCAACGTCGCTAAACGTCGTTAATTTAGCGACGCATTTACGTCGCTAAAAAATATTGGTATAGCGACGTTTAGCGACGTTTTTCCATTCAGCGACGTCGTTAAAGTCAACTTCTATAAAACATTGCTAATTACGTCGCTAAACCTAATTAGCGACGTTCATTGGTCATTTAGCGACGTTTATTTATGTTGTTAATTTGACTTTTTCTGGTAGTGGCGACCATGAGCTCTACCTTTTTCTTTGGGTGTATGACTCAGTCCCGCCCTGGCACATCTTTTGATTAATTTTTATCCTTTTCTCGCTGAAATATTTTATGGCTTATCTCATCCATCACTTAAGTTATGTTACTAAAACTTTATTTATTGTCCGTCACTTCGACACTGGTTCCAAAGAGTAGGCTTTGCCTCATTCATGCGCCCCTGACTTCATGAGACTTTATGCGCCCTGACTTCATGCAGCACCTTGAGCATGTGCTTGTTTGGTTCATGCGCTGACCTTCACGCATATAATTTTATGTGTGTGTTATCCTTAGTGACTCCTTGTGTGCACATTATACTTTCATTATGTGTTTACTTATTTTATTTGGAATATTTATTATCATCCCATATGTGGTTGATCATAGTTATTGCTTGTGTTATGATTCTAGGTGAAAGTGGACTCAGTAACCCGATCGTGTGCTAGAACTCATGCTTTTGATCTTGGCAATTGGAATCGAACACTGTATTCGTGTTGATACCATTATTACCTGATATTTGTTCATGATCTAATGTGCACCGAGGTACGACATACCGTATTATGTATTAAGTAATTATGTTTAGGTTGTACATCGAGAATGCCTCCAAATTTTGGAATACGTAATACTATAAATATACTTTCACCCGACACGAACATGATATGTGAGTCAAGTACCAATACGAGGCTAGGATTTTGAATTATTGAATGTTGCATACACGTTCGGGTGAATCCATATTGAACTTCCATAGTTTCGTATCTAGCATGCCCGTACTTTGTAAGATATCTTAAGGGAAATTCTCATGTGGCCACGGCTTGAGATTTCAAAACAATATAGGGTTAATTAGGAACTAAAAGTGGTAGTAACATTGGGAGAAAATGGTACCCCGAGATTATGCCAACGAACTTTCCCATAGAGATTCATTCTAAGTGCGCTATGGGCTGGCCACCACAGATACAATATATCATCTTCCTTAGCAGAGTACAGTATCTGACCTATTATAAATAATATCGAGACACTTTTTTACTAAAGGAATATTGGAACCGCAGTGGCTCTACGGGGAACTGGTAGAATTAGTGAAGTGCCTGTATATTCATGTATTTGGAACGATTAGCTCGTGTTCGAGAATAACGTGATCTGAGGATGCCTATTATGCATTATTTTGACATAAACTCAGACTCCACAAATAGTAAGCCGTACAAGTGATTGGCCAATTTTTTTAATTGGACTTGGTTATAATTTTATATTTCTGTCAGTAGCCTAGGAAAATGGACAATCATAGTATGCTGGATTCAACCATTGTCCTTATTTGGTTGTAGGGTTCCTTTGTGTTAGGATATTCTATGGACCTATGTTACGATAAAGAACCTATATATATTATATATTTATCGCTTGGGTTTTTGTTTCTCCATTTCGAGTTTTTTTGAGGTACTTGCTATTTGGGGTCTAACCCCACTGGTTTTTTATGGCATGGTTTTGAGCCAGCACCCGAGGATCCAAATACTTTTTCCTGACTCGTGGTGCATACCAGGAATATGGTCGCCGAGGATTATAAGTGGATTTTCTTCTTTCCTGCTTATTATTATATATTTTACTTTTGGGCGTTTAGCCACCAGCACCTGTTAGTCGGCACGTCTAGATATTTAGGTTCCTTATATTATTTTATTAAATCAGACAACAACTGATCACTTTCATTTACTTTTGTTACTCTACCAACTTCTTATTTTGTACAGCTGGTCTCTAGAATATTTGGATAAAAGCGTTTGGGATGCCTTATTGCTCTATCATATATGCTCTATGATTACTGTTACTTACTTGATTGATTGAGACATAGATGTTCGTGTGACCTTAAGTGACCTGATTATAGCATGCACTTACTTATCTAGTTATATTCGTGATCATCGTACGACGTATAGTACCTGGTATGGGGTAGTTGTCCAAGTTTGTCTTCGTATTTTGGTATTGTGGCGTGACAGCTCGCATCAAGTTAAACTTTGTCTTTATGTCATGGAGGTGGTTCTCCTGGAAATGGCTCTTGACTACAATGTCATCAACATAACATTCGACTGACTTGCGCCGTAGTTCACATAAGATGGTGCTCATTGCTCGTTGTTATGTCGCACCTAAGTTATTCAACCAGAATGGCATTATTATATAAAAATATATTTCTATTAGTGTTCGAAATAACGTATGCTTCTTGCCATATGGAAATATCATGGTTTGATTGTAGCCTGAGAATACATCCATGAAGGACAAACACCCAAAACCACAAGTGTTGTCAATCATCAAGTCTGTGATTGAAGGGGGAATTCATCCTTTAGGAAAGCGGCATTCAGATTGCAAAAGTCTATACAGACTCAGATTTTACCGTTTTTCTTAATAACGGGAACAATATTTGCTACCCAATCCGGATATTGCTCTTCGCGAATAAAGCCGTTTGCTATTAACTTATTCACTTTAGATTCGATTACATCCATATTTTTTGGATGAAACCGCCTTTGTTGTTGCTTTACTGGCTTGGCGCCTAGCAGAATATTGAGCTTATGTATTACGATTTGAGGATCCAAGCCCGATATATCTTCATAGTTCCATACAAAAATGTTGATGTATTCCCTTAGCACTTGGATTAGGGATTCACGCTTTTCTGTGGAGAGATTTTTGCTGATGAAGATGGGTTTAGAAGTAGAGTCTTCGTCTAAATTAACTTGTACCACCTCATCTTCAATAGAAGGTTATCGCTATTTAAACCATAATTCACATAGTGCTTTAAGTTTTTGAGCCCACAGTTATACATTAAAGAGCTCGATTACGTATTCATTATCTTCTTCTAGGTCGGTTGACACCATGTTGATAGACAATATTTGTTTGAGTATATCTCCGATGCTAATGTCGGAGTCCCAATCAGAAGACTACGAAAAGTGAGATTGCAGATCATCCTCTTCTTTTGAATCTTTAGGAGTTGTTAGAGCTGTGACATACCCTAAACCATGACCAGATCGTTGGTAGTACATCTCGGTTTTGGTCTTGGGAGCAAACTGATACACGGGCATGCTTTGCACTTTGCCATAATTCAGGCCATGATCGCTTTTTAGGTCATATCCCATCTTCTGGAGGATACATTTGGTTTGTATGCTATAGTGGTGAAGTTTTATTTTGCCAGTCTTCGGTTCTGGTTCTTCTGCAATGAAGTCTCGACGACCTTTGAATTTTCCAAAAACGATAGGTTTATCACCTCATTTCCTTGCAGGAATTATGAAGGAGGTATCCTGGCTTGGGAGGATTCAGTCCACTACATGAGCGGTAGTTATCTGTGTGTGGAGGTGTAGACCTAAACCATGTTCTTAAGAACATATTGCATTCCAATGTGCAGCAATAGAGTAATTCAAATATAGCCCTTTATTGAGGAAATACGATATCTTATCCGATGGAATTACATCTTCATAGGACGGTATATCAGTAAAAGCCACGACATACTCTTCCAGTTCATCTCCTTATGTACCCATTACTAATATTGACGATGCTGGAGTCTTCCTTCAGAGTCTGACTATCAGAGGTTCTAGTATTTTTATCACTGGAGGATTTTTGTTTGATGGACTTCCCTACCTCTGAAGCTTGACTACCAAAGGCTCAAGAGCCCTTCTACAAAGATTGACCACGAGAGGAGCAGACACGTGGATGGGGCATCCATTAAGATAGACTTGTAGAGGTTCATCTTGAGCTGAACTAACCTCTGCTTCTTTATCAGCATCGTCACCTGATACGTCCTGGTGGATCTATTTATAGAAGATTGAGTCAGAGTTGTAGGCTTTGACTCCTTTGAAAGGATCAACATCGCAAATTTTGTCTTGACGACGCCGTTGTTGTCAACATATTTCAATCATTAGTAGAGAGTCAATGGCATGATCATATACTTATGTATCTAAGGACCCCCAAGGAGGACATTATAGGATACTTCCATATCGATCATGTAGCAAGTTACCTCTGTCTGGAGGTTGCCTCTTTGATATTTCAAGCGAATCTTCCCTAGAGGATAACACCTTCCTGCGTTGAAGCTACTGATGGTCGTATTGATCGCTGTCAACTGATGCATGGGGATACCTAAGGTCTGGAGAAAATGTTAGTGGATGCCGCTGAGAGATGATCCTGAATCAATGTGTATCTGGTCCACCTTAATGGTGCCGATATATCCTGTATTGTATAAGGGCCTATCGTGCCTGTTATTTTTCAGCATCATGTCTTATTGTGAGAACATGATGTTTGGGACTGTCTCTATCACATTTTGTAATGCCTTATTTATGGCATCACGAGTCTCTTTGGAGAGGCGAAGGAGCTCGAAGAGTGATAACATTGCTGGAGTATTGGTAAGATGTGCCAATATGTAAAAGTTGTAAGGTTTTTCCAGTCTGTAAGCTACATCTTTTCTCAGAGATTTGTCTAATCGAACCTCTTTCTGCTTCTGTTTGTCTGCTACAGGAGGTTGGGACGGACCTGACTTAGGTGCTACTGGAGCTGTAGGTACGGTAGTCAAAAATGTTCTATCTTTTGGAGCCGGGTCATAGTTCCCAGGTAGGTTTGCTATGACCTGGTTACCCCAACTAGGACTTCATTAGTTGATGAAGAGACCGTATGACAGGACCTGGTCTTCTTTCCTTTAGATTTAGTAGCAGAAGGTGCTGCTTGTTGTATCAAATATTGGATGATATCTAGGTGAACACAAATGACTTTACCTCGTATAGTGGTGAGTGGTACTAGCCCGACTGCTCGAGCTGGAGGGAGGTTAACTACCTCCATGGTTGTCCTAGGTATCGGGACAATGCCATCTTGGGTTTCTTTTGCTGGGAAGTCACCGAATTAGTGGAAGACCATGTTTGCAGTGACTATCATGTCTTTAGAGTCAAAAGTAGGAGTTTTAGAGTCGAGCAGTCGTTGGATATGCCTCTTCAACATGTAACAATCTCGTGTTGGATAATAGACGTATCGGTGATAGTGGCAGAACTTGGGGTCGTCGACTTTATCAGCCTCGTCTGGTCGTTTGATGTCAGGTAACTGGAGTTTGTTGTCTTTCATAATTACATGGAAAATCTTGATACATAGTCTTCGTTGAAAGAGTAAGTTTCCTTTGGCTTGGAGGATTCTGTCGGCCTTTGAGTGGGCATGGCTGAGCTTTTGGACACATTGACAGTGAGAGCTGGCTTCCCCTTATTGTCACGGCCGTTGTTGTTGACGTTATTGTTGATGGGATATTTCCCTCTTTCTTCGTCGGTAGGGAACTGAAGTCCCAATAAACGGGCATCTTTTGCATTTTTCTTTCCAACGATGAAGCTTATGATGAACGTCGTCCAATCCTAATGTGGAACTGAAGTTATCTATAGCTTTACCGCAAGTAACAAATATTATGACCCGTACCCAGAATAGGGGCACGAGTGGTAAACTATGCCCATCCTACATCATAACAACGATGTAGAACGCTATCAAGGTTCACTATCTAACATCACACAATATATAAATGTACCTGTCATTATTATCTCAACTTCGAACGGAGGAATAATATAATAACATGATAATATAATCAATACTCAACCACAATGTCAAACTAGAGGGAGAAATAGCACGATATAGAATAGAAGCAAAAGAAGTACAATAGTCTCAATATAATACCAAGATATGAGTCTAAAATCCAAATAATACCAAAAGAATAATACATGCCACAATGTCTACTGAACTCAATACATCTCATATAAAATAAACTAGGAGTCTCCAACTACTGATGCCACAATGATAGGCTCTACTGCTGTAGGCTCAACTGGATCAACCGGGTCTTACTACTGTGATACATAGTGAGTCGGACACCAATCCTCTAAAGAGTCATCTGAAAAATATATACAATCAGGATAGAGCCAATACAACCCAATAGCAATTCCATTAATTGACAGAAACTATGAAACATAAATAGTAAAGACAACAAATGATGGAAATAACTCTAAAAGTAACTAAGCATGGCAAGGAGATATCATGGTGATAATGGTAATACAATAATAATAATAAAGTAAGAAACATCAAGTAATGAGCTAAAATGGAGGAAATGAAATAGTAACTTATGCCTTGAAATATTAGTATGATATGTGATCGGCTTGGGCCTAGCACGGAATATAATCATCAAGGGGAGCTAGCGCGACCACACGTGCATTGCATGGTCTACTAGCTTTCACGGGCTACACATAAATATATCATGGGCTATAAGGTATGATCACATATCCAACTAACACTTCGCCAAACCCCGATTAGTACATGAATACAAATCACGACACGTTCTGACACGGTAATCATTATGCACGGTCTGTAATATCATGCATAATGATCACGGTCAAATCATCTCATCACGAAGTAAAAGTGATCACGAATGAGAAAATGTTATGAAGGGGATCCAAGATGTACCAATTCGTGTCACCACAGTGTCAGGAATCAAATAAAGAAATACAAAAAGCTAGTAACATAGAGATGATTAAATAAGAAAACTACTGGAGATGTACTCGCCTCAGTCCGAAATAAATGCTATCACTCGGTGTCCGAGCTAGTGTCATAATCACCTTGATATGAATATTATGTCAAATTGGGTGAAAAAGAGTAATAATAAACTAACAATGCAATAATGATGCTTTACTAGGTCTCTTAAGGCTAAACTAGGTCTAACTAAGGTTAATTGGTCTATATGAGTCACTAACTAGCTATTATAAGTCAATACTAGCTATTCTAGTTAACTAGTACTAATATTAACTAATGACACAATAAATTACATAATAATACTAATTAGACTAAACTAACTGATAATACTAACTCAACTATAACACTCTAACTTAACTATAACTATCTACACTACTCAATATCATTCTAATTAAAAGTTGCTATATCAGGTATTAACAATTCCTGCCAATAAATTGAGTGACACCTAGTAATACACTTACTACCAAAATCTGAACTTGAACAATGTACACAACTCACCACATCAGCAACTTAGACTAACTCACTCAATACTAGGTATGCCTGCAAGGTACTGCTATCTATACTAATCTCTAACTAATTAATGATACTTATCTTAGCCTCAAGTTAAATATAATACACTCACTGATAATTCTCCCTGATCACAGTCAACACTGTTACTACACTAATTCTAATATTATGATACTCTAACAAAATAACTTACACACACTTATCTGAACATAGCTCAGCCATGCAACCACCACTGGTTACCTGATCTCCATACTACAGAACACACTGCAGTCAACTCTGCAGTTAACATTGTAGGCCACATTGTAGTCACTCTGAAGTTAACACTGCAAGCAGCCCCCCTATGAACTACACTTAAACTTTATTTCATGCCCAAACCACACAGCTATGTGTGTTCACTGATACACTTAATTAGTTTATCCTTCCCTGATCAACTAAACCAAATCCTGAAGCATCCAACCTACTGAACATTAGTTCACCATTGAATTTCCATAACTAATACACCCTCCCCTTAATGTAGTGAAGAGTCACTGCCCGAGCCCAATCCTGGGAGCAAACTCTCCCCTTTATCTCGAGCAGTGCCCCCTTTGTTGTTCAAGACTTTAAATGCACATACTCACTGCCCACTTCTATCATATTCCAGCCAATCAAGACACACACTCACATTAACAAAATATACTAGAGTCATAGTTACACACATATACCTATATATGCATAGTTAGTATACCTTGAATATCATTCCCCTCTTATCAAATACAATGTAATATAGTGAATAAAACTTGCTATAATGAGAATCAAAGAGCAATCATGCAAAATACCCAAAATGGCTCTATATCACATGGTATCGTTCCATACCATGATACGGCCCCATCGCATCCAATTGTTGACACGTAACTAGTATTCCCACCCTAATCTACGTCCATTATGACTAAATTGGTGTCATGACACACACTTGATGTGTCCACCTCATAATTTCCTTAAATTACATATAAAAATCTATGTAGATGACACAATATCCTACCAAATAGACTAAAAATTATTCCTATAGGTAGTCCTATGCCATGGGGTAGTTCCTAGTGGTTAAATGCATGATTTAGAAGCTACAATGAAGAGGAATTCAAAAATTACTAATTGGGAGATGGATTCCCAATGAAAACTCAAGTGGACACGATGCGGAATGATCCCTTCACCAATGCTCCTCCTCTTTGTGCTCCTTGGTTCTCCAAGTTCCAAAGCTCCTTGAGGATTATAAATGAGAGGGATGTAAGTAAATTGAGAGAGAAATTGATAGAGGGAAAGAGTAGAATTGGGGATCTATAATTTTGGATCAAAAATGAATGAACAAATGAGAGAAGAGAGGGAGAAGACCTCCCTATAGGGCCGACCACTTCCCTCTTCTCCTAGCATCATTGCATTATCCAAATTATCCCTCTCCATCCAATTATGATTATGATTAAAGAAGGACTATTACGGAAAGTCTCTAATTAAGTCAAATTAAGTGTAATCCTCTTAATTAATTAGTGGGAATGGGTCTATTGAACTTGGTCCAAGTTTGGCTCACTAGTTGTCATTACAAATCTAATTGGGCTTACAAATGTCAAGTCTAACTAATAGGCTAGTCCACTAACTATAAATAAATAATGTAAGTCTTCCAAATAATACATAACATGCTAATAAATAAATAATTAATACAAGCATCTCCACTGGCTGCTCTGGGTAGCTGAAAGTCGGACCAACCTCAATCTCCGAGTGATTCAATACATTGCTAGGATCTACCACGTACCATCTCAGCTGTGACATATGAAACATGTTGTTCACTCCCTCTAGTGCAGGAGGCAAGTCTAGTCTGTAACCCACTCCATCGACACTCTCGAGAACACTAAAGGGTCTGATGTACCTTGGACTAAGCTTTCCGTCTCCACCAAAGTGAATCGTGTCCCGTGTCAGAGAAATCCTTAAGAACACCAAATCGCGAACCTAGCACAAAATACTACTTTAGCACTTTATCTAAAATAAGTAATCATAATCAATACGAACAAATCTGATATCTGAAACTCCAAAGGTCTCCGGTGGCTATCGGCCTAATGGAGTTGTATGCCCTATGCCACTCGAAGTCTATCCCTGATGAGCTTTACCTTCTTATCCGCATCCACTACCATCTCTGGTCCCAATAAGGCTCTCTCACCAACATCATCCCATGATAATATATTATGATATCTTCGTCCATACAATATCTCAAATGGTGATATCTCGATACTGGCCTGGTAGCTGTTGTTATAAGAAAACTATACCAGGTGAAGGTGATCCTCCCAAGAAACTCCAAAATCTAATACACAAGTCCGTAGCATATCCTCGAGAGTCTGAATTGTCCTCTTCGACTGTCCGTCTGTTTGAGGGTGATATGCGGTACTGAACATATGTTGGGTGCCCAAGCTAGCCTGCAAACCCCACCAGAAATAGAAAATAAAGCGAGTATCCTGATCTGACACTATGCTTACGGGAACTCCAGGCAATCTGACTATCTGGCGCACATACATCTCTGTGAGCTTCTCCGTAGACGTACCCACTTTAAATGGCAAGAAGTGGGCTATTTTGGTCAACCTGTATACGATGACCCAAATCGCGTCTTTACCTCCTGGAGAACGAGAAAGCCCTGATAAAAAATCCATCGTTACGTGCTCCCACTTCCACTCTAGAATAGGTAAAGGCTGAAGCAATCCACCTTGTCTCTGGCTTTTCGCCTTTACTTGCTAACATACCAAGCATCTGGATACGAAGCAGGCTACCTCCCGCTTCATACCATACCACCAAACATGCTCTCTCATGTCTCTATATTTTTTGTTGGCACTTGGATGCATAGAGTATTGGGATCGATGGACCTGCTGAAGAACCTTCACATACAACACTCTACTTGGCACACACAATCTGGTACCTTGAATCAATGATCCATCCTCTGCAATACTGAAGTCCTCTGCCAGTCCCATCCGAACCTGCGCTCTAATGCTCCTCAGAGACTCATCCTCGAACTGCGCGGCTCTTATCTAGTCCATCAACTTTGACTGTACATAAAGTCTCCACATATGTGCTGCAACTCCAGGAACTAATACTTCAATACCCAAGCTTTCAATATCGGCCAATAAATGTCTGTCCCTCGTTAAGTACATAGCCACCGGATACCTTCTCAAGGCATCAACGACTATATTGGCCTTCCTTGGATGGTACTGCAAGAAAATATCGAAGTCCTTCATCAACTCCAACCACTGTCGCTACCTCAAATTGAGCTCTTGCTCTATAAACACATACTTTAAGCTCGTATGGTCTGTAAAGATCTCCACACGCTCTTCTTACAAGTAGCGTTTCCATAACTTTAGAGCATAGATGACTACTGCCAACTCCAAGTCATGGGTAGGGTAATTATTCTTATGCGGACGTAATTGCCTTAAAGCATAGGCGATTACCTTTCGTTCTGATATAACACACATCCCAAACCCTTACCCGAAGCATCACTATATATGGAAAATCCTCATGTCCCTGATGGTAACGTCAAAACTTGAGTCATAGTCAACCTCTTCTTCAGCTCCTCAAATGCGGCCTGACACTTCTCTGTCTAAACGAACTCCATATTCTTTCTAGTTAGCCTAGTTATCGGCTCCATAATCCTGGAAAAATCTTGAACAAATCTTCGATAACAGCCTGCCAATCCAAGAAAGCTCCAAATCTTCTCCACTAAACTTGGGGTGGACCACGACTCAACTACTAATATCTTCTTTGGGTCTACTGAGACTCACTCTCCAGTAATCACATGCCTAAGGAATTTAACCTTATCAAAGAAGAACTCACACTTCAAAAGCTTGCCATAAAGCTTCTCCTTCCTGAGGGTCTCCAGAACTATCCTCATGTATTCCTCGTGCTACTTCGAGGTCTTCTAATAAATCAATATATCATCAATGAATAGCACCATAATTGATCCAGGTACTGATGAAATACCTTTTTCATCAGGTTCATGAATATTATCAGGGCATTGGTCAACCCAAATGGCTTCACCAAGAAATTAAATTGCCCATACCGAGTCTTCAAAGCTATCTTTGTGATGTCTTCCTTCTTTACTTTCACCTGATGGCACCCCGACCTCAAGTCTATCTTTGAGAATACCATCGCTTCACTCAACTGATCAAACAGATCGTTAATCCATGATAATAGGGATTTGTTCTTGATAGTGAGGTTGTTGAGAGCCCTGTAGTCGATACACATACGTACTGACCCATCCTTCTTCGATACAAATAATATAGGAGCACCCCACGGTGATGAACTGGAGCGAATGAAACCTTTGTCCTGCAATTCATCTACCTGTTTCTTCAACTCTGCCAGTTCGTTATTGTTAACCATATAGATGTACTGTGATATTGGCTCTTCACGTAGCACCAAATCAATAGAGAACTCAACATCTTTGCCTGGTGGTAAACCCAATGATTTCTCAGGAAAGACATCCAATAATTTCTACTATCAAAGCATGTGGCGGCTCCTGCTCTTTCATCGAAGCTCAACAGATGACTCCCTCGCACTGCTCTACTGCTCCTCTGGCAAACTCAAACTTTGGCTCTCCTGGCATCTGAAATAAAACTCTACCTTTACGACAATCGATACTAGCATGGTGCGAACTCAACCATTCCATTCTGAGTACTATGTCATAGCTCAAAAGTGGCATTACGAGTAGACACGTGCTCAACTCTCGGCCTCCGAGAGAAATTCACTAATCCTTGTAAACATTACTGACCAGGATAATGCCACCCCCGATCATAATCTTACAAGTCCTCGCCAATGGTTCAGTCTTAAAATGATATTTCAAAGCAAAAGATATAGATATAAAATTATGCGAAACCCCAAAATCAAATAAAGCATAAGCTGGAAAGGAATCAAGTAAGACTAATACTGAGATAACATCTCCAACTAGCTCATCCTCTTCGCTCGTTATAGCAAAAACTTGCCCCTGACGCTGAGCACCTCTCTGCTGTTGTCACTACCACATTCTGAAAATAGGGGTATTTTTGACTTTTTATAATTATTAGTATTGTGGTATTTATACTAAATGATTTCTCAATATTTATATTTAAATTAAATAATTGCATGAGGTATATTTAAAAATATATACTGTGTTCTCAACGTCTGAGCTGTAGACTTGACCTAGAGGCCACTAGACGAACACCTGATCGAATAGTGGAGATTATGTATTTAATTGTTTATTTTAGAATTAAATTATTGGAGGTTGTATTTAATTACCGTAATTTATTTAATTGTTGCGCGCTGTCGTTGCTTCGATATTTGGAGCGCTACCTGGCTTTTGCCTTCCAACAAATTTCACAATCTTGCCCTAGACGTGCCTGCCTTCCATTCTGCTATTTTTGCAACTCATAATTATGCTCTCTGTACCTTATTTTTAGTCGCACAAAAATCGTCGTGTACGTTTATTTAATTCCTAAATAAATTCAATTTATGTATCGTTGTGCGCTCCAATCGAAATTGGAGGCAATCTTGACCTATTTTTCGTCCGACCCAAATTAGGGTAATATTTTGTTCTGAGTCTTCTTTATTTATGCTATTGATGACCCGACCTGATTTTGATCCCAGGTACTCCTAATTAATTTTAGAACACAGCTTGCATTTTATTTCTAATTAAATTAAGGATAACATTTTGACTGATTTCATAAATCCTAATTTAATTCTAATACCCGATAAATTAAACCCGTGCCTAACGCACAACACCCTCTCACCATAAAAATTTCTAAACATATTTTTCTCCATAATTTTTGTGTCATTTTATGTGTCCGTATAATTTCCCAAATTTAAGGGGCTAAATTACAATTAATGAATTAGGTGCCCTCACCCCATTGGCCAAAACCAAATGAAGAAACTATTTCTCTTCATGACAAATTCTATCCCTCCATTTTGAATAGGAGCATCTCCACCCTCCATCCCTTCACCACTCCCTATAAAACAATACATCACCTCACCCTCACAACTCCCCAAGCAGGCCCTAATCCCAAGGAACCTAGAAAACCCCCCTCTCTCTCTCTCTCCTCCCTCCTCCAATTATTTCTCCATGCAAACAAACTCCTCCCTCCATTATTCTTCTTCTTTCCTTCACCATCTTCTCCTTCCCTACTCCTCTCCGGCTGAGCCCCACCTCCGACGGCCAACGACTTACCGCCGACCGCCGCCGCCTGCTGCTGCCGCCGCCGCCTGCTGCCGCCGGCTGCTGCTGCTCCGGCCGCTGCCGCTGCTGCTGCTGCTCCGGCCGCTGCCGCTGCACTGCTGAGATTCGACCATTATCACCACCATACACCACCACTATCACCACCATTATCACCACCATTATCACCACCATACACCACCACTATCACCACCAATATCATCACCATTACCACCACCATGACAAGCCCGGAGCTCCACCGTGCTCCTCCCCACAGTCCGGCCAAGCTCCCCTCCGGCAGCTGTGCTCCACCACCACCACCTCTGTAAGTTTTTTCTTCTCTTCTCCCTCTTCCTTTTTCCTTGTATATATATTTATATATATATACACATACGTATATACGTATATGTATATAAATAGTATTTATTAATTAATGTTAATACATGAATATGTATAGTATATAAATACATTAGTAATATATAATTTAATATATGTACATGTATATTATTTATTTAATTAAATGATAAACCAGTATAAGCATAGTATATATATATAAATTAGTATATGTATGTATTAATGTATATATATATATATATATATGATATATGAAAATATTTTATTAGTATATATATGTATAAACATATTTTGGTGTATGTGTAAATTTATAAGTGTGTTTTCAAATTAGTATATATATACAGGTATATGTATATATTTAATAAAATTAGTATACATATATGTATACTGGTATTTCCATAAAATTGTATTTTATAAAATGTACACTATATTATTAGTGTAAATTAAATTAATGTATTAGTACTTATGTATTTATATGTATGCAATTAGGTATTTAATTAATGTTTAATAGTAATGTATACGTATATGTATGTATTTAAATCAACTTGTGTATATATGTATATATATATATACATTTAGTATACACTTATTATATATTTGCTATATATAAAAATTGGTATATACGTATACAAACATTTTTTAGTATATGTATGTAATTATTAATTGGTGAATACACAAAAATAAATATACATATTTATTTTGCTATATGTTTAATAAAAACATAATTTTAGTATATATGCTAGTTAAAGATATATATCCCTACCAGATGACCCTAGTTGACTGAGTGTCATGCCTGGCATAGCCCTGAGGCCAGTGCATTTATATTGTGTGTTAGTGTAGCATCTGATTCAATATTATATGTCTTTAGGACTGTTGGTTCCTCCAGGCGATACTCTGGAACAGGACCTCGGTATTCACCAGCTAAGGACCCAGGCGAGTACATTCTCTGAGTAGTTTCTTATTTATGATATCCCCTATGTTCACTGTATCTAGTGTAGATATCCATTCTCTTGACACGCTGGTTACACGGATTGGTATACACGGATCTCGTCATGAAATGTTATTCCTTATTCATGGTGTAGCTTGTACAAGACTTGTTTCTTTGTTATCTTGTGCATGTACAGACACTGAGACCCAGGGAGATTTGCTACCTCCCTAGGGAATCCCGTGCCATAGCGTACCATGATTGGATCTACTATACCAGTTGGGGGTGAAGAGTATTTTAGTATAGATATGTGATCATATCCAACTCTACATGCATCATAGCTTACCCCACATCTCACGTCGGGTGCGGCCTGACCATTTATATGCTTCATAGCTGTTACGTGTGATTAGCCTGACCTCTACATGCATCATAGCTAACCAACAGTTAGCCTGACCTTACATGAATCATAGCTAATCACATGTAACCAGCCTGATCAAGTTCCCAAGCCGATCACATGTTAAAGCTAGTACTCACACACTTAGTCATAGGATTCTTGCTCGTTGACATATTGTTTCTTTTCCTGCATTTACTTATTGTATTTCCAGTATTTTCTTTTTGTACATTTCTCGTTCCTATACATGCATCTCGTATATTTCCATCTAGAACTGCTACATAGTTTATATCATTAATATAGAACTGCTATTTAGAGATGTACTTTGCTCCTTCCTGACTGGAAAATATTTTCCAGACTGTGACCTTAGTGGACTTGGTTCTGACACTTGAGGATTGGATGTTACTGATTGCAGGTATGGCTATTTATTTATTTTAGATGTCTTGTATTTCCTTGCTTGCCTTGATATCTTATCGTGCTTTAGTTTATGTGATTGAGTACTTCCAGCATTATTTTGTAATATCCACGTCTCCTTATGGAGTTGGGTATTCATGTGAGATTGATTAGATAGTTACATGACCTAGACAGCGTTCTACCGCCGATGTTGCGGCGTAGGCTGGACGTACCCACGCTCTCGTACCCCTACATCGGGTGCGGGTCGTGACACATTTTTAGTGGTGGCCTATGCAGGTCAGACTTCGCAAGTTGTGCGATATCGTGGTAGTACGACATCTTAGTTGTACTACTGCGTGCTTGCGATAGAATATAGGATATAGGATACTAGGATGAGATAGGATACTCAATCACAAAAATTCTTGAGAGATTCCTGGGATGACCCCTTGAGAATCTTATTATAATTTCTAATTTAAATCTTTTTCTTGTTTTCGTCCGCTCTCGCTTGTTGTTATTGAACTTGATTCTTGTTGATCAGTTATTAAATTAAAATCTTGGTATCATTGTTGAGTTTATTTCTGTTGACCAGTTGTTAAATTTAATTCTTGGTATCGTTGTTGAGTTAATTTCATATTGAGATGAATTTTACGGGATAAAATTTACGGTATCATCTGATGACATATATTGATGAGGACAGTGAGAAAGGTAACGTCTACTTTGGTTATGGAACCTGGAGTTTATCGCAGCCATATTAGCTGTCGTGACGAGAACGTAGGAACCTGACTTGGATGTACATACTTTAGTTATGAAACTTAGAGTCTCTCGCAGCCATACCGGTTGGCGTGACGAAGATTCTAGATAACATGATTATAGAGTTGAATACCTTAGTTACGGAACCTATCGTTTATCGCATCTATGCTTACTGGCGTGGCGAGGATTCTGAGTGTCATAATTTCAGACAGACGTGTATGATTATCAGGTTGTATCTTAAATTGGTTCTTAAAGTATCATCTCAAGACTTATCTATTTCTGTTATTCCAGGACTTTGTTCCATCGCTTCTTTTCTTTACTAGCAGTAAAGATACCTTCAGTCCTTAACCCAGTTCTTTTGAGCCTTATTTCTTTAAGGATCCTTGTTAGTGTGATAATTAGTGACTTGTAATTTTGGTTGTGTCTTGTATTAGTTTGACTGAGTGTGACTTGTGAGTTTGTAAGTATTTCTTAGTTGGACATGTGAGCAGTAGGCATTAACCTAGAGTTAACCTTAGCATAGTACCTTGTAACAATGGTTCTGGGATAAGTGTCATTAGAGACTGAGAGTAGAAGGAGAGTATAGAGTATCAGTGATAGTTCTCAGAGTTAGTATCAGAGCCAATAAACCCGTCCTGGATAATCATGATTATGTAATTGAGTGATCTATGTAAACAATTAGGTATCAAGGAATTGTGTTAAGGATTAATGGAGCATAGCATTCAATCTGATGATTGATATCGGGCGTGTTAAAGGTCAAGAAATTTATATGCATGAGGAGTTATAATGAGGTATCATGAGTAGAGAAATATCGGAATTGGTAATGAAGATGGTGAAGCGTATCACAGATTAGTGTAACAGGCTATAAAAGGTTAAAGGGAAATACATATACATCAATTGAGATGAGAACCATATACTTGTCCATGAGAGTAAAGAACATGAGTGTTATAGAAGGTACAGGTAATCATGAGTTTCAATGAGCTTGATGAGATGATCCATTAATGAAGCTAGTGATATAATACCAAGAGTGCTAATGATTCTATATCGAGGTTAGTCGAGAATGACGCTCAAAACAGTAAGCACTCTGCGTGATAAAAATCAGATGATATACCAGTTAATATAGATTGAAAATCATGGAAGAAAATATATGTGATGATAACCTTGATCATTGGAGGTAATAGTACAAGTGATTCGGGCAGTACAATTTTAGTACACAGTTATGGACCCTAGATGTATTGAGTGCACCTAGAGTATCAGAGACCGTGAGCACTGATATGTATATTTGTGGATTATAAATTAAAGAGTAGAAATAAATTTTTATTTAGAGAATTATTGAGGAGTTGAGATTGTGTCATTAAAATTTTGAGGATTTCAAATATTGATTCAATAAACATGGTCAAGGCTACAAAGATTTTAGAAGTGATTAAAAATTTTATTTCGATGTTGAGTATCTGACTTTGAGGAGGTATATGCAATTTATTTTTAAGTTGATCGAGAAGTTAACCCTTGACAATTATTTTGAGGATTAATTTTATGGTAGATGAGAGATATGAATATTAATATATGAGTAGATGATATACATGTGTAAGGATCTGATGACTTGAGCATAATTGAGATGGCACCGCAGACTGACTTGGGTGTCCATCTAGAGTTGTATTAGAAAGGGTTTAGTACTTAGTATGGTGTTCCACTTGGTGGACACTTGAGTGATAAGAACAAATAGTATGGACAATTGTAGTAGGAACGAGAACTAACAGTGGGTGTACTATAGTAGAACAGGGGTACCTAAAGAGATAGAGGTATCAAACTTACATGCACCAATTGACCTATAATCGTGTTAGAGGTTCTTGGTATCAGATTTTGGCATTAATAGACAGGTGTGTGCAATACAGATATATTCATGGATCTTGTGGATTAATGATTAGTTGAGATGGGTACCAGTGTACAGGAATAGGAATTTGTTAGTGAATGTGCTAGAGTTAAGTGTTTATTAGAGAGAGTAGATACTACAAGTAATATGTTAGCAGGTTCTTTCTTTCCCTCCTAATGTTCCTTTTTCTGTCTTTCGATTGATTAATTTTCCTAGTACTGTAGTTGTATGCATGATTTCTTGTTAGAATAAAATTGGTAGTACACCCTGACAGAGACTGCAGTACCATGACAGAAGACACATGACCTATATATTTTCTTAGATTGCATGGCTGTAGGTAGAATATTTCTTAGACCATAATCGTTGGGGTTTTGACCATAGCAAAGATCTATGACAAGGTTATGACTTGACAAAAAGGGGCAAGATGATTAAAAAAAAAATCAAGGATAAGCATTCATTTAAATAAAGAGTTAATATAACAGAATTGATGGATCATTGATTTTACGAAAATCGAGGTATGATTGAAATTCGAGGATAAACATTAACTTAAATGGAGAATTAAGAAAATTCACAGGGCAAAATTAGAGGATTTATTAATTTTAGGAAGGTCTTGATATGATTGAATTGGTTATAAAAATTTAAGAAAATTTGGGAAATTATCATTATATCAAATTGATTGCAAGATAGAAATTTTATATTATGAATGTTGCATTGAAGATTCCGTAAGTTTCGCATTGTTGAGTATTTTGAGGAAAAAGTAAATCAGGAAATAAAATCGTTAATGGAATAGTATCGAATTCAATTCTCGGAATAAGGATTTAGATTTTAATAAGCATCAATTGAATTTGAGTTAGAGGAGTAAGATGATTGATGGATTAGTTTTTAAAATTTAAATTTTGGGATACGATTTTTATAAATATGCATTGATTGGAATTAAATTGGAGGATTGGATATTAAAATCCTGGAGTATTTAGATACGAACGTAAAATTTTGGAGGAGATTATGACAAAAAAAATTGAATTTGATTTTTAACTGGAAGATTTTCAGGAATATGATGTTATAGAATTTTTGAAAGGGTGTGAAATAACAATATGGAATTACTTCATGATTATTTGGTTTGAAATTTATATTTGATAGAAATAAAATAATGAATAAACACTACTATGAGGACTTTAAATTTTGAGGACGAAATTCTTTTAAGGAGGGTAGACTTGTCACTACCACATTCTAAAAACAGGGGTATTTTTGACTTTTTATAATTATTAGTATTGTGGTATTTATACTAAATGATTTCTCAATATTTGTATTTAAATTAAATAATTACATGAGGTGTATTTAAAAATATATACTGTGTTCTCAACGTTTGAGCTGTAGACTTGACCTAGAGGCCACTAGACGAACACCTGATCGAATAGTGGGGATTATGTATTTAATTGTTTATTTTAGAATTAAATTATTGGAGGTTGTATTTAATTACCGTAATTTATTTAATTGTTGCGCGCTGTCGTTGCTTCGATATTTGGAGCGCTACCTGGCTTTTGCCTTCCAACAAATTTCACAATCTTGCCCTAGACGTGCCTGCCTTCCATTCTGTTATTTTTGTAACTCATAATTATGCTCTCTGTACCTTATTTTTAGCCGCACAAAAATCGTCGCGGACGTTTATTTAATTCCTAAATAAATTTAATTTCTGTATCGTTGTGCGCTCCAATCGAAATTGGAGGCTATCTTGACCTATTTTTCGTCCGACCCAAATTATGGTAATATTCTGTTCTGAGTCTTCTTTATTTATGCTATTGATGACCCGACCTGATTTTGGTCCCAGGTACTCCTAATTAATTTTAGAACACAGCTTGCATTTTATTTCTAATTAAATTGAGGATAATATTTTGACTGATTTCATAAATCCTAATTTAATTCTAATACCCGATTAATTAAACCCGTGCCTAACGCACAACACCCTCTCACCATAAAAATTTTTAAACATATTTTTCTCCATAATTTTTGTTTCATTTTATGTGTTCGTGCAATTTTCCAAATTTAAAGGGCTAAATTACAATTAATGAATTAGGTGCCCTCACCCCATTGGCCAAAACCAAATGGAAGGGGGTCACAAACTTGGGTCCAATTTACACTCACCCTTTCACCACCCCTCATGAAGAAACTATTTCTCTTCATGACAAATTCTATCCCTCCATTTTGAATAGGAGCATCTCCACCCTCCATCCATTCACCACTCCCTATAAAACAATACATCACCTCACCCTCACAACTCCCCAAGCAGGCCCTAATCCCAAGGAACCTAGAAAACCCCCTATCTCTCTCTCTTCTCCCTCCTCCAATTATTTCTCCATGCAAACAAACTTCTCCCTCCATTATTCTTGTTCTTCCCTTCACCATCTTCTCCTTCCCTACTCCTCTCCAGCTGAGCCCCACCTCTGGCGGCCAACGACTTGCCGCCGACCGACGTCGCCTGCTGCTGCCGCCGCCGCCTGCTGCTGCCGCTGCTGCTGCCGCCGCCGCCTGCTGCTGCCGCTGCAGCTGCTGCCGCAGGCTGCTACTGCTCCGGCCGCTGCCGCTGCACTGCTGAGCTCCGACCATTATCACCACCATACACCACCACTATCACCACCATTATCACCACCATACACCACCACTATCACCACCATACACCACCATTATCACCACCATACACCACCACTATCACCACCACTATCATCACCATTACCACCACCATCACAAGCCCGGAGCTCCACCGTGCTCCTCCCCGCAGTCCGGCCAAGCTCCCCTCCGGCAGCTGTGCTCCACCACCACCACCATTGTAAGTTTTTTCTTCTCTTCTCCCTCTTCCATTTTCCTTGTATATATATTTATATATATATACACATACGTATATACGTATATGTATATAAATAGTATTTATTAATTAATGTTAATACATGAATATGTATAGTATATAAATACATTAGTAATGTATAATTTAATATATGTACATGTATATTATTTATTTAATTAAATGATAAACCAGTATAAGCATAGTATATATATATAAATTAGTATATGTATGTATTAATGTATACATATATATATATATATATATATATATGATATATGAAAATGTTTTATTAGTATATATATGTATAAACGTATTTTGGTGTATGTGTAAATGTATAAGTGTGTTTTCAAATTAGTATATATATACAGGTATATGTATATATTTAATAAAATTAGTATACATATATGTATACTGGTATTTCCATAAAATTGTATTTTATAAAATGTACACTATATTATTAGTGTAAATTAAATTAATGTATTAGTACTTATGTATTTATATGTATGCAATTAGGTATTTAATTAATGTTTAATAGTAATGTATACATATATATTTAACATGATTGGTATATAGGTAGGTATATGTATGTATTTAAATCAATTTGTGTATATATGTATATATATATATACATTTTGTATACACTTATTATATATTTGCTATATATAAAAATTGGTATATACGTATACAAACTTTTTTTAGTATATGTATGTAATTATTAATTGGTGAATACACAAAAATAAATATACATATTTATTTTGCTATATGTTTAATAAATACATAATTTTAGTATATATGCTAGTTAAAGATATATATATCCCTACCAGATGACCCTAGTTGACTGAGTGTCATGCCTGGCATAGCCCTGAGGCTAGTGCATTTATATTGTGTGTTAGTGTAGCATCTGATTCAATATTATATGTCTTTAGGACTGTTGGTTCCTCCAGGCGATACTCTGGAACAGGACCTCGGTATTCACCAGCTAAGGACCCAGGCGAGTACATTCTCTGAGTAGTTTCTTATTTATGATATCCCCTATGTTCACTGTATCTAGTGTAGATATCCATGCTCTTGACACGCTGGTTACACGGATTGGTATACACGGATCTCGTCATGAGATGTTATTCCTTATTCATGGTGTAGCTTGTACAAGACTTGTTTCCTTGTTATCTTGTGCATGTACAGACGCTGAGACCCGGGGAGATTTGCTACCTCCCTAGGGAATCCCGTGCCATAGCGTACCATGATTGAATCTACTATACCAGTCGGGGGTGGGGAGTATTTTAGTATAGATATGTGATCATACCCAATTCTACATGCATCATAGCTCACCCCATATCTCACGTTGGGTACGGCCTGACCATTTATATGCTTCATAGCTGTTACGTGTGATTAGCCTGACCTCTACATGCATCATAGCTAACCAACGGTTAGCCTGACCTTACATGAATCATAGCTAATCACATGTAACCAGCCTGATCAAGTTCCCAAGCCGATCACATGTTAAAGCTAGTACTCACACATTTAGTCATAGGATTCTTGCTCGTTGACATATTGTTTCTTTTCCTGCATTTACTTACAGTATTTCCAGTATTTCCTTTTTGTACATTTCTCGTTCCTATACATGCATCTCGTATATTTCCATCTAGAACTGCTACATAGTTTATATCATTAATATAGAACTGCTATTTAGAGATGTACTTTGCTCCTTCCTGACTGGAAAATATTTTCCAGACTGTGACCATAGTGGACTTGGTTCTGACACTTGAGGATTGGATGTTACTGATTGCAGGTATGGCTATTTGTTTTTTTAGATGTCTTGTATTTCCTTGCTTGCCTTGATATCTCATCGTGCTTTAGTTTATGTGATTGAGTACTTCCAGCATTATTTTGTAATATCCACGTCTCCTTATGGAGTTGGGTATTCATGTGAGATTGATTAGATAGTTACATGACCTAGACAGCGTTCTACCGCCGATGTTGCGGCGTAGGCTGGACGTACCCACGCTCTCGTACCCCTACATCGGGTGCGGGTCGTGACAGCTGTTGTTGATGATTAGCAAATCGTTGTTGTTCTGGCGGTAATGGAGGTCCCCTTTGTTGTCCCACTGGTGGTCTTGCGGGTGCTCTAGGTTCTTGGCCTTCAACCTGAACTGCTCGAACGGGAGCTAGAACACAATCTCGTAACTGGTGCCCTGCCTCCCCAAAATAGAGGCATACCCCAAGCCTCTTCCTGCAGACCTCCTATGTATATCCCATCTTTCCACAGTAAGTGCACTGTGGGGCATGTTGTGCTGCTCTCGTGGCATGATGTTCCTGCTGTACCGGTGCCCGAAATAGTGCCCGAAACTGCTGTCTCGGCTGTTGTTGAAAGTGCCTCTGTTGCTGCGGATAAAAATGAGGCTACTTTGCGGGGCCCGTACTACTACTAACGCCTGAATGATCTCATATCCTCTTGGAGCCGAGCTCCAAATCATCCTCTGCCTGTTATGCCTCCACTATAATCTTCTCAAATGTTGTGGTACGGTGTCCACTAGTATGATATTTGATCTCCCTGTTCAGGCCTTTTCTGAACTTTCGGGCCTTCCTCCATGGATTCTGCCCTTCCATGGAGTGACCCAATCTGCAGTACTCCGTTGTATACTCATCCACCGTCATACCTTCATAGACGAGGTACCAAAACTGGCTTTCTCGAGATATCAGAGCCACATCTGGGAAGAACTTTTCTTGAAGATCTCCTTAAAATCTTCCCAAGTAGTTATCACATCTGTAATCTGCGACAGCCGTAGGTTCGTTTCAATATCTTCTATCCAATCATCAGCATAAAGAATCCCTTCAGTGCCTTTAAAATCCTTCGGCCCCATCCTCTTGAAGTCTATAATAGTCCCCGGCCTTGGCTGTTGCAGGGTGAACTGAGGTGGTGTCATTTGTGGTTGGACTAAGGTGACTCTCTCGATTGTGGCGAACATAATCTGGTAGATATTCTCAATACCCTGCCTCATAACCTCTGACTGGCACTGTTGTGCCTCCATCATCTGCTGAAAGAGTACAAAAATATGCATCTGATCAACTGCAGGTGGTGGAGAGAAAGTTGCTCTGAGACAGCTGGCGTTATTCTGTATGCTAGAGGTGGAGTACCCTCGAAAGCTGCTGTAGAAACGTCCACCTGGATCGGTGAAGCGGACCTCTGAACTAAAGCTGCAGGAAGAGTGTCTGCTGGTGCTGCCCTCAGAGATGACGAAGTGACCGACTTCGCTGATATTGCTCCTTAGCGCTGGGAACGCGTCTCGGCGATATCCTAAAGATAGATTGAACAAAGGAATCAATATTGAGTAAGATACAATATCATCATAGAAGGACAGAATTATTTAAAGTAAAATAATCATTCAAATTGATAAGGATAGCAAACAAATATTTGGAAGTGTTCCCTAGTTATGATTGAGTATACTCTCAGCCTATATTCTATATCCAAAGAAAGCTCGTAGTAGTACAACTAAGTCGTTTCACTACCACGACATCGCTCTAACTACGACTCTAGACCTGCATGACCAGCCTGCATCGTAACAACGAAGTAGAACACAGTCAAGGTTCACTATCTAACATGACACAATATATAAAGGTTCCTGTCAATGACATTTCAACTCCGAATAGAGGAATAATATAATGATAAGATAATATAATCAGTACTCAACCACAAAGTCTATCTAGAGGGAAAAATAACATGATATGGAATAGAACCAAAAGAAGTACAATAGTCTCAATACAATACCAAGCTGTGAGTCTAAACTCCAAATAATACCAAAAGAATAATATATGCCACAATGTCTACTAAACTTAATATATCTCATATAAAATAAACTAGGAGTCTCCAACTACTGGTGCCACAATGATAGGCTCTACTGCTGTATGCTCAACTTGATCAACTGGGTCGTTCTCCTGCGATCCATAGTGAGTCGGACACCAATCCTCTTAAAAGTTATCTGAAAAATATATCCAATCAGGATAGAGCGAATACAACCCAATAGCAATACTATTAATTGACAGAAACTATGAAAGGACAATAGTAAAGACAATAAATGATGGAAATGAAATAGTAACTTGTGCCTTGAAATATTAGTAAGATATGTGATCGGCTTGGGCCTAGCATGGACTATAATCATAAAGGGGAGCTTGTGCGACCACACATGCATTGCATGGTCTACTAGCTATCACGGGCTACAGATAAATATATCACGGCTATAAGGTATGATCATATATATAACTAATACTTTCCCAACTCCCGACTAGTATATGGATCCAAATCACGATATGTTCTGACATAGTAATCACTATGCACGGTCCATAATATCACGCATACTGGTTACGGTCTAATCATCTCATCACGAAGTAAAAGTGATCATGAATGGGAACATATCATGATGGTGATCCAAGGTGTACCAATCCATGTAACCATAGTGTCAGGACTCAAATAAACCAATACTAAAAGCAAGTAACATAGAGATGATCAAATAAGAAAATCACTGCAGATGTACTCGCCTCTGCCCTAAAAAAATATTGTCACTCGGTGTTCGAGCTGGTGTCGTAATCACCTAGATATGAATGTTATATCAAATTGGGTGTAAAAGAGAAATAATGAACTAACAATGTAATAATGATGCTTTACTAGGTCTCTCTAGGCTAAACTAGGTCCAACTAAGGTTAATTGGTCTATATGAGTCACTAACTAGCTATTACAGGCCAATACTAGCTATTCTAGTAAACTAGTACTAATATTAATTAATGACTAACTGAAATAATAAATTAGATAATAATACTAATTAGATTAACCTAACTGATAATACTAACTCAACTATAATAATCTAACTTAACTATAACTATCTACACTACTCATTATCTTTCTAATTAAAAGTTTCAATATTAGGTATTAACAATTTCTGCCAATAAACTTACTGACACCTGGTAATACACTTACTACCAAAATCTGAATTTGAACAATGTACACAACTTACCACATCATCAACTTAGACTAACTCACTCAATACTAGCTATGCCTGCAAGGTACTGCTATCTATACTAATCTCTAACTAATTACTGATACTTGTCTTAGCCTCAAGTTAACCTTAATACACTCACTGATAATTCTCCTTGATCACAGTCAACACTGTTACTACATTAATTCTAATGTTATGAAACTATAACAAACTAACTTAAACACACTTACTTGAATATTGCTCAGCCATGCAACCACATGTGATTACCTGATCTACATACTGCAGGCCATATTGCAGTCAACTCTATAGATAACACTATAGGCCACACTGCAGTCACTCTGCAGTTAACACTGCAAGCAACCCCCGTCTGAACTACATTTAAACTTCACTTCCTGCCCAAACCACACAACTATGTGTGTTCACTGATACACTTAATCAGTGTATCCTCCCATGATCAACTGAACCAAATCCTGAAGCATCGAACCTACTGAACATTAGTTCTCCCCTGAATTTCCACAACTAATATACCCTCCCCTCAATGCAGTAAAGTGTTACTGCTCGATCCTAATCCTAGAGCAAACTCTCCTCTCTGTCTCGAGCAGTGCCCCCTTTGTTGTACAAAAGTTTAAATGTATATACTCACTGCCCACTGTTGTCACAGTCCAGCCAATCAACACACACAGTCATATTAACAGAAAATACTAGAGTCACAGTTACACACACACACACACACACACACATATATATATATATATATATATATATAGTTAGTATACCTTGATACTCTCCCAAAATAAATACCAAAACCAAAATTACTCCATAATATCATTCCCCTCTTATTAAACACACTATAATATAATGAATGGAACTTGCTAGAATGAGAATCAAAGAGCAATCATGTAAAATACCCTAAATGGTTCTATATCACACAGTATCGCACCATATCACGATACGGCCCCATCACATCCAATTGTGGACACGTAACTAGTATCCCCACCCCGATCTACGTCGATTATGACTAAATTGGTGTCATAACACACACTTGATATGGCCACCTCGTAGTTCCTCCAAATTATATACAAAAACCTATGTATATGACATAATACACTACAAAATAGACTAGAACTTGTTCTTATAGGTAGTCCAATGCCATGGGGTGCTTCCTAGTAATCAAATGCATGATTTGGAAGATACAATGAAGAGGAATTAAGAAATTACCAATTGGGAGATGATTCCTACTGAGAACTCAAGCGGACATGATTCGAACACGATCTCTTCACCAATGCTCCTCCTCCATGTGCTTCTTGCTTATCCAAACACCAAAGATCCTTGAGTAATAAAAACGAAAGGGAAATAAAGTGAACTGAGAGAGAATTTAATAGAGGAAAAGTATGGAATTGGGGATCTAGAATTTGGGATCTAAAAATAAATGAACAAATAAGAGGAGAGAGAGGTAAGACATACCTATAGGGGCCGACCACTTCCCCCTTCTTTAAGCAACATTGTATTGTCCAAATTATCCCTCTCCATCCAATTCTGATTAGGATTAAAGAAGAGATATTTTGAAAAGTCATTAATTAAGTCAAATTAAGTCCAATCTTCTTAATTAATTAGTGAGAATGGGTCTATTGAGCTTGGTACAAGTTGGGCTCACTAGTTGTCATTACAAGTCTAATTGGGCTTACAAGTGTCAAGTCTAACTAATAGGCTAGCCCACTAACAATAAATAAATAATACAAGTCTTCTAAATAATATATACCATGCTAATAAATAAATAATTAATACAAGGATCCGATAAATATTTATAGCCACTAATATTAATATTATATCTCTAAAATTAAATAGCTAAGCCAAATTACCAATTACCCTTAGTTGGAAAAGTGAGGTGACAACAAATTCTTTTTGCAAGTGTCCATCATATGGCTATCAGGGATGCCCAAAGGTAGTTTTAGTGTCGCCTGTCTGAATCGTTGTCGCCTGCCTGAATTGTTCTATGTACTCTCGGGCAGGTTTATTTTTTTTTGGACTATGTCCATGAGGGAGGTCATAGTCATGTCCATTCTACCATCATAGAATCGAGCGAGGATGAGGCGTCAAAGATCTTCGAACGACGAAATACAGTTGTCTGAAAGACTATAAAATAAGTCGTAGGCTACTCCGGTGAGAGATTCGACAAAAATCTTTGTGAGGAGGGCGTCGTCTCGAGGTAGATGACCCACCATCGTTGAATCAAAGTAATTCATGTACTAACAAGGATATGTCTTTCCGTCGAATAGAATCAATGAATGTGTTTTGTACTTGGGCGGGTATACCATATTTTTTCTCTCGGGAGGATAAGGTTGTCGTATCCCGAGTTTATGAAGCGGGTCTTGGTTGCTCGTCAAATTAAATCAAGCTTGCAGCTTCCTGAACTCCCGGATTGTGCCTTAAGCATCGTCCGACAATATGGAGTGGATGATAGCAATAAGGTGGATTGGCCCAATGGTGAGAGCATGAGCTGTCGCACTTGACTCTACATTATTTTCCTACTCTTGGCTTGCTTGCCTAAAATCATTGGTGGTTGTTGGACGATACTTGTCCCGAGGTCCAGTAAAGTTTGAGTAAGAGTCTACATCGATGCACTCTTGGTTTATATCATGGCTTTAAGTACATCAACACTTTGTTGATCACTGGAGGCTTGATCATCCCTGCCATGTATATAGAAATTACATGGGGAGATATGGATTGGATTGTGCAAGCTTCACTTTTCTGCAATTGACTCTTGAGTCTCACTATTTTTATAGAAGGAAGCCATGGTTGCGTCGCCTTTGGAGTCTATGGGATGGTACCCCCAGCCCTGGTAACTGCACTATTCTGGAATAATGTGTTGTCGTTTGTTCCTTAAGATTCATTGTCTTCCTGGAACAATGTGTTGGTATAGAACATCGGAGGATTGCTACCGCCAATTTTTTTCTAGAACGTGTGCCTTGGGATACCCCCACGGTAGGTACTAGCTTACTACCCCACGGTCGGTTCCTTGATATACTGGTAGAGACTATCGAATTGGAGATTTCTTCTTCCCTGAGATCTTCTTTGCACAAGAAGACCTCCATATTGAGCAGCATGAGGAAATAATAAATTCCTCCCCTTCCTCATGCACTTGTCTATTGCGACGCTGATGGACTGTTGTCGTAGGTTGCAATCGCTATAATATAATTAGTATGGTTGGAGGAACCATTGCTTTAATACAACAACAATTGATAATAATGCTGGCACAAGTGTATCCGGCAGGGGACACTTCATGTACTGGAGTTATTTCTCTCGTCTTGCGCTTGTGACTTATCACATTGTACAGATTATACGATGGAAACTTCACTTCTGTACTTATTTTATCCGTGCAGCCAAGCTTTGCGCATGAGTGTCAAAGTTGAAGGTTTGCTCCCTGACCTGATTCCTGCACGAAAACAACACCCGGGTAGTTTGTGAAAGACTTAGCGTGATACGTACCCACTTCATGTGCGCAGCCAAGCTGGGCGCATGGGTCTGTTAGCAAAGGTTTTTCTCCCTGACTCGGTTCTTGCACAACAACTGTACCCGGGTAGTTACTAGAAGATTGAATGTTAGATAGACACACTTATGCGAGAAGCTAAGCTGGGCACATTGGTCTATCAACACAGTTTTTTCTCTTTGACTTGGTTCTTGCGTAGAAACTGCACCCAAGTGGTTTCGAAAAGACTTGGAGAGTTGGCCCATATCTGGCATATGAGCGCATGTGACTCCCTGTCACCCTCATATTTTTATTTAAGGGTAGTTTTATAATTGACATGGGTATTTTAAATTTAGGATTTATTTGTATTTAAATATTATGCATGCATGATTAATTATTTATTGTATTAATTATTGATTGCTAGTTGTAGATTTATTTTAGACTTGTGTAGTGGACCTAAACTATTTAATTAGTTGCATGAACCCAATATTTCATATGAGTTTAGATTGAGCCTATGAATTAGGCCCATGGATTATGAGGTGGATTAATTAGTAAAACCATTAGACTAGAACCTTCCCTCCCTAATTAATTTCTTCATGAGAGGCCCTAAGGGGTAAATAGGATATTTGATACTTGCTTGGGGAGAGGGCTAGGACCGGCCATAGAGGGAGGAGAGAGAGTGTCTCCCTCACTTCATTTCCTATTCTATTTAGATCTAGTTTTTCCCTCTTCCAATTTCCTTCATTCCCTCATTATTTTCTCACCAATTTCTTCACAAATTCCTTTCTTATTATTCATAGGAGACTTCTACATCAAGGATCTATAAGAAAGAAGCAAGAAGCAACCAGGAGGAGGCCAAGATCTATAAGGAGAGGAGCAACTTTCCATCTGAGGACTTTTCATTGGAAATCCATCTTACAATAGGTAAATTTTAGCTTTTCCTCTTCTATTAAACTCTAAATTTGAGATTTAACCATGAGAAACTAACCCACATGCATAGGCTACCCATAGGAATTAGTTTTAGATTCATAGGAAACCTATGGTAGAAGTTAGGTGCATTTTGGTGTCAATTTTGGGAGAATTCCGAGATTGACACATGTATTGTTTGTCATTTGGTCAAATAGATCAATATGACATACGATTGATTGTTTGTGACTAGTGCCATGTACACAATTGGGTACGTGTAGGTCGTATCTTGTCAATTTGACGAAACGGGTTAATTTTGGGAGGTTTTCTCTGACATGGGGACTTGTGTATATCATATTGTGACACAGACACGTAGATGATCTAATTACTAAACGTATTGTTCAGATTTAGTGTATTAGACTTGCTCGTGTCATTCGAGATGCGTTTGATTGTATATTGGAGCCGTATCACAAGCGTATTATAGAATTAGTGTGATACGGGTGCGGTGCACTCCACGTGTTTGGTGTTTTTGCTCATAATTCTATATGTACATATATATATATGTATGATATTTATGTAATATATATATGTATATGAGTATGTATATATTTAAGTGTATTTGTATATATGTGTGTCCATATGTATTTATATCTATATGTATATATATATAGTGATGAGTATATACATAGAGGTACGTATATGTGTTTATGTTTATGTGTGAGATTATATATATATATATATATCTACACATTTATAGATTGAGATACATAAATAGTTTGAGATACCTTGGTATATATCTATATGTTTGTATATATATATATATAGTAGTTATCTATAGAGGGGTAGATATTAATTATTATAGATAGATTGTTTATATAGATTTAACATAGAGGGTGGAGTATATATATAGATAGATAGCTACTGTTATATCTACATAGAGAGGTATTTGTATATGTATAAGTGTTTGTGCTATGTGTGGGTGTCAGTGCAAGAGGGAAGTCAGCAGCAGGCACACCAGGGTGCAGCAGGGAAGAGGAGAGCACAATGCAGCACTGCTCGAGTGAGTAGTGCAGAAGGGAGCAATGTTGTGGCAGCTAGGGAGAGTGCAGCTCGAGCCTAGGGCCAGCAAAGGGATGCCGAGCAGTCCTGCTGTAGCAACTAAGAAGGGTGCAACAGCTAGTTGTGTTCAGGTATGCACTCTTGCAATGGCCAAGAACAAGGAGCAAATACACAGTGGCAGTATCGGGAAACTGCAGCCACCTGTAGGCAGTGAACAGGATACTCACTAAAAACAGCAACTACCATAGGCAACCTCGAGGAGATACAAGTCAGCAACCACACTGTGCATGCAACCACTGAGGTGTAGTTTTGGATTCACAGAGTATTAGTAAGGTATCAATCAGTGTGCTACATTGTAACAATTTCAGTACAGTTAGTTGGGTATTGGGTTTAGCATTGAGTTTGAGTATTTGGTTAGTATAGTTGATTTCTATATTAGCTAATTAGTAATAGATAGTTTAATAGTTAGTATAAGTAGTTAGTGATTATATATATATACTTGATAATATAATTAGTTATATATGTTCTATGTTTCTAGTAAGTATTAGATATAGTTAGTTAGATAATTATACTATATATGATACGTTGTTAGTTAGTGGTTTGATAAATAGTTAGCTAAGTAACTATTTGTAACTAACTATGTATAGTATTGATATCTATTATAGTACTTAGTATATATATTATTATAGTTAGTATATTAGTTTTGAGGGTTTTATATATATATGTATTAGTTATAATGTAGAGGATTTGGATTACCTCGGGATACCAAGGTAATACCAAGGTATTGGGTCGAACCCAAGATATTGGGCTTAGGTATCGAGATAGGTGTTATATGCATTGGTGCAAGGATTTCATGGACTTGTACTACATGGATTCCGTTAGGAGATGTTATCCCTACCGTGTTTAGAGGGTACTCGTGTATATGTATTTCATTGTGTATATTGGGTATTAATTTATATTTCGTGTTTACATACTACTCATATTCAGTTTTCTTATTCGTGTACACCTACTGCTCGTGTTCAGTGGTTATGATATTCGTGTACACCCACTGCTCGTTTTCAATGGTCATATTCGTATTCGTAGCGTGTCGTGATTGGATCCATTGGTATTAGTTGGGGATGGGAGAGTAGGAGTTGATTATGTGATCAAAGCCACATTGTTACATCGTGTACATTCTGGTTACATACCTCACTTCTAATCGTCTTACCTGATCATGTTCACCCAAACCGGTCACATAATGAACTTGTATTCTGAGGCACATTAGCTAGATTGCAGTTATTTTATCATATTGCAAATATTCATATTGTTGTTCTATATTCTCATACATTACCTGTATATCTATTGTTCATTCATTCATATATTAGTAATCTTGTAATTTATTTCTATTATCTGTTTTATATGCTCGATTATGTTATTGAAACTGCATTCAGACGTATATACTTTGCTCCAATCCTGACTGGATACTCCTATAGACCAGGAGAACTTAGTTGCAGTGCCCGATGAGGTCTAGTTATTTGTGTTGGCATGTATTAGACTATTATATTTGTGGAAATTTACAGTTTGTATATTATTTCAGATTGTGAATTATATCTTATTCTTTCCTTCGCTATTCCATTCGTTCTTTATCATCCCTAGTTTGTTTTGTGATTGAGAATAGTTATACTTGTGAGATACCCTATTGTTCCTCCATTTGGAGTTGAAATGATTGACAGTATTATATTGTTGAGATGTTGGATAGTTAGAAATGAACCAGACATCGTTCTGCCACCGATGTTGTGCTGTAGGCTGCATAACCACGTACTCGTGTCCGAATATCCTCGTGCGGTTTGTGACACATTTTTAGTGGTGGCCTATGCTGGTCTAGATTCACAATTAGTGCAAAATTGCTGTTGTGCTCGTCTAGAGTACTACTACGAGTCTACTTTAGGAAATAGGATTTAGGCTGAGAGTTTACTCAATCACAACTAGGAAAATTTCAAAATATGTTTTGTAAATCCTTATCTATTGAATATTACTTTATATTGAATAAAGTTCTGTCCTTCGTTGATGATATCGTATCATATTCAATATTGATTCCTTATTTCGATTTATCTTCAGGATGCCGCCGAAGACGCATTCTCAACGCTCAGGTGCAGCAACAGCACGATCAGTCATTTCATCACCCTTGATGGAAGCACCCTCAGACGATGGTCCAGTATCTATATTTAGGAGGTCAGCTTCACCGGTCCTGGTGGGCGTATCAGCAGCAGCTTTTGGAGGTGCTCCACCTCCAGTACCAAGGACATGGCAGACAGTTTCCGAGGATCTTCTACCCCTACCACCTACAGTTGATCAAACGCATATATTTGCGCTCTTTCAACAGATAATGGAGGCATAGCAGTGTTAGTCAGAGGTCCTATGACAGAACATGGAGAATGCTCACTAGATCGCACTTGCAGCAGTTGAGAGAGCTACTACAGTCCAGGTACCATCATAGACTTCAAGAGGATGGGCTCGAAGGACTTCAGAGGCACAGAGGGGATCCTTTATGCGGATGATTGGATCGAGGACATCGAGCGGAAACTGCGGCTGGCGCAGATTCTAGAGATGCTACAGATAGAGGCAGCGGGGTGTATGATGTTCGACATTGCTTTGACATGGTTCCGGACAGACCCCAGGATCGCAGTACCAGGACTCATTTGGGAAGCCTTCAAAGAGATTTTCAAGGAGAAGTTCTTCCCAGACATGGCTCTAACATCTTTGGAAAGCTAATTCTACTACCTCGTCTAGGGAGGTATGTCGGTGTACGAGTATGCGGCAGTGTATTGCCGACTAGGTCGCTTCGTAGAGGGGCAAAACCCTAGAGGTAGAGCGAGAAAGTTCAGGAAGGGACTGAATCAGGAGGTCAAATCCCATACCAACGGAGATCCTACCGCCACCTTCGAGGACATTCTCAGACAAATGCATAGAGCGGAGGATGATTTAGAGCTTGGCTCTAAAAGAACGAGGGACACAGGACGATCCAGCACCAACACGGGTCCAGCAAAGAGGCCTCACTTCCAGCGGCAGCACCAGAGGCATTACCAGCACCAGAGGCAGCAGTATCACGGGCCAGCTAGAGTGTCAGCACAGCAGATGCATCAGATCTAGAGGGCAGTAGTTTCTTGCACTTTCTGTAAGGAGCAAGGACACGGATAGGATGCATGCAAGATGAGGCTAGGCCAATGCTTATTCTGCAGTACGGGAGAATATTAGTTGAGGGCTTGTCCTAAATTCCTAACTCGTCCAGCTCAGGGAGTAGGACTGGCACAGAGAGCACCCGTTAGACCACCAATCGGGTAGCAGAGAGGACCTCTTCCATCACAGGAACAGCAGTTTTCTCAGCACCAGCAGAAGAGAGGTGCACAGCGATAGGGGCGAGCTTTTGCCTTGACTGTCGAGGAGGAGGAGCCAGTTGGCGATGTCATCTCAGGTTCAGTTTATCTCGATTCATTTCCAGCTCATATTTTGTTCGATTTTGGTGCTTCTCATAGCTTTGTATCTGTATCTTTTACTTTGAGGCATCGTCTTGAGTCTGAACCATTGGCGATGACTTGCAAGATCACGACCGAGGGTGGCATTATCCTAGTCAGTGATGTTTGCAACAACCAGAGAGTTTATTTGGGAGGCCGAGAGTTTAGCGTATGTTTACTCATAATGCCACTTCCGAGTTACGATATAATACCCGGGATGGATTGGTTGAGTAGACATCATGCTAGCATCGATTCTCGTAGAGGAAAAGTTTTATTTCAGACGCCTGGGGAGCCGGAGTTTGAGTTTGGCTGAGGAGTAGAGCATAGCAAAGGCAATTTCTGTGCAGCTTTGGTAGAAGTGCAGGAGCTGCCACATTCGTTGATTGCAGAGTTCATGGATGCCTTTCCAGAGGAGTTATCGGGGTTGCCATTGGACAGAGATATGGAATTCTCTATAGATTTAGTGCCAGGTACAGAGCCGATATCTCAGCACGTCTATAGAGTCAAAAATAGCAAACTAGCGGAGTTGAAGAAGTAGGTGGATGAGTTGCAAGAGAAGGGCCTTATGCATTCCAGTTCATCACCATTGGATGCTTCAGTACTTTTTGTACCAAAGAAAGATTGGTCGTTACGTATGTGTATTGACTACAGGGCAGTTAATAACCTTACTATAAAGAATAAATACCCGTTGTCGCAGAATTATGATTTGTTTGACCAGTTGAGCAGAGCGAAGGTATTCTCAAAGATAGACTTGAGGTCAGGGCAGACATCCCGCAGACAGCTCTTAGGACTCGTTATGGGCAGTTTGAGTTCTTGGTGATGCTGTTTGGGTTGACCAATGCCCCGGCAGTATTCATGAACCTGATGAACAAGGTGTTTCATCAGTACCTATACCAGTTTGTTGTAGTCTTCATTGATGATATTCTGATATATTCGAAGACCTTAGAAGAGCATGAGTACTACTTGAGGATAGTTCTAGAGACCCTCAGGAAGGAGAAGTTTTATGGCAAGTTATCAAAGTGTGAGTTCTTCCTTGATAAGGTTGAATTTCTCAGGCATGTTATTACAGGAGATGGAATCTCAATGGACCCGAAGAAGATTTCAGTAGTTGAATCGTGGTCTACCCCGAGTTCAGTAGCAGAGATTAGGAGTTTCCTTGGATTGGCGAGATACTATCGGAGATTTGTTTAGGACTTTTCCAGACTTGCAGAGCTGATGACTAGACTAACCAGGAAGGACGTGGAGTTCGTCTAGACTGAGAATTGCCAGTCAGCATTTGAGGAGCTGAAGAGGAGGTTGACTACAACTCCAATCTTAACATTGCCATCAGGAGCATGAGGATTTTCCATATACAGTGATGCATCGGGAAAGGGTTTGGGTTGTGTGCTACAGCAGCACGGGAAGGTGATTGCCTTTGCTTCTAGGCAATTATGCCCGCATAAAAAGAACTACCCTACCCATGACTAGTTGGCAACAGTAATCTTTGCTCTAAATTTATGAAAACACTAGTTGTATGGAGAGAGAGTGGAGATCTTCACAGACCATAAGAGCTTGAAGTATGTGTTTACACAAAAAAAGATCAAAATGAGGCAGCGACGATGGTTGGAGCTGATAAAAGTCATTGATATTTTATTGCAGTACCATCCAGGGAAGGCCAACATAGTCGCGGATGCCTTGAGCAGGTATCCCGTGGCTATGTGCTTGATGAGAGACAGATATTTATTGGACGATCTTGATAGTTTGGGCATTAAGGTATTAGTTCCTGTAGTCGCAGCACAGATATGGGAACTTCAGGTGCTGTCAGAGCTGATGGACTGGGTCAGAGCCGGACAGTATAAGGATGAGTCTCTGAGAAGCATCAGAGCACAGGTTTAGATAGGGCTGGCAGAGGACTTTATCGTCGCAGATGATGGATCATTGTGGCACGGTACCAGATTATGTGTACCAAGAGGAGCTTTGCGTGAGGAGATTCTACAGGAGTTGCATCGTTCTCAATACTCTATGCATCCAGGTGCCAACAAGATATATAGAGACATGAGAGAGCATGTATGGTGGTATGGTATGAAGTGGGAGGTAGCTAGCTTAGTATCCAGACGCATAGTTTGCCAGCAAGTAAAGGCGAAGAGACAAAGGCTAGGTGGATTGCTTCAATCTTTACCCATTCTAGAGTAGAAATGGGAGCATTTGACAATAGATTTTGTATCAGGACTTTTACGTTCTCTAGGAGGTAAAGATGCGATTTGGGTCATCGTGGACAAGTTGACCAAATTAGCCCACTTTCTGCCATTCAAAGTAGGTACATCTACGGAGAAGCTCGTGGAGATATATGTGCGCCAGTTTATCAGATTGTACAGTGTTCTAGTGAGCATAGTCTTGAATCAGGATAGTCGCTTTACGTTCCACTTTTGGAGTAGTTTGTAGGCTAGCTTGGGCACTCAGCCCAAGTTTAGTACCGCATATTACCCTCAGACTGACGGACAGTCGTAGAGGACTATTCAGACTCTCAAGGACATTCTACGCACTTGTGTTTTAGATCTTGGAGGTTCTTGGGAGGATCATCTTCACTTGGTAGAGTTTTCATACAACAACAACTACCAAGCAAGTATAGAGATATCACCATTCGAGGCATTGTATGGACAGAGATGCTGCACTCTGTTATCTTGGGATAATGTTGGTGAGAGAGCTTTATTGGGACCAGAGATGGTAGTGGATACAGTAGAGAAGTTAAAGCTTATCCGGGATAAACATCGAGTGGCGTAGGACAGGCAACGGCATTAGGCCGATAACCACCAGAGACCTTTGGAATTTAACGTATAGATTTTTATTTTGTATTACTTGTGTTTGATTATTTTTTGTTAGAGTGCTAAGGTTGTGTTTCATGCAAGGCTGGTGGTCTAGTTTTCTTCAGGATTTCTCTGACACATGGCACGATTCGTTTCGGTAGAGGCAAAAAGCTTAGTCCGTGATTCATCATACCTTTCAGTATACTTGAGAGGGTCGGTGTAGTTGCATACAGACTAAACTTATTACCTGCATTGGAGGGAGTGCACAGCGTGTTTCACGTGTCGCAGCTGAGATGGTATGTGGCAGATCCCAGTCATGTGTTGGATCACTCAGATATAAAGGTGGTCCCTACTCTTAGCTATCAAGAGCAGCCAGTAGAGATTCTGGATCGGAGAGAGATGGTATTGAGGACCAAGACGTTTTATTTGGTACGCTTCGCGTCAAGGCAGCACTCGCTAGGAGAGAGTTCCTGGGAGCGAGAGGCCGAGATGTGTGAGCGATATCCATATCTGTTCGAACCGTGAGGTATAATTCTTTCTTGTATTGTATTGTTTGCTTTTGTTAGTTAGTTTCTTCCTTAATTTTGAGAATTTTTTTTTCTAAGGGGGGTAGAATTGTCACCCTCACATTTTCATTTAAGGATAGTTTGGTAATTGATATGGGTATTTTAAATTTAGGATTTATTTGTATTTAAATATTGTGCATGCATGATAAATTATTTGTTGTATTAATTATTGATTGCTAGTTGCAGATTTATTTTAGACTTGTGTAGTGGACCTAAACTATTTAATTAGTTGCATGAATCAAATATTTCATATGAGTTTAGATTGAGCCCATGAATTAGGCCTATGGATTAGGAGATGGATTAATTAGTAAAACCATTAGACTAGAACTTTCTTTCCTAATTATTTTTTTATGAGAGGCCCCAAGGGGCAAATATGATATTTCATACTTGCTTGAGGAGGCCAAGATCTACAAGGAGAGGAGCTACTTTTTATTTGGGGATATTTTATTGGGAATCCATCTCCCAATAGGTACATTTCAATTTTTTCTCTTCTAATAGACTCTAAATCTGAGATTTAACTATGACAAACCAACCCACATATATAGGCTACCCATAGGAATTGGTTTAGGTTCATATGAGACCTATGGTAAAAGTTATGTGCATTTTAGTGTCAATATTGGGAGAATTCCGATATTGGCACATATAGTGTTTGTTATTTGGTCAAATAGATCAATATTACATATGATTTCTTGTTTGTGACTAGTGTCGTATCCACAATTGGGTACGTGTAGACCGTATCTCGTCAATTTGATAATACAGATTGATTTTGGAGATTTTTCTCCGACACGTGGACTTGTGCATATCACATTGTGACATGGACATGTAGATGATCTAATTACTATATGTTTTATTCATATTTAGTGTATTAGACTTGCTTGTGTCCTTCGGGATACGTTTGGTTGTGTGTTGGAGGCGTATCGCAAGCATATCATAGAATTAGTATGATACGAGTGCGGTGCACTCCACGTGTTTGGTGTTTTTGCTCCTATTTCTATATATACATTTGTATATATATTTCTATATGATATTTATGTAATATATATATGTATATAGTTAAGTGTATTTGTATATGTGTGTGTCCATATGTATTTATATCTATATGTATATATATAGAGATTAGTATATTCATAGAGGTACGTATATGTGTTTGTGTTTATGTGTGAGAGTATATATATCTATACATATATAGATTGAGATACATAAATAGTTTGAGATACCATGGTATATATCTATATGTGTGTATATATATAGTAGTTATCTATAGAGGGGTATATATTAATTATTATCGATAGATTATATATATATAGATTAACATAGAGGGAGGAGTATATATATATATATATATATAGATAGATAGCTACTGTTATATATATAGAGAGAGGTGTCCGTATATGTATAAGTGTTTGTGCTATGTGTGGGTGTCAGTACAAGAAGGTAAGTCAGCAGCGAGCACACCAGGGTGCAGCAAGGAAGAGGAGAGCACAGTGCAACACTGCTCGAGTGAGCAGTACAGAGGGAAGCACTGTTGAAGCAGCTAGGGAGAGTGCAGCTCGAGCCCAGGGCCAACAATGGGATGACGAGCAGTCCTGTTGTAAAAGCTAAGGATGGTGCATCAGCTAGTTGTGTTCAGGTATGCAGCTCGGGCAATAACCAAGAACAGAGAGCAAATGCACAGTGGCAGTATCGAGAAACTGCAACCACTGTAGGCAAGGAGCAGGATACTCACAGAAAACAACAACTAAAATCAGCAACCTCGAGGAGATGAAAGTCTGCAGCCACACTGTTCAGGCTACCACTGAGGTACAATTTTGGATTCAACGAACAGAGAGTATCAGTAAGGTATCAGTCAGTGAGCTGCACAGTAACAATTTCTGTACAGTTAGTTGGGTTTTAGGTTTAGCATTGAGTTTGAGTATTTGGTTAGTCTAGTTGATTTCTATATTAGCTAATTAGTAATAGATAGTTTAATAGTTAGTATAAGTAGTTAGTGATTGTATATATATACTTGATTATGTAATTAGTTATATATGTATCTATGTAGCTAGTAAGTATTAGATATAGTTAGTTAGATAATTAAAATAGTGTATTTATGATACGTTGTCAGTTAGTGGTTTGAGAAATAGTTAGCCAAGTAACTATTTGTAACTAACTATGTATAGTATTGATATCTATTATAGTACTTAGTATATATATTGTTATAGTTAGTATATTAGTTTTGAGGGTTTTATATATATATATGTATTAGCTATAATGTAGAGGTTTTGGATTACCTCGGGATACCAAGGTAATACCAAGGTATTGGGTCGATACCCAAAATATTGGGCTTAGGTATCGAGATAGGTGTAATACATATTCGTGCAAGGCCAAGGTATCATATTTCATTGTTTTAATATAGATACTATGTATATTGACTTGAATATATATCTAAACTACTATTTTTATATAATTAAACTTGCGTATCTTTGGATACGGCTTTTTGAGTATTTCATAGTATCATAGGTTAGCTTGTATAGCTTAGTTTCATAGTACATTGACTTAGTGTCCTAGTGTTAGACTCTTGCAACCTAGATTTAATGGGTTTGACCTAGGTATGGCTTATTGACTTAGAATTGCATCATATTAACTTATTTTTATTTTCGAACATTTTATTGATGCAACATACCATATATAGGTCTGTGTGACACTAGCTTGCGCATCGAGAGACACACCTTGCTCAGGACATCAGGTGAGTACATTTATTCGATAGTTTTCATGAATTCATAATAATGTATATATGCATGTTCTAGAATTGTATACTTGATTTCGACACAATAATTTTACGGACTTGTACTACATAGATCCCGTTAGGAGATGTTATCCCTACCGTGCTTAGCGTGTACTCATGTACATATATTTCATCGTATATATTGTGTATTAATTTATATTTTGTGTTTACATACTGCTCGTATTCAGTTTGCTTATTCATGTACACACACTGCTCGTGTTCAGTGGTCATATTCGTGTTCGTAGCGTGTCGTGATTGGATCCATTGGTATTAGTTGGAGATGGGAGAGTAGAGGTTGATTATGTGATCAAAGCACCATTGTTACATCGTATACATTCTAGTTTTATACCGCACTTGTAGTCGTCTTACCTGATCATGTTCACCCAAATCGGTCACATAATGAACTTGTATTCTAAGGTACATTAGCTAGATTGCACTTATTTTATCATATTGCAGATATTCATATTGTTGTTCTATATTCTCGTACATTACATGTATATCTATTGTTCATTCATTCATATGTTAGTAATCTTGTATTTTATTTCCATTTTCTGTTTTATATGCTCGATTATGTTATTAAAACTATTTTCAGAGGTATGTACTTCGCTCCAATCCTGACTAGATATATTTTTCCAGATGACTGGCTTATAGAGTAGTGTCCCACATTCTACGGCCGTAGGATGGCGTACCTATACAGGATACTCCTATAGATCAGGAGGACTTAGTTGCAGAGCCCGAGGAGGTCTAGTTATTTGTGTTGGTATGTATTAGACTATTATATTTGTGGAGGTTCACGGTTTGTATATTATTTCAGATTATGGATTGTATCTTATTCTTTCCTTCGCTATTCCATTCGTGCTTTATGTTCCTTAGTTTGTTTTATGATTCAGATTAGTTATACTTGTGAGATACCCTATTGTTCCTCCGTTTGGAGTTGAGATAATTGACATGTACCATATTATATTGTTGAGATGTTAGAGAGTTAGAAATAACCCATACAATGTTCTACCGTCGATGATGCGGCGTAGGCTGGGCGTAACCACGCATTCATGTCCGAATATTCGGGTGCGGGTCGTGTCATTCCCCTATACAATTTTTCATTAGTACGACATGAGACAACTAACGGCACATACTTTTGGTGAACTGCTTGCGCAGCTCCTCAGGCGCGGATGGCTCGAGTTACTTTAGATTTCTTTAAACTAGCACACACTGGCCCACAGTACCTAGAATCTACAATGGCGCCATAGGAGATCCTGTCGAAGATAGACTCTCTCTTTTTTGCCTTGTTATGCGTAGAAGACTGTATGCGCTTGCAGTATGACGCATTGTGCTTCTTATTTTATAAATATTACTGTGAGCGCATCTCTTGAGATTCAGCACTGTTCTTGTGAAACGTGGCTCCGGAGACAGAGACAGGATATACATCAACCTGATGCACACCTCTAGCGGCAGACATTGGCAACGCATCATTCGCGGAATGTTGGTGCGGTACAGTGACCTTGATGACCCAAGTCTTGCGAGTCTTGCAGGCCCGATGCGGAGCTTGTCTTGTTCAGCATCTTCTCGAACGCCTGTTAGTCGAAGTGAATAACCATTATTCTCTAGGTTGAAACCAGCATTCTCTCGTTAGACTACATCACTAACTTCTCGTTGGAGGAGAAATTCTTCCCCAGTAGAGTTGCTATTTTTGTCGACATCGCAAAAAATATAAAAAAAGTTGAACAAACTTTTGTATTAATTGGAATAGAACAACAAAAAGTACAAAAGAAGCACTAATGCGTAGAGTTATGAGTACAGATACCTAGGCAAGTATGACGGTAGAGATCAAGTCTGAGGTCGACTTCTTTACTTCGTTGACGGTCCGATGAAAGAGAATGGCGAGGTCTCCGGGAATTTGAGTATGCGACTCAATTGATGTCCCTTCATCCTTCTATCTTTATCTCTCCTTTTTTTTCTTTGTCCGCAGTCTTCGGTCCTCTGTCCTCGGTTATCTTTTATGTGTGGGAGATGTCCACTATTTATAGTTTTTAAATGATCATGTATACACGTGGATGCTTGTGGGTTTCATGCTACCACATATTATTTTCCAAGAATGGCAATTGCAGATTTATAAGGGCATTTTGTGCTATAGCTGCCACATAGCAATTTAAGATCTGGGGTTGCTAATATCCATAATCTTTGTAACACGTGTCATGCGCTGATTGCTTGAGGATCTTGGCTGTTAAAAACAAAAATATTTGGTTGCATTGAGCTTTTAAGGGAACATTGTCGCATGAGAACTCTAGAGCATGAGGAATACTGCCGCATAGAAATACCATCGCATGGGAATAGTGCTGCATAGGACCTTCATTGTGCTGATGTTATTTTCTCTGTATAACATGATATTTGTTCCACAAGAAGCAGTCATAGGGAAAACATTGTCCGATCTCCTAGCAGCTCATCTATTGCCCGAAACATCGAAACTTTATGAAGACATCCCGGATTGGGGAATATTCTTTGATGGTGCATCAAGAATGGGACCCAAAGGCAACATCATTGTAGGAGTGGGGGTAATGCTTATCTTTCCTGAAAACCATGTCATACATCGTGCACTAACTCTTATGCAACCATTTGCCAAGACAGAATGTAATTTTCTGCTAATCGGACCATAGTTAGAAAAATAGTTGGAGGTAGACTACGTAGAGGCTTACGGCGACTCTAAACTAATAGTTAGTCAAGTCAAAGAAGAATATGAGGTTCGACATAAAGATTTTATTCCCTACTATCATGCTACGCTTGAGTTGACTTTAAATTTTAGCAGATTCTTGATCGATCATGTGCCTCTACTACATAACACCAAAGCAGACGCTCTGGCCGATCTTAAGCTTCTTTAGCTATTCCAGTCAGAACATAACATTCGATCACAGAGATTAGTCGAGAATTATTCTGTGTTAAGAAAAATTTAGATGTTAATCGAAGCTATGTGCCAAAGAAGAATTTCAACACTCAAGATTGAAGGTTTCCTTTCATACACTATGCTATCTATGTAATTCTTCAGGACGATTCAAAGGAAGCCACTTATGTTAAAAGATGCTCTCGTCAATTCTATTATGATATAGTAACCAAGATGTTTTATCATCGGTCTTATCTAACATAGAAACGAAGAAATTCCTTCATGAAAACCACGATGGTACTCGTGGTGCACATCAACCAGGTCCTAAGATGCAGGATCGACTCAGACGAATGAGTTATTATTGGACTACTATGGTAGCAGATGTTTATGATGGAAAATGAAAGAATGAAGATGTATTCAAGATGGGGTTTACACGAAACCCGCTTTCTTTGGTTTACAAACAAACTTGTACAATTTGATCCTATACGAGGATGTGGGAGTACAATTTATTTAATCTGGGTAAATATTGCTATAGGTGTCTGATCTGCAGTCGATCACTTTAGCCCTTGGACCACACGATGATGAAGAAGTGCCGTAGAAGACAGGAAGCTGCTTCGAAGGTTGCAAAAGAGGGTGGATGTACGATGCCAAAGTTGTCGATCCCTACTCTTTGCCTGAGCTCCGATTCTCTCTCTCTCTCTCTCTCTCTCTCTTGACCTCTGGTTCGATCTTTCTTGGAAGTTCGACCTTGGATCTGATATTGGTTTTCTTGACCAATTTTCCGACCTTGTTCCTCATTGATAGAGGTCTCTATTTATAGAGTTTTAGTGACAGTGACCACTCCGTCGGTGTAGAAATCGAGGAGTAGAAAGTACAACACCCTTTTACACAACGGTTAAAATAATCAATGCCTGCGTATAGATGATCCTTTGAATGAGCGTGTGACGCGGGTCCAACTAAGGGACAAAATGCGTATAATCGCTACGAAGATCACGGCGTAGAAGCCACGTAGGTAGGTATCCCTCGTGTAGAAGAGGTGGGCGTAGAAGCCAATGTTTGTCACCATGGCGTAGAAGCCAAGTAGGCATAGAAGCCGATATAGGCGTAGAAGCCGAGTGGTCATAGAGGCCGAGTGGGCGTAGAAGCCAAATGGTCATAGAGGCCGAGTGGGCGTAGAAGCCAAGTGAGCACAGGAGTTGAATGGACGTAGAAACCGTTGCGCACCGTGCCAGAGTGCTGATGTGGACGTCTTAGCCAGAATTACGGCTTTTGAAGATATAATCAAATCTCTAGCATTAAATACAGAGATTTGCCACCATCCTGTGTATTAAATGTAGAGGAATATTTTTTGAAGGTCTGCAGCCCTTCTACGCATCAGTCGCAGAGACGTGTCTTGAGAAACTGTCACCGCTCTGTGCTTTAGACGTAGAGACGTGCCTCGAGCAACTGTCATCGCTCTGTGCATTGGTCGTAGAGACGTACCTCGAGCCCCGTATGGAGTGCAGATTTTGATGTGGCAGGCGGTTTGTCTACTGCAGAGCATAAACAGCTCATGTCTGCCGGTGTAAAATAAGGCAGCGTATCCCTTCGTGCATGTAAAAGCAGTTTACGCAAAAGAAATGGCGGTAAATGACAGCCTGGCTTGCAGTGCCGTGCCATCATTATAGCCGTCGTCTGGGTAGTCGAGCAGTATCCCTGGGTAGTCGAGCAGTATCCCTTTGTCAGAAGTCCAGACGTCAGGTTCATTACAGGATCTGACAGGTTCACTTCGGAGAATACGAAGCGTCTCTCGTACACTTCAATGCTGCGTTGCAAGAGGATGGGTTTCACGCCCAGGAGTCGATGAAGCACCCTGTTTACGCTGAAGCGGTTTGGATGTACTGCCTTACGTTGAGCTTATATTTCATACTGTGTTTGGCGGAGAAAGCTCTATTGCACGCTTGATGGCTCTGAAGGCCTCTGTTTACGCTGCTCTGCATCAATATGCTGCGTATAGCCATCCAGCGTATTTTTTATGCTTCTACAAGACCCCCTTCAAAGCTTTTAAATTCCTCGAAATTTGAAACACTTTGAATGAAGCATGAACCGCTCCTCGTAACTCAAAACGTTTCTGAATGGAGCGTTGAAACGGTCGATACTGACTTTATGGCAAATTTATTGGGGACCGGTGTGATCTTTTTCGCCTATAAAAAGGCTGGGGGGTTAACCCGTTCTGCCCACATTCCCATCACCACGCATAGATGATCGCTGTGGTTCGTCAGGTCGACTTGAGGAAGAAGGAGATCATGTTCTTCCAGCGTGTAAGGAGCCGAAAAAGATGGCATCTTCGAGCAAGTGTCCACTGCAACGATGGATCATGGAAGGATATCTTAGCCTCCCTTACTTGGGAAAATCAGCAACTTTATATGACGGTTCTTCCAGGAGAAGGGAAGGGTCGTATTAGACCACACGGCTTGCAAGCGGTGTCTTCTCCTGTTACCTCCGGGGATGAGAGCAGCAACTAGCTCTGACCTCGGGAATTGAGTTGGGTGGAAAATATCAACTCAATCTGTCACGGCGCACGGAGCATGGGATCTGCATAATTTATGCAAGCCCCAACTCTGTATTCTCCTGCCGTTGATCATTGCCATGTCAGTCAGTTTGCTGGAACTGACTGACTGCTGGAGAAGATGGATGAAGAATTGTGCCCATGCGAGAACCTGTCAGAACAGCTTCTGGGTGATCTTCAGACGACGATGGGGAAATCCTTTGTAGACGGAGTTTCCCTCAGATGTAATCACGAAAATGAAGAAAAACCCTTGGATTCCCCTCATATGTAATCATGACTTTAATCTTTTAATAAAATCGTCTTGCTTCTTCATATGATCATCTTGCCATACGTTACTGTGAAGTCTGAATATGTGTAGCTTCGACAAGTCTGATTCTTTATGCCGACTCTGATAGAAAGAGTATTTAGGCCCTATCCTGTTTAGAAAGCCGTTTTAGCGTTCGAGTGTTCGAACTGTTCTGTTGTCAGGAATGAGGAACTGCATAGAATTCTGAACTATTGTTTTTCACTTCTGTGTAAACAGAATTCTTGTTTCAGACTTCATCTTCAAGAATGACTTCTCGAAAAATCCCTTGGAACAGGGTCGAGAAATGGCTGTCAAACTGAGTTGCCATCTTGATAGATGAAATATTCGGACTGGAGTCTGGATGAACCTCCAATTGACCCGAGAAGAGTAATTTCTCAATGTTTGAACTCTGTATGTTTCGGGTACTTGGGATATCTTGAGGTCAAGAAGGAGTATCTTCTGTGTGAACTCCTGTAATCGACCGCCTCGAGAACTGTTCGGATATGCAGAAAGTCAGAGATCCGTAGTGTAGATGAGCTGAAAATCCTGAGTTCGTAGCCTATTGAGCGTAGAAAGCCACCGAGCGTGAGATCATCAATTTGGTATCTGCTGAGCATAAAGTCGTCCAACCAAAATTTTAATTCTTAATTCAATTCACCAAATTGAAAAATAATTTAAATACAGTCCACCAATATTCAAGTCTGAATTTCTTTATCCTTTAAATTCAAATTGGTGATTCTACCTTCATTGTTCAGAAATTTAACTCATGCACTTAAGGTATAAATATTGGGTCCTTAATATCAATTCATTGATCCTCATCATCTTAGTCATCCTTCTAAATTTCTCAAAATTACAATGACTTGAATCTCCCAATCTAATCTTACTTGATCACAATCTAAAAGAAATTCCTCCCGAGTTGGCAATGCACTACTACCCAACTTAGAATTTATCCACCTATCACCTAAGGCTATATACCTTAAGAAATATCCCTTAATTTATTTACTCATGTCGTTCAATCCTCGAAACTTCAACGCCGATCATATCACATATGATATGTCCTTAATTACGAAAGAATAATCCTCAAGTATGTGATCGGCCTATGGGGTATATCTAGTACTCTCTGTGTATCAAACTTTATACCCAGCACGAGGTTTCGTCTTTCCGAGATAAGGGAAGACGAAGGTCAATAATAAAGAGTTCAAGGGTAGCGTAATAGAATAGAAGTATTGGGATCAAGGCGTTTAAAGAATTCAATTAGGAATTGTCAAAGCAGTTGTGGATTGAAATCCTATTTTTGGTAATTTTCTATTTACATGCTCGTATCAGTACAGTTATGTAACCGATACGATGTGTCAGACACAAAAATATGTCTAGGGCAAGTATATTCGTCTACTAATTACTATATATCTCAATCCACGTAAAGTAGTTATGCGAAGGGCGAACCAAGTGCACTAAGGTTGATCAGACCGTAATACACTGATTCTGAAATGCATTATTGTGGGCGCCCACTAATACATATGTAGTGAACAAGCTTGATAAAGAATAAGCTTGCAAAAACTAGGCTATAATAGCAGCATAAATCAAGGTAGTACAGCAAATATGAATACGCTAGATTATGATGAAAGAAGGTTCATAACAATTCAAGTTCACAAAAACAAAAGCAAAATAAGCAATAATAATGAAAGACTACACAATTTCTACAGTTGTCATATTAATTCCTTGTCTAAGTCGATAGTCGACAAAGTAGGGGTGTGAGCCTCTAAGTTCTATAGTCTGAATAAACACTATCATCTTATGTTAGCATACAATTAATGCCATTCAGTTACACTTCATCAATGGATCACAAGGGCTATATAATACTAGGTGGTGAGGTATACTACCCAACTTATAAAAATTAAACTAATACGGTGACAGCTTAAGAGGATCCTACACAATAATCTTGCACATGTAAATAAAACAGAAACTCTTTATTAGGGTATATGAGGAAAAATCTTGGTATTGATTAGGGTATCCTTTTTATGTAGGTAATGGTCATCCTAAGTCTTAATCATAGTGCTCATAGAACATGTGTCAATAGTAAGGATAGAAGAGTTACTGGCCGTTTAAGGGGAAAGGGAATATAACTCGTATTGAGGTATGGTACAAGTTACGCAATTTAAAACTAAGGGATAAGCACCAGGTCTCAATCTACAAGAATAACTTAACTATCAAGTTCTAACTACCAAGCATAAAAATTTCACATTCAAGGCTACAACTATAATCCTAGCAAACTATGAGCCCTTAACAAAGAATAAATTTACTTGGCCTACTATCCGAAGTGTCAGATGGCACGAGTTGAAAGATGAAGAGAAGAAACGTAATTAGCCGTCGCAAAATAGCGAGCGCTATGGTCGCAGGGAAACAATATATAAAATAAAGATAGAGGGCTCTAGATAGCATCATGGTTCTCTAAGGGGAGCGGGGTGTTAGTTGCTATGTTCGGGGTATGATCAAGGAAGAAGTGTTGATTACATTCCTCTAGGCTTCCTAGGGTGCTGTCTACTAATAACAAGACAATGATATAAGTTTATAGTTCCAATATCATCTAACTATGAAGGTTAGGTTCAGTCCAAACATTAAGTTTTTGTTTTCTATGGGTTCCTCAATGCTAGGGGCAACCATTATGGTAAACTTCTAACTAACTCTAGTAATGTCTATACTACTCTTAAGTCTTCATAATATATCATGGGTAATGGTAAACCAATTCTAAAGGTAAGGAATTCTAGGGTTTACTAGATATTCTAAACTTAGTGGTGTGTCTATATTCTCGTTGTATTCTTAATAGGTGTGCTACTCTAATTATCATCTAACAACAGAAACTTCTATATTCTAGGAGAAGGCTATACTTAAAGAACTATTAGGGAAGCACAAGAATCAAGCAGGATGCATTTGTTCAAAATAGAACAGAGAGGAGGAAGATGAATCATAGTCAATTGTGGATGAGATCCTATTTTCTAGTCCTAGGTGCAGGCTTGTTCGGTACAATAACATAACCGAGACAATATGCTCTTGACCTGCATGGGCCACCACAAAAACATGTCACGCCCCAGTCCCAAAAATACGTAGGACTAGGACACGTAAGCATGCCAGCCGCATGGATATGGCAACTCCAATATATGGAAACCAAATCCATACGTACGCTGTAATATGAATATAAAATCCACAAGTGGTATAAAATGTAATACAAGTCACAGGGTAAAATCTAAATCTCATCCACCAAAATCGTATAAAAATAAATAACCAGTATCTATGAACTAGATCTCAATAGGGAGTATCTAAGAATGATAGTTGGGTGGAAACAAATCCACTACCAACTCGAATGGGAAAAGTAAATACAATATAAGTACAACTCACTCAAACAATATAAGTACCAGCTGCAATCCCGGCTCGAAGAGAAGACATCCACGAAGCATCTATATCCTTCCAAATCTGTGCTCCTGCAATACTCAAGAACAGGTACACCTGGCAGCGGACCAGGTCCTTAGAGGGACATAACAAGTATACTTAAACACATGCCAATAAAGTACTGAAATAAATATCCAATGGGTCGTCTAACCATCTATGTGAATGCAGTTAAGAACACCTTTCCCCACAAGTGAGCTATCTGGCTGAAAACTGGGATTTGGCATGGTTCTCTTTTGAAGAGCCAGGGGCCTAAAAGGCACGTCGTCTTTTGAACGCCGGTGGCCCGCCTGATAGTACATAATATATAGTGGTCATCATCACCCGTATCTCCAGCGGAGAATCCGGGCTTCACAGAAAAAGTGCAAAGGAGCTCAAATGCGGTACTTGTTGTTCTCCCCACCCAATGCTCTAAGCATGTCATGTCCATGACACAATAACACCTCTAATAACTGCCAAGTCTACTAGCATGCAAAATTTCTAACAGCAGTTATTCCTAACGCACGGCCCATACGTACAGGAGGCCAGACCTGTCACGCAGTCCGTGATCTATATGAGACTCACACTCGTGTAATATCTGTGTCACGGCTAATGAACCTAATGGTGCTACATGATAATGGGGTAGTCTCATGAACAAGGTCAATGCAATACATAAATAAAAATATTCGCGACGTCACCGTCGCGCGCAATTTATATAACAATTAAATATATGAACTAAAGACAGAAAATAAGGATGCATGCAACATATGGCATATAAATAACAGTACAATGGCAAGGTATACTTGCCTGGCAAGAAACTGCAAAATGTCACGTCTAGATGTCCAATACACAGGACCAGAAGCTATGGCCACAGAACAAATATCTCCGGATGCTGAAATAAATATCACCAACGTTTCCAGAATGAGCAAAATAGCTAAAAAGCATATCCCTTTCGTCCAATTTGGACACAGGGACAAAACGGTAATTTCGGGTAAAAGTGGGGTCCACGTGTGGCCCACTTTGCACCGAAAAGCGTGCCGAGGGTAACAGTCTCTAAATGGGACAAACTATGGGTCAAACAACTCTAGATGTCAATACGAACCCAACGGTATGTCCAAATTTGGATTCCGATGAGCCGAACAAAATTTGGTCCAAAAAGTCAACTGTGGGACCCGCCAATTGGCGATCTGGTCAACCGTCTCAGAAATGCGTGAAAATTGGGTCACAGGACCAGCGTGTTACCATGAGTCCAGTGGCGCAAGTTTCGTCACAATCTGACATGCGTGCACAAAATACGCGCGAGTTTTACAAAGGTGGCGACACGAGATGTGTCCGCGTATACGGCCTGATTCCGGCGCGCTCACGCATCCGAATCAGTCCCCACGAATTTTCACGTGTCCCGTTATGCTGTGTGCACCATTTGGTACACTTGGCACACGGCGGGGCGGTCCCGTTTGGCGGGGCGCGCTCCGATCTCCAACTTTTGGAAAACCGAAAAAAGTGGGTGCGCACAGTTTTGTGACGAATATATTTTTGTCCACAGCAACTAATAGCACAAAGTTATAATACAGAAAATAAACTAGATCATGTAATCTACAGGTATCAAAAAGAATCACCAAATTCGGATCTCTGTGGTGGGAGATACGAACTCGGCAATATGGGTAGTCAATCTGGAATTCTGCGATTGCAGAATTCTGTCTGCTCGTCCAACTTTGGACGCTATTTTTCACCTAGGGGCACACGTTTTCTGAGGTTGGCTATAAAACAAATATTGGAGAGGGTTGAGGGAAGATCATACCTATGAAAACGGAACAACGTTTGGTCGAGCGAGTCAACGGAAAAACACGCCGGAGCGAAGGTGCCTCAAGTGGGAGACTGCAGTTCGCGATGTCGGCGTCGACGGGATGATTGGATGGCTTGGCGGGGCTTCTCTGGCTGCGGTGACGGCTCTAGATGGGAAGGGGAAGTCTGGAGTTTCTAGGTTAGGGTTTTTGGGAGCTATTATATATATATATATATATATATATTAAGAGAGAGAGGGGGAAGTTGAATTGGGTCCGCGGGTTTATTGGAAAGCAAAGGGTCGGTCGGGTGGAAAATCGGCTGAAGGGGAAGCTTAAGTGGGCGGGTCCATGTATACACGCTGGAGGGACAAGTTCTAAAGGGAATAGTTAAGTTGCAGCAATACTTAAGGAATCAAAGTAGATTAGAAGATTATTATTAGTATTATTATTATATTCTAATTAGTATTATTTAATTCTATTCTTTTCATTTCTTTCTTTAAATATATATATATATACATATATATATTTGTATATATACATATATATATATATATTCACAATAAGAAAATTTATAGATTAGGGTATTGCACATCGTTAGGCTAGCAACAGCTCAAGGGGTCTCCTACATGGAATAAATTCCGAAAAATTCCTGATGGTCCCACAAGTCCTCTAAGTGCCCGAACACCTAACATAAAAATTATTAAAAAATCTATTTCTCCTATTTAGACCTCATTACTAAAATTTAATTAATAATTAATAAATAAAAATGTATATATGATTTTCTAGGAAGGGGGTTTTACATTCTACCCAACTTATAAAAATTTCGTCCTCGAAATTAAAATTAAGCCACGATAGAATGCAAGGATGGTATAAGATTTGCATTGTTTAAAATGCAAGGCTAGGTTTAAAGGGGTGGGCGATGTTGCATGTTGCACGTCCCGGAAAAAAAAAAATCAAATCATGGAAAAATCTATATGAGCAAAAAATAGGTTTCTTCATGTGTCATGTCCAATGGTGTGGACACATAAATGCTTTTTTTTTTTTTTTTTTTTTTTGCATAAAAGCGTCCAACAATTGGAAAATTGCACAAAGATGAGAATTGGATGATGGGCATGTCTAGGATAAGGGTGTAGAATTTGTAGGAAGGCAGTAGCTAGTGTAGTGCTCCAATTATTGGAGCACGGTAAGGCGTGTCAAGTGATATCATGTTGTAAAACTAAATAAAATATCGTGTTCTATTTCTAAGTGGATTCGTGCTAGCCTCAGTCTCACTATCTAAGCCGAGTAGGTCAAATTCCTAGGTGAGGGGGTTTCACAATTCAGCCAACTTAAGACAATGTCGTCCTCAAAATTAAAATAAGGCAAAATCGGTTAATCCTTTATGTACAATAAGGCAAGTCAGTCACAATCTTCTTGCGATAACTAAAATCCTATTCATATCTATTGCAATCATTTCTAGGTTAGGATGACCACTGCTCCAATCAAAATTTAACCTATGGTTATCTCTTCTCCCCTTGTTTTAAATTATCCATATCCACATAACATCTCCAAGATTTACATACTCATATAACTTTTACCTCACGATCTCTAACTATCATAATCTCCTTTAGAAGTGGTTTGAGTCCAATATATTCCCATTTTTACTTATAAAATTTTGTATGCCTCAACTCTTTAATTCCATTCACATCCTCATTATTTCAAATAGGTCGTCCAACCAAAATTTTAATTCTTAATTCAATTCACCAAATTGAAAAATAATTTAAATGCAGTCCACCAATATTCAAGTCTGAATTTCTTTATCCTTTAAATTCAAATTGGTGATTCTACCTTCATTGTTCAAAAATTTAACTCATGCACTTAAGGTATAAATATTGGGTCCTTAATATCAATTCATTGATCCTCATCATCTTAGTCATCCTTCTAAATTTCTCAAAATTACAATGACTTGAATCTCCCAATCTAATCTTACTTGATCACAATCTAAAAGAAATTCCTCCCGAGTTGGCAATGCACTACTACCCAACTTAGAATTTATCCACCTATCACCTAAGGCTATATACCTTAAGAAATATCCCTTAATTTATTTACTCATGTCGTTCAATCCTCGAAACTTCAACGCCGATCATATCACATATGATATGTCCTTAATTACGAAAGAATAATCCTCAAGTATGTGATCGGCCTATGGGGTATATCTAGAACTCTCTGTGTATCAAACTTTATACCCAGCACGAGGTTTCGTCTTTCCGAGATAAGGGAAGACGAAGGTCAATAATAAAGAGTTCAAGGGTAGCGTAATAGAATAGAAGTATTGGGATCAAGGCGTTTAAAGAATTCAATTGGAAATTGTCAAAGCAGTTGTGGATTGAAATCCTATTTTTGGTAATTTTCTATTTACATGCTCGTATCAGTACAGTTATGTAACCGATACGATGTGTCAGACACAAAAATATGTCTAGGGCAAGTATATTCGTCTACTAATTACTATATATCTCAATCCACGTAAAGTAGTTATGCGAAGGGCGAACCAAGTGCACTAAGGTTTATCAGACCGTAATACACTGATTCTGAAATACATTATTGTGGGCGCCCACTAATACATATGTAGTGAACAAGCTTGATAAAGAATAAGCTTGCAAAAACTAGGCTATAATAGCAGCATAAATCAAGGTAGTACAGCAAATATGAATACGCTAGATTATGATGAAAGAAGGTTCATAACAATTCAAGTTCACAAAAACAAAAGCAAAATAAGCAATAATAATGAAAGACTACACAATTTCTACAGTTGTCATATTAATTCCTTGTCTAAGTCGATAGTCGACAAAGTAGGGGTGTGAGCCTCTAAGTTCTATAGTCTGAATAAACACTATCATCTTATGTTAGCATACAATTAATGCCATTCAGTTACACTTCATCAATGGATCACAAGGGCTATATAATACTAGGTGGTGAGGTATACTACCCAACTTATAAAAATTAAACTAATACGGTGACAGCTTAAGAGGGTCCTACACAATAATCTTGCACATGTAAATAAAACAGAAACTCTTTATTAGGGTATATGAGGAAAAATCTTGGTATTGATTAGGGTATCCTTTTTATGTAGGTAATGGTCATCCTAAGTCTTAATCATAGTGCTCATAGAACATGTGTCAATAGTAAGGATAGAAGAGTTACTGGCCGTTTAAGGGGAAAGGGAATATAACTCGTATTGAGGTATGGTACAAGTTACGCAATTTAAAACTAAGGGATAAGCACCAGGTCTCAATCTACAAGAATAACTTGACTATCAAGTTCTAACTACCAAGCATAAAAATTTCACATTCAAGGCTACAACTATAATCCTAGCAAACTATGAGCCCTTAACAAAGAATAAATTTACTTGGCCTACTATCCGAAGTGTCAGATGGCACGAGTTGAAAGATGAAGAGAAGAAACGTAATTAGCCGTCGCAAAATAGCGAGCGCTATGGTCGCAGGGAAACAATATATAAAATAAAGATAGAGGGCTCTAGATAGCATCATGGTTCTCTAAGGGGAGCGGGGTGTTAGTTGCTATGTTCGGGGTATGATCAAGGAAGAAGTGTTGATTACATTCCTCTAGGCTTCCTAGGGTGCTGTCTACTAATAACAAGACAATGATATAAGTTTATAGTTCCAATATCATCTAACTATGAAGGTTAGGTTCAGTCCAAACATTAAGTTTTTGTTTTCTATGGGTTCCTCAATGCTAGGGGCAACCATTATGGTAAACTTCTAACTAACTCTAGCAATGTCTATACTACTCTTAAGTCTTCATAATATACCATGGGTAATGGTAAACCAATTCTAAAGGTAAGGAATTCTAGGGTTTACTAGATATTCTAAACTTAGTGGTGTGTCTATATTCTCGTTGTATTCTTAATAGGTGTGCTACTCTAATTATCATCTAACAACAGAAACTTCTATATTCTAGGAGAAGGCTATACTTAAAGAACTATTAGGGAAGCACAAGAATCAAGCAGGATGCATTTGTTCAAAATAGAACAGAGAGGAGGAAGATGAATCATAGTCAATTGTGGATGAGATCCTATTTTCTAGTCCTAGGTGCAGGCTTGTTCGGTACAATAACATAACCGAGACAATATGCTCTTGACCTGCATGGGCCACCACAAAAATATGTCACGCCCCAGTCCCAAAAATACGTAGGACTAGGATACGTAAGCATGCCAGCCGCATGGATATGGCAACTCCAATATATGGAAACCAAATCCATACGTACGCTGTAATATGAATATAAAATCCACAAGTGGTATAAAATGTAATACAAGTCACAGGATAAAATCTAAATCTCATCCACCAAAATTATATAGAAATAAATAACCAGTATCTATGAACTAGATCTCAATAGGGAGTATCTAAGAATGATAGTTGGGTGGAAACAAATCCACTACCAACTCGAATGGGAAAAGTAAATACAATATAAGTACAACTCACTCAAACAATATAAGTACCAGCTGCCAATCCCGGCTCGAAGAGAAGACATCCACGAAGCATCTATATCCTTCCAAATCTGTGCTCCTGCAATACTAAAGAACAGGTACACCTGGCAGCGGACCAGGTCCTCAGAGGGACATAACAAGTATACTTAAACACATGCCAATAAAGTACTGAAATAAATATCCAATGGGTCGCCTAACCATCTATGTGAATGCAGTTAAGAACACCTTTCCCCACAAGTGAGCTATCTGGATGAAAACTGGGATTTGGCATGGTTCTCTTTTGAAGAGCCAGGGGCCTAAAAGGCACGTCGTCTTTTGAACGCCGGTGGCCCGCCTGATAGTACATAATATATAGTGGTCATCATCACCCGTATCTCCAGCGGAGAATCCGGGCTTCACAGAAAAAGTGCAAAGGAGCTCAAATGCGGTACTTGTTGTTCTCCCCACCCAATGCTCTAAGCATGTCATGTCCATGACACAATAACACCTCTAATAACTGCCAAGTCTACTAGCATGCAAAATTTCTAACAGCAGTTATTCCTAACGCACGGCCCATACGTACAGGAGGCCAGACCTGTCACGCAGTCCGTGTTCTATATGAGACTCACACTCGTGTAACATCTGTGTCACGGCCAATGAACCTAATGGTGCTACATGATAATGGGGTAGTCTCATGAACAAGGTCAATGCAATACATAAATAAAAATATTCGCGACGTCACCGTCGCGCGCAATTTATATAACAATTAAATATATGAACTAAAGACAGAAAATAAGGATGCATGCAATATATGGCACATAAATAACAGTACAATGGCAAGGTATACTTGCCTGGCAAGAAACTGCAAAATGTCACGTCCAGATGTCCAATACACAGGACCAGAAGCTATGGCCACAGAACAAATGTCTTCGGATGCTGAAATAAATATCACCAACGTTTTCGGAATGAGCAAAATAGCTAAAAAGCACATCCCTTTCGTCCAATTTGGACACAGGGACAAAACGGTAATTTCGGGTAAAAGTGGGGTCCACGTGTGGCCCACTTTGCACCGAAAAGCGTGCCGAGGGTAACAGTCTCTAAATGGGACAAACTATGGGTCAAACAACTCTAGATGTTAATACGAACCCAACGGTATGTCCAAATTTGGATTCCGATGAGCCGAACAAAATTTGGTCCAAAAAGTCAACTATGGGACCCGCCAATTGGCGATCTGGTCAACCGTCTCAGAAATGCGTAAAAATTGGGTCACAGGACCAGCGTGTTACCACGAGTCCAGTGGCGCAAGTTTCGTCGCAATCTGACATGCGTGCACAAAATATGCGCGAGTTTCACAAAAGTGGCGACACGAGATGTGTCCGCGGATACGGTCTGATTTCGGCGCGCTCACGCGTCCGAATCAGTCGCCATAAATTTTCACGTGTCCCGTTATGCTGTGTGCACCATTTGGTACACTTGGCACACGGCGGGGCGGTCCCGTTTGGCGGGGCGAGCTCCGATCTCCAACTTTTGGAAAACCGGAAAAAGTGGGTGCGCACAGTTTTGTGACGAATATATTTTTGTCCACAGCAACTAATAGCACAAAGTTATAATACAGAAAATAAACTAGATCATGTAATCTACAGGTATCAAAAAGAATCACCGAATTTGGATCTCTGTGGTGGGAGATACGAACTCGGCAATATGGGTAGTCAATCTGGAATTCTGCGATTGCAGAATTCTGTCTACTCGTCCAACTTTGGACGCTGTTTTTTACCTAGGGGCACACGTTTTCTGAGGTTGGCTATAAAACAAATATTGGAGAGGGTTGAGGGAAAATCATACCTATGAAAACGGAACAGCGTTTGGCCGAGCGAGTCAACGGAAAAACACGCAGGAGCGAAGGTGCCTCGAGTGGGAGACTGCAGTTCGTGATGTCGGCGTCGACGGGATGATTGGATGGCTTGGCGGGGCTTCTCTGGCTGCGGTGACGTCTCTAGATGGGAAGGGGAAGTCTGAAGTTTCTAGGTTAGGGTTTTTGGGAGCTATTATATATATATATATATATATATTAAGAGAGAGAGGGGGAAGTTGAATTGGGTCCGCGTGTTTATTGGAAAGCAAAGGGTCGGTCGGGTGGAAAATCGGCTGAAGGGGAAGCTTAAGTGGGCGGGTCCATGTATACACGCTGGAGGGACAAGTGCTTAAGGGAATAGTTAAGTTGCAGCAATACTTAAGGAATCAAAGTAGATTAGAAGATTATTATTAGTATTATTATATTCTAATTAGTATTATTTAATTCTATTCTTTTCATTTCTTTCTTTAAATATATATATATACATATATATATTTGTATATATACATATATATATATATTCAACATAAGAAAATTTATAGATTAGGGTATTGCACATTGTTAGGCTAGCAACAGCTCAAGGGGTCTCCTACATGGAATAAATTCCTAAAATTCCTGATGGTCCCACAAGTCCTCTAAGTGCCCGAACACCTAACATAAAAATTATTAAAAAATCTATTTCTCCTATTTAGACCTCATTACTACAATTTAATTAATAATTAATAAATAAAAATGTATATATGATTTTCTAGGAAGGGGGTTTTACAGTAATCCTCGACAGTAGGTATTTGTTCTTGATAGTGAGGTTGTTAAGAGACCTATAGTCAATACACATATGTACCGACCCATCCTTCTTCGGTTCAAACAATAACGAAGCACCCCATGGTAATGAACTATATTGAATGAAGCCTTTGTCTTACAACTCATGCACCTGCTTCTTCAACTCTACTATTTCACTATTATTGACTTTATATACGGACTGAGATATCAGCTTTGCGCCTGGCATCAAATCTATAGGGAAATCAATATCTTTGTCTGGTAGTTAACCCGACAATTCCTCCAAAAAATCTATAAATTCTGATATTAACAGATATGACAACTCCTTCTCTTCCACCATGGCACCACAGATGGCATCCTCACTCTACTCTGCTGCTCCTCTGGCAATATCAAACTCTGGCTCTCTTGGCGGTCGAAACAAAACTCTGTCTCCACGATAATCTATACTAGCATGGTGCCTACTCAACCAATCTATCCCGAGTATAATGTCGTAGCTCAGAAGTAGAATTACGAGTAAGCACGAGCTCAACTCCCAGCCTCCTAGTATAACTCTTTGATCCTTGCAAACATAAATGATCAGGATAATGTCTCCCCCAGTCGTGATCTTGTAAGTCCTAGGCAAATTATCAGACACTAATCGATGCTTAAGAGCAAATGATACAGATATAAAAGAATAGGAAGCCCCAGAATCAAATACTACCAGAATAAATCAAATTAGCAACGTAAAGAAACGTCGCTAAATGGCCAAAAAATTTCGCTAAATAATTTTTACGACGTAATTAGCAACGTTTGGTTGAAGTCGCCTTTAAACTAGTCGTTGACGAAAAAAATGTCGCCAAACGTCGCTATACCGACGTTTTCTAGCGACGTATATGCGTCGCTATATTAGCAATGTTTAGCGACGCAACGTTGCTAAATTAGAGACATATATTTTTGTCGCTATATGTCGCTAAATTAGCGACGTAGATAGCGACGTAAATTGTGACGTAAGTAGCGACTTTTATAGCGACATATGTGGGACTCGTTTAGGGACGTTGTGCCACTAATTTAGCGACGTTATTATGACCTGGCAATACTTTCATGTCAGCAATTTATGATGGATATCGACTTGTTTAGCGACGTGTGTAGCGATGGATTTAGCGACGTATATAGCGACGTATTCAGCGACGTAATTAGCGACGTGAGTAGACATCTCTAAACGTCGCTAAACGTCACTAAAAATGTCGCTAAAGATACTGAAAAATATAAAAAATGAATACAGAATTGTTTCCAAAATATTCTTCCTGCAATTTATGAATTCATAATTTCTACAAATAGACCCGGAGCAACCCTCCGTTGAATTTGCTGGGTTCGCCGACCCCCTTCGATTGAACACTCAATACCGATAAATTAACATATATTTAATATGAATAATATAATAAAATTTGAAGAAAACAAAATATTGAGATTATAAACTGAATCAGGAGAAAATATCATCGTAAAGAATACAGCAAATATCCACACAACTTAAAGAATACAAGAAATAATGTCTGAATGAGTCAAAAAAAAATATTCATAAATAACCAAATATCATAGGTTTGTAACACAAATAATCAATAAACGGTCCTAACTAGGACTACTACGGATCTGTAGGAGGATGACCACTGGCGGGCATCAGGGATAAGAATAAATTATACTGTTCCCGTAAAATCGACACTGATGTCGATGGAGAAGGCAGTGATGTCGGTGGAGTCCGTGTCGATGTAGGCGCACCAGGAGGATGTATCTGCTTCAACCCTGCTAGTCGCTGGTTGTATGAATCCATGGTAGATAATAGCCGCATACTGCTATGAACCATTGAATCCTGCATCATCGTCAGCCTCTCGCCCATGGACAGCTGTGATGCATGCAGCTCTGTCACGTCGCGCTCGGTCGATGCTCTAAGATCAGCTGTCAAATCCCAGAGCTCCATGATGCTGCGCTCGAGCATATCAAATCGTGTGATGAGCTTCGCATCGTCCGCCTGCGGCTGGGACAGGGGCTGCTCCTCTATCTTTCGTAGCAACTCATCACAGAGAGACACAATCTGACGATCAACGGCCTCCTGGACTCGGGCCGACGATTGCGAGGGCTATAGGGAATACGCACTTGTCGGGGAGGCCCTAGATGACTGAATCACAACAAGGTGCCATAGGATCTCGTACCGTAGTACGTACCCCTCTGGAGACCACCAGTGGCGGTCACCCATAGCTCGTCCACCGACGGAGCTGGATAGGGCTGCGAGGAAGTATCAGCCTCTCCCGCTGTAGGTGCACTAGCAGTCACCCGCTCACGCAGCCTAAGATACTCGGCCTAAAAAAGTTTGGATAATCAATAATTGCCTAAGTTATATTAAAATTAACACAAATTAAAGTAATACATACATAGGTCTGCGAGACCCTCTCATCAATGAGATTTTTGTCCTTTCGATGCGTGGCCAGGAAGACGGTCACCATGTTTGCATCCTCACCCCTCTATACTTGTTAAAAATATAATATTTAGTACTAAAATTAAATATTTTTTTCTACTGCCATTTTATCGTACTTGCTTTAAAATAATATATCTGAAATAAAAAATATACCAAATAACGAAAATGTTTCGTCATCGGAATCGAGCCACCACACTACTTTTCTGCCTTCCGCCTAGCGGCCTTGGCTTTTTCAGACCTTTTCTTGTACCTCGGATCAACGAATCTAGCCCTTATCGCAGTCCACTGCTCAGGCGTGATCCAACCTTAGATCGGTTTTCCAACGTGATCACGAGCCTTCTGGTCATCCAGAGCATCACGAATAAGCTTGGCGGCAACGGCAAAAAACATCTGCTCGATCAACTCGGCCCGGTACGGAGGTTAGAAATACATTTGCTACAATAAATAATTTAGTAAGTTATATAATATGTATAAATTAGAGGATTTATATAATATACTTTTACCTTGATGTGCGCAAACCCGAACGCCTTCTTCTCCTCTGGAGCTTTAGAGTAGTTGATCCAAGGGCCACCATAGTTGTTCCTCAGAAAGAGGCCCAGGCATCTTTGTACCGACGAGGGACGATATCTATACAGAGATAATTATTTTGATAAAAAAAGTCAATATAAGATGAATAAAGAAATACACGATATATATGATGCTAAACCATCTAATTGACTTACTTTGTACCGTCGTCCCAAATCTATGACCTCGTCTCCCCAAATCTATGACCTCGTCTCCTCCGGAGGTGCACATGGAGGATCTAGCTGATGCTGGGACAACGTCGGCTCGACCTCCTCCATATGCTCATCTGTCTCCATGGTTCCGTCAGCAGGGGGAATGCTAGATGAGGGAGTACTATCAGGCCTGGAACTACTCGTTCCAGGTGTGATGCCACATAACGTCGTCGTAGTCGGAGATGTGACTGATAGATATACTGGAGTACTAGGCGATGAGGATCCAGAACCAACAATAGGCAATACCGGAGGAGCACTCCATCTACCTCAGGACCAGCCGAACCCTCCACCTCGTCTTGTCATACCTGATAACAACATATGATGAATAAAGAAATACACAAATATATAGTACATTCTACAGTCAAAATATTATGTATTTCTCACATCATTCATAGAATTGTACAGTAAATAACTAGTGGTGTCACAAGTCTAAATAGATAGTACATTCTACAGTCAAAATATAATACATATCTTCGTCTAAATAGTACATTCTACAGTCAATCTTGTTCGCCTTCCTCGTCCTCCCCTTCCTCTTCCTCCTCATCTTCACTTTTATCTACTTCGTCTTCATCTTCATCTTCAAATAATTCTGCATCTTCTACATTATTACTCGTGTAATAAGTAACTTCCGTTGAGTTCACATCTATAATATTTGTTACAAGTGGTAGCTCGTCCTCCTGATAAGCTATTTCGTCAATGTCAAAGGTATTTCTAGCTTTAGTCTTGCATACTGCCCACCAATCCGACCTCGCTGTCCCCCATCTAGGATAAGTTATAAAGTACACATGAAATGATAAAAATTTGGTGGGCGATTTGGTGTTTGGTGTTTTGTAGGGTGAGGGGGCGTTGTGTGTTTGGTATGGGCTTAATTAGTGGGGTATTTGGATTTAGTCGGGATTAAACGGGATTAGTCAAAATGGTATCCCCAGTTTAATTAGAAATAAATGCAAGCGGTGTTCTAAAATTAATTAGAAATACATGGGGCCAAAATTAGGTTGGGACACAAATATAATTAATGAAGAAGACTCAGAACAGAATATTACCCTAATTTGGGTTGCACGAAAAATGGGTCAAGATTGCCTCCAATTTTGATTGGAATGCACAACGATACAAAGTTGGAATTTATTTAGAAATTTAAATAAACGTCCATGACGAATATTGTACGGCTAAGATGAAGCATAAGAGAGCATAATTACGAGTTACGAAAATGTCAGAATGGAAGGCGGGCATGTCTAGGACAAGGTTATAAAATTTGTTGGATGGCAAAAGATAGGGTAGTGCTCCAAATATCGAAGCAACGACAAGGCGCAACAATTAAATAAAATTATGGTAATTAATTACAACCTCAATAATTAAATCCTAAATAATATAAATTAAATTCATAACCCTATATTTCGGTCAGGTGTTCATCTAGTGGGCTTCTAGGTCAAGTCTACTAGCTCAACATTAAGAACACAGTACATAATATATTTATAAATACACCTCTCATATAATTATTTATAAATTAATACACACAATATTAATAATATACAAAAAGTCAAAAAAACCCCTATTTTTGGAACGTGGTAGTGACATGTTGCACCTCAACTAATCCCATAATTATTTTAAATATTAAGTTCAAATCCTAACACTCTTCCAAACACAAAAGCACTAAGGTCCAAATCCGATCATACATATCATTGCTCAATTCTTGCCAAGGAATTTCTACTATCTTACTAAGTTACCATTTGAATTGATCCTCGTTCTATCTTTCGAGAATTTCTAAATCTATGAAACAATCGACCAAATTCTAGATCTTTTTTTTACATTGTAATTCAATCATACTCTTCTAGACTTAATCTCAATCCCAATAATATCGTCAAAAACCAACTAAGTATAAAATTTATTTTTAATCAATCCTTAGGGAATAATTTTAATTCATCTCTTGCTTTCTACATATCAACTTTCGTCCAACTTGCTCCTCAATTTTTCTTCTAATACTATAAAATCTGAATCATCAAAATCCAATTCGTCTTGTAAGTTAACCATGTATCCTTCCAATCAATCCTTATGATGACACAATTAGTATCCCAAGTATTCTCATCTTTTAAAATCACAAAGTTACCTCGAGTAGGGTCAATCAAATCCAAGCCAATCCTAGTCCAATTTAAACCCAAGTGTTGCACTACCATCAATTTTTTCTTCCAAGCACCTAATTACAATTTTTGAATCAAATCGTCATCCCAACTTCCTCGATCAATTTTACTTTAGTATCCCATAAGATAAGCCTGATAATAAAATTGACCCGACTAGTCCTCGATACCATCTCATTCTTTTAATTAAAAGTAATCAATCACACTGTTAAGCCATCAAGCAACAATAATCCCAAGTACAATACACCATTCACTCATAACGACCACCAATATCCACAAGAACACATATCAGATTGAAGCCTTAACTCTCATACTAGCTACCCCAGCTCTATAATCTACCCAAGCAACTCTCTAAGGTCAATCAAACCAATTCTCTCTCTTGACATAGGGATATCTACTTAAACACTAGGCTAGATCACTAGGCCAAAGTTAATTATTAGGATCCCCATCTCTAACATGCAACCAAAAATTATCGCACTCACCCCTATCCTAGGGTCAAACCATAGTCGGTATTACATAAAATTATACCAAAGCTCGTCTCACCGAATTTTTAAATATCGAGCATAGATCGACCTACCAGCATCTGTACTTAAGTTTAAGGGGGGCCAATCTGTTCAGCAAAGCCATTCCTAAGGTTAAATTCATCCAGCCAAATCCTCGATATATAATCATCGACAACATCAATTCGAGCAAATCGTGTAGTCCAAGTTCTTAATTTTGTATGTATCACGACCCGCACCCGGTATAGGGGCACGAGAGCGTGGGTTTGTCCAGCCTACGCCGCAGCATCGGCGGTAGAACGCTGTCTAGGTCTTGATGCTAAGTAAACAATCTCACACGAGCATCCGACTCCATGAGGAGACACGGATACCACAATATAATAGGATCAACATACTCAATCACAACTATAGCACGATAAGATCTCAAGGAAACACGATAAAAAGCAACATCAGTCTAAATTAGAAATAGTCTAACTCAACAATATAAATCCAAGTCTGAATAAAAATATGCCGGAGACAAATCCGGTACCAAACAAACTAGTGAAGAACTAACTAGATAGCTAGTGATTCCGGCTAGACCTCCCGGAATCACAACTAAACTACCAAGCCCAAGTCTGCAGCTACTCACCCCTTGGTCCATAAAGTGTTGGATACCGGTCCTCTAAGGCATAGTCTGAAAAATGTTTTTCAGTCAGAAAGGAGCAAAGTACATTTCTAAATAGCAGTTCTATATCAATGATATAAACTATGTAGCAGTATATAGATGGAAATATACAAGATGCATGTATATGTACGAGAAATATATAATGAAGAAAATACTGGAAATACTGTAAGTAAATGCGGAAAGGAAACAATATGTCAATGAGCAAGAATACTATGACTATGTGTATGAGTACTAGCTTTAACATGTGATCGGCTTGGGAACTTGATCAGGATGGTTTCATATAATTAGCTATGATTCATGTAAGGTCAGGCTAACCATTTGGTTAGCTATGCTGCATGTAGAAGTCAGGCTAAACGCATGTAACAGCTATAAAGCATGTAAATGGTCAGGCCGCACCCGACGTGACATGTGGGGTGAGCTATGATGCATGTAGAGTTGGATATGATCACATATCTACACTAAAATACTCCCCACCCCCGACTGGTATAGTAGATCCAACCATGGTACGCTATGGCACGGGATTCCCTAGGGAGGTAGCAAATCTCCCCGGAAATTAGTGTCTGTACATGCACAAGATAACAATGAAACAAGTCTTGTACAAGCTACACCATGAACAAGGAATAACATCTCATGACGAGATCCATATATATCAATCCGTGTAACCATCGTGTCAAGAGCATGGATATTTACACTAGATACACTGAACATAGGGGATATCATAAACAAGAAGCTAATTAGAGAACTCGCCTTGGGTCCTTAGCTGGTAGAACCAATGTCCAGTCCCAGAGTATCGTCTGGAGGATCCAACAGTCCTATAGACATATAATAAGCAATACAACATTTGCATCAGATGCAACCCAATTATATTGAACTCAGGGGGTATGCCAGGTATCATATTGGTCAACTAGGGTCATCTAGTAGACAGACATCTAAAACATATTACACCTATTTTTAACTAACATTAATACTTACAATATATACATACACCGAATTAAATACATTTACAATATATATATGTGTACCATTTAATCACATATGTAATATATACTAGTTGAACAATATATATGTATACTCATATATATATGCAAAAAATACAATTTAAAATATATATATATATATATTGTCAATATTATTATTAAAATATACTAATACTAATACACCAATTTAAGTTTATACTATATATATTAAGGATATACTAAAATCATATATAAAATATATATATTTATACATATATACAAATTATATATTGAAAGTATATACAAAACATATATATATATATATATATATATATATATATATATATATATATATATATATATATATATATATATACCAAATATAATACGCATACCAGGAAAAATATATATATATATATATTGAATATATATATATATATATATATCAAATAATACATATACCAATAATACAGACACTAAAGTACGTATTTATATATATAACAATAATATTAAATATATACATATACATTAATTAAATACACTATTTTTACACATACACATATTTATTTATACGCACACACGTATACGCACATACACATATACGCACACATATACATATATACACATATATTCGTAAATATATACACACATATATATATGTATACACATACACCTACACACACATATACGTATACGCATACGTATATACAAAATATATAAAGAAGGAGGGAGAGGAGTGCTCACCGGGGTGGTGGTCGGAGGCCACTAGCCGGAGTGCAGGATGGAGTTGCTGATGATGGCGAGGGTGGTGGTATAGGGAGAATGTCGGGGCTGCCGGTGGGAGTATCAGGGCCGCGCCGGAGTTGAGGTGGAGAACGGTGAACGGGGAGTCGGGTGCACAGCCAGGGAAGAGGGAGTCGAATCGTGCCGGAGTGGCAGGGAGGAGCCGGAGAGGATGATGTACAGTAGGAGAAGGAAATACAGGAGGATGAAGACGTCGACGATGGCCAGCGGAGGAGTCTCGGATGAGTGTAGGGCCTGGTGGTAGAGAACGGGTAGGGCCGCCGGAGTCTGGCCAAGGTAGGGTGCCGGGCTGAAGGTCGTGTTAGGCCGGAGAATGGAGTCGCAGCGTCGGGGATGAAGAGTGGGAGGTCGGGGTTGGCTCGTGGCCGGGTAGGGAATGTGGTGGTGGTGCGGCTCGATATGGGGAGGAGAGGATGCGGCTGAGTAAGGAGGAGCTAGGAGATGGAGGCTTCGCCGGAGCCGGGTGCACTGGTGTGGTAAAGCCGGAGTCGGGATGAGTTGCAGAGGTAGGGGAGACTCGACGTAGGGAGCTGCTGTTGATGGCTGGCCGGAGAGGAAGTGATACAGGGAGGAGCAATAGGGAGAGGGAGGAGCTAGGAGTACAACGCCGGGGTGGTGATGCACAACAGCATCCCGGAGCGGTCGGGGCCTGGCCGGGTGGCCGGCCGGGTGAACAGTGTGGTTGGGTGGTGAGGTTCCCCCCTTTCTATTTAAAAATTAAAAAAGAGGTGAAGAAGAAAGGAAGAAGAAGAAGAAGAAGAAGAAGAAGAAGAAGAGAAGAAGAAAAATGAAGAAATGGGTGGCTACGGTTGGGTGTGGAGGCTAGCCTAGGTTTTGGGGATTTAGGATTTTCCTTGGGAAGAGAGGATGATGGGACATTAAATAGGGTAAGGTGTGAGGGAAATGAATGGTGATGATGAGTCCCATTTTGAATGGATGGCCAAGATTAGACATGGAGGAATTCCTCATGTGGGGATGAGGGTGGTTGATTAGTCAAATATTAGGGCTCCTCCATTGGTTTGAACCAATGTGGTGTTGACACCTAATGCAAATTTACAATTTAGCCCCCTTAAATTTGGGTATTTGCACAGACACATAAAATGATAAAAAATTGGTGGGCGATTCGGTGTTTGGCATTTTATAGAGTGAGGGGGTGTTGTGTGCTTGGTATGGGATCAATTAATAGGGTACTGGGATAAAATCTGGATTTATGGAATCAGTTAAAATGGTATCCTCAATTTAATTAGAAATAAATGCAAGCTGTGTTCTAAAATTAATTAGGAGTACATGGGGCCAAAATTAGGTCGGGTCATCAATATCATTAATAAAAAAGACTCAGAACAGAATATTACCCTAATTTGGGTCGAACAAAAAATGGGTCAAGATTGCCTCCAATTCGATTGGAACGCACAACGATACAAAATTATAATTTATATAGAATTTAAATAAACGTTCGCGACGATTATTGTGCGGCTAAAATAAAGCACAAGAGAGCATAATTATGAATTACAAAAATGGCAGAAAGGAAGGCAGGCATGTCCAGGGTAAGGTTGTGAAATTTGTTAGAAGGCAAAGGCTAGGGTAGCGCTCCAAATGTCGAAACAACGACAAGGTGCGTCAACTAAATAAATCACGGTAATTAATTACGGCCTCCAATAATTAAATTATAAATAAAATGATTAAATACATAATCCCCATAATTCTGTCAGGTGTTCATCTAGTGGGCTTCTAGGTCAAGTCTACCAGCTCAAACGTTAATGAACACTGTAAATATTTAAATACACACCTCATGCAATTATTTAATTTAAATACAATATCGAGAAATCATTTAATATAAATACCATAATATTAGTAATTTATAAAAAGTCGAAAATACCCCTATTTTCAGAATGTGGTAGTGACAAGTCTACCCTCCTTAAAAGAATTTTGTCCTCGAAATTTAAAATCCTTATAGTAGCATTTACTCGTCATATTACCTTCCATCAAAATTTAAAAACCCACATAATCAATCCACATTGCCATTTCAATATTTTTCAAAAAATCTAAAATTATTGGATTCCTGAAAATCCCCAAATTTAATCCTCGAATTCCATTCGTATCATAATCTCCTCCGAATCTGATGTTAGTAATTAAAACCCAAAATTTGATATCTAATCCTCTAATTTAATCCAACCAATGCACATTTATAAATTAAGAATTTCCATCTAAAACACTAATCCATGAATCCAATAAAATTTATAAATCTCGTCCAAAAAGTTTGTGTTTAAACACTAACCCATTTATCATCTCACTCCTTAATTTTGAGCAAATCACTAGATACAATTTTTTACCATCCAATCCTTTGATCGAAATTCCAGTCCTTGTACGTTTATAAAAATTAGAATCTTATCCCAAAATTCGAATTCAACACTAATCCATTAGTGATCTAAATCCTCGATTCATTTTTTCTCACAATACTCAAATAATATAATACTCACAAAATCCTCAATTAATATTTTTAATTAAATCTATATCTTGCAGTAAAATAAATACAATAATAATCTTCTTAATTTCCTCAAAATTTTAATGATAAATATATCATAATCAATAATCATCAATCCTACCATATTAAATTTTTTACCTCTCATTTAAATTAATGTTTATCATCAAATTTTAATGATAATTTAATCATATCTCAATCCTGATAAAATCACTGATTCATCAACTCTGCCATATTAAATCCTTAACTTTTTATGCTTATCTTCCAAAATTTTAGCATCTCGTTTCTCTTGTCAAGTCATAACCTCTTCATAATCTACTATGGTCAAACCCCAATAATTATGGTCTAAGAAAATTCTACCTTCAGCCGTGCAATCTAAAAAAATATGTACGGTCATGTGTCTTTCGTCATGGTATTGTAGTCTCTGTCAGGGTGTACTACTAACTACATTCTAATAAGAAAATCATGAATACAAGCTACGGTACTAGGGAATCAATCAATCAGAAGACGAAAACAAACATGAGGAAAGAAAAGAAGGAACCTGCTAACATATTTCTTGCAGTATCTTCTATCTCTAACATACACTTAACTCTGGTATATTCACTAAATAATTCCTATTCCTGTACACTGATATCCATATCAACTAGTCATTAGTCTACACGACATCCATGATTACATCCTCATTGCATACACCTGTCTATTGATACCTAAATCTGATACCAAGAATCTCTAATATAACCATGGTTCAATAATGCATCCAAGTTTGATACCTCTATCTCTTTAGTACCATACTCACTGCCAGCTCCCTTACCTACTACAATTGTTCATACTAGTTGTTCTTATCACTCAAGTGCACGTCAAGTGCAACACCATACTAAGTGCTGTTCTCCCTAATACAACTCTAGATGGACACCCAAGTCAGTCTGCAGTGCCCTCTCAATCATTCTCTAGTCAACAGATCCTTACACATGTATATCATCTACTCATATACTAATATATATTTCTCATCCACCATAAAATTTTATCCTCATAATAAAATTATCAAAATTTAACCTTTGAACAAAAAAAATCTATACTTCCTCAAGGGTCAAATATTCAATATTGAAATCAAATTTTAATCATGTCTAAAATCTTTATAGCCTTGACCATGTTTACTGAATTGAATTTAAACCCTCAAAAATTTAATGACATAAATCTCAACTCCTCAATAATTCTCAAAAATTAAAATTCATTTCCACTCTTTAATTTATAAATCCACAAATATACATATAAGTGCTCACGGTCTCTAATACTCGAGGTGCACTCAATACATCTATTGTCTACAACTTCCAACTGGGTACTAAAATTGTACTGGCCGAATTAATTGTACTATTACTCCCAATGATTTAAGTTATCATCACACGTATTTTCTTTCATGATTTTCAATCTATATCAACTGGTATATCATCTAATTATCATCACATAAAGTGCTTACTGTTATCAACATCATTCTCGACTAATCCTCGATATAGAATCATTAGTACTCTTGGTATGATATAACTAGCTTCATTATTGGATCATCTCATCAAACTTATAACTCATGGTTACCTGTACATTCATGTTTCTTTACTCTTATGGGCAGTATATGATTCCTTATCTCGATTGATGTTTATGTAATTTCCTTTAATCTTTTACAGCCTGTTAAACTAATCTGTGATATGCTTCACCACTTTTATTACCAATCCTGATATGACATCTCATTATAGCTCTTTATGAATATATATTTCCTTACCTTTAACAATCCCGATATCAATTATCAAATTGAACATCATGCTCCATTAATCCTTAACACAATTCCTGGATACTTAATTGTTTTTATAGATCATCCAATTACATAATCATGATTATCCAGGACGGATATGTTGGCTTTGATACTAACTCTTGGAACTATCACTGATACTCTATACTCTTATTTACTCTCAGTACTATAATGACACCTATCTTAGAACCATTGTTATAAGGTACTATGCTAAGGGCTAACTCTAGATTAAGGCCTATTGTTCACATGTCCAACTAGGAAACACTTACAACTCACTAGCAACACTCAGTCAATACTAATACTCAAGACACAGACATGATTACAAGTCACTAATTATCATACTTAACAAGGAATCCTCAAAGAATAGAAGCTCAAAGGAACTGGATTGAGGACTAAAGGTATTCCTACTACTAGCAACCAAAAGAATGATGGAATAAAGTCCTGTAATAACAGAAATAGATAAGTGTTGAAATAATACTTTAAGAACCAATTTTAAGATACAACCTGATAATCATACACGTCGGTCAGAAATCATGACGCTGAGAATCCTCGCAACGCTAGTAAGAATAGGTGCGATAAACGACAGGTTCCGTAACTAAAGTACGCAACCTTATAATCATGTCATCTAGAATCTTCGCCACGCCAACCGGTGGCTGCAATAAACTCTAGGTTCCATAACCAAAGTAGACCTTTTACCTTTCTCACTGTTCTCATCAATATATGTCATCAGATGATATCGTAAAGTTTAGTCCATAAAATTTATCTCGATATGAAATCAAACTCTACAATGAAACCAAGATCCTAATTTAATTAACTGATCAACAATAATCAAATTCAATATCAACGAGTGAGGACGGATAGAAACAAGGGCTAAGGATTTAAATTGGAATTATAATAAGATTCTCAAGGAGTCGTCCCAGGAATCTCTCAAGAATTTTTGTGATTGAGTATCCTCTCTCATCCTAGTATCATATGTCCTATATTCTATAGCAGGCACGCAGTAGTACAACTATGACGTCGCACTACCACGATATCGCACAACATGCAAAGTCTGACCTGTATGGGCCACCACTAATAATGTGTTACGACCCGCACCCGGTATAGGGGCACGAGAGCGTGGGTACGTCCAGCCTACGCCGCAGCATCGGCGGTAGACGCTGTCTAGGTCTTGATGCTAACTAAACAATCTCACACGAGCATCCGACTCCATGAGGAGACACAGATACCACAATATAATAGGATCAACATACTCAATCACAACTATAGCACGATAAGATCTCAAGGAAACAAGATAAAAAGCAACATCAGTCAAAATTAGAAATAGTCTAACTCAACAATATAAATCCAAGTCTCAATAAAAATATACCGGAGACAAATTCGGTACCAAACAAACTACTGAAGAACTAACTAGATAGCTAGTGATTTCGGCTAGACCTCCCGGAATCACAACTGAACTACCAAGCCCAAGTCTGCAGCTACTCACCCTGTGGTCCATAAAGTGTCGGATACCGGTCCTCTAAATCATAGTCTAGAAAATATTTTCCAGTCAGGAAGGAGCAAAGTACATTTCTAAATAGCAGTTCTATATCAATGATATAAACTATGTAGCAGTATATAGATGGAAATATACAAGATGCATGTATATGTACGAGAAATATATAATGAAGAAAATACTGGAAATACTATAAGTAAATGCGAGAAGGAAACAATATGTCAATGAGCAAGAATACTATGACTATGTGTGTGAGTACTAGCTTTAAAATGTGATCGGCTTGGGAACTTGATCAGACTGGTTACATATGATTAGCTATGATTCATGTAAGGTCAGGCTAACCATTTGGTTAGCTATGATGCATATAGAGGTCAGGCTAATCACATATAACAGCTATGAAGCATGTAAATGGTCAGGCCACACCCGACGTGAGATATGGGGTGAGCTATGATACATGTAGAGTTGGGTATGATCACATATCTACACTAAAATACTTCCCATCCCCGACTAGTATAGTAGATCCAACCATGGCACGCTATGGCACGGGATTCCCTAGGGAGGTAGCAAATCTCCCCAAAAATCAGTGTCTGTACATGCACAAGATAACAATGAAACAAGTCTTGTACAAGCTACACCATGAACAAGAAATAACATCTCATGACGAGATCCGTATATACCAATCCGTGTAACCATCGTGTCAAGAGCATGGATATTTATACTAGATACAATGAACATAGGGGATATCATAAACAAGAAGCTAATCAGAGAATGTACTCGCCTTGGGTCCTTAGCTGGTAAAACCAATATCCAGTCCCAGAGTATCGTCTGGAGGATCCAGCAGTCCTATTGACATATAATAAACAATACAATATTTGTATCAGATGCTACACTAACACAACACAATTATATTGAACTCAGGGTCTATGCCAGGTATGATACTAATCAACTAGGGTCATCTAGTAGACAGACATCTAAAACACATTACACCTATTTTTAACTAACATTAATACTTACAATATATACATACACCGAATTAAATACATTTACAATATATATATATGTACCATTTAATCACATATCTAATATATACTAGTTGAACAACATATATGTATACTCATATATATATGCCAAAAATACAATTTAAAAAATATATATATTGTCAATATTATTATTAAAATATACTAATACTAATACACCAATTTAAGTTTATACTATATATATTAAGGATATACTAAAAGCATATATATTTATACATATATACAAATTATATATTGAAAGTATATTAAGTATATACAAAACATATATATATATATATATATATATACCAAATATTATACGCATACCAGGAAAATATATATATATATATATATATATATATATATATATATATATATATATCAAATATACATATACCAATAATACATACACTAAAGTATGTATTTATATATATACCAATAATATTAAATATATACATATACATTAATTAAATACACTATTTTTACACATACATATATTTATTTATACGCACATACGTATACGCACATACACATATACACATATACGCACACATATACGTATATACACATATATTCGTACACATATACACACTATATATATATATGTATACACATACACCTACACACACATATACGTATACGCATATGTATATACAAAATATATAAAGAAGGAGGAAGAAGGAGAGGAGTGCTCACCGGGGTAGTGGTCGAAGGCCACTGGCCGGAGTGCAAGATGGAGTTGCTGATGATGGCGAGGGTGGTGGTGTGGGGAGAATGTCGGGGCTGCCAGTGGGAGTAGCAGGGTCGCGCTGGAGTTGAGGTGGAGAACGGTGAGCGGGAGTCGGGTGCACAGCCGAGGAAGAGGGAGTCGGATCGTGCCGGAGTGGCAGAGAGGAGCCAGAGAGGATGATGTACAGCAGGAGAAGGAAATACAGGTGGATGAAGACGTCGACGATGGCCGGCAGAGGAGTCTCGGATGAGTGAAGGGCCTGGTGCTGGAGAACGGGTAGGGCCGTCGGAGTCTGGCCGAGGTAGGGGCCGGGCTGAAGGTCGGGCTTGGCCGGAGAATGGAGTCGCAGCGTCGGGGATGAAGAGTGGGAGGTCGGGGTTGGCTCGTGGCCGGAGTAGGGAATGTCATGGTGGTACGGCTTGATATGGGGAGGAGAGGATGCGGTCGAGTAAGGAGGAGCTAGGAGATGGAGGCTTCACCGGAGTCGGGTGCACTGGTGGGGTAAAGCCGGAGTCGGGATGAGTTACAGAGGTGGGGGAGACTCGGCGTAGGGAGCTGCTGTTGATGGCTGGCCGGAGAGGAAGTGATACAGGAAGGAGCAGCAGGGAGAGGGAGGAGCTAGGAGTACAACTCCGGGGTGGTGATGTACAGCAGCAGGCCGGAGCGGACGGGGCCTGGCTGGGTGGCCGGCCGAGTGAACAGTGTGGTTGGGTGGTGAGGTTTCCCCCCTTTCTATTTAAAAATTAAAAAGGAGGTGAAGAAGAAAGGAAGAAGAAGAAGAAGAAAAGAAGAAGAAAAATAAAGAAATGGGCGGCTACGTTTGGGTGTGGGGGCTAGCCTAGGTTTTGGGGATTTATGGTTTTCCTTGGGAATAGGGGATGATGGGACATTAAATAGGGTGAGGTATGAGGGAAATGAATGGTGATGATGAGTCCCATTTTGAATGGATGGCCAAGATTAGACATGGAGGAATTTCTCATGTGGGGATGAGGGTTGTTGATTAGTCAAATATTAGGGCTCCTCCATTTGTTCGAACCAATGGGGTGTTGACACCTAATGCAAATTTGCAATTTAGCCCCCTTAAATTTGGGTATTTGCACAGACACATAAAATGATGAAAATTTTGTGGGCGATTCGGTATTTGGCGTTTTGTAGAGTGAGGGGGTGTTGTGTGCTTGGTATGGGCTCAATTGATAGGGTACTGGGATTAAATCGGGATTTATGGAATCAGTCAAAATGGTATCCTCAATTTAATTAAAAATAAATGCAAGCTGTGTTCTAAAATTAATTAGGAGTACATGGGGCCAAAATTAGGTCGGGTCATCAATATCATTAATGAAAGAGACTCAGAACAGAATATTATCCTAATTTGGATCGTAAGAAAAATGGGTCAAGATTGCCTCCAATTCGATTAGAACGCACAACGATACAAAATTGAAATTTATTTAGAATTTAAATAAACATCCGCGATGATTATTGTATGGCTAAAATGAAGCACAAGAGAGCATAATTATGAATTACAAAAAATGGCAGAAAGGAAGGCAGGCATATCCAGGGCAAGGTTTTAAAATTTGTTGGAAGGCAAATGCTAGGGTAGCGCTCCAAATATCGAAACAACGGCACGTTGCATCGATTAAATAAATCACGGTAATTAATTACGGCCTCCAATAATTAAATTCTACATAAAACGATTAAATACATAATTCCCATAATTCTGTCAGGTGTTCGTCTAGTGGGCTTCTAGGTCATGTCTACCAGCTCAAACATTAATGAACACTGTAAATATTTAAATACACACCTCATGCAATTATTTAATTTAAATACAATATCGAGAAATCATTTAATATAAATACCATAATATTAGTAATTTATAAAAAGTCAAAAATATCTCTATTTTCAGAATGTAGTAGTAACAGTATGATAAAATATACCAATCAAGCTTCATAAACTTTGATCACCATATCCCAAGTCAAAATTCTAAGTCACTAATCCCATATCATAAATTTAATCCCCAACTATAAGTTATACGTTCAATCATCAATCTGTCGAGAATGACCTATTTTAAGTTCAAAACCAGCTTATCCTCAATACATGCATTAGATTCACTTATATCATAAAATTTATTTAACATCAAACTATAAGTCAGAATAATTTCATAATCACTAATTAATTCTTTGTTGCATATTTATCTTTTCCAAGTTATAAATTGACTCAATTTTTTTCTAAGCCATTTGTCTTATTATATAGAATCAAAGATCAATCCTAAAAATTTCCAACATTCACCAAGTCATGTCAACTTATATTCGTTCTTTTCATATTTATGGTCCCCTCGATCAAATTATCCAAAAATTTAATCCTATCATTCGAACCATCGATAATCCATTCGTTGGAATCCATCAAGATAAAAAAATATTGGTCCAATATGAATTTCAATCATCCCTCAATACAATTAGAACATCTTCGAGTCATGGTTCATCGATCTTCGATAATTTTTGACATCACCCAGTATATATAAATAACAATAAAATCATCCCTCATTGAAACAAATATTCGTTTAGGCCGAATGCTATCTCCCGAATTAGATTCAAGTTTAATTCATCCAAACTCAAGATCAAATATGTTATCACCTATCTCGTATCATCGAGCAACATAATTATTCAATATGTACCCATCCATATTATCTGTCAATCCTCGATACCGATCAACTTATCCGGTTCAAGATTAGATCAGCTATCGTCTATCCCCAATTCCTCAAGTTGTAAAATTCTCAAATCCTTAGATTAAGTTCATCAATCTACCAAACAAACTTTCAATTGTGCTATCTTCTAGTCGTGCCATCTTTCCATCATGCTATAAATTATTATTACTCAATTTGAAACTTTATACATTTAATTCCAAGCTGTAATTTCCATATATGATCAATATTTATTCCTTGGCCAAACCATCCATTCCGAATTCTTATCCGATATTATCTCACTCTTGTATAACTTATTATTCATCGTTCAAACTAATCTCATATGAGAAGTTTAGAATCACAGTTAGATAAGCAAAATTCTATATCTAAAGCTTTGCATTATCCCGTCGTTGCTGATAGACTCATTGATACCCCAAAATCCTTTAATTGATCGAACATCCCCAAGGTTACCCATTATACCACTCAGGGATGAAGCCACTCGACAAATCATTAAAATTAAATTTAAACCAACCACTTGAACATCCAAGCAAATTTGTTCTATGAAACCCAAGCATGTTCCCTCTATATTCGCATTAATAATATCATCTTTTGAAAAAACCTCTATTGATAGCTATCAAAAAATCTAATGAACTGAGACTAACTCATCCTCGTCCAAAAATATTATAGAAACACGTAGGAATCACTAAAACCAACACAAGTCTATATATGTAAAGCCCAACACAACTTAGCCAATAAGGCCTTCTGTAAAGCTATCATTATGAATAAAGTCCCTATATGAGATCCTTAAAATATTTAGACTTGATGCATGGAACATCCAATAGAACATTGAGAGAGAGTGTCAACGACATCGATCGCATAAATAATTGAAGCTAAAATAATCGGTAAGGTTCCAGTGACGTAAAGCCATACTCTGATACCAAAAATTTATACCCCATTTTAGCAGAACTAAAATTTGCCACTAGACGTGATGTCGCATAAGCCTAAATTGCACTTGTGCTAGGTAAGCACCAAAATGATCGATTGAACAAATAAGTTACAGAGTTATTGCACAGAAGTCCCAAAATAGAGAAGTTGAAACATCACAAGATATATAATGAATAGATTCGCTTTATTGATATATAAGTTACAACGTCTCAAAGCCAAGAGTACAAATTGCTCTAGCTCTAGCTCTCCCTCTCTTTATATATAATAGATCATGCCACAAGGCTTACAACTTAAAAATAATATAATAGATGATATTCCATAAATTATGTCCCTTATACAAAGAAAACTTTATCACAGCTGCACGTCTCGATTTGCCAACCATCTTCCATGCTTTAGTGTTGTCCAAGCTATTCCTCGTACCCTATAGACAATCTAGCAGACTGTCATTACATAAAAATGAACCGGTGGGTAGTCCTCTCACCTACTCTATAAAACCAAAATATTATTTATATGACTGCGCATAAATATTATGTGCTATTTCGAATCTTGTCTTATGATCAGTTTTATGTCATAGTAAAATTAAAGCATACTTGTGTCACATACATACAAGGGTCTCACAATGAGTGATAGGATTCAACTTACCAATACTTATCATCCGTCCTTCCCTGCCAAATAGCGATACTATATATATAATGAATTATATGGTCCTATAATCAAGTGTCACGAGAGTCTTTATACAGAAGATAATATTAGTCTCATAAAATATAGTATGCAGTGCACACTTTACCTTCTAGACTTTACCAACAAACCTGCACAAAGATTGATGTTAGCATGCCGACTAACTTATATGAGGGTCACTAGCACCACAAGCCATCTTGGACTATAGATGAGACGACTGTCTTTCCAGTCGGGTAGCTAGCCCTCTAATGGATCCCCTGACTCATCCCTGAGCTAGTACTTCAGCACAACACCCCCAGGACGAATCGGTACCGGTGCCCCAAAATTTTTGCGAGGAACCAAACCATATGCACAATTTGTTAGTGACTATGCAAAAACGTGAATAGAAGGAATCTAAAACAAATTCATGGCATAAGATCAAAAATATTATATAATTCTATACTAAAAAATATTCGAGATTTTTGGAGTTTTTGCCATGGCCGAACCTGCTGTTTGGAGAAGACGAAGTCATCATGCGGCCAACGAGTTATGTGGCCTGAGTGCTATGCGACCTGAGCTCTTTACCGCATACTGACTAGCATGCGTCCATCTTGTTTGACGCATGACTACTATTACGCAAGTGTTCTGGAGCTAATCCGTGAACTCCTTGTATTTTTCACTCGCTGAATGAATGAGAAATTTGCTAAGCATAAAAGAGCACCATGCGGCCGTATGACCTATGTAGCATGGAGAGTATGCGACAACCATTCCTTGGATGCTTGACTCTGAACCGTAGGCACAAATTTTTATTATTTTTGTATTTTCTTTCTGACACTTTATGGCTTGTCACATCTATCATTACAGTCACTTTATTCACTTCTCTGACACATATTTGATGCACGTCACTCAACCCTGGCCCCTAGGAGTAGACTTTGCCCGTTCATACGGCACCGACCCATATGCGGTCGAGACTTCCCATGCAGCATTAGGCCCATGCGGCACCGACCCATATACTATCGACTTCCTATGCGGCACCTGTCTTATGCGGCACTGATTCAATGGGTCCCTGATCCTCATGCGGCCTATGTGCACTTTTCGCTATTTTACTTGGTTTGGATGCTTTATTGAGTTTTAGGATTCTACGTGTGATTTTAATGATTGCTAAGGTACGTGAGCTACGTGACCATGTGTTAGACCTAACTATGTGCTAGAACCCATATGATTTACCAATGATTGGTAAGTTGACTCAACTATTGGTGCTATGTGTTTCTACGTGCTATGTGTTTCTAGGTGCTATGTGTTTCTACGTGATTATGTTACATGTTTCGCACCGAGGTGTGTCTATGTGCTATGCAACATATAATGCAATAAAATACTCCAGCATGTACATGATAGTTGGTCAATAACCAAGCGTTGCTAGGATTCGTTTGACTGTTACATTACACTGGGATGAATCCAAATTAAACTTCAAGGTGATAAGATGGATTCATATCTTGCTTGCTCGTACTACAATATGACATATATGGGGAGTAACATGTGACCACGCCATGTGATTCCAGCTAACCGTATGGTTAATTAGGCAACTAAAATATATAGAGCATTGGGAGGGACAGAATCCCAAGATCGTACTTAACTAGCCACCGTCAATCATTATATGTGGAGTAAAGGTTGGTCCCCATGAATATTGCTTAAATCCCCATTAGTGGATGGTAATATCTGACTATTATATTATACTATGTGTTCTATGCGATCTTAGCATTGTGGGCTTACAAGGGACCGGTGCATATTACTATCTGCTATGCAGCAATTCATGGCTCAGCTAGCCCCTGCTAGAATATGGTTCGATATGAGGATTCCTATTATATGTATAATACCTCTGGGATAACCCAGACTCCACCAAGTAAGCCGTACAAGTGATTGGCCGATTATGTAACTAAGCTTGTTTGTGTATTGTATCTGCTGTCAAATAGTCTCAAAAAATGGACTATCATGGTGCGATGGTCTAACTCTCGTCCTTGTTTTCTTGCAGGGTTAGATTATTGTGTCACGATAGACTATGAACAAAAACTACGAGAAAAAACTATATATATATATATATATTTCATAACCTAGTTTTATTTCGTCATTTGTGCTCCCTTTATGGTACTTGCTATTTGGGGTCTAATCACACTGGTTTTACATGGCCAGGTTTAGATCCAGCACTCGAGGATCAAACGTACTTTTCCCTAAACAATGACGCACACCAGACGAACGGCCACTGAGGAAAACGAGTAGGTTTCTTCTTCCCTGATCGTTATTGCACATTTTACTCATTTTGGGCATTTAGCCACCGACACTTGTTAGCCGTAAATATGAACATTTAGTTTCCTTACATGATTGTAATTAGTCAGACTGCAGCTGATCATGGTTATGTACTTTTGCTACTCTGCTAGTTTTCTTATTTTGCATTGCTGGTTTCTAGAATATTGAGGCAAGGTATTTGGGATTCCTTACTTCCTTGTCATATATGTTCTATGTTTACTGTTCTTACTTGACTGATTGAGAAAATAGATGTGATGTGTGACCCTGAGTGACTTGCTTGTAGTATGCACCCCCTTATCTAGTTATAGTCATGACCGTCGTGCGACATTTTATACCTTGTACGGGGGAGATGGCCTTATCTATCTCCGTATTCTGGTACTGGGGTGTAACAGTTACCGTACACTGTAGGTTAAAAATAAACTCTGGTTCAGGTATTTGGCAGGGGTTCTCTGCAGTTAGAGGACAAGCACTGTGCAGTATCATTGCACAACTGAGTGCATCTTTTGTAGCAGAAATGCAAGCAAGTATGTTCCAATACAGGTTAGGGAGAGTTTTTGTGTGTATTTGGTATGAAATATTCATGAATGCAGGTATTTATGAGGGTAAGGTATGAGTGCCAGGTGTACAATATTAGGGTGCTTTGATTGTAAGCACTGCAAAAGATGGGTTCAGGTATTGGCAATACTAGTCTGTTTATTAGAGTACATGAAGTGAGGGATGTAAGGTTATATGGTATGATAAATAGTGCAGTAGCCGGATATGGGTTATGGGTTACTATAATGCACCTTAGGTTCAGCAATGTGCAGGCATGTGTGACCTTTTCTGTGAATGTAGGCAGACTTGGAAGAGCTTGGTTACAGTCCATATCTTGATCATTTGGCAATGCACACAAGTGTAGGTGTACAAACCTGAGATTTGGTTAGGAGCTGATGAGAAGTGGGCAGTGGTGTTCATGTTGGTGTATGTGTGTGGAGTGAATGGAATTTATGTGATGAAATAAGGGGTTTCCAGGTTCAGGTCTGGGAAAATAAAGAGGGGTGATTGCCAGGTCTGTGCAAGGGTGTTTGTGTGTCAGGTAAGTGTTGTGGTGAGGGGAGGCAAGTATGGATACTTGGGTATTGGCTAGTATATGAATATATGAGTTCTATAGGTAATTAGAGGGTAGTGTCAAGTAAGAGATAAGGTAAGTGTAGTGTGGGATAGGTAATGATACTCTGGTATCATTATTAGATAGTGAGATATGGTATCAAGCCAGTGTTGGGATACAAGTTAAGATATTGGGTTATATCGAGCACCAAGGTATGGGTTTGGGTATTGATGTATAAGCAAGGTATTAGAGGTAATATGACTAAGGTATAAGGTATATATAAGATACTTAATAATATTAATTAGTATATATAGGTTATATATAAGATACTTAATAATATTAACTAGTATATATAGGTTATATATGATACTTAGTGATATTTGCTATTTTAGCTAATACCTTCAAGGTATTGACCTAGAAACCTAACAACAACCTAGTAGCAACTAATTTAGCCTTGTAATTTACCTAGAAGCTAAGTATGGACCTAAAATCAAGGTATGGATCTAGTATGAACTAGTTTGACTTAGTTGACCTAGAAATGTCTTAGAGACCTATTTGCAAGCTAGTATATCATGTTTATGTTTCCAAAACGCTATATTGACATGATAATTCAAATATATGTCACATTGACTCCAGACTAGACACAAATTAGTATTTTCAGCACAGGACCACATGCGCGTACATTCTTTGATAGTTTTCTTACTTTATAGTTATTATAATATATGTATTTAGTGATATCTTATTTGATTCCTGACACAATTGCAACTCCCTAATTCTGGGACAGGGGTATTTTTGTTATTTAATAAATATTTAAAAGTTATTTTAGTGGAAATAATAATTATAATTATTATTACTAGTATTCCTTATAATTTATTTATATTCGTTGGGCTTTATGTTAGCTAGTTAGTTTGGCCTAGTACATAGACCTAGTTAGCACCTAACATATAGGCCAATGACTCAATTGGTTATTCATGACATTGTTAGTAGCCTAATTAATTAGCATTGGTTAGTGGACCCAATTGGATTTGACATGACACTTGAACCCAACACTTTAGACTAGCTATATTAGAATAGAATTAAGTCATTTTCTTTCATTAATTAGAAGTTAGTTAATCACCTCATTAGGAATAGAAACTTTCCACTAATTAATTATTCATCATGACAATCCAATCAGGAAATTATAGACATTTTGACATTAACCTAAACCCTAGTACATGGTCGGCCCTAATATAGGGGAGGAGATTATCATTCCTTATTATTATTCATTCCATTCATTCCCAAATGGTTATCTTCGCCAAATTGACTCATTCCTCCATCAAATTCTACCAAATTTCTCTCAATTCCATTCATATTCCTCATAAAGGAGCACTAGAAGATTGGATTGCAAGAAGTACTTGGAGAAGAATGAGTTGGCTAGAAGCTTGTGTCCAAATCATGTCCTTTTGAGTTTTTATTAAGAATCAATTTCCTAATAGGTATAAACCTCAAAATCTCTCTCTAATTCTATTTTAATATGCATTTGACCACTATAAACCCACCCATGGATTAGGGCTACCAATAGGAAGAAGTTGAGCTTTTCTAATGATCCCTATTGTGACTTCAACATTTAATTTTGTGCTCAACTTAGGAGAAATACGAGATTGGTGCACCATGTTTGTGTCATTGAAGCAAATAGGTTTATTAAGACTTAAATTAGTTATGTGGGGGTAGATACATGTCCACAATTGGATACGAGTAGGGAGTATCGTGATACGTTATGATACGTCATGATACTGGTTGGTAATTTGGGAATTTTATGCTTGTTAGAATATTTTTCTCTAATGTTCGTTGTAACTAATCACATTAGTTATATATAGTTATATTTGATATGTATATATAGTATTGGTTGAGTATTGGGGGATTTGGAATGTTGGTTGATAGTATATCCTGACCCTTTAGTGATTATCATTTGTGATACTAGAGTGTATCATGAAATGCCCAACTAGTGTTCGATGAAAGGACCCTAGTATTGGTAAGCGTGTGTTTATCTATAGTATTATATAGATATGTATATATATGTATTGTGCATATATATTGGTGAGTGTAAATATATACTTAAGTGTGTAAGATGATCATGTATGTATGTATGTGTGTGATAAGGGAACGGGTAAGTATTAGTGAGCAAGTGTTGATTGTGTCAGTGTTGGGGTATTATTATGATCTACAGGATCATTTAAGGAAGACCAACAATAGCAATAAAGGCACCACATTAAGTGAAAATGGTATGCAATAACAACTGAGCAAGGGTGGTGTCGGGCTCATAAGCAGTAAGGGTGAGGACAAGTTCATGACAACATGTAGAGATTAGAGTTTGAAGGGGGACAGTGCAGGCACATTGTAGTTGAAGAAGTCTCTATAGAAAACTTGTACAATACTGCCTTATTCCAGGCAGCAACCAGTTGGTGCACTTGGTTAAGGACCAGGGTTGTAGACATAAGTAGGTGAGGATGTCTAATGCACTCGAGGGTTGTAGGCAAGTGCAGGTAGGACAATAGGCACTTGGGTTGGTTGTATCAGATTAGGTCTGATACTGTGTATTGGGTGTGAGTGAAGATGTCTGATGCAATTGAGGATTGTCAAGTGCAAGAGTCATTGATGTATCAGTTAAGGGTATGAGGAGTACCTTACACATATGCTTATGTGCTAAGAATTAGGCAATATAGGTCTGCAGCAGTGTTGGTGTCATAGACTATTGCGTGTATAATATTAGTAGATTAGTTATATAGTCTAATATTAGCTAGTATAATATAATATTGACTAGATTTACCTAGTATTGACTAGACTTGACAGCATGGACCTAGTTTGACCTAGAAAGCATGTTTCAACTAGTTAATCATCATTACCTATTCAAATACCAATTGATATTGACTAGGTCATTGTGGCTCTATTTTGGACATTGATCCTCATATATTGCTCAAGACCACGGGCAAGTACATTCTCTGATAATTTATGTTATTTTGATGATTACTATGATTCAAGTTTTATGGTGTTATACTTGATTTATGAAATGATGTTAAACGGGCTAATATATATGGACCCTAGTCATGAGGAGTCGTGGATGGTCCATGGTATTAGTTAGGGGATGGAAAAATTTAAGTCGATTATATGATCTACACTTATTTGTGCATAGCTCACCCTCATTTTATGCAGGGTGCAACCTGATCTTATTGCTTTTGCATAGATCTTCATATATGATTGACCTGATCCTCTTACATGTACTTGTGAAAAGTCAATCATGCATGATTGACCTGATTCCCTTACATATACTTATGCATAGTTAATCATAGATGGTATAGCATGATCTTGTCCCAAGCCGATCAAATAATAAACTAATATTTCAATGCACTTAGTAGTTGTTAATTCCTCTATTACAGTTGTACTTACTGATATTATCATTCTGTTGTTTACGTATAGTTCCTTATCGCCTGTGATATGATTTCCTGTACCTATTTTCTTATTATTTTAGCATGACTTCCATCTTGTATTTTTATTACTTACTATTTTATAGTTTTTGTCAAATTAATGGAACTGCTATTAGTTTATGTACTTCGCTCCAATCCTGACTATATAACATTTTTCAGAGGACTTAAAGGACTTATGTCCTAATTTCTACAGACCAGGAGTAGATGATGGTATATTCCGGAGCCTCAGGAGGAGCCACATCCATAGAGGAGACACCAGTAGTCACTTAGCTAGTTTAGCTTCTATTGCACTTGATTTGTCTCCAGCTTTCGATACCTTGAGTTGTTATTATTTATGAGACTTATATTGAGATTGAGATAGTTAGACTCTTAGACTTATTGCTGAGTTAAGATTGTATATTTCTAGATTTCTCTTGATATCTCATTTCATATCTTTATTATGTCATTCATCTTTCTTATAGATTATTATGATAGAGTATTGGTTTTGACATTATTTCTATATTCATATTGTCTTCCTTATGGAGTAGAGATATCATTGACAGGTTATATATTATTGTGAAATATGATAGATAGTATTGTTGACCTAGACAATGTTCTACCGTCAATGCTGCGACGTAGGCAGGACGTACCCACGACACATGCCCAAATTCTGGGTACGGATCATGACACATTTTTATTGTAGCCTATATAGGTCTATCTTCGCAATTAGAGCGATGTCGTGGTAGTGCGATACCTTAGTTGTACTACTGTAAGCATGTGATAGGATACATGATACATGATACATGATACATGATACATGATATTAGGATGAGAAATACTAAATCATAAATTAGGATTCTTAAGAGATTCTTGGGACGGCCCGTGAGAATCTTATTGTAAACTCTACTTCAAAATCTGTTTCAACATATTTCTGTTCACTCTCACTTGTTTGTTGTTTAATTTGAATCTTGATATTCCATGTTAACTTTGATTCTTGTATCGAGATAAATTTTAGGGACTAAATTAAGGTATATTCTAATAACATATTTTAATGAGGACAGTGAAAAAGGTAAACGTATGCTTTAGTTTTGGAGTTAGGAGTTTATCGCAACCATATTAGCTGGCATAGCAAAAACATGCAGCCAATTTTGGGATATACTTATCTTGGTTATGGAATCTAGAGGTCTCGTAGCTATGCTAGCTAGAAACTTGAGAATTTAAACAACATAATTTGAGAGGTACGTACATTGGTTATGGACTCTATAGTTTATTGCAGTTATGCGTACTGGCTTGGTAAGGCTTCTGGGTAACATGATATCAGATAGACATGCCTGATTATCAGATTATGTCTTAAATTAGTTGTTAATATATCTTTTCTGCCATTCAACCTTGTTGTCATTAAATTATGTTCCATCACCTTAGTAAGCTTAGAAATATAGATATCTTTAGTGCCTTAGTTCAGTTCTTATAGAGTCTCACCTACATTAATTCATGAGATAGCTTCTTTGGATAGTGTAGTAGCTTTGTAATGTAGGTATATTGGTGTCTAGTTGAGTATCAGTATAGATTGTTAGAAGTATAACTTGTGAGTCTGTGTGTGATCCCAGGTTGGATATATGAGCATTAGGTATCAGTGTAGAAGTCTAGAAATAACCTATTGAGTAGTATTAATTGTAATAATAGTTCTATGGTAAATGTCGGAGTATAGTTCATAAGTGGTACCAATGGTATGATCAAGGGGAGAGTGGCATAACCATTTATGATTCTAGGTATTGGTATCATGTCATCATCCATGTCTTAGATGGATATATGGTCATATAGTTAAGTGATCCAAGTAAAAATTGAATATCGTGAAATTATTTTGGATATTAAAAGAGCCTCACTATTCTATTGGTGCTTGACACTTGATTGTATAAAGATGTGTATCTATGAGATGTATTAGTGAGTGTACCAGGGTAGAGTGGTACCCATAAGTCTATAAGTGAGTTTAATAATGTTAGAATATATTTTGCTAGGTAGTAAGACTTGTGCTACATGTAAAAGTTGTGTATTAGTATGAGTAGACGTGTGTGCACAAGTATGTGTCTAGCGAGGGTATATCACCTAGTATTTGTGGTTGTTGATGTGTTAGATAATGATAAGTGGAGAAAGAAAGTAGAGTGTATAGAATTGTGTGTACAAGTGCACAGTAGGTGATGTATGAATTGCATGATGGTGAAGTAAAATACAGTGTGGGATTTTTATGAGTACCATGCAGTTAAAGTCTGGGTAATAGAAATAGAAAAAGTATGTTAGTAAGTTAGCGAGTACCAAGATGATTATTATGGGTTATTAAGTACATGTGACATATATAGTTATAAGTTGGTATCTGCAACCAGGAGTGCCTAGAGATTGCAAATATTCAAGTGTATCAATATTGAGATGAGTAGTATGTGCTAGATATAACATGTCAGACTAGTATCAACGAGTGTTATTATGGGTAATAGTATCATCTAGGGGTACCATTGAGGTAAGGTATGTAAGAGAGTATCAGGGAGAGTAGGAATACAAGTGTTGAGGGTAATAAGAGAGAAAAGATAACTTGTATAGGGGTAAGCTTCAGTGAGTGTGGATACATTACAAGTGTGTTGGGTTTGTGAGTGTCTATGTAATAGTGAACAGTACGATGGGTAGAATGATACTAGTATGATAGCAGTGTGTAGTATTTAGTGTCATAGTGGGTAGAAAGTATTTATATATATTTATATTACCAAGATACGGGTAAGTATCCTATAGTGAATATTGAGTGTTAGAATTGGGTATACAACCATATATCTATATGGGAGGAGTACCTTAGTGGCAAGATCCAGAGTACCTCAAGTATTATGGAGGTTTAGGATACAAGCATCCTAGTGGCTAGTGTACTAGCTATAGAAGATAAACATGAGTAACTTAGGATGAAAGCATCATCTAAGTGTCACATATAGTATTTAGTGCCTTATGAAGTGTCATGGCCTAGTACTGGAATACAGAAATGAACATAGCAAGCTACCCCATACAAGGTACTATACATCGTACGACGATCACGGTATAATAAGACCAGGGGTGCATGCTACAATCAAGTCTCCTAGGGTAAAGAATTTCTATGTCTCGATCATTCAAACAATAAATTAGTTAACATAGAGAAAATATGATAAGCAATAAGGCATCCCAAATACTTTCTCAAAATATTTTGGAGAACAACTGTACAAAATAAGAAGCTAGAAGAGTAATAAAAGTACATAACTGTGATCAGCTGTAGTCTGATTTAATATAATCATATAAGGAGACTAAATGTCCAGATATGCCGGCTAACAGGTGTCGGTGGCTAAACGCCCAAAAAAGAAGTAAATATACAATGATGAGCAGGAAAGAAGAAAACTCACTCGTTATCCTTTGTGACCATGTTCCAGGTACACGCCATGAGTTGGAGGAAAGTATGTTTTATCGTCAGGTGCTGGCTCAAAACAAGGCCATAAAAAACTAACGGGGTTAGACCCCAAATAACAAGTACCACAAAGGAAGCACGAAATAATGAAACAAAAACCCAAAATATAATTATATAATAATAAATAGTTTCAGGATCGTAACTTAGGTCTGGGGCATACCTTAGCACAAAGGCCCAACCCTACAACTAAACAAGGACAAGGGTTGAACCATCACATTATGATAGTCCATTTCCCTAGGCTACTAACTGAATAAAACAAACACAATAAATTCTATTTCTTTATATCGGCCAATCACTTATACGACTTGCTATTTATGGAGTCTGAGGTTATCTTAGAAATAATGCATAATAGATATTCTCAGATCACGTCGTTGCCAAAGATGAGTAACCGAGCCAAATAAGAAATATTCAGGCACTTTATGATGCACCAGTTCTCCGTAGGGCCACTGCATTAAAATACGTATTATCGATGTCACTACCTCATCCTGAAAATAGGAGTATTTTTGTCATTTTATATATTATAGGTATTGTGTGTATTTATTTTAAATAATTGCATGATATGTATATATATGTGTATTATATATAGTGTTTATTAATGCATGAATTAATAGACTAGACCTAGAAGCCCACTAGATGGTGCCCTGACCGAAATATAGAATTGTGGATTTAATTTGTAATTTTTGGGATTAATTATTTAGAGTTATAATTAATTACCGTAATTTTATTTAATTGTTGCGCCTTACCGTTGCTTCGATAATTAGAGCGCTACACTAGCCATTGCCTTCTAACAAATTTCACACCCTTGTCCTATACGTGCCAGTCTTCTACTTTGATCCTTGTGTAGGTCATAATTATGACATGATGTGCTTTATTTTAGTCGCACAATATTCGTCGCAACCGATTATATTTAATTCTAAATGAATTTAACTTTGTATCCTTGTGTGTTCCAATCGAAATTGGAGACAAAATCTTGACCCATTTTGAGCAACCCAAATTAGAGTAATATTTTATTCTGAGTCTTCTTCATTCATGACACTTGTGTCCCACCTAAATTTAGCCCCATGTACTTCTAATTAATGTTAGAACACCTATTGTATTTATTTCAATTAAATTAAACAAAAAACCCAACTTTATGAAATTTTTTAATTGTTGGACACTTTTATACAAAAGTGCATTAAGGTGTCCACCCCATTGGACACAATACATGAAGAAACTCATTTCTCCTTTATGTAAATTTTTCCATAATTTTTGGGAGTGTGTAAAACTCAACATCAACCTCCTCAAACCATAGCCCACCTTTATTTTCAACCAATGTAATCCTAACCCTCTATTTTGAATCAAACCAAATCCTAGCCCTTGAAATACCTACATGAGAAGCCCTTTCTTTCAAGGGTTTGACCAAGCCAATTTTTAGGTCAACCCAACTTTTCCCACACACACACACACACACACACATATATATATATATATATAATCTCTTTTCTTATTTTTTTTCAGCCCAAAAACCAAACCATCAACCGACATCAATCCTCTTCCTGTTAATTTTCTTTTTCCCATCTCCTGTTCACATCCTCCCCTCCCGCCGACCGGAGTAGAGCCTCGTCGGAGCAGCCATTGATCGCTGGAACACTCGACTGAATTCGCTGCTCATCACATCCTCCCGCCGCCAACCGCCTGAGTCGCTGTGATCGACCTCGACCCGCTGCTCAACCGACCGGAACCGCCATCGCCGTCCCTCACAACGACCCACGGCCATCCTCCTTCGCTGAGCAGCGACCCCGACTGCACCCACCGCAGTCATCATCACCATCGTCATTCTCGACCATGCTTCGGTCTTCACCAACTTCCCGACGACACCGACCGAACACTGCCATCTCCCTCTCTTCAACAGCCAATCGCCATCATCACCTGAACCGTAACCCGACCACCACGACCACAGCGCTGCATCTCCTGAGCCACTACTAACTTCCTGAAGCCGACCGGAGCAATCTTGTTGCGACCATCCCGACCTTCATCTCCCTCTCTCTGTACATCACCTTTCCTCTCTGTTCCCTTTCTCCCTACGACTTCATCACCGGCCTGAGCACCCCGAGGACCACCCTCTTCCTCGGCTACTTCTCTCAGCCACCACCACCGTTCACCTCTCCTCCCCCTCGCCGTTCTCTTCCACCTCTCCTCCTCCTGCCAGAGCTCCAACTCTGGCAGCCCTGCCATGATCACCTTCACCATCATCATCACCTTCATCATTGTCATCATCGTCGTTATCATCATCGTCACTATCGTAATCATTATCATCATCGTCACCATCGTCATCGTCATCATCATCCTCATCGTCGATCCCGTGCATGCCTGCCATGGTTCGTACCTGTCCCCCTCCTTCGTGATTTCATATACGTATGTGTGAAATATTAGGATTTAACGTATTTATTAGATGTCAATTTCTTGAGACCCTGCAATGAACCCAACTCGTATACGCATACATACGCGTATGCGTATATTATTCAATAAGGTATATATATACATATTTATTATGTGTACATTATTCAATATGATACAGATATGTATTTGCTATGTATAGTATATGTATTCTATTAGTATATGTTTAGTAGGTATATAATTAGTATTTGAGTATTATTCAATTGGTATATGTATATATATATATTTAGTATGTATATTGTAAACCCCTAATTTTTCAAGATTTTAAAACTAGATTTTTCAGAATTTTCTGGGATATTTTGAGAATTTTTACGAATTAAAATCAAGGGGTTTTTGGCATTAAATAAAATTAAATGATTTTAAATTATATTAAAATATTATGAAAATAATATTTTTGGGTGTAAAATGAAAAACTGGACTTAGGGTAATTTTTCTGGAATTTATTGGGCCCCGGACCTATTTTAAATCACATAAAAACTATATTTTTATTATTATTAATTATTTTATTTTCCAAATAAACCCAAGCCCAAGGCCCAGCCCTAGCCCAGCCCATGGGCTATCGGGTCGGGTCCGCCGACCGAACCCGACCCGCCCGTGCCCGAACCCTCCACCCCCACGAAGCCCTCGCCCCAGCGTCTCCCGGCGCTCCGCCCGCTCCGCTTGGCCATGGGCCGCCCGCCCGCGTCCCACGTCGCAACGTCGCCTCCCCTCCGCCTCTTCCAGCCATGACCCCCTGGCTCTCCGCCCCTATAAATTCCTTCCTCCTCCCTCAGCTCCTCCACATCTGAACCCTAGCCTCCCGCCGGCACCCTACTCCGGCCACCCCAAGTCCGGCGACCCCTCCCCGAGCACCGTCGACGCTGCCCTCGCCTCGACGCCTCCCTGCAGCTGCCCGAGCAGGCCTCCCCTTCTTCCTCCTCCTTCTTCTCCACAGCGCCGCCGCCCCGACCGACGCAGCAGACCCGCCCGCACCCTCCGGCCCGCTTCCCGGCCGCCTGCGCCGCCTCCCAGCGCGCCGCCGCCTCCGGCCGAGCCTTCCCCCGCTGCCCCCAGCCTCCCTCCAGCCGGCCTTCGGCCGCCGCGGCTCCGCCAGACCCAAACCCTAACCCTAGGTTTTCGTGTCGTGTCGGACACGTGTCGGACATGGAATTTTGGATTTTTCGGACCCTGTTCAGGTACGCGAATCTCCCTGCTTGTTTACCCATTTTTGATTCCGTTAGTTGCGTTGTGTAGCCTGCATGACCCCCTCGGTGCCCGTGCAACCCGCTCGGGGCATCGCGTCCTGTGGCGATTGCGAACCGCGATCCAAAAATAGGAAAAAACAACACCCTAATTCACCCCGGAACAGGGTACGCTCCGCCAAACGGAATCACTTGGTCGCGTGCGGTCTTCACAGATACGTGCACGTCGTTGATACGGACATGTGGGATTTCGCAGAAGTCGATTCTGGTGTGCGTGCACACCGGAATCAACGCGTATCCGCGGACACCATCCCGTATCCGTTAGTTCTAGAATACGTCCTAACTTTGTGTACACTCGTCGGATTGAAACGAAACATGTGCCATCGGACTCGTAGCAATAAGCTGGTCCTATGACCCAAGTTTGGATCGATTCAGAGAACGTTGACAAAATCGCGTGTCGTGGCCCCACAGGCTCCACTTGATGGGCGATTTTGTGACCGGCTCATCGGAATCCAATTCTGGAAGTTCCGTTGGGATTGTATCATCGTTCCTGACTTGTTGACACTAAGTTTGGCGAATTTGGAGACCTTTGACCCTGACACATTTTTTGCTGCAAAGCGGGCCCACATGTGGACCCCGTTTTGACCCGAAATTGCCATTTTTGTCCTTGTCTCCAAATTGGACTCAAGGACAGGCATTTCTAGCTGATTAATATTTTCTGGATCTGATGGTAATATTTGTTTCAGCAACCGGAGTACCGCCTGCAAATCCAGCTGAAGTCAGAGTCACAATTGGAGCCAGAACCACAGGCAAGTGTACCTCGCCAAAACTTGCAGTCTTTGTTACTTATTCCCTTGGCTTATATATATATATATTGTGGTTCATGCTTGACCTAGGATCGTGCGACTTTACTTAGCGTCCGATTCATAGTCGGGTGCCAACACCGTACGCGGTGTTGTGTATTGTCATCTAGACATGGATACCGAGACCCCATCTTTCTCGTACTTGTCCTATCAAGTACATTATAACCCAGGACATTTGACACTATTCATGGACAGGATCTTCCTGAGATATTCGTGGTGATTCGGTATAGGATACAGGACTTGACATTGACATTATGTTCCTAGATACTATATGACTTGTTGCATTAGATATGATCTTACGTGACATGGACATGGGGCCACATGGACATGAGATGTATGATTAAATTGGGTGGAGAGAGACACACAGGCTACAGGTTGATTTTATATTATTCCGGCGTCTCAGTCTTCCGCTGAGCTAGACGACCACATGATATCACTGCTACCGGCTCCCCGACACCGAGCTTGTAGTGGTTTCAGCCTGAGTTCTAGTACTGCTCTGATCTTGCATATCACTTAGCTGGTTATTTAGTGTTTCCCTATTGTACCATTTATTGCTGGAGAGACACCCAGGCTACAGGTTGACTATATTATGCCGGCGTCTCAGTCTCTCTCCGAGATAGACAACTACATGATAACGCTGCTACCGGCTCCCTTACACAGAGCTTGTAGTAGTCTCAGCCTGAGTACTGGTGATATTCTTACCTGCATTTCACATAGATGGTTACATATTTACCCTATTTATTTCATTCTCTGCTGTACTGCATTTATTTTGGCTTGTATTTTTTGTACCTTGTTATGTCCCCTGAGGACCTGGAATGGACTATGTCCCCAGGTATAGCCGAAGAGATCCATCCAGAGATACACCGTACAGGAGCACTTCCAGGAGCTGTACCAGGACCTGAGGACGAGATCGTACCAGAGGACTTCTCCTGAGCATTGGCTTTATATAGTCAGTTATTTCTGTTCTATTTCCAGTTCCTTTATTTCCTGTCTATTGCATTGATGTACCAGACATATTCTCGGGTTATTCCCCGAGACACTTATTTAAAATTTGCTTATTTATTCTATTATATTATTTTTGGCATTTACTCTATGATTATCTGTTGTGGATGAGATTAGAATAACCTAGGACTTGTAATAATTGTTCTATTTCCTGTTAGACTACAGCTTAAGCATGCCCTGATGGATCCATTAAATTGGGTTGTCCAACGGTGCGTGCTGCTGGCCATTGCCATGTGTCCAGTCCCTCGGTATTTTGGGACTGGGGCGTGACATGGTTTTTTTGGTGGCCCATGTAGGTCTACGACTAAATTGTTCGGTTTCAACTTAGGGACCGAGCAAGCCTGCAAATAAGAATAGGATAAGTTTCTAGGATCTCATCCACTTGCTTGAAACGTTTTGATATCTATATCGGATTCGAATTAAATTCTTGACTTGCATCCTGCCTTAATTCCTGAGCGCCTCTTATTGTTTATTTTGGATGCAGAGTTATGGAAGCACCAGCAAACGACGAGACTCCTGCAAGATCACCACTAGATGTTGTGGTAAACAACGAAGAGGAAGTAACACGAGTAGAAGAAGGTCAATCAGCTCAACAACATAGCCAAGCGAATCAGCATGCCTCGAGAATCCAGCAAGATGACATTCCACCATCGACGCAATTTACTCCACAAATGCCCATATTTCCACAAGGACAGGCCATGGACGGACAACAGATGTTTCAAATGATCTATGCAATAAAACAAGCTCAACAGGAGGCTTTGAGTCGCAGTCTAGTAATCGCACTGGAGCAGGCATATCTACCAGCACGACGGCCAACGACGGGCTCTATTTCTGATTTCTGCCAGCTGAAGCCCCGTACCTTCTCAGGCAAAGAGGATCCCACAGAAGTTCATGAGTGGCTCACCAACACTCAACATCAATTAGAAGCAGCCGAGCTTCTAAGAGAACGTTGGATGACTGTCGTCAGAATGCAGTTGACGGACAATGCACATCACTGATGGCTATCTGAGGAGACACGGCTCGGACCAGACCGAGTCAGTTGGGAAGAGTTCTCTAGACTCTTCCAGGAGATGTACATTCCAGCTATCGCTCGATCAGAACTTTGGGACAAGTTCAATCACCTCACTCAGGATGCTAAGACGGTGGAAGAGTACAACGCTGAGTTCATTCGTCTAAGTCGCTTCGCCCCAACATTGATCCCGACGGAAGAAGAGAAGGCCGAGAAGTTCTTTGACGGACTAAACATTGAGCTACAGAAACTAATTGGATCCGTTGCACCTACTTCGTACTCAGACGTCCTTGCTGCAGCGCTACGCATGGAGCGCGTCATCAGGAGAGAGACCAGTCTGATGCGGCCATCCACATCAGCATCAGCCGGAGCACCACAAGAAGAAGTTGCAAAAAGACCTCACATATACCAGCCACCAGAAGCATCTCCACAGGCAATACATGTCTGTCAATATTTTTGCATGCGAGGCCATATTGAGGACGAGTGCAGACGAAAAAGGAAAGTATGTTTAGCTTGCGGATCCAGTCAGCATCCATTGAGGGAATGCCCTGAGCGCCGAGAAAGAGCACCAAAGGGTAAACAACAAGCGTTACCAGAACCGATGCCAGCCCATCCAGCATTGGGAGCACCGCAAACGGAAGTTCAAGAAGTCCTACCACCAGCCCCAGGAGGATATCTGCCGAGGCCACCCTTGGCACCCCAGGCAGCACTCTTCCAGCAGGCTCAGCAGCAACAGAGGAATCGATTGCAAGCACGCGGACAAGCTTTCGCGATGACCGTGGAGAACGTGCAGACTCGTGGAGTAGCTAATGCGCGTAAGTGATTAGTAGTTATCCGTTTCTAGAATTGTTTTAGCTCGTGCCTATTGGTTCGTGACCTCAGCCCCAACCTAGTAATTTGAAACTTGTTAATAATAATCTAGTTTTCTAAAAATTTTAGTTCTTTTGCTTTAACTAGATTTTCTTTACTGTGGAAAGTGCATAACTTTCATTCTTAGGGAAACGATATTTTTCTAAGTATCTTGTGATGTATTTCGAACGATACTTGCAACCGTGTCATCTCTGCTGACCGGTTATTCTTTGATTGCGAGGACGCAATCCTCTTAAGGGGGGTAGATTCTAAACCCCTGATTTTTCAAGATTTTAAAACTTGATTTTTCAGAATTTTTTGGGATTTTTTGGGAATTTTTACTAATTAAAATCAAGGTATTTTTGGCATTAAATAAAATTAAATAATTTTAAAATATATTAAAATATTATGAAAATAATATTTTTGGGTATAAAATGAAAAATTGGACTTAGGATAATTTTTCTGGAATTTATTGGGCCCCGGACCTATTTTATATCACCTAAAAACTATATTTTTATTATTATTAATTAATTTATTTTCCAAATAAACCCAAGCCCAAGGCCCAGCCCAACCCTAGCCCAGCCCATGGGCTATCGGGTCGGGTCCGCCCGACCGAACCCGACCCGCCCGTGCCCGAACCCGCCACCCCCACGAAGCCCTCGCCCCCGCGTCTCCCGATGCTCCGCCCGCTCCGTTTGGCCACGGGCCGCCCGCCCGCGTCCTACGCCGCCACGTCGCCTCCCCTCCGCCTCTTCCGGCCACGACCACCTGGCTCTCCGCCCCTATAAATTCCTTCCTCCTCCCTCAGCTCCTCCCCATCTGAACCCTAGCCTCCCGCCGGCACCCTACTCCGGCCACCCCAAGTCCGGCGACCCCTCCCCGAGCACCGCCGACGCCGCCCTCGCCTCGCCGCCTCCCTGCAGCTGCCCGAGCCGGCCTCCCCTTCTTTCTCCTCCTTCTTCTCCACAGCGCCGTCGCCCCGACCGACGCAGCAGACCCGCCCGCACCCTCCGGCCCGCTTCCCGGCCGCCTGCGCTGCCTCCCAGCGCGCCGCCGCCTCCGGCCGAGCCTTCCCCTGCTGCCCCCAGCCTCCCTCCAGCCGGCCTTCGGCCGCCGCGGCTCCGCCAGACCCAAACCCTAACCCTAGGTTTCCGTGTCGTGTCGGACACGTGTCGGACACAGAATTTTGGGTTTTTCGGACCCTGTTCAGGTACGCGTATCTCCCTGCTCGTTTACCCATTTTCGATTCCGTCAGTTGCGTTGCGTAGCCTGTATGACCCCCTCGGTGCCTGTGCAACCCGCTCGGGGCATCGCGTCCTGTGGCGATCGCGAACCGCGATCCAAAAACAGGAAAAAATAACGCCCTGATTCACCCCGAAACTGGGTACGCCCCGCCAAACGGGACGACTTGGTCGCGTGCGGTCTTCACAGATACGTGTGCATCGTTGATACGGACGTGTAGGATTTCGCAAAAGTCGATTCTGGTGTGCGTGCACACCGAAATCAACGCGTATCCGCGGACACCGTCCCATATTCGTTAGTTCTGGAACGCGCCCTAACTTTGTGTACACTCGTCAGATTGAAACGAAACTTGTGCCATCGGACTCGTAGCAATACACTGGTCCTGTGACCCAAGTCTGGATCGATTCAGAGAACGTTGACAAAATCGCGTGTCGTGGGCCCCACAAGCTCCACTTGACGGGCGATTTTGTGACCGGCTCATCAGAATCCAATTCTGGAAGTTCCGTTGGGTTCGTATCATCATTCTTGACTTGTTGACACTAAGTTTGGTGAATTTGGAGACCTTTGATCCTGACACATTTTTTGGTGCAAAGCGTGCCCACATGTGGACCCCGTTTTGACCCGAAATTGCCATTTTTGCCCTTGTCTCTAAATTGGACTCAAGGACAGGCATTTCTAGCTTATTGATATTTTCTGGATCTGATGGTAATATTTGTTTCAGCAACCGGAGTACCGCCTGCAAATCCAGCTGAAGTCAGAGCCACAATTAGAGCCGGAACCACAGGCAAGTGTACCTCGCCAAAACTTGTAGTCTTTGTTACTTATTCCCTTGGCTTATATATATATAGATATATATATTGTGGTTCATGCTTGACCTAGGACCGTGCGACTTTACTTAGCGTCTGATTCATAGTCGGGTGCCAACACCGTACGCGGCGTTGTGTATTGTCATCTAGACATGGATACCGAGACCCCATCTTTCTCGTACTTGTCCTATCAAGTACATTATAACCCAGGATACTTGACACTATTCATGGACAGGATCTTCCTGAGATATTCATGGTGATTCGGAATAGGATACAGGACTTGACATTGATATTATGTTCCTAGATACTATATGACTTGTTGCATTAGATATGATCTTACGTGACATGGATATGGGGCCACATGGACATGAGGCGTATGATTATATTGGGTGGGGAGAGACACACAGTCTACAGGTTGATTTTATATCATTCTGGTGTTTCAGTCTTTCGCTGAGCTAGACGACCACATGATATCACTGCTACCGGCTCCCCGACACCGAGCTTGTAGTGGTTTCAGCCTGAGTTCTAGTGCTGCTCTCATCTTGCATATCACTTAGATGGTTATTTAGTGTTTCCCTATTGTACCATTTATTGCTGGAGAGACACCCAGGCTACAGGTTGACTATATTATGCCGGCGTCTCAGTCTCTCTCCGAGCTAGACAACTACATGATAACGCTGCTACCGGCTCCCCTACACAGAGCTTGTAGTAGTCTCAGCCTGAGTACTGGTGATGTTCTCACCTGCATTTCGCATAGATGGTTACATATTTATCCTATTTATTTCATTCTCTGCTGTACTGCATTTATTTTGGCTTGTATTTTTTGTACCTTGTTATGTCCCCTGAGGACCTGGAATGGACTATGTCCCCAGGTATAGCCGAAGAGATCCATCCAGAGATACACCGTACAGGAGCACTTCCAGGAGCTGTACCAGGACCTGAGGACGAGATCGTACCAGAGGACTTCTCCTGAGCATTGGCTTTATATAGTCAGTTATTTCTGTTCAATTTCCAGTTCCTTTATTTCTTGTCTATTGTATTGATGTACCAGACATATTCTCGGGTTGTTCCCCGAGACACTTATTTAAAATTTGCTTATTTATTCTATTGCATTATTTTTGGCATTTACTCTGTGATTATCTGTTGTGGATGAGATTAGAATAACCTGGGACTTGTCATAATTGCTCTATTTCCTGTTAGACTACAGCTTAAGCATACCCTGATGGATCCATTAAATTGGGTTGTCCATCGGTGCGTGCTGCTGGCCATTGCCACGTGTCCAGTCCCTCGATATTTTGGGACTGGGGCGTGACATATATATTATTCAATTTGATATATCTATATAAGTATATTTAATATTTGTTTATATTGTGTAGCAATTAAATACTATACTAGGATATATATATTTATATATGTACGGAGAGACCCTAGTGTCAATTACGGATATCACGTATTTACATTGGCCATGTAACCCTGTAAATTGTTAGATGACTGCCTTATGTACACTGACGTACTGGCGAGACATGTGTTAGTTCGACTACCTGATTGTACAGCATTTGCAGGCGTGGCACCAGTGCAGCTAGACGCACATTTGACTTTGCTAGTTGACTAGTATCATACCTAGCGTAGCCCTGAGTTCAGAGTATTTATGTTTGTGTATGTGTTAGTGTAATGTCTGATGTAATATTGTATTATATGATATGTCTATAGGACTGTTGGATTTTTAGATAAGACCTCGAAAATTGAACATTATTATTGCCAGTAGCAGGACCCCCAAGCGAGTATATTCTCTGACAGTTTTCATTATGTTGATTATCTCTATAATTCTAATTGTATAGCGTACATGATTCTGACACTATTGTATACACAAGTTGGCATCATCGAGACCTGTCACGAGGAGTCGTGATTCGGATCCATCATGCTAGCTAGGGAAACGGGGAAATATTAGTTGATTATGTGATCATACCCAACTCTACATGCATCATAGCTCACCCACACCTCACGTCGGTGCAGCCTGACCATTACATGCCTCATAGCCTATTACATGTGATTAGTCTGACTATTGCTTGCATCATAGTTATCCAGATGGTTAGCCTGACCTTACATGAATCATAGCTAATCATATGTGACAAGCCTGATCAGTCCCATGCCGATCACATGATATGCTAATGTTTCATACACTTAGCTAGATTTTCTTGACATGTATCTCTAGTATATTGATATAGCATTCCTTATATTCTAGTTATTGTTCTAGCATCCACTGATATTCCAGTTCATGGTTCCAGTATACACTTGTATTTCTGTTCATTGCTAGTGCACCATTGATGATGACATATGCTCCCGTATTTCTATTTCTAGTATATTCATGCTCACCAGTATTTCTTATTTCTCTTACATATATCCATCTTGTATTTCTTTACACAATATTATAGTTTTTTTTAATATACATGGAACTGCTGTTAGTGCTTGTACTTCGTTCCATCCTGACTGGAAATATTTTCCAGACTGCGACTTAGAGGACTTGTTCCCGGCATACTTGGAGACTTGGAAGTTATTGTTTGCAGGTTAGATTATTTTATTGTTTAGACTTGTCTTATATTTCATATATTTTCTTCGATATCTCTTCGTGCTTTATTTTCTGTGATTGAGTATTCTATATTATATTATGATATCTGCGTCTTCTTTTAGAGTTGGATATTCATCTGAGATTGGGTAGCTAGTATTGTGACCTAGACAGCGTCCTACCGCCGATGCTGCGGCATAGGCTGGACGTATCCACGTACTCGTGCCCTAAATTCTGGGTGCGGGTCGTAACACATTTTTAGTGGTGGCCCATGCAGGTCAGACTTCGCAAGTTGTACGATATCGTGGTAGTGCGACAACTTAGTTGTACTACTGCGTGCCTGCGATAGGATATAGTGCATAGGATACTAGGTTGAGAGAGGATACTCAATCACAAATTATTTGAGAGAATCCTGAGATAACCCTTGTTTCCGTCTCACAAATTATTCCCATTATAATTTCCAATTTAAATCTTTTCCCTTATTTTTGTCTTACTTGTTGTTATTGAAATTGATTCTTATTGATCAGTTGTTAAATTTAATTCTTGGTATCGTTGTTGAGTTTGATTTCATATCGAGATAAACTTTACGGGCTAAAATTTATGGTATCATCTGATGACATATATTGATGAGGACAGTGAGAAAGGTAAAACGTCTACTTTGGTTATGGAGCCTAGAGTTTATTGTAGCCACATTAGCTGTCATGGAGGAGACGTAGGAACCTAACTTCGGATTTACATATCTTAGTTATGAATTTAGAGTTTCTCGCAGCCATACCGGTTGGCGTTATGAGGATTCTAGATAACGTGATTATAGAGTTGCATACTTTAGTTATGGAACCAATCGTTTATCGTTGCTATGGTTACTGGAGTGGCGAGGATTCTGAGTGTCATGATTTTGGACAAACGTATATGATTATTAGATTGTATCTTAAAATTGGTTCTTAAAGTATCATCTTAATACTTATCTACTTCTGTCATTTTAGGACCTTGTTCCATCATTTCCTTGCTAGCAGTAGAGATACCTTCAGTTCCTCAGTCCAGTTCCTTCTTGAGCTTCTTTCCATTAGGGTTTCTTGTTAGTGTGATAATTGGTGACTTACAATTATGTCTGTGTCTTGTATCAGTGTTGACTGAGAATAACTTGTGAGTTTGTAAGTGTTTCTAGTTGGACATGTGAGCAGTATGAATTATTCTAGAGTTAACCCATAGCGTAGTACCTTATAGCAATAGTTCTATGATAGGTGTCATTATAGTTAGTATTGGTACTATAAGTAGAAGGAGGAGTAAAGAATATCAGATGGTTCTAAGAGTAAGTATCAGAGTCAGCATGCCAGTCCTGGATAGTTATAAATTCATGTAACTGGGTGATCTATGTAAACAATTAAGTATCAAAAAATTTGTATTAAAAATTAATGGAGCATGATATTCGATTTGGAGGTTGATACTTGGGTGTGTCAAGAGTAAAGGAGTGTATACACATAAAAAGGTATTAATGAGTATGCCATGGGTAGAGGAATATCAAGATTGATCATGAAAGATATGAAGTGTATCACAGTTTAGTATAAGAGTCTGTAAAAGATTAAAAAGGGAGATACTTATACATCAATCGAGATATGGAACCATATGCCTGCCTTTGAGAGTGAAGTAAAACATGTGTATTATAAAAGGTGCAAATGATCGTGTTCTAATAAGTGTGATGAGATAATCTAATGATGAAGCTAGTGTTACCATACCAAGAGTGCTAATATTTCTATATCGAGGATTAGTTGAGCAATGTGCTAGTAATAGTAAGTACCTTGTGTGATAATATTAGATTGGTGTATGAATTAATGTGGATAGAAAATCATTGAAAGTAATAGTGTGAATAATCCACGTATTGCAATAATCAGTACACAGTTGAGGGGTGTAGACAATTGGTGTATTTGTGTGTACCTTATGTATTAGGGACGATGAGTATATATATGAATACTTAGATAGATGTGGATTTAAATTTATAATTTGAAGATTGGAAATAAATTTCAATTTTTAAGAATTTTTGAGGAGTTAAGATTTTATGTTATTAAAAATTTTGGGGATTCAAATTGAATTAAATAAACATAGTCAAAGCTATAAAGATTTTTGGAAGTGATTAAAATTTTATTTCAATATTTGAATATTTGACTTTTGAGGGAAGTATATACACTTTATTTTAAATTGTTCGAGAAGTTAAATTTTTAGGGTTTTATTTGAGGATAAAATTTTATGGTGGGTAAGAAATGTACATCAATATATGAGTGGATGAAGTGCATGTGTAAGGATCTGTTGGCTTGAGCATTCTCGAGGTGGCACTGCAAACTGACTTGGGTGTCCATCTAGAGTTGTATTAGAAAGAGTAGTACTTAGTATGGTGTGTTGCACTTGGTGTATACTTGAGTGATAAGAACAACTAGTATAAACTATTACAGTAGGTAAGAGAGTTAGCAGTGGGTGTGCTTGTTGTAGAAATAGTGGTACTAAAAGGATAGAGGTATCAACTTTGGATGCGTCATTAAAAACATGGCCGTGTTAGCAGGTTCAGTTCTGTTCTTTCTTTCTGTTCCTTTTCGTCTATTTTATTGATTGATTGATTTCTTAGTACCGTAGTTTGTATAAATGATTCTCTAGCTAGAATGTAGTTAGTAGTACAGCCGGACAGAGACTATAATACCATGACAAAAGAGACCATAACCATGCATGTTTTCTCTAGATTGTATGTTGTATGACTGTAGGTATGATTTTTCATAGTCTTTGATTGTTGGGGTTTTGACCGTAGTGAAGATTAATGAAGAGGTTATGATTTGACAGAGAGAGACAATGTGCCTTAAATTTCGAGGATAAGCATTAATTTAAATAAAGAGTTGAGAATTCAAAATGGCATAATTGACGATTTTGTTAGATCATTGATTTTTTTGAAGATTATGATATGATTGAATTTCTCATTAAAATTTAAGGAATTTAAGAAGATTATCATATTATTTATTTGACTTCAATGTATAAATTTAAAAATTATTTTGAATATTGTATTTGAAGACTTCGTAAGTATTACATTGTTTGAGTATTGTGTGAAAAAAGAATAGAGGAAAAAGATCACTAATGGATTAGTGTTGAATTCAAATTTTTGGGATGAGGATTTAAATTTTATAAATACGCATTGATTGGACTTAAATTAGAGGAGTAATATGATTAATGGATTAGTGTTTGAAATTCAAACTTTTCGGATGAGATTTTTAATATGCATTGATTGGATTTAAATTAGAGGATTGAATATTAAATTTTTGTATTCAGTTTGGAGAAGATTGTGATAAAGAATGGAATTTGATTTCAAATTTAAGAATTTTCAGGAATATGATATTTATAGAATTTTGAAGATTGCGAAATAACAATATGGATTTACTTCATGATTATATGGTTTGATGAATTTAAATTTTGATGAAAAATAAATAAATAAATACAACTATTGAGGATCTTAAATTTTGAGGACAAAATTTTTTTAAGGAGGGTAGACTTGTCACTACCACATCCTGAAAATAGGGATATTTTTGTTAATTTATATATTATAGGTATTGTGTGTATTTATTTTAAATAATTGCATGATATGTGTATATATATATATGTGTATTATATATAGTGTTCATTAATACATGAGTTAGTAAACTAGACTTAGAAGCCCACTAGATGGAGTCCTGACTGAAATGTATGATTGTGGATATAATTTGTAATTTTTGGGATTAATTATTTTGGGTTATAATTAATTATCGTGATTTTATTTAATTATTGCGCCTTACCGTTGCTTCGATAATTAGAGTGCTACACTAGCCATTGCCTTCCAACAAATTTCACACCCTTGTCCTAGACGTGCCAGTCTTCTACTTTGATCCTTGTGTAACTCATAACTATGCCATGATGTACTTCATTTTAGTCGCACAACATTTGTCGCAACCGATTATATTTAATTCAAAATGAATCTAACTTTGTATCCTTGTGCGTTCCAATCAAAATTGGAGACACAATCTCGACCCATTTTGAGCAACCCAAATTAGGGTAATATTCTATTCTGAGTCTTCTTCATTCATGACACCTGTGTCCCACTTGATTTTAGCCCCATGAACTTCTAATTAATTTTAGAACACTTATTATATTCATTTTAATTAAATTAAACAAAAATCCAAACTTTGTGCAATTTTCTAATTGTTGGGCACTTTTATGCAAAAGTGCATTAAGGTCTCCACCCCATTGGACACAATACATAAAGAAACCCATTTCTCCTTTATGTGAATTTTTCCATAATTTTTGGGAGTGTGAAAAACTCAACATCAACCTCCTCAAACCATAGCCCTCCTTTATTTTCAACCAATGTAATCCTAACACTCCATTTTGAATCAAACTAAATCCTAGTCCTTGAAATACCTACATGAGAAGCCCTTTTTCCAAGGGTTTAACCAAGCCAATTTTTAGGTCATCCCAACTTTTCCCACACACACATATATATATAATCTCTTTTCTTATTCTACTTTCACCCCAAAACCAAACCATCAGCCGACATCAATCCCCTTCCTATTCATTTTCTTCTTCCCATCTCCTATTCACATCCTTCCCTCCCGTCGACCAGAGTAGAGCCTCACCGGAGCAGCCGCTGACCGTCGGAGCACTCGACTGAACCCGCTGCTCATCACATCCTCCCGCCGCCAACCGCCTGAGTCGCTGTGCTCGACCTTGACCCGCTGCTCAACTGACCGAAACCGCCACCGCCGTCCATCATGACGACCCGCGTCTATCCTCCTCCGCTGAGCACCGACCCTACTGCACCCACCGCAGTCATCATCACCATCGTCATTCTCGACCACGCTTCGGTCTTTCTCGAATTCCCGACCACACCGACCAAACGCTGCCATCTCCCTCCCTTCAACAACCGGTCACCACCATCACCTAAACCGTAACCCGACCACCACGACCACAGTGCTGCCTCGCCTGAGCCACTGCCAACTTCTTGAAGCCGACCGGAGCAACCCCGTTTCGACCATCCCGACCGTCATCTCCCTCTCCCTGCACATCACCTCTCCTTCTTGTTCCATTCCTCCCCACGACTTCATCACCGGCCTGAGCACCCCGAGCACCACACTCTTCCCTGTCATGACCCGTACCCGATGTAAGGATACTAGTCGGAAACAACGCCCAGCCTACGCCACAGAATCGGCGGTAGAACGCTGTCTAGATAGTCTATCTAAAGTAAAATAAACCACCAATAATGATAATATACTCAATCACAGAACTAAGATAGAATGAGCACGAATCTGATGAGAATAGAATAGTCACAATACAACTCATGAGTTTAAAATAATCCATCAATGAGTCTGAAGAGTAACAAAATAAGCTGGAGACAAATCCAGTACAAAAGAATACTACGAGGCTACAACTCCAGGGTCATATTTCTCAGTTGGGATAAGTCCCTCTTGAGCCAGGGTCTCAGAATCTAAACCCACGACATCTTGGGGTCCATAATAGGTAGGGTACCACTCCTCAGTGTCATCTGGAAAAATATATCCAGTCAGGAAAGGAGCAGAGTACATCTCTAACAGCAGTTCTAATTAATGATAAAAACTATGTAACAGTAAATAGCTGTGGATAAACAAGATGCACAATAGATATAAGAGATATATGTACGATAAGGAAATACTGGAAATAAATACAATAATGAACAATATGCCAATGAAACAATAATACTAATGACTAAGTGTGTGAGTACTAGCTTAACATGTGATCGGCTTGGGCAAGATACAATACGGCCTGGCTAATCATAAGTGCGGTTTATGATCAACACTATTCGCTTACCAGTACTTTATTCAATAGGGATATTGATCACATATCTATACTAATACTCCCCACCCCCGACTGGTATAATAGATCCAACCACGGTATGCTATGGCACTAGATTCGCCAAGAAGAGAGCGACTCCTCCCGAAAATCGGTGTCTGTACATGTACAAGATAACCAATGAAATAATACTTGCACCATATACACCATATACCAAGGAATAATATCTCATGACAAGATCCGGATATACCAATCCGTGTAACCATAGTGTCAAGAGAAACATGTATATCTACACTAGATACAACGAACATAGAGGATATCATAAATGAGAAACTATCAGAGAATGTACTCGCCTGAAGTCCAAATGAAAAGTCTCACAGATGTCTTACTCGGTGCCTCGAAGACCTAGATATGGAATACCACATTAATACAAGGTCCCGAAAAGAGAACAAGTCAAACTAGTCAACTTCCAGGTCAATAAATCAATTCTAAGTTAAAAGTCTACTATGGTCAACTCTAAAGTCAACTAAAGTCAAACATGGTCAAACCAAGGTCAACCTCACAAGACATCTATATAAATAATATAGAATAAAAATACAACAATTAGGAATCAAGGTTTGATCCCCATTGGTACCCACACAAAGTATACTTAAGATACAATATTATACACTCTAATATAAATTATATACAAACCAATATTTATACAAATAATATAATATATTACTACTAGTATTATACCTCACAAAAGCACATATATATATACATATATATATATATATATACAATAATAATATATAATATATAAATTAATCTGCCCAATCGTCACTGAAAACAGTGAGCTAAAAACAAAGATTAAATAAAACAGGCTTATAGTGACAGTCTTGACTGTCACAGAAAATCTGTCGCAGAATCCGCTGAACTATAAACCTACTGCTGTTGAAACGGTGACAGTTAAACAACTGTCGCAGAAAACTGTCGTAAAACGCTGTGTAAACCCGCCCGCTGCTATTAATGACAGGACTGTCATTAATAGCTACAGCGGCTGCTGTAACAGAACAGAATAATGACAGTTTTCAACTGTCATTAAAAGCACTGTCACCAAACAGTAAAATATATATATATATATATATATATATATATATAAATATATATATAAGATATATAAATCAAAATACATATATATATATATATATAAAACAATTTAATAACTATATACTTATATATATATATATACATAAACTTACACACTTAAATACCAATATTTACAAAACACATGCACATATTAATGTACGTATTTTACATGGCTAGAAGCACACATAAAAATACATTCATTAATATACAAATAATTATATAATAATTATAAATAATATAATTACACATTTAAACACATAAATATATTTTATAAAATATTTATGTATAAATTATTTTATTAACATAAGTACATATATAATTGTATGCAAGAAGCTACATATATATATTTATACATCACATTAGAACACATAGAAATATATAGATCTATGCTACAATAAATACCATAATAAATACACTAAAATAATATATAATATCTATATATATTTACTAATTATAAATGAAGAATTTAAAGCATAAATAATTAGATCTACACATAAATACACCAAATTGGAAAGTTTTACACCGTATCCCACTAGATCTAGGATACGCATGTGACACGAGTCCAACACACAACCAAATGTACCCCGAAGGACACAAACAATTCACAAATAATATTTATGAATAAATCAAAGTGTCAAAAGTAGATCTATGTGTTCGTGTCAAAATACGACATGTACAAAGCCCCATGTCGGAGGAAACCCCAAAATAACACGTATCACCAAATAGTTGGGATACGAACCACATGTACCCAAATATGGACACGACACATGCCCCAAACACATAATCACATGCCCAATTGATCTATAGGATCAATTGACACACACAACAAAATATAAATTCGGAATTCCAACAAAATTGACACAAAAAGTACCATAACTTTCTCCATGGGTCTCCTATGAAGATAAAACAAAGTCCTATGGGTAGTACATACATATGGGTTAATTTTACATGATTAAATCTCAGATTTAGAAGCTATTTTAATGGAAAAAACTGAATTATACCTATTGGGAGATGGATTCCCAATGAAACCTCCAATTGAGATGAACTTGCTTCCAAATTGTAGATCCTTGCTCCTCTTTGTAGATCCTTGCTTCCTCCTTCTAGATCCTTGCTTCTCAACTTTCTAATGGTGAATTTGGAAGAATTTGGGATGAATTTGGTATGAATTTGGTGGGAAATTGGAATAGGAATGGAGGGAATTTGGGAGTGGGAAATTCTAGATCTAGATTGGAAATGAGAATGAGAGGAGAGAGAAATTTCCCCCCTCTTTTAATAGGCCGGCCTTGCCCCTCTCCCAAACAATTGTAAAATGTCCAATGTACCCCTTGGGGCCTCTCATGAAGAAATAATTAAGGAAGGAAGCTTCTAGTCTAATCACTTAATTAATTTAATCCATCTCCTTAACCATGGGCTTTCTAAATGGGCCAAGTCTAACTATTTAATTCATTTTGGTCCATGGGTCCAAACTACACTAGTTGGGTCTACTAAAATAAGTCCAAAATAATTAAATAATATCCAACAACAATTAAATAATATAACAAAAATTATTTACCATGCACAATATTTATTTAAATAGAAAATTACTAAAATACCCTTTTTCCTAAAATGTAGTAGTGACAAGTCTACCCTCCTTAAAATAATTTCGTCCCCGAAATTTTAAAGATGAAAACTACCGCCAGAAAAATCACAGAACAGAACTAAAGAATCACAATTAACTAATGAACAGAACATAACAATGAACAGAACATTACTAGAGAATAACACACCTCAAGGTACAAACAAATATGGATAACGCTCTCACATGTCATCCTCTCTCTCCCAGGTAGACTCCCCCGGAGAGTGATGCCTCCATGCGATGTGTACCAAAGGAATAGTCTGGTTCCTCAGCACCTTCTCTCTCCGATCCAGAATCTCAACTGGCTGCTCTGGATAGCTAAGAGTAGGGCCCACCTCTATCTCTGAGTGATCCAATACATGACTAGGATCTGCCACGTATCGTCTCAACTGCGACACATGAAACACGTTGTGCACTCCCTCCAATGCAGGTGGCAAGTCTAGTCTATAAGCAACTGCACCGACCCTCTCTAGAATAGTAAAAGGTCCGATGAATCGCGGACTAAGCTTTCCGCCTCCACCGAAACGAATCGTGTCTCGTGTCGGAGAAATCCTCAAAAACACCAAACCACCCACCTAGAACAAAATACCATCTTAAGAACTTAATCTATAACAAACAAGAACAAGCACAAACAAAATCCAAACTATACCTCAAACTCCAAAGGTCTTCGATGGCTATCGGCCCAATGCCGCTGTCTGTCCTGCGCCACTCGAAGTCTGTCTCTGATCAACTGAACCTTCTCCGCTGCATCCACAACCATCTCTGGCCCAAGCAAAACTCTCTCTCCAACATCGTCCCAAGACAAAGGAGTACGACACCTCCGACCATATAGAGCTTCAAAAGGTGACATCTCTATACTGGCCTGGTAATTGTTGTTGTAAGCAAACTCTACCAAATGGAGATGGTCCTCCCAAGAATCCCCAAAATCTAGTACACAAGTGCGCAACATATCCTCGAGAGTCTGGATAGTCCTCTCTGACTGCCCATCTGTCTGGGGATGATATGCAGTACTGAACTTGAGCTGAGTGCCCAAACTCTCCTGCAAACTCCTCAAGAAATAAGAAGTAAAATGACTATCCCGATCTGAGACTATGCTGACGGGAACTACATGTATCCTAACGATTTGCCTCACATACATCTCTGCCAGCTTCTCCGTAGACAAACCCACCTTGAAAGGCAAAAAGTGGGCCTACTTGGTCAACCTATCAACAATGACCCAAATCGCGCCTTTTTCTCCTGGAGATCGTGGAATTCCGGACACAAAATCCATAGTAATGTGTTCCCACTTCCACTCTGGAATGGGTAATGGCTGAAGTAACCCTCCTGGCCTCTGTCTCTCGGCTTTCACCTGCTGGCACACTAAGCATCTGGATACAAACTGTGCCACTTCCCTCTTTATGCCATACCACCACACACTCTCTCGCATATCCCGATACATCTTGTTAGCACCTGGATGTATGGAATACTGAGAGCGATGCGCTTCCTGCAATACCTCCTCATGCAACTCCCCACTAGGCACACACAATCTAACTCCATGCCTCAAAGATCCATCCTCTGAAATAGTGAAATCATCCTCCAATCCTGCTCTCACCTGAGCTCTGATACTCCTCAAAGATACATCATCATACTGTGCTGCCTTAATCCTGTCCATCAAATCTGAGTGTATCTACAGTCCCCATATCTGTATAGCACCACCAGGAATAATCACCTCAATGTCCAAGCTCTCCAAGTCCTCCAACAAATATCGATCCTACGTTAAGAACATAGCTACCGGATACCGGCTCAAAGCATCGGCAACTACATTGGCTTTCCCAGGATGATATTGTAAAGAGATATCAAAATCCTTCATCAGTTTCAACCACCGACGCTGCCTCATGTTCAACTCCTTCTGCGTGAAAACGAACTTCAAGCTTTTGTGGTCTGTGAAGATCTCCACATGCTCTCCGTACAAATAATGTTTCCACAACTTCAGGGCGAATATGACAGCTGCCAACTCCAAATCATGGGTAGGATAGTTCTTTTCATGAGGACGCAATTGCCTAGATGCATAGGCAATCACTTTCCCATGCTGCTGAAGAACACAACCTAAACCCTTTCCCGATACATCACTATAAATAGTGAAACCTCCGGACCCTGATGGCAACGTCAAAATAGGAGCAGACGTCAACCTCTTCTTCAACTCTTCAAAAGCAACCTGAGAATCCTCCGTCCAAACAAACTCCACATCCTTCCTTGTGAGTCTGGTCATCGGCTCGGCAATCCTCGAAAAATCTTGCACAAACTTCCTGTAGTAGCCTGCCAATCCTAAGAAACTCCTGATCTCTGCTACCGAACTCGGAGTCTTCCAAGATTCTACTGCTAAAATCTTCTTCGGATCCACTGAAATACCATCATCAGTCACAACATGCCCCAAAAATTCTACCTTGTCCAAGAAAAACTCACATTTGGACAACTTCTCCTTCCTCAGCACATCCAACACAATCCTCAAATGCTCCTCATGCTCCTCCGGCGTCCTCGAGTGTATGAGTATGTCGTCGATGAACACCACCACGAACTTGTCAAGGTACTGGTGGAACACCTTGTTCATCAAGTTCATAAATACCGTCGGTGCATTAGTCAAACCAAACGGCATCACCAAAAACTCGTACTGACCATACCGAGTTCTAAAAGCAGTCTTCGGTATGTCCTCCGGCTTCACCTTCACCTGATGGTAGCCTGATCTCAAATCTATCTTAGAAAATACCTTCGTACCACCCAATTGATCAAACAGATCATCAATCCATGGCAAAGGATACTTATTCTTGATAGTGAGATTATTCAAAGCCCTGTAATCAATGCACATGCGCACCGATCCATCATTCTTCGGTACAAACAATACCGGGGATCCCCATGGTGAAGAACTCGATCTGATAAACCCCTTATCCTGCAATTCGTCCACCTGCTTCTTCAACTCGACCAGTTCGCTGTTGTTTACTCTATACACATGCTGCAAAATTGGTTCTGCACCTGGCGCCAAATCTATAGAAAATTCAATATCTCGATCTGGTGGCAATCCTGGCAATTCCTCAGGAAACACATCCAAGAATTCTGCTATCAACGGATGCGGCAACTCCTTGTCTTCCACCATAGCTCCACAAATAATGCCTTCCCCCTGCTCCGCAGTTCCTCTAGCAAACTCGAACTCTGGCTCTCCTGGCGAACCAAACAAAACTTTACCTCCTCTACAGTCTATGCTAGCACAGTGCCTACTCAACCAATCCATCCCAAGTACAATGTCGTAGCTCGAAAGTGGCATTACAAGTAGACACGCACTCAACTCCCGGCCTCCCAGAGTAACTCTCCGATCCTTGCAAATATCATTAACCAGGATAATGCCTCCCCCGGTCATGATCTTGCAAGTCCTAAGCAAAGACTCAGCTACCAAACCATGCTTTAGAGCAAAAGAAACAGATACAAAACTATGGGAAGCACCAATATCAAACAAAGCTAAAGCTGGAATGGAATCAAGAAGAATAGAACCTGTGACAACATCTCCGGTGGGTTCCTCCTCTTCGACGGTCATAGCAAACGCTCGTCCCTGCCGAGCACCTCCCTGCTGTTGATGCTGGACAAAACGCTGTTGCTGTGTCGGAAGCGGTCCCCTCGGCTGTGCTGCAGGTGGTCTCGTCTGTGTCCTCAGAGCTGGAGCTGCTCCCTGAACTGCACGACGAGGACATTCCCTTGATTGATGCCCTTCAGTACCACAATACAAACAAACTCCTAACCTCCTCCTGCAAACTTCCCAGATGTGGCCGGGCTTCTTGCAGAAGTTGCATGGAGATTGCTGTAATTGTCTCTGCTGCTGAGGTGCCTGGTGAAAAGGCGCTCTCACTGGAGTCTGGTTCTGCTGTGGCTGCTGGAAAGGTCTGGACTGGAAATTATGACGTTTGGCAGATACTGCACTGCCGTTGGCCCCCAGAAAAGAATCACGGTCTCTCTTGGTCTTCAAACCCAGATCCCGCTCAACCTTGCGTACCTCCGCAAGTATCTCCGAGTATGTCTCATAAAAAGACGGAATGAGAATCTTCACTTCCCAGTTTAGACCCTCTCGGAAATGAATAGCTCGAACCTCCGGCTCCCTCACCAAGTACTCTGCAAATCGGCTCAACCTACCGAACTCCGCAGCGTATTCCTCCACAGACATGCTCCCCTGAATGAGACTCTCAAATTGTCTCCCCAAGTCAAGCCTGTCTATCCGGGCGAAAAACTTCTTCTTGAAAAGGTCCTTGAATACCTCCCAAGATTGTCCTGCGTCAACTAGAACCGGCTCATTCCTGAACCAAGTGCGAGCGACGTCGAACAGTTGAAGTCCTACCGCCTCAACCTTCAGATCTTCAGAAAGACGGGATACCCTCATAAGACGCTCAATGTCCTCGAGCCAATCATCAGCATAGACGATGCCCTCCGTCCCTTTGAAAACCCTAGGCTCCAGTTTCTTGAAGTCCTGAATGTTGCCTGGCCGAAGCTGAGCAACTTGAGGAACAACCTGCTGCTGGACCGGAACTCCTCTCTCAACTACAGCACGAGCAAGCTGATGAGCACTCTCGATGCCCTGCCGTAGAACGTCGGTCTGCCTCTGATGTGCCTCTGACTGAGCCCTCTGTGCCTCAAGCATCTCACGAAACAGTGTAAACATCTGTGACGTCTCTGCTGGCACAGGAGGTAGAGGTGGAAGCCCCTCAGATACAGCTGGCATAGTCCTCTGAGTAGGTGGTGGACCTCCGAAAGCAGCTGACACTCCAATCACCAGAGAAGTGACTGGTGCAGACCCTCGGGATGTCGCAGACCTCTCAGAAGCTGCTCTCCCCTGCTGTGATCTAGTCTTAGGCAGCATCCTGAGACAAAGCGAAAGAAAGAATTAATATGGCATAAGATGTAAGACATCAAGGAAAGGACAGTTTAAGGGTTCAAGTATCAATGTCAAAGGAGAATAGTTGAATCAAAAGAATTTTCCTAGATGTGATTGAGTATCTCAGCCTATATCCTATATCCTATTGCAGGCTCACAGTAGTACAACTAAATTATCGCACTACCACGACATCACATACTTGTGAAGCTAGACCTGCATGGGCCACCACCAAAAATGTGTTACGACCCGTACCCGATGTAAGGATACTAGTCGGAAACAACGCCCAGCCTACGCCGCAGAATCGGCGGTAGAACGCTGTCTAGATAGTCTATCTAAAGTAAAATGAACCACCAATAATGATAATATACTCAATCACAGAACTAAGATAGAATGAGCACGAATCAGATAAGAATAGAATAGTCACAATATAACTCATGAGTTTAAAATAATACATCAATGAGTCTGAAGAGTAACAAAATAAGCTGGAGACAAATCCAGTACAAAAGAATACTACGAGGCTACAACTCCAGGGTCAACTGTCTCAGATAGGATAAGTCCCTCTTGAGCCAGGGTCTCAGAATCTAAACCCACGACATCCTGGGGTCCATAATAGGTAGGGTACCACTCCTCAGTGTCATTTGGAAAAATATATCCAGTCAGAAAAGGAGCAGAGTACATCTCTAACAGTAGTTCTAATTAATGATAAAAACTATGTAACAGTAAATAGCTGTGGATAAACAAGATGCACAATAGATATAAGAGATATATGTACGATAAGGAAATACTGGAAATAAATACAATAATGAACAATATGCCAATGAAACAATAATACTCATGACTAAGTGTGTGAGTACTAGCTTAACATGTGATCGGCTTGGGCAAGATGCAATGCGGCCTGGCTAATCATAAGTGCGGTTTATGATCAACACTATTCGCTTACCAGTACTTTATTTAATAGGGATATTGATCACATATCTATACTAATATTCCCCACCCCCGACTGGTATAATAGATCCAACCACGGTATGCTATGGCACTAGATTCCCCAAGAAGAGAGCGACTCCTCCCAAAAATCGGTGTCTGTACATGTACAAGATAACCAATGAAACAATACTTGCACCATATACACCATATACCAAGGAATAACATCTCATGACGAGATCCGGATATACCAATCCGTGTAACCATAGTGTCAAGAGAAATATGTATATCTACACTAGATACAACGAACATAGAGGATATCATAAATGAGAAACTATCAGAGAATGTACCCGCCTGAAGTCCAAATGAAAAGTCTCACAGATGTCTGACTCGGTGCCTCGAAGACCTAGATATGGAATACCACATTAATACAAGGTCCCGGAAAGAGAACAAGTCAAACTAGTCAACTTCCAGGTCAATAAATCAATTCTAAGTTAAAAGTCAACTATGGTCAACTCTAAAGTCAACTAAAGTCAAACATGGTCAAACCAAGGTCAACCTCACAAGACATCTATATAAATAATATAGAATAAAAATACAATAATTAGGAATCAAGGTTTGATCCCCATTGGTACCCACACAAAGTATACTTAAGATACAATATTATACACTCTATTATAAATTATATACAAACCAATATTTATACAAATAATATAATATATTACTACTAGTATTATACCTCACAAAAGCACATATATATATACATATATATATATACAATAATAATATATAATATATAAATTAATCTGCCCAATCGTCACTGAAAACAGTGAGCTAAAAACAAAGATTAAATAAAACAGGCTTATAGTGACAGTCTTGACTGTCACAGAAAATCTGTCGCAGAATCCGCTGAACTATAAACCTACTGCTGTTGAAACGGTGACAGTTAAACAACTGTCGCAGAAAACTGTCGCAAAATGCTGTGTAAACCCGCCCGCTGCTATTAATGACAGGACTGTCATTAATAGCTACAGCGGCTGCTGTAACAGAACCGAATAATGACAGTTTTCAACTGTCATTAAAAGCACTGTCACCAAACAGTAAAATATATATATATATATATATATAAATATATATATAAGATATATAAATCAAAATACATATATATATATAAAATAATTTAATAACTATATACTTATATATATATATACATAAACTTACACACTTAAATACCAATATTTACAAAACACATGCACATATTAATGTACGTATTTTACATGGCTAGAAGCACACATAAAAATACATTCATTAATATACAAATAATTATATAATAATTATAAATAATATAATTACACATTTAAACACATAAATATATTTTATAAAATATTTATGTATAAATTATTTTATTAACATAAGTACATATATAATTGCATGCAAGAAGCTACATATATATATTTATACATCACATTAGAACACATAGAAATATATAGATCTATGCTATAATAAATACCATAATAAATACACTAAAATAATATATAATATCTATATATATTTACTAATTATAAATAAAGAATTTAAAGCATAAATAATTAGATCTACACATAAACACACCAAATTGGAAAGTTTCACACCGTATCCCACTAGATCTAGGATACGTATGTGACACGAGTCCAACACACAACCAAATGTACCCCGAAGGACACAAATAAGTCACAAATAATATTTATGAATAAATCAAAGTATCAAAAGTAGATCTATGTGTCCGTGTCAAAATACGACATGTACAAAGCCCCATGTCGGAGGAAACCCCAAAATGACACGTATCACCAAATAGTTGGGATACGAACCACATGTACCCAAATATGGACAAAACACAAGACCCAAACACATAATCACATACCCAATTGATCTATAGGATCAATTGACACACACAACAAAATGTAAATTAGGAATTCCAACAAAATTGACACAAAAAGCACCATAACTTTCTCCATGGGTCTCCTATGAACATAAAACAAAGTCCAATGGATAGTACATACATATGGGTTGATTTTACATGATTAAATCTCAGATTTAGAAGCTATTTTAATGGGAAAAACTGAATTATACCTATTGGGAGATGGATTCCCAATGAAACCTCCAATTGAGATGAACTTGCTTCCAAATTGAAGATCCTTGCTCCTCTTTGTAGATCCTTGCTTCCTCCTTCTAGATCCTTGCTTCTCAACTTTCTAATGGTGAATTGGGAAGAATTTGGGATAAATTTGGTATGAATTTGGTATGAATTTGGTGGAAAATTGGAATGGGAATGGAGGGAATTTGGGAGTGGGGAATTCTAGATCTAGATTAGAAATGAGAATGAGAGGAGAGAGAAATTTCCCCCCTCTTTTAATAGGCCGACCTTGCCCCTCTCCCAAGCAATTGTAAAATGTCTAATGTACCCCTTGGGGCCTCTCATGAAGAAATAATTAAGGAAGGAAGCTTCTAGTCTAATCACTTAATTAATTCAATCCATCTCCTTAACTATGGGCTTTCTAAATGGGCCAAGTCTAACTATTTAATTTATTTTGGTCCATGGGTCCAAACTACACTAGTTGGGTCTACTAAAATAAGTCCAAAATAATTAAATAACATCCAACAATAATTAAATAATACAACAAAAATTATTTACCATGCACAATATTTATTTAAATAGGAAATTACTAAAATACCCTTTTTTCTAAAATGTGGTAGTGACATTCCCCGGCCACTGCTCCCAGCCACCACCACCGTTCACCTTTCCTCCCCCTCGCCGTTCTCTTCCACCTCTCCTCCTTCTGCCTGATCTCCAACTCCGGTAGCCCTGCCACGATCACCTTCACCATCATCATCGCCTTCACCATCATCATCACCTTCATCATCGTCATCATCGTCGTTATCATCATCGTCACCATCGTCGTCATTACCATCATCGTCACCATCGTCATCGTCGATCCCGTGCATGCCCACCAAGGTTCGTACATGTCCCCTTCTTCGTGATTTCATGTACGTATGTATGAAATATTAGGATTTAACGTATTCATTAGATGTCGATTTCTTGAGACCATGCAATGAACCCAACTCGTATACACATACGTACGCGTATGCGTATATTATTCAATAAGGTATATATATACATATTTAGTATGTGTACATTATTCAATATGATACAGATATGTATTTGGTATGTATAGTATATGTATTCTATTAGTATATGTTTAATAGGTATATAATTAGTATATGAGTAGTATTCAATTGGTATATGTATATATATATATATTTAGTATGTATATATTATTCAATTTTATATATCTATATATGTACATTTAGTATGGGTTTATACTATGTAGCAATTAAATACTATACTAGTATATATATATTTATATATGTACTGAGAGACCCTAGTGTCAATTACGGATATCCCGTATTTACATTGGCCATCTAACCCTGTAAATTATTAGAAGACTGCCTTATGTACACTGACGTACTGTCGAGACATATGTTAGTTCGACTGCCTGATTGCACAACATTTGCAGGCGTGGCACCTGTGCAGCTAGACTCACATTCGACCCTGCTAGTTGACTAGTATCATACCTAGCGTAGCCCTGAGTTCAGAGTATTTGTGTTTGTGTATGTGTTAGTGTAATATATGATGCAATATTGTATTATATGATATGTCTATAGGACTGTTGGATTTTTAGACAAGACCTCGAAAACCGAACATTGTTATTGCCAGCAGCAGGACCGCCAGGCGAGTACATTCTCTGACAATTTTTATTATGTTGATTATCTCTATAATTCTATTTGTATAGCATACATGATTCTGATACTGTTGTATACACGAGTTGGCATTATCGTGATCTATCACGAGGAGTCGTGATTGGGATCCATCGTGCTAGCTAGGGAAACGGGGAAATATTAGTAGATTATGTGATCATACCCAACTCTACATACATCATAGCTCACCCACACCTCACGTCGGTGCAGCCTGACCATTACATGCCTCATAGCATGTTACATGTGATTAGCCTGACTATTGCTCGCATCATAGCTATCCGGATGGTTAGCCTGACCTTACATAAATTATAGCTAATCATATATGACAAGCCTGATCAGTCCCAAGCCGATCATATAATATACTAATGTTTCACACACTTAGCTAGATGTTCTTGACATGTATCTCTAGTATATTGATCTAGCATTCCTTATATTCTACTTATTGTTCTAGCATCCACTGATATTCTAGTTCATGGTTCTAGTATACACTTGTATTTTTGTTCATTGCTAGTACACCATTGATGATGACATATGCTCCAGTATTTCTATTTCTAGTATATTCATGCTCACCAGTATTTTTTATTTCTAGTACATATATCCATCTTGTATTTCTTTACACAGTATTATAGTTTTTGTCAATATACATGGAAATGATGTTAGTGCTTGTACTTTGTTCCATGCTGACTGGAAATATTTTCCATACTGCGACTTAGAGGACTTGTTCCCGGCATACTTGGAGACTTGGATGTTATTGTTTGCAGGTTAGATTATTTTATTGTTTAGACTTATCTTGTATTTTATATTTTTTTAGATATCTCATCGTGCTTTATTTTCCGTGATTGAGTATTCCATATTATATTATGATATCCGCGTCTCCTTATGGAGTTGGATATTCATGTGAGATTGATTAGCTAGTATTGTGACCTTGACAGCGTCCTAGTGCCGATGTTGTGGCGTAGGCTGGACGTACCGACGTACTCGTGCCCCAAATTCTGGGTGCGGGTCGTGACAATCGGTTCCAGTGCTTCTATTGGGAGACAATGGCTCCGTATTATTTATAATAGGTCAGATACTACACTCCACTAAGGTGTATGATTTATAGTATCTTTGGTGGCCAGCCCACAACGTACTTGGAATGAATCTCTGTGGAAAGGTTCGTTTGCATGATCTTCGGATATCATTCCCTTCAAATATTACAACCACTTTTTAGTTACCTAATTAGCCCTATATTGTGTTCAAAATCTCAAGGCGTGGTCACATAAGAATTTTTCTTAGGATGTCATACAAAGTACTTGCACGCTAGATACGAATCCATAAAAGTTTAACCTAGATTCACCCGAGCGTGTATGCAACATTCAGTCAATCAATATCCAAGCCACGCTTTGGTAGTTGACTAACATATCATGCCCGTGCTGGGAAAACAATATATATTTATAATATTATGCATTCAGGAATTTGGAGGCATTCTCGATGCACAACCCAAATATAAATCACTTAACACGTGACACGTTATGTCACACCTCGGCACACATCCGATCATATACACTTTTAGGCATTAATTTGTATAAGCACAGACACATTATTCGAGTCCAATTATAATTTATACATTGGGTCACTTGAATCAAGATCATATTGTAACACAAATGCATATGTCATGCACATATCCGGTTAGTCACTATCCACTTAGTTTGATTCATACTGAAATCTCAGTTTAACTCATGCAATGTTCATAGCCAATCTTAGCTCATGGTCATGTATGGCACGAGGTCTGGTTACTAAATCCATTCTTCCTTAAAATTATAACAAAAGCATTAACCCAAATATAAATTATAAAAGAATAAGAAAAAAATTCAATCAAAACAATCAAGGTCACATGGGTCTCTAGGACGCATATAAAGTCCATGCCGCATATGTCTCTAAGCCGCATAGGAAGTCATGGCCGCATATGTCTCTAGGCCGCATTGGAAGTCATGGCCGCATGTGTCTCCAGGCCGCATGCTCAGGGTTAAAGTCTACTCCTTGGAACAAGTGTTGAAGTGACAGACAATAAATAAAGTGTCAGTGAAGTACCATAAAGTGATTGATGTTACTGATATGATATACAATATAGTGTGTCAGAGAGAAAGGAAAAACATTACAGAATTATGTGCCAATGGTTTAGAGCCATGGGTCCAAGAAAGGTGGCCGCATACTTTGCTTGCCCCATAAGTCACTCGGCAGCATATTTCTCTTTGGACTTTAGCGAATTTCTCATTCGTCCAGCGAAAAAAACACAAGGAGTTTTGCCACTTAGTTCCAGAACACTTTGCGTAATTGTCAGTCATGCATCCAAAAGAATGGACACATATTGGTTGGTTATGTAGCAAAGAGTCCAGGCCACAAAAGGATCATATTGCATTGTTGTCTCGGTCGTATATGGTGCTGGCCGCATAAGAACTTCGTTTTCTCTAGACAACAAGTTCAACCATGGCGAAAAAGCTAAAAAAACCCAAAAATTATTTTCTTCATAAAAACATTATTTTAACTCTGAATAAAGTGAAACAAAAGCCAAAATGCTCAAAATAAAGTGCTCCATCAACACAAAAAACTGTTTTCCTAAAATACCATATTTTAGTAGGTTAAAACTACGAAGAAGACTTAAAAATGTAGATCTACTCAAATCCATCCATCAAGACCGAAAACTCCGAGTATTAAAAGTGCTTAGAAACACATAATAAACATAATAAACCAATAATATGGAGGATTTCTCCATTTTCATGTAAGGTGTACTTGTCTAAGAGTTGGTGGTAGAAAACACAAGGGAGAGAAAGAAAATAAAGTAATAAAGAGAGAGATGGTGAGGTTGGCTTATATACATGGAGGTTTAAAGTTTAGACTATGGTGAAACCATGATTAAACAAATCCAACAAATAAATATGAACCAAGATAAGCTAAAGAATGGGTCTAGTCTCATGCAATATACTAAACATGCAAGCAAGAAAAATAATACGCTCCAAATACATATATTTGGGAACGGGGTGTGACATGAAGATAGTGTCAAGACTTGGGTAGGTATCATATATAGTGTATTCTAGATTGGTAAGGGTGTACCAATAAGGTATATGAATGTGAGGGGATACGATTGTTCATTTGCAAAGTAGAAAGTGGTTGAGTAGTTTTCAGGTGCTTGCAGGAACTGAGACAGATATGAGACATTACATATGTTAGTAAGTGAGCTAGAATAGAGTTGATATATTAGTAAATACGGTCATGTGTCTCACAGGGATGTATAGGTAATCTGAGTGTTGGTAGAGTACCCTTCTAGTGCCAGAATATTGCATCCTAGGAGTGTTAGTGCAGTATACGAGGTAGTGTGTGCCAGTGAGTTAAGTGTGTCCATGGCTTAGAACAATAGTATATCATTAGTATTAGAAGTGGTAACCCATGATATTAAATATTTTGGCTAGGTTGTTGCTTAGTGAATGCTTGGTGTGAGATAGGTAAGAAGTCTAGCTCGGCCACTTGTAGCACACAAATTACCCAGTACCAGCTTGTCACGCCCAGTCCCAAAATATCGAGGGACTAGACACGTGGCAATGGCCAGCAGCACACGCCGATGGACCACCCAATTTAATGGATCTATCGGGGCGTACTTAAGCTGTAATACAACAATAATGGTCTAAATATACTAATCTCATCCACAGAAATGAATACAACAATATCATAATCATAAAGCAATATCAATATCAATATAATATAAACTCGGGGAAATAACCCGATAATGAGTCTGATACAATGGTTCAACAGACCAGAATATAAATGACTGAATAAAATAAATATTGAGCATGAAACATGGATGCTCAGGAAAAGTCTTCAGCTAACACCACGTCCTCAGGTGTCGGTACAGCTCCTGTATCTGCTCCTGCTCCTGCTACTGCTGCTGTCCGGTAAACCTCGGGATATATCTCGTCTGCAAATCCTGGGGAAATAATCCGGTATCCAGGTCCTTAGGGGACATAACAAGGTAAAAAAATTAACATGCCAAAATACAGTGTAATAGTAAATGAGATAAATAGGGTAAACTATATAACCATCTATGTGAAATGCAATTTGAGAGCATCACTAAACTCAGGCTGAGACCACTACAAGCTCTGTGTCGGAGAGCCGGTAGTAGCAATAACTATGTATTTTACTATGTAGTTTACTATGTATTATATATATGAAATCAGCCTGTAGCCTGAGTGTGTCTCCCCACCCCATGTAATCACACTTCTCATGTCCACGATGCCTCATGTCCATGTCACGCACGATCATATCTAATGTAGCAGGTTATCTCATGTCTATGAATATAAAGTCTATGTCATAAATCCTGCAACCTACACAGAATCACCATGAATATCTCAGGAAGATTCTGTCTCATGAATAGTGTCAAGTGTCCTGGGTTATGATGTACTTGATAGGGCAAGTACGAGAATGTAAAGGGTCACGATTTCCATCTCTAAGTGACGTTACACAACTCCGCGTACGGAGTTGGCACCAGACTATTAATCGGACGCTAAGTAAGTCACACGGTCCTAGGTCAAGCATGCACAATATATATATATATATATATATATATATATAAGTCAAGGAAATAAGTAACAAGAACTGCAATATTGGCAAGGTACACTTGCCTGGGGTTTGAATACCAACAGATGTCCCTGTATTAGTGGATCCTACAGGTACTCCTCCAAAAGCTGTAATAAACATCACCAACAGTCTCAGAAAATATCAAATAGCTAGAAACGCCTGTCCTTAAGTCCAATTTGGATACAGGGGCAAAAATGACATTTCCGGGTCAAAGCGGGGTCCACATGTGGGCCACTTTGCAACGAAAAATGTGTCAGGGTCAAAGGTCTCCAAATTCGTCCAACTTAGTATCAACAAGTCAGGAACGATGATACGAATCCAACGGAACTTCCAGAATTAGATTCCGATGATCCGATCACAAAATCGCCCGTCAAGTGGAGCCGGTGGGGCCCACGATACACGATTTTGTCAACGTTCTCAGAATCGAACCAAACTTGGATCACAGGACCAGTGTATTGCTACGAGTCTGATGGCACAAATGTTATTTCGATCCGACGTGTGTACACAAAGTTACAGCGCGTTCCAAAATAGGTGGATAAGGGGCGTTGTCGGCGGATACGCGTTGATTCCGGTGTGCCCGCACATCCAAATAAACTTCTGCAAAATCCTACACGTCCGTATCAACGACGCGCACCTTTCGGTAAAGACTGCGTGCGACCAAGTCGTCCCGTTTGGCGGGGCGCACTTAGTTCGGGGTAAAATAGGGCATTAGTTTTCCTGTTTTTGGATCGCTGTTTGCGATCACCACAGGACGCGACGCACCGAGCGGGTTGCACGGACATCGAGAGGGTTATACAGTCTATACGTTGCAACAGACGGAACAGAAAACGGAATAACGAAGAGAGAGAATGGGTCACCTGAACAGGGCTCCGTGAAACTGAGATTTCACGTGTCTGCGGTATTGTTCGTGTCCTGGTCCTGTGTCCGCTGTGTCTCCTTGACACGAACTGAGTCCGGGTCGGGGGCGACTGTGCCTAGGGCTGCTGGAGGCTGTCCGTTCTGGTCGGCGGAGCCCGTCGAGGGCGAGGGCGGAGCGGGGACGAGTCGACGGGGCGTAGCGGCTCGGCTGGCCATTGCTGCGGAGGATGGCGGTGGGCACGGCGAGTGTTGGAGATGGTGGCTAGGGCACGGGTCGAGAGGGGATGGTCGAGCGGCTCGGGCGGAAAAGGCGGAGCAGTCGGGGAAGGTCGACGGCGAGGGGTTGAGCGGGGCTGGGCAGTCGGGGGAGGTCGACGGCGAGGGGTTGAGCGGAGCAGTCGGGGGAGGTCGACGGAGGCTGAGGGGAAGTGGTGGTCGATGAAGACGGCGGAGGCTACTTAGGGTTTTGCGGCGGATGGCAAGGACGCCGAGGCTTAAATAAGGTCGGAAAAGTAACTCTGGGTGAAATCCGATTTATGGTTCGGTTTTGGTTTCGGGTCGGGTTCGATTCAGATCCGACCCGACCCGACCCGCTATGCTGGTTTGGTTCGGTTCAGTGGTTTAGTTCGGTTTATTTTGGTTCAAGTGAACCGGGTTCAGTCAGGTTTAATTAGTTTTAATTCTACGTTGGTTTTTATGGCTTTAAAAATAATTTCGGAGTCCAATAAATTCGCAAAAAATTACCCTATGTCTGGTTTTCCATTTTACACCATAAAATATCATTTCTATAATATTTTAGTATTAATTATCATCATTTAAAAATCTTTTAATAAAAAAATACCTAGGTTTTAATTCTCAAAAATTATAGAAAATTGGGAAAAACGTATTTAAATTTTTTTGAAAAATCAGGGGCTTACACCGCTGAGAGAGACACCCCAGCGGGGCAGGGTTTTTGTGATGAAAGTCGAGGGACCAATGCTACATGTTTGGATTAGCAAGTTTGAGATTCTTTTTTCCTTTCTTTCGATATATTGATCTGTGTGATTCTATAATATCTTATAGTTACATTAGTAATTTTGTGAAGTAGTATAGTTAGCAAGTGACCTTAAAGAGACTGCAATATCAGGACTAATAGGATTATAGCCATACATATTTGATAAATCATGAATAATTCCTTTAAATAGAATTGTATATTGCATGATTTTAGGTAGGACTTTCTTAGACCAAGATTAGATAAGGTTGTGACTGTAGTGAGAATTATGATGAACATGTTACGACCTATAGAAGAGCGGGGATGAGATGTATGAGGGGTATCCTATCTTTGAACCATGAGTTAATTCTTTCAGTCCGTGCCTACTTTCATCCTTAAATTTCGAGGACCAACTTTTTTTAAGGGGGGTAGGATTGTAACTCCCTAATTCCGGAAGAGGGATATTTTTATCATTTGATAAATATTTAATAATTATTTTAGTAGCAATAATAATTATCGTTATTGTTACTAGTATTATTTAATATTTATTTGTATTCATTGGACTTTATGTTAGCTAATTAGTTTGGATTAGTACATAGACCTAGTTAGCACCTAACATGTAGGGCTATGACCCAATTGGTTAGTCATGACATGGTTAGTAGCCTAATTAATCAGCATTCGTTAATGGACTAGACTATTTATTAGACTTAATATTAGTGGACCCAATTGGACTTGATATGACACTTGAACCCAACACTTTAGACTAGCCACATTAGACTAGAATTAAATCATTCCCTCTCATTAATTAGAAGTTAGTTAATCACCTCATTAGGAATAGAAGATTCCCACTAATTAAATATTTATCATGACAACACAATAGAGACATTGTGGACTTTTTGGCATTAACAAAAACCCTAGTACTTGGCTGACCCTTATATATGCGGAGAAGATTCTCTCCCCTCATTATAATTTATTCCATTCATTCCCAATTTGTGTTCTTCCCTAAATTTGCTAATTTCTCAACTAAATTCTACCAAATTTCTCTTTATTCCATTTATATTCCTTATCAAGGAACACTAGAAGCTTAGATTGCAAGGAGTACTTGGAAAGGAAAGAGTTGGCTAGACCTTGTGTCCAAATCTTCTCCAATTTAGTTTTCATTGGGAATACATCTCCCAATAGGTATAACCCTAAAAATCTCTATCTAATTCTATTTTAATTATGTATTTGACAATTAGGAACCTATCCATGGATTAGGGATACTCATAGGAAGAAGTTTGAGCTTATAATAAACCCAACTGTGACTTCTACAAAGAGTTTTGTGCTCAACTTAGGGGAAATCTAAGATTGTTGTACCAAGTGTGTGTCATTGAGTCAAATAGGTTTATTTAGACCTAAATTGGTTATGTGGTCGTAGCTACGTATCCATAATTAGATACGAGTAGGGAGTATCGTTATACGTTGTTATACGTCATGATACGGGTTAGTAGTTTAGGGGTTTTGTGCTTGTTGGAGTATCTTCTCTGTAATGTTCATTATAACTAATTAACTTAGTTATATATAATTATATTTGATATGTATATATACTATTTGTTAGGTATTGAAGGATTTGGCCTGTTGGTTGATAGTGTATCATGACCCTTTAGTGAGTATCATTTGTGATACTAAAGTGCATCTTGAAGTGCCCACCTAGTGTTCGATGAAAGGACACTAGTATTGGCCAGAGTATGTTTGTCTATAGTATCATATAGATATTTATATATATAGTGTATATATTGGTGAGTGTATATATATACTTAAGTGTGTAAGATGATCATGTGTTTGTGTGTGATTAGAGAACATGTAAGTATCAGTGACCTAGTATTGAAGTGTGATTGTTGGGGGATTATTATGATGTGCATAATAAGATAAGGAGGGCCAACAACAACAAAGGCACCATATTTAGTTAAAATGATATGTAGCAACAACTGAGCAAGGGTGGTGTCGGGCCGATGATTAGTGAGGGTTAGGAAAATTTTACTACAACATATAGATATTAGAGTTTGAAGGGGGGACAGTGCTGAAACATTATAGTGCAAGCAGTCCCTACATAGAACTTGCACATCACTGCCTTTTTGCAGGCAGCAACCAGTTGCTACACTTTGTTAAGGACCAGGGTTGTAGACAGATGTAAGTGAGGACACTACCAGAATAAATCAAATTAGCCAAGTAGGAAATAGTCGCCAAATGGCTAAATTACGTCGCTAATACTAACTAACGATGTATTTAGCGGTATTTTGATTTAGTCGCCAAAAAGCTAGTCGCTGATCAAAACGACGTCAAAAAACATCGTTGTCATGAAGTAATTTAGCAACGTTAGAAAGTGGCAAGAATGGCGACTCTAAGAATCGTAGGCCGCCAAATTTGTGACAATTTATTTTATTCGGTAATTGTTATTAAATTTAGCGACAAATTGTAACATAATCAGCAACGAAAAGCTGACATGGCCAAAATTGCCATGTCAGCAATATTTAGCGATATTTAGTAATGATCAACGACGTAAAATAAATTATTTGACAGTTTAATGACATCATTAGCGACTCCTATGGATGTCACTGAACGTCACTAAACGTCGTTGAACGTCGCTAAGATTTAAAAATAAAAAAATAAAAAAAAATGAATGACTGCAATATCACAGTATAACTTGCCTTCAATATGATCACATTTCAATTTTAATTCCCTGGGTTTGTCGACCCCTTCGGTGGACACTCAAAACTGGTACAATCACACAAAAACAATGATGAAATAAATTAATAAAAAGCTCTAAGTCCCGAATGTAGTCATATTATATCAGTCACAATAAAAATGTACAAATAAGTCATACAATAAAAGTATACAAATAATAAGTACAGACTCCTATGAACGGGCCAATACACACATGTCCAAAAAAACTACTACTGATTAAGAGGAGGAGCCGCGTTAAATTTGAGATAATAGCGCTTCAAACTTCTCTTGTATATGTGTCACGAAACCCGATACAAGAGTCAATTTAAATGAGGATGTTATTGCTCCAACTCTGTCAGTCGAGCATCGTAAGTATCCATGACAGATAATAACCTCCTATTACTATGCTCCACTCGCTTGCCCATCTGAAGATGTGATGCCTGCAACCTCCATAGTGAAGCGTCCATGGGCTCCTCTCGCACACTCATCTCAATTTGTGACGCATGCATCCTCGATAGTATGGCTCCCACGGTCAACTATGAAATCAACAGCGACGTCACGTTATGCTCTTTCGATATGGCCAGATCCCTCAGCAACATGATGCTACGCTACAATGATTCGAAATATGCTATGAGCGTCGCATCATCCATCTGCGGCTGCACCGTAATCCTCTGCATCAACTCGTTACACAAAGATTCCATCTGAAGGTCAACTCTCTCCTGTGCTCGCTACGACTCCTGGGAGGGCTGTGGGGTATGCACACCGGCAAAAGGGTATCCTAGAGGACTATGATGCAACATAGGCACTATAGGATCCCGTACCGCAGTACGTACTCCTACGTTGACCACCAACAGCTCTTATCCACAACTAGTAATCCGACAGAGTTGGGTGGGCCAGGGGTTCTGAGGAACTACCCCCCTCTCCAAGTGTGGGTTAGGTCGACTCTTCGTGGACCATCCTATAATCATCCTAGAAAAATATGTATCTATCGATAAGCGTATTACTAACTATATATCTTAGGTACTTATTAATATTACGTGTATTTCTGCTAAATTATATCAAAATTAACAAAACATAAGAGTAATAGTTACGTAGCGCTGCATCATCCTATCATCGATAAGTTGTCCCCCCTTCCTATGAGTGGCGAGGAACACATTCACCATGTTCGCATCCTCACCTCTTTGGACCAGTTAAGAAATATATTATTTGTTATTAAAGTAAAAAATTAGGCTACGATGATTAAATTGTCCATATACAATGAAAGACGTACCAATCGACAAAAATATTATGTCATCGAAATTGACCCACTACACCACTTTCTCGTCCCCTGTCGAGCCACCTTGGTCGTCTCCGACTTTTCCCTATACCTATCGTTGCTAACTAGCCCTCATCCTAGTCTACTGTTCAGACATGATCCAGCCTTGGATTGGTTTTCCTTCGCGATAACGAGCCTTCTGATCATCCATATCATCACGGATGAGCTTGGCGACGATGAAAGAAAACTGTTGCTCTAACTGTGCGGTCCGGTGTGGTGGGTAAAAATATGTTCTCTGCAAGAAATACAATAGTTAGTTATAAAATATTAATATAAAAATATTAATGATGTTAAAATAAAATATACTTTTACCTTGAAGTGCCCAAACCAGAACGTCTTTCTCTCTTACGAGGCATCCGTGTAGTTTATCCATAGGCCACCATAATTTTGCCTCAAAAAATGTTCCAGTGCTCTCTGTACCGCACGGGGACGATATCTATATATACATTAATATTACATATATATATATATATATATTCATAAGAAATAAATAACTAATTAACTTAGTATGTAGGGCCATCGGCCAAAATCTTTATTCTCGTCTCATCCAACGGAGCACACGAAGGATCGCTTTGATATGGAGATGGAGTCAGCTCGACCGCCATCTCCTCCTCTATCTCCGTGGTAACGTCAACAGCAGGAACACTGTACAGAGAAGGAACAATAGATGGGATACTCTCAGGCATGGAACTGCTAGTATCAGGAGTACTGCCACATGCGGTCGTCGCAGTCGTAGTCTGAGGTACTGCTGGCCGATAGTATGGAGTACTCGGGGACGGAGATCGGAAAGGAGTATCCATGTCCCGAAGAGGACGTCTAGGGGATCTGCCACAGGAATAGGATTTGTGTTGTTCAGACATATCTGAGAACAACATATAATAATAAAATAAATATACAGAGATATTTAGATTACATGATAGAAAGAAATACATAGAAGTTGTGAACTAGGCCACAATAAAAGTCTAAATAATAAAAGTGTCACCATAAAAAAAAATAAGTATGTATCAACGTCACAAATATAAGTATCATAGAACTAGGCCACAATTACATAGAGATATGTATGTATCACCGTCATAAACATAAGTATCACCCAACTAGGCCAAAAAAAAGTAGAAATGGATATTATTTAATTTTCAATCATCATCTAAAAATTTATTTTGTTCGTCTTCCTCCTCCTCTTCCTATTCATCTTCACTTTTATCTTCTTCATCATCGTCTTCTGATACTTCTACCTCTTCTACTTGATAAATATTTCATGAGTAACTTTCGTTCAGTCCACATCTACAATATTTGCAACAAGGAGTAGGTCATCTTTCGGATAAGCTATTACGTCAACGTCAAAGATATTTCTAGCTTTAGTTTTACGGACTGCCCATCAATACAACATCCTGGTTCCTTTTTAATGATAACTTGTGAAGTATACTAGCTGGGCCTGACTTAATAGAATAAATTGTTCATATCCTTGATATCGACACCTGTAGTTTATATCCACAAGACCATGCTTGTCAATTTTCCAACCTTGATCTTGGATGAGATCGAACCACTCACACTTGATAACATGATCTTAGCAGGCTTTGTGGCATAATTATATGTCAACTACACAATCTTTCATAAGATGCCAAAGAAATCATTGCCTGGATCGACGTCTTTAAAATTTGAAGATTTGATACACAAACAACTAATTTTCGTAGAATCGAGATCCAGGAAGCTGTCTCTTATTGTGGCATTTGTTGACTTGAACCTAAACCCATTCAAACAGTAAGTTGGCCTAATCTTGACGGCATAAATTGGTCCCTTCTCTAGAGTTCTAATGGATTCATTCTCAAGTGTTAGCTCTGGATGATCGACCTAAATATTAAATAAGCAATATTAAGTTTAAACTTAATTATTGTGCAAGTATACATACACAAAAATTAATTACTTAGATCATTACATATGCTGTCAACCATGAAGGAAAAAAAGTCTTATTTCTTGTTCTACTTCTTCATCTGTTATGTATGGTGTACTCGACCTTACCTCATCATTATATGTGCTTAAACACAATGAAGCATAGGCAGATTAGTGTAATAGTTGTATTGAGATGACATAAACATCGACGTATTAATTACTTACCCTTATAGTTTTTTACCTCATCCTTATCGTAGAGTAATACATAAACCTGAGTCGCCCTAAACTCGTCGTCATTTAGATATCTCTTTTTAATTTTACCCGAGGACTTTCATAAAGGATTGAATACTTTCAGTATTGCCTCATTAGATTCCTGATACCGGTCATCATTTCTAGGAGCTCTTATTCCATTATTAGCAACATGAGGCTTGAAATACATAGAACAAAAGTTCATAATCTCCTCGAGAACTTAGGCTTCACAAATAGAATCCTCCACCCGTGCCTTATTTTTTACCTTCCTCTTGAGGTGGTTCAAATATTGCTCGAACGGGTATATCCATCGATAACCGACAAGTCCACCAACGCGTGCCTCAAAGAAAAGATGAATAGGCAAATGCTTTATGGAGTCGAAGAATCCAGAAGAAAATACTCTCTCACGATTGCAAAGTATCACCGCAATATTCCTCCTACTTTTTTAGGCGATCGACGAGCAACTTAGTAGAACACAGATCTCTGAAGAATATTGTAAGATCTGTCAATGGATCCCAAACTACCTACGGTAAGAATTCCCAAAATATAACCGAAATTAATCTCTCCATAAATACGTGACAATCATAGCTCTTTATACCCGTCAGTTTGTTCTCCTTCGGTTCGACGCATCTTCTCATATTCGATATGTACCCGTCTAAAAAATTTAGTCCTAGGATCCGCCTATAAAGTCTCCCTTTGTCCTCCTTGTCCAATGAGAAAATTGACTTAGGTTGCATCACCCTTCCATTCCCTTCCTCTATTAAATGCAACGCATGTCGTTTGCATATTTCTTTTAAGTCCAACCTGGCCTTAGGATTGTCTTTCGTCTTTTCCTTTACGTTTATCACAGTATTAATTATGTTGTCAAACCCATTCTTCTCGATATGCATAACATCAAGGTTATGTCTGATCATATTTGTGCTCTAATATGGCAGGTCCTAGAATACGCTCCCCTTTTTCAAGTTATGAGTTCGACCAAATCCATCACACTTGTACACCCTTGTAGGATCTTCAATAGTACTTGGAAAATCTCTGAACTCCTCCAATATCGTATCTCTGGACCACCTTAGCGGTGGATCGGCCTTCTCCATAACACTGGCACTAAACGCATTCATGTTCCTCATGAACGGATGATCTTTCGGCAGGAACTGTCGATAAAATCAAAGAAGCACGATTTTCCTTCGTGTTTTAAACGAAAAGTCTTGGTACGGTCCATGCAATACGGACATGAAAGACGACCATGAGTGCTCCATCCCAATAACATTATATAGACCAAAAATTCGTTGATGGTCTACATAAGTGTTATCCTCATCTGAAAATTCTACTTTCTGGAAACATCATATGTGTTAGCGTCTACTTTCTATAGCTGATTCAATACATCTATCAAAGGTTGTAAGTACACATCAATATTTCTCTTGGGATTGTTCTGACCCAAAATAATAACGTTACAAACATATACGGAGTCTTCATGCACATCCAAGGCGGTAAGTTGTATGGGCACAATCATAGGCCAACACGAATACTGGGATCCCGAAAGTCCAAATTGGGTAAAACCGTCAGAGAAGAGCCCCAATCTGACATTACGCGGATCCAAAGAAAAATTGGAATACTCTCGATCAAAGTACTTATATGCTTCTCCATGAGATGGATGATCCAACACTCCTTCGATCTGTTCCTGCCTGTGCCAACTCATATTTTCGGTAATATACTTTACCATAAATAACCTCTGCAACCGCGACATCAAAGGAAGGTAGCGCATCGAATCGGTCGACTTCCTTGCACCAGAGTTTTTCCAGTACCAATTGCCTTGTAGCGATCAGCACCACAGAATTTGCATACTGCTTCATCATTATCTTCTTTATAGTACAACATGCACATGTTGCGACACTAATCAATTTTTTCATAACCCATCCATAGCGATCTAACCATTCTCTTAGATTAGTAGAAGTTTGTAGGCAACTTGGCACCCTCCGGTAAGATCTCTATAATCAACTTGATCAGTCGGTTGTAGCATTTTTATGACATGTTAAAATTAGACTTTATGCTCAACAGCCTGATGACTACCTCTATCGATAAATGATCCTCACAACCAAGATACAATGGAGTCCTTGCATTCTCCAACAACTCTATAAACTTTACAGCATTGGCATTAGATGACTCCTCAGCTGCTTCATGATTGTCCGGATCGATAGTAGGCCCCGCAGTGAAGAAAACCATGTTCACGTACCCGTCGTCGAAATCATCATGCTCGTGGACATTCATATATTGCTCCACATAAAGCTCCTGCTCTGATGCTAAAGGCATAAGTTGTTGAGGTCGACTGTTAGTAATTCGGAGTAAAACCCCTCAAGTATAAATGATATGTCATATCAACTTCTAGATGATATTTCAAGTTACGATATTTCTCACACAGATACTTAATTTTTGTGCCATCCATGTACTAAGGAAACACCTTGGTGAACTGTAGGAACTGCTCTACTCCCTTACACTCTGGTGCCGAAGAACTATCCCAACTCCAGCGATGATATTGTCTTTAGGTCCTATTCTTGATGTACGTCAAAGAATAGTTACCGAGTGTCATCTACCATTACCATATTAGACTCTAATACTTCATCAAAAATATCGTCATATAGCTTAGAGGTCTCTGGTATAGGATGAGCTACTAGAAATTCGTCCAATGCTTAGTCTTTTACAAACTTTTATGGGACATAGACTATGTCATAATGCGATAACATCATTGCCCATGTAGCTAAATGAGAGTTGAGGGTACTTCGCTTGGTCATCAGCACCCAGAGAAGATTCACCCTAGATATAACATGAATTATTTGACCTGTTATGTTGGGGACACATTTTCTGAATAGCGAATATCAAAGCGAGGCATTCTTTTTTCACTGGATTGTATTTGTGTTCAGCACCTACCATCATATGACTGAGGTAGTAGATGGCTTGTTAATGACCTTCACCACTCCTTTGTGCTAGTATAGCTCCTAAAGAGTGGTCCATTGCTCGAACATACAACAAGAAATAACTTCCCACCGCTGGAGTTACAGAATTAGCAAATTTGTCAGGTATTACTTAATATCTTTAAATACCCTCTGGCATGCTTCGTTCCACACAAATATCACCCCTTTCTTCATTAGTTAGGTGAACGACTGATATCATCAGGAAATGTTTGATATGAACCTCCTGATGTATGCTAATAGGCCTTGCAATCCATGAAGCTCTTTAAGGTTATGAGGAGGATGCATCTTGAGGATAGCTTTGACTTTATATGGGTGGAGGTGGATACCCTTAAAGGTTATCACAAAGCTGAGGAACTTGCCGATGGAGACTTCCATGAAGGATTAGTCGAATTCATCTTAAGCGGTGTTGGAGCACCAAATCAAACACCATCCTGAGTTCTTACAGGTGATCATCTTTGTGATGAATTTTGACTACAATGTCGTCAACGTAGAATTCTACCGTCGTAAATGCTCACGAAAGATTCTACTCATGGCCCGTTGGTATGTTGCCACTGCGTTCTTCAAGCCAAAAGATATTACCGTATAATAGTACACTCCAGCAGGCTCCGAAATGACGTGTGTTTTTCATCATTAAGGAAAATCTTGATTTCATTGTACCCTAAAAATCCATCCATAAAAGACATTCGCTCAAAACCGCAAGTATTGTCAATCATAACATTTATAATGGGTAGAGGGAATTCGTCCTTAGGACAAGCCAAATTTAAATTACGATAATCTATACAGACTCCAATCTTCCTATTTTTCTTTATGACTGGAACTATATTGGGCACCTAGTCAGGATATTGTTCTTCCCGGATAAAGCTGTATGCTATTAGTTTTTTGACTTCAACTTCGATCGCCTCCATTACATCAGGATAGAATCATCGCTGCAGTTGCTATCTGAGGATCTAGGTCGGCCATACCATCATATCTCCAAGCGAAGACATCAATGTATTCCCTTATGAGCTCCAGCAGAGCTTGCTTTTCTTTATCAGAAAGACTTTAACTGATGATGATCAGTTTTAGGGAAGATATCTCTCTATGTCAATTTGAACAATCTCATCTTATGTAGGTAGTTCACGTTGCTCGAAATAAAGATTCTATTGTGAATCCAATCATTTTGCCAAGGGATTTATTTCAAATAGTTATAGTATTTTATCTTCTTTGTCATCGTTTGAGTCAGCCGACACCATATTGACTGAAAAAGCATTTTGAGCATATCACCTAGGCTCTTATCAGAATCCCAGCATGATGAGTCAGAAGAATGTGAAGGTGTCTTCTCGTCCCATTCTGAGCTTTTAGAAGGTAGAGGAGTTTCATAGCCCATACCCCTACGTGTTCACTGGTAATAGATTTCAGGTTTATCTTTTGAAGAGAAGTGACGTATAAGAGTGCGTCGACCTCTTCCGTAATAGAGCCTTTATCAGACTTCAAATTATAGCCTATCTTTTGAATAATATTCTTGGCAGGCCGGTTATAACGGTAAAGTTTCATTTTTCTGACATTTTTGTCCGAGTCATGGTTTGTATCAATTTTTAATTCTGGCTTTGTCAAAGATTATCTGAAGATCTTCGTGCTGCCTTGCCGGGATCATGAAGCAAGTGCCGTCAGATGACCCGTATGATATGCTTCTCTAGAATGGTGATTGCACCAGGATAGACAAAGGTTCATATTCATACATGGCTTCAAAGAATTCTATAGCCAAAGGATCAGTATCGATATAGTACGAAGGAGTGTCTTATTTATTTATAACATAAACAATCTCTTTTTCCTCTACATATTTAACTATAGGATCATCTTTGACAACAGGCTTAGAATGATTAATAATAAGTGGCGGGCTAGCCGGAGCAAACTGCTTATTACGAGGCAGATTGATGACGAGCGGAGGCTCTACTGGCCTACTTTTAGTGACATCGATCACCAGAGGTTCTTTTTCTTTTTCCTCACACATTGACTTACGAAGGTGGATAACAATAAGCTCTTGAGGTGTTGGTTCCTTCGCCTTTACCTTACCCATTCACTTGTGGTAGTGAATAATAAGAGGTTCCGAAGAACTTGGACAAGTGGTACGCCCTTTGACCCGGATTATAAGGGGTTCTTCAGTTGCAACGAGTTCAGCTTCATCATCAGTTTAATTGGCCTCTTCTTCCAGGTATTCTGATGTGTACAGCACAGAGTCGAATTAATACGATTAAACTCCTTTGTAAGAGTTGATGTCCGCAAATTTTGTTTTGACCTCTCCCTGACTATCTATGTATTTTAAGCACTAGTGCAGAGTGGAGGGCACAATCTTATTTTTTATGTATCCATGGTCGTCCAAGCAAGACATTGTAGGATATTTTGAGTCGATAACAAAATATGTGACTTCATTCCGGAGATCACCTATCTGAATTTTCAGGTAAATCTTCCCAAGATGACGGTTCCTTCCAACATTGAAGCCCAAGATTATAGTATTGGTGGTTGATAGGTTGCGCATTAGAATCTTCAGAGCTCACAGCAGGCTTCTTGAGATAATGTTGGGTGATGAGCCTGGGTCAATATGAATCTGTCTCACTTTGATAGAATTGACGTAAGCAGTATAATACAATGGACTGTTGTACAAGTAGCCCTGCAGCAACATATCACCTTGTGTAAAAGTGATACTAGGAATCTTCTCCATCATACTATGGCAGTGAGGGCATGCCACTGGGTCTTCAGTTGAGTACTTGAGCTGCATCATGTATGACTCAAAATGTGTGAGATCCTAACTCAATGCATCACGAGTTTCGTTCGAGAGCCGAAGTTACTCAAAGATAGAAAGTCGAGCCGGTGTATTGGCAAGCTGTGGCAATATGTCAAAGTTGTATGACTTGTCAAGTCCTTGAGGAGGATTCTTCTTCAAAGACTTATCAAAGCTTACTTCCTTCTGCTTTGCCTTTTCTGCCGTTGTAGGTTTGGAAGGTCCCGCTTTAATAGTAACTGGGGCAACAGGAGTAAGAGAGGTAGGAGGTGTATCTTCCTAAGTTTGTTCATATAAATTCAGATAATTCTTGTCAGATCAAATTTCTTCGGTCATTTCTTTCTCTTGTACAGGAAAAAGAAGGAACATGTAGCATGATTTGGTCATTCTCCTCATGTGTCTTATTTTGGCTGTACAAAGGTCGATTATGTATATTAGCGTCTTCGTATCTTGAATAACTACAGGATTTGCCAGGGTAACCTTATGGCTATAGAGGAATACACTGTCCTTTGCCGAAATTTAGACCTTCAGCCTTTTGAAAGTCATAACCCATCTTTTATATAAGACGGATTGATTGTTGAATGTAGTACTGAAATTGGGGTTTCTTATTATCGTTCCCATCAGGTGCCACTAGTGGTTCTGTTGAGGATGGGGGAGGGAAATGGTTCATAACATATCCGCCTTTTCTGTTGCGGCTTATCTAGAAGATATGATGTGCCCTTAATAATTAAACATTGCCCAGTTAACACCACTATTGGTGATTCATGCGAGGCTTGTTTGCTAGGCACCCAGAGATAGATTCAGGTTTTAAATTTTTGATTCTGTCGATCTCGATCTTCATCTGAGTCATGTTCCACGGAGATCATATTGCATGATCTGTTCTTACAGCCTTTACTCTTAAATTAAGAAGTTGAAGATGTTGCTTCTTATTCTAAGTCTTCCAAGAGATTAGGATGAATCCATATAATTTTATCCCATTGAGTAGTAAGGAGTGCCAATCCTTTAGCTTGATTATGGGCTGGTGGAAGATTGATAATCTCCAGTGTTACTCTCGATATTTGTCATGACCCGCTCCCACTTTTGGGATACAAATACGTAGCCAAGTACAACCTACGCTACAGAATCGGCGGTAGTACCCTGTCTATAATAAACAATGGTCCATAACAGGTAAAATATACATATTATTCACCACTAAGTCATAACAAGGAAATAAACTTAATGGTCTAAATAATTTTTTTTTAAATATCCACTATAACTCAAGATGTACTCAAGAACAAACCCTGTCAATATAATAAATACAACTACAACTAAAGTCAACTAAGCCTACTAGCTAAGAATAATACAAAGAAGTATAAAAAAAAGAAAATATTCTACTCCATGCAAAGATGAATTTGGGACATCGGTGGCGTCTTCATCGCCAACATACTCACCGTAGATCTCTGAACAAATGTCGTCGCCTAAAATTATCAACATATCCAGTCAGGATTGAAGCAAAGTACAACACTAAACTAACATGAGACAAGTACAATTTAAAGTAGTAAAACACTAAATATGATAAACCAATGATCAGTAAAAATATAGATAGTGTAATGCCCCGCTCCGTGTCAGCATTATGTATCAAGGTGTGTAGGCAAAAAATCGTTCTCTGATTCTTGTACGCCCTAATAATAAATCTGATTTTTTGCTTGCATGTTTTCATAAGAGAATGATAGAACCTGGCTTGCATGCTAACAAATAAACTCACCTAGCTTCTCTTTGAAACGAACATTAAAACGCTTGTCTAAGATTATGTGTTTGCATGAACATGTTCCACTATCGCCTATGCTCCGAGAGAACCGTATCGTGTGCCTGAATGTCTTCAAATGATAAGGTGTCTTGCCCCTGCAACAAAGATTATAGTCTGATAGTTTGTCTCGTCTGCATAATAGAGTTTATTTGATAGTGTTTCATATATTCGTATCGGTCGGACAATGAATATTAGTGGAGAGCCGAACTATATGTGTCACGGCTGCTACAGAGATAGTGGAAAGCAACTATGAGTCACAGCTGCCAATTGTATCAGATAAACGAGTCATTGGTATGCTGGACCAACAACTGTCGATCTTGAGATACTCGGGGACCACACTGCATATAAGCTAGTTCATCGTGTTGGCTTGGATAGAGGACCGCCCCTAAGATATGCATTGGTGTCTAGTTGTGCATTTGTCTCTAGAGTCTTACAAGATACGTTGTGTACACCCTGAAATAGAACGAACGACTTGTCTTGCTTGCTCGCTTGCTTAATATCGCATATGAAACTCTATTTCCAAAGATGTTTTCATAAACAAAGTAATATGACTCTGCTATCAAACTGCATGAAATGAACATAGGTAAAACTAGAAAGATCACTAGTAATATAATGTTTTATAACATGATTACTTAGTATTGGTTTTAGTGAATGCTTGCTTCTGTTCAGTTGTTTTATCTCACCAGTACTTATAAAAGTGCTGACCCACCAACAGTATACTTGCTTATAGGTACTGGATCGTCCTATGTATCAAAGTGAGTGGACAGAACTTTGTTCTCTGATTCTTACACGCCTTAATAATAAATCTGAGTTTTTGCTTGCATGTTTTCATAAGAGAATGATAGAACCTGCCTTGCATGCTAATAAACGAACTCACCTAGCTTGTCTTTGAAACGAATATTGAAACGCTTGTCTAAAAGTATGTGTTTGCATGAACATGTTCCACTATCGCCTATGCTCCGAGAGAACCATATCGTGTGCCTGAATGTGTTCAAATGATAAGGCAGCTTGCCCCCGTATCGGTCGTATCGGTCGGACATACTAGAGTTTATTTCAATTATAGTCTGATGGTTCGTCTCGTCTGCATACTAGAGTTTATTTTATAGTGTTTCATGCATTCGTATCGGTCGGACAATGGCTATTGGTGGAGAGATAAACTGCATGTGTCACGGCTGCTACAGAGATAATTGAAAGCAAACAAGAGTCACAGCTGCCAATAGCATCAGATAAATGAGTCATTGGTATGCTGGACCAACAGCTACCGATCCTGAGATACTTGGGTACTGTACTGTATATAACCTAGTTCATCATGTTGGCTTGGATAGAGGACTGCCCCTAAGATATGCATTGGTGTCTAGTTATGCATTAGTCCCTAGAGTCTCACAAGACACGCTGTGCACATCCTAAAATAGAACGAATGGCTTGTCTTGCTTAATAACGCATATAAAACTTTGTTTTTAAAGATGTTTTCATAAACAAAGTAATATGACTCTGCTATCAAACTGCATAAAATGAACATAGGTAAAACTAGAAAGATCACTAGTAATATAATATTTTATAACATGATTACTTAGTGTTGGTTTTAGTGAATGCTTACTTCTATTTAGTTGTTTTATCTCACCAGTACATGAAAAAGTGTTGACCCACCAACAGTTTACTTGCTTGTAGGTACTAGATCGTCTGAAGAAGCGATAGGCGTGCCCCATTCCCAAGACCCAAAAATTCTTGTTTCGATTGCCCCAAGTTACTACCGTATAATGGGGCATAATGTATGGAACGATGCCTTTGCTAAAAGAAACCCAAGTCCCTCGATTTGTCTTGAATACTCAGTTGGCTAAATGTATTTCATTACTACAATGTCCCTCCGTTGCTTACTGGATTGATGCGATGATAGCCAAAAATATAACTTAAATAATGAAGCCTTGTACGGGCGCAACCCCAGGCTTGCACGACATCATGTCCCGCTATCAAACGGGCCATACGCTCCCCGTCGGGAAGTGTCGAGGCACGGTGATTCACGTCCGATGCGCCGAGGTGCGGTGATTCACGTCCGGTCCTCCAGCCTGTCGGGGGAAGCGTGGTCCGGGCGGCCCTCAGGGCCGAGTCTTGACATAATGGTATCAGAGCGGATTTGATTTCTTGGCCCAATCCGTTGCTATGACTCTGAGATATTGCTCGATATGGTATTCAAATCGAGCGTTCCATACAATAATTCCATAGATATTCTCAAAGTACAAATATTTTTTGGACTTGATTTGCTTGATTGTTTCGATTGAGTACGGCGAGGGATGTGGACTATCGCTGCTTGAAATATCGAGATGTTTATCTTTGAAGTTTTGAGGACGAAACTTTTTATTGGTGGGTAAGTATGTAATGCCCCGCTCCGCGTCAGCATTATATATCAAGGTGAGTGGGCAGAACTTCGTTCTTTGATTCTTGCATGCCTTAATAATAAATTTTAGATTTTGCTTGCATGTTTTTATTAGAGAAGATAGAACCTGCCTTGTATGCTAATAAACGAACTTACCTAGCTTGTCTTTGAAATGAATATTGAAATGCTTGTCTAAGAGTATGTGTTTGAATGAACATGTTCCACTATCGCCTATGCTCTGAGAGAACCATATCGTGTGCCTAAATGTGTTCAAATGATAAGGCAGCTTGCACCCGCAACAAAGATTATAGTCTGATGGTTCGTCTCGTCTACATACTAAAGTTTATTTGATAGGGTTTCATGCATTCGCATCGGTCGAACAATGGCTATTCATGGAGAGCTGAACTGCATGTGTCACGACTGCTACAGAGATAGTGGAAAGCAACCATGAGTCACAGCTGTCAATAGCATCAGATAAATGAGTCATTGATATGCTGGACCAACAGCTGCCGATCCTGAGATACTCGGGGACCGCACTGTATATAAGCTAGTTCATCGTATTGGCTTGGATAGAGGACCACCCCGAAGATATGCATTGGTGTCTAGTTGTGCATTTGTCCCTAGAGTCTCACAAGACACGCTGCGTACACCCTGAAAAAGAATGAACGGCTTATCTTGCTTGCTTGCTTAATATCACATATGAAACTCTGTTTCCAAAGATGTTTTTATAAACAAAGTAATATGACTCTGCTATCAAACTGCATGAAATGAACATAGGTAAAACTAGAAAGATCACTAGTAATGTAATGATTTATAACATGATTACTTAGTGTTGATTTTAGTGAATGCTTGCTTCTGTTCAATTATTTTATCTCACCAGTACTTATAAAAGTGCTGACCCCCCAACAGTTTACTTGCTTGCAGGTACTGGATCTTCCGAGGGAGCGATAGGCGTGCCCCATCCCCAAGACCTAGAAATTTTGGTTTCGATTGCCCCGAGTTGCTACCGTATAAAGGAGCATAATGTATGTAACGATGCATTTGCTAAGAGAAACCCAAGTCCCTCGATTTGTCCCGAATACTCAGTTGGCTAAATGCATTATATTACAACAATGTCCCTCCGCTGCTTACTCGATTAATGCAAAGATAGCCAAAAACACAACTTAAACGATGAAGCCTTGTGCGGGCGCAACCCTAGGCTCGAACGGCATCATGTCCCAGTATTGAACGGGCCCTACGCTCCCCATTGGGAAATGCTGAGGCGCGATGATTCGCGTCCGGTGCGCCGAGGCATGGTGATTCGCGTCCGGTCCTCCGGCCCGACGGGGGAAGCTGTGGTCCGGGCGGCCCTCGCCTAAATAATAAATCTGAGTGCGTGACATAATGGTATTAGAGCGAATTCAATTTTTTAGCCCAATTCGTTGCTATGAATCTGAGATATTGCTCGATATGGTATTGCAATAGAGCATTCCATACAATAAGTCCATAGATATTCTCAAAGTGCAAATATTTTCTGGACTTGATTTGCTTGATTGTTTCGATTGAGTACGACGAGGGATGTGGACTATAGCTGCTCGAAGTTTATGCTTGAAGTTTCGAGGACGAAACTTTTTGTTGGTGGGTAAGTATGTAATGCCCCGCTCCACATCGGCATTATGTATCAAGGTGAGTGGACAGAACTTCGTTCTCTGATTCTTGTACGCCATAATAATATATTTGAGTTTTTGCTTGCATGTTTTCATAAGAGAATGATATAACCTGCCTTGCATGCTAATAAATGAACTCACCAAGCTTATCTTTGAAAGGAACATTGAAACTCTTGTCTAAGAGTATGTGTTTGCATGAATATGTTCCACTATTGCCTATGCTCCGAGAGAACCATATCGTGTGCCTGAATGAGTTCAAATAATAAGGCGGCTTGCCCCCGCAACAAAGATTAGAGTCTAATGGTTCGTCTCGTCTGCATACTAGAGTTTATTTGATAGTGTTTCATGCATTCGCATCGGTCGAACAATGGCTATTGGTGGGGAGATGAACTGCATGTGTCACAGCTACTACAGAGATAGTGGAAAGCAACCATGAGTCACAACTGCCAATAGCATTAGATAAATGAGTCATTGGTATGCTGGACCAACAGTTGTCGATCCTGAGATACTCGGAGAGCGCACTATATATAAGATAGTTCATCATGTTGGCTTGGATAGAGGACCGCCCCTAAGATATGTATTGGTATCTAGTTGTGCATTTGTCCCTAGAGTCTCACAAGACACGCTGTGCACACCCTGAAACAGAATGAACGGCTTGTCTTGCTTGCTTGCTTAATATCGCATATGAAACTCTGTTTCCAAAGATGTTTTCATAAACAAAGTGATATGACTCTACTATAAAACAACATGAAATGAACATAGGTAAAACTAGAAAGATCACTAGTAATGTAATATTTTATAACATGATTACTTAGTGTTGGTTTTAGTGAATGCTTGCTTCTGTTCAGTTGTTTTATCTCAGCAGTACTTATAAAATTATTGACCCACCAACAATTTACTTGCTTACTGGTACTGGATCGTCCGAGGGAGCGATAGGCGTGCCCCATCCCCAAGACCTAGAAATTCGGGTTTCGATTGCCCCGAGTTGCTACCGTATAAAGGGGCATAATGTATGGAACGATGCCTTTGCTAAGAGAAACCCAAGTCCCTCGATTTTGCCCAAATACTTAGTTGGCTAAATGCATTGCATTGCAATAATGTCCCTCCGCTGCTTACTCGATTGATGCGATGATAGCCAAAAAGACAACTTAAACGATGAAGCCGTGTGCGGGCGTAACCCCAGGCTCGCACGGCATCACGTTCCGGTATCAAACGGGCCATACGCTCCCCGTCGGAAGCGCCGAAGAGCGGTGATTCGCGTCCGGTGCACCGAGGCGTGGTGATTCGCGTCGGTCCTCCAGCCCGACGGGGGAAATTGTGGTCCGGGCGGCCCTCGCCTAAATAATAAATCTGAGTGCGTGACATAATGGTATCAGAGCGGATTCAATTTCTTGGCCTAATCCGTTGCTATGACTCTGAGATATTGCTCGATATGGCATTGCAATATAGCATTCCATATAATAAGTCCATAGATATTCTTAAAGTGCAAATATTTTCTGGACTTCATTTGCTTGATTGTTTCGATTGAGTACGGCGAGGGATGTGGACTATCGCTGCTCGGAATATCGAGAAGTTTATCCTTGAAGTTTCGAGGACGAAACATTTTGTTGGTGGGTAGGTATGTAATGCCCAGCTCTGCGTTGGCATTATGTATCAAGGTGAGTGGGCAGAACTTCGTTCTCTGATTCTTGCACGCCATAATAATAAATATGAGTTTTTACTTGCATATTTTCAAAAGAGTATGATAGAACCTGCCTTGCATGCTAATAAACGAACTCACCTAGCTTACCTTTGAAAGGAACATTGAAACGCTTGTCTAAGAGTATGTGTTTGCATGAACATGTTCCACTATTGCCTATGCTCTGAGAGAACCTATCATGTGCCTGAATGTATTCAAATGATAAGGCGGCTTGCCCCCGCAACAAAGATTAGAATCTAATGGTTTATCTCGTCTGCATACTAGAGTTTATTTGATAGTATTTCATGCATTCGCATCGGTCGGACAATGGCTATTGGTGGGGAGCTGAACTGCATGTGTCACGGCTGCTACTGAGATAGTGGAAAGCAACTATGAGTCAAAACTGCCAATAGCATCAGATAAATGATTCATTGGTATGCTGGACCAACAGCTGCCGATCCTGAGATACTCGGGGACCGCACTACATATAAGCTAGTTCATCGTGTTGGCTTGGATTGAGGACCGCCCCTAAGATATGCATTAGTGTCTAGTTGTGCATTTGTCCCTAGAGTCTCACAAGACACGCTTCGCACACCCTGAAACAGAACGAAAGGCTTACTTGCTTGCTTGCTTAATATCACATATGAAACTCTATTTCCAAACATGGTTTCATAGACAAAGTAATATGACTCTGCTGTCAAACTGCATAAAATAAATATAGGTAAAACTAGAAAGATCACTAGTAATGTAATATTTAATAACATGATTACTTAGTGTTGGTTTTAGTGAAAGCTTGCTTTTGTTTAGTTGTTTTATCGCACCAGTACTTATAAAAGTGCTGACCCACCAACAGTTTTCTTGCTTGCAGGTACTGGATCGTCCGAGGGAGCGATAGGCGTGGCCCATCCCCAAGACCAAAAAATTCTGGTTTCGATTACCCCGAGTTGCTACCGTATAAAGGGGCATAATGTATTAAACGATGCCTTTGCTAAAAGAAACCCAAGTCCCTCAATTTGTCCCAAATACTCAGTTGGCTAAATGAATTACATTGCAACAATGTCCCTCCATTACTTACTCGATTGATGCGATGATAACCAAAAACACAACTGAAATGATGAAGCCTTGTGTGGGTGCAACGCCAGGCTCGCATGACATCATGTCCCGTTATCAAGCGGGCCATACACTCCCCGTCGGGAAGTACCGAGGTGCGGTGATTCAAGTCTGGTGCGCCGAGGCACAGTGATTTGAGTCTGGTCCTCCGGCCTGGCGGGGGAAGCGGTTGTCCGGGCGGCCCTCGGGGCCAGGGCGTGACAGATAAAGCGTGCAAGTAAATTATATGATAGGAGAAAGACTAATAGTAGTAATAACTAGCAAGAGACTGATAGAATTCAAGTTGAAATAGTGTGTGTACTCACGTGCCTGTTGGAAACACCAAATCTAACACGTGGATTTACTTATGAGTGCTTGAGAAGGTGATCTGATGACATTTGCACGTCACATGAATTTATAATAATATATAACACCTTCTCAAGTTCATAAGCACGTCTCATGAAGGAGAACCAAATGCCAAATGACTGTACTTCCCCCAACTCCCACATATCACGGTAATGATAACATGATCACGCTAACGGTATAAAATAAGATCATAATGACAATATGAGAAAATAAGTAAACAAGAGTATAAATATGTCACTCAGCTTTCATAAGTGTAATAGTCAAGACACGAAAGGTAGCATGTATAGATGGAATACCACAATATAAAATAATTGCACATGAAAGCATTAAATAAGTACTTGCCTAAATCTTTTGACGTGTTGATATCAGAATTTAAAGATAATGTAAACTTTGGTCTGTTAGTTATCCAACCATACCATCATCCCACGAACCCCGCCACATGAATTAACACAAGTTAGATTTAAAGTAATAAAAAGTGTCTAGCTAATTTTCCCTAATTAATGTATTTTAATTCTAGATAAAATTAACTAAAATCCTTTTTTATCCTATTATATTCTAATTTTAAGTTTAAACCTAAATTTTGGGCCAAAAAAATATAGTTTACAAATTTGGGATCCGTGGCAGGTAAATCGAGATATTCCGTTGACCAAAAATTCAACTAACACAAAACTAAGATTTGTGTGTAAAATTCTTTATATTTTAGCACTACATGAATGTTGGAATCGACAATTTCACCGAATTTTGAACCAGAAAAGAATTGTCGCCAATATGGCTCACAGATGATAGTTTTTGGTAGTTTTTTAGTTACTTCTATGTTGTAAGAATTTTCCAGAATAGTAAACTAGCATATTTAATTCTGGGAAAAATATATGTTATACTTCATTGTATCAGCTTTTTGAAACATCAAATGGCTCGTAGCAAATTTCCAAAAATCTCGAAAATAACAAAACGTGTCAAATTTTGGATAACTGGCACTCTTATAATTTTTTAGAAAAATAGGTTCAGAATTTTATGAAACAAATTATATATTCAGAAATCTAACCTCGATACGGTTCAAAATAACCTATAGCACGTTTGGAGGCCGGAGCTAGGAGATTTGGTCTTTCCAAGTAGTCATAACTACTAAAAAATAAAGCTGAATTTATGACAAATTTGGACTATTTTTTGGTGAAAAAATGAGGAGTTTGGGGAAGAAAAATATGAAACATAAGTTTATTTCATAAGTTTAGTAGGTATATATAATGGGTGGAGACTATTTAATTTGATTACGGCTATGACTGCCTAATTTGGATAGGATTAGAATCAGTTTAAATAAGGATAGGATATTGATGAAGTTGTTTTCCTAGTAGGCTTAGGATTATGATTAATTTAAAATATATTTTGAATTTATCTTAATAATTTATAATCTTAAATAGAATAAAAGAGAGAAAAATTAATTTATATCTAATCTTATTTATATTTATTAATACTAAATTAACTTCTATCCAATATAAAGAGTATATATATATATATATATATATATATATATATATATATATATATATATATATATATATATCAAAATAAATTCAAATAAATATTGAATAATTGAAAAAATTCCAAATAAATTCGAAATAAATCCGAAAAATTCTAATAAATTTTAGAAAATATATTTTGGCCTTCTAATCTTAAATTAAGTGTTTGGTAGAAAAATATATATGTATGGTTCTACAGTAATTTCTGAAAGCCCTAGAAAATTAGATTTCTTAGGTTTTAATTATTAAAAATTTGTAAGAAAAATTTCTAAATTCTAAAATAGCCTAAACATGATTCTAATTCTTAATACGAGTTCTATGAGCCACATGAATCCTGGTATGACAATATTATCAGGATAAAACTATACTTAGTATCTAAAAACAAAATTCTTACAAAACTACTATTGTATTCTAACTATTATTCTTATATGGTATTTTGGATAGCGAATGCTACAAACTATCACTCTTAAAATATTTTTGTCCTCAAAACTAAAACAATACAAGTAAACTTATAGTATTTACAAACAATTTGTATAGGCAATCTAAAGAATAACTCTTAGGGTGTGTCATGGAGGAATAATGATTGGGGAAATCAATAAGAAGCTAAAATCACCAACTTTTAACCAACTAGGTTATAAAATTAAATAACTAACATGCAAAATAATTAGGCAAATATAGCTATACAAAATATTCATGGAATTTTAGGCAAGTTATCTCTATCTCCCTCGCTGAATAATTAGGGTTGAGTTACAGCCACAAATGCTTGGCCTTGGTCATGACATGGTGCTTCTCTTTGTTGACGATGCCAATCAAATCTCTGCTCTTGGGTCAGAAGGTGTGGTCTCTGATCTCCCGTAAAGGGTGGAAGTCTAGGAAAATTCGAATTTGGTGGTCGGGGGATCCATATTGTAAACATTATCCCACCCTCTTCCTGCAAACAGTGGCTATATGTCAAGGCTTCTGACAAAAGTTACAGAATGGTAATGGATGACCATGCTTGTTCTATTGAGTTAATGCTACCCTATTTTGTCGTGGTTTTTATTGGGTATTAGTGTGCTTTGTTCCTCCTTGAGGTGCCTTATCTGACAAGGAGAAAGGCCTCTTTTTATTAGTTTGCTTCCTCTTCAAGATGGATTCCTGACGCCTAACCGCATCTAGGATATAGCTGTATAGGAAGTAAGATATGTTGATGCAGTTAAACTTTACAACTTATAGTTCAATTCTGAATGAAATTTGTCTGCCTTATCTGCCTCCGTAGGGATGAGCCAAGGAGAAAATGACTCAACCGACTAAATTCGACATCATACTCATCTACCGTCATGCTTCCCTGCTCTGCTCGTATAAATTGGTCCCGTAATTCCTTCCTAACTTTCATAGGGAAGAACATAGTATTGAAGAGATCAGTGAACTCTTCCCATGACATAATTGTCCCTAATCTTCTCTCCTATGCAGCCCATCAATGGTGTACATTGTCTTTGAGTTGCAACTTGACCGCCTTAATCCACTTCTCAGGGGACAACTCAGATGCTTCTAATAACGTATCCATCTCCACAAGCCAATTGGAAACTTCTATGGGATTCTCTGAGTCATTAAAGGGAGGTGGGTTCATTATAAGAAAACTTCAAAACTACCAACACGGTCTCATCGTTCTTCTATGATCCTCTCAAGGATATTTTTATGCCTATATTGAGTCTCCATCTTGACTTAGAGTATGCTAAGAATTCGTTCTCCATCCATAGTTACTCCTTGGCTTGGTGCTAGGGGCTCCTCCCTATTATTTTGAGGTGAAGACCCTACAAACATGGTATCCTCTCGTACGGGCCTATAAGGCTTTAGGGTGGTATTTGGGTCAACTACCCTCTTACTCACACTACACATTGTGTCAACTATTAATAACTAAAAGGAATGAAAGGACATGGTTAGAACGGTAGATGAAAAAATATCAAAGAAATCGCGGATGAAATCAAGCAAGATGCACATAAAAAATCCTTTGACTATAGATGATGTTAAATTGATAGGGTAAGAATCCTAACTGTGGATGTTGTATCTTCTCTAAGTTATATTCCAATTCTTGAACCTAATCCTATTCGCAAGGTCACAACTATTACTACTAAGTTGAACTACTAACCATGAAATCGCAAGACTTACCTGCATATGCCATAAAAACATGTCACGATCCGCTCCCACTTTTAGGAAACAAGTACGTAGCCAAGTCCAGCCTATACCGCAGCATCGATCGTAGTACGCTACCTATGATAAACAATGATCCATAACAAGTACAAATACATATATCATTAATCACTAAGTCATAACAAGGAAATAAACATAATGGTCTCAATAATTTATTTAAAGAAATATCCACTACAACTCAAGATATAATCATGAACAAACCCGGTCAATAAAATAAATACAACCAGAACTAAAGTCCACTAAGCCAAGTAGCTAAGAATAATACGAAAAAGCATAAGAAAAAAATATAATACTCCGCATCCAAAGATGAATTTGGGACATCGGCTACATCTACATCGCCAACGTACTCACCATAGATCTCTGGACAAATATTATCGCGTAAAATTGTCAACATATCCAGTCAGAATTGGAGCAAAGTACAAGTCAAAGCCAACATGAGACAAGTACAATAAAAAGAAGTAAAATGATAAATATGAGAAACCAATGATCAGTGAAAATATAGATAGAGCGCGTAGGTAATTTATGTGATAGGAGAAATACTAATAGTAGTAATAACTAGTAAGAGAAGTTGATAGAACTCAAGATGAAATAGTGTGTGTACTCATGTGTCTTTTGGAAACATAATATCTCACACGTGGATTTACTTATGAGTGGTTGAGAAGGTCACCTGATCACGTTTTCATGTCACACGAATTTATAATAATATATAACACCTTCTCAAGTTCATAAACACGTCTTATGAAGGAGACCACGTTCCAAATGACTGTACTTCCCCCGACTACCACGTCTCACGGTCATGATAACATGATCATGCAAACGGTATAAAACAAGATCATAATGACAATATGAGAAAATAAGTTAATAATAATATAAATAATTTACTCAGCTCTCATGCGTATAACAGTAAAGACATGAAAGGTAGCATGTATAGATAAAATACCACAATATAAAATAATTACACATCAAAGCATTAAGCAATTACTTGCAAAACTTTTCAGACATGTTGATATCACAAGTTGAAGAAAATGTAAACTCTGGCCTATCAACTATCTAATAATATCATCATCCTACGAACCTCGTTGCATGAATTAACACAAGTTAGATTTAAAGCCATAAAAATGACTAACTAGGTTTTTCCTAATTAATCTATTTTAATTCTGGATAAAATGATCTAAAATCCTTTTTAATCCTATTATATTATAATTTTAAGTTTAAACCTAAATTTTTGGCCAACAGTAATATAGTTTACAAATTCGGGATCCTGGGTACGCAAATCGAGGCATTCCATTGACCAAAAAAGGTCAACAAAACAAAATCAAAATTTGAGTGTGAAATTATTTAGATTTCAGTGCTACATGAATGCTGGAATCGATAGTTTTACCGATTCACGAACAAGTAATGAATTATCGCTAATATGGCACACAGATGACAGTTTCGGTAGATTTTTAGTTACTTCTAGGTTGTACGAATTTTTAAGAATAATGTACTATTATATTTAATTCTAGGGATAATATATGTTATAGTTCATTGTGTCATCTTTTTGAAACTTTAAATGACTCATGATTTTGAGTTCAAAATTTACCGAAATCTCGAAAACAACAAAACGTGCCAAATTTTGGACAACTGACACTCTTATAATTTTTTAGAAAAATAGGTTCAGAATTTTATGAAACAAATTATATATTTGGAAATCTAATCTCGATATGGTTCCAAAAAAAACCAGAGATCATTTAGGGTCTGGAGCTAGGAGATATGGTCTTTCCAAATTGTCATAACTACTAAAAATGAGGATAAATTTATGACGCATTTGTTTTATTTTGGGGCAAAAAAGAGATGACTTTCCGGAAGAAAAATGTGAAAGATAAGTTTATGTCATAAATTTAGTAGGCATATATAATGGATGAAGACTAATTAATTTGATTACGGCTATGATTGCCTAATTTGTATATGAATAGGATCAGTTCAAATAAGGATAGGATATGAATGAAATTATTTTCCTAGTAGCCTTAGGATTGTAATTAATTTAAAATATAGTTTGTATTTATCTAAATAATTTACAATCTTATAAAGAATCAAAGATAGTACAAATAATTTATATCAATAATTTATATGTAATCTTATTTATATCTATTAACACTAAATTAACATCTATCTAATATAAAGAGTATATATATCAAAATAAATTCAAATAAATATTGAATAATTTTCAAAATTCTAATTAAATCCTAAATAAATCAAAAAATTCTAATAAATTATAGAAAAATATATTTTGGCTTTATAATCCTAAAATAAATGTTTGGTAGCAGAATATGCACGTATGATTTTACAGTAATTTCTGAAACCCCTAGAAAATTTGATTTCTTAAATTTTAATTATTGAAAATTTCTAGAAAAATACATAAAATTCTTTAATAGCTAAACATGATTTTAATTCTTAATAAAAATTACTATAAGCCATATTGTCACTATCATATTTTTAGATAATGGTATTTTTATCATTTAGCATATTTTATATTTAGTAATTAATTATTTATATATTGTGCTACTAATAATTTATATTGTGTTGTGCTATTATTTATTAGTTAGTGGCCTAGCCTAATTATTGGACTTGTCATTAGTGGACCCATTAGAACTTATCATGACACTATGAGCCCAATATTGGACTAGACCCATTAGACCCATTCCCTTTAGTTAATTAAAGGGATTAGATTATTTTTATTAGATTAGATGCTTCCTAATATAGTCCTCCCTAATTAAACCTCATAACTAGCTAGTGGGGGGCATTGTTCATAATGTGAATTGCTTGGAGGAGGGGCAAGAGGGGGTCGGCCATATGATAGGGCCTCTCTCTCTCTCTCTCTCTTCTCTCATAAATTTATTTTAATTTAGATCCCTAATTGTGTTATTCCCCAAATCACTTCACCCCTCCACCAAATTTACCCTAATTTACTCTCATTCTCTTCCATTCGCATTACCTAAGGAGCATTGGAGCTTGGATTTCAAGGAACTCTTGGAGAAGGAACCATTGGATAGGAGCTTGTGTCCTAATTGTGTTCATTTGAATTTTTTATTGGGAATCCATCTCCTAAAAGGTATAATTCTGAATTCCCTCCTTAATTAGACTATATTTTATGCATTTGACCATTAGGAAAACTTCCTTGGCTTAGGGCTATCCACAGGAATAAGAACTAGGTTCATAGGACCCCTATTGTGATTTTTACAAAGAGATTTCTGCTCAATTTGGGGAAATTTCAAGATTGATGCATCAAGTATGTGTCATTAGACCAATTAGATTTAATTAGACTTAGATTGATAGTGTGAAAATAGATATGTGTCCACCATTTGACACGAGTAGAACGTATCATATAATTTTATGATACACTATGATACATGGGTTTTATTTGGATGATTTATGCATAGAAGTATATTTTTCTCTTCAAATTCATTTATTACTAATTACTTCAATTGTATTATGATGAGATGTATATATATAATTAGTATTGGTATGGTATTGTGGGTTTTGGCATTTTATTTGGATATGTATCATAGGTATCTTGGTATTGCACTTAAAGTATTTGGTTAATTTTCAAGCTAAGGAGTTCATCTAGATGTAATTACATATATATTGTGTGTTAGCATTTGTATATATATATATATATATATATATATATACACATATATATACATATATATATATATATATACATATATATATATATATATATATATGTGTGTGTGTGTGTGTGTGTGTGTGTGTGTGTTGTGTGTGTGGACTGAACACACATGTGGGAAAGTTGTTGTGTGGGCACTGTGAGAGGTACACTTTGTGTATAGGTTCTGTGTTGAACTATGTGACCTGTGTTAGTGTATAAGTGTGTATCTTTATGTGTTCAGCTAACCAGAAGGGGGGAGGGACTTGTGTCTATAGGTGTCACAGCAAACAACAGCAACTGTGTTCAATATTGCAACGGTAGTGTGAAGGAGGGGGGACAGTGGTAAATGAACTACAGTGAGTTGGAGAGTCGAGTTTGATGCAACCTTGGGGTGTCTAGTGTTAGTAGTAAATAACAGCAGCAGCAGTAGCTAGCAGTGCATCTGGTGCGCTGCTGTGTCAGTGATTGAGGAGGATTCAGTCCTTGTAAGGTGTGTAGTAATACACATTGATGCACTGTTCGAGTGCCAACATTGCTCTTGGCAAGAGGATTGATACAAGGCTCAGGTAGACTGGTATGAGTGAGGTAAGATCAGTTTTAGCTGAACTTCATGTGTAGTTGCACATAGTGGATATGAGGGGTATTTGTTGTGTTGTATCAGCTTAGTATTTATATAAGATCATATACCAAGTAGAGTATCAGTAGTAAGCCAAGTTCAGAACAGGTATCAGTACTTGTATGGTAGGGTGATAATTGTGGAGTATCCTAGGGTGCAAGAAAGAAAAGTTAATTTGGATTGAGGGCACATGTTGTTGTGTAGATCTGGGATATAAGGGGAAGTTGATCTCAGGTACTTGTGGGTATATGGGTGGAGGGTTGTGTTCTTAGGTTGGTTAGTGAATAGGTTTTTGGTGAGTAATAACAGTTGGGTATCAAGGGTAGAGATAAGTCAAGTACTTGAATATAAGTTAGTATCCCATGATACTCTAAGTAGAGGTATTCGATTGGAGGAAATACCAAGATAATACCCTAGTTAAGATATTATTATATATTGGTGATTATGGGTTTATATAGTGTAATTGTTATACTAAGTGATTTTGATAATAGTGTAAGGTAATAGGTAGGTATCACCTAGTATACTATTTAGTGTAGATGCACACACACACACACACACACACACACACACACACACACACACACATATATATATATATATATATATATATATATATATATATATATATATATATATATATATGGTAATCTATTACCTAGTATTAATAGCTAGTTAGGGTATGTTTGATATTGTAAGGTAAGGTATCCTAATACCTATTTTTAGCTAGTACAGATTGTATCATCAAGATACCAACCTAGAAACCTAGATATAAGCTAATATAACCTAGGTTGACTAGTATCCTAATACTTATTTTTAGCTAGTACATTATTTGACTCATATTATTTTATTTATCTTCATTACACCAAAGTGACATGATATTTCATATATAGGTCTGCGTGATACCAGTTTGGACGCCGAGTTACATCATTTTCTTAGGGCCAGAGGTGAGTGTTTTGGATAATAAACAAGAAAAGATTTGATGAATGCGGAAAATGAGGTCTTGTACGAAGACCCGCCCTTCTTTTATGTTTACAAACAAGATTATACAAATTTGATCCTACACGAGGATGTCTAAGTACAATTTATTTAATCTGGGTGAATATTGCTATAGGTGTCTGATCTGCAGTCGATCACTTTAGCCCTTGGACCACACGATATTGAAGAAGTGCCGTGGAAGACAGGTAGTAGCTTCGAAGGTTGCTAAAGAGGGTGGATGCCCGATGCCAAAGTCGTCGATCCCTTCTCTTTGCCTGAGCCCTGGTTTCTCCTCTCTCTCCCTCTCTCTCTCGACCGATGGGTCTGGTACTGGATCTCTTGATCAGTTTTCAGACCTAACTCCTTCGACCCTCCAATTTGTCGACCTTATCCTCTGTTGATAGAGGTCTCTATTTATAGAGTTTTAGTGACAGTGACCACTCAGTCGGTGTAAAAACTGAGTAGTGGAAAGTACAGCACCCTTTTACACAACGGTTAAAATAACCAATACCTGCGTATAGATGATCTTTTGAATGAGCGTGTGACGCGGGTCTAACTAAGGGACAAAACACGTATAACTGCTATGAAGATCATGGCGTAGAAGCCACGTAGGTACGTATCCCTCGTGTAGAAGAGGTTGGCATAGAAGCCAATGTCTGTCACCATGGCATAGAAGCTAAATAGTTATCAAACCGACATAGAAGCCGAGTAGGCGTAGAAACCGAGTAGGCGTAGAAGCCGAGTGGTCATAGAGGCCTAGTGGGCGTAGAAGCCGAGTAGGCAAAGAAGGCCGAATGGGCGTAGAAGCCGAGCAGGCACCGAAGCTGAATAGGCGTAGAAGCTGCTGCGTAACGTGCCAGAGTGATGATGTGGACGTCTTTAGCCGGAATTATGGCTCTTGGAGATAATCAGATCGCTCGCATTAAATGTAGAGATCTGCCCCCATCTTGTGCATTAAATGTAGATGCTTGTCTTTAAGATTTTGCCATCATTATGCACATTAAATGCAGATATGCACCTTGAATCCTGTACGAAGAGTAACCACTGTCGTGGCAGTCTGTTCGTCTTCTGTGGGGCATCAGGAGCTCACGTTTGACTGTGTAAAACTAGGCAGCGTATTCCCTTGTATGCGTAGGAGCAGCTCTCGCAAAGGGGATGTCACTAAACGACAGTTCGGTGATATTTAATCAAATCTCCTGCATTAAATATGGAGATCCGCCATCATCCTGCGCATTAAATGCAGAGGCGTGTTTTGAAGGTCTGCCACCCTTCTGTGCATCAAACGCAGAGACGTGCCTCAGGCATCTGTCAGTATTCGGCGCATTAATTGCAGAGACGTGCCTTGAGGGCCTGTCACCACCCTGTGCATTAAATGTAGAGACGCGCCTCGAGTCCCGTACGGAGTACAGCTCTTGACGTGGTAGGCGGTTTGTCTTCCGTGGAGCGTAAGGAGCTCTCATCTGCCTGTGTAAAACTAGTCATCGTATTCCTCTGTGTACGTAAAAGCGGTTTACGCAAGGGGAATGGCAGTAAATGACAGCCTGGGTTGCAGTGCCGTGCCATCATTGTAGCCGTCGCCTGGGTAGTCGAGTAGTATCCCTTTGTCAGAAGTCGAGACGTCAGGTTCATTGCAGGATCTGACAGATTCATTGCAGGATCTGACAGGTTCTGTAAACTCCCTTACCCAAAATAGGTATTTTGTGTATATTTTATATATTTTTTTAGTATATTTACTTATATAAATATTTATTTAGAATTATTTTTAGGCTATTTTAGATTATTGGGATTTTTTCCAAAATTTTAGTTAATTAAAAACTAGTAACACTAATTTTTTAGGACTTTGAAGAATTTATTTTATGTTCATCTTAATTAAAAATATTCCAAACTTTTATTTTAGATTCTAAATAATCAAATATATTTCCTAGAATTTTTTGAAAATTTTCTGAGTATTTTTAGTTTTTATTGGGAGTAATTAGGCTAATAACTAATTTTTAGGACTTGTAGAATTTATTGTACAATCCCAGGAATATAGAATGGACCCCCGTTATTTTCTAGGGTTTATAATATTATTATATATTTTCTGGAATTATTTCAGAATTTTTGGAATAATTTTAGTATTTATTTTTAGTTATATGGGTAAAACTAATATTTAGAGCTTCTCCTAATTATAGTAGAAAACTTATGAATATAAAATTGTCCTAAGTATTTTTATAGGGTTTCTGCATTCGAAATATATTTTTTGTAATTTTTTCAGATTTTTATGATTAATTTTAATATTTATTTGGAGTTATTTAGATTTAAAACGACTTAAATAATATTTTGATAAAGGCAAATCAAAAATAAATAATATAACCAAAACCATCCAATCAAATCATGACACGTGTCACCCTATCAACTTTCATTCAGCCGATCAACATCCCTATATATATATATATTTATAACCCTAATTATCCCATTATTTTAGAGAGAGAGATTTTGGAGAATTGCCATCTAGGGTTCCTTCATCTTCCACAAGCCATTGCGCATAGCTCCGGACTCCAAACGAGACCTAGTTTCTTGCGTTAGAAAGATATTGAGGTTAGCTTTCTGATTATATAAATTTTTTTACGAAATTATGAGTATTAAATTCTGGAAAATTGGTAGAGCACAGCATGTCCGACAATAGACGTGTTTCAATGTTTTCGCTATACCGGGAGAACCAGAAATCAAAATCATGAACCGTTTAAAGTTTCGGAAAGATAATATCGAGATAATTGACATATATTTTTTACAGAATTTAATTTGAAGTATTTTCATACTGTTAATTCTGTAGAACTTCTAGATTAGAATTTAACCATCGGTGCACAATACAAAATTTGTATGTGCCATAATTCCCAAACGAATTTGGATTCGGACGAGCCATAAATTCCAGCATATTTTTTACGCTAAAATCTACAGGAAATCATGCATGAAAGTCGAGTTTGTGTCAGTTGACTTTTTGGTCAACAGATCGCCTCGATTTGCATGCCATGAGTCTCGAGTTGATAAAATTCAGTTTCTTTGGACAAAATTTAGGAATTAACATAAAAATAAGAATAATAAGATTAAAATAGGATTTTAGAGTAATTATTCTAGAATTAAATAAATTAAAATAAATTATCTTTTGACGTGATAAATTTGTAATACATAGGCTATTTGGACTGTGACTTGGACTCTGATTCATACCAGCAGCAGGACCCCAGGCGAGTACATTCTCTGACAGTGTTCCAGTAGGACGTAGTATATAGCCACCATGGTTAGTTTATATCAGACACTGAGTCGGAGAACCCAACGCGCGTTCGTACATTTACATGTACGCAAATATTATTCACTTTGGTATATATATTTATGTACATAATTACTATATGTATTCCAATAATTATGTAAATAAATTGATGGTTATATTATTATATAGTTATATGAATATATATGTAAGTAAATGCTAATTGATAATTATGACTAAATATTCAGACTGTACGACCCTAGGACACCGTGGACTATCCCATACTTACCTTGACTATGTTGACCCTAAGAACTGGTGAATTTGTCCGCCTTGTGTACATTAACGTACTGGCATAGACACCTGTCAGTTGACTGACTGATTTCGTACAGTACTTGAAGATGCGACACCCGCATAATTCAACGCGTAATTGACCGTGTTAGATGACTAGTGTTACCCCTAGTATACCCCCTGAGTCCAGTGTAAAAGTGATTGTGTATGTGCTAGTGTAAAGACTAATGATTATATTGTATTATATTTATGTGTACATAGGATATTGGATTTGTTTTGTGCGATTTCTGGAGCAGATTATTGGTACATTGCAGCTTCCTTACCAGGCAAGTATACCTTCCCATTGTACTGTTATTCATATTCCGTATGTTGTATGCAGCTTTATTTTCTGTCTTTAGTTCATATAATTTAACTGTTATATAAAATACAGTGACGGTGTCATCGCGATATATTTTTATTTATGTATTGCATTGACCTTGTTCATGAGACTACCCCATTATCATGTAGCATCATTAGGTTCGTTGGCCGTGACACAGTTGATACACGAGTTGTGAGTCTCATATAGATCACGGACTGCGTGACAGGTCTGGCCTCCTGTACGTATAGGCAGTGCATTAGGAATAACTGCTGTTAGAAACTTTGCATACTAGTAGACTTGGCAGTTATTAGAGGTGTTATTGTGTCATGGATGTGACATGCTTAGAGCATGGGGTGGGGAGAACAACAAGTACCACATTTGAGCTCCTTTGCACTTTTTCTATTGTGCGCCCGGATTCTCCGCTGGAGATACGGATGGTGATGACCACTATCTATTATATTATTATCAGGCGGGCCTCCAGCGTTCAAAAGTCGTCGTGCCTTTTTAGGCCCCTGGATCTCCAATAGAGAACCATGCCAAATCCCAGGTTTTCAGCCAGATAGCTCACTTGTGGGGAAAGTTGTTCTTAACTACATTCACTTAGATGGTTAGGCGACCCCATTGGATATTTATTTCAGTACTTTATTGGCATGTGTTTAAGTATCTTGTTATGTCCCTCTAAGGACCTGGTCCCCTGCCAGGTGTATCTGTTCTTGAGTATTTGCAGGAGCGTAGATTTGGATGGTTCTATATGCTTCGTGGATGTCTTCTCTTCGAGCCGTGATTGATAGCTGGTATTCTTATATTGGGTTTGATTGTGTTATACTCATCTTGTATTTGCTCTTATATTCGAGTTGGTAGTGGATTTATTTCCATCCAACTATCATCCTTAGATACTTCTTATTGAGATCTAGTTTCATAGATGTTGGTTATTATTTATATTTGATTTTTATGGATGAGATTTAGATTATACCCTGTGATGTGTGATACATTTTATACCACTTGTGGATTTGATATTCATATTACAGCGTACGTGTGGATTTGGTTTCCATATATTGGAGTTGCCATATCTATGCGGCTGGCATGCTTACGGGTCCTAGTCCTACGTATTTTTGGGACTGGGGAGTGACATATTTTTGTGGTGGCCCATACAGGTCGAGAGCATATTGTCTCGGTAACGTTACTGTACCGAGCAAGCCTTCACCTAGGACTAGAGTATAGGATCTCATCCACAATTGACTATGATTCATCTTCCTCCTCTCTGTTCTATTCGAACAATTGTATCCTGCTTGATTCCTGTACTTCCCTAATAAGTTTCTTGAGTATATATAGTCTTCTGCTAGAATATAGGAACCCTTGTTATTAGGATGATAATTAGAGTAGCACACCTATTAAGAATACAACGAGAATATAGACACACCACTAAGTTTAGAATATCTAGTGAACCCTAGAATTCCTTATCTTTAGATTGGTATACCATTATTCCTTGATGTATTAAGAGGACTTGAGAGTAGTATAGACACTACTAGAGATAGTTAGAAGTTTTACCATAATGTTTGACCCTAGTATTGAGGAACCAATGGAGAACCAATATTGAACATTAGGACTGAACCTAACCTTCATAATTGGATAGTATTGGAGAACTATAAAACTTAGATCATTGTCTTATTATTAGTAGACAGCACCTTAGGAAGCCTAGAGGAATGTAATTAACACTTTTTTCTTGATCATACCTCGAATATAGCAACTAGCATACCACTCCCCTTAGAAAACCATGATGCTATCTAGAGCCCCTATTTTAATTTTATATGTTGTTCATCTGCGACCTTAACGTTCACTACTTGTGCGACGACTAATCATGCTTTCTCTTCTTCATCTTTTAACTCGTGCCATCTGACACTTCGAATAGTAGGCCAAGTAATTTTATTCTTTGTTAAGGGCTCATAGTTTGCTAGGATTATAGTTGTAGCCTTGAATCTGAAAATTTTTGTGCTTGGTAGTTAGAACTTGATAAGTTTAAGTTGTTTTGTAGATTATGACCGATGATTAACCCTTAGTTATTAAATCACGTAATTTGTACCCCCACCTCGATACAAGTTAGATCCTTTTCCCCTTAACGGCTAGTAACTCTTCTATCCCTACGATTGACACCTGTTCTATGAGCACTATGATTAAGACTTAAGGTGACCCTCACCTATATAACTCAATAGAAGACCCTAATAAGTACCAAGATCTTTCCTCATATACCCTAATAAAGAGTTTCTGTTTTATTTACATGTGCAAGATTATTTTGTAGGATCCTCTTAAGATTGTCATCGTATTAGTTTAATTCTTTTAAGTTGGGTAGTATGCCTCACAACCTAGTATCACATAGTCCACTTGACCCATCGAGGTAGTGTAACTGAATGACATTAATTGTATATTAGCAAAAGACGACAGTGTTTATTTAGACAATAGAATTTAGAGGTCCTTGCCCTATTTGGTCGACTAACGACTTAAACAAGGAGGTTGTATGATAACTGTAGAGATTGTAGAGTCTTTTGTTATTGTTGCTTATGTTGTTTTTGTTTTTGCAAACTTGAATTATTTTGTAACTTCTCTCATCATAATCCAGCGTTATATTTTATGTGCTATCTCGAATTATGCTACTATTATAGCCTAGTTTTTGCAAGCTTATTCTTTATCGAGCTTGTTCATGATATATGTATTAATGGATGCATACATTAATATATTTCAGAATCAGTGTATTAAGGCCTAGCTAACCTTAGTGCGCTTGGTTCGCCCTTCGCATAACTACTTTACGTGGATTAAGAAATATCGTGATTAGTAGACGAATGTACTTGCCCTCTAGACATGTCTGACATATCGTATCGGTTACATAACTGTACTAATACGAGCATGTGAATAGGAATTACCAAAATAGGACTGCAATCCATAACTGCTTTAACAATTCCTATTGAATTCTTTAAACGCCTTGATCCCGATACTTCTATTCTATTACCTCGCCCTTGAACTCTTTATTATTGATCTCCGTCTTCCCTTATTTCGGAAAGACGAAACCTCGTGCTTAGTATAAATTTGATATACAGATAGTACTAGATATACCCCACATGCCAATCGTATTGTTTGGTGACTATTTTTTATAAATGACTAAGGGAATATCATAGATGATATGTTTGAGGATTCAATAGCATGATTAAATAATTTGGGGCATAAGATTTCTTAAGGTATATAGCCTTACGTGATAGATGGGTAAATTCTAAGTTGGGTAGCAGTGCATTGTCAACTCAAGAGGAATTTCTTTTAGATTGTGATCGAGTAAGATTAGATTGGGAGAGGTTCAAGCCATTTTAATTTTGAGAATTTCAGAAGAATGACTAAGATGATGAGGATTAATGAATTTTAAAAATCTTGATATTGAGGACCCAATATTTATACCTTAAGTACATAATTTAAATTTTTGAGTATTGAAGGTAAAATCATCAATTTGAATTTGAAGGATAAATATATAATTTCAGACTTGAACAGTGGTGGACTGCATTTAAATTATTTTTCAATTTGATGATTTAAATTAAGAATTAAAATTTGATGGCTGGACTACCTATTTGAAATATTGAGGATGTGAATGGAATTTAAAAAGTTGAAGAATACAAAAATTTATAAGTGAAAATAGGAATAATATTGGACTCGAATTACTTCTAGAGGAGATTATGATAGTTGGAGATCGTGAGGTAAAATTTGATATGGGTTATTTAAATCTTAAAGATATTATATGGATTCAATTTAAATTTGGATATTGATGATTTAGAAAAGTGAGAAGAGATTACAATAGGTTGAATTTTGATTTGAACAATAATTATCTTAATTTTGAAGTGATCGCGATAGATTTGAATAGATTTTGTTATTTAAATTTTTGGAAGAGATTGCGATTGACGTACCTTATGTACGAATGTGAAGGATTTAACAAATTATGCCTTATTTTAATTTCGAGGACGAAATTGTTTTAAGTTGGGTAGATTGTAAACTCCCTCACCCAAAATAGATATTTTGTGTATATTTTATATTATTATATTTATTATAGATGTTGAATTTATTTAGAGTATTCTCTTAGTTAATTAGAAAATAAATTTTTTTAGTATATTTACTTATATAAATATTTATTTAGAATTATTTTTAGGCTATTTTAGATTATTGGGATTTTTTCCAAAATTTTAGTTAATTAAAAACTAGTAACACTAATTTTTTAGGACTTTGAAGAATTTATTTTATGTTCAAACTTAACTAAAAATATTCCAAACTTTTATTTTAGATTCTAAATAATCAAATATATTTTCTAGAATTTTTTGGGAATTTTCTGAGTACTTTTAGTATTTATTGGGAGTAATTAGGCTAATAACTAATTTTTAGGAATTGTAGAATTTATTGTGCAATCCCAGGAATATAGAATGGACCCACGTTATTTTTTAGGGTTTATAATATTATTACATATTTTCTGGAATTATTTCAGAATTTTTGGAATAATTTTAGTATTTATTTTTAGTTATATGGGTAAAACTAATGTTTAGAGCTTCTCCTAATTATAGTAGAAAACCTATGAATATAAAATTATCCCAAGTATTTTTATAGGGTTTCTGGATTTAAAATATATTTTCTGTAATTTTTTCAGATTTTTATGATTAATTTTAATATTTATTTGGAGTTATTTAGATTTAAAAGGACTTAAATAATATTTTGATAAAGGCAAATCAAAAGTAAATAATATAACCAAAACCATCCAATAAAATCATGACACGTGTCACCCTATCAACTTTCATTCAGCCGATCAACATCCCTATATATATATATATATATTTATAACCCTAATTATCCCATTATTTTAGAGAGAGAGATTTTGGAGAATTGCCATCTAGGGTTCCTTCATATTCCACAAGCCATTGCGCATAGCTCCGGACTCCAAACGAGGCCTATTTTCTTGTGTTAGAAAGATATTGAGGTTAGCTTTCTGATTATATAATTTTTTTTATGAAATTATGAGTACTAAATTCTGTAAAATTCGTAGAGCACAACATGTCCGAAAATAGACGTGTTTTAATGTTTTCGCGATTCCGGGAGAACCAGGAATCATAATCATGAACCGTTTAAATTTTTGGGAAGCTAATATTGAGATAATTGACATATGTTTTTCCTAGAATTTAATTAGAAGTATTTATATGCTGTTAATTCTGTAGAACTTCTAGGTTAGAATTTAACCATCGGTGCACAATACAAAATTTGTATGTGCCATAGTTCCCAAACGAATTTGAATTCGGACGAGCCGTAAATTCCAACATGATTTTGACACTAAAATCTACAGGAAATCATGCATGAAAGTCGAGTTTGTGTCGGTTGACTTTTTGGTCAACAGATCGCCTCGATTTGCGTGCCATGAGTCTCGAGTTGATAAAATTCAGTTTCTTTGGACAAAATTTAGGAATTAACCTAAAAATGAGAATAATAAGATTAAAATAGGATTTTAGAGTAATTATTCCAGAATTAAATAAATTAAATTAAATTATCTTTTGACATGGTTGATTTGTAATACATAGGCTATTTGGACTGTGACTTGGATTCTGATTCATACCAGCAAAGGACCACAGGCGAGTACATTCTCTGATAATTTTCGTTATTTGATAATTTCTATAATTTTAGTATTTAGAAATGTTATATCTGACTCTTGACACTGTGCTACACGGACTGGTATATAGATTGGATCTTTAGTCATGAGATGTTACATTGGTTATCGTATTAATATTGTACACGACATTGACATTAGATATTGATATTAGATATTGTACATGGTATATTGGACATTGATCGTATATCATGACGTGTCATGATTGGATCCACAGTACTAGTTGGGGGCGGGGAAATTGCTAGTGAGAGATGTGATCAAAATACCTATCGTACAAGTGTAGACATTGAACAGTGTTAATCATACACCTCACGTATGATTAGCCAGATCATGTAGTCATCGAACAAGTTTCCAAGCCGATCACATTTCGAAACTACGATTTCAAACACTTAAAATAGTTACAGTTCTCTATTTTAGTTCATATACTACATCACCCGTATATGATATTGTACCTCGTTCTATTTATTTCATATATGTACTGACTGTACCACATTTGCCTATATTGCATGTCTTTTTATTTTACCATTGTATTTATTCATTGTCTTTTCTCAGTATATAGCATCATCTATTTATTGTTTTATAGTCCTTATCAATTAACTGGAACTGTTATTTGAGATGTGCTTTGCTCCATCCTGACTGGAAATATTTTTCCAGACTGCGCCTTAGAGGACTGGTGTCCGACATATTATGGACCACAGGAAGAGTAGCTGAAAACTTGGACTTGGTAGCACAGGAGTGATTCTCGCGAGGTCTAGTCGGGATTACTAGTTATTTAGTTAGTTTCTTTTAGCAGTTTTTGGTACCGGATTTGTCTCCGGCATATTTAGTTGAGACTTGGATATTACTGTTGAGTTAGATTATTTCTATTTTAGACTTGAGTTGCATTTTGATTTATTTATTTCTTCGATATCTTATCGTGCTTTAGTTTATGTGATTGAGTATTTCATATTATATTATGATATCTGTGATTCCTTATGGAGTTGGATGCTGGTGTGAGATTGTTTAGATAGTATCATGACCTAGATAGCGTTCTACCGTCGATGCTGCGGCATAAGCTGGACGTACCCACACTCTCGTGCCCATATACCGGGTGCAGGTCGTGACAAAACCCGTCCATGAAAGACATACATTCAAAACCGTATGTATTATCAATCATAACGTCTGTGATGGGAAGAAGGAACTTATCCTTGGGGCAGGCTGCGTTCAGATCTCGGTAATTTATGCAGATCCGTACTTTTCTATTCTTCTTCATGACTGGGACTACATTGGCGACCCAGTGTGGGTGTTGTTCCTCACGGATGAAGCCGCAGGCTATCAACTTCTTAACTTTAGCTTCAATGGCGTCCATCATGTCCGGGCGGAACCGGCGTTGGTGTTGCTCGGTAATTTCTTCCCTTTCTTCTTTGGAAAGGTTGTTACTGATAAATATCGGCTTTGGTGAAAGTTCATCCCCTACGTCAATCTGGATAACTTCATCTTTAGTGGGAGGTTCTCTTTGCTCGAAGCGAAACTCCCATTGTGTATCCATCTGCTGAGCCCAAGCGTCATTCTCGAATGGTTCGGATTCTTGTTCGTCTGATTCGAAGGAATCTGTCGCTACCATATTTGCTGATAATGTTTGCTCGAGAGCGTGAGATGAGTCGGAGGGCGATGAGCTATCTTGAAAAGAGGAAAAGATATCCTCGTTCGACTTGGAAGTCATAAGGGAGGTGGCATACCCTAACCCGAAACGGGTTTATTGATAGTGGGGATTGCCGAGCAGCGGTATTCGTCTGTCTTTCCCGTAGTTGAGACCTGGTTCCATCCTCAAGTTGTAACCCATATTTCGCATGATCTTCAAGGCTTGCGGGCTGTACCTATAAACTTGCATTTCACCAGCATCGTCATCGAAGGAATCCTCTTGTATAGTCTGTTCGTTGCGCATGCGGCCGAAGACTATTGAACGTCGACCATCGCCGGTAGGTGGAACAATGAAGATAGAATCCTCATGTGGTTCATATGTCGTGGTGACATTGGATGATGATGCCACTTCCCATATGTACGGATGATAGGAATCTATAGCTGCAAAGAATTTTTGTGCTATAGGCTCTATATCGTCATGGGGAGAGGGTTCCTGATTTGGAATCCGAGCGTCGATATACTGGAAAAGAGGTCCATTGTTATTATCAGAAACCGCATTCCTGGTTGTATTTACATCACTCGGCTGCTTGTTGCGCCGAAGGTTGATGATTAAGGGCGGAGGCTTCTGGTCCAGAGTGATCACTAGAGGATCACCCCCTTTCCTTGACCTGGTCTTGTTCAGGTGGATAGCCATAGGCTCTGTGGCTTTTGGACGGGTAGTCCGTCCTTTCACCTTGATTGACAGAGGTTGCTTGGCAGAAGGTTCTTCAGGCTCCCGGTGGGATTCCTTCTCTGCTTGGGCTGACACCTCTTCCGTGTAGTCTTGAAAATATAACATGGCGTCGGACTAGTAGGATTCTACTCCTTTAAACGGGTTTAGGTCAGCAAACTCTGTTTGTACTATCCTTTGGGCGTCTACATATTTGAAGCATTGATGTAGAGTCGAAGGAACGATGTTATGGTCGTGGATCCATGGTCTTCCCAGCAGGATATTGTAGGATACCTCTGAATCGATGACGTACCATGTAGCCACCGATCTGAGGTTGCCAATCTAGATCCTTAGGCAAATTTTTCCCAACGGCTTACTTCTTCCGGTGTTGAAACCCACGATAGTAGTGGTGGTGTAAGCCAGTTCGTTGGTAGGAATCCTCAGCTGTCTGAGCAGACTATGAGGAATAATGCTGATTGAGGATCCCGGATCTATGTGAATCCGGTCGACCTCCATGGAACCGACGTACCCGGTGTGGTAGAGGGGTCTGTCATGCCTGTTATGTTTTAACAACATATCGTCTTGAGTGAAAGTGATGTTTGGGACCACCTCCATCACACTGTGGCATCGAGGACACGCCACGGGTTCTTCATCGGGGGACTTGAGTTGGGTCAAGGATGTATCCGCCTGCATCAATGCTTCACTCAGGGCTAGATGAGTGTCTTGGGAGAGCCAGAGTAGCTCGAAAATGGACAATCTGGCTGGTGTATTAGCCAGTTGGGCCAAGATGTCGAATTTGTACGGCTTCTCTAAACCTTTGTTTTGAATGTTTTTCACAGGTTTATCGAAGCGCACTTCTTTTTGTTTCCCCTTGTCCACCGAAGTTGGTCTCGAAGGACCGGCCTCTGGTACGGCGGGCTCTGGTTCTGAAGGCTTGGCAGCTGAAGCGTTTGCAGGTGCATCTTCCTGACTTGCTCCGTAGTCCTTGAGGTTAGCCTTCCCTGAACGGGTTGCTGTGGCCAAAACCTCGTCTTCGTCTGATGTCGAAGAAGTTGCAACCATATGGCATGGCTTGCATTTGGAGTTCTTCTTGGACTTAGCTTTAGTAGCATTAGTCTCTTTTTCGAGCTCCGATACCAAGTCTGGGTGAACCCACATAATCTCGCCTCACTGGGTAGTTAGGGGTAACATGTCGTGATTTTGACCCCTTGCTGGAGGGAGATTAACGATGTTCATCGTTGTCCGAGAAATAGGTGTAATACCGTCCGGTACTTCTTGGGGAGGCAGATTGCCAAATTGTAGAGAGATCATGTTGGCCGTGACCGTCTTCTCGCTATTGCGCAGGGTGATGGCTTTAGCATCGATCAGCTCTTGGATCTTCCTTTTCAGTATGTAATACGCCTTTGTTGGGTGGTGTACGTATCTGTGGAAGATACAATATTGGGGTTGTTGGCACTGCAGACTTCACTGGGCCGCCTCTCCTCCGGAAGGGTGATCTTGCCACTTTTGATGAGACACTCGAATATACTCGGAATATCGTCATCGTCGAAAGAGTATACCTCGAGGGGCCTGGAAGTCCCATGTTTTGTCTGCATGGTTGCCGCAGTCTTCTGTCTGGACGTATTGATCGCCAGAGCTTCTTTTCCTTTGGAATTGCGAGGATGGTCGCCATTGGGGGATGACCTCTTGCCTCTGTCAGAGGTAGAGATCATGATGCCATTATCACGCGCCTTGCGACTGTTGTCCTCGGCGGCTACCGCTGAGATGATGAACGAGGGCCAATCATGGAACTGATATGGTCCTGTAAATACCGAGATCACGGGAAGAAGGTTCTTCCTGCAAATGTCTACCATTGCTGAGTCTGGAACTCCTGGAGGCATCTGTAAAGTGGCTTGACGAAAATGTTTGACAAAGGCGCGAACGTCCTCTTTTTCCCTCTGCTTGACTTCGATGAGAGAGGACATAGACATGTCCATTCCTCCATCGTAGAATCGTGTGAAGAATAAAGCCTTGAAGTCTTCGAAGGAAGTAATGCAGTTGTCCGCCAGGCTGCGGTACCACTGGTAAGCTACTCCCGAGAGACAGCCCTTGAACACCCGGGTGAGGAGGGCGTCATTCCCTTGTAGCAAAATTGTCATCATACTGAAATAGTTCATGTACTGACTTGGTGATATTTTTCCCTCGAACAGGGCCATAGTCTGAGGTTTGTACCTCGGAGAAAAAGGGACCTCTTCCCAGATAGCTGGCTATGGCTGGTTGATTCCCAATTTCTTGAGCTGATCTTTGTGCTTCAAGGCGTCAAATTGGGCTTTCAACTCCCGCACTGCTTGTATCGGATTTTTAGCTGGTAGCGAGACCACGGAATGGTGCGGAGTCAGTTGTATCGTGACTCCCACAGGAGGTAGTATATTCTCCGAGTGAGGAAGTGAAGGACCAGCTGACTCTTGATCTAGAGCAGGCTCTTGGATCGTGTTGGATGGTGGTAGGTCCACCCCCACGCGTATCTGAGTAGGCGGGACCGATGTTTGAGCCACAGCAGCCGCCTGTTGAGTTAGCATCATTTGGTGCATGTTCTCCATCATGGATTGCATTTGTTTCAGAGATATCTCTAGTGTAGTAATGCGTTGCTCAGCGTTCCCTGATGGCGAGGCTTCCTCGTGTTCATCTCCAATGGCATAAACTCCCATCTTCCTGGGCATCATTGAAGAATGAGTATAGGTTGCTGCAGAAGTTGACTCTATACTCTCAGTATCTGATTCGGGAGACTGACGACCCCCAGCATCGGAATCAGAAGAGCACGAAGTCAGTTGTCGTGACTTTGAACGAGTGTTCTGGAATACCCCAGCTTTGATGTCCCTAAGGAGCATATTGAATTTTCTTCGGCTCGGAGTTCTAGAGGACGGACGTCTTGAGCCTGAGTTTCCTCCAGGTATATGTGAAGCCATGTTCACAGATGCATGCGTGGGCTCTTCTTCTAGGAAAGATGGAGAGTAGCTCAGCTGATCGAAAACCGGCCATTTTGCTTTAGAACAGCAAAAATTAATTACAATCCTATGACTATTACAACAGTGCTCGTTAGGAGGCATAATAGCCATGCTGGAAGATCCCCTCTCTTTGCGTTACTGGACTAGATACTTGCGCAGGTCAGGAGGAGTTGCAGAAGAAGAAGATGATGGCTTGTTCCTTCGGTTCCCATTGGTGGGCATGCGGATGATGGGAGCCATAGTCTTCCTTCTGCCACCCGTATACAACAGGTTGGCCATCTGGGTGGCGAATAATCCCCGGGGAGGGTGTCTTTCAGCAACTGGAGCCTTCTTTACGTTTAGGGACTTCGCCTGGCGTAATTTGGAGCTTCGCTCTAGTTGGCGTAAAGCTGAGGATGTCCTCAGGCGGCCATCAACATCTCGCATAATTCGAAGGACGTGCAGATTGTTCCCTTGCTGGCGTAAAGGCCGAGAAGTTCAGTAGTCCGCCGCCTGCCTTCCCTAACGGAGATCACAGGGATCATCTGGTTCTCCGTAGAGGTCAGATGTTGTTTTACATGCGAAGCGTATTTTGTACTTCTGATTTGGTGCTGAGGCTTTATCAGAAGTTTTGTCTATTCCGCTAGCGACGCGAGACTGAATTTCACACGTAGAGCGCGGAGTATACTTCTGGGTTAGCGCTGAGGCATTGCCAGAAGATTTGTCTATTCTGCCAGGGATGGGAGACTGAACTTCACGCGTAGAGCGCGGAGTATACTTCTGGGTTAGCGCTGAGGCATTGCCAGAAGTTTTGTCGGTCCTATCAGAGGCAAGCGACTGAATTTTACGCGCAGGGCGCGAAGGGAGCAATGCTACAACCTCATTGGTCGGAGAGATCGGAGAGTCCACAGGAATGGTAGAGGATGTCTTGGGCATCCAGACCTTACGCAGCTTCCTGTTGTTTTGGACAGAGAGAGAGTGAGAGCTGCCCCTTGTTCGGAGCATATCTTCGTAGGCAGACTAGTCGAACTGGACGACCAGTATTTTCTTCACGGATCCCACGAATACCGTATCGTGTTAAGCAATAGCTTCCTCATCAGAAGAGAAAGATGTCCCCAGCAGAGTCGCCATCTTGTTTTGGATAATAAACGAGAAAAGATTTGATGAATGCAGAAAACGAGGTCTTGTACGAAGACCTGCCCTTCTTTTATGTTTACAAATAAGATTGTACAAATTTGATCCTATACGAGGATGTCTAAGTATAATTTATTTAATCTGGGTGAATATTGCTATAGGTGTCTGATCTGCAGTCGATCACTTTAGCCCTTGGACCACACGATGTTGAAGAAGTGTCATGGAAGACAGGTAGTAGCTTCGAAGGTTGCTAAAGAGGGCGGATGCCCGATGCCAAAGTCGTCGATCCCTTCTCTTTGCCTGAGCCCTGGTTTCTCCTCTCTCTCCCTCTCTCTCTCAACCGATGGGTCTGGTACTGGATCTCTTGATCAGTTTTCAGACCTAACTCCTTCGACCCTCCAATTTGTCGACCTTGTCCTCTGTTGATAGAGGTCTCTATTTATAGAGTTTTAGTGACAGTGACCACTCAGTCGGTATAAAAACCGAGTAGTGGAAAGTACAGCACCCTTTTATACAACGGTTAAAATAACCAATGCCTGCGTATAGGTGATCTTTTGAATGAGCGTGTGACGCGGGTCCAACTAAGGGACAAAATGCGTATAACTGCTACGAAGATTACGGCATAGAAGCCACGTAGGTAGGTATCCCTCGTGTAGAAGAGGTTGGCATAGAAGCCAATGTCTGTCACCATGGCATAGAAGCCAAATAGTTATCAAACCGGCATAGAAGCTGAATAGGCGTAGAAGCCGAGTAGGCGTAGAAACCGAGTAGGCGTAGAAGCTGAGTGGTCATAGAGGCCGAGTAGGCGTAGAAGCCGAGTAGGCAAAGAAGGCCGAATGGGCGTAAAAGCCGAGCAGGCACCGAAGCTGAATAGGCGTAGAAGCCGCTGCGTAACGTGCCAGAGTGATGATGTGGACGTCTTTAGCCGGAATTACGGCTCTTGGAGATAATCAGATCTCTCGCATTAAATGCAGAGATCTGCCCCCATCCTGTGCATTAAATGCAGATGCGTGTCTTTAAGATTTTGCCATCATTTTGTGCATTAAATACAGATACGCACCTTGAATCCTATGCGAAGAGTAACCGCTGTCGTGGTAGTCTGTTCGTCTTCTGCAAAGCGTAAGGAGCTCACGTTTGCCTGTGTAAAACTTGGCAGCGTATTCCTTGTATGCGTAGGAGCAGCTCTCGCAAAGTGGATGTCACTAAACGTCGGTTCGGTGACATTTAATCAAATCTCCTGCATTAAATGTGGAGATCCGCCATCATCCTGCGCATTAAATACAGAGGCGTATTTTGAAGGTCTGCCACCCTTCTGTGCATCAAACGCAGAGGCGTGCCTCAGGCATCTGTTAGTATTCAGCGCATTAATTACAGAGACGTGCCTTGAGGGCCTGTCACCACCCTGTGCATTAAATGCAGAGACGCGCCTCGAGTCCCGTACGGAGTGCAGCTCTTGACGTGGCAGGCGGTTTGTCTTCCGCGGAGCGTAAGGAGCTCTCATCTGCCTGTGTAAAACTAGGCAGCGTATTCCTCTGTATACGTAAAAGTGGTTTACGCAAAGGGAATGGCAGTAAATGACAGCCTGGGTTGCAGTGTCGCGCCATTATTATAGCCGTAGCCTGGGTAGTCGAGCAGTATCCCTTTGTCAGAAGTCGAGACGTCAGGTTCATTGCAGGATCTAAAAGGTTCATTACAGGATATGACAGGTTCACTTCAGAGAATACGAAGCGTCCCTCGTACACTTCAATGCTGCATTGAAAGAGGATGAGTTTTACGCCATAAAGGTGATGAAGCACCCTGTTTACGCTGAAGCAGCCTTGACATACTGCCCTACGCGGATGGTCCTTGGGCCTATATTTCACGCTGTGATTTGGCGGAGAAGCTCTGTTTGTACGTTGAAGGCTCTGAAGTCCTCTGTTTACGCTGCTTTGCATCAATATGCTGCGTAGAGCTATCCAGCGTATTTTTTATGCTTCAATAGTGAGTACATTCTCTGACAGTTTCTCATTTATGATAGCTTTTATGTTTCTTGTATTTAGTATAGATATCCATGACTTCTTGACAAATGGTTACACGGATTGTTATTTTTTGGATCTCGTCATGAGATATTATTCCTGGTAGTTCCTGGTATATCATGTACATGCTATTTTCTATTTTACTTGTATAGACACTGATTCCTTAGGAGACTATCTACCTTCTCAGAGAATTCCGTGTCGTAACGTGCCATGGCAAGATCTACTATATCAGTCGGGGTTGGAGAGTGTTAGTTAGATATATAATCATACCCACCATGTATGAGTATTCCAGTATAAGTACCCTGTTAGTCTTAATCATACACTTCAGGTATGATTGGCCAATCCAAGATTCCTGTACAAGTTTCCAAGCCAATCACATGTCGAAGCTAGTACTCACTCACTTAGTTAGTTGTATTTCCTGAATCTTGTATATGATGCTCATCTCTCTTGTCTATTTACAATATTCCATAAATTTTTTGCTCATGCTCTATTTATATTGTATATTCTCTCTATTTACTGTTACATAGTCTTTATCATTTATTGGAACTACTGTTAGAGGTATTCTTTGCTCCAATCCTGACTGGATATATTTTTCAGATGATTTAGATGACTAGTATCCTACACACTATGGTCCTCAGGATGTAGTGGGTGTAGAGTTGGAGACGGAGGCTCAGAAGGAGCCAATATCGGGAGATAATTAGCTAGTAGCAGATAGTTAGATTATTTGAGACTATTATGCCAATCTATTAGACTTGGTTGGAATATATTTGTAACTGTGATTCATTTTTTTCTTCTTTTCCATATCGTGCTACATCTTCCTCTAGTTTTGTGATTGAGTATTGATTATTGTTTGTCCTCCAAATGGAGTTAAGATATCTTGACAGGTACATATATAATATATGAGATGTTTAGATAGATAGTATTGTTGACCTAGATAGCATTATACCGACGATACTATAGCATAGGCTGGACGTACCTATGTACTCGTATCCTTACAACGGGTGCTGGCCGTGACACATTTTTGTGGTGGCCCATGCAGGTCCAGGTAGTAGTGATCCAACCTGGAGTACTACTACAAGCCTGCTATAGGATATAGGACTAGAGATATAGGATAAGAGGATACTCAATCACAACTAAAAATATTTCCAATCTATTGAATTTATTATCTTTATCATTCTGAATAATTACTTTCTTTGAAATATTACTGTCCTTCCTTGATGCTATCGTATCATGCGCAATTTGATCCCTTTGCTTTGTATCTGTCTTCAAGATGTCGCCGAAGACCCGATCCCAATGCTCTGGTACAGTATATCGAGGTCGGCTACCTCACCACCTCCAAAAAGGGCAGCTATTGATCCACCTTCTCCGTCTCAGAGGGTTGCCTCACCGGTTCAGGTGGAGGCTTCAACTGCTTTTGGGGGTGCTCCTACACCAATTCTAAGGGCTCTTCTAACAGTTACAGAGGACCTTCCACCCCCACTACCCATGCTAGTAGTTAGGAAGCATATGTTTGTCATGTTTCGGGAGATGATGGTAGCACAGCAGAGGCAGACATATGTTCTATGTTAGGGTATCGAAAGTGCCCACCAGTTAGTTCTATCAGCTGTGGAGAAGGTAGCGCTTATCCAGTCACCGATCGTACTGCCTCATCTAGCCCCGCACTAGCCGAGGCCAGGTACCATTATTGATTTTAAGAGGATAATGTCCAAGGACTTCAAGGGCATAGAGGGGATCTTGTACGCCGATGTTTAGATCGAGAACATAGAGAGAAGCCTAGGACTGGCACATATTTTAAAAAGTCTATAGGTGGAGGCAGCGGGCAGTCAGATAATTGATATTTTCCTGATATGGTTCCGTACAGACCCGAGGATAGCGACGCCAGGATTGACTTAGGGAGATTTTAAAGAGATTTTCAAGGAGAAGTTCTTTTTGGACGTGGCTATGAGTTCCATAGAGAGCCAGTTCCAGGACCTTGTCCAGGGGAGTATGACGGTGGATGAGTATGCCGCCGAGTTATATAGATTAGGCAAATTTATGGAGGTGCAGAATCCCCTAGCGGGAGCGAGGAAGTCATATATGGGAGGTCTGTAAGATGAGGTTGGGAGTGTGCTTGAATTTTGGCGCAGAGGGACATCAGATGAGGAATTGTCCCGTATCTCCTTGTCGTGCAGCTCAGAGAGTAGCCCCAGTTCAGAGAGCACCAGCGAGCCAACCTGCAGGTTAGTAGAGAGAACCTTCTTTGCAGACACAGTAGCAGAGGTTTATACAAAACTACCAGCAGCAGTAGCAGAGGTGCACAGCAGGGGCGAGCATTATTCATGTCGGTCAAGAAGACCGAGCCCGTGGAAGATGTTATATCAGGTTCAATTCTTCTTGATTCTTCCAGCATATGCTTTATTTGTTTCTAGTGCTTCCCATAGTTTGGTATCTGTATCTTTTGCTATTAAGCATTGTTTAGAGGCTGAACCTTTCGCTAGGACTTATAAGATCACGACTGGGGTAGCATTATCCTGGTCAGTAATGTTTGCAAGAATCGGAGAGTTACACTGGAAGGCCGAAAGTTAAGTACGTGATTACTCGTAATGCCAGTTCCGAGCTACGATATAGTACTCGGGATGGATTGGTTGGATAGGCACCATGCTAGTATAGATTGTCGTAGAGAGATGGTGTTATTTAGACCGCCAAGAGAGCCAAAGTTTGAGATTGTCAGAGGGGCAACAGAGTAGAGCGAGGATGCCATCTATGGATCCATGGTAGAAGAGAAGTTGTTACCATATCCTTTGATAGCAGAATTAATGGATATTTTCTAAAGGAGTTACCGGGTTGCCGCCAGACCGAGATGTGGAGTTCTCTATAGACTTAGTCCAGGCGGAGAGCCGATATTTCAGCACATCTATAGAGTTAACAACAACGAACTGGTGGAGTTAAAGAAGTAGGTAGATGAGTTACAGGATAAAGGATTCATCATATCCAATTCATTACCGTAGGGTGCTCCGGTATTATTTGTAACGAAGAAGGATAGGTCAGTACACATATATATCGACTACAGGGCTCTAAACAATCTCACTATGAAGAACAAATACCCGCTACCGAGGATAGATGATCTCTTCGACCAGTTTTGTAAAACACCTCACCCAAAAATAGGTATTTTGTGTGTATTCTATATTTATTATATTTATTTAGAATATTTTAAAATCAATTTAAATCCGGTTGTTGCATTAGGATACTTCACCGTAGTTTGAACATTAAAGACATAGGATGACCCCAAAATCTATATCACCCTTCGTAGGAAGTAGTCTACACGGGAGACACTACCCGTAGAATCTTCATGTGACACAAAATTCGACCATTTATCATTAGTATGGCACTAGCGTAACAACTGTAGTTTATTATGTTTAAAATTTAGACTTTTTTTATATAAATAATTCGTTTGCAATTATCTTTCAATCCAACCTTTTTCAAATAGCAACCCTTAATTTTTTCATGCCAATTTAAGCTACTTTTCTCCTTTTTAGGATTTATTTATTTATTTATTTATTTATTACTATTTTAATCCCATAGAATCAAATTAAATTTTTGTCAAATTAATTAATTGATTAATTTTTGACTTTTAAATGACTAACTAACTAACTAATTACGAAACCTCCTAAAAAACTATCAACATAATCCTAATCCTACCCCACTCCCTATACCTGCGGTTACCCCCTCCTACCCTCGCACAACCACGCGACCCCCCTCTCTCCCTTTCTCTCTCCTTATATATCAATATGTATATATATATATATATATATATATATATATATATATATATATATATATATATTCTTCTTCTCCTCTTTCCTTCTAAAATCCTAACCTAAAATCTTCTAATCTAAAACCCTAATTTTTCTCTTCACCTCCTTCCTCCTTCACCATAGCCTCTACCTTCACTACCAAGGCTGACCCCCCCTTCACGTGGACACAATATCACCTTCTTCATCTTAGAACCCTAGTTCTTCTTCATTCTTCTTCTAGTAAGTCTCATTCTTCCTTAAAACCCTCTCAAATGTGTATGATTGCATGGGTAATTGTTATTTTCTCTAAATAAATAATTTTTATATTTATTTGTAATCCATTGCCATATACTTCATTGTAGAATTTATTTTAGGGTTTGCATGTAAAGAATTGAACCTATAAATGCATGTATGCTCCCATAGGTAGAAACGTTGATTAAATCATGTTAATAATAAAGAAATATGGTGTTTAAATTATTTTTATCCATATTTTTACTGTTTATTCTAGATTATTAGTGTCACGACCCGCATCCGATATAGGGGCAGGAGGACACGAGTACGTCGAGCCTACGCTACAACATCGGCGGTAGAATGTTGTCTAGGTCATAATACTATCTAATCAATCTCTCACGAATATCCAACTCCATAAGGAGGCACAGATATAATAATATAATATAAAGTACTCAACCACAGAACTAAAGCATGATAAGATATCAAAAAAAAATTGAAACACAACCACAAGTCTAAACAACAAAATAATCTATCTACAAAGAATAAAATCAAAGTCTCAATATATGCCAGAAATAAATTAGGTACCAAAATCTGCTAAAATAAACTAAGTAAAATAACAAGTGATTCCGGCTAGACCTCCCTGCAGCTACTTTTCCTGTGGTCCATAATATGTCGGACACTAGTCCTCTAAGTCGCAGTCTATGAAATATATCCAATCAGGATTGGAGTGAAGTACAACCCGATAGTAGTTCCAATTAATTGACAAGGACTATAAAATAATAAAATAGATGATGCTATATACTGAGAGAAAATAATAAAATAGATGCAATGGCAATTGGTAAAGAAAATAGGCAATATAAGTAATATGGTTGTTTGATAATAAATGAAAGAAATTGAAACCAGGTTTATACGAAACCCTTTCTTGGTTTACAAACAAGAAAAAAAGAAGTACAATTAATCCTATACGAGGATGTTAAGTACAAAAATTTGATTCTGGGGAAATATTTCTATAGGAGTCTGATCTGCGGTCGATCACTTTGTCCCTTGGACTACACGATGATGAGGAAGTGTTGTAGAAGATGAAGAAGAAGCTTCAAAGACTGCAGGAGGGATTGAACTCTCGTTGCCAAAGTAGTCAATCAACACTCTCTGGATGTACTCTCTTTTCTCCTTTGAATTCGACCTTTGTCTGTGACTCCTCAATTCTCTCGACCTTTTAAAATTCTTTGCCCCTGCTCCTGTGGCCGTAAGTCTCTACTTATAGAGTTTGGTCAGAGTAACTGACCAGTCGGCGTAAAAACTGAACAGCGGAGAGAGCTGCACCTTTTATGCGGCGATTATAATAACTGCTACCCACGTCTGAATGATCTCTTGAATCTGCGTGTGACGCGTGTCCCATTATGAGGTAACGCGTATAATCGCTCATCGAAGATCACGGCATGCAAGCCATGTAGGTAACTGCCTCTCGCGTAGAGAAGGTTGGCATAAAAGCCAAATAACTGTTATGTTGGCGTAAAAGCCAAATAGTTATCTTGTTGGTCGTAGAAGCCAAGTAGTCATCTTGTTGGCATAGAAGCCAAGTAGCTGTCTGGTTGGCGTAGAAGCCCATTAGTCATCTTGTTGGCGTAGAAGCCAAGTAGCTGTCTAGTTGGCGTAGAAGCCAAATAGCTGTCCTTTTGGCGCAGAAGCCAAATAGCTATCTAGCTGGCGTAGAAGCCAAGTTCTGCGTAAAGCTTGACGCTCCATGGATTGGTAATCAGCGTAAAGATAGACAATTATCCTTCTTTGACCGAGGTCTTGAGCGTATTCTGGGCCAAATAGCCTTATCACGCACCTTTGCAAATATAGCTTGAGTTGGCGTATTTCGAGGAGATAGCATATAGTGTACTCCTATAGTTGAAAATAGCCAGGTCGACATATTTCGAGGAGATAGCATATGGCGTGCTCCTATAGTGGCGTGCTCCTATAGCTGAAAATAGCCTGGTTGGCGTAATATACAGGAGTGGTGATGTGGGCGTATTAGCCCTAATTTTAGCTCTCCCAGTCATTAAAAGTAGAACCAAATCTCATGCATTAAATGCAGATATCTACACCCATCTCGCGCATTAATTGTAGAGACGTGTCTCGAGTTCTGTACGAAAATAGCTTTTGACGTAGCGGTTGGTTTTATCTCATCCTGAGCGTAAAAGCTTATCTCTGCCTGTGTAGAATAGGCAGCATATTCCTTGAATGCATAAACGACGTCTTATGTCAAGGATTATGTCACTAAACGACAGTCTGGGGCTCTGTGTAGAATCATTATTACAGCCGTCCTCTCGATCGTCGTGCAGTACTCTATGTCAGGAGTCAGGTTCACTGCTTCGTCTGACAGGTTCATTCGAGGAATACGAAGAGTTCCTCATACAACTTCCCGCTGCATTAAAAGCAGACAGGTTTTACGCCAAAGTGGCGATGTAGCAACCTTTTTACGCCAAAGCAGTCTGGAAGTAATGCTTTACGCGAATTATTCTGGAGCTATATTTTACGCAGAATAGCGCTGAAGCTCTATTGTTCGCCAATGGCTCTGAAGTCATGTTTTACGCCACCCAGTGCTGTAGCTCTGTTTTACGCGGGCTTCCTGTATGTTGGTGGTTTTACGTGTATAATTCCCTAGTGTATTTTTTATGCTTCTACAAGACCCCCTTCAAAGTTTTCAAATTCCTCGTAATTTGAAATACTTTGAATGAAGCATGAAACGGTCAATATTTGACTCGTTCTGCGAGGCTGATTTCTCGACGAATTTTTAGGCATTTGTTGAGATTTGGCATGTTCTCTTCTGCCTATATAAAGGCAGGTGAGTGAACCTGTTTTTCCCACACTTCCTTCACTAACAAGAGATGGTTGCCGAGATTCGTCGGTCTCACTTGAGGAAGAAGAAGATCATATTCTTCCAGCATGTAAGGAGCCATAAAAAGAGGCGTCTTCAAGCAAATATCCTCTACAACGATAGATCATGGAAGGATATCATAGCTTCCTTTGCTCGGGATGATCAGCAATTTCATATGGTGATTCGTCTAGGAGAGAAGAAGGGTCTCATTTTGCCACACAGCTTGCAAGCTGTATTTTCTCCCATTATGGCGCTGGACAAAGGTAGACAATTTGGCCCTGTCTTCCAGTATTGTATTGGGTCTGAACCCTAACACAAATCTAGGGCATGGCTGCCATGGCGTATGGAGGGTGGGCTTGAGTAATTGATACATGCCCAATTCTGTATCCTCCCGCCATTAATCATTTTCTTGTTAATCGGCCGCGGAAGCCGATTAACTGCTGTAGAAGACGAAAAAGATCTACACCAATATGAAAACCTGGCACAGCAGATTCTTGGTGTGATCTTAAATAAAAAATGAGAAACCCTTTGTAGGAAAAGGATTTCCATCATATGTAATCATGAAGATGAAAAACCCTTTATAAACTGGATTTCCATTATATGTAATCATGATTAATAGATTTGTCTTCTTTTATGCATCTGATGATTTACCATATTTGCTGTGAGAAAGTCTGATAATGTACAGCTTCAACACGCCTGAATAATTTTACGCCGACTCTGATAAAAGAGTATCTGATCACGTCCCGTCTTTTACGCGTAACTGAAGGCGTGTAGAAAGTTCCTTAGCATTTGTCTTTGAAGATCCAAACTGTCATGCTATTTTGGATAAGGAGTCGCGTAGAATTCTGAACTGTCACTTCTTCTGATACGAAGATTTTTCTATTCAGACCATCATCTTCAAGAATAGTTTCCCAAAAATCCCTTGAAATAGGGCGAGAAATGTCCGTTGAACATGCCATACTTGAACTTTTGTAAAAGATTCTGACTGAACTTTTGATGACCTTCCAATGGCCCAAGAAGAAGAGTTATCTTCAATGCTGAACTTTGCGTGTTTCAGGCACTTAGAATGTTTTGTAGCCAAAAACGAGCATTGTTTGCGTAAACCATTGTAATTGGCCATCTGTAGCTTTCGAGCATAGAATCGTAGACTTGTAGCCTCTGAGCGTAAAAAACTTCTGGGCGTAAAATGGTAGATTTGTAGCCACTGAGCATAAAACCATAGGTTTGTAGCCTCTGAGCGCAAATCCTAGATTTATAGCCTCTGAGCGCAAAATTCAGATCCGTTACGTAACATGACTGTCCATCTTCTTTTTTCAAATGATGGGCTGACGTGGCCCCAAATCATAACCGACTATTAAATATCGGATTTGGTTAGGGATTCGAAGAGTTATCCGAACTCTATAAATAGCCTAAGGTCTTATGAGGGAAACCCTTCATCTGTCTTCGCAAAATCCTTGCTTTCCAAAAACCCTTCTTCTTCGTCTCTTTCTTGAGAACTCATATTTGCCATGGCACCTAAACAGGCTTCCACTGCTAAGGGAAAGAAGGTCGCTTCCTCATCTTGCTCCACTGCTCAAGCATGAGCAACTCCCATTAGGCTGAGTGAGCCTCTGTCTGAACGAAGTGCTCCACCATCGAGTTATGCTCCGGACATTACAGGTAAAGACTCCGGGAGGAAAAACCCTTCGCACACGTTGTACGTGCACGTGCAAGGTCATCTTCTGTGCTAGAGCCTCTTAGAAGAGGATGATGTACATAGATGTTTTATTATTACGCGCACATTCCTAATGTGTCGGCGTAAAAACTCCATATTTTTGTAGTCTGGCGTAAAAAAACTCAGACTGTCAAAATTTGGCGTATACTACAAACTTTGAATTTTACGCGCTAGATATGAATTCCGGCATAAAAGTTCAAATTTTGTCAATCTGGCATAAAAGCTCAGACTGTTAGATTTTTGGGTATACTGCCAACCTTGAATTTTACGTCTCGGAAGTAAGTTCCAACATAAGACTCAAGTGTTTGCAGTCTTGGCGTAAAAGCTCAGACTGATAATCTTTGGCATAAACTGCAAGGGTGTAGCGTCTAGCGTAAAATCTCACTTGTTTTCTTGCATTTTTCAGTGGACTTGCAGATCCCTCTTTTGGTTGAGGTGATGGGCTCTGCTGCCGGAATGCTGAACTCTAATTATCTGGAGGTTTTGTCCCATGTGACATTCCCCATATCTGGAGCCAATTATCCTGAAGAAAGGGGAACCATGATCTCGTCCCAAGGAGAACACATGCTGCTGAGTATGATCAGTGGGGAGCCCCTGACATACATAGACGGGATAGAGTATAAGAAACCAGGTTTCTTGTTCGGGGATGTCATCGACAAACAATCCCAGACCAAGCCCAAGAAGGAGGATTGGGTATTTACTACTGAGGACATGATCATGTTTCTGCCCAGGATGCCCAGGGATTACCCTATCTCGACATTCTTCCAAGCCACACATCCTAGGAAGATGATGTGGACTCTGACTCCAGATCTTCACGGTCGACCGGGGAAGATTTTATATAACAAAGGATTGAACCGAGGGGCCTATATGAGCAGACCTTCAGGCCCAGTTATGCCCTTTAGGGGATTACTGTCGGGTAGCATCCCGAGTGAGGATACTTCACTGATCCAGCCGGTCCAAATATTGACCTTCTGCAATAATTTTATGGGGCAGGGGGGAGTGTACCCTAAGGTCAACCCTCGGGCCAGTGGATGGATTAGCCCCAGGAATCTTCGATGGGCCAGTTTAACTGCCTGGGCCCTGAAGCACTTCCAGACTGAGCTGGAAAGTATTGGCTTGTTAGTGGCTGTGAGCGCCACAAGTGTTGGGCTGCCTGTCAACCCCAACTTATTCTTAGCCTTGATAGAGCGATACAATTCGTTTACCAGGACTTTTGCCACTCCGCTAGGTGAGTTGGGCTTGACATCATGAGATGGCAGAGATTTCGAAGCTGCCAATGGGGGATACCCCTTATGAAGAGTATGTTCCCAAGAATAGGGAGCTAAGGGATACAAGCCCTCGGGCAGTGGCAGTGTACCAGGAGCTGATGTGCCACTATCTTGCCTATACCACTTTCTATAAAGAGCCTTCTGATTTAGCTCACATCAACAAATGGGCAACCTACCTCTTCTTCCATCAGGCCAGAAACGCTAAGCCGGACAAGGTTGTAGATAGCAGAGATAAGCCCTTGAACCTTCTTAGCATGCTCAGCGCCAACACGGTCGATGACCTTATTGAAGACGCAGGGGCTCTGGATTATACTCTCTATGAGGAGATAGGGGGTTATCCTGCAGGCACAAAAGCCTTCTGTTATATGAGGCATTATCGCAAGCCTTTGTCAAGGGAAGCTCAACTGGCTGGCTTCCTCTCTGTCTGGCTACGCCGATGGGTAGTGCCTGGCATCGCGTCTGCGGACCACATACATCGTAACACCTTATGGCCCGCAGTGCATTTGGTGTTCGAAGCGAGACTGGGCCTGCTCCCTGCCATGGTGTATAGAGTACAAGCTGGCCTGAGGGCCATTACTGATGGGCTGCTAGCTGATGATACGCAGCGTGAAGGATATCCCCGAGTGGAATTACCATTCCTATACTTGATGGGATGGTTAATTCTTTACAATACCAGGTTGATGTCTCCCGCTCCTGCCAGCAATTCGGGAAATAACTTCTTGTTGAATTATAAGAATTCCCCTTGGAATGTGACGACCGTCATGGATTACCGGCGGGCGTTAAATTTTGCCCACGGCTGGAAGCTCTTCTGTACCGTTCCCCCCCGTACATATCAATCAACAGGGGACAAAACTTAAGGATGAGGGCCATGGGAGGACCATTCTTTCTCCTAAAGCCTTTTACTAGTTTGTTTGCATTAGACCTTTCCATTTGCTGTACAGAAGTGAGGACCACTGCTACCTGGTACCTTATTTGCCCAGTCGATTTGCCAGGCAATTTGGGTATGACCAGTTGCATGTGGGAAATCCCATCACCAGTTTCAAGTCCAAAGGTGGACTTATTGATGGAGCCAGAGGATGGCGGTACTTCATCATGGGCTGTACTGGTACAACTTTTGCTGTGCCCGCGACTTCTCTCTTCATGGAATTACACAATCTGTACTCGTACACGCAGTTCTATGCGTCCATCAATACCTTCCCTCGCGATTTTGATGTGCATGGAAGTTTTAGGATGCCCTCCCATAGGTCCACTAGAAGGGAGGAGATTCCCTCTGTTTTCTCGGATAAGAATGAAGATACCGTCGGGGAAGACGAGTTCTTGTTAATAATACCGAGATGCGTAATATCTCCACCAGCAGAGCCTCTCGTTATCCCCCATAAACGGAAGGCTTCCACTCTGAAAGTGCCTTCCCCCAGCAAGAAGAAGATTGCCAGAGGTCCGAAAAGGGCTTCCACCAGAGGGGCTTCTGGGAGCAAGCCTGTCATTTTCCCTGTTGGAGATGATTCTTTGATTAGAGGTCCTTCACCTTTTCGAGAGGGAACCTCCATAGTTCCGGCTGACAGTGCCGGAGATTATTTGCTCGAGATTGCTGCTGCTACTACTGCTTCTGGTAGTGCTACGAGATCGCCTTCAAGGCCGAGCCTATTAAGAATACCTTTATCCAGACAAATAATAGGAATAACCCCTCCTTCGTCTGTAAGTATTTCCAGCGAGATTCTACCCGATGAACCTCGAGTGGATCTTGGTGACGACTGGGAAGACTATCCTCTAACGTCAGTTGGTGCGCCCTCTTCTCTAGGTATGATAGCTCGCTTAGCATCATTAAGAAATAATTTAGCTGTACAGGCTACAGACGCGACATATATACCATCGGCCATGGGTAAATGCTGTCTTTACGCCTCTTTTAGGAAAATTAATATCAAGTTGATATTAACTTTCTCATGTCTTCTTTTCAGGCGAAGATATCTCTGGGGAGGGCGGAGTTGACGCAACCTTTGACTTTGTTGCGGATCCTGCCGATGAAACGACGGTATTTGATACCGAAGAGGCATGCTTTGAAACTGCCGATCCTTCGTCCGCCACATTTTTGGGTATCGTCTCACCAACAGCAGTTCAGATATCCTCAGAGGAGGATAAGCCCGTCATCACGACTGCGCCTCTTTTGTTGAGTATGCCAACAACTTTCAGCGTTGCTGCTGTACCTTCTTTTGTAGTGCCATCTGTAGAGGCAACGACTGTGGCAACGTCCTCCGCAGTCATTCCTGAAAGGCGATTTCCTGGTATCGCAGCCACTCCTAGCGTACATCCGGTCTTCGATATGCTGATTGAACAATATACCAGCCTATTATACCGCAGTTTGAAGGAGTTGATTTCCATGGTGCTAGAGAAGAACCGGAGCTTTGATAATCTGCTGACGTCCTCCCAGCTTGCAATAGCACCGATCAAAAATTTCAACGACGCTGGAAGAGCTGATGCGCTGGAGCAAATAGTTAATGGTTTAGAACAACCCATTAATGAATATTTGCAACTATCTTGAGGCAGCATCGAATATGGTTCAGGATGAGTATGACTCCTTGACTGCGAAGCTTGCTAAACAGATAGAATGTTTAAACAAATCCATCCAGGAACAGCAGCAGGAGATGGATGAAGAGCAGGCTGTCTTGGCGGAAGTTATCCATCAGCTAACCAAGTGCGAGGCCAAATATGAGGGAAATGACGCGAGGGTTCCCAAATTGGAAGCTAAACTCGCTCAGGCAAAGGAGCAGGCTCTCAAGACATCGGCAGCTCGAGATGTGCTGAAGAGCCGAATGGATTCAGCTCAGCAGAACTTGGCACACGCGGGTGTCATCCGCGCCAGTTTTGTTTATGCTTAGTCCAAACTATCCCTCTTGAGTGATGATGAGGCACGACTAGAGTGGGCTCGCGCTAACATCTTAGACTCCAGGAATGAGAGGATGGCTGCTTTAGCGCAACAGATTCGCGACTTAACTGCTCCTCCCCAATGATGTACTTTTTTTTTGCTTTTGTAATTTTCTTTTCCCGAAGATAATAAAGAGGATTTATCTGACTTTGTGGATCCATCATTTTTGAATATAAATGATAGGCTAGGATAAAAGTTATATCTGAGGTAATATTAACGTGATATACTTTCGGTAAGCTTCAGCTGGATATATCTATTCAGAGGTTATATGAACATGATAGAATATGATCCAGCTAAATTTGTATACAAAACACTATCAGAGGTAAAATGGACGTGATAGGTTTTGAAGTTCTAAATTAGTTAAACATATCTATTCAGCGGTCATAAGAACATGATAGAATATGCTTCAACCAGTCTTTGTACGTAGTATCGTCAGAATGAGATCTTCACCATACTCCGTTTAAGCAAGGAAGATTAAGCATAGTACTTCTTCATGAATTTGCCATTGATAGGAGCCATTATCAGATCTCCATTAGGCTTGGCTAATCTGTAAGCGCCGTTTGAAAACGTCGTTTCAATCACATAAGGGCCCTCCCATTTAGGATGGAATTTATCCTTACTCTTGTGCGTAAAGATCATTGGCCTCTTCACAGCTAAAACTAGCTCACCAACTTTGAACACTCTTTTCTTCACTTTTTGATTAAAAGCTCTGGAAATGCGTGCCTGGTAGAATGAAATGCAATGTTGGGCTTGAAGGCGTTTCTCGTCTAATCCTTCTTGCTCTTGAAGCCTTAGTCGATCATTATTTTCCTGAGTCAACTCATTAGCCACTGCTATTCTGAGTGACAGAATTTGGATTTCAATGGAGAGAACTGCTTTATACCCGTAGACCAATGAGAATAGGGTACAACCCGTCGGTGCTCGTACAGTTGTGCGGTATGCCCAGAGGCATTCTCCCAGCTTCTTATTCTAATCTTTTTTGTTCGCAGGGACAAACTTCTTCAAGAGTTTGATAATGGTTTTGTTGAAAGCTTTTTCCAAACTATTAGCAGCTGTAGAGGCCATATTTTGTATCCGATTCTTATCGCAAAATCGGTAAAACGCTTGCCTGATGAATTGGGGCCCGTTATCATGAATTATCCTTTGGGGTATTCCAAAGCGATAAATTACATGGGGCTTGATAAAGCTGATCATATTGGATGTCTTTACCCCAGCAAGGGGGATCGCCTCTGTCCATTTAGAGAAATAATCGGTGATAGCCAATATGAACCGATATCCTCTAAAAGATAACGGGTGAATAAGACCAATGAGGTCCATACCCCATGCTTCAAAGGTCCATGATGCAATGGTAGGATGTAGATACTCAAACGGCTGTTGTATAAAATCTGCATGAACCTGACAGGCTTTGCATTGTCTTGCATACTTTACTGCATCTGCAATCATAGTAGTCCAGTAGTAGCCCATCCTCATGATACGATCCTGTAACTTAGGACCGGGTTGATGTGCTCCACATACTCCGTTATGAGCTTCACGGATAACCCATTTTATATCATCATCGGAGAGACATCGTAGCAGTAGTCCATCGTATGTTCGGCGATATAGATTTTGTGAAGGAGCATCAAAATAGAAGCGTACTGATCATCTCTTGATAGATACTGCTTCTTTAGGGTCCTCTGGTAAGATTTTGTATGCCACGAAATCTATAAAGGGACTTCTCCAGTCTTTCTTAGGAGGAACCGTGTTCACGGCGTAGCTGCGTTCTATGTGAATGTTATTTTTCACACAGAATAGATCTCTGTTGAGAAGGATCACCGAATTCTAACTTCTTATATGAATGTCTAGATCTGCAACTAGACTGGCCAGAGCATCAGCTTCCAAATTTTGAGATCAAGGCACATGTTCTAGGAAGAATCCTTTAAAAGACATGGCTATCTCGATCGTTGCATGGTGATAAGGAATGAGGTCTGGGTTGCGGACTTCATATATTCCTCTGACCTGATTGACGATCAGCTGAGAATCACCAAAAGCTTCCAGGTATTCAATCTCCAATTCTTTAGCGACTTGAAGCCCGAATAGTAGGGCGTTATACTCTGCCACATTATTAGTGCAGGGTTCGCTAAGAGAATATGCTCGATAGATAACGAGTTTATCAGGAGTTACCAGGACAATTCCTACTCCTGAAACTACGTTTCCCTTGGGACCAGTCCGGGAGGCACCATCGAAGAATAGCTGCCACGTATCACCTTCCATTGCAGAGTTACATTCTGCAACTTCATCGGGAATATCCTCGTATAGTTTGGAGGTTTTCGAAATCGGATGAGCAGCTAAGAAATCAGCTAAAGCTTGACCCTTTATGGACTTCTGGGGGACGTACACCATATCATACGATGTTAATAACATCGCCCAAGTCGCGAGTCAGGAATTAAGGACACTCGGCTTGTTCATCAGTACCCAAAGAGGATTGATCCTGGATATTATATAAATAGTTTGGCCTGTGACGTAATGTGGCATCTTCTAAATGACGAACCCTAGGGCCAAGCATTCTTTTTGCACTGGATTGTACCGGTGTTCAGCTTTGACCATCATCCTGCTTAGGTAGTAGATAGCCTGTTCATGACCCTCATTGTTCTTCTGTGCGAAGAGAGCTCCTAAAGAATGATCCATTGCTCGAACATACAACAAAAATGGTCTTCCTATGACGGGAGACACCAGAACTGGAGGATTATTGAGATAGTGTTTGATATCATTAAATGCTTGCTGACAGGCTTTGTCCCAAAAGAATGACACACCTTTCTTCATCAGGCGGGAAAAAGGTTGACATCTCCCAGAGAGGTTGGATATGAATCTTCTGATATAAGCTAGGCGACCTTAAAATCCCCTGAGTTCTCTCAGATTACGGGGCGGTCGTATTTCTAGGATAGCCTTTACTTTATCAGGGTCAACTTGAATGCCTTTGACGGTAATGATAAATCCTAAGAATTTGCCACTGGATACACCGAGAAAGGACTTCGTAGGGTTCATTTTAAGCTGATGTTGGCGCATCAACTCGAACACTATCTTCAAGTCTTGGATGTGATTACCCTTGAGGTGGCTTTTGACAGCGATGTCATCTACGTAATATTCTACTATTTTACGTAGATGCTCAACGAATATGTTACTCATAGCCCGCTGATAAGTAGCCCCGGCATTCTTCAATCCAAAAGGCATGACTGTGTAGCAATATACCCCCAGTGGTGTTCGGAAGGTAGTATGCTTCTCTCTGCTCGAACTAAAGTTCCCATTGTGTATCCATTTGCTGTGCCCAGGAGTCATTTTCGAATGGTTCAGATTCCTATTCGTCTGCTTCGAGAGAATCTGTCAATACCGTATTTGCTGACAATACTCGTTCGAGATCAGCATATGAGTCGGAGGACGACGACCCATCATGAGAAGAGAAAAATATATCCTCACATAACTCAGGAGTCGCAAGAGACGTGGTATATCCTTACCCGAAGTGAGTTCGTTGACGGTAAGGGTCACCATGAAACGACATTCGCCTGCCTTTCCCATAGTTGAGGCCTGGTTCTAACTTCAGGTCATAACCCATGCTTTGCATAATCTTCAAAACTTGTGGGCTATATCTATGAACCTTTATTTTCCCAGCATCGAACTTATGAGAATCTCCTTGTACAATCGGTCTGCTCCGCATGCGACCGAAGACTATTGGATGTTGATTGTTGCGAGTAGGCAGGATAATAAAGATAGAATCTTCATGTGGCCCATATGTCGTGATGACATTAGATGTTGACGTCACTTCCCACACATACGGATGATAGTAGTCTATAGCTTCCAAGAATTTTTGTGCTATAGGCTCTATATCGTTATGATGGGAGGATTCCTGATTTAAAATTTGAGCGTCAGAATACTAGAAAAAAGAATCTTTATTATCGTCAGAAACCGTATTCCCGGTTGTATTTACATCTGTCGGCTGCATGATGCGCCAAAGGTTGATGACCAAAGGTGGAGGCTTCTGGTTCAGAGTGATTACTAGGGGATCATTTCCTACTCCTGGTTTGGTTGTGTTCAAGTGGATAGCCATGGGTTCCATGACTTTCGAACGGGTAGTCCGCCCTTTCACCTAGATTGGCAGAGGTTGTTCAGCAGATGGTTCTCCTGGCTCCCGATGGGATTCCTCCTCCGTCTTGCCTGACACCTCCTTCATTTAGTCTTGGGTGTACAACATGGCATCGGAATAGTAGGACTCAACTCCTTTGAACGGGTTGAGGTTAGCAAACTCCGTTCTTACTGTTCCTTGTGTGTCTACATATTTGAAGCATTGATGTAGAGTCGAAGGAATAATGTTGTGCTCGTGGATCCATGGTCTGTCTAACAGAATGTTGTAGGACACCTCCGAATCAATGACGTAGCAAGTAGCCACTGATCTAAGGTCCCCAATCTGGATCCTCAGACGAATCTTTCCAAACGGCTTACTTTTTCTAGCGTTGAAGCCCAGGATTGTAGTGGTGGTGTAAGCCAGTTCGCTTGTAGGAATCCTCAACAGTCTGAGCAGCCTATGAGGGATAATGCTGATTGACGATCCCGGATCTATGTGAATCCAGTCTACCTCCAAGGAACCAACGTATCCCGGATCTATATGAATCCAGCCTATGAGGGATAATGCTGATTGACGATCCCGTTCTTACTGTCCCTTTTGTGTCTACATATTTTACCAACATGTCCTCTGGAGTGAAAGTGATATTAGGGACCACTTCCATCACACTATGGCATTGAGGATATGCCACAAGCTCTTGTCAGGGAACTTAATCTGAGTCAAGCATACATCCACCTGCATTAAAGCTTCACTCAAGGCTTGACGAGTGTCTTTGGAAAGCCTGAGTAGCTCGAAAATGGAGAGTCTGGCTAGGGTATTAGCCAATTGGGCCAGGATGTCAAAGTTATATAGTTTCTCCAAATCTTTGTTTTGAATATTCTTCATTGCTTTATCAAAACGAACTTCTTTCTGTTTACCCTTGTCTGCCGAAGTTGGTCTAGAAAGACCTGCCTCTGGTATGACAGGTTTGGGTTCTGGAAGTTTGGCGGCCGAGGCGTCTGCCGTTGCTTCTTCCCGATTTCCTCCATAGTCCTTGAGGTAGGCTTTTCCTGAAAGGGTTCCGGTAGCCACAGCCTCTTCTTCTAATGTCGGGGATATTGCAACCATATGATATGGTTTGCATCTTGAGTTCTTTTCAGAGTTAGCCTTAGCAGCTTGAGTCTCTTCCTCAATCTTTGACACCAGATCAGGATGAACCCACATAATCTTACCACGCTGAGTAGTTAGGGGTACCAGGTCATGGTTTTGACCCCTGGTCGGAGGAAGATTAACAATGTTCATCATCGTCCAGGGAATAGGTACTACACCATCTGGGACTTCTTAATGGGGCAGATTGCCGAATTGGAGAGAGATCTTATTGGTGGTGACCGTCTTCTCGCTATTACGCAGAGTGATGGCCTTGGCGTCGATCAACTCCTGGATTTTTCTTTTGAGTACATAATACGCCTTTGTAGGGTGATGTATGTACCTGTGGAAAATATAGTACTTAGGGTTGTTGGTACTGCCGACTTCATTGGGCCGCTTTACCTCGGGGAGGGTGAGCTTGCCACTTTTGACCAGACAATCAAATATGTTCGGAATGTCATCGTCGTAGAATGAATATTCTTCTTTAGTCCTGGAAGTCTCAGGATTTGTCTGCGTAGTCCCTGGAGTATGCTGCCTGGACGTGTTGATCGCCAGAGCTTGTTTTCTTTTGGAACCACGAGGATGGTCACTATTAGAGGATGACCGCTTCCCTCTTTCAGAGGTAGAGATCATGATTCCATTATTACGCGCCTTCCGACTATTGTCTTCAGCGGCTACCGTTAAGATAATAAATGAGGGCCAATCATGGAACTGATATGGTCCTGTGAACACCGAGATCAATAGAAGAAGGTTCTTCCTGAAAATGTCCACCAAGGCTGAATCCGGAACTCCGGGAGGCATCTGCAAAGTGGCCTGACGAAAACGTTCAATAAAAGTACAAACGTTCTCTTTCTCCTTCTGCTTCACTTCGATGAGCGAGGACATAGACATGCCCATCCCTCCTTCGTAGAATCGAGTGAAGAACAGAGTCTTGAAGTCTTCAAAGGAAGTAATGCAGTTGTCCGCAAGACTACGGTACCATTGATAGGCCACTCCAGACAGACAGCCCTTAAATACTCAAGTGAGAAGGGCGTCATTCCCTTGCAGCAACACCGTCATCATGCTGAAGTAGTTTATGTACTGACTTGGTGACGTCTTTCCCTCAAACAAAACCATAGCCTGTGGTTTGTATTTTGGTGGGAAAGGGATCTCGTCCCAGATAGCTGGGTAAGGCTGGTTGATGCCCAACTTCTTGAGTTGATCCTTGTGCTTCAAGGTATCAAATTGGGCTTTCAACTCCCGAACTGCCTGCATCGGATCTTCAGCTGGGAAAGGGACCGCAGAGAGGTGAGAGGTCGGTTGTATTATAACTCCAAAATGAGGCAATACATTCTCCGGGTTCAGAGGTGGAGGAGCTGTTGACTCTTGATTTGGAGCATGCTCCTGTTTTGTGTTGGATGGTGGCGTGTCCACCCCCACATGCAGTTGAGTTTGAAGAACCGATGCTTGAGCTATAGCAGCTGCATGTCGAGTCAGCATTATCTGGTGTATATTCTCCATCATAAATGCATCTCTTTCAGCGATGTTTCCAATACAGTGATGCGTTGCTCAGTACTCCCTGACGGGGAAGCTTCTATATGTTCATCTCCAATGGCATAAACTCCCATTTCTCTAGGTGCTACTGAGGGGCTATTATAAATCTCTGTGGATATTGAGTCTATACTGTCAGTATCATATTCAGGAAACTGGCGACCCCTAGTGTCAAAATCAGAGGGATATAAAGATGATTGTCGCAACCTAGAGCTTCTCAAGGAGCTTGTCAAATCTCCTTTGGCTTGGAGTTCTAGTGGGTGACGTCTTGAATTTTACCTTACTCTAGGAATATGTGAAGCCATGTTCACTAATGCGAATGTAGGCTCTTCTTCCTGTAAGGGCAAAGAGTAGTTCAACCGGTCGAAAACTGACCGTTTTGCCTTAGAGCAGCAGTAGTTAAATACAACTATATGACTATTACAACAGTGCTCCGTAGGGGATATAATAGATCTATTAGAAGATCCCCTGTCTTTGCGCTTCTGGATCAACAAATTACGCAAATCAGGAGGATTAACAGGAGAAGAAGAAGAAAGCTTATTTTACCTTTTTACATCAGTTGGGGTACGGAGATTGGGAATCATAACTCTCTCCCTGCCATAAGAATACAGCAGTTCAGCCATGTGAGTAGCATACGATCCGTCATCCGTCTGAGGAGAGTATGTTCCCGTGAACCGGGTCTTCTTTACGCTGAGGGGCTTATCCTGGCGTAATATGGAGCTTTGCACAGGTTGGCATAAAACTGAGGAAGTCCTCAATCGGCCGTCAACATTCCGCGTAATCTGAAGAGCGGGCAAATTCGTCTCTTGATGGCGTAAAAGCCGAGAGGTCGGGAAATCCGCCACTTGTTTTCCCTTGTAGTGATTGCAGGGATCATCTGCCTCATCGTAGATGGGAGATGTATTTTTACGTGCAGGGCGCATTTGGAATTTCTGAATTGGCACTGAGGCCTTGTCAGAAATTTTGTCTGCCACGTCACAGACGGGAGACAAAGTTTTACGCGCGGGACGCGGTATAGACTTCTGGATTGGCACTAAGGCATTGCCAGAAGCTTTGTCTGCCATATCACAGATGGGAGACAGAGTTTTACGTGCAAGGCGCACAGGTTGCGATATCACAACCTTGTTGGTCGGAGAGAGAGAGCCTGCAGAAAGGGTAGAGGATGTCCGGGGCATCCATACTTTACGCAACTTCCTGTTGTCTTGAACAGAGAGGGAATAAGAGCCACCCCCTGTGCGAAGCATGTCTTCATAAGCAGATTGGTCAAATTGGACGACCAGAGTCTTCTTCGTTGATCCGACGGATACAATATTGTGTTGAGCAATGGCTTTCTCGTCAGATGAGAAAGTAGTCCCCAGCAGAGTCGCCATCTTGTGTTTGATAATAAACAAAAGAAATTGAAACCAGGTCTATAAGAAACCCTTTCTTTGTTTACAAACAAGAAAAAAGAAGTACAATTAATCCTATACGAGGATGTTAAGTATAAAAATTTAATTCTGGAGAAATATTGCTATAGGAGTCTGATCTGCGGTCGATCACTTTGTCCCTTAGACCACACTATGATGAAGAAGTGCTGTAGAAGATGAAGAAGAAGCTTCAAAGACTACATGAGAGATTGAACTCTCGTTGCTAAAGTAGTCAATCAACACTCTCTGGATGTACTCTCTTTTCTCCCTTGAATTCGACCATTGTCTGTGACTCCTCAATTCTCTCGACCTTTTAAAAATTTTTGCCCCTGCTCTTGTGGCCGGAAGTCTCTACTTATAGAGTTCGGTCACGGTAACTGACCAGTCGGCGTAAAAACCGAACAGCGAAGAGAGCTGCACCTTTTATGCGGCAGTTATAATAACTGCTACCCACGTCTGAATGATCTCCTGAATCTGCGTGTGACGCGTGTCCCATTATGAGGTAACACGTATAATCGTTCATCGAAGATCACGGCATGCAAGCCACGTAAGTAACTGCCCCTCGCATAGAGAAGGTTGGCATAAAAGCCAAATAACTGTCATGTTGGCGTAAAAGCCAAATAGTCATCTTATTGGTCGTAGAAGCCAAGTAGTCAACTTGTTGGCGTAGAAGCCAAGTAGTTGTCTGGTTCGCGTAGAAGCCAAGTAGTAATTATATTGGCGTAGAAGCCAAGTAGCTGTCTGGTTGGTGTAGAAGCCAAATAGCTGTCCTATTGGCGTAGAAGCCAAATAGCTATCTTGTTGGCGTAGAAGCCAAGTTCTGTGTAAAGCTTGATGCTGCATGGATAGGTAACCAGCGTAAAGATAGCCAATTATCCTTCTTTGACCGAGGTCTTGAGCATATTCTGGGCCAAATAGCCTTATCACGCACCTTTGCAAATATAGCCTGAGTTGGCGTATTTTGAGGAGATAGCATACGGCGTACTCCTATAGTTGAAAATAGCCAGGTCGGCGTATTTTGAGGAGATAGCGTACGGCGTGCTTCTATAGCTAAAAATAGCCTGGTTGGCGTAATATGCAGGGATGGTGATGTGAGCGTATTAGCCCTAATTTTAGCTCTTCCAGTCATTAAAAGTAGAACCAAATCTCGTGCATTAAATACCGAGATCTGCCCCCATCTCGCGCATTAACTGCCGAGACGTGCCTCGAGTTCTGTACAAAGAACAGCTTTTGACGTGGCGATTGGTTTTGTCTCATCCTGAGCGTAAAAGCTCATCTCTGCCTGTGTAGAATAGGCATCATATTCCTTGAATACGTAAACAACGTCTTATATCAAGGATTATGTCACTAAACGATAGTCTGGGGCTCTGTGTAGAATCATCATTACAGCTGTCCTCTCGATCGTCGTGCAGTACTCTTTGTCAGGACTCAGGTTCACTGCTTCGTCTGACAGGTTCATTCGAGTAATACGAAGAGTTCCTCGTACAACTTCCAGATGCATTAAAAGTAGACAGGTTTTACGCCGAAGTGGCGATGTAGCAACCTTTTTACGCCAAAGCAGTCTGGAAGTACTACTTTACGCGGATTGTTCTGGAGCTATATTTTACGCGGAATAGCCCTGAAGCTCTGCTGTACGCCAATGGCTCTGAAGTCATGTTTTATGCCACCCAGTGCTGGAGCTCTATTTTATGCGGGCTTCCTGTATGTTGGGGGTTTTACGCGTATAATTCCCCAGCGTATTTTTTATGCTTCTACAATGGTATAGTTAGTGCAAATATTAATTGAGGAGAAGGAACTACAATATCTTATACAGGGTAATGTAGTATATGAACTGAAATAAAGAACTATAACTATTCTAAGTGTTTGAAATATTAGTTTCGATATGTGATCGGCTTGGAAACTTGTACGATAGCTATATGGCCTAGCTAATCAGACGTGAGATGTTTGATTAATACTAACAATGGTTTATAATTTATAATAGAAATATGATCACATCTCTTACTAGCAATTTTTCCTGCCCCATCTAGTATAGTGGATCCAACCATGACACATTATGATACACGATCAATGTCCAATAATAATACCATGTAGAATGTCTAATATTAATGTCATGTACGATGTCAATACGATAACCATTGTAACATCTCATGGTTGAAGATCCAAGCTACATACTAGTCCGTGTACCATAATGTCAATAATCAGATGTAATATTTCTAAGTACTTGAATTATAGAAATTATCAAATAATGGAAACAATTAGAGAATGTACTCGCCTATGGTCCTGAGCAATAAATGTCAAACTGTGTCTGTATCGGTGTCACGCAGACCTATATATGGAATATTACATTAATAAAAGGTGTTGGAATAAATTAAGTTAAACTAGTTCAATTCTAGGTCAATACCCTGCCAGTACTAGGTTTCTAGCCTAACTCGCTAATATAGAGATCAAGTATCATATATATACTATATAGATTCTATATAATAATTATCTTATATTATCTATACCAATACTACTAGATTATACTAATATCCTACCTTAATATCCTACTCTAATACCCATCTTGATATCATAACTCAAGATACTAACTAATATTTTAACAAAATTGTCATAAATAACCAATACTTAGTACCTATTGATACTAACCTAGCTAATATAATATACTAGGTTTTATAATATATATATATATACCTTAGCTTAAACTCTCATTACCTAGCCCACTATTTTAACATAACTTATTACCTTAGCCTTGTATATAATAGCTTGACCAATACCTTATTAACTAACACACCAATTTGTACCCACACTACCAACAATCATCTACACACATTCATTATCCACACTTATACTGGCACCAATACCTAATACTTACCCCCAACTAATTAATATCATGCCTAACACTCTCATTACACACAGTCTACTACATATTCTTGACAAAAACATTTAGCTAATATACTAAGATAACTGTGATAATACACATATCCTAGTACCTATATCTAATGACACTAATCCTAACAGTTGACACTCACATATGTACACTCATAACTAAGCTACATAATCATTTACCCCTAAGTGCACACTTGTACTTGCAGGCCAATATACCCTGTTGCCAACCCTGGGTCTATACTGCACTTAGTTGCAGTTCTCCTTCTTGCATCGAGTTGGGTAGTATACTTGCTAACACCAAATTTTAGATGCAACAGGTACTCAATTCTTAGTAAGAAAACTGAACTACGACATTAAAATGCAGGAATATTCTTCCTTAAATCTGCAACTGCACCTATTTCCTCCACATCAGTTACACAAGCCTTTATACCATACCTACACTCAACAATACTTCACACAGAGATACTCTCAGGTATCTCAGTTGTTCTTGTATAGAACATCACTACCCCTGAAACACACTTAGCATAACTATCCCAAGATACCAAAGTTTTTATAAAACCATTACTTCTAGGTACACTGGTTTGCGCACACAAAACCTATATTTTTCTTAATCTAATGACACCAAGGAATATACCAATACTATATACTCTTGATGTTGCAGCTACTTTCTTATTCTTGCTACTGCTACTAATATAAAAATTTCCCATATTAGACACATTGGCACTTAGAACAATGGTGCAAGGTTTACTGCAGATACTACTGCAGATTTTAATCTCCCAATCGAACTCCTATATTCCTAATACAACAGTTCCTCTTGCAGTACACTCAAAACCAGGCTTTCGTTCCCTTTTGTTGCACAAGCAATACCCGATCCCCCATTGCTGCACCAATACTAGATAATGCACCTACACATCAAGTTGATACCCATTTGAACATCCACAATGCAACAACAGTTGAACCTACTATTCTTTTGTTGTAATAGGATCTGATACCCACATCCAGACCTTGCACAGTTGGCACAGACACCATACACTCTACGACTCCAATATCCTCTTTGAGCTCTCACTGTGCAATCCCCTTTCAAGTACCCCCACTCTCCCTCACTTCACATGCTGAGAACAAATTTGCACACTATAACTGATCACAGTCACTCATGCAATTGTGTAACCCGAGCCTATACTTCCTACACCCTCTGTTCAGTGATACCTTCTAATGTGTAACCATCAACCATACACACACAAACACACTATTACAATGCACACAACCCTCTATGCTAATATATACAGTAGCTATCTATCTATCTATCTATCTATCTATCTATATATATATATATATATATATATATATATATTCTTCCTTCTATGTATATATATATATATCTAGATAAGCTTATATATATATATACACTATTATACATAAATACAAACACACGCATACATATATATATAAGTATATATATATATATATATATATATATATATATATATATATATACTCTATTATATACATACATAATACCAAAACAAAATCAACTATCAGACAAATATATATGCATACCCAAATCTAACCGTGTGTATCATGAAAAAACATGACACGACACTACTTATCCTATTTAGGACACATACACCAAACCTCGACTCAAGAAGGACACAAAAATCTCTTTGGGGACACGTGTCGAACACTTGGTGGACACGATTCAAAATTCCTCCAAATTGAGCCCAAAATATTATTTCACGAGAGGGAAAACCTAGAACTATCAAAATAAAGGCTTCTAACACCTAGGTCTAGCATTAAAGAGTCAAATTCACCTATTGGAGGGTTCCTATAAGTCCAATGGGTGTTCTTAACCACAAATAGTGTAGAAAATTGAGAGTTACCTAGGTTTTTGAATGACCTCCTTGAAGAACTCCGAATTTGGATATGAGGAAGACGAAGTGGACCCGATCCTCAACACATGGACTCCTCTTCAAGCTTTCTCTAGCAATGACAAACTCCTTAGCCTCCTTGGAATAAGAATGAGGGGGATAAAATTTGGGAATGGAGAAATTAGGTTTGCTCTCTAATTTTGGGAATGAAATAATGAGGAAAGGGAATGAGGGTTATTCATGAACAAGAGGCTTATATAGACTTCCTCTTAGGGTTAGGGTTAGGTTGAGGAATGTTTAAATTGACACAAGTGCCCCACTCATTCCTTCATGAATTGGATCTAACTAAACCATAGGAGAATATTCTATTCATGGGTCTAAATAGGCTTAATATAATTAATCTAGTTATGACTAACTATTCAATTGAGTCAATAGGTCAAGTCAAGTCTAGTGTGATCCACTAATGTCAAGTCTAATTAAAATAGACTAGTCAACTAACCAATAATAATATTATTTACTATATATTTATTTATCATGCATATTATTTATAAAATAAAATATACACAATACTTATCATAAATAAAAAAATGACAAAAATACTCCAATTTTGAAATATGGTAGTGAAAAGTCTACCCCTCTTAGAAAAAATTTGTCCTCGAAATTTGAAACACCACATCTCTCTAGCTAGTAATAACATATTCATTAATCTTCACTATGGTCAAACCCCCAGCAATCAAGGTCTAAGAAAGTCCTACCTACAATCGTACAACATGAAATCTTGAGAAAGAAAATAAACATGCATGGTTATGGTCTCTTTCTGTCATGGTGTTGCAGTCTCTATCAGGGTGTACCACTAATTACATTCTAGCAAGAAAATCCCTAATGCAAGCTACGGTACTGAGGAATCATTCAATCAATCAAATAAATGGAAAGAAAGAACATAACCTTCTAACCCATCACCTACAGTATCGGTCTCCTCGACCGCCATCGCAAATGCCCTGCCCTGTTGGGGTAGCTCCTTCCGCGGGTGCTGAGCAATCTGTGGTTCCACAGGTGGTCTAACTGGACCTCTTTAATTTGGAGCTACGCACTGGCCGAGAAGATAAGGAGCTAGAGGATAATCTCTCACTCGATGTCCCGCAGAGCCACAGTGCAAACAAAGTCGTAGTCTCACTCTACAGCTCTCCAAAAGGTGATCTGGCTTCTTACAGAAATGACAAGCCTGCTGGGTCTGCCTTGGAGGATGCTGTTGATCCTGCTGAACACGAACCGGTGCCTGGTACTATTGGTGGTGATGCTGAAACATCCTCGGCTGCTGCTGAATATGGGGGCGCTTGGCCGGTCCTGCGCTGCCACTCACATCTCTAGATACATCGCGACTCCTCTTAGGCTTGAGATCTAGATCCTCCTCTATAATCTGGGCATCTAGCAAGATATCCTCAAAGCTAGCGGTACGACGACCAGAAATGCATGACCTAATCTCCCTCGTCATCCCCTTTTTAAACTTTTGGGCTCGATCTCCTGGGTCCCTAATCATAGACGATACAAAATGGCTCAATCGACAGAATTTTGTGACGTACTCATCGACTGACATGTTACCTTGGACCAAGTCATGAAACTGACTTTCCAAAGCTCCCAGGGCCACGTTGGGAAAGGACTTCTCCTTGAAAAGCTCCTTAAAAGTCTCCCAAGTAAGTCCTTAAGCAGTAAGTCTCGGCTTCGTGCGATACCACGTGAGTGCGATATCGAACATCTGACTGCCGGCTGCCTCGATCTGCAAGCTCTTTGGAATCTAGGCCGATCGCAGGTTTCTTACCATATCCTCTAACTAGTCATCAACGTAGAGTATCCCTCGATACCCTTGAACTCTCGAGGTGCCATCCTCTTGAAGTCATCTATAGTGCCTAGCCTCTGTTGTTGCTGCTAGCCAGGATACTACTGGGCAACTCTCTCAACTGCCTATAGGGCCACCTGGTGTGCATTCTCCATGCTCTCTCTCATCAGCTCAGACTGTACTTGGTGCGCCTCTGGCTGTACCTTCCGAGCCTCAGCCTGAACACGTTAGGCATTCGCTGTCACCCTCTGGATATCTACCATGCCCTGGATCAAAGTAAGAACTTGTGCCCCGTCAGTAGGCACACCTCCAGGAAAGGAATTTGCGGCAGGAGAGGAAGGTCCTCCATAAAAGCTGGGACAGCCCTCTGGAAATGTGGGGGAGGAGGACCCCCGAAAGCTGCTGAAACTCCAATGCAGACAGAAGATGAAGGAACAGTCCCTGCCACTCCCTGTATAGGAGGTCGAGAAGTTGCTGCCCTCTCCGACACGACAGCTACTCCAGAATACTGCGATCTGGTCTTCGGCGACATCCTAAATGCGGATCAAGACAAGAAGAAGTCATTAAGGCACAAAAATATGATATCATCAAGGAAGGACAATAATATTCAAAGAAAGCAATATTCAGAAAGAATAAGGATAACAAGATCAATAGATTAGAAATGTTCCTAGTTGTGATTGAGTATTCACTCTCATCCTAGTATACTATATCCTAGATCCTATCACAGGCTTGTAGTAGTATAACTATGTCGTTATATTACCACGATATTGCTCAAATTACGAAGCTCGACCTGCATGGGCCACCACTAAAATGTGTCACGACCTGCACTCGATATAGGGGCACGAGGACGCGGGTATGTCTAGCCTATGCCTCAACATCGGTGGTAGAACGTTGTCTAGGTCACAATACTATCTAATCAATCTTACACGAATATCCAACTACATAAGAAGGCACAGATATAACAATATAATATGAAGTACTCAACCACAGAACTAAAGCACGATAAGATATGGAAAGAAAATAATCAAAACACAACCACAAGTCTAAACAACAAAATAATCTATCTTCAAACAATAACATCAAAGTCTCAATATATGTCAAAAACAAATCCGGTTCCAAAATCTGTTAAAAGAAACTAACTAAAATAACTAGTGATTCTTGCTAGATATCCCGGCAATTACACCTGAGCTACAAGATCCAAGGCTGTAGCTACTCTCCCTGTGGTACATAATATGTCGAACACAGTCCTCTAAGTTGCAGTCTAAAAAATATATCCAGTCAAGATTGGAGCGAAGTACAACCAGTTAATAGTTCCAATTAATTGACAAGGACTATAAAATAATAAAATAGATGATGCTATATTCTGAGAGAAAATAATAAAATAGATGCAATAGCAATTGGTAAAGGAAATAGTCAACATAAACAATATTGCATAGTCAGTGCATATATGAATTGAAGAAAAGGAACTACAACATCATATATAGGGTAATTTAGTATATGAACTGAAATAAAAAATTATAACTATTCTAAGTATTTGAAATTCTATTTTCGATATGTGATCGGCTTGGAAACTTATACGATAGCTATATGGTCTAGCTAATCATACGTGAGATATATGATTAATACTAACAATGGTTTATAATTTATAATAGGAATATGATCACATCTCTTAGTAGCAATTTTCCCTGCCCCATCTAGTAAAGTGGATCCAACCATGACACGTTACGATATACGATCAATGTCCAATAATAATACCAAGTACAATGTCTAATATCAATATCGTGTATGATGTCAATACGATAACCATTGTAACATCTCATGACTGAAGATCCAAGCTACATACTAGTTCGTGTACCACAGTGTCAAAAATCAGATGTAACATTTCTAAGTACTTGAATTATAGAAATTATCAAATAATAGAAACTATTAGAGAATGTACTCGTCTGTAGTCCTGAGCAATGAATGTCAAACTGTGTCCGTATCGGTGTCACGCAGACCTATATATGGAATATTATACTAATAAAATGTGTTGGAATAAATTAAGTTAAACTAGTTCAATTCTAGGTCAATACCCTGCTAGTTCTAGGATTCTAGCCTAACTAGCTAATATAGAGATCAAGTATCATATATATACTATATAGATTCTATGTAATCATTATCTTATATTATCTATATCAATACTACTATATTATACTAATATTCTACCTTAATATCCTACTCTAATACCCATCTTGATATCATAACTTAAGATACTAACTAATATTTTATCAAAATTGTCATAAATAACCAATACTTAATACCCATTGATACTAACCTAGCTAATATAATCTACTAGGTTTATAATATATATATATATATATATATATATACACACACACACACACACCCTTAGCTTAAACTCCCATTACCTAGCCCACTATTTCAACATAACATATTACCTTAGCCTTGTATATAATAGCTTGACCAATAACTTATTAACTAGCACACCAATTTATACCCATACTACCAACAATCATCTACACACACTCATTATCCACACTTATACTGGCACCAATACCTGATAATTACCCCAAGTAATTAATATCATGCTTAACACTCTCATTATATACAGTCTACTACATATTCTTGACACAAACATTTAGCTAACATACTAAGATAACTGTGCTAATAGACATATCCTAGTACCTATATCTAATGACACTAATCCTAACAGTTGACACTCACATATGTACACTCATAACTCAGGTACATAATCAATCACCCCTCAGTGCACACTTTTGCTTGCAGGCCAATATACCCTGCTGCCAACCCTGGGTCTATATTGCACTTATTTGCAGTTCTCCTCCTTGCATCGAGTTGGGTAGTACACTTGCTGCCACCAAATTTTAGCTGCAACAGGTACTTATTTCTCAGTAAGAAAACTGAACTACGGCATCAAAATCAAGAATCTTCTTCCTTAAATCTGCAACTGCACCTATTTCCTCCACATCAGTTACACAACTCTTCATACCATACCTACACTCAACAATACTTCACACAGAGATACTCTCAGTGTAAACCCGCTTACCCAAAATTAGGTCTACTTGGCATAGATAGAGAAACTAGGACTAGTTTGTATCCAATTGGATATAGAATACGGTATTTTATTTAATTATACAATATTTTTATCCCTTAGTGCACCTTACCATTGCTTCGATAATTAGAGCACTACTCTAGCTATTCCCTTCATATAAATTTTACAACCTTGACCTAGACATGACCACCATCTATTCTGACCTTTGTGTAACTTATAATTATGTCCTCTTGTGCTATATTTTAGTCGCACAATATTCGTCACAGACGTTTATAATTAATTCTAAATAAATACGACTTTGTATCCTTGTGCGTTCCAATCAAAATTGGAGACACAATCTTGACCCGTTTCGTGCAAACCAATTTATAATAAAATTCTATGCTGAATCCTCTATGTCCATGATACTTGTATCCCACCTAATTTTATCCTCATGTACTTTCAATTAATTCTAGAACACCTTGCGCATTAATTTTAATTAAATTAATTCAATTTCCATCTTTGTGCAATTTTCCAATTGTTGGGTGCTTTTATGAAAAATTTCATTGAGGTGTCTACACCGTTGGACACAATACATGCAGAAACCTATTTTTCCCTTCATAGAAATTTTCCTATAATTTTCGGAATGTGCAACGCGCACATCGCCCCCCCATTTAAATTCTAGCCTTGTATTTAATTAATGCAAATCCTAGCCCTCCAAAATCCCCATGGCAAGCCCAAGGCCCAATTTTAAGAGATTTTGACCAAGTCAAACCTTTTTAGGTCAACCCAACACCATATATAAATATCTCCCTTCCTTTATTTTTCCCCAAAACTAAAAACCCAAAAGGAAATCATAGCCGATTCTTCCTATTCACCTTCTTCTTCCTCCTTCCGCAGCCTGAGCCCCGCCGGACCGAACCCCTCCATCGTATCCTCGCCTGACTCCTCCACACGACGACCTTTCCCCCCTGGCCTGCTCACTTCCCTGCGGCCATGACCCTCGACCTCACCCGCTCGCCCCCGACTCCTCATCGCCGGCTATCTCCTTCCTCTCCCCTCCTCGACGAACTCCACCTGCCTCGCAGCAATGGCCGCTGACATCTCCACGACGAGCGGCCGCCTCGCCATCTCCACCATGGGTATCACATCACCATCGTCTTCCTCATCCCAAGCTATCTCCTCCGCCGCATCTCCCGCTGCACCCGCTAGAGCCCGACGCCCTGGCCGAGAATACCCCGAGCTACACCTCCTCCCCACAACCTCCTCCTCTCCCTCTGGCCATCTCCACCCTCGACCACCGGACCTCGTCGAACTGCTCCCCGGCCTCCATCTCCTCATTTCCTTCCCTGTCCACCACCAACACCGCCTCCACTTTGGACCTCCTCCCTGCTGCCAGTCCCCCGATCCCGACCACCATTAATCCCGTCCACCTCATCCATGTCCTCTCCTTCCTCCTCCCTGAGTAACACCACCACCTCCCCTCATCCCTGACCTCGACCCCTTTCTCCCTACTCAACCTCTATTGCCGGACCTCCTTGGCCGGACCTTCCCCGTGGCCGGATTTCGGCGAGCAGCGTCATCTCTAATCATCACCATCACCATCATCATCATTGTTATCATCGTCATCATCGTCGTAATCATCATCATCATCAACCTATCATTATTATCATCATCATCAATACATAATCATCATCACCAACACCAATCCTAATCACTTATTTATCGTCCTCGTCATCACCATCATCAACATCATCATCCTCGTCATCACTATTGTCCACATCACCATACTCGTCATCACTATCACCCACATCATCATCCTCGTCATCACATCACCATCGTCTTCCTCATCCCAAGCCATCTCCTCCACCTCATCTCCCGCTGCACCCGCTGGAGCCCGACGCCTTGGCCGAGAACACCCCGAGCTACACCTCCTCCCCATAACCTCCTCCCCTCCCTCCGGCCATCTCCACCCTCGACCACCGGACCTCGTCGAACTTCTCCCCGGCCTCCATCTCCTCCTTTCCTTCCCTGTCACCACCAGCACCGCCTCCACCTCGGACCTCCTCCCTGCTGCCAGTCCCCCGATCATGACCACCATTAATCCTGACCACCTCATCCATGTCCTCTCCTTCCTTCTCCCTGAGTAACACCACCACCACCTCCCCTCATAACTGACCTCGACCCCTTCCTCCCTGCTCAACCTCCATGGCCGGACCTCCTTGGCCGGACCTTCCCCCTGGCCGGATTCCGGCGAGCAGCGTCATCTCTAATCATCACCCTCACCATCATCATCATTTTTATCATCGTCATCATCGTCGTAATTATCATCATCATCAACCTATCATTATTATCATCATCATCATCACATAATCATCATCACCAACACCAACCCTAATTACTTATTCATCCTCCTCGTCATCACCATCATCCACATCATCATCCTCGTCATCACCATTGTCCACATCACCATCCTCATCATCACTATCACCCACATCATCATCCTCGTCATCACCATCATGTCATCACCATCATGTAATCACCATCATGAGCATCACCATCATCTTCACCATGAGCATCACCATCATCATCGTCGCCGTAGTCGTAATCATCGCCATCATCGTAGTTAACAACTCATCATAACCTTTCATCATCGTTAACCTTATCGTCGTTACCGTTATTCCTGTGCGAGTGCCCTGAGGATATTGGATTTATCTGCGTGACTTCAAGAGCAGGTTATTGGTACTTCGCAACTTTCTTGGTAGGCAAGTATACCTTGCCTTGTTGTACTATTTAAATTCAGTCATTATTTAGTTGCATGTTTATTTATGTTAATATTATATGACTGTGCACGTCCGAGAGAGACTCGGGTACAGTCAACGAAGGCGTTGACGTTAGGACTTGTGTCGGACCTAGTGTATAGTAGACCCACCTAAAGTTGTTGAGTTATCGGTATAACTCCCCAGGCCTTGACACATTTCTTATACGTGTTGTGAGTCTCATGTAGGGCACGGACTTGCGTATCCAGCTGGCCACCTGTACGTGTAGGTCGCGGATAGGGTATAACTGCTAATAGTGATGCATGTTAGAAGACTTAGCAGTTATTAGTAGTCGGAGCATAGACTATTATAGTACGGTGGTCCAATTCTTGTCCTTGTTTGGTTGTAAGGTTGGGATATTGTTCTAATGATAGACTATGAGCCAGAGTTATGATGCTGATACTTGCATTTTGGTGTAGTACCTAAAGCGTGTTGTGCATACAACATGCATAGATCATTGGACGGGGAGGACAACTAGAAGGCGTATGGGACACCCACCTCCTTTATACAAATACCGTATTCTTCGGAGCGATACAAATGTATATATTTTGCAGATACCACATTCCTTAGAGTGTTGGACATTATATATATTTTACAGATACCTCATTCTTCGGAATGATGGACGTTACAAATACCACACTCTAGAGGACATTGGACGTTATGCCTACGCCTACCCATACGTACAAAAGTTGTCCTCAAATTGCATTCACTTAGATGGTTAGAGCACCCTTTTTATTTATTCAGTATTTACTTTATGGCATGCTTCTATGTATCTTGTTATGTCCCTCTGAGGACCTGGTCCCTTTCTAGGTGTAGATGTTCATGAGTATTCGCAGGAGCGCAGATCCGGACTGGTTACTTATATTCCGTGTTGGTCTTCTCTTCGAGTCTCAGTGGTTGATAGTTGTGGTACTTACATTATATTTGTCTTATTTATTCTTCATTCTAGTTAGGCAGTAGATTTGTTTCCATCCGACTGTCATCTTTAGATACTTTATTTTGGGATCTAGTTCTAGATATTGGTGATTCATTATATTTGATTTTCGTGAATGAGATTTAGATTATACCCTGTGACTTATAATAGTTTTACCACTTGTGAATTATTATTCATTATACAGCGTACGCATGTGTTATGGTTTCCATATATTGGAGTACCATATACATGAGGCTGGCATGCTTACGTGTCCTAGTCATACGTATTTTGGGACTGGGGCATGACATGTTTTTAGTGGTGGCCCATGCAGGTCAGAGCATATTGTCTCGGTTACTTTACTGTACCGAGCAAGCCTGCACCTAGGATTAGAATATAGGATCTCATCCACAATTGACTATGACTTATCTTCCTTCCTGACTGTTCTATTTAAATAATTATATCCTGCTTGATTCATGTGCTTCCCTAATAGTTCCTTGAGTATAGCCACTTATAGAATATAGGAATCCTTGTTTGTAGGGTGATAATTAGGGTAACATTCCTATTAAGAACACAACTAGAGTATTGACACATCACTAAGTTTAGAATACTTAATGAGCCCTAGTCTTCCTTACTACAAAATGAACCGTAGCTTCCCTTACCTATAGATTAATTTACAATTATCTCTTGATATGTTTATGTATGACCTGAGAGTAGTATAGACACAACTAGAGTGAGTTATAAATTAACCATATTGTTTGACCGTAGTATTGAGGAACCAATAGAATTCCAAGATTGAATATTATGACTGAACCTAGCTTTTCATAGTGAGATAGTATTATAGAACTATAAATTTAGATTCTTGTCTTGATATTAGCAAATAGTGCCTTAGGAAGCCAAGAGGAATGAATGTAACATTTCCCTTGATCATACCTCGAACACAGATATTAGCATACCACATTCCCTTAGGAAAACCATGATATTATCTAGAGTTCCTCTATTTTTTTAATTCAAATCTTGTTCTCCTGAAAACTTAGTGCTCGCTATATTTGTAGGACGACTAATTATGTTCTTTTATTCTTCAACTTTTAATTCGTGCCACATAACTTTTCTGATTTTTGGCCAAGTGATTTTTATCCTATGTTAAGGATATATAGCTTGCTAGGATTATGTTGTAATCTTGAACTTTGAATTATGTACTTGGTAGTTAGAACTTGATAGTTTGAGTTGTTCCTTTAGATTGTGATCTAATTTTTCTTAGTTTTAAACCATGTAACATGTACCCCACCTCAATGTAGGTTATATCCTCTTTCTCCTTGAAGACCAGTAACTTTTCTATTCTTACTATTGACACTTGTTCTATAAGCACTATCAATAAGATTAAGATGACCATTACCTACATGATTCAATAGGAGACCCTAATAAGTACTAAGATCCGTTACTCGTATAGCCCAATAAGAATTTATACTTTATTTACAAGAATAAGGTTATTTTGTAGATTCCCCTTGAGACTGTCACAGTATTAGTTTAATTATTTTATGTTGGGTAGTATGCCTCATAACCTAGTGTTATATAGTCCTCTTGACTCATTATTAAAGTATAACTGAATGACATTAACTGTATACTAGCATAAGACGATAGTGTTTATTAAGACTGTAGAACTTAGAGGCCCATACCCCTATTTGTGTCATGACCCGCACCCGAAAAATCGGGCATGAGTCATGGGTACGTCTAGCCTACGCCGCAGCATCGACGGTAAAACGTTGTCTAGGTCAACTATCTAGCTAACAATCTCACGCAATCAAGATATAAACCTGTCAAGATCTCAACTCCAAACGGAGGAGCAATATCATAATGATAATCACAATGTACTCAATCACGAATCTAAGCACGACAAGATAACAAGAAGTCTAACGACTATAAAGTCTAAACAACTGCTACTAAAACCACCACAATATCAATAATAATAATAATACAACATCCTGAATAATATACAATACAAGGTCTCAATCCAAAACCGGGGACAAACCCGGTACCAAGGCTAATAAAAACAATAACAAGGTCTTAGTGATCCCGGCTACCAACCCAGGAATCACTCTTAAACTAGAGGGTCCCTGTCTGCACCATCGACAGGCTCAGGTCCATAAAACGTTGGACACCACTCCTCCAGATACTCTGGAAAAAATATGTCCAGTCAGGACTGGAGCAAGTACATCTCTAACAGCAGTTCCAGTTAAATGATAAAAACTATAAAACACTTGTAGCAAGTAGCAAGGTGAAGGAAATATAGTATAAACAAGAAATATATATATGTCACAGGTGCATAAAGGTAAAGATGCATAAATATCAGAAGCAAGATAGTAATGACTGCAAGATACAAGAAATCTAAACTAAGAGTAAGTCCATGCACATGAACGTGTAGTGAGTCCAGCATAAAATATATGTAAAGAGTCAAGTCCAAAAATATGTAAGTGAGACCAGCAAGAAATGCAAGTGAGTCCAGACTATAAAGAATGAACTCAGTGTCTTTGAAATACTTGTTTCGACATGTAAATGGCTAGGGGTAAGTACAGCTCACCGCGCACTGGGGGCGCGGCTGCTATCATTCCAGATTAGACCAGAGGGGGTGATTCCTGATAATTACAGATGGGAATGTTTACATGTCTACTCGAGTATTTCTCTGCCCCAACTAGTACAAGTGAATCCAAGACCCGACACGTAAATCAAGTATGAGTCCAGCTTGAAACATGAGTGATGCCTGTAGTGATGCCAATAGGTGATGCCAGTAGGTGATTCCAGAATAGAAGCCAGAAACATAAAATATACGTGTCGCAAGTAAATAAATCCAAAAATACCAGTCCGTGTCCCGTGTTGTGCCAGAAAAATTAAATGATACTATACTAGAAGCTGAATCATAATAATCATCAGATAATAAAAACTATCAGAGAATGTACTCGCCTGACGTCCTGAGCAACTAGCGATCCGAACTGGTATCGCAATGACCTATTGCGAAAAGCAAGGTTAAACAGGTTTCTAATGAGTTAAATAGATATAAAATAACTAAAAATAGGCTTCTAGGGTCGTTCTAGGTCAAACGGGTCAAACCGGTAAAATCTGGGTCAAAAAGTCAAATATGGGTCCAAAAAGTCAACTCTAGTTCAAAACTAGGTCAAAAGTTGACTTTGGCGGTCAACCGAGTCAACTACGGTCAACTCTAGGTCAAACTAGGGTGCCCCTAAAATTCTAGGTCAAAACTAGGTCATTAAGCTAATAAACCCTCAAACTTGCCTCCTTGAGATTCCGGGATACCCTCGGTATCCGATACCTCGACCTAGGCTACGCACCCCTCCTAAACCCACTAAAACCTATGCTAGCACGCGCAATTATATACACATATACATAAAAACCTATCTCTAAACTCAAACCTAGGCAATTGCTCAAAAACCCCGCTCTAAACTCAATACCTTGGATATCTCAAGGTATTGAGATACCTCTCTAAACTCAACTCTACTACCCCGCTAGCTAACTATTATGAATATAGATATATACCTAGTTAATAATCTAGGCTAGAATATATATATCTAATACATATATGCATATACCTAGATATCTACATATATATATCCAAAATACAATACATATATATATTCCTTACCTTATACATATATATATATATATTTATATCTATATCTATATCTAGTTATATCTAAACTATCTATCTAGCTATATGTATATATATCTATACATATAGATAGATATAACTATCTATCTATCTATCTATCTATCTATCTATCTATCTATATCTAACTATCTATCTAACTATCTAGTATCTATCTAACTATCTATCAATCTATCAAACTATCTATTAATATATGTCTATCTAGATATCTAATATCTATCTATCTAGGTATCTACCTATCAATCTAATATCTATCTATCAATCTACCTATATATCAACCTATCCCTCACCCTGCTACACCCTGCTAGGCCTTGCCACGCGGAGCTACGCTCGCCACGAAGCTGCTGCTGCGCGCTGCGCTGCAGGCTGCTGCTACTGCTGCCAGTTCTACTGCTGTTGCGCTGCACGAGCGCTGCAGCGAGCTGCTACCGATGCGCCTGCAGCGGCTGCTGCTGCTCGCTGCGTGCAATGCGTTGCGCTGCGCTCCGCTGTAGTGGCACACACACACGAACACGCATACACATATCTATATACACAAACACATATCTATATATATATATATATACACACACATATCTATATATATATATACACACAAACCCTTATATATATATATCTACACACACACATATATATATACATATACACACACACTCAAACATGTATATATATACACTCACTCACATATAGATATACATATACACAAGCATATATATAAAGACACACACACTCATATAGATATACAAACACACCTATATTTATATATATAAACACACATACATATATAAATATACACAAACACTCACTCTCACACACGCTCACAAACACACACTCACTAACACACGCTAACTCTCACACACCCTCACACACACACACACCTCACACACTAACACACACACAACCTCACACACACTAACACACACACAACCTCACACACAGTAACACACACACAACTACACACAAACATAAACATATATATATATATATATATATACACACACATATATATATATAGAAATACACACACACACAAATACATATATACACATATATATATATATATAAACACAACACACAACACAACACACAACCCCCACCAACACGCGCACAACCTCCCCTACACACACAAATACCTATATATATATATAATATAACCCGAGAGCTCTAGCACACACTCCCCGAAGCTAACCCAACACGCGCACAAGCCCGAAACTAGGAAACCAAGTCGAAATGGCCGTTCGGTCATTTCGACGAACACGCGGTGTGCGGTTCGGAAAACCTCCTGAAACGCACACCAAACCAACTCAGAATCGGCCCAAAATTTACCCACGGGCTCTAAACGATGTCTAGATCCTAGAAAAAATGTTGACTCATCGATTCTAGGTCCGTGGCAAAAACGTGCATGCACATAGAACCTGCGACGACGAAAACCCCGAAAATGCCCGAAACGCCCGTTTCTCCGTGACACGACTTCACGTGTCCGAACGGAGATATGCACTTACCCTCTAGACACCCGACAACATCTACCTAGATCCGTCTAACCTAGGGCATCACCCAAAATTGGGCCAATTTTGGATTCCATCCGAAATTGACACAAAACCTAGTGTCAAAGTCTCCAAACACAACCAAACTAGTTCCAACTTCCTCCCACGGGTAGTCCTAAGGTTTAGGAAGGTTCTAAACTACTAATTACACTATATATGAGTAATTACAAGAGGAAAAATTAGGGTTTATCTCTTGGGAGTTGGAATCCCAAGCCAAAGTCTCCAAAAAGCTCCAAATCTACCAAACCAAGCTTCCAAGCTTCCAATCTAAGCTCCAACACCAAATCTAAGCTTTACCCACCTAGGTTAGGGAAAAGTGTAGGGTTAGGGTTAACATTCATGGAGAATAGAAGAAGAAAGAAGAGAAATAGAGCACTTACTTGAAGTTGGGAGTAGGAAAGAAGAAGAAATAGAGAATGGAGAAGAAGAAAAAGAAGAAGAAGAAGAAGTAGTGAAGAAGAAGAAGAGTGGGGGGCTGCTGTGCACTGGTCGGTTGGGAATGGGGGCTGGTTTGATTGGCACAAGCAAGAAATAAGGTTTCCTAAGTCTCCAAAAGACCAAAATGCCCTCCTCTCCCTTGGGTTTGGGTTCGGGGTTCCAAAAGTACCCAAACTAACTCCCAATCTCTCCAACTAACCCACTAAAAATATAATAAATATTCTAAACCAAAAAATAGGTCTCACAAGGGTGTTGGTTAGGTCGGACATGGGTCCACTAGGGTCTGACATGGGTCCAGGTTAGGCCAAAACCCTAAAAAAATCAATAAAAAATAATACAATCACTAATTAAATATAAATACAATTAATTATAAATAATACACAATTAACCTAAATTAAAAAAAAAATACCCGGCTCTGGAAATCGGGTAGTGACAATTTGGTCGACTTGCGACTTAGACAAGGAGTTATACGACAACTGTAGAGATTGTAGAGTCTTATCTTTTTTTGAACTTGAATTATTTTATAATTTCTCTCATCATAATCTAGCGTACCTATACTTGCTGTACTACCTTAACTTATGCTACTATTATAGCCTAGTTTTGCAAGCTTATTCTTTATCAAGCTTATTCATGACATATGTATTATTGGAGCGCTAAACTAATACATTTCAGAATCAGTGTATTACGGTCTGATCAACCATAGTGTGCTTGGTTCGCCCTTCGCATAACTACTTTATGTGGATTGAGATATATAGTTATTAGTAGACGAATGTACTTGCCCTCTAGAGATGTCTGAGCATATCGTATCCGTTACATAACGGTACTGATACGAGCATGTCTGAGAATATCTTATGACCTGACACTTATTTCAAACACGTTCACTAAGTGAGTGAGTGCATGGACTGGCGTGTTGACTGGCATTCGGTATGTGAGTTCGCGTCTTGTGTTAGCTGTTGGTGTTAGTTTAGGTTCTAGATTTTATTGACGTTGTTGCATTCTGTCTATAGCACGTATACGGTTCAGATAGTTCATTGGGAGGGAAGAATCTTCTAGTGAGCGTATTTGATTTATGTTTCTTACTGTACTATGAAAATAGTGCAACTGTGTAACCCTCGAGTTCTTCGAAGGACCTGGTGGGACGACAGTTCTTCTATTTCTCTCACCTCATGCGCCATTAGAGATATCTCGAGTACATTTCACACAGATGGTTTAGTTACCCTATTTATTATTTACTGCTTCACTTTCATACATGTCGATTCTTGTGTACTTATTATGTCCCTCTGAGGACCTGGCACCTTTTCCAGATCCCGACGAGCACTTATACCCGACGGATTACGGAGTTGGAGATTTTGCAGACAAGGACTTCGAGGTGGAGCCACAGGAGTTTCTTAAAGCATTCATTCATAGATGATAGTTGCCTAGTATTTTGGATTATTTTTTATTGCTTAATTATATTCTTTAAGTATTCTTTTGTACTTATTTTTATGGATTGTCCTCTACTGGATATTCTTTTGTAGTGGATTTTGAGACTAATTCTATTTTATTCAGTTTCCTATTATGTGATATTTTATGGATGATACTAGATTATATTTGCCTGTGATAGTACGTCTTAGTTATATTTTACAGTATACTACCACTGGTTAGGTCCATTAAATTGGATTTCTGTACTTGTTCGTACAACTGGCATGTGTACGTATACCTGGTCCTATGTATTTTGAGATTGGGGCATGACATATTTTTAGTGGTGGCCCACGCAGGTCGAGTTAGCTGTTTCGGTAACATAATTGTACCGAGCGGGCCTAGACTTTGCATTAGAGTTTTAGGTCTCATCCATATTTGACTATAACTCACCTTCCTCCTAATTCGTTCTATTTGAATAAATGCTTGCATCCAAATTGATTCATGAACTATTCCTAACCTTTCATTCATTTCTTGCAGAGAGATGAATTTGCTTAAAAGACGTGTCGCTACTGGGGACAACACGTCTCCAGGGGTCGATGACCAATCACCAGGAGAGGCATCGACGACTCTTCGACTTCCAGGACCGGAAAAACAGACTGACAATCCGGTTCCACCAGCTCCTCCCGAAGTGCCAAATGAAGCTTCCCCAGCCCCATCAGCACCATAGGATGACCCAACGGAGATATCCCAATTCTTCCAGATGATGATGCAGGAACAAAGATAACAGGCTGCCGTAATGACTACCGAGAAGAGGCAGAGCAGAGGCAGGAAGCCGCCAAGCTTAGGCAGGGATTCCTGGCAGCACTTGAGAAAATGGCTGCACCCGCACCTGTACTAACCCAGGCACTAGCTCAGTGCCACAAGCGCGTGTTGGTTCAGTTAAGGATTTTGTGCAAATGAACCCCAAGCCATATAAAGGCAATAAGAGTTCAAAGGAGACCATAACTTGGATAACCAGCACCAGGAATCTTTTGGAGGTATCATATCTGCCTATAAACTTATGGATGACAGGTGTGAGGACTCAGTTATTAGGGAACCCTTATCACCGGTGGGGATGGATGAAGCACCAATTGGGTACACACTAGACTTGGGGTAATTCTTGGAGTACTTTTAAAAGAAATACTTTTCGGCTATTGTAAAGGATGCATTATACAACCAGTTTCTCCATCTAGATTAGGGTAACAAGATGGTCGATGTGTATGACTCAGAGTTTCGACGCCTAAGTAGATATGGTGCCATTCTAAGACCCAATGACTTAGAGAAAGCTAAGAGATTTCACCACGGGCTGACTAAAGAGCATCAACACTATACTAGCTCACGGTCTCGGATATCTTATACTGAATTATTGACGGTGGCCAGGATTCAAGAGGCCATCAGCAGAGGAATAGGGAATCAATTGTCACTACCACATTCTAAAATAAGGGTATTTTTGTCTTTTTATTATTTATAAGTATTGTGTATATTTATTTTTAACTAATTACATGATATGTGTATATATAATTTATATATTATATATATTGTTCATTAATGCATGAGTTAGTAGACTAGACCTAGAAGCCCACTAGATGAACCCCTGACCAAATTATAGGGTTATGGATTTAATTAGCATTTTAGGAAATTAATTATTGAGGTTGTAAACTATTATTGTGATTTTATTTAATTATTGCACCTTACCGTTGCTTCGATATTTGGAGCGCTACACTAGCTTTTTCCTTCCAACAAATTTTACACATTTGCCCTAGACGTGCCCGTCTTCCATTTTGACCTTTGTGTAACTCATATATATATGCCCTTTTGTGCTTCATTTTAATCGCACAATATTCGTCGCTGATGTTATTTTTAAATTTCAAATAAATCTAACTTTGTATCCTTGTGTGTTCCAATCGAAATTAGAGACACAATCTTGACACATTTTGTACAACCCAAATTATGACACTATTATATTCTGAGTCTTCTACGTCTATGATACTTGTGTCCCACCTAATTTTAATCCTATGCACTTCCAATTAATTTAAGAACACCTTTTGCATTAATTTTAATTAAATTGGTATAAGGACCCAACTTAACCCAAAACTTGACCTAAAACCAAACCAAACCCCCATTCATACCCTCAAAACTCATACTAAATATCACACACCCTTTTTAGCCACTATATCACACTAAACATGGTGTCTTCCCTTATTCAATCCAAATTTTCACTTTTTGTGAAAATTTTCAATTGTTGAGGACTTTTATGCAAAAGTGCAATGAAGTGTTACGATCCTATTGGCCAAAGCCAATAAAGAAACAACCCCTTCCCTCTTTAACTGGTTCAACTCTCTCCCTCTCTCCCCTTTTTGTTGTGCACTTTCCTTCATATTAAATCATAGCCTTTCATTCAAATTGGAGCATTATCCTCACCACACACACTTCCCTATATATAATCCCTCATCCTAACCCCTTTTCCAATGAACATCCCCCATCCCAATGAGCACAAGGCCAGTCATAATCCCTAGGCTAGCATCAACCTCTTCTCCCTCATGAAAAACACCTTTTCATTATTTTTTTCTACATCACCACCACCATCCACCTTCATCAAACCCTAAACCAACCCAATCCCCATCATCCCGACCTTCATCTCCGGCCACCCTCCACCGCCTGAACAGTGACCACCACTGCTGAACCACCCCGCCTGAGTACCCACAGCCATCGTCTTCACCACCTATCCCTTCTCTTCTCCATGTTCTCCTCCGCCCTGTCAGCCAACCCCCGACCATCCACGACGAGTGTCACCCCATTCTCCTCCGCCTGAGCCCCGAGTAGCCACCACTCTCCACCGTTCCCGACCACCCGCCATACATCTTCCCGGCCATCCTCACAATACCCCAACGATGAACAACCCCCGTTCCACGACTTCCTCCCACCGGCAGTAAGCCACCATCACCATTACCCCCATCACCTTCCCCCTCCATCGACTGCAGACCCTATGCTGGACCACGTCGGACCCCGACTGTACAACAGCCATCACCGGTCCACGTCACTACCTCCTATCCGATCTCGACGAACTCATCACCAGCAACACCATCGTCTTGACTCGATCCCGACAGTTCCCTACCGAGCACGACCTCGTTCACAGTCGACAACCCCGACTTGCTCAACACCGACTTCTCCGCCAGCCCAGATCTCTCCCTCATGACCTCCTCGATGATAGCCTCCATCTCCTCCTCTTTGACTGACCACCATCCCCGGAACATCATCACCATCATCATCATTACCATCATCATCATCATCATCATTATCATCCCGACGATCACCCGATGACACGACGCCATCACCCGATCCGGTCGACCTCGTGCACAGCCGAAACACCCTCGTCGGAGATGACCCACAACAGAGTCACCCCCTCATGCACGTGCACGCCAAGGCCAATGTTCGAATTGCCTTCTCTTATGATTTTATGTGCTTGTGTGAATAGTGTTAGGGATTAGTGTATTGCTTCGTGATAGTTTACTTGATAGGATTACATGCCCTATGTTAGTACCCTAATAACTAGTATGTACATATGTGCGTTGTGTGACCCTGTGTTAGTGAACCAAATAATTAGTATGTGTGTGTGCCTGATTAGTACTAATGATAATTAGGTTTCGTAATTAGTTTAATAGTAATTAGTATTAATGGAAATTTGGTTTAATAAGTTCTTCAATAGTAATTAGGTTTAATAGTAATTAGATTTATTATTACCTTATGGAAATTAAATGGTTAATTATGGGTGTCACATACTTATATATGTTAAGCATGACCCTAGGCGTTCTAATATAATTATAAGTAGTGGGTAATATTATGCAATATGTTAAGGTGCTATAATTATATATTAAATATATTTTGGACTCACTGCCTTGTGTACCCTAACCTACTAGGCTATGTGTTAGTGCTACACGAGATTTGGATATTGGACATTGTGTTAGTGTTAGTTATCTGTTGTGTTATGCACTGTATTTGAGAACATGACACATGTACGTTTAGACACGCTCACTTTACCCCGCTAGTTGACAAGTTATCACCCTTGCGTAGTTCCGAGCGTAGTGTAATTGTGTTTGTATGTGTTAGTATAATAACTGATGCTGTATTATATTATATTATATTATTTATATATAGGACCATTGGATTGTTCTGCGAGACTACAGGAGCAGGATATTGGTATTGCCCGCTCAGGACCACAGGCGAGTATATTTTTCTGATAATTTTGGTTATTTGATTATTTCTATAAGTCAAGTATTTAGAAATGTTACATCTGATTCTTGACAATGTACTACACGGATTAGTATTTAGATTCGATCTTTAGTCATGAGATGTAATATTGGTTATCGTATTGACATTGTACACGACATTGATATTAGGCATTGATATTAGACCTTGTACATGATATATTGGACATTGCTCGTGTATTGTGATGTGTCATGGTTGGATCCAATGTACTAGTTAGGGGCAGAGGAATAGTTAGTGAGAAATATGATCATATCCCTATTGTACAAGTATAGAATCATGTTAGTGTTAATCATACACCTCACTTATGATTAGTCAGGCCATATAGCTCTCGTACATGTTCCTAAGCCGAACACATATCGAAGCTACTATTTCAAACACTTAGAATAGTTACAGTTCTCCATTTTAGTTTATATACTACATCACCCCATATATGATATTGTAGCTCTTTCTCTTTATTTTATATATGCACTGACTATACCATATTGCCTATATTGCTTGTTCTCTTTATTTTGCCATTGCATTTATTTATTGCCTTTTCTCAGTATATAGCATCATCTATTTATTGTTTTATAGTCTTTATCAATTAACTGGAACTATTATTTGCGTATACTTTGCTCCATCCGGACTGGAACTATTTTTCCAGACTGCGACTTAGAGGACCGGTGTCCAACATATTATGGACCATAGGGAGAGTAGCTGCAGCCTTGGACCTTGTAGCTCAGGTGTGATTTCGGGAGGTCTAGCCGGGATCACTTGTTATTCAGTTAGTTTCTTTTACCAGATTAATGGTACCAGATTTGTTTTCGACATACTTTGAGACTTGGATGTTATTGTTTGAGTTAGACTATTTTTGTTTAGACTTGTGTTGTATTTTGTTTATTTTTTTCGATATCTTATCGTGCTTTAGTTCTGTGATTGAGTATTTACATATTTTATTGTGATATATATGTCTCCTTATGGAGTTGAATACTCATGTAAGATTGACTAGATAGTATTGTGACCTAGATAGCGTTCTACCGTCGATGCTACGGCGTAGGCTGGACGTACCCACGTACTCGTGCCCCAAATTCTGGGTGTGGGTCATGACACATTTTTAGTGGCGGCCCTTGCAGTTCAGGCTTCACAATTAGAGCGATGTCGTGGTAGTGTAACGACTTAGTTGTACTACTATGAGCCTGCGATAGGATATAAGACATAGGATAGTAGGATGAGAGAGGATACTCAATCACAAATTATTTGAGAGATTCCTGGGATGACCCTTGAGAATCTTATTATAATTTTTAATTTAAATCTTTTCCCCTTGTTTCCTTTGCTCTGACGTGTTGCTATTGAATTTGATTCTTGTTGATCGGTTGTTAAATTTAATTCTTGGTATCGTTGTTGAGTTGATTTCATATCGAAATGAATTTTACGGACTAAAATTACGATATCATCTGATAACATATGTTGATGAGGATAGTAAGAAAGATTAACATTAGAGCTATTAGACTACAAGATGTGGATTAAAATTTATAATTTGAAGATTGGAAAAATTTTTAATTTTTAAGATTTTTGAGCAGTTGAGATTTTATGTTATTAAATTTTTGAGGATTTAAATTCAATTCAATAAACATAGTCAAAGCTATAAAGAGTTTTGGAAGTGATTAAAATTATATTTTAATATTTAAATATTTGACTTTTGAGGAAAGTATATACATTTTATTTAAAACTGTTCGAGAAGTTAAATTTGAGGATTTTATTTTGATAATAAAATTTTATGGTGGGTAAGAAATGTATATCAGTATATAAGTGGATGAAGTGCATGTGTAAGGATCCGTTGGCTAGAGCATGCCTGAGATGGCATTACAAACCGACTTGGGTGTCAATCTAGAGTTGTATTAGAGGGAGAAGTACTTAGTGTGCTGTGTTGCACTTAGCGTGCACTTGAGTGATAAGAACATAGTATAAACAATTACAGTAGGTAAGAGAGCTAGCACTGAGTATGCTTGTAGTAGAAAAAGTAGTACCTAAAAGGAAAGGGGTATCAAACTTTGGATGCATCATTGACCTATGATTGTGGTGGAGGTCCTTGGTATCATATTTTGGTATTAATAGACAGGTGTGTGTAATATGGATGTACCCATGGATATCTTGTGGACTAGTGATTAATTAATATGGGTATCAGTGTATAGGGATAGGAACTAGTGAGTGAATGTGCCAGAGTTAAGTGTATTATAGAGGTTCAAGATGTCCAAGTAATAGGTTAGAAGGCTATGATATGTTCTTCTTTTGTTCCTTTTCTGTCTATTTTATTGATTGATTGATTCCTTAGTACCGTAGCTTGTATCAATAATTTTCTTGCTAGAATATAGTTAGTCGTACACCCTGACAGAGACTGCAATACCATGACAAATAGACCATAACCATGCATATTTTCTTTTGATTGCATGTTGTATGACTGTAGGTAGGATTTTCTTAGACTTTGATTATTGGGGGTTTGACCGTAGTAAAGATTAATGAATAGGTTATGACTGGACAGAGAGAGACAAGGTATCTTATATTTTGAGGATAAATATTAATTTAAATAAAGAGTTAAGAATTTAATATGGCAGAATTGACGATTTTGTTAAATCATTGATTTTTATAGAGATTATGATATAATTAAATTTGTCACTAAATTTTGAGAAATTTAAGAAGATTATCATTATATTTATTTGACAACAAGATATAAATTTAAAATTTATATTTTGAATGTTGTATTTGAAGATTTCGTAAGTATTACATTGGTTGAGTATTGTATGGAAAGAGAATCGAGGAATAAGATCACTAATGGATTAGTGTATGAATTCAAACTTTTGGGATAAGATTTTAAATTTTATAAATATGCATTGATTGGATTTAAAATTTGAAGGATTGGATATTAAATTTTTCTTTTTAGTTATTAACTTAAAATTTTGGAGGAGATTGTGATAAGAATGAAATTTAATTTTAAATTTAAAGATTTTCAGAAATATGATATTTATAGAATTTTGAAAATTTTGTGAAATAACAATATGGATTTAGTTAATGATTATATGGTTTGATGAATTTAAATTTTGATGAAAAAAATAAAATAAATAAATACAACTATTGAGGATCTTAAATTTCGAGGACAAAATTTTTCTAAGGAGGGTAGACTTGTCACAACCATATTCTAAAATAGGAGTATTTTTGTATTTTTATTGTTTATAAGTTTTGTGTATATTTATTTTTAAATAATTGTATGATTCGTATATACATATTTTATATATTATTTATAATGTTCATTAATGCATGAGTTAGTAGACTAGACCTAGAAGCACACTAGATGAACTCCTGACCAAATTATAGGGTTATGGATTTAATTAGCATTTAGGTAATTAATTATTGAGGTTGTAAACTATTATTGTGATTTTATTTAATTATTGTACCTTATCGTTGCTTCGTTATTTGGTGCGCTACACTAGCTTTTTGCCTTCCAACAAATTTTACACCTTTGCCCTAGACGTGCCCGTCTTTCATTTTGACCTTTGTGTAACTCATATATATGCCCTTTTGTGCTTCATTTTAGTCGCACAATATTCGTCGCAGACGTTATTTTTAAATTCTAAATAAATCCAACTTTTATATCCTTGTGTGTTCCAATCGAAATTGGAGACACAATCTTGACCCATTTTGTGCAACCCAAATTATGACAATATTCTATTCTGAGTCTTTTACGTCTATGACACTTGTGTCCTACCTAATTTTAACCCTAGGTACTTCCAATTAATTTAAGAACACCATTTACATTAATTTTAATTAAATTGGTGTAAGGACCCAACTTAATCCAAAATTAGATCCAACACCAAACTAAACCCCCATTCACACCCTCAAGACTCATACTAAATACCACACACCCTTTTTAGCCACTACTTTACACCAAACATGGTGTTTTCCCTCATTTAATCCTAATTTCCACTTTCTGTGAAATTTTCCAATTATTGAGCACTTTTATGCAAAAGTGCAATGAGGTGTCACTATCCTATTGTCCAAAGCCAATGAAGAAACAACCCCCTTCCCTCTTTGACCGGTTCAACTCTTTCCCTCTCTCCCCTTTTTGTTGTGCACTTTCCTTCATATTAAATCATGGCCCTTCATTCAAATTGGAGCATTATCCTCACCACACACAATTCCCTATATATAATCCCTCATCCTAAACCCTTTCCCAATAAACATCCCCCAATGAGCACATGGCCGACCCTAATCCCTAGGCTAGCATCATCCTCTTCTCTCTCTTGTAAAATACCTATCCATTATTTTTTTCTACATCACCACCACCATCATCCTTCATCAAACCCTAAACCAACCTAATCTCCATCATTCCGACCTTCATCTCCGGCCACCCTTCACCGCCGGAACAGTGACCACCACCGCTGAACCACCCCGCCTGAGTCCCCACAACCATCGTCTTCACCACATCTCCCTTCTCTTCTCCACGTTCTTCTCTGCCCTGTCAGCCAACCCCCGGCCATCCACGACGAGCGTCATCCCGTTCTCCTCCGCCTGACCCCGAGCAGCCACCCCTCTCTACCGTTCCCGACCACCCGCCACACATCTTACCGGCAATCCTCACGATACCCCGACGACGAACAGCCCCCGTTCTACGACTTCTTCCCGCCGGCAGCAAGCCACCATCACCATTACCACCATCACCTTCCCCCGCCATCGCATGCAGACCCCATATCGGACCACGTCGGACCTCGACTGCACAGCAACTATCACCGGCCCACATCACAACCTCCATCCCGACCTCGACGAACTCATCACCAGGACCACTATCATCTTGACTCGATCCCAATAGTTCCCCACCGAGCATGACCCCGTTCACAGTCAACAACCTCGACTTGCTCACCGCCGACTACTCCGCCGACCCAGATCTCTTCCTCACGACCTCTTCGATGATAGCCTCTATCTCCTCCTCCTCGACTGAACACCATCCCCGGAAGATTATCACCATCATCATCACTATCATCATCATCATCATCATCATCATCATCATCATCATCATCCCGTCTATCACCCGACGATACGACGCCATCACCTGATCCCGTCGACCTCGTGCACAGCCGAATCACACTCGCCAGAGATGACCCATAGCAGAGTCACCCCCTCGTGCACGTCCACGCCAAGGCCAAGGTTCGAATTGCCTTCTCATATGATTTTATGTGCATGTGTGAATAGTGTTAGGGATTAGTGTAATGCTTCGTGATAGTTTAGTTGATAGGATTACATGACCCTATGTTGGTACCCTAGTAACTAGTGTGTACACATGTGCATTGTGTTACCCTGTGTCAGTAAACCAAATAATTAGTATGTGTGTGTGCATGATTAGTATTAATGATAATTAGGTGTCATAATTAGTTCAATAGTAATTAGTATTAATGATAATTTGGTTTAATAAGTTCTTCAATAGTAATTAGGTTTAATAGTAATTAGATTCATTATTACCTTATGGAAATTAAATGTTTAATTGTGGGTGTCATATACTTATATATGTTAAGCATAACCCTAGGTGTATTAATATAATTATATATTAAACGTATTTTGGACTCGCTGCCTTGTGTACCCTAACCTACTAGGCCATGTGTTAGTGCAACACGAGATTTGGATATTGGACATTGTATTAGTGTTACTTGTCTGTCTTGTTATGCACTTTATTTGAGGACATGACACATGTGCGTTTAGACACGCACACTTGACCCCGCTAGTTGACTAGTTATCACCCTTGCGTAGTTTTGAGCTTAGTGTAATTGTGTTTGTGTGTGCTAGTGTAATGGCTGATGTTGTATTGTATTATATTATTTATATATAGGACCATTGGATTGTTCTGCGAGACTACAAGAGCAAGACATTGGTATTGCCCGCTTAGGACTACAGGAGAGTACATTCTCTGATAATTTTTGTTATTTAATAATTTTTATAATTCAAGTATGTAGAAATGTTACATCTGATTCTTGATACTGTGCTACACGGAGTAGTATTTAGATTGGATCTTCAGTCATGAGATGTTACATTAGTTATTGTATTGACATTTTATATGACATTGATATTAGACATTGATATTAGACCTTGTACATGATATATTGGATATTGTTCCTGTATCGTGACGTGTCATGGTTGGATCCACTGTACTAGTTGGGGGCGGGGAAATAGTTAGTGAGAAATATGATCATATCCCTATTGTACAAGTATAGAATCATGTTAGTGTTAATCATACACCTCACGTATGATTTGCCAGGCCATATAGCTCTCGTACATGCCCCCAAGACGATCACATATCGAAGCTACTATTTTAAATACTTGGAATAGTTACAGTTCTCCATTTTTGTTCATATACTACATCACCCCGTATATGATATTATAGCTCTTTTTCTTCATTTTATATATGCACCGACTATACCATATTACCTATATTGCTTTTTCTCTTTATTTTGCCATTCCATTTATTCATTGTCTTCTCTCAGTATATAGCATCATCTATTTATTGTTTTATAGTCCTTATCAATTAACAGGAACTGTTATTGGCTTGTACTTTGCTCCATCCTGACTAGAAATATTTTTTCAGACTGCGACTTAGAGGACCGGTGTCTGACATATTATGGACCACAGGAAGAGTAGCTACAGCCTTGGACCTTGTAGCTTAGGTGTGATTCCGGGAGGTCTTGCCGGGATCAGTAGTTATTCAGTTAGTTTCTTTTAGCAGATTATTGGTACCGGATTTATTTCTGGCATACTTTGAGACTTGGATGTTATTGTTTGAGTTAGACTATTTTTGTTTAGACTTGTGCTGCATTTCGTTTATTTTCTTCGATATCTTATCGTGCTTTAGTTATGTGATTGAGTATTTACATATTATATTATGATATATGTGTCTCCTTATGGAGTTGGATACTCGTGTAAGATTGACTAGATAGTATTGTGACCTAGACATCGTTCTACCGCCGATGCTGTGACGTAGGCTGGACGTACCCACGTACTTGTGCCCCAAATTCCGGGTGTGGGTCGTGACGTCAATAGAGGATTCACAAGGACCAGCAAAGATGTATTAAGGAGGGCCTATCAGATAACTAATGGGACAGTAACAGCAACAGAGGATGGGACACTACCAGCTTAGAGAGTCACTGACTTGCCATTTCTACGACAAGAAGGGGCACCTACAAAAGGAGTGCTGGAAGAAACTGGCGACTTGCTTGATCAGCGGAGCGGGACAACATCAGGCTCAGGATTGTCCGCATCATAGAGCTAAAGTTCCATTTGGTTGGCAGAAGCTAGCAGTACCGACACCGGAGCAACCAACCAAGGAGGAGGATTACTTCATTTTCTAGCACCAGATGGTCAACAGAGAGGACGTCCATTGTCAATGCAGGCAGTGTAGTTCAAGAGAGCCAGACAGCAGGTAGGAGCTCAGAGGCAAGGACATGTGTTATCTCTGAATTAAGGAGGATAAGAGACTGAAAGAGAGGCTATTATTGTTATTATTCTAGCCGGATCAGTACCAGCCACTGTTTTATTTGATTATGGGGTCACACTTTCATTTATATCATCTAGATTTGTAGCAATGTATTGAATAGCTACTTCAGCCTTGCCTAAGAGTTGGAGAATTCTTACCGGGGGAGGAATAGTGCCTGTAACTAGTACCTGTAGGACTTGTTCTGTTATTGTTTGTGGTTGGAAGATGAGAGCTCATCTTTTGGTATTTTCAATGCCAAATTTTAAGGTAGTGTTGGTGATGGATTGGTTAGCCAATATCATGCAGTATTAGATTTCCATAAAGGTTGTGTTATCTTTAAGCCGCAAGATCAGCCAGAATTTGAGTTCATGAGAGAAACTATAGAGAAGGAAGTAGGCCAATTAGGTAGAGCTTGTATGGCAATAGAATTTATGCCGCCACCGATTATTGAAGAGTTTGTAGATGTTTTTCTAGATGAGTTGTCAGGTCTGCCACCAGACGGAGAAGTCGAGTTCACTGTTGAGTTAGTACCGAGAGCAGCGGCGATATCCTCTAATGTGTATCGGTTAGTAAAGAAGGAGCTAGATGAGCTAAATGTGCAGTTGCAAGAGTTGCAGGACAAGGGATTCATTAGGCTAAGTGTATCACCATGGGAAGCCTAGTGTTGTTCATTCCAAAGAAAGATGGAACAATCCGTATATGCATCGACTATAGAGCCCTTAATGCAGTGACCATAAAAAATAAGTACCCTCTACCGCAGATTGACGACTTGTTCGACCAACTGACAAGAGCACATGTATTTTCTAAGATTGATTTGAGATCGGGATTCCATTAAGTGAAGCTGAGATGCGAGAATATTTAGAAGACGGCTTTTAGGACTCGCTATGGCCACTACAAGTTCTTGGTAATGCCCTTTGGTTTAACAAATGTGCCAGCTTTGTTTATGAACTTAAAGAACCGAGTATTCAATTAGTACTTGGACCAGTATGTCGTCCTATTCATCGATGACATTTTTGTGTACTCGAAGAGCCATGAGGAGCACGAGGAACATCTAACGAAAGTGCTAGAAACATTGAGACATCAGAAGTTATAAGCTAAGCTGAGAAAGTGAGAGTTTCTCCAAGATCATGTCTCTTTTCTTGTGCATGTTATTTCTGGAGAAGGCATATCAGTGGATCCAACCAAGATATCGGTAGTAGAGACGTAGCCAACCCCAACCGACGTCTCGGAGGTGCAAAGTTTTCTAGGACTTGCCGGATATTACCGAAGATTTATGGAGAATATTTCAAGGATTACAGAGACTATGACAAGTTTGACCCTCAAGGACCAGAAGTTTATTTGGACAGAGAAGAGTCATATGGCGTTTGATGAGTAGAAGAAGTGCCTGACTACAGCACTGATCTTGACCATACCAACTAGACTGGAAGGATTTGTTATTTCTAGTGATGCTTCTGGAAAGGGATTAGGTTGTGTCTTGATGTAGCATAGGAATATGGTAGCCTATGGTTCTTGGCAGTTGAGGATCCATGAGAAGAACTACCCCACTCATGACTTAGAGCTTGCAATAGTAATCTTTGCTCTAAAGCTTTGGAGGCACTATTTATACGGAGAAATTGTGAAGATCAATATAGATCATAAGAGCTTAAAGTTTGTCTATACTTAGAAGGATCTATATCAGAGACAGAGAAAATGGCTCGAGTTGATGGCAAATTTTGATATTGAATTGCAGTACCATCCAGGCAAGGCTAATGCAATAGCGGATGCGCTGAGTAGGAGACCGATGGCGTACTTCTTGACAACACAAAAAGAATTGTTATATGATTAGGAGCAGCTAGGCATAGAGGTGGTTATGCCAGGAGAAGTCTCAAAGTTGATGAACCTTAAAGTAAATTCATCATTGGTAGAGCGTATCAAGACAGCTATGCCGACTAATACAAGATTTTATAGGCTTAGACAAAGGACTGAGGCTGGGTTGAAGACTGGACTGGGGATACATGAAGATGGGACCTTGAGGTATAGGGTTCGCCTCTATCTTCCTAATAGAAAGCTTAGGCCGGAGCAAATATCGGAGGCTCACAGTTCAGCATACTCTATTCATCCAGAAGGTATGAAGATGTACAGAGACTTGAGACAGCATTACTAGTGTCACGGCATGAAGCGAGAGATGGCATAGTTTATGGCAAAGTGCTTAGTGTCTCAGCAAGTTAAGGCTGAACATCAGAGTTCAGCAGGACTACTCCAACTGCTTCCAATCCCGGAGTAGAAATAGTAGTAGATTACCATGGACTTCGTTATGGGTTTCTCGAGAAGGCCAGTTGGCCGAGATATAGTTTGGGTGATTGTGGATAGATTGACTAAGGCAGCACACTTTTTACCCTTTAGAGTTGGGCAATCTACAAAAGTTCTGGCAGAGATGTACATGAAAGAGATTTTACATCTATATGGAGTACTAGTCAGCATGGTTTTCGATAGTGATTCGAGGTTCACATCAGACTTTTAGAGGAGTATACATGAGCGCCTAGGAACTAGATTGAAGTTTAGCACTTCTTATCACCAGCAGATAGACGGACAGTCAGAGCGCACTATTTAGACGTTGGAGGACATATTGAAAGCGTGCATGCTTGACTTTGGAAGGTCTTGGGAGGATCACATACATTTGGTGGAGTTCTCTTACAATAATATTTACCAAGCAAGCATTCATATGGCTCTTTTTGAAGTATTATACAGAAGGAAGTGTCGATCACCAGTATGTTGGAGTGATGTGGGCGAGAGACAAATACTTGGACCAGAGTTGGTGACTCGCAGAGTGGAGAAGGTGAAGCATATTCATGATTACCTCCGAGCAGCACAAGATAGACAGAAGCAGTGGGCAGATACTCACCATCGACCCCTAGAGTTCATGTCAGGAGATTATGTGTTCTTAAGGATCTTCCCTACTAGAGAAACCATCAGATTTGGAGGTAGAGGGAAGCTTAGTCCGAGGTACGTTGGACTGTTTGACGTTTTAGAGCATGTTGGAGAGGTTGCTTACAGACTAGCATTACCGCAGACCTTGGAGGGTGTCCACGATGTGTTCCATATCTTACAATTGAGAAGGTATGTGGTAGATCCTACCTATGTATTAGATAATTTAGAGATCTCTGTAGGACCGAGTTTGTCTTATGAGGAGCAGCAGGTTGAGATCCCCGACCGCAGAGAGAAGGTGCTAAAGGGGAAAATGATTCGACTAGTACGTATTGCTTGGAAGCATCATTCACCAGACGAATCGACTAGGGAGCGAAAGGATTCGATCTTAAAGCATTTTTCTCACTTATGCAAGTCTTCAAGTATGGACTTTACATACCGCGTTATTGTTTTTCTAGATCGTTCCATATTCTTAATTTCTAGGACAAAATTTTGTAAGGTGGATAGGTTGTAAAATCCCTTACCCAAAAATAGGTATTTTGTGTGTATTCTATATTTATTGTGTTTAATTAGAATATTTTAAAATTAATTTAAATTCAATTGTTGTATTAGGACACTTTACCGTAGTTTGAATATTAATGACATAGGATGACCCCAAAATCTATATCGCCCTTTGTAGGAAGTAGCATACACGGGGGACACTATACGTAGGATCTTTATATGACACAAAATTTGACACTAGCGTAACAACCATAGTTTATTGTGTTTAAAATTTAGATTTTTTTTATATAAATAATTTATTTGTGATTATTTTCCAATCCAATATTTTTCAAATAGCAACCTATAATTCCTCCATGCCAATTTAGGCCACTTTTATCTTTTGTAGGATTTATTTATTTATTTATTACTATTTTAATTCTATGGAATCAAATCAAATATTTTTCAAATTAATTAATTTATTAGTTGTTGACTTTTAAATAACTAACTAACTAATTAGGAAACCTCCAAACAAACCACCAACCTAATCCAAATCCTACCCCTCTGCCCATACCCGCAGCTACCCTCTACTACCCATGTACTAACTAACTTCTAGGTCATGATGCATTTTCTAAGTCAAACTGACAATTTCTAGGCTACAAGTGTCTAACACTATGATACTAAGTTAATGCACTTTGAAACTAAGCTACACTAACTAATCTACTATATTAAGAACCACACAAAATGCCCTATCTCAAGGTACGCAGGTTTTAAATATAGAAATAGTAGTTTATATATATATACAGGTCATCACATATAGTACCATAGCTAACTACTAACATAATCAAGTACATAAATAAATAACTATTTACTACGCTAACTATTTATTAACTTAATACTAGATCAACTAAATACTAATATACTAATACAATACATCTACTTACTATCTTAACATACAATACTTACTAAATACATGGATACTATAGGTACTTACCAATAGCTTACCTACATTGATATATATATATCTAAACTATATACTAATCATTCTAATTATAACACTAACATAACTACTGACCATTTAATAACAACTAACTAGACTATCTACAACATCTAAACCCAACTAAAAACATCTACCTAGTACCTTGCGAATTTTGGTCTGATACCTGTCTGATACTGTGTACGATACTACTATTGTGCTATTCAATGGTTGATGCATTATTGTCTTCTGTTCTCCCTCTATAACTACTATTGCAGTGAGCTCGATGTTGTGGTTGCTCACTGCAGTGGCTGAATGCAATGTGCACCTGCCCGAGTTTCCCTCCCCCTTGCTGATACTCTACACTTGCTTCTCCATAGTGTGGCTCGAGTTGAATTCCTGCTGAAGACTCTGCTGTAGCTACCTGCCGCTGAACCGATACTACATTTAATTGCATGCTCTTGTTGTGCTCAGTGCATTGATAACTGCTCTTCGGTTGTGCACTGATGCATACTACATCTACTTGTGCTTCCCGGGCATGTTGTTGTAGTGGCTCGAGGCTGAATGCCTGAATGGCTGTACTGCTCATTGACTGAATAAAGTATTCTGCTGGATGCCATCTGCTGTAGTTGATGCACTGTTCAGTGGCTCTCTATAGCACGCTTATCTTGTTGTTACTACTAATGCAGTTGTATACTTGATGCATTCTGAAAGCTGTTCAGTGCACGAGTTGTTGTTGCATTGCTGCTCAGGCACGCTGCTGCATCAGCTGTGTAGTTGGAGACTGCTAGTGCCCTTTGTTGTTTCAGCTACAAGTCCACACTACTACTGCTTAGTTTTTGGCTGATACCTCTTACTGCTCAGTGTATTGGCTCTGCAAATGCTGAAGTTGGCCATTGCCTGACCTCCCCCCTTTTTATGGGAAGTTGCTACTGCTATCTCCCTGAATGTACATGGTTGTTGCTCTATGTTTTTATTGATACTATATAATTCCTTATTTGTTTGATGCATAGTGCTGACATCCTTGCTGTGTAGCTCACTGCCCTTACTGCTCAGCTACTGCTCTCTAGCTTCCGGCCTCATACTGTCTCTCCCCCTTGCTGTATTGTACTGGTGCTGCAACATGCTGATATTGCAACTGTCCCGATCTCCTCACTCACTGGCACACTCACACACACACAACATGCCACTATAAACACTACACATACATACATATATATAATGCTATATATATATATATATATATATATATATATATATATATATATATATATATTGCCTATACATATATACATACATAATCAACACACTAGCACATACATATAGGTATCTCATATACCTATCTATATCCATTTCTATATATATATACACCCTATCTACTATAAATATATATACAATCACACATAAACAACTATATATATATATATATATATATATATATATATATATATATATATATATATATACACTCACACACAAACACATAATACACCTATACTCAACACCTCTATGTATATATCAAACTCTCTATATATATATCTATATCTACATATGCATATATATATATATATGCAATCTCATATATACATATATATATATATATAACCATACACATATACACTTAGATATAGTATCTCATATACACTTAGCACCTAGACACATAGCTACTAATACTCATAGATACAATATACTCTAGATACACACACAATACATATATATATCATACACTATATATACATAGACCTATATGTATATCAATCCCATCACTATATATGTATATATAAACACATATATATATAACATACATATACACCTATATACTATATCATATAGTACACACTCATATATATATATATATATATATATATATATATATACACACAAGCAAACATAGAAAGAGGACCAAAAATAAAACACGTGGAGTGCACCGCACCCGTATCACAGTAACTCTAGGATACGCTTGCGATACGGCTCCAAAACACAACCAAACGTATACCGGAGGACACGAGCAAGTCAAATAAACTAAATATAAATAATACGTATAATAATTAGATCAACTACATGTCTGTGTAAAGAATTGATGTGCACAACTTCCCATGTTGGAGAAAACCCCCCAAAATCAACCCATTTTGTCAAATTGACGAGATACGGCATACACGTATCCAATTATGGACACGATACTAGTCAGAAACAAACATACATATGTCAATTTGATCTATTTGACCAAATAAGAAATACCACATGTGATAATCTTGGAATTCCCCCAAAATTGACACCAAAATGCACATAACTTCCACCATAGGTCTCCTATGAACCTAAAACCAATTTATATGGGTAACCTATGCATGTAGATTTGTTTTTCATGGTAAAATCTCATATTTAGGGTCTACTAGAAGAGGGAAACCTAAAATATACCTATTGGGAGATGGATTCCCAATGAAAATCCTTAAATGTAGAAGTGTAGCTCCTCTTTGTAGATCTTGGCCTCCTACTTGTAGATTTTTGCTTTTTTCTTGTAGATACTTATTGTAGTAGCCTCCAATAAAGAATAGGAATGTAATTTAGGTGGAAATTTGTGAGGGAATGGTGAGAGAATGAAAAATTAGAAAAAGGAGAAAAATCTAAATCTACATAAAATAAGAAATAAGAAGAGACTCTCTCTCTCCTTCCTCCTAATATGGACGGCCCTAACCCTCTTTCTCAAGCAATGTAAAATATCCAATTTGTCCTTTGAGGCCTCTCATGAAGAAATTAATCTAGGAGGGAAGGTTCTAGTCTAATGGTTTCACTAATTAATTCATCCTCCTAATAAATGGGTCTAATCTTGGGCTCAATCTAAACTAATATGAAATGTTGGGTTCATACATCTAACTAAACTAGTTAGGTCCACTACACAAGTCCAAAATAAATCTAACGCTAACAATAAATAAATAATACAATAAATAAATAATTATACATGCTTGTTGGGTGACATAATCAGACCGCTTATGTATTTTCATATCCATGTCCTTACGAGTCCAAAACCGATACAATTGACCTTTAAATATTTTTAAAGTAGTCGTATGTCTATCTCTTGTTAATATACCGTTATTTAGGTTTTGGGTTCGGTATGATATCACAGCGTTTAAGATTCAAAATTAGACTATTTTTCAAAATCCTTAGAATTTCAAACAGAATCAACTTTGTATTTCGAGCTCCAAACACAGTAATATAATAAACCCAGAGCAACTCTCTATAGAATTAACTTGGATCAAAGCCCCTTTCATGAAACGACTCAACAACAGTCACACGCAATAAATATGATAGATAGTGAATGCTTAAAAGCAAAAAACTAAATTGCACAAAAAAATTCTAGCATGTATACCCTATGTTGCACAAAGCATAACTCATATCATATAAATTTAAATACATAAAATTATATATGGATGGAAAGCTTAACGAATCCTCTAAATATTTTGTCTAGACATAATTATATTTTGACAATGTTTAATAGGTCACAACTGGCTACGATATATGTTGTATAATGTCCCAGATTGAATTTTTAGATTTTTTGCATCGGTAGTGCATGGACAATAACTCCTATCATATACATCCAAATACCAGCATAATATATATGGTTGGAAAGCTTATTGAAATTCCAACGAAACACCTTTAGACATATACTGGTTTTAACAAAGTTATTAGGTCAAATCTGGTCTACAAAATAATATACACATAGGTTCTAGATTTCAATTCCAGGATTTCACCTCCGTGTTGCACGACCAATAACTTGTAATATATACACCAAAACCATCATATCTTATATGATTGGAAAACTTATCGAATTTCCAGCAATTTTTATTTAGACATATTTAGATTTTGACCTGGTTTACTAGATAAAAACCAGCTCTAAAAAATGTTGCACAGTAGAAACTAATTATGTACTTATATTTCTAATTCTAATTCATGTCCAAGCCTCCAATGGGTGTGTCACCATAAACAATAATCCTTAGAATCATGCTCTAAATAACATATATTAGTCTCAATATTTATCTAATATATAAACATTATTTTGAACAATAGAATTAAATCAAGAACATTAAAAAATTATACTAAAATGATATTTTTACAAAGAGAATGAGGACTTGTCTTAGCTCTTAGGATTTGGAAGTGAAGTATGAATGAAGGGTTATGTTTAGGAGAGGTAAGAGGGTTGTAGGATGAAGGGAGAAGTAGAGAGGTTAAAAGCTTATATATATATATATATATATATATATATATATATATATATATATATATAACCATAGGATTGGACCACCCCCTATGGCCGGCCATGCCCCTTGGCTTCTTAAGGAAGATAAGGGCTTAAGTATGTAAGGGTATTTTAGTAATTTTTTAGGTTTAATTAATTATGGCTTTAATTAATTCAATTCTTTTCCAACACAAACTTAGTCCTTTACACTAATTAAACCATAATCCATGAATGATAAGAACATAGGTGACACGATAACACCTCTAAACAAATTAATTAAAGATTTATGTGAAATAAATAATAATATTATTATATTAAAAAAATTTGGAACCCGAGAAATTATATTACTAAATTAATGAAATTATTCTCGTAAAGCTATTTATATTATATTAAAACTAGTATTTTTAAATAAATAATAATAATAAAATAATATTTTGGAAATAATAATGACAATTGTTGTTGATGCTGAAAGGACGCTTGCCTTTATCCTTTGAGCCTATGAACCTTAGAAAATCGAGGTTGACATCTTTTTCATTCTACTAAGAAATGTATGTATTTATGATAAACGACGTCCAATCTTTAAATTGGGCCAACATTAGATGGGTCTCAGGAATGCCAGGGGGAATCTTCAGAGTTGTTTGTTTGAAGCGGTCAATGAAGTCGTGAGCGGACTCTTTCTCCCTTTGTTTGGGGTCGATGGGAGTCGACATTGTCATATCCATTATCTATCGTAAAATCAGGTAAGAAAGAGATGCCATAGATCTTCGAATGAGGAAATAAAATTATCAGGAAGACTGTAGAACCAGTTATAAGCTATTCCGGACAAGACTCCGACAAACAGCTTAGTGAGCAGGGCATCATCCTGTTGAAGATGTCCCGTCATCATGTCAAAGTTGTCACGACCCGCACCCGATATAGGGGCACGAGTACGTGGGTATGTCCAGCCTATGCCGCAGCATCGGCAGTAGAGGCGGTTGATGACTGGAGTCTGGGTTGCTGCTCCGGTGGAGGTCGACGGCGTGGGAAGTCGGTGGAAGAGGTGGAGATGATGGCGGCTATTGTGGGGTTGCTTGGGAAGTCGGGGATGATGACCGAAGATGGAAGGAGATGATGGTAATGGTGGCGGTGGTCATCCGGCGGAGGAGGTCGTCTGCGCTCAGGCGATCCGGCCGGTGGAGAGAATAGGGTAAAGTTTAGGGTTTTAGGTTTTGCATAGTATGTAGATGTTGATAAAAAATGATAGAGAAAAGTTTTTATGTATGAGGGAGAAAGGAGAGTGATGATTACCTAGGGATTAGGGCCGTCCATGCCTTCTAGGGATTGGGGTTGGCTTTTACATGAAGAAAATTTGAATGGCTAGGATTGAGTTGGGTTGAATGGAGGGCCAAGATGGCTTAAGGAGGAGATGTTTTAGTGTTGCACACTCCAAAAATATGGAGAAAATGCATGTGATCGATCAAAGAAGAGGGGAGATATTTCTTCATGTATTGGATCTAATGGGAGGTGGACACCTCAATGTACTTTTGTATAAAAGCCTCCAACAATTAGAAAATTGCACAAAAGGTGGGGTTTGAGATTGAATGAGGAAACACACCATGTTTGGTGTGATTGTCACGACCCGCACCCGGTGTAAGGGTACTAGTCGGAAATAACGCCCAGCCTACGCCGCAGAATCGGCGGTAGAACGTTGTCTAGATAATCTATCTAACAATATAACGAACCACCAATAATGATAGTATACTCAATCACAGAACTAAGATAGAAATGAGCACGAATCAGATAAGAATAGAATAGTCACAATACAACTCATGAGTCTAAAATAATACATCAATGAGTCTGAAGAATAACAAAATAAGCTGGAGACAAATCCAGTACAAAAGAATACTACGAGGCTACAACTCCAGGGTCAACTGTCTCAGTTGGGATAAGTTCCTCTTGAGCCAGGGTCTCAGAATCTAAACGCACAACATCCTGGGGTCCATAATAGGTAGGGTACCACTCCTCAGTATCATCTGGAAAAATATATCCAGTCAGGAAAGGAGCAGAGTACATCTCTAACAGCAGTTCTAATTAATAATAAAAACTATGTAACAATAAATAGCTGTGGATAAACAAGATGCACAATAGATACAAGAGATATATGTACAATAAGAAAATACTGGAAATAAATACAATAATGAATAATATGCCAATGGAACAATAATACTAATGACTAAGTGTGTGAGTACTAGCTTAACATGTGATCGGCTTGGGCAAGATGCAATATGGCCTGGCTAATCATACGTACGGTGCATGATCAACACTATTCTATAATCTGTACTTTATTCAATAGGGATATTGATCACATATCTATACTAATACTCCCCACCCCCGACTGGTATAATAGATCCAACCACGGTATGCTATGGCACTAGATTCACCAAGAAGAGAGCGACTCCTCCCGAAAATCGGTGTCTGTACATGTACAAGATAACCAATGAAACAATACTTGCACCATATACACCATTTACCAAGGAATAACATCTCATGACGAGATCCGGATATACCAATCCGTGTAACCATAGTGTCAAGAGAACATGGATATCTATACTAGATACAGTGAACATAGAGGATATCATAAATGAGAAACTATCAGAGAATGTACTCGCCTGAAGTCCAATGAACAGTCTCACAGATGTCTGACTCGGTGCCTCGAAGACCTAGATATGGAATACAACATCAATACAAGGTCTCAAAAAGAGAATAAGTTAAACTAGTCAACTTCTAGGTCAATAAGTCAATTCTAAGTCAAAAGTCAACTATGGTCAACTCTAAAGTCAACTAAAGTCAACTATGGTCAAACCATGGTCAACTATCTATTTCTAGGTTGCACAAGTCTAGCACCAAAATCTTGGATCAAAAATACTACAATCTAAGTCCTAGGAACCACAATCTAAAATATTATGATACCGTATCTTCGGATACGTGAATCCAAGGTAAACCTCACAATACATTTATATTAATAATAATGTATAATAATATAGAATATTAATATTTACAACAATTAGGAACCATGGTTTTGAACCAACTTGGTACCCACACAAAATAATGCTCAAGATACAAAGATATAGTATTTACTCTTATACATAATATATTATATATAAACTAATACATTATACAATTAAAATTATAACAATACCAGTATTATATCTCACAATACATATATATATATATACATATATATATATAATTATCATATATAAAATATAAACTAAAACTGCCTAACTGTCACTGAAAACCGTGTGTTAAAACACTGATTTTCAATAAACAGACCCTTTAGTGACAGTTCCAACAGTCACTGCAAAAGCCGTCACCAAAACCGCTGTATAAAAACCCACTGTCACTTAATTGGTGACAGTTAACAACTGTCACAAAAAACCGTCGCCACTGCTATTCAAAAACCGCCCGCAGCATTAATGACAAAACTGTCATTAAATGCTCAGTGAGCTACAGCGGCTGCTGCTGCTGTTTAATGACAGAATCTGTCATTAATGCAGCCGTCGCCTAAAAGTAAATAATATATATAAATATATATATATATATTAATAAATCAATATATAAATCAATATATATATATATATATAAAACAAATAAATAATATATACTTATATATACATAATCCTATACATATAAATAAATATTAAAAGCTACAATACACATTCCATGTACTAATGTACATATTTTAACATGGCTAAAAGCACACATAAAAATACATTCATTTATATACAATTAATTATATAATAATTATAATTAATATAATTACTTATTTAAACAAATAAATATATTTTATAAAACATTTATATATAATTTATTTTATTAACATAAGTTGTAACATATATAAATGCATGTACAGAAAGCTACATATATATTTATACATTATATTAGTACACATAAAAATACATAGATCTATGCAACAATAATATCATAATAATTACACTAAAATAAATATATAACATCTAGATATATTTACTAATTATAATTCAAGAATTAAAGCATAAGTAGTTAGATCTACACATAAACACACAAAATGGAGAGTATCACACCGTATCCTACTAGATCTAGGATGTGCATGCGGCACGAGTCCAACACACAACCAATTGTACCCCGAAGGACACAAACAAGTTACAAATAATATTTATGAACAAAACAAAGTGTCAAATGTAGATCTATGTGTCTGTGTCAAAATATGACATGTACAAAGTCCCGCGTCGGAGGAAAAACCTCCAAAACGACACGTATCACCAAATTGTTGGGATACGACCTACACGTACCCAATTGTGGACACAGCACTAGCCCCAAACACATAAGCACATGCCCAATTGATCTATATGATCAATTGACACATACAACAAAATGTCAATTCGGAATTCCCCCAAATTTGACACAAAAGTACCATAACTTTCTCCATGGGTCTCCTATGAACACAAAACCAAGTCCTATGGGTAGTACATACATATGGGTTGATTTTACATGATTAAATCTCAGATTTAGAAGCTATTTTAAGGGAAAAAAACTAAATTATACCTATTGGGAGATGGATTCCCAATGAAACCTCCAATTGAGATGAAATAGCTTCCAAATTGTAGATCCTTGCTCCTCCTTCTAGATCCTTGCTTCGTCCTTCTAGATCCTTGCTTCTCAACTTTCTAATGGTGAATTGGAAAGAATTTGGAATGAATTTGGTAGGGAAATAGAATGGGAATGAAAGGAATTTGGTAGTGGAAAATTCTAGATCTAGATTTGAAATGAAAATGAGAGGAGAGAGAATTCCCCCCTTCTATTATAGGCCTGCCCTTACCCCTTCCCCAAGCAATAATAAAATTTCTAATGTACCCCTTGGGTCCTCTCATGAAGAAATAATTAAGGAAGGAAGCTTCTAGTCTAATAATTTAATTAATTTAATCCATCTTCTTAACAATGGACTTTCTAAATGGGCAAAGTCTAACTAATTAATTCATGTTGGTCCATGGGTCCAAACTAAACTAGTTGGGTCCACTAATATAAGTCCAAAATAATTAAATAATATCTAGCAATAATTAAATAATACAACAAATAATTATTTACCATGTACAATAATTAATTAAATAGGAAAAGACTAAAATACCCTTTCCTAGAAAATATGGTAGTGACAAGTCTACCCTCCTTAAAAAAATTTCGTCCTCGAAATTCAAAGATGAAAACTACCCCCAGAAAATCACAGAACAGAACTAAAGAATCACAACTAACTAATGAACAGAGCATAACTAGAAAATAACATACCTCAAGGTACAAACAAATATGGATAACGCTCTCGCATTTCATCCTCTCTCCCAGGTAGACTCCTCCGGAGAGTGATGCCTCCATGCGACGCGCACCAAAGTAATAGTCTGGCTCCTCAGCACCTTCTCTCTCCGATCCAGAATCTCAACTGGCTGCTCTGGATAGCTAAGAGTAGGGCCCACCTCTATCTCCGAGTGATCCAATACATGACTAGGATCTGCCACGTATCGTCTCAACTGCGACACATGAAACACGTTGTACACTCCCTCTAATGCAGGTGGCAAGTCTAGTCTATAAGCAACTGTACCGACCCTCCCTAGAATAGTGAAAGGTCCGATGAATCGTGGACTAAGCTTTTCGCCTCCACCGAAGCGAATCGTGCCTCGTGTCGGAGAAATCCTCAGAAACACCAAACTACCCACCTATAACAAAATACCATCTTAAGAACTTAATCTATAACAAACAACCAAAAATAAGCACAACAAAATCTAAACTATACCTCAAACTCCAAAGGTCTCCGATGGCTATCGGCCCAATGCCGCTCTCTGTCCTGCGCCACTCGAAGTCTGTCTCTGATCAACTGAACCTTCTCTGCTGCATCTACAACTATCTCTGGCCCAAGCAAAACTCTCTCTCCAACATCGTCCCAAGATATAGGAGTACGACACCTCCGACCATATAGAGCTTCAAAAGGTGACATCTCTATACTGGCCTGGTAAATGTTGTTATAAGCAAACTCTACCAAATGGAGATGGTCCTCCCAAGAACCCCTGAAATCTAGTACACTAGTGCGCAACATATCCTCGAGAGTCTGGATAGTCCTCTCTGACTGCCCATCTGTCTGGGGATGATATGCAGTACTGAACTTGAGCTGAGTGCCCAAACTCTCCTGCAGACTCCTCCAGAAAAGAGAAGTGAAACGACTATCTTGATCTGAGACTATGCTGACGGGGACTCCATGTATCCTAACGATCTGCCTCACATACATCTCTGCCAGCTTCTCCGTAGACAAACCCACCTTGAAAGGCAAAAAGTGGGCCGACTTGGTCAACCTATCAACAATGACCCAAATCGCGTCTTTTCCTCCTGGAGATCGTGGAAGTCCGGACACAAAATCCATAGTAATGTGTTCCCACTTCCACTCTGGAATGGGTAATGGCTGAAGTAAACCTCCTGGCCTCTTCCTCTCGGCTTTTACCTGCTGGCACACTAAGCATCTGGATACAAACTGTGCCACTTCCCTCTTCATGCCATACCACCACTCACTCTCTCGCATATCCCATAGGCAATCACTTTCCCATGCCGCTGAAGAACACAACCCAAACCCTTCTCCGATGCATCACTATAAATAGTGAAACCTCCGGACCCTGATGGCAACGTCAAAATAGGAGAAGACGTCAACCTCTTCTTTAACTCCTCAAAAGCAACCTGGCAATCCTCTGTCCAAACAAACTCCACATCCTTCCTTGTGAGTCTGGTCATCGGCTCGGCAATCCTCGAAAAATCTTGCACAAACTTCCTGTAGTAGCCTGTCAATCCGAAAAAACTCCTGATCTCTGCTATCGAACTCGGAGTCTTCCAAGATTCCACTGATGAAATCTTCTTCGGATCCACTGAAATACCATCACCAGTCACAACATGCCCCAAGAACTCTACCTTGTCCAAGAAAAACTCACACTTGGACAACTTCCCATACAGCTTCTCCTTCCTCAGCACATCCAACACAATCCTCAAATGCTCCTCATGCTCCTCCGGTGTCCTCGAGTATATGAGTATGTCATCGATGAACACAACCACGAACTTGTCAAGGTACTGGTGGAACACCTTGTTCATCAAGTTCATAAATACCGCCGGTGCATTAGTCAAACCAAACGGCATCACTATAAACTCGTACTGACCATACCGAGTTCTAAAAGTAGTCTTTGGTATGTCCTCCGGCTTCACCTTCACCTGATGGTAGCCTGATCTCAAATCTATCTTAGAAAAACCTTGGCACCACCCAATTGATCAAACAGATCATCAATCCGTGGCAAAGGATACTTATTCTTGATAGTGAGATTATTCAAAGCCCTGTAATCAATGCACATGCACATCGATCCATCCTTCTTTGGTACTAACAATACTGGGGCTCCCCATGGTAAAGAACTCGATCTGATAAACCCCTTATCCTGCAATTCGTCCACCTGTTTCTTCAACTCAACCAGCTCGCTGTCGTTTACTCTATAGACATGCTACGAAATTGGTTCTGCACCTGGCACCAAGTCTATAGAGAATTTAACATCTCGATCGGGCGATAATCCTGGCAATTCCTCAGGAACCACATCCAAGAACTCTGCTATCAACGGATGCGGTAACTCCTTTTCTTCCTTCATAGCTCCACAAATAATGCCTTCTTCCTGCTCTACAGCTCCTCTAGCAAACTCGAACTCTGGCTCTCCTGGCGGACCAAACAAAACTCTACCTCCTCTACAATCTATGCTAGCACGGTGCCTACTCAACCAATCCATCCCGAGTACAATGTCGTAGCTCGGAAGTGACATTACAAGTAGACACGCACTCAACTCCCGGCCTCCCAAAGTAACTCTCTGATCCTTGCAAATATCATTAACCAGGATAATGCCTCCCCCGGTTATGATCTTGCAAGTCCTAAGCAAAGACTCAGCTACCAAACCATGCTTTAGAGCAAAAAAAACAGATACAAAACTATGGGAAGCACCACTATCAAACAAAGCTAAAGCTGGAATAGAATCAAGAAGAATAGAACCTGCGATGACATCTCCGGTGGGTTCCTCCTCTTCGACTATCATAGCAAACGCTCGTCCCTGCCGAGCACCTCCCTGCTGTTGATGCTGGACAAAACGCTGCTGCTGTATCGGAAGTGGTCCCCTCGGCTGTGCTGCAGGTGGTCTCGTCTGTGCCCTCGGAGCTGGAGCTGCTCCCTGAACTGCACGATGAGGACACTCCCTCGATTGATGCCCTTCAGTACCATAATACAAACAAACTCCAAGCCTCCTCCTGAAAACTTCCCAGATGTGTCCGGGCTTCTTGCAGTAGTTGCATGGAGCTTACTGTAACTGTCTCTGCTGAGGTGCCTGGTGAAAAGGCGCTCTAACTGGAGTCTGGTTCTGTTGTGGCTGCTGGAAAGGTCTGGACTGGAAATGAGAACGTTTGGCAGATATTGCACTGCCGTTGGCCCCCAGAAAAGAATCACGGTCTCTCTTGGTCTTCAAACCTAAATCCCGCTCAACCTTGCATGCCTCCGCAAGTATCTCTGAGTATGTCTCATAAAAAGACGGAATAAGAATCTTCACTTCCCAGTTTAGACCCTCACGGAAACGAATAGCTCGAACCTCTGGCTCCCTCACCAAATACTCTGTAAATCGGCTCAACCTACCGAACTTTGCAGCGTATTCCTTCATAGACATGCTCCCCTGAATGAGACTCTCAAATTGTCTCCCCAAGTCAAGCCTGTCTATCCGGGCGAAAAACTTCTTCGTGAAAAGGTCCTTGAATACCTCCCAAGATTGTCCTACGTCAACCAGTACTGGCTCATTCTTGAACCAAGTGCGAGCGACGTCGAACAGTTGAAGTCCTACCGCCTCAACTTTCAGATCATCAGAAAGACGGAACACCCTTATAAGATGCTCAATGTCCTCGAGCCAATCATCAGCATAGACGATGCCCTCCGTCCCTTTGAAAACCCTAGGCTCCAGTTTCTTGAAGTCTTGAATGTTGCCTGGCCGAAGCTGAGCAACCTGAGGAACAACCTGCTGCTGGACAGGAACTCCTCTCTCAACTACAGCACGAGCAAGCTGATGAGCACTCTCGATGCCCTGCCGTAGAACGTCGGTCTGCCTCTGATGTGCCTCTGACTGAGCCCTCTGTGCCTCGAGCATCTCACGAAACAGTGTAAACATCTACGACGCCTCTGTTGGCACAGAGGTGGAGGTGGAAGCCCCTCAAATACAGCTGGCACAGTCCTCTGAGTAGGTGGTGGACCTCCGAAAGCAGCTGACACTCCAATCACTGGAGAAGTGACTGGCGCAGGCCCTCGGGATGTCGCAGACCTCTCAGAAACTGCTCTCCCCTGCTGTGATCTAGTCTTAGGCGGCATCCTGAGACAAAGCAAAAGAAAGAATCAATATGGCACAAGATGTAAGACATCAAGGAAAGGACAGATTAAGAGATCAAGTATTAGTATCGAAGGAGAATAGTTGAATCAAAAGAATTTTCCTAGATGTGATTGAGTATCTCAGCCTATATCCTATATCCTATCGCAAGCTCGCAGTAGTACAACTAAATTGTCACACTACCACGACATCACATACTTTATGAAGCTAGACTTGCATGGGCCACCACCAAAAACGTGTCACGATCCGCACCCGGTGTAAGGGTACTAGTCGGAAACAATGCCCAGCCAACGCCGCAGAATCGGCGGTAGAACGCTGTCTAGATAATCTATCTAACAATATAACAAACCACCAATAATGATAGTATAATCAATCACAGAACTAAGATAGAAACGAGCACGAATCAGATAAGAATAGAATAGTCACAATACAACTCATGAGTCTAAAATAATACATCAATGAGTCTGAAGAATAACAAAATAAGCTGGAGACAAATCCAGTACAAAAGAATACTACGAGGCTACAACTCCAGGGTCAACTGTCTCAGTTGGGATAAGTCCCTCTTGAGCCAGGGTCTCAGAATCTAAATCCACAATATCCTGGGGTCCATAATAGGTAGGGTACCAAACCTCAGTATCATCTGGAAAAATATATTCAGTCAGGAAAGGAGCAGAGTACATCTTTAACAGCAGTTCTAATTAATGATAAAAACTATGTAACAGTAAATAGCTGTGGATAAACAAGATGCACAATAGATACAAAAGATATATGTACAATAAGAAAATACTAAAAATAAATACAATAATGAACAATATGCCAATGGAACAATAATACTAATGACTAAGTGTGTGAGTACTAGCTTAACATGTGATCGGCTTGGGCAAGATGCAATACGGCCTGGCTAATCGTACGTGCGGTACATGATCAACACTATTCTATAATCTGTACTTTATTCAATAGGGATATTGATCACATATCTATACTAATACTTCCCACCCCCGACTGGTATAATAGATCCAACCACGGTATGCTATGGCACTAGATTCCCCAAGAAGAGAGCGACTCCTCCCGAAAATCGGTGTCTGTACATGTACAAGATAACCAATGAAACAATACTTGCACCATATACACCATATACCAAGGAATAACATCTCATGACGATATCTAGATATACCAATCCGTGTAACCATAGTGTCAAGAGAACATGAATATCTACACTAGATATAGTGAACATAGAGGATATCATAAATAAGAAACTATCAGAGAATGTACTCGCCTGAAGTCCAATGAACAGTCTCACAGATGTCTGACTCGGTGCCTCGAAGACCTAAGTATGGAATACAACATCAATACAAGGTCTCAAAAAGAGAACAAGTTAAACTAGTCAACTTCTAGGCCAATAAGTCAATTCTAAGTCAAAAGTCAACTGTGGTCAACTCTAAAGTCAACTAAAGTCAATTATGGTCAAACCAAGGTCAACTATCTATTTCTAGGTTGCACAAGTCAAGCACCAAAATCTTCGATCAAAAATACTACAATCTAAGTCCAAGGAACCACAATCTAAAATATTAGAATACCGTATCTTCGGATACGTGAATCCAAGGTAAACCTCACAATACATATATATTAATAATAATATAGAATAATATAGAATATTAATATTTACAACAATTAGGAACCATGGTTTTGAACCAACTTGGTACCCACACAAAGTAATGCTCAAGATACATTGATATAGTATTTACTCTTATACATAATATATTATATATAAACTAATACATTATACAATTAAAATTATAACAATACTAGTATTATATCTCACAATACATATATATATACATATATATATATAATTGTCATATATAAAATATAAACTAAAACTGCCTAACTGTCACTGAAAACCGTGTGTTAAAATACTGATTTTCAATAAACAGACTCTTTAGCGACAGTTCCAACTGTCATTGCAAAAGCCGTCACCAAAACCGCTGTATAAAAACCCACTTTCACTTAATTGGTGACAGTTAACAACTGTCACAGAAAACCGTCGCCACTGCTGTTCAAAAACCCGCCCGCCTAAAAGTAAATAATATATATAAATATATATATATATTTATATATAAATATATAAATCAATATATATATATATATAAAAACAAATAAATAATATATACTTATATATACATAATCCTATACATATAAATAAATATTAAAAGCTACAATACACATTCCATGTACTAATGTACATATTTTAACATGGCTAAAAGCACACATAAAAATACATTCATTTATATACAATTAATTATATAATAATTATAATTAAAATAATTACTCATTTAAACACATAAATATATTTTATAAAACATTTTTATATAATTTATTTTATTAACATAAGTTGTAACATATATAAATGCATGTAAAGAAAGCTACATATATATTTATACATTATATTTGTACACATAAAAATACATAGATCTATGCTACAATAAATATCATAATATTTACACTAAAATAAATATATAATATCTATATATATTTACTAATTATAATTCAAGAATTAAAGCATAAGTAATTAGATCTACACATAAACACAAAAAATGGAGAGTATCACACCGTATCCCACTAGATCTAGGATACGCATGCGACACGAGTCAAACACACAACCAATTGCACCCCGAAGGACACAAACAAGTTACAAATAATATTTATGAACAAAACAAAGTGTCAAATGTAGATCTATGTGTCCGTGTCAAAATACGACATGTACAAAGTCCCGTGTCGGAGAGAAAACCCCCAAAATGACACGTATCACCAAATTATTGGGATACGACCTACACGTACCCAATTGTGGACACGACACTAGCCCCAAACACATAAGCACATGCCCAATTGATCTATAGGATCAATTGACACACACAACAAAATGTCAATTCAGAATTCCCCCAAAATTGACACAAAAAGCACCATAACTTTCTTCATGGGTCTCCTATGAACACAAAACCTAGTCCTCTGGGTAGTTTATACATATGGGTTGATTTTACATGATTAAATCTCAGATTTAGAAGCTATTTTAAGGAAAAAAACTGAATTATACCTATTGGGAGATGGATTCCCAATGAAACCTCCAATTGAGATAAAATTGCTTCCAAATTGTAGATCCTTGCTCCTCCTTCTAGATCTTTGCTTCCTTCTTCTAGATCCTTGCTTCTCAACTTTCTAATGGTGAATTGGAAAGAATTTGGAATGAATTTGGTAGGGAAATGAAATGGGAATGAAAGGAATTTGGTAGTGGGAAATTCTAGATCTAGATTTGAAATGAAAATGAGAGAAGAGAAAATTTCCCCCCCTCTATTATAGGCCGGCCCTTACCCCTTCCCCAAGTAATTATGAAATATCCAATGTACCCCTTGGGGCCTCTCATGAAGAAATAATTAAGGAAGGAAGCTTCTAGTCTAATAATTTAATTAATTTAATCCATCTCCTTAACAATGGGCTTTCTAAATGGGCCAAGTCTAACTAATTAATTCATGTTGGTCCATGGGTCCAAAGTAAACTAGTTGGGTCCACTAATATAAGTCCAAAATAATTAAATAACATCTAGCAATAATTAAATAATACAACAAATAATTATTTACCATGTACAATAATTAATTAAATAGAAAAAGACTAAAATACCCTTTCCTAGAAAATATGGTAGTGACAGTTATGTAGTGAATAGAAAGGGTGTGTGGTGTTTAGTATGAACCTTGAGGGTATGAGTGGGGATTTGGTTTGGTGTTGGGTCTAGTTTTGGGTTAAGTTGGGTCCTTAAACAAATTTAATTAAAATTAATGTAAATGGTGTTCTTAAATTAATTGGAAGTGCATAGGGTTAAAATTAGGTGGGTCACAAGTATCATGGACGTAGAAGACACAGAATAAAATATTGTCATAATTTGGGTTGCATAAAACGGGTCGAGATTGTGTCTCCAATGTCGATTGGAACGAACAAGGATGCAAAGTTTGATTTATTTGGATTTAAAAATAAACGTCTGTAACGAATATTGGGGGACTAAAATAAAGCACAAAAGAGGATATTTATGAGTTACACAAAGGTCAGAATGGAAGACTGGCACGTCTAGGACAAGGGTGTTAAATTTGTTGGAAGGGAAAAACTAGTATAGCGCTCTAAATATTGAAGCAACGGTAAGGTACAACAATTGAATAAAATCAAGATAATGAATTATATCCCCCAATAATTAAATCCTGAAAATACTAATTAAACCCATAATCCTATATTTTGGTCAGGGGTTCATCTAGTGGGTTTCTAGGTCCAGTCCACTAACCCATGCATTAATGAACACTACATATGATTTATATATATATATATATATATATATATATATATATATATATATATATATATATATATATACATATATCATGCAATTATTTAAAAATAAATATACACAATACTTATAATAAATAAAAAGATAAAAATATCCCTATTTTAGAATGTGGTAGTGACAAGTCTACCCTCCTTAAAAAAATTTGTCATCAAAATTGAATTAAACTAGCACAAGAACGTACAATCGGACAAAGAATTATACCTCAACCTTGTGCTCTGATGCTCAAATATTTACCCAGGTTGTGCTGTACTAGGCCCACACTCTCAACTATGGCATCAACTCAATTATCCCCAAATACCCTAATATATGTGATGCACTCAACATTCTGATATACTCAACACTATGATATGCTTCACCTGGACACACCTTCATCCTCTAACATACACTTAACTCTGGCATATTTACTCATTAATTTCTATCCCTTTATACTGATACCCACATCAACTAATCACTAGTCCACAAGATATCGATGGATACATTCACATTACAGACACCTGTCTATTGATACTAAAATCTGATACCAAGAACCTCTAACACAACCAGAGGTTAAATGATGCATCCAAAGTTTGATACCCCTATCCCATTGGTACCACTGTTTCTATTACAAGCATACCCACTACTATCCCTTTTAGCTACTGTAATTGCTTATACTAGTTGTTCTTATCACTTAAGTGCATACCAAGTATATCACCACACTAAGTACTTCTCCCTCTAATACAACTCTAGATGGACACCCAAGTCAGTTTGCAGTGCCATCCTAGGCATGCTCAAGCCAACAGATCCTTACACATGCACATCATCCACTCATATACTAATACATATTTCTTACCTACATCTATCTAAGTATACTCATATATACTCAAAGTCTCTAATACTCAAGGTACACACAATACACCAATTGTGTGCACTCCTCAACTGTGTACTAAAATTTGCACTGCCTGGATTACTTGCACTATTACTTCCAATGATTTTTTATCCACCTTAACTGATACACCAATCTAATATTATCACATGAAGTACTTACTGTTACTAGCACATGGCTCAACTATTCCTTGATATAAAGATACCTAGCACTCTTGGTATAGTAACACTAGCTTCATCATTAGATTACCTCATCACACTGACACTCATCATCTACTATACATCCTACACACAATTTCTAGACACTCTTCCATCTATTGCTTCCAACCCATCACTGGCCTCAATATCAGGTGATACATCTATCACTAGTCATATACCGGTACACTCATATCTAATCATATCAGGGCCCTACTTTTATCTGTAACACAAGTCTTACTACTTAGCACAATGTATTCTTATTCCCTCACACTCTCTTATACACTTATGGGTACTCTCCTATTATGGCACACTCACAACAGTCAACATTAATACTCAAGATACAGACCTAATTGTAAGTCACCAATTATCACACTAACAAGGATCCTTAAAGAAATAAAACAAAAAAAAAATAGACTAAGGATAGAAGGTATCTCTACTGCTAGCAAAATGATAGAACAAAGTCCTATAATAATAGAAGTGGATAAGTAGTGAGATGATACTATAAGAACCAATTTAAGATACAATCTGATAATCATACACGTCTGGCCGAAATTATGACACTCAGAATCCTCGCCATGCTAGTAAGCATAGCTGCGATAAACGATAGATTCCATAACTTAGGTATGTAACTCTATAATCATGTCGTCTAGAATCCTCACTGTACCGACTAGTATAACTGCGAGAAATTCTAAATTTCACAACTAAGATATATACATCCGAAGTCAGGTCCCCATGTTTCTGCCATGCCAGCTAATATAGTTGCGATAAACTCTACGATCCATAATTAAGTAGACGTTTCATCTTTCTCACTGTCCTCGTCAACATATGTCATCAGATAATACCATAAATTTTAGCCCAAAAAATTTATCTCGATATAAAATCAAACTCAACAACGACACCAAGAATTAAATATTCAAGGAAAGCAATGCTCAGAAGGAATAGTAATAGCAATAGTTTGGAAGTGTTCCTAGTTGTGACGAGTATTCGCTCTCATCCTAGTATACTATATCCTAGATCATATCACAGGCTCGTAGTAGTACAACTAAGATGTCGCACTACCACGATATCGCACTACTTGCGAAGCCTAACCTGCATGGGTCACCAATTAAAATGTGTCATGACACGCACCCGATATAGGGGCACGAGTACGTGGGTACGTCCAGCCTACGCCGCAGCATCGGCGATAGAGGCGGTTGTTGACTGGAGTCGGGTTGCTTCTCCGGTAGAGGTAGACTGTGTGGGAAGTCGGTGGAAGAGGTGGAGATGATGGAGACTGTTATGGGGTTGCTCGGAAAGTCGGGGACGATGACCGGAGATAGGAGGAGATAATGGTAATGGTGGCGGTGGTTGTCCGATGGGGGAGGTCGTCTGCGTTCAGGCGATCCGGCCGGTGGAGAGAAGAGGGTGATGTTTAGGGTTTTAAGTTTTTCATAGTATATATATGTTGATAAAAAATAATGGAGAAATGTATTTATGTATGAGGGAGAAAGAAGGGTGATAATTACCTAGGGATTAGGGCCGACCATGCCTCCTAGGGATTGGGTTGGCTTTTACATGAAAGAAATTTGAATGGTGAGGATTGTGTTGGGTTGAATGAAGGGCCAAGATGGATTAAGAAGGAGATGTTTGAGTGTTGCACACTCCAAAAATATGAAGAAAATGCATGTGACCGGTCAAAGAAGAGGGGAGGTTTTTCTTCATGTGTTGGGTCCAATGGGAGGTGGATACCTCACTGTACTTTTACATAAAAATTCCTAACAATTAGAAAATTGCACAAAATGTGGGATTTGGGATTGAATGAGGAAAAATATAATATTTGGTGTGATGTAGTGGATAAAAAGGGTGTGTGGTATTTAGTATGAACCTTGAGGGTGTGAGTGGGGGTTTGGTTTGGTTTTGGGTCTAGTTTTGGTTTAAGTTGGGTCCTTACACAAATTTAATTAAAATTAATGTAAATGGTGTTCTTAAATTAATTGGAAGTGCATAGGATTAAAATTAGGTGGGACACAAGTATCATGGACGTAGAAGACTCAGAATAAAATATTGACATAATTTAGGTTGCATAAAACGGGTCGAGATTGTGTCTCCAATTTCGATTGGAAAGGACAAGGATGCAAAGTTGGATTTATTTGGATTTAAAAATAAACGTCTGTAATGAATATTTTGCGACAAAAATGAAGCACAAAAGAGAATATTTATGAGTTACACAAAGGTCAGAATAGAAACTGGCACGTCTAGGACAAGGGTGTAAAATTTGTTGGAAGGCAAAAACTAGTGTAGCGCTCTAAATATCGAAGCAACGTTAAGGTAAAATAATTGAATAAAATCACGGTAATGAATTATAACCCCCAATAATTAAATCCCGAAAATACTAATTAAACCCATAATCCTATATTTTGGTCAGGGGTTCATCTAGTGGGTTTCTAGGTCCAGTCCACTAACCCATGCATTTATGAACACTATATATGCTTTATATATATACATATATCATGCAATTATTTAAAAATAAATATACACAATACTTATAATAAATAAAAAGACAAAAGTACCCCAATTTTAGAATGTGGTAGTGACAAAAGTAGTTCATATGTTAATAAGGTGACGTCTTCCTATTAAATAAAGTTATGGATAGAAGCTTATACCGGCGGGTAGATGATATTACTCTATTCAGAAGGAAAATATTATTTGATCCCAAGTTTCTGGAGCTTGTCCCGATTAGCTATAACTTTGAACTGGGCACGTAGCTCCATGATGGACTGCTATGTCTCATCAAACTTATGTGGTGCCCTAACTGAAGAGATATCGGCTGGACTTGTACTACCACGGGTGGAGGACCACCCCCAATATTAAAAGGGTTGAGAGATGGGGCTGTTGGTTCATTGTTGAGACCCAGATCATGGCTTGCATCACCGAGAGGCAATTGCATATTTATATGTGGTTGAATTATTGTGGCAACATGCACCGGTGCTACCGAAGTGACGTGCTGAGTCATAATAATTTGGTGCATATTTTACATCATGGCATGCATATCATGGAATGCAGCCTCAAGATATTTGAGGCATTATTTAGTGTTATGCGAAGTAGTAGAGCCTTGCTCATCGTCGATGTCATAGACACTAACTTCTCTGTGGTCAACAGAGGGATTAGTGGACTGTATGGTGTAGCTAGAATCTACATAAAATAATTAAGTTTCAGATCCTGACGAATGGCCCTTCCCCGTTTGAGGGAGTTCTTTGCTTCAGGAGCAAGTATTGCGGTACAGTCCTTCGAAGGATTCGACAAAATGGTCGAACCTCCTCTGGCTTGTAGATATTGTAGCATAATATCTTGAATGCCTTGTATAGGGAGGAAGTATTAAAGCCATGTTGACAGAAGTAGAGAGTGGTTCTTCGTCTTCATCTTATGAATCACCTTGTTTCCAAGAAGACTATGTAGAAGACGAGGTAAAGTACAACCAGTTAAAAATAGACCGTTTAGAAGTTGATTCAACTGCTTGAGTACAATAGCAGTTGATTACAATTTGATGACAACAACAACGATGCTTATTTGGAAGCACCATTACTGACACATAACTTTCTCTCTCCTTTGTATAATCACATCAAGTAGGTCAAGGGAAGAAGAAAAAGGAGGTAGACTCTACATTTTTGCATTGGGCGTATTAGACTTAGAATATAAGTTCGTAGTGCCCTACATATAAAGTACAACACTGAGTTGGACAACAGTCCTCTGTGGCATACACTGGGGTGCTGGAGTGGAGGAAGAAGCATCATGCCTTTGTGCGCATAACTTTTCCCGTAGGTCTGGAGTCTTGTGCGTACTCTATGCAGCTTCAGGACGGAAGACATGCAACTTTCCATCTGTAGTGGGTGTAATTTGAACACGCATGAGAGAATCCTTTACTGACTTTTGTTTTGTATGTCGATATAATTCAGGGCATAGTAGTGGATTTGTACGCCCAGAGTATTCAGATCATGGCAGTATAGTATCGTTGGTGCGGATTGCAAGTACGGGCATACTTTTTCTTGATCGGGGGTAGACAATAACATGCTAAACCAATATTTATAGCACCTACCTAATATTTATAATCGCTCAACATTAAAATGGTTATTGGAGAGTGAGCGTACAAATAGACAATATGCACTGATACAAGTAATCAATGTATATCAGCACACTCGGTGCATTCAGGTGTATTAGCACGGATACAAGTAATCAGTTAAGGTACACATAGTAGGCTTAAAAAGGACCTCTATCTCTTGTAATCATGTCAGACACATAATCAATGCTATGATGGCCAATTATCACATAGTTTAGTTGTACTGGATGTTTAATTAGGGTATCTCAGGTACTGGTTACTTGTTCATGAAATATTGTCATCTAAAAATCAAGCTCATTGGTCATTCACAACTTACTAGGGTCGAGGCAAGCATTTAAAATAACTAGGAGGTAACAACAATTCCTAACATTCCAATAATATAGGTGCATAAAAAAACTAAGAAAGGGCCACGACAATCGTCCAGAAAAAGCAAGCCACGTATTTTTATGCAAGGTACGCTCCTTCGAAAAGTATGGTACAAACATAGGATAAGTCAAGCGCATAATCTCAAGACAGGAAAATAAAGTGCGTTCACTTTTATGTCAGGAAAATAATTCCTTGAAGAAGTACACTAGCCAGTGATAATAGGTGCAAAAAGAAAGTATGTGTGCAGAAAGGAATACAAAAAGACAAAACACAAAAACTAAGAATATCACAGTAGTCGAGAACACAAAAACAGAGAAAATGCTAACCGAGAATACGTAGATCGAAGAGCACAAAAGTGAAAGTTCGTTTACTAAGAAAAGTACGAGAACTAGAAATATATGCCAACCGAAAGCTTTGGCGCACTTTTCTTGGTGAAGGGACAACTTTTCTGCAAAAGTACTCTCGTATGAAGGATCTAGCGCACATTTACGAAAAAAGTACTTTGTGCAAAAGGTGCGCACCAAAGATTCGCCCAAGACTTTTCTTTCAAAAGTACGAATAAGTAATACTCAAAGAGCCCCTGGCGTACTTTTTCAAGAAAAAGGGATTTGTACAAAATATGCATGAGGATTTTGCACAAAAGTGCGCCCATATTAGGGATATGTGTATTTCATGTGAGAAAAAAACTCTCATGTACACTTTTCACAGACACTGTTCTTCTTCTCGGGTCAGTACCCATGGTATGCTCAAGAAACATGTTCCAACTCATAAATTCCATGTTAAAACTCCAAATCAAATGAAACAAAATCCAACATCAAGTAAATCTAATCTCCTACAACATGAACCAAATTTTTTTTCAAAAATACCAAGTTTTTTGGAGATCATTCCCTATAAAATATCAAATAAACCCATAGATATAAAACTTAGATCTATTCATTTCTAGCCATCAAAACCAAAATTACCAATTTCTAATGATTTAAAGGAACACAACATGCATATAATAGACTAATAATATACAAGTAATAATAAGAAAAAAATATGCTTGAGCTATGTTTCTTCATGAGGGCAAGATGTACTTGCCTATGTAGAAAGAATAAAAAAGAGTGAATAAATTAGGAAAGGGAAAGAAGAAGAATATATACAGGGTTAGGGGTTCAATGCTAGACATCAGATCAAGTCAAGATCAATCCTAGCCACATGGTTAAAGCTAGGAACCCTACACGACCTGCACCCTCTTTTCGAATACGAGTACATGGAAAAACCCATCCTACGTCACATCATCGATAGTAGAACACGGTCTATGATACACAATGGTCAAAAAAAAGTACAAGATAAGCATATCATCCACAACTAAGTCATGACAATAAAATTAAACTAATAGTCTCAATAATTTATTTTAAGAAATAATCTTCTACAAGTCAGATGGTCTCGGGAACAAACCCAGTAGAAATAAAATAAAAGAAACTAGAATCTAGAGTCCACTAAGACAACTAGCTAAAAGAATAATATGAAGAATTATGAGAAGGAATATGCTACTCTTCATCGGTACAAGCAACCGACTCATTGGCAACATCGGTGTTACCAATGTACTCACCATAAACCTCGGGACAAACCACGTCATCTAAAGCTGAAAAAGGTTATCTAGTTAGGATTGGAGCAAGTCACCATAACACTCCATTACACAATATAATATATAAGCAAAAAGGATAATAGTAAAGGAAAAATGTCTGTAACCTGATACAATATGACAAAGAGTACCAGTATAACTTGGAAACAGTTTGGAAGTAAAACTAAGGCATGGAAACAATATAAGTATAACTAAGATAAGACTAACAACTAGACAATATGACAACTGAGAGTACAACAATAATATGGTAAAAGTATGTCAATATACTCAAGAGATGATGACCACTAGACAAGTAGCAATAGTAATCAAGTTACGTGTACAGTGTGTTTTACAATACTAGTTTTTAATATATAGACGTCTTGGAATATTCGTCAGTCATACGTATGGGCACGACTGATATCATAAAAAATATTTACAGAACAAGATTTGTTCAGAAACGTAGACCAAATGCATACTCATAGCATTTTCCCGCCTGACTCTCTTACAAGTAAACACGTTCACAATAATAGAACAGGTAAACAGGATAAACAGTTAATCAAAATAACAGTCATAGTAAATAAGTATAATACATGTGAACATGGACAAGTAACTGAAAAGAGGTACACTCGTGCACAAGTAATAATCATTGTATATCAGGCATAACGATAGGTTATATGAGGAGTAATAGTGACACAAGATACATGCAGCAAAAAATATCAGCAATATAGGTCATAGTAATACTTGCCTGCTACAGAAAAGGATGAAGTACCGACTTAAAATATTGTCTGATCTACCCCGTCATATAAATTAAATTAGATATACTTACTAAAGTGGTCTAATAGGTTTTTCTATTTTAATCTATTTTAATTCTGAATAAAATAACATAAAATACTATTTTAATCTTATTATATTTTGATTTTATGTTTAATCTTAGATTTTGGTCCAAAGAATGTTAACTTTACAACTTCGGGATCCATAGCACGCAAATCGAGCTATTCCATCGGCCAATAAGTTAACTTACACAACCAAGATTTGAGTATAAAATCCTTTAGATTTTAGCGCAACATGAATGCTAGAATTGACGATTTCATCTAATCTCGAATCAATATAAAGTTATGGGCAATATGGCTTATAGATGATAATTTTGGTAGTTTTCTGGTTACGTCGACGTTGCATGAATTTTACAATATAGTAGACTAGCATATTTAATTCTGGAAAAAAATATGTTGTTGTTCATCATATCAGTTTTTTGAAACTTCAAATGCCTCATAATTCTGGATTCAAAATCTCCCAAAATCTCAAAAATACTGAAACACGTTAGATTTTGGACAACCGACACTTAATGAATATTACAAAAAAATTTGTACCTAATTACAACAAATTTTATTTCATATTCTGGAAGCTGATTTCATGACGGTTCCAATGCAAGAAACAGAAACATGTTTGGGGTTCGGAGCTAGGAGTAATGACCTTAGAAAGTTGAAGTACCCTAGATGAAAACCTCCTCAAAACTCTCTCTCTTTCTCTCTCTCTCGCTCTCTATTTCTCTCTCTCTCTCTCTATTAATTAATTCGGCAGAATACAAAACCCTAACCATATACACATATATATACACTCAGAGAGGTGGTATATGACAGCTGGGCCTACTGACAAGCCAAAGTTGGTTGACATGCGGTCCTAGTTTGGCTGACTGGGTATTTAATTAGGAAACAAAGGGTTTTTAATTACTAAAAATCATTTTAAAACAATTTTTAACCCAATAACTCCAAATAAATGTGTAAAAATATCATAAAATTCCAAAAGAATTCTAAAAAATGTAAAATACCATTATAAACCCCAAAAGAAATACTTGGGACTATTTTATGCTCTAGACTTGCACAATAAATTCTACAAGTCCTAAAAAATTAGTTATTAGTATATTTTAAACCAAAATAAATAAAAAAATTCCAATAAAATACTAAATAAATTACAGAAAATATATTTAAGTTGTTTAACCCTAAAATAAAAGGATTTTTAGAAAAATATTCAAGTATGGTCTCATTGTAAATTATGAAAGCCCTAGAAAATTACTTTTCCTATGTTTTAATTATCTAACAATTCTAGAAAATTTCCATAAATTCTAAAATAGTCTAAATATGATTTTAAACCTTAATATATGTCTCCATGTTACTTTATGAAGATTAGTATTACATTATTATCAATATGGAACTATACTTAGTATTTCATAACAATATTTACCAATAAATTACTAGTGTTTATTTATTTATAATTATTCATGTACAGTAATTCAAGTTGTACAGTAATTCAAGTAGCGGATGCTACAACATACCCCATTAAAATATTTTTGTCCTCAAAAATCAAACAACACCAGTAGTAGATTATAAGAGTATTATACTAAATTAACTCCTATAGGTAAAATCTAAAGGAAGCTATATCAATAATAGCTAGGTCGACCCTGGTATCCTAAGCATAAACCATATTTAACAACTATAACTAGGAAAGGCTCTACAAACTAGGTATCCTATTGTACGGGGCTATAAGGCTCTGATGTGACATATGGGTCAACTATCCTCTTACTCCTAGTGATTGTACTATGTCTAGTATCAGCCATCACTAATTGAAAGGGACAAAAAATGACATAGTTAGAATAATAGATGTAAAACATATCGAATAATTCATGGACGAAATCAAGCAAGATGCATATGAGACACAAAAGGATACGGGACTCATAGGGATAAAAATCCTATTTGTGGATGATATAACCCTCCTAAAGTTATTCTAAATCCTATCTTCAATTATATTCGCAGGCTCACAGCAAGTAATACTAAGTTGAAGTATTAACCATGAGTTCGCAATCTTATGCAAAATCAGACCTGCATGGGCCACCATAAAAACTTATCATGATCCGCACCCATTTTTCGGATAAGAAATGTTGAAGTCCTTCATCAACTCCAACCATATCCGCTGCCTCATATTGATCTCTTTTTGTGTAAACACATACTTCAAACTCTTGTGATCTGTAAAGATCTCTTCCCGCTCTCCATACAAGTAGTATTTTCATAGTTTAAGAGCAAAGATAATTGCTGCCATCTCCAAGTCATGGGTAGGATAATTTTTCTCATGCGGGCGTAATTGCCTGGAAGCATAGGCAATCACATTCCAGTTCTGCTGTAACACACAAACCAAACTCTTACCCGATGCATCACGGTATATGAAAAATCCTTCTGCCCCTGATGGAAATATCAATATTGGAGTTGTAGTCAACCTCTTCTTCAGCTCCTCAAAAGCAGACAGACAATCCTTAATCCAGATGAACTCCACATCCTTCCTAGTTAGTCTAGTCATCGGCTCCATAATCCTGGAAAAATCCTGAAAAAACCTCCGATAATAGCCTGCCAGTCCACGAAAACTCCTGATCTTTGCCACTGAACTCATGGTAGACCATGACTCAACTATTGAAATATTCTTCGGGTCCACTGAGATCCCATCTCCTGTAATCACATATCCAAGATATTCAACCTTATCAAGGACGAACTCACACTTCGAAAGCTTGCCATATAGCTTCTCCTTCCTGAGGGTCTCCAGAACTATCCTTAAGTTCTTCTCATGCTCCTCTGGGATCTTCGAATATATCAGTATCATCAATGAATACTACCACAAACTGATCCAAGTACTGATGAAACACCTTATTCATCAGGTTCATGAATATTGTCGGGGCATTTGTCAACCCAAACGGCATTACCAATAACTCAAACTGCCCATACCGAGTCCTGAAAGCTGTCTTCTGAATGTCTTCCTTCTTCACTTTCACCTGGTGGTACCCCGACCTTAAGTCTATCTTTGAGAATATCTTTGCTCCGCTCAACTGATCAAATAAATTATCAATCTGCGACAATGGGTATTTGTTCTTGATAGTGAGATTTTTGAGTGCCCTGTAGTCGATACACATACGTACCGACCCATCCTTCTTCGGTATAAAAAGTAGCGGAGCACCCTATGGTGATGAACTGGAGCGAATGAAACCCTTGTCGTATAACTCGTCCACCTGCTTCTTCAACTCCGTCAGTTCACTGTGGTTTACCCTATAGATGTGTTGTGATATTGGCTTTGTGCCTGGCACCAAGTCTATAGAGAACTCCATATCTCTGTTTGGTGGCAATCCTGACAACTCCTCCGAAAAGACGTCCATATACTCAGCAATCAATGGATGTGGCAGCTCCTGCTCTTCTACCAAAGCTCCACAAAAGTCTCCTTCACTCTACTCTGCTGCTTCTTTGACGAACTCATACTCTGGCTCACCTGGCGCCTGAAATAAAACTATGACTCCTTGATAATCGATACTAGCATGATGCCTGCTGAACCAATCCATCCCAAGTACTATATCGTAGCTCGAAAGTGGCGTTACGAGTAGACATACGCTCAACACTCAGCCTCCCAAAGAAACTCTTCGATCCTTACAAACATCACTAACCAAGATAATGCCACCCCCGGTCGTGAACTTGTAAGTCCTCACCAACGGTTCAGACTCAAGACGATGTCTCAGAGCAAAAGATACTGATACAAAACAATAAGAAGCACCAAAATCAAATAAAGCATGAGCTGAAAAAGAATCAAGATAGACTGAACCTGAGATAACATCACCGACTAGCTTCTCCTCATCGACGGTAAAGGTGAAAGCTCGCCCCTGTCGCTGGGCACCTCTCTGCTGCTGGTACTGAGCAAAATGTTGTTGCTATGGTGGTAGAGGAGGTCCTCTTTGTTGTCCTGCCGGTGGTCTCGCGGGTGCTCTCTGTGCCTAAGCTCCGTCCTGAGCTGGACGAGTTGGAACTTTAGGACAATCTCTCAACTGATGGTCTCCTGATCTGCAGAATAAGCACTGGCCTAATCTCTTACTTCATTCATCACATCCATGTCCTTGCTTCTTACAGAAAGTGCAAGGAATAGCTGGCCTCTGAATGTGGTACATCTGATGTGTCGGCACTCTCGTTGGACCTTGATACTGCTGCCTCGGCTGTTGGAAGTGCTTCTGGTACTGCTGCTGAAAATAAGGCCGCTTTATTGGACCCGTGTTGGTACTGGGTCCTCTTGTGTCCCTTGGCCTCTTAGAGCCAAACTCTAGATCATCCTCTGCCTACAGTGCCTGTCTCAGAATCTCATCGAAAGTAGCGGTGGGATCTCTGTTCATGTGTGATTTGACTTCCCGGCTCAGGCCCTTCCTGAACTTTTTGGCTCTTTCTCTAGGGTTCTGCCCCTCCACAAAGTGACCTAATCTGCAATACTCCATCGCATACTCATCCATCGTCATACCTCCCTGACTAAGGTACTAGAACTGGCTCTCTAGAGATGTCAGAGCCACATTTGAAAAAAAAATTTCTTGAAGAGCTCTTTGAAAGCTTTCCAAGTAAGTCCTGGTACTGAGATCCTGGGGTCCATCCTGAACCAAGTCAATGCAATATCGAACATCATGTACCCCGCTGCCTTTATCTGCAACCTCTCCAGAATCTGCGCTAGGCACAGGTTTCGCTCAATGTCTTCTATCCAATCATCAACATAAAGGATCCCTTCTATGCCTTTAATGTCCATCGACCCCATCCTCTTGAAGTCTATGATGGTCCCCGGCCTCGGCAGCTATTGGGTAAACTGATGTGGTACCATCTGTGGTTGGACTAAGGTGTCTCTTTCAATTGTTGCGAGTGCAATCTGGTGAGCATTTTTAATGTTCTATTGCATGACCTCTGACTGATGTTGTTGTGCCACCATCATATGCTGAAAGAGTATAAATATCTGTGTCTGATCAACTACGGGTGGTGGGGTTGGAAGATTCCCTAAAACTGTCGGCGCTGTCCTCTGCACCAGAGGTGGAGCACCTCCAAAAGCTACTGCAGAAATGCCCACCTGGATCGGTGAAGCTGACCTCCAAAATATAGGTACTGGAATATCACCTGCTGGTGCTGCCCTCATAGGCGATGAAGTGACTGACCGTGCTAACATGGGACCTGAGCACTGGGAACGCGTCTTCGGCAACATCCTGAAGATAGATGAAACAAAGGAATCAATATTGAGTATGATACGATATCATCAAAGAAGGACATAATTTATTCAAAGTAAAGCAAACATTTAAATAGATAAGAATAACAAAACAGATATTAGAATTATTTCTTAGTTGTGATTGAGTAAACTCCCAGCCTAAATCATATTTCCTAAAGCAGGCTCATAGCAGTACTCTAGGTGAGCACCAACACAATATCGCTCTAATTGTGACTCCAGACAGACCTTCATGGGCTACCACTAAAAACGTGTTACGATCCGCACCCGGATATTCGGGCATGAGTACGTCGGTACGCCCAGCCTACGCCGCAACATCGACGGTAGAACATTGTCTGGATCAATTCTAACTAACTAAATATCTCAACAATAAAAATAAGGTACTTGTCAATCATCTCAACTCCAAACGAAGAAATAATATGGTATGTCACAAATGTAACTATACTCAATCATAATGCAAACAAAGGAAGATAGAGCATGAATGGAATAACGAAAAAAAGAATCAAGATACAATCCACAAGTTTAAAATATTATACAAGTCATTAATCTCAATAAAGTCTAATACAAGCCCATCAAAATAAACTAAACCTCCTCAGGCTCTGCAACTAAGTCCTCCTGGTCTACAGGAGTATCCTCTAATGGTATGCCCTTCTGTGGTCCATAGAATATAGGACACTGATCTATGAGTCAATCATATGGAAAAATATATCCAGTCAGGATCGGAGCGAAGTACATACCTTTGAAAGCAGTTTCAAATACAAAATCGAGCATATAAAACAGATAATATAAAAGAATATAAGATATCTAAACAAAAGAATAAAATGAACTAGAGTGAACACGTAATGTACTGAAATAAAGAACAAGCAATATAAATATCCGCAATATAAAGGAATAACTAAAATCTAACTAATGTGCCTCAGAATACAAGTTTATTATGTGATCGGTTTAGGTTGAACACGAATATAATAAGGTAACTCAATTACAAGTGGTATGTAATCGACATATATACGAATATACTAGGGCTTTGATCACATAATCAACTCTTATTGCCCTATCCCCAACTAATACCAATGGATCCAATAATGACACATTAAGAACACGAATATGGGCACACTGAAAATGAGCAGTGTGTATACACGAATAAGCACACTGAACACAAGCAGTGTGTGAATACGAAATATTAATAATCAATACCTAATATATACAATAAAATACATGTGTAGGAGTACCCGATGAATACGGTAGGGGATAATATCTCCTGACAGGATCCATGTAATACCAGTCTGTAAAACCACTGTATCAGAATCAATTATACAGTTCTAGAATATGAGATATATACACTATTATGAAATAAAAACTAACAGAGAAATGTACTCGCCTGAGGTCCTGAGCAAAGTGTATCTCTCAATGCCCAAGCTGGAGTCACACAGACCTATATATGGTATATTGCATCAATACAAGATTTTGGAATAAAAATAAGATAAACTATTTTAATTCTAGGTCATAAAGTCATTTCTAAGTCAAAACAGTCAAACTATGTTAACTCTAGGTCAAACCAGTCAAACTCGGTCAAACTAGCTATTTCTACGTTGTATGAGTCCAACTCTAGGATATTAGGTCCATACACTATGTAACTAGGCCACACTAGCTAAACTTTGATACTAGGATACACACAAAGCACCGTATCATAAGATACACAAGTTTTTAGATATAAAAATACTAACTTATATATATATACAAGACAATATGTATATTAATCTTAGCTAACTAATGCAACTTGGATACCTTGGCTTTGTACCAATGCGTATCTCACTATCTACACATCCATCTTGATACTCAAACCCAATACCTTGAGTATCGACCAATACATGTAAACATGGATAAGTAACAGAAAAGAGGTACGCTCGTGCACAAGTAATAATCATGGTGAATCAGGCATAACGATAGGTTATATTAGGAGTAATGGTGACACATGATGCATGCAACCTAAAATATCAGCAATATAGGTCATAGTAATAGTTGCCTGCTCTAGAAAAGGATGAAGTCGTAACTTAAAATATCGTCCGATCTACCCCGTCACATAAATTTAACTAGTTAGACTTACTAAAGTGGTCTAATAGGTTTTTCTATTTTAATCTATTTTAATCTATTTTAATTTTGAATAAAATAACATAAAATACTATTTTAATCTTATTATATTCTAATTTTATGTTTAATCTTAGATTTTGGTCCAAAGAAAGTCAAGTTTACAACTTTGGGATCCGTGGCACGCAAATCGAGGTATTTTGTTGACAAAAAAGTTAACATAAACAACCAATATTTGAGTATAAAATCCTATAAATTTCTGCAACACGATTGCTAGAATTGACGGTTTCATCGAATCTCGAATCAATATAAAGTTATGGGCAATATGGCTTATAGATGATAATTTTGGTAGTTTTCTGGTTACGTCTACGTTGCACGAATTTTACAATATAGTAGACTGGCATATTTAATTCTGGAAAAAATATATGTTGTAGTTCATCATGTCAGTTTTTCGAAACATCAAACAACTCATGATTCTGGGATCGAAATCTCCCAAAACCTCAAAAACACCGAAATACGTTAGATTTTGGACAATCGACTCATGACGGTTCCAACGCAACAAATAGAAACATGTTTGGGGTTCGGAGCTAGGAGTAATGACCTCAGAAAGTTGAAGAACCCAAGATGAAACCTCCTCAAAATTCTCCCTCTTTCTCTCTCTCTCACTCTTACACTCTCACACCCTCTCTCTCTCTCTATATATATATATATTAATTAATTCGGCAGAATAGAAAAGCCTAACCATATAAACATATATATACACTCGAAGAGGTAGTACATGATAGCTGGGTCCATAGTTGGGCCACAGTTGGGTGACATGCGGTCATAGTTTGGCTGACTGTGTATTTAATTAGGAAACAAAGGGTTTTTAATTACTAGAAATTATTTTAAACAGTTTTAAAACTAATAACTCCAAATAAATGTGTAAAAATATCATAAAATTCCAAAAGAATTATAGAAAATGTAAAATACCATTATAAACCCCAAAAGAAATACTTGGGACTATTTTATGCTCTAGACTTGCACAATATATTCTAGAAGTCCTTGAAAATTAGTTATTAGCATTTTTAAACCCAAATAAATCAAAATAAATTCCAAATAAATTTCAAAACAAATATTTAAGTATTTTAACCCTAAAATAAATGGTTTTTTAGAAAAATATTCAAGTATGGTCTCATAGTAAATCATGAAAATCCTAAAAAATTACTTTTCCTAGGTTTTAATTATCTAACAATTCTAGAAAATTCCCATAAATTGTAAAATAGTCTAAATATGATTCTAAACCTTAGTATATGTCTCCATGTTACTTTATGAAGATTAGTGTTACATTATTATCAATATGGAACTATACTTATTATTTTATAACAATATTTACCAATAAAATTTCTAGTGTTTATTTATTTATTATTATTCGTGTACAGTAATTCTAGTAGCGAATGCTACAACCTACCCCCTTAAAATATTTTTTTCCTCAAAAATCAAACAACACAAGTAGTAGATTATAAGAGTATTATATTAAATTAACTCCTATAGGTAAAATCTAAGGAAGCTATATCATTAATAGCTAGGTCAACCATGGTATCCTAAGCATGGACCATATTTAACAACTATAACTAGGAAAGGCTCTGCAAACTCGGTATCCTATAGTACAGGGCTATCAGGCTCTGATATGACATATCGATCAACTACCCTCTTATCGTACTGATTGTACTATGTCTAGTCTCAACCATCGCTAACTGAAAGGGACAAAAAAGGACATAGTTAGAACCATAGATGAAAAACATATCGAAGAATTCATGGACTAAATAAAGAAAGATGCTTATAAGAGACAAAAGGATAGGGGACTCATAGGGTTGAAAATCCTATTTGTGGATAATATAACCCTCTTAAAGTTATTCTAAATCCTATCTTCAATTATATTCACAGGCTCACAACAAGTAATACTAATTTGAAGTACTAACCATGATTTCGCAACCTCATACAAAATCGGACCTGCATGGGCCACCATAAAAACTTGTCATGATCCGCACCCATTTTTCGGATAAGAGTACGTGGCCAAGCCTAGCCTACACCACAATATCGGCGGTATAATGTTGTTTATGATACACAATGGTCCATAACATGTATAGGATACGCATATCATTCACAACTAAGTCATGAAAATAAAATTAAACTAATAGTCTCAATAATTTATTTAAAGAAATAATCCACTACAACTCAGATGGTCTCGGAAACAAATAAGATAGAAATAAAATAAAAGCAACTAGAATCTAGAGTCCACTAAGCCTACTAGATAAAAGAATAATACGAAGAAGCATGGAAAGGAATATACTACTCCACATTTTTAGAAGCAACCGGCACGTTGGCAAAGTCGGTGTCACCAATGTACTCACGATAAATCTTGGGATAAACCATGTCATCTAAAGATAAAAAACAGTTATCTAGTCAGGATTGGATCAAGTTACCATAACACTATCTTACACAATATAATATACAAGCAAGAAGGATAATCGTAAAGGAAAGATGTCTGTAACTTTATATAATATGACAAAGAGTACCACTAAAACTTGGAAACCTTTGAAAGCAAAACTAAGGCATGGAAACAAGATAAGAGTACAACTAAGATATGACTAACAACTAAACAATATGACAACTGAGAGTAAAATAATGACATGGTAACAATGTGGAAGTATACTCAAGAGAAGATGACCACTAGACAAGTAGCAACAGTAATCAATTCACGTGTACCTTGCATTTTAGAATACTAGTTTTTCGCATATCGACAGCTTGCGATATTCGTCAGTCGTACGTATGGTGCACGATTGATATCTTATAGAATATTTAAAGAAAGTAATTTGTATAGAAACGTAGACCACATGCATAATCATATCATTCCCCCGCCCGACTCTTTCACAAGTAAACACGTTTACAATAACAGTACAAATAAACAAGATAAACAGTTAATCAAAATAATAGTCATATTGAATAAGTATAATACGTGTGACCATGGACATGTAACTGAGAAGAGATATGCTCTTCTCAAGTAACAATCATGTGAATCAGGAATAACAACAGGTTATATGAGGAATAATGGTGACACAAGATGCATGAAGCAAAAAATACCAAAAATATAAGTCATAGTGATACTTATCTTCTCCAGAAAAGAATAAAGTCGTAACTCAAGAAGTCATATGATCTACCCTATCACATAAATTAAAACAAGTTTGACTTACAAAAGTGTTCGAATATATTTTCCTATTTTAATAAATTTTAATTCTAAATAAAATAACATAAAATACTATTTTAATCTCGTTATATTCTAATTTAAGGTAAATCCTAGATTTTGGTCCAAAAAAAGTCAACTTTACAACTTCGGGATCCATGGCATGCAAATCAGGCATTCCATTGACAAAAAAGTTAACTAACACAAAACCAAGATTTGAGTACAAAGTTATGGACAATATGGCTTACTGATGGTAATTTTGGTGGTTTTCTAGTTACGTCTACGTTGCACAAATTTTATAGTATAGTAAATTAGCATATTTAATTCTGAAAAAATATACCTTGTAGTTCATCATATCAGCTTTTCGAAACTTTAAACAGCTCATGATTCTGAGTTCGAGATCTCCCAAAATCTCGAAAACACCAAAACGCATTAAATTTTGGACAATCGACACTTAATGAATTTTTAGAATTTTGTGTACCTAATTATTGGAAAAATATATGAAAGCTAACCTCAAGATGGTTCCAACATAAGAAATGGGACACATTTGGAGTTCGGAGCTAGGAGTAATGACCTCAGAAAGTTGAAGAACCCTAGATGAAAATCTCCTCAAAACTCTCTCTCTCTCTCTCTCTCTCTCTCTCTCTCTCTATATATATATATATATATATATATATATATATATATATATATTAATTTGGCATAATACAAAACCCTAACTATATACACATATATATACACATCCGGAGAGGCAGTGGATGACAAATGGGCTTGTTGTTAGGCCATAGTTGGCTAACATGCGAGCCCAGTTTGGATGTCTGGGTATTTAATTAGAAAAAGGGTTTTTAATTACCAGAAATCATTTTTAACAGTTTTTAACTTAATAATTCCAAATATATGTGTAAAAATATCAAAAAAATCTCAAAAAAATTCTAGAAAATATAAATTACCATTATAAACCCTACAAAAAAACTTGGGGCTATTTTATTCTCCTAGACTTGCACAATAAATTCTAAAAGTTCTAGAAAATTAGTTATTAGCCTATTTTAATCCCAAATAAATTTTAGAAAACTCCAAATAAATTACAAAAAATATATTTAAGTATTTTAACCCAAAAATAAATGTTTGTTAAAAATTATGCTAGTATGGTCTCACAGTAAATTTTGAAAGCCCTTGAAAATTACGTTTCCTAGATTTTAATTTTCTAACAATTTTAGAAAATTCCCATAAAATATAAAATAGTCTAAATATGATTCTAAACCTTAATATTATTTTTCATTTGGCGTTGCTCACTACTCGTGCCCTTATTCCGGGTGCGGATAGTGACACATTTTTAGTGGTGGCCTATGTAGGTCCTAGAGTCGCAAGTAGAGTGATATCATAGTAGTGCTCACCTAGAGTACTGCTACGAGCCTATTTTAGGATGTAGGATATAGGCAAAGAGTATACTCAATCATAACTAGAAAATAATTCCAAATATCTATTTGATATCCTTATCTATTAAATATTTGCTTTACTTTGAATAATTTTGTCCTTCTTTGATGATATCGTATCTTACTCAATATTGATTCCTTTCTTTCAATCTATCTTTAGGATGCCGTAGAAGACGCATTTCTAGCGCTCAGAGGTAATGTCAGTGAGGTAGGTTACTTCATCGCCTATGAGGGCAGCACCAGCAGACACTATTCCAGCAACTACATTTCAGAGGTCCGCTTCACTAGTTTAGGTGGGCATTTTTGTAATAGCTTTTAGAGGTGCTCCACCTACGGTACATAGGACAACACCAACAGTTTTAGGAGATTCTCCACCCCCACCATCCGCAGTCGATCAGATATAGATGTTTGTGCTCTTTCAGCAGATAGAGGCGCAACAGTGCCAGTCAGTGGTTATGAGACAGGTTATTAAGAATGCTCACCAGATTGCGCTCGTCGCAGAGAGTCACCTTAGTCTAGCCAGATACCACACAACCTTAGTTTACCCCGTAGCCGAGGCCAGGGACTATCATAGATTTTAAGAGGATGGGGCCGAAGGACTTTAAAGGCATTGAAGGGATTATTTATGCTGATGATTGTATAGAAGACATTGAGAGGAACCTATGGTTGGCACAGATTCCAAAGAGGTTGCAGGTAGAGGCAGCAGAAAATATGATGTTTGACATCGCACTGGCTTGGTTCAGGACGAACCCCAGGATCTCTACACCAGGACTGACTTGGGAAGCTTTTAGGGAGCGCTTTAAGTAAAAGTTCTTTCCAGATGTGGCTCTGAAATCTCTAGAGAGCCAGTTTTAGTACGTCGTTCAGGGAGGTATGATGGTGGATGAGTATGCGACAGAGTATTGTAGATTAGACCGCTTTGTGGAGGGGAAAAACCCCAGAGGAAGGGCCAAAAATTTAGGAAGGGCCTAAACAAGGAGATCAAATCATATACGAATAAAGATCCTACTACAACTTTTGAGGAGATTCTAAGACAGGCACAGCGGGCAGAGGATGATATAGAGCTTGGCTCTAAGAGGCCAAGGGGTATTTGAGGATCCAGTACAAACACGGGTCCAATAAAGCGGCCGCACTTTCAGCAGCAGCATCAGAGGCACTTCCTGCAGCCGAGGCAGCAGTATCAGCGACCAGCTAGACCATCAGTACAATATATGCACCAGATTCAGAGGCTAGTTATTTCTTACCCATTCTGTAAAAGGCCACAGATGGGATGCGTGCAAGATGAGATTGGGCCAGTGCTTCTTCTGCAGATCAGGAGACCATCAGTAGAGGGCTTGTTCTAAAGCTCTAGCTCGTCCAGTTCAGGGAGAAGCCTAGGCACATAGAGCAACCTCGAGACCACCAATGGGATATCAGAGAGGACCTCCTCTACCACCACAACAGTAGAAGTTCACTCAATACCAGCAGCAACAGAGAGGTGCCCAACGACAGGGGCAAGCTTTCATATTGACCATCGAGGAGAAGGAGCCAATCGGTGATGTTATTTCAGGTTCAGTCTATCTTAATTCTTTTCCAGTTCAAGCTTTATATATTTGATCCCGGTGCTTCACATAGTTCCGTATCTGTATCTTTTGCTCTGATATATCACCTTAAGACTGAACCGTTGGTGAGGACTTGCAAGATCACTACCAGGGATGGCATTATTGTCATGACCCACACCCAAAATTTGGGCATGAGTCATGGGTACGTCCAGCCTACGCTGCAGTATCGGCGGTAAAATGCTGTCTAGGTCTCAATAATATACTAAACATAGCTCATAATCTATCAATAATATCATCTCCATAAGGAGTACAATAAAATAAATATCACCCAACATCTCATAATGTATACTCAATCACAATAACTATAAGAATAAATGGCACGATAAAAGATAAGAAGAATGACATAGTCAAACACAATGTCTCAAAATAGAGATTAACCATCGTCTAGTTGTCCAACATAAAAAGTCTCCATAAGTCTCAATTTAAACTTAAGTCTCAACATAACTAAAATAAACCTCAAAATAAGTCTCAAATGCATAAAATAAATGTTGTCTAAACAGCTGTAGGTAGTATCTCCTCTAATGGAATAGACTCCTCTAATATCTCTGGTTTTTAGTCTGCATCTATACCTGGTCCATAGTGTGTAGGACAAAAATCCTCAAGATCCTCTGGAAAAAATATTCAGTCAGGATTGGAGCGAAGTACAAGCACTAACAGCAGTTTCATATATATTGACAAAAACTATAATACAGTATAAAGAAATACAAGATGGATATAAATACTGGCAATAAGAATACTAGAATAATGAAATATTGGAAATAAGAATTACTGGAGCATGTCATCATCAATGGTACACTAGCAATGAACAGAAGTACAAGTGCATGCTAGAACAATGAACTGGAATATAAGTGAATGCTAGAGCAATAACTAGAACATAGAGAAATGCTAGATCAATAACTTGAGATACATATAGAGAATATCTAGCTAAGTGTGTGAAACATCAGCATATCATGTGATCAGCTTGGGACTGATCAGGCTTGCTATGTATGACTAGCATGATTCATGTAAGGTCAGGCTAACCATCCGGATAGCTATGATGCAAGATATAGTCAGGCTAATCATACATAATCGGCTTTGAGGCATGTAATGGTCAGGTTGTACCGACGTGAGGTATGGGTGAGCTATGATGCATGTAGAGTTGGGTATGATCACATAATCTACTAATATCTCCAGGTCCCCAGCTAACACGATGGATTCCAATCACGACTCTTCGTGACCGGTCTCGATGATGCCAACTCGTGTATACATAGTATCAGAATCATGTACGCTATACAACTAGAATTATAGAGATAATCAATATAATAAAAACTATCAGAGAATGTACTCTCCTATGGTCCTTTGATGGAAATACAAATGTCCTGTTTTTGAGGTCTTGTCTGAATAATCCAACAGTCCTATAGATATTATTTAATAATAATACAGAATCAATTGATACACTAACATACATATAATCATAAGTACACTGAACTCAGAGACTATGCTAAGGGTGCTACTTGTCATCTAACAGGGTCAAGTGTGCGTCTAGATGCACGGGTGTCACGTCCTCAAATGCGGTATATAATCAGACAGTCAAACACTAACATATGTCTCGCCAGTACGTCAGTGTACATAAAGCAGTCAACTCACAATATTCAGGGTCACATGGTCAAAAGTAAATACGGGATATCCGTAATTAACACTAGGGTCATACAGTACATATACAAATATGTTCATACTAGTATTAGTATTTACTTGCTTATATATATTTATACATATATTTATATATATATCAACCAATATTATGTGTATACCAATTGGAATATTATACACATACGCGTACGTATGCGCATACGAGTTTAGGTTATTTGTAGGGTCTCTTGCAATCACCATCTAATGAACTTGTCATGGGGCAATACGCTAGATCCTAACGTTTCACACATACGTATACGTACACCACATGAAGAGAGTAACTCGAACCTACGCGCACGCGAACGAGGGGGTTCAACATCGAGGTGGGTTGCTCCTGCTGCTACTGTTCAAGCGAGGCTCGTCGGTTTCAGCGGGATATCGAGGGAAGAATGATGGTTTAGCATGTGTCGTATCGTTGAGTCGTCGAGGGATTCAGCGGGCTGCTATTGGCATTTCATCGAGGAGTCAGGTTCAGCAGTGTCCGGCAGGTTCAGTATCTATAGAGGGAAGGGATGGCGGTCGTCGACGGGAGGATGGGTAGGTGGTCATCAACAGGAGGTGGATGGGTAGTTGGGACTGGCGAATGGCAGCGGTGTCTCGGTTGTTGTCTGGCTCCGGTCAAACTTCCTACGAGGATGGCAAGGCGGGGTGCTCGGTTCAGGCGGATTGGCAGCATTCAGTCGTGGTGGAGGCGGTGAACGATGCATTCAGGAATGACAGGCGGGTTCAGAGGAGGATGGAGACGGGAGGTTGATCAATCGATCGGGGATGATCGGAACGGGGCTGCTCCAGCAGGATCAGCGGGTTGGGGGAGATGATGAACAAGAGACAGGGGAAAGGTTTAGGGAGTCGGCTGCCACTTGGTTTTGGGGTGAAGATGAATAGACTATAAAAAAAATAATATATATATATGTGTAAAGAGGTAGGGTTGGGTTTGAGGTTGACCAAGAAATTTGGGCCTGGTCAATATCCTCCTTGGAAAAAGAGCTTGGCTTCTTATGTAGAAAATTTAGAGGGCTAGGATTAAATGTGTTCAAAATGGAGGGTTATGGTTTAATGAGGGTTGATGTTGAGTGTTACACACTCCAAAAATTTATGGAGAAAATTTACATGAAGGAAAATAGGGTTTCTTCATGGGTTGGTCCAATGGGGTGCGGGGGTTGGTCCAATGGGGTGCGGACACCTCAATGCACTTTTGCATAAAAGTGCCCGACAATTAGAAAATTGCTCAAGGTGGGGTTTTTGGATTAATTTAATTAAAATTAATATAATTGGTGTTCTAAAATTAATTAGAAGTACATGGGGCTAAAATTAGGTGGGACACAAGTGTCATGAATGTAGAAGACTAAAAAATAATACTATCATAATTTGGCTTGGACAAAATGGGTCGAGATTGTGTCTCCAATTTTGATTGGATCGCACAAAGGTGTAAAGTTGGATTTATTTAGAATTAAATATAATTGTTTACGACGAATGTTGTGTGACTAAATTAAAGCACAAAAGGGCATAGTTATGAGTTACACAAGGATCAAAATAGAAGGCTGGCATGTCTAGGACAAGGGTGTGAAATTTATTGGAAGGCAATGGCTAGTGTAGCACCTCAATTATCGAAGCAACGATAAGGTACAATAATCAATAAAATCACAGCAATTAAATATAAATAAATATCATGCAATATTAACACATTAAACTAAATAATAAAAAGACGAAAATACCCATATTCTGAAATGAGGTAGTGACAAGTCTACCCCCCTTAAAAGAATTTCGTCCTCGAAATTAAAATAAACTAGCACAAGAATAAACAATCAAACAAAGAATTATACCTCAAGTCTCGAAGAGATACGGATACTGCTCACGCATTTCGTCCTCTCTTTCCCAGGTTGACTTGCCTGGAGAGTGATGTCTCCATGCAATACGAACCAAGGGAATAGTCTGGTTCTGTAATACCTTCTCTCTACGATCCAAGATCTCTACGGGTTGTTCAGGATAACTGAGAGTCGGTCCAACCTCGATCTCCGAGTGATCTAGTACGTGACTAGGATCTGCCATATACCGTCTCAGTTACGACATGTGGAACACGTCGCACTCCATCTATAGCCGACGACAAGTCCAGTCTATAGGCCACTGCACCGACTCTTGCAAGAATACCGAAAGGTCCAATGTATCATGGACTAAGCTTTTTGCCTCTACCAAAATAAATCATGCCCCGTGTCAGAGAAATCCGTCGGAACACTAAATCACCAACCAAGAACAAATAGTCTTAACACGCAATCTAAAACAAAACAATCACAAATCAAAATAACAAAACCTATACCAGAAACTCTAGGGGTCTACGGTGGCTATCGGCCAAATGCCGTTGTCTGTCCTGCGCCACTCGCAGTCTGTCTTTGATGAGTTTCACCATTTCTGCTGCATCCACGACCATTTTTGGTCCTAAAAAGGCTCTCTCTTCGACATCGTCCCAAGATAACGGTGTATGACACCTTCGTCCATATAAAGCCTCAAATGGTGACATCTCAATGCTGGCCTGGTAGCTGCTGTTGTAAACAAAATCTACTAGGTGTAGATGATTCCCCCAAGAACCTTCAAGATCCAAAACGCAAGTGCATAGCATGTCTTCGAGAGTCTGAATAGTCCTTTCAGACTGCCCATCTGTCTGGGGATGGTATGCAGTACTGAACTTGAGATGAGTGCCTAAGCTAGCCTGTAGACTCTTGCAGAAGTGGGAAAGAAAATGACTATCCTGATCTGAGATGATACTCACTGGAACCCCATGCAATCTGACAATTTGCCGCACGTACATCTTTGCTAGCCTCTTTGTCGATGTTCCCACTTTAAATAGTAAGAAGTGGCCTGATTTGGTCAACCTATCCACGATGACCCAAATCGCGTCCTTTCCTCCTGGAGAACGTGGAAGCCCTGAAATAAAGTCTATAGTCACGTGCTCCCACTTCCACTCTGGAATAGGTAAAGGTTGAAGCAATCCACCTGGCCTCTGTCGATCTGCCTTTACCTGCTGGCACACTAAACATTGGGATACAAAGCGTGCTACCTCGTGCTTCATACCATACCACCATAATGCTCCCTCAGATCTTGATATATCTTGTTGGCACCGGGACACATCGAGTACTAAGAGCGATGTGCCTCCAGCAAAACTTTTTCGTGCAGCTCTCCACTTGGCACACACATCCTCGTGCCATATCGTAAGGATCCATCATTAGCAATAGTAAAGTCGTCTGTCAATCATGTCCGAACTTCTGCCCTGATACTCCTCAGAGTCTCATCATCATACTGTGCAGCTCTAATTTTGTCCATCAGCTCGGACTGTATCTGCAATCCCCATATTTGAATCTCAATACCTGGAACTAGCACTTCAATTCCTAAGCTCTCAAGATCGGCTAATAAGTGTCTATTTGTCGTCAAGTACATAGCTATCGGATACCTGCTTAAGTCATCGGTGACTACGTTGGACTTTCCTGGGTGGTACTGTAATGAGATATCAAAATCTTTCATCAACTCTAACCACCTCCTCTGCCTCATATTCAGCTCCTTCTGTGTAAATACGCACTTTAAGCTCTTGTGGTCTGTGAAGATCTCCATATGCTCTCCGTATAAATAGTGTTTCCACAGCTTTAGAGTGAAGAAAACTGCTGCTAACTCCAAATTATGAGTGGGGTAGTTCTTTTCATAATGGCATAATTGTCTTGAAGCATAGGCAATTACTTTCCCGTGCTGTTAAAGAATGTATCCCAAACCTTTTCCTGAAGCATCACTGTAGATAGTGAATCCACCTATCCCTGATGGCAACGTCAAAACCGGAGCTGTCATCAATCTCTTCTTTAGCTCATCAAGTGCGGCCTGACATTCCTATGTCCAGACAAAATCTACATCTTTCTTGGTCAGCCTAGTCATCGGCTCTACAATCTTGGAGGAGTCTTGTATAAACCTCCTGTAGTATCCTGCTAGTCCGAGAAATCTCCTGATCTCCGCTACCAAACTGGCGGTAGCCCATGATTCCACTGCCTCTATCTTCTTTGGGTTAACTGAAATTTTGTCAGACGTTACCATATGTCCATAAAATTCAACCTTGTCAAGGAAGAACTCATACTTTGAAAGCTTCCCGTACAACTCCTCTTTCCTGAGAGTCTCCAAGACCATCCTTAGGTGCTCTTCGTGCTCCTTTGGGGTCTTTGAATACACAAGAATGTCATCGATGAACACCACTATGAACTTATCAAGGTATTGGCGGAACACCTTGTTCATCAAGTTGATGAATACTGCTGGTACATTGGTTAAACTAAACGGCATTACCGTGAATTCGAACTGGCCATATCTGGTCCGAAAAGTGGTCTACGATATGTCTTCCTTCTTCACCATCACCTGGTGATAGCCTGACCTCAAGTCTATCTTTAAAAACACCTTCCCTCTACTCAATTGATCAAAAAGATCATCTATCCTCGGCAGTGGATATTTGTTGTTGATAGTGAGGTTGTTTAGAGCTCTATAATCAATACACATGCGTACCATGCCATCCTTCTTCGGTACAAACAATACAGGAGCTCCCCATGGTGATGAACTGGATATGATGAAACCTTTGTCCTACAGCTCCTCAACTTGCATCTTCAGTTCTACCAGCTCGCTATTATTGACTCTATAGACGTGTTGTGAAATAGGCTCCGCTCCTGGTACCAAGTCTATAGAGAATTCAACATCTCTGTCTGGCGGCAAGCCTGACAACTCCTCTGGACATACATCCAGGAACTCAGCTATCAGAGGATGTGGTAACTCCTCTTCTTCCTTTCTAGCTCCACAAAAAGTGCCTCTGATCTGCATTGCTGCTCCTCTGGCGACCTCAAACTCTGGTTCTCCTGGTGGTCAAAATATTACTCTACCTCCGTGATAATCAATAGTAGCATGATGTCTACTCAACCAGTCCATTTCGAGTATAATATTGTATCCCAGAAGTGGCATGACGAATAAACTCACGCTCAACTCTCGGCCTACCAATGATACTCTCCGATCCTTGCAATAATTACGAACTAGGATAATGCCTCCTCTAGTCATGATATTGCAAGTCCTATCTAACGGTTCTATTTTTAAACGATGGTTAAGAGCATAAAATACAGATACGAAACTAAGGGAAGCGCTAGAATCAAATAATGCAAGTGCTGGAATAGATTCGAGAGAAACTGAACCTGAAATCACGTCTCCAGCTGGCTCAGCCTCCTCAATCGTCATGGTGTATGCTCGTCCCTGTGGTGCTCCTCTCTGCTGCTGGTGCTGAGAAAACCTCTACTGCTATAGCAGAAGTGGAGGTCCCCTATGCTTGCCTCCTGGTACAGTAGGTACTCTGGTTGGTCCTCTCTGAGTAGCTGTTCCATCTTGACGAGTCTGAATAGATGGGAAGTCCCTCAGCTGATGTACTGACGATCCACAGGACAAGCATGTATCCAATCTCTTCCTGCAGATGTCTCTGGTATGTCCCATCTTTCCACAATACGCATATTGGACAACGTGCTAATTTTGCCTCTGTGGCTGCTGCTGTTGGATGTGTCCTCGAACTAGTGCCTGGTGCTGCTAATGTTGCTGCTGGTACGGCCTCTATTGTTGAAAGTGTGGGTGCTTGGCCGGTCCTGTGTTACCATTTGTTCCTTCAGAAGTGTCGTATCATCTCTTGGGCCTGAGGTCCAAGTCATCTTCAGCAATCTGGGCATCCATCAGAATACCCTCAAATATAGTAGTGCGTCATCCCGAAGTACGAGACTTGATCTCTCTATTCAATCCCTTCTTCAATTTTCGGGCTCTATCTCCTGGATCTCGAATCATCGATGGCACAAATCGACTCAAACGACAAAAATCTGCGACGTATTCATCGACTGACATGCTTCCTTGGATCAAGTCATGGAACTGACTCTCCAATGCTCCCAGGGCTACGTCAGGGAAGAACTTCTCCTTGAAGAGCTCCTTGAAGTCCTCCCAAGTAAGTCCTCCGTCAGTGAGTCTCGGTTCCGTATGATACCATGTCAGTGAAATATCAAACATCTGACAGCCAACGACCTCGATCTGAAGAATCTTCGGAATGTGCGCCAAGCGCAAGTTCCTCTATATATCCTCTAGTTATTCGTCAGCGTAGAGTATCCCCTCGGTGCCTTTGAACTATCGAGGCATCATCCTTTTGAAGTCCACTATAGTACCCGGCCTCTGGTGCTGCTGGCCAGGATGCTGTTGGTGTTGTGCTACTCTCTCCGTAGCCTGGAGAGCCACCTTATGAGCATTCTCCATGCTCTCTCTCATCAGCTATGTCTGTGCCTAGTGCGCTTCTACTTGCACCCTCTGAGCCTCAGCTTGAACACGCTGAGCTTCTGTTGTCACTCTGTGGGCCTCTAATATGCCTTGGATAATCGAGAACTTCTACGTCCCGTCAGTGGGCATACCTCAGTGGAGGTGGAAGGTTCTCTGTCACAGCTGGGGCAATCCTCTGAACAGGTGGAGAAGGAATCCCAACAGCTGCAGATACTCCCACATAAACAGGAGATGTAGAAGGAACTCCAGATGTCCGTTCGTCAGGTCGAGAGGTGGCAGACCTCTCTGAAGCTGCTGCCCCCAGTCTCAAAGACCTAGTCTTCGGCGGCATTCTAAAGACAGACTGAAAAGAATCAATTACGGTCATAGACACGATATCATCAAGGAAGGACAGTAAAATTCTAAAAGAAGTAATCATTCGGAATAGTATTGTAAGATCAGAATTTTCTAGTTGTGATTGAGCATACTCTCATCTTAAATCCTATTTCCTAGAGCAGGCTCGTAGTAGTACAACTAAGTTGTCGCACTACCACGATATCGTACAACTTGTGAAGCTTAGACCTACATGGGCCACCAATAAAAATGTGTCACGACCTGCACCCAGAATTTGGGCATGAGTCGTGGGTACGTCCAGCCTACGCCGCAGCATCGACGGTAGAACGCTGTCTAGGTCTCAATAATATACTAAACATAGCTCACAACATGTCAATGATATCAACTCCATAAGGAGTACAATGAAATAAACATCTTTCAATATCTCATAATGTATACTCAATAACAATAATTATAAGAATAAATGGAACGATAAAAGTTAAGAATAATGACATAGTCAAACACAATGTCTTAAAATAGAGATAAACCACAGTCTAGTTATCCAACATAAAAAGTCTCCACAAGTCTCAATTTAAACTTAACATAAGTCTCAACATAACTAAAATAAACCACAAAATAAGTCTCAAATGCATAAAATAAATGTTTTTTAAACAGCTACAGGTAGTGTCTCCTCTAATGGAATAGACTCCTCTAATATCTCTAGTGTGTAGTCTGCATCTATACCTGGTCCATAGTGTGTAGGACAAAAATCCTCAAGATCCTATGGAAAAATATTCAGTCAGGATTGGAGCGAAGAACAAGCTCTAACAACAGATCCATATATATTGATAAAAACTATAATACAGTGTAAAGAAATACAAGATGGATATAATTACTGGCAATAAGAATACTGGAATAATAAAATACTTGAAACAAGAAATACTGGAGCATATATCACCATCACTGGTATACTAGCAATGAACAAAAGTACAAGTACATGCTAGAACAATAAACTGGAATATAAGTGAATGCTAGAGCAATAACTAGAACATAGAGAAATGCTAGATCAATAACTAGAGATACATGTAGAGAATATCTAGCTAAGTGTGTAAAATATCAGCATATTATGTGATCGGCTTGGAACAGATCAGGCTTGCTATGTTTGACTAGCTATGATTCAGTAAGGTTAGGCTAACCATCCAGATAGCTATGATGCAAGCAATAGTCAAGCTAATCATACATAACAGGCTATGAGGCATGTAATGGTCAGGCTGCACCGACGTGAGTTGTGGGTGAGCTATGATGCATGTAGAGTTGGGTATGATCACATAATCTACTAATATCTCCCCGTCCCCAGCTAGCACGATGGATTCCAATCACGACTCCTCGTGACCGGTCTCGATGATGCCAACTCATGTAAATATAGTGTCAGAATCATGTACGCTATGCAACTAGAATCATAGAGACAATCAACAAAATAAAAACTGTCAGAGAATGTATTCGCCTGTGGTCCTCTGCTAGAAATACCAATATCATGTTTCCGAGGTCTTGTCTGAATAATCCAATAGTCCTATAGACATTATTTAATAATAATACAGAATCAGTCGATACACAAACATACACACAATCATAAGTACACTGAACTAAGAGACTACGCTATGGGTGCTACTTGTCATCTAACAGGGTCAAGTGTGTGTCAAGATGCACGGGTGTCACGTCCTCAAATGGGGTACATAATCAGACAATCAAACACTAACATATGTCTCGCCAGTACGTCAGTGTACATAAGGCAGTCAACTCACAATATTCAGGGTCACATGGTCAAAAGTAAATACGGGATATCCGAAATTAACACTAGGGTCATACAGTACATAAACAAATATGTTCATACTAGTATTATTATTTAATTGCTTATATATATTTATCCATATATTTATATATATATCAACCAATATTTTGTGCATACCAATTAGAATATTATACACATACGCGTACGTATATGCATACGAGTTTGGGTTATTTGTAGGGTCTCTTGTAATCACCATCTAATAAACTTTTCATGGGGCAATATGCTAGATCCTAACGTTTCACACATACGTATACGTAGACAACAAGAAGAGAGTAACTCGAACCTACGCGCACGCGAACGAGGGGGTTCAACGTCGAGGTGGGCTGCTCCTGCTGCTACTGTTCAAGCGAGGCTCATTGATTTCATTGGGCTATCGAGGGGAGAACAGTGGTTCAACGTGTTGTCGTATCGTCGAGTCATCGAGGGATTCAGCGGGCTGCTTCTGGCATTCCGTCGAGGAGTCGGGTTCAACGTTGTCCGGCAGATTTAGTTGCTGTCGAGGGAAGGGATGGCGGTCGTCGACGGGAAGATGGGTGGGTGGTCGTCGACGAGAGGATAGATGGGTGGTCGGGACAGGAAAATGGCAGTGGTGGCTCGGTTGCTTTCGGGCTCTGGTTGAACTTCCTGCGAGGATGGCGAGGCGGGTTGCTCAGTTCAGGCGGATTGGCAGCGTTCAGTCATGGTGGAGGCGGTGAACGATGCAATCGGGAATGACAGGCGGGTTCAGAGGAGGGTAGAGACGGGAGGTTGATCAGTCGGTCGGGGATGATCGAAACGGGGCTGCTCCGACGGGTTCAGCGTGTTGGGGGAGATGATGAACATGAGAGAGGGGAAACAGGCGGGTTCAGAGGAGGGTGGAGACGGGAGGTTGATCAGTCGGTCGGGGATGATCGGAACGGGGCTGCTCCGGCGAGTTCAGCGGGTTGGGGGAGATGATGAACATGAGAGGGGGGAAAGGTTGAGGGAGTCGACTGTCACTTGGTTTTGGGGTGAAGATGAATAGAATATAAAGAAAAAGGATATATATATATATGGTTAAAGAGGTAGGGTCGGGTTTGAGGTTGACCTAGAAAGTTAGGTCGGGTCAACATCCTCCTTGGAAAAGGGCTTGGCTTCTTATGTAGAAATTTAAAGGGCTAGGATTGCATGTGTTCAAAATGGAGGGCTATGGTTTAATGAGGGTTGATGTTGAGCATTACACACTCCAAAAATTTATGGAGAAAATTTACATGAAGGAAAATGGGGGTTTCTTCATGTGTTGGCCCAATGGGGTGTGGACACCTCAATACACTTTTGCATAAAAGTGCCTAATAATTGGAAAATTGCTCAAGGTGGGGTTTTTGGATTAATTTAATTAAAATTAATATAATTGGTGTTCTAAAATTAATTAGAAGTACATAAGGCTAAAATTAGGTGGAATATAATTGTCATGAATGTAGAAGACTCAGAAAAGAATACTATCATAATTTGGGTTGCACAAAATGGGTCAAGATTGTGTCTCTAATTTCTATTGGATCGCACAAAGGTATAAAGTTAGATTTATTTAGAATTAAATATAATTATTTGCGACGAATGTTGTGCGACTAGATTAAAGCACAAAAGGGTATAGTTATGAGTTACACAAGGATCAAAATAGAAGGCTGGCATATCTAAGACAAGGGTATAAAATTGGTTGGAAGGCAATGGCTAGTGTAGCGCTCCAATTATCGAAGCAACGGTAAGGTACAACAATCAATAAAATCACAGCAATTAAATATAAATAAATATCATGCAATATTAACACAATAAATTAAATAATAAAAAGATAAAAATATCCCTATTCTGAAATATGGTAGTGACAATTTTCCTGGTCAGTGATATTTACAAGAACCGGAGAATTTCTTTGGGAGGCCGAGAGTTGAGCGTGTGTCTACTTTTATTGCCCCGTCCAAACTATGATATAGTACTCGAGATTGATTGGTTGAGGAGGCACCATGCTAGTATCGATTGTCATGGAGGTAGGGTTTTGTTTCAGGTACCGGAGTGCCAGAGTTTGAGTTCGTCAGAGGAGCAGCAGAGCAGAGCAAAGAAGATTTATGTGGAGCTATGGTAGAAGAGCAGGAGCTGTCATATCCATTGATTGCAGAGTATATGGACATCTTTTCGGAGGAGTTACCGGGGTTGCCACCAAACAAAGATATGGAGTTCCCTATCAACTTGGTACTAGGAGCAGAGCCAATATCCCAAAACGTCTATAGAGTAAATAACAACGAACTGGCAGAGTTGAAGAAGCAGGTGGATGAATTACTGGACAAGGGCTTCATCCACTCATGTTCATTACAGTTGGGTGCTCTGGTATTATTTGTACCGAAGAAGGATGGGTCGGTACGCATGTGTATCGACTACAGGGCACTCAACAACCTCACTTTCAAGAACAAATACTCGTTGTCATAGATTGACGATTTATTTGATCAATTGAGCGGAGCAAAGGTATTCTCAAAGATAAACTTGAGATCGGGGTACCACCAGGTGAAAGTGAAGAAGGAAGACATTCTGAAGATAACATTCATAACTTGATATGGGCAGTTTGAGTTCTTGGTGATGCCGTTTGGGCTGACCAATGCCCCATCGGTATTCATGAACCTGATGAATAAGGTATTTCATCAGTATTTGGATCAATTTGTGGTAGTATTCATTGATGATATATTAATTTATTTGAAGGCCTCGGAGGAGCATGAGAAATACCTGGGGATAGTTCTGGAGACCCTCAGGAAGGAGAAGATTTATAGCAAGCTTTCAAAGTGTGAGTTCTTCCTTAATAAGGTTGAATTTCTCGGACATGTGATTACAGAAGATAGAATCTTAGTAGACCCAAAAAAGATTTCAGCAGTTGAGTCGTGGTCTACCTCGAGTACAATGGCGGAGATCAAGAGTTTTCTTGGATTGGCGGGCTATTATCGGAGATTTATTCAGGATTTTTCTAGGATTGCAGAGCCGATGACAAGACTAACTAGGAAGGACGTGGAGTTTGTCTGGACTGAGTATTATCAGTCTGCTTTTTAGAAGCTAAAGAAGAGGTTGACTACAGCTCTAATATTGATATAACCATCAGGGACAGGAGGATTTTCTATATATAGTGATACATCGGGTAAGGGTTTTGGTTGTGTGTTGCAGCAGAACGGAAAAGTGATTGCCTATGCTTCTAGGCAATTAAGCCCGCATGAGAAGAATTACCCTACCCATGACTTAGAGTTGGCAGCAGTTATTTTTTCTCTTAAGCTATGAAAGTACTACCTGTATGGAGAGCGAGTAGGGATCTTTATAGATCATAAGAGTTTGAAGTATGTATTTATATAAAAAAAGCTCAACATGAGGCAGCGGCGATGGTTGGAGTTGATGAAGGACTTTGACATTTATTTATAGTACCATCCAGGGATGGCCAACGTAGTCACGGATGCCTTAAGCAGGTACCCGGTGGCTATGAACTTGACAAGGGACAGACATTTATTGGTCGATCTTGATAGCTTGGGTATTGAGGTATTAGTTCTTAGAGTTGCAGCATAGATGTGGGAACTTCAGGTACAGTCAGAGTTGATGGACCGGATAAGAGCCGTACAGTATGAGGATGAGCCTTTGAGGAGCATCAGAGCACAGGTCCGGACATGATTGATAGAGGACTCTGTATTGCAGATCATGGATCATTGTGGTACGATACCAGATTGTGTGTGTCGAGTGGAACGTTGTGCGAGAAGGTTCTTCAGGAGGCACATCGATCTCAGTACTCTATGCATCCAGGTTCTAACAAGATGTATAGGGACATGAGAGAGCAAATTTGGTGGTATGGTATGAAGTAGGAGGTAGCTTGCTTTGTATCCAGATGTTTGGTATGTCAGCAGGTAAAGGCAAAGAGATAGAGGCCAGGCGTATTGCTTCATTCTTTACCCATTCCAGAGTGGAAGTGGGAGCATGTGACGGTAAAATTTATTTCGGGTCTTCCACGTTCTCAAGGAAAGTAAGATGCGATTTGAGTCATCATAAACAGGTTGACCAATTCAGCCCACTTTTTGCCATTCATAGTTAGTACGTCTACGGAGAAGCTCACGGAGATGTATGTGCATCAGATAGTCAGATTTTATGGAGTTTCTGTGAGCATAGTCTAGGATCGGGATAGTCGCTTCACGTCCCACTTTTGGAGGAGTTTGCAGGCTAGGTTGGGCACTCAGCTCAAGTTCAGTACCGCATATCACCCTCAGACAGACAGGCAGTTGGAGAGGACTATACAGACTCTCGAGGATATGCTACGGACTTGTGTTTTGAATTTTGGAGGCTCTTGGGAGGATCATCTTTACTTGGTAGAGTTCTCTTACAACAACAACTACCAGGCCAATATAGAGATGTCACCATTTTAATCGTTGTATGGACGAAGATGCCGTACTCCGTTATCATGGGATGATGTTGGTGAGAGATCCTTATTGGGACCAGAGATGGTCATGGATACTGTTGAGATGGTGAAGCTAATTAGGGATAGACTTCGGGTGGCATAGGATAGACATCGAAAATGGACCGATAGCCACCAGAGACCATTGGAGTTTAAGGTTGGTGATCTGGTGTTCTTGAGAATTTCTTCAACATGGGGAACAATTCATTTTGGTGGAGCAAAAAGCTTAGTCCATGGCACATCGGACCCTTCGGTATTCTAAAGAGGGTCGGTGCAGTGGCCTGCAAACTAGAGGGAGTACACAACGTGTTCCACGTGTCACAGCTGAGATAGTACATGGCAGATCCTAGCCATGTACTAGATCACTCAGAGATCAAGGTTGGTTCGACTCTTAGCTACCCAGAGCAGCCCTTGGAGATTTTGGACCGCGGGATGAAGGTACTGCAGAACAAGAGATTCCTTTGGTGCGAGTCGCGTAGAGGCATTACTCGCCAGAAGAGAGCACATGGGAGCGAGAATTTCTTATTGCCAGTATTCTTATATATTTGAGCCATGAGGTATAATTCTTTCTTGCTTGTATTGATTGTTCTTGGTAGTTAATTTCTTCCTTAATTTCGAGGACAAAATTTTTCTAAGGTGGGTAGGATTGTCACCCACACTTTTCCAGCTAGGGATAGTTTGATAATTTGGCATGGGTATTTAATTTTAGGATCTAATATTGAATATTAATGTGATAATTGTATTAAATATTTAATTATGTTAAGCTATAATTATTTGTGGCTAGTATTAGTTATTTAATTAGAGATTTGTGTTATTTAATTTAGTTAGAGAGACTAGCCAATATTTAGACTTGACACATATGGACCATTTAGACTTGTCCTGACAATTAGTGAGCCCAATTTTGACCCAAACCCATTAGTCATTTCCACCCTTAATTATAATTAGTTAGAGACTTCCAAAAAAATCCACCCTTAATTATTCCTTATAATTCACCATGTAGGGATAACTTGGACAATTACTTTTGCTTGGGGAAGGAGAGAAGAGACCGGCCAAAATTAGAGGGGGGTTCTCCTCTCTCTCTCCTCATTTGCATTCATTTTGATCAAAAATTTCTAGATTCCCAATTTTTATTTTCCCTCTATTGATTTTTTACTCAATTTACCTCGATTTTTTTCTCAAATTTATCACTTTTGGAGTTTTGGAGCTTGGAGAAGCAAGGAACACAAGGAGAAGAAGTTTTGGAGCTAGAGATCGTATCCTGATCGTGTATAATTGTGTTTTTATTGGGAATCCATCTCTCAATTGGCAAATTCTAATTTTCTCTTTACTCTAACACCCAAATCATGTATTTGACCATTAGGAATGACCCCATGGCATAGGGATACCTATAGGAACAAGTTTTAGACTAAATAGTTATGTATTGAGAGTTCTATATGGTAATTTGTGCGCATGTTGGGGGAATTACGAGATTGATACATCTATATTATGTCATGAGACCAATTAGATCTAATTAGACTTAGATCGGGGTTATGCGACTAGGTACATATCCACAAATGGGTACGTGTAGGTCGTATCACGGTATTTTGAGATACGGTGTGATACGGAGGTCAATTTGGATATTTTGTGCAATTACTCCTTATTTTACCAAGTTGCTTTAATTAAGTTATTGTGCAATTGATAAGTGATAATGTATAATTATGTAGAATTGGGGTTTGGCTCTTTATTTGGATGAGTATCATGAATATCCCATATTGTACCCTCAAAGTGCTTGATGAATTGCTATTAGTGTATATTGTGCACCTTCAAGTCTTAATTTTGTTGTATACTTATTAAATATATGCATAAGTATATGTATATAGGTATGATGTTAAGTATATATGTATTTATATATAGGGTAGAGACTGTGTGTGTGTAGTGTGTGTGTGCACTTAGGATTGTGACAACGAGGTAATGAATGAGGACTAGAGTGTGTGGTGTGTGTGCTGTGGTGGGGATGTTAAAGCTAGTCTACTGCAGTGTGCTGACTGCACACTGATGGGTGCAGTCAAGGGTGAAATGGGAATCATGGGTATCAGTTGAGTTATGAAAGGGTTGTAGCATTCTGCTGCAAGGAGGTTTGGTGCTCGAGTATCTCAAATACTCGAGAATATCAGAGAAGTATCAGTAACAATGAGTGAGTGAGTGGTAGCAATATGTTCAGTTTTAGTATGTATGACTTGGTTGCTATGTGAGTGAGTGTCGAATAGTGAGGAAAAAGGGTTAGCAGTATGCAGCAGCTAGGTGTAGCAGTAGTAGCAGCAATGCACACTCGTGTACTGTTATAGAGCAGTAGAAATATACAGCAACAACAATAGCAGTATGCAGCAGTAGCAATAGTAGTATACAACACCAACAATAGCAGCATACAGCAGTAGCAGTAGCAGTATGCAGCAACCGCAATAAAAGTATGCAGCAGCAGAAAGAGAAGTATCAGCAGCTAGATGGGTAGCAATAGAGTATCAGATAGTAGGTGAGTGTCTATATTGATTGATTGGATGATACAAGAAAGTATCAAGAAGGAACTATGGGGAACTAGTATGCAGGTGTATGGAAGTTGAGGTAAGGCAAGTACAGCAGTTGCAAAGTCGGTAAGGATATCAACAGCATCAGCAACATATAGTTTGGGTTTGATGTGTCGAGCTTTGACTCATAACAACAGTAGTTGTGCGTAAGGTAAGGAAGTATTCTTGAGTTAGGCCTTAAGTTAAGGTACTAGCCTATAGCTAAGTTAGTATAGTTATTAGTAGTGAACAATTAATGTTATTAGTTGGTTAAGTTAGATGTCATTTGTGGATATTAGAGCGTTAGTTAAGTTAGTTGATTATAAATGATTGTTGGTTATCCACAGTTAGGATATAGAAATATGTTAGTATTAGTAAGGGTTATGAGTTGAGTTAGTATATATATAGATGTGTTAACATAGTATATAACTAAGTATTTGTTAGTATTGAATTAGTATAGTATTGATGTTAGCCTAGCTATAAGTCAAGGTTTCACTAGGTAACATAGTGTAAGTATAGATATAGACAATATATGATATTTATACTAGCTACTATAGCTAATACCTTTGGGTATTGACTTAGAGATTAAGTTTAACCTTGTATTGCATATTTTAGACTTGTAATCACCCTAGAGACTAAGTATGGACCTGAAAGTTAGATAAGACCTAGTTTGACCTAGTATAAACTTAGTGAGCTAGAAATGGACTTTGAGAGGCATATTTAGATCATCTTAGCATTATTTACTTCATTACACAATTTAACATGGAATTTTATATATAGGTCTGTGTGACACCAGTTTGGACACCGAGACTCATTCATTTCTCTGGATCACAGGTGAGTACATTTTTCTGTTAGTTTTTATTTTATAATAGTGTATATATCGCATGTCCTAGAACTGTATACTTGATTCTGACATGGTGGTTACACGAACTGGTATTTAGCGGGTACACTTTTATATGTATTTCAACGTGTGTATTAGGTATTGAATTTTGTATACTTCATATTCATACACTTCTCATGTTCAGTGTGCCCATATTCGTGTTCGTAATGTGTCATGATTGGATCCATAAGTATTGGTTGGGGATGGGGGAGTAGGAGTTGGTTATGTGATCAAGACCAAGTGTATTCGTGTATATGTCGATTACATATCACAAGTGTAATCGATTTAACATATTGTATTTTATTCCTTTTTAACCCAAATCGATCATAGTAAACTTGTACTCTATGGCACATTAGCGAGTTTCAGTTATTTCTATTGCTTGCAGTTATTCATATTGCCTGTTCTTTATTCCAGTACATTACCTGTTCACTCTAGTTTATTTTATTCTGATGTTTAGTTATCTTGTATTCTTTTTTATTATCTGTTATATAAGCTCGATTATGTATTTGAAACTGCTTTTAGAGGTATATACTTCGCTCTAATCCTAACTGGATATATTTTTTGGATGATTTGCTAGTGGTCCAGTATCCCACTTACTACAGGCCGCAGGATGGCGTACCATTAGAGGACACTCATGTAGAGCAGAAGGACCTAGTACCAGAGGTTGAGGAGACTTAGACTCATTGTTAGATTAGTTTTAGACTTTATTGAGGGTATTGGCATGTATATATATTATTTTAGATTTGTGTATGTATTGTGACTATTTTCTTTGTTATTCTATCTCGTGCCTTATCTTTCTTAGTTTGCATTCTGATTGAGTATAGTTTACCATTATCATATACCATATTGTTTCTTCGTTTGGAGTTGAGATGATTGACAGGTACCATGTATATTGTATGAGATATTTAGATAGTGGAGTTGACCCAGACAGCATTCCACTGTCGATGTTGCAGCGTAGGCTGGACGTTGCTCACTAGTCGTGCCCTTATTCCGGGTGTGGGTCATAATAATAGACATTGTCACTACCACATTTTCTGACTTAGGGTATTTTGGTCATTTCATAATTAATTAATTAATATACATTATGGTATATTTATTTATTGTATTATTTATTTATTGTTAGATGTTATATTTTATTGTGGACTTGTGTTAGTAGACATAACTAGATTAGAATTGACTCTAGAACCAACACTCATTCTAGTTATACTTGAGCCCAATAACAAGCCTAATTAATTAAGTTAATATTATAATTAGTTAACTCGTTAGGAATAAAACATTCCTTTCTTAATCATTTTCTTCTTGACAAGCCCATAGGGGTGTTTTAGATATTATATACTTGCTTGCATCCTAAGATAGGGCCGGCCATAGGAAGTGTAGGAGAGACTCTCTGTCTTCATTTATTTTATTTCAATTCCAGATCTAGAATTTCCTCCTTCCAAATTTTTTCATTCCCTACACCAATCCCTACCAAAATTCTTTTCCAATTCCTTCTCTACTCACCATTGGAGGCTATTGGAGCAAGGAGAAGGCAAGGATCTACGATTTGGTGGAAGGAGCATAAGTTGAACATTCTTTGCATCCATTTGGAGACTTGCATTGAAAATCCATCGCCTAATAGGTATATTTTTTCCCCTTCTAAATAGACTCCAAATCTATAGTTTAATCATCGGGAACCCTCTCATGTATAAGACTACCTATAATAAGAAGAAATGACTAATAAGGACCCCTATTTTGGATGTTATGGTGTATTTTGTTCCCAATTTGGAAAAAATTCGAGATTGGTGCACCATGTGTTTGTTAATAGGTCAATTAGACCAAATTGACATGTGATTGATTGTGTGAGCCTGGTGTCGTGTCCAAAATTTGATACGTGTAGGCCTTATCATGACAATTTGGTGATACGGGTTGATTTTGAGATTTTTCTTTTGACACGGGGGTTGCACATGCCATATGTTAACACTGACACGTAGTTGAGTAGCTAGCACTTTATATTTCTTATAATTATCATTCTAATCTTGCTCGTATCCTTCGTGATATATTTGGTGTTGTGTTGGATCCGTATCGCAAGCGTATCATAGATTTGGTGTGATACGGTGTGATGCACGCGAGGTATTTGTATTATTGCTATATTAATTTCATGCACTCTAAATTGCTATCCTTCATATCTAATTATATTGTTTAGGAGTATATATTTGATATATATCTATGTATCTAAGTATTATATTCTTGTTAGTGATATATATATATATTTATATGGGGAGTGTGCTTCACTGTTAGTTAGGATATAACACTGTCGGATTACAGTCAAAGACTGATATGAGATATAGCAATGGGGGTCTGATCAGGTGTGCACTGATGTGCAAATGCACAGAACAGTCGACAGGGGGTCTGTCGGGCTGTGCACCCTTATATGCACAACAACAACAGCTAGAGGAGATGATGTGCACTATGTACACAACAGGTTGGATCGGGGTGCTGTCTTGCAGTAGAGCAGCAGCTCAGGTCATGGGAGGGGTTCGGGTTGTGACTGTTATATGGATGACCTCCCCTAATGGACAATCGGGTAACAAGTAATAAGAAGCAGCAGTGAAGTGTGGCTTCTATGTAAACACAACATCTAGGGGTTCTGTAATTTGTTGGTATTATACTGCAGCATGGGGGGAGATAATGATTAGTCGGGTCAGAGAACACAACAGAATTTGTGGTTAACTGAACTTTGGCTCAAGAACAACAGTAGGTCTGTTGCCATTGGCAACAACAACATTGGTGGGGTATCAGTTGTTAGTTGGTTAGTTGGTTAGTAGTGATACAAACTAGTTAGTATTGATTATATCAGTTAGTTTGTTAGCAGTTAGCTATATGTATGTATCAATTAGAGTTATAGTTATTGGTTAGTTAGTGTGTGTGTGTGTGTGTGTGTATATATATATATTGGGAGATATATTAGATAGCTTGTAGTTAAGTATTTAGCTACGTTGATTATTATCTGTGTTACCAAGGTAATGTTAAGGTATGGAGTTAACACTAGGTATTGATATTGGGTATCAAGATGGGGTTTAGGTAGTATGATACCAAGTTGGATCAAAGCCAAGGTTTCCTTTTAGTGTTAGTTTAGCTAGGGATACTATATATATTATACTTGTGTATTATATAGTATCTTCATATATAATACTTTGCGTATCTTATGATACAGAATAGTGTTGATATTCTAGTATCCTAATATACCTAGTATAGCCTAGATACATAGTGCATGGACCCAATATCCTAGAGTTGGACTCATACAACGTAGAAATAGCTAGTTTGACCAAGTTTAACTAGTTTGACCAAGATTTGGACTAGTTTAACTTGTATTCATTTCAAAACCTTGTATTAATGTAATATTCCATATTTAGGTCTTTGAGGCACAGTTCCAGACATCTCTAATACTATTTACCCAATTCCAGGCAAGTATATTCTCTGATATTTTTTTGTTTATGATATCCTTTGTCTCTTGTATTTAGTGCAGATATCCTTAATTTCTTGACACGATGGTTACACGGATTAGTATATCTGGATCTCGTCATGAGATTTTATTTCTTGGTATTTATGGTATATCGTGTGCAAGCCTTGTTCCATGTTCTTCTTGTACATATACTAACATTGATTCCTGAAGAGACTATCTACCTACCCAGTAAATCTCGTGTCATAGCGTACCATGGTTGGATCCACTGTATGAGTCAGGGGCAGAGAGTGTTAGTGTGGATATGTGATCATACCCCTCCTTATGCATGTCCTTGTGAGTGTTGATCGTATACTAACCAGGCCTTAACCTTTGTGCAAGTTTCTAAGCCGATCATATGTCGAACCTAGTACTCACTCACATGGTAGTAGTATTTTTTGCTCTTATTCATAATGCTCATTTCCTTGTATTTAATTCCAGTATGCCTATTTTTGTATATCTCTTGTTCTTGTATATTGTATTTTGTATATTCTCTTTATTTACTATTACATAGTCTTCATCATTTATTGGAACTGCTGTTAGAGGTGTGCTTCGTTCCATCCTGATTGGATATATTTTTTAGATGATTTAGACTACTAGTACCCTACAAACAATGGACCTCGGGATATATTTGGTGTAGAGTTGTAGACAATGGCTCAGTAGGAAATGATACTTGGAGATGATCATTTAGTTAGACTTTTGTATTAGATATTTATCAGTTAGATATTTTTCCTGTTTTATATTGAGTTTGTGCTAGTCTATTGGACTTGAAGATGAGTTGTATTTGTGACTTGTGACTTCTATTTCTTTTATTCCATTTCATGTTATACCTTCCTGTAGCTTTTATATTGTGATTGAGTATGGTTTACCTCATCATATTGTTCCTCCATTTGGAGTTGAGATGCCATGACAAGTACATTATATATTTTTATGTGAGATATTTAGATAGTATTGGTGACATAGACAACATTCTACCCCCAATGCTACTGCATAGGCTGGGTGTTGTTCACATACTCGTACCCCTACACTGGGTGCGGGTCGTGACATATATACTTTAGGATCTTATAATCTGTAAAAATCTCCACCGTCTCTTCGTATAAATATTGCCTCCAAATAATCAAAGCAAAGATTACTCCTGCAAGCTCTAAGTCATGAGTGTGGTAGTTCTTTTAATGGATCCTCAACTCCGAGAACCATATGCTACAACCTTACCATGCTTCATCAAGATGCATCCTAATCCTTTTCCGGAAGCATTACTATAAATAACAAATCCTTACGGTCCAGTAGGTGTTTGATGATAAACAGAAGAATGAAACTAGGTTTATACGAAACCCTTTCTTTGTTTACAAACAAGAAAAAAAAGTACAATTAATCCTATACGAGGATGTCAAGTACAATAAAAAAATGATTCTGGGAAAATATTGCTGTAGGAGTCTGATCTGCGGTCGATCACTTTGTCCCTTGGACCACACGATGATGAAGAAGTGTTGTAGAAGAAGAAGAAGCTTCAAAGATTGCAGGAGGGATTGAACTCTCGTTGCCAAAGTTGTCAATCAACACTCTCTGTATATATTCTCTCTCTCTCTGATTTCCCCCCCTCTTTTTCCTTTCCTCCTTTCCCTGTGACCGAAGGTCTCTATTTATAGAGCTCAGTCACAGTAACCGTCCAGTAGGCGTAGAAGCCAAACTTTGTGAAGAGAGTATCACTCTTTACGTGGCAGTTATAATAACTGCTACCCACATTTGAATGATCTCCTTAATCCGCGTGTGACGTGTGTTCCATTATGAGGTAACGCGTATAACTGCTTCTCGGAGACCACGGCATGCAAGCCACGTAGGTAACTGCCCCTCAAGTAAAGATGGTCGGCATAAAAGCTAAATAACTGTCTTATTGGCGTAAAAGCCAAGTAGCTATCTTATTGGCGTAAAAGCCAAGTAGTTGTCTTATTGGCGTAAAAGCCAAGTAGCTGTCGTGTTGTCGTAAAAGCCAAATTCTGCGTAAAGCTTGATCCTGCATAAATAATAGATAACCAGCATAAACTAGCCAATTATCCTTCTTGACTGAGGTCTTGAGCGTATTCTGGGCCAAATAGCCTTATCACGTACCTTCGTAAATATAGCCTGAGTTGGCGTATTTCGAGGAGATAGCATATGGCATAATCCTATAGTTAAAAATAGCCTGGTTTGCGTAACATACAGGGATAGTGATGTGAGCGTATTAGCCCTAGTTTTAGCTCTCTCAGTCATTAAAAATAGAACAAAATCTCATGTATTAAATGCAGAGTTCTGCTCCTATCTCGCGCATTAACTGCAGAGATATGCCTCGAGTTCTGTACGAAGAACAGCTTTTGACGTGGCGTTTGATTTTATCTCATCTTGAGCGTAAAGGCTCATTTCTGCCTGTGTAAAATAGGCAGCGTATTCCTTCAGTGCGTAAAAATGACTTGTATTAAAGATATGTCACTAAACGACAACCTGGGCCTCTGGGCAAAATCATTATTACAGCCGTCCTCTCGATCGTCGTGCAGTACTCTTTGTCAGGAGTCAGGTTCACTGTTCTGTCTGACAGGTTCATTAGAGGAATACGAAGAGTTCCTCGTACAACTTCACGCTGCATTAAAAGCAGACATAGTTTACGCCGGAGGGAGGTGTAGCCACCTTTTACGCCAAAACAGCCTTGAAGCGCTGCTTTACGCGGGCAACTCTGAAGTCATGTTTTACGCCACATAGGGCTGAAGCTTCTGTTTTACGCTTGCTTCATGTATATTGGGGGTTTTACGCGTATAATCCTCCAGCGTATTTTTCATGCTTCTACAAGACCCCTTCAAAGTTTTCAAATTCCTCGTAATTTGAAATACTTTGAATAAAGCATGAAACGGTCAAATTTGACTCGTTCTACGAGGCAGATTTCTCGACGAATTTTAGGAACTTATTGGGATTTGGTATGTTCTCTTCTGCCTATATAAAGGCAAGCAAGTGAACATGTCTTTCCATACTTCGTTCACCAAAAGAGATGGCCGCTGAGATTCATTGGGCTGACTTGAAGAAGAAGAAGATTATGCTCTTCCAGCATGTAAGGAGTCGCAAAAGGAGGCATCTTCGAGAAAATATCCTCTGCAATGATGGATCATGGAAGGATATCATAGCTTCCTTTGCTCGGGTTATTCAGCAATTTTATATGGCGATTCGTCTAGGAGAGAGGAAGGGTCTCATCGGACCACACAGCTTGCTAACTGTATTTTCTTCTGTTATGAAGCTGGACGTAGGTAGGCAGTTTGGCCCTGTATTCCAGTATTGTGTTGGGTCTGAATCCCTAACACAATTCTAGGGCATGTCTGCCATGGCGTATGGAGGGTGGGCTTGAATAAAGCAGGCCCAGTTTTGAATCCTCACGTCATTAATCATTTTCTTGTTCATCGGCCGCAGAAGCCGATGAAGTACCGTAGAAGAAGAAAAAGATCTCCATCAATATGAGAACCTGGCACAACAGATTCCCAGCGTAATCTTTAATGAGAAATCATTTGTAAAAAAAGGATTTCCATCATATGTAATTATGAAAATGAAAAATCCTTTATAAACTGGATTTCCATCATATGTAATCATGATTAATATACTTGTCTTCTTTTACGTATTACTGATTTGCCATATTTGCTGTGAGGAAGTATGATAATGTGCAGCTTCGACACGTCTGAATAATTTTACGGTGACTCTGATAAACGATTATCCGGTCACGTCCCGACTTTTACACGTAACGGAAGATGCGTAAAAAGCTCTTTAGAATTAAGTTGTCTGGAAGATCCAACTGTCATGCTATTTTTTGGACGAGGAGTCACAGAGAATTTTGAACTGTCACTTCTATGATACGAAGAATTTCTGTTCAGAATATCATCTTCAAGAATGGTTTCCCGAAAATTCTCCGAAACAGGGCAAGGAATGTCCGTCGAACAGGCCATACTTGAACTTAGATGTAAAGGATTCTTGCTTGACTTCGAATGAACTTCCAATGGCCCAAGAAAAAGAGTCATCTTCAATGCTGACATCTGTGTATTTCAGACACTTGGAATATTTTGTAGCCAAAAAGGAGCATTTTCTACGTAAATCCTTGTAATTGGCTATATATAGCTTCTGAGCGTGAGACCGTATATTTGTAGCCTCTGAGCGTAACAGCTTCTGAGCGTAAAACCATAAATTTATAGCCTCTGAGCGTAAAACCGTACATCTGTAGCTTTTGTGTGTAAAACCGTAGATTAGTAGCCTCTGAGCGTAAAATCATAGATCTGTAGCTTCTGTGCATAAAACCGTAGTTTTATAGCCTCTGAGCGTAAAAGCTTCTGAGCGTAAAACCATAGATTTATAGCCTCTGAGCATAAAATCGTAGATCTGTAGCTTATGTGCGTAAAACTGTAGATTTATAGCCTCTGAGCATAAAAGCTTCTGAACGTAAAACTATAGATTTGTAGCTTCTGTGCGTAAAACTGTAGATTTGTAGCATCTGAGCGTAAAAGCTTTTGAGCGTAAAACTATAGATTTGTAGCTTCTGAGCGTAAAATCTGGATCCACTACGCAGCATGACTGTCCGTCTTCTTTTTTCAAATGATAGGCTGACGTGGTCCCAAATCATAACCGACTATTAAATATCGAATTTGGTTAGGGATTCGAAGAGTTATACGAACTCTATAAATAGTCCAAGGTCTTGAGAGAGAAACCCTTCATCTGTCTTTGCAAAACCTTTCGTCTCTTTGAGAACTCTTTGTCTTCGTGTCTTTTTTGAGAAATTTTGAGCTTCTGCCATGGCACCGAAACAGGCTACCACTGCTAAGGGAAAGAAAACTGCTTCCTCATCTCGCTCCTCTGCTCAAGCACGAGCAACCCCCATTAGGCTGAGTGAGCCCCTTTCTGAACGAAGTGCTCCGCCGTTGAGCTGCGCTCCGGGCATCACCAGTAAAGACTTCGATAGGAATGAAACCCTTCGTACACGTTGTACGTGTACGCACAAGGTCATCTTCTTTGCTAAGAGCCTCTTCGAGGAAGATGATGCACCGAGATGTTTTATTATTACGCCCATATTCCTAATGTGTCAGCATAAAAACTCTATATTTTTGCAGCCTGGCATAAAAGCTCAGATTGTCGAAATTTGGCGTATACTATAAACTTTGAGTTTTACGTGCTGGATGTAAATTCTGGCTTAAAAACTCAAATTTTGGCAGTCTGGCGTAAAAAGCTCAAACTGTTAGATTTTGGCGTATACTGCCCAACTTGAGTTTTATGCACTGGAAATAGATTCTAGCGTAAGACTCAAATTTTTTGCAGTCCGGCGTAAAAGCTCAGACTGTTAGTCTTTGGTGTGTCCTGCAAGAATGTAGCGTCTAGCGTAAAACTGACTTATTTTCTTTCATTTTGTAGTGGACTTGCAATCCCTCCTTTGGCTGAAGTGATGGGCTCTGCTGCTGGGATGCTGAATTCCAGCTATCTGGAGGACTTGTCCCATGTGACATTCTCCATCTCTGTAACCGAGTATCCTCAAGAAAGGGGAACTTTGATCTCGTCCCAAGGAGAACGAATTCTGCTGAGTATGATCAGTGGGGAGCCCCTGACATACATAGATGGGACTGAATATAAGAAACCAGGTTTCTTATTCGGGGATGTTATCGATAAACAATCCCAGACTAAACCCAAGAAAGAAGATTGGGTATTTTCTGCTGAGGGCACGGTCATGTATCTGCCAAGGATGCCCATAGATTACCCTATCTCGGCATTCTTCCATTCCACCCATCGCAGAAAGATGATGTGTACTCTGACTCCCGATCTTCACGGTCGGCTGGGGAAGATCTTATACAACAAAGGATTGAACCAAGGAGCCTACATGAGTAGTCCTTCAGGCCCTATTATGCCTTTTAGGGGATTACTGCCGGGCAGCATCCCGAGTGAAGATACTTCACTGATCCAGCCGGTTCAAATATCGACTTTCTGTAATGACTTTATGGGACAGGGAGGAGTGTACCCTAAGGTTAACCCTCGCACCAGTGGATGGCTTAGTCCCGGGAATCTTCGATGGGCCAGTTTAACTGCCTGGGCCCTGAAGCACTTCCAGACGGAGCTGGAAAGTATTGGCTTGTTTGCGACTGTGAGTGCCACTAGTGTTGGGCTGCTTGTCAACCCCAACTTGTTCTTAGCTTTGATGAGCGATACAATTTGCTTACTGGGACTTTCGCCACTCCACTAGGCGAGTTGGGCTTAGCCCTTCATGAGATGGCAGAGATTTTAATGCTGCCAATAGAAGACACTCCTTATGAAGAGTACGTTACCACAAACAGGGAGATGAGGGATACAAACCCTCGGGCAGTGGTAGTGTGTAGCGCCCCATTCTCCCGCAGCGGAGAGCGCGGCTAAGAAACACAAGACGGTATCGTTCGATCGGGATAGATTGAACTAAGAACTCGTCCTCGTTATGGATTTGTTTCTTCGGAATTGATTCCCATATTCAGTGGACTGCGCCCCAAGGATCGGCTTAGCGGCAGAGTCAGGAGGGACCTCTCCGCTGCTATCTTTTATTTCCTCGGTTTTCGATGTCGCTTGTTGCTTTCGTGCTTTGAGTTGGTTTTGGGATTTGCTTGTTTTCCTTGAACGGTTTCGATGGTTTTCATTGTTTTGGTTCATTGACTTGTACTTCTATTCCGAGATGGAAATAGAGGAAGAAGTATTAATCGAGCTGTTCGTATGCAGGTGAACGAGCAGTAGGCGGCTTGCGAGCGGAGTCATGAAGCGCCTCTTTCCTTCTTTTTTCCAAAATCTAAGTGAGTGGCTACCAACCCGATTAGCTAGTCCTGCTTCCAAGCTTCACAGCTAATAATCTGCATTCTCCTTTGCCCCGATCAAACGATACCAAGTAATAATAAAAGAAACCAAGATAAAAGAGAATAGACTTGGTTATATGCTTGTCAATAAACTTCACGAACGGATACTTAAATGCATGCTTGTTCGCTTGGGAAAAAAATTATTGCTTGTCTTGTACATTGCTTGTCTTGTCTTGTACATTGCTTGTCTTGTACTCTTGTCGCCTCAAAAAGCATGAACTATTAACTAAGTAAACATATTGTTCGATCACGGACAACTTGTGCACAAGGTCATTGGTTCCTGCGGACGGTCGCTGGGGCACTGGCACCGATCCAGTCCGGACGGAATCCCTATTGTATAGTCTATTGTGCTGAACGGAGTGGCATGTAGTGCTCCTTGTTCATTCGCTGCATACCATTCCCGCCAGTGACTATTGTCTATTGTGGCATCCCGCCAGTGATCTCTTGTATATTTAAACCTGTTGCATACTAACTTGTGTCTTCGTGGCAGGGAAGGCATGGTAAGTATTGTGCAGGTAATTCAGACGGTCAGGTAAAATCCACCGAACGGTGGCACGTTCATTTCAGTAAATTCAATATGCTGCTTACTTGTAAATGAACTAAGGCAAGATAGAAACCCACAAAATATGCATGCTTCACTAAACAACGTATTGATTGGTATAGTCAGGCTAGCTCGCCTTCACCAGCATGTTTCGATATGCTGACCCTCGTTGAAATAGGTTCTCCGCACCAAGGCGAACCGAGCGAGGAGCCGAAGTCGTCTACCCGATCCAGTCCAGCTGTTGGCGCATCTTTACCACGCCCTCGAAGCCTTTGGAAGTCCGAATCTGCAACTCTTCATACACAAATGCAGCTCCGTGGCAAAGCCGTCCTCCAGCCTGGAGGTCCTTATCGTTTTGAGTTTATAAAAGGATGTAATGTACAGGACTGCTATCTCATTTTGAGTCAATCCTTTTGTAAGCCGTTCGGCATATTAGCTAACTCGTTCAAGAGTTTGTAATAGATGTTCATTATCAATAAAGAAAACTTTTCTATGTTTTAAATCTGTGTTTCAATTTATCTGCGTACTCTGAATATGTGCTTGTTATGCAAATCATTAAAGCCTTGTGCGGGCGCAACTTCAGGCCCGCACGGCGGTCATGATTCGGAGGACACCTCAAGTGATTCTACGGAATTGGGTCGTGACATAGTGGTATTAGAGCACAGATTCAAAGTTCCTTAGACTTCGTGCTGGAAAAGTTCCTTTAGAGATCAATTCCTGTGCGAACTCTTGAACTCGCTAGGCCAAAAATGAGATACGTTCATGCAATAAGTCCATAATACATTATGATCCTAATGTAATTTACCTTCTTTTGAAGGAATGGCTCCAGCGCAATCTGCAGCACAAACTCCGGACGAAACGCAAGGCCAAGAAAGTAGTTCGGATACTTCGGGAAGTTCAAAGAGCCAGCGAGCCGTGCCAAGCATCGATCCCGTCCAACGAATGTTGCAGATGTTGGAGGCAAACCAACAAAGGGACGAGGCTCGCTATGAACGGGCCGAGAAGCGGGCGGAAGAGAGTCAGCTCAAGTTTCAAGACAATATAGAAGCACGATTCTCAGTCCAACAGAAGCAGGTAGATACCCTGCAGCAGATCGTTCAGACTTTGGCATCCAACCAGTCCGCGGCAACGCCAACGACTCCGGTGGAACAGCCCGTGCTTAAAGTAGAGAAGCCACAAATTCCAAGGGCGAGGGACGTGACTGCCTTCGACTTTGGCCACTTCAAGAAAGTCTACAACACCCCATTCAACGGGACTGAGGACCCAGTCGTAGCTCTAGATTGGTTGGCCGAACTTGAAGATCACTTCGCTCTGCTAGAGGTCCCCGAAGAGAAGTGCGTCGCCTGCGCGCAACTACAGCTCCGCCTCAATATGCACGATTGGTGGGACGTGCATCGACGATCTCTCCAATTTGATCACGGAGAGGAGGCGATCTCGTGGACGACTTTTCGTGCCGCGTTCGAATAGGAGTATGTACCCCCTCCAGTCCAACGCCAGATGGAGAACGAGTTCGTGCAGCTGCGGCAAGGCAGCATGACAGTTAAAGAGTACTCCGCCGAGTTTAACCGACTCTCCAAATTCGCTAGGGCCTATTTACCTGATGCAGCGAGTCGAGCTAGAAGGTTTGAAGGTGGACTACGCCTTGTCATCCATTCGCACGTAGCCGTTCCTCAGTATCGGACAATACGTGAAGTCATGAATCACGCCCTGTCGCTCGAACCATACTATCCTCACGTTCCTGCCGGCGCTGTGCATACATCCAGTCACAAACGCCAAAGCGACGAGAGAGGAAATACTGCTTCAAAGCGCCCTAACAACGGAGGGCACAAAAGAGGGAAACCAGGGCAGTTATGTTATTTCTGTAATAGGTCGGGGCATACGAAGGATAATTGTCGCCTGAAACTTGGTTTATGCCTAGCCTGTGGCGGATCAGACCATTCTGTTCGTGATTGTTCCTTGAGTCATGATCGCCGTCCCCGACCGAATAATCCTTAACGGTAGGTCCTATCCTAAGTTTCGGGACGAAACTTCTAATTAGTTGGGTAGGACGTAGTGCCCCGTTCTCCCGCAGCGGAGAGCGCGGCTAAGAAACACAAGACGGTATCGTTCGATCGGGATAGATTGAATTAAGAACTCGTCCTCGTTATGGATTTGTTTCTTCGGAATCGATTCCCATATTCAGTGGACTGCGCCCCAAGGATCGGCTTAGCGGCAGAGTCAGGAGGGACCTCTCCGCTGCTATCTTTTATTTTCTCGGTTTTCGATGTCGCTTGTTGCTTTCGTGCTTTGAGTTGGTTTTGGGATTTGCTTGTTTTCCTTGAACGGTTTCGATGGTTTTTATTGTTTTCGTTCATTGACTTGTACTTCTATTCCGAGAAGGAAAGAGAGGAAGAAGTATTAATCGAGCTGTTCGTGTGCAGGTGAACGAGCAGTAGGCGGCTTGCGAGCGGAGTCGTGAAGCGCCTCTTTCCTTCTTCTTTCCAAAATCTAAGTGAGTGGCTACCAACCCGATTAGCTAGTCCTGCTTCCAAGCTTCACAGCTAATAATCTGCATTCTCCTTTGCCCCGATCAAACGATACCAAGTAATAATAAAAGAAACCAAGATAAAAGAGAATAGACTTGGTTATATGCTTGTCAATAAACTTCACGAACGGATACTTAAATGCATGCTTGTTCGCTTGGGAAAAAAATCATTGCTTGTCTTGTACATTGCTTGTCTTGTCTTGTACATTGCTTGTCTTGTACTCTTGTCACCTCAAAAAGCATGAACTGTTAACTAAGTAAACATATTGTTCGATCACGGACAACTTGTGCACAAGGTCATTGGTTCCTGCGGACGGTCGCTGGGGCACTGGCACCGATCCGGTCCGGACGAAATCCCTATTGTATAGTCCATTGTGCTGAACGGAGTGGCATGTAGTGCTCCTTGTTCATTCGCTGCATACCATTCCCGCCAGTGACTATTGTCCATTGTGGCATCCCGCCAGTGATCTCTTGTATATTTAAACCTGTTGCATACTAACTTGTGTCTTCGTGGCAGGGAAGGCATGGTAAGTATTGTGCAGGTAATTTAGACGGTCAGGTAAAATCCACCGAACGGTGGCACATTCATTTCAGTAAATTCAATATGCTGCTTACTTGTAAATGAACTAAGGCAAGATAGAAACCCACAAAATATGCATGCTTCACTAAACAACGTGTTGATTGGTATAGTCAGGCTAGCTCGCCTTCACCAGCATGTTTCGATATGCCGAACCTCGTTGAAACAGGTTCTCCGTACCAAGGCGAACCGAGCGAGGAGCCGAAGTCGTCTACCCGATCCAGTCCAGCTGTTGGCGCATCTTTACCGCGCCCTCGAAGCCTTTTGAAGTCCGAAGCTGCAACTCCTCATACACAAATACAGCTCCGTGGCAAAGCCGTCCTCCAGCCTGGAGGTTCTTATCGTTTTGAGTTTATAAAAGGATGTAATGTACAGGACTGCTATCTCATTTTGAGTAAACCCTTTTGTAAGCCGTTCGGCATATTAGCTAACTCGTTCAAGAGTTTGTAATAGATGTTCATTATCAATAAAGAAAACTTTTCTATGTTTCAAATTTGTGTTTCAATTTATCTGCGTACTCTGAATATGTGCTTGTTATGCAAATCATTAAAGCCTTGTGCGGGCGCAACTTCAGGCCCGCACGGCGGTCACGATTCGGGGGACGCCTCAAGTGATTCTACGGAATTGGGTCGTGACATAGTGTACCAGAAGCTGATGAGCCACTATCTTGCATGCACCACCTTCTGCAAAGAGCCCTCTGATTTGGCTCATATCAACAAATGGGCATCCTACCTCTTCTTCCATCAGGCCAGAAATGCTAAGCCGGACAAGGTTGTAGATAGCAGAGATAAGCCCTTGAACCTCCTGAGCATGCTTAGCGCCAACACGATCGATGACCTCATTAAAGACGCAGGGGCTTCAGATTATATTCTGGATGAGGAGATAGGGGGTTATCCTGCAGGCACTAAAGCCTTCAGTTATATGAGGCATTGTCGCAAGCCTCTGTCTCAGGAAGCTCAACTGCCTGGCTTCCTCTCTGTCTGGCTACGCCGATGGGTAGTGCCTGGCATCGCGTCTGCGGATCGCATTTATCGCAACACCTTATGGCCCGCAGTACGGTTGGTGTTTGGAGAAAGATTGGCCTGCTTCCTGCCATGGTATGCAAAATACAAGCTGGCCAGAGGGCCATTACTGATGGACTGCTTGCAGATGATACCCAGCATAAAGGATTTCACAGAGTAGAATTGCCATTCTTATATCTGATGGGATGGTTAATCCTTCACAATACCATAGTGATGTCTCCCGGCTCTGCCAGCGGTTCAGGAAATAACTTCTTGTTGAATTATAAGAATTCCCTTTGGAATATGGCGAGCGTCATAGATTGCCGGCGAGAATTAAATTTTGCCCATGGCTGGAAGCTCTTCTGTACTGCCCCCCCCCCCGTACATATCAATCAACAGGGGATGAAACTTCAGGATGCAGGCCAAGGGAGGACTATTCTTTCTCTTGAAGCCTTTTACTGGTTGGTCTGTATTAGACCTTCCCATCTGTTGTACAGAAGTGAGGACCACTGCTACTTGGAGCCTTATCTGCCAAGCCGGTTTGCCAGACAATTTGGGTATGACCAGTTGCACGTGGGGAATCCCATCACCAACTTCAAGTCCAAAGGTGGACTTATTGATGGAGCTAGAGGATAGCGGTACTTTATCATGGGTTGTACTGGTATAATCTTTGCTGTGCCCGCGGCTTCTGTCTCCACGGAGTTGCGCATTCTTCACTCGTACGCGCAGTTTTACGCATCCATCAATACCTTCCATCGTGATTTTGATGTATTTGAAAGTTTCAGGATGCCCTCCCCCATAAGTCCACTGGAAGAGGGGAGATCCCATCCGTCTCCTCTGATGAAGGTGAAGACACTACCGGTGCAAACGATTTCTTGTTGATAATACCGAGAGGCATAATAGCTCCGCCAACAGAGCCGCTCGTTATCTCCAATAAGCAAAAGGCTTCCACTCTGAAAGAGCCTTCCCCCCGCAAGAAGAAGACGGTCAGAGGTCCTAAAATGAATTCCACCAAGGGGGCCTCTAGGAGTGAGCCTGTTGTTTCCCCTGTTGGGGATGATTCTTTGATCAGAGGTCCTTCGCCTTTTAGAGCGGGAACCTCCACAGTTCTGGCTGACAGTGCTGGAGATTCTTTGCTCGCGATCACTGCCGCTACTACCGCTACTGGTAGTGTATCGGGATCACCTTCGAGACCGAGCATATTAAGAATCAATATATCTTCATCCAGACAAATAATGGGAATAACCCCTCCTTCGTTTGTAAGTATTTCCAGCGAGATTCCACCCGATGAACCTCGAGTAGATCTGGGTGATGACTGGGATGACTTCCTTCAATTGTCAGTCGGTGCACCCTCTTCTGCAGGTATGACAGCTTGTTTAGCATCATTAAGAAATGATTAGCTGTACAGGCTGCAGACGCAACATATATACCATCGGCCATGGGTAAATGTTGTCCTCACGTTATCTTCAGAAAAAATAACATCAAATTGATATTAACTTTATTTTGTCTTTTTTTCAGGTGAAGACATCTCTGGGGAGGGCGGAGTTGACACAACTTCTGACTTTGTTGCGGATCAATCTAATGAAACGGCGATGCTCGACGTTGAAGAAGCATGCTTTGAAGCCGCCAATCTTTCATCCGCAACATTCTCGGGTGTCATCCCGCAAGTGGCAGTTCAAATAACATCAGAGGAGGATGAACCCACCATCTCGTCCATGCTTCCTTCGTCGAGTATACCAGCAACTTCAACTGTTGTTGGTGTCTCTTCTTTTGTCGTGCCATCTGTTGAAGCAACGACTGTAGCAACCTTCTCTGCAGTCATTCCAGAAAGGAGACTTACCGATATTGCGGCCACTCCCAGCGTCCATTCGAGCTTTGCTATGCTAGTGGATTAATACACTAGCATATTCTATCTTACTTTGAAAGAATTGATATCGATGGTGCTGGAGAAGAACCTAGTTTTGATTCTCTGAAGATGTCCTCCAATCTCCCTATAGCGCAGATTAGAAATTTCAGTGACGCTGAAAGAGCTAATACGCTAGAGCAAATAGTTAATGGTTTAGAACAACCCATTAACGAGTATTTGCAACTATCCCGAGGCAGTATCGATGATCTGGTTCAAGCTGAGTATGACTCCTTAACTGCATAACTTGCTGAGCAAATAAAATCTCTAAACAAATCCATCCAGGAACAGTATTAAGAGATGGATAAAGAGCAGGCTGTGTTGGTGGAGTTCATTCCTCAGCTAGCTGAGTGCCAGGTCAAATTTGAGGGAAAAGAAGCGAGGGTTCGAGAATTGGAAGCTAAATTTGCTCAGGCAAGGGAGAGGCTTCTCAAGACATTGGCAGTCCGCAATGTGTTGAAGGGCCAGGTGGATACAGCTAAACAGAACTTGACACATACGGGTGTTATCCACACAAGTTTTGTTAATTCTATGTCCGGACTATCTCACTTGAGCAACGACGAAGCAAGGCTAGAACGGGCTCGCGACAGTATTTTGAACTCCAGGAATGAGAGGATGGCTGCTTTGGCGCGACAGATCCGCGATTTAACGGCTCCTCCCCAATGATGTACCTTTTTGCTCTTTTTGTAATTTGTTATTCCCAGAGATAATAAAGATGCATTTTCTGACTTTGTGGACCTATCACTTTTGAATATAAATGATAGGCTAGGATGAAAGTGATATCAGAGGTAATATGGACGTGATATACTTTCGGTAAGTTTTAACTGGATATATCTATTGAGAGGTCATACGAACATGATAGAATATGCTCCAACTAAATTTGTATACAAAATACTATCAGAGGTAATATGGACGTGATAGGTTTTGAAGTTTTAAATTAGTTAAACTTATCTATTCATAGGTCATAATAACATGATAGAATAGATCCAACCAGTCTTTGTACGTAGTATCGTCAAAAAAAGATCTTCATCATACTACGTTAGCGCGAGGGAGATTAAGCGTAATACTTCTTCAGGAATTTGCCGTTGATAGGAGCCATTATTAAATCTCTATTAGGATTGGCTAATCTGTAAGCACCATTTAAAATCCTATAAGGGCCCTCCATTTCATTATGATTGTTTGTGCGAGCTTTGGATATCGTACCAGAGGTAATATATACGTAGTACAATACCGTATTTGTTGAGGACATCCCACTGGAGAATTTTTGGTGGACCTATTATTTATTGCGCACATTGAGTGCAAATAATAAGTTCGAAACAAGCCCAATCAGATGATAGGTTTTGTGGCTGGCGAAGACATCCTGCTGGGGATTTTCTTGTGGACCCATTACTTTTTATGCACGAGAGTGCAAGTAGTAGGTTTGAGACAAGTCCTGCCAGAGATAATATAGCCGTGGTAAAATATGACTCTGTGGGGATGGTGGAGAGATATAGTTCAGAGGTAATATGGACGTGAACTGACTTTTTCTCCGTTGGGGAAAATTAGGATAGTTCAGAGGTAATATGAACATGAACAACTTATTTCCATTGCGGGCATCCCCAGAGGTTTTTTTTTTGTTGGACCTATTATTTCTTGTGCACAAGAGTGCAAGTAATAAGTTTAAGACAAGTCTTGCCAGAGGTAATATGGACGTGGCAGTTTTTATGGACCTAACACCACTGCCGTACTTAGAGTTAAGTACTGGTGCTAAGTTGAGATGACAAACGATATCAGAGGTAATATGGACGTGAAAATCGATAGCCAAAACTCGGAAGTTTTGTTCAGAGGTAATATGAATATGACAAACTCAGCCCAAGAGAAATATTATGACAGCAGTTCAAAGGTAATATGAACATGAACTAATGTCCGAAAAACTCATTGAGGAGTGATTCATTGAGTGTGGTCTATCCCAAAATGAAGATAGACCAAAGGATTATTCCGCTGGGGAAATTGATGGGGCAATAGCTCAGAGGTAATATGAACATGGCTAGCGTCTAATGAGACTGGTTTGAATAGTCAATGCGGGAGTGTACAAGTAGACCTAATGATTGCTCCGCTGGGGGAAATTTTGAGGATCCATCATCCATTGCGTATCCGAGATTTTTTTGGTACGGATGATGGCTCTTTACAAGAATTTGTGACAAAGGAGAAATTGTTGCACATAGGCATTTGCTGGGGATGCCAGATTGCTGAACATATCTATTCAGAGGTAATCTTAACATGATAGAATATGATTCTTGATCTTCGATGACCGAGAAAATATTGTTCATAGGTACTTACTAGGGATGAAGAACCAAGAATTGATTTATTCATCTGGGTTGTGGACTTATTACCCATGGCGTACTTTAAGTACAGATAATAAGTTGAAACGACTAACACTATCAGGGGTTATGCGAACGTGATAGTAGGAAGTCGAAGAGAAGAACTTCACTCAGAGGTAATGTGGACTTGGAAAAGTTCTAAAAATATCTTACTCAGAGGTAATATGGACGTGGTAAGATATAGTGGGGATAAAGAAAATAGGGCAAAGGAAATATGGGAATGACCATTTTTGTGGTGATAGATTTACTCTGCTATAGAAAATGGAGAGACGTAGTTCAGAGGTAGTATGGACGTGAACTAATCTATAGCCACAAACTGGGAGGTTTGCTCAGAGGTCACTTGGATATGGCAAATTCAGCTAGGGAAATAAAAATGCTTGGACAACAGTTCAGAGGTAATATGGACGTGAACTCATATCCGAAAAATTCACTGGGAAGTGATTTTCTGAGTGGGGATAGTCCTGAAGGTTGCTTATCTGGGGAGACACCGTCTTCTCTTTATAAATGCACATTGATGAATTTGACGTCAATCAACTCCTGGATTTTCCTTTTCAGCACATAGCATGCCTTCGTGGGATGATGAATTTACCGATGAAAGAGACAATATTCTGGGTCATCGACCTTGCCAGCCTTTTCAGGGTATCTAATGTTGGGCAGCCAAAGTTTGTTTTCCTTCATCAATATATTGAAGATTTCAGTGATGTCATCCTCATTGAAGGAGAAAGTCCCCTTTGGCTTTCGGTCTCTCGATACCTAAGTCGTACGGTCCTCAGGGAAGACAGTCACAGTTGCATCATCTTTGGACTCAGAGGGTCTTCTACCCCCAGCTTTCGATGCTGCTATATTTTGTCGAGAGAGACCGCCCCCAGACATATCGTTGTCTGGTTCTTCTTCTTCTTTTTGTTTGCCTTTATCCACAGAAGTTGATTTAGAAGGAACTGCCTCTGGTATTATAGGATCAGACTCTAGAGGTTTGGAGATTGCAAGAGATGTGGTAAACCCTAACACAAAATGATTTCATTGACAATATAGATCACCATGCAACCGTATTCATCTGCCTTTTCCATAGTTGAGGTCTCGCTTCAACTTCAGGTCATAACCCATATTTTGCATAATCCTCAAAGCCTGAGAGCTATATCTGTGGATTTGCATTTTCCCAGCATTAGACTCGCAAGATTCTTCTTGTACAATCGGTCTATTCCGCATTCGACCGAAGATTATTTGATGCTGATCGGTGCGAGTCGGTGGAACAATAAAGACAGATTCTTCATGTGGCCCATATGTCATGAAGATGTTAGGTGTTGATGCTACTTCCCACATGATCTCCCCACGCTTGGTAGTTAGGAGAACTGAATCCTGGTTATGACCCCTGTCTTTGTGTTTCTGGATCAAGAAATCACGCAAATCAGGGAGATTAGCATAAGAAGAAGAAGAAGGCTTATTTTTCCTTTTTACATCAGTAGGCCTGTGGAGATTAGGAACCATAACCCTTTTTCGACCATAGGAATACAGTAGTCCGCCCATGTGAGTAGCATACGATCCATCATCTGTTTGAGGAGTGTATCTTCTTGTAAGACGAGTCTCCTTTACACGGACAGACCTATCCTGGCATAATTTGGAGTTTTGCACAGGTTCTGTTGAAATAGGGAAAGTCCGCATAATCTGTAGAGTGGACAACTTCTTCTCTTGTGGGCATACAAGTCTAGCGGTTGGGAGATCCGCCACTCGTTTTCCCTTGATGTGATCAAAGGGTCCATCTACCTCATCATAGACGAAAGATATATTTTACGTGCATGGCGCATTTGAAATTTTTGTGCGTGCTATGAGGCCTTGCTAGGAATTTTGTCTGCCACATCAAAGACGGGAGACGAATTTTTACGCACAGGACGCGTTCTAGACTTCTGGATTGGCCCTGGGGCATTGCCAGAAGTTTTGTCTGCCACGTCATAAACGGGAGACAGGTTTTTACGCACAAGGCGTATAGGTTGAGATGTCACAACCTTGTTGATCGGAGAGAGAGAGAGCCTGTAGGAAGGGTAGAGGATGTCCGGGGCATCCATACTTTACGCAGCTTCATGTTGTCCTGGACAGAGAGGGGATGAGAGCTACCCCCTGCGCGAAGCATGTCTTCATAAGCAGATTGGTCGAATTGGACGACCAAAGTCTTCTTCGTCGATCCGACGGATACAGCATCGTGTTGAGCAATGGCTTTCTCATAAGATGAGAAAGTGGTCCCCAGCAGAGTTGCCATCTTGTGTTTGATGATAAATAAAAGAATAAAACTAGGTTTATACGAAACCCTTTCTTTGTTTACAAACAAAAAAAAAGTACAATTAATCCTATACGAGGATGTCAAGTACAATAAAAAAATAATTCTGGGGAAATATTGCTATAGGAGTCTGATATGCGGTCGATCACTTTGTCCCTTGGACCACATAATGATGAAGATGTGCAGTACAAGAAGAAGAAGAAGTTTCAAAGATTGAAGGAGGGATTGAACTCTCGTTGCCAAAGTTGTCAATCAACACTCTCTATATATATTCTCTCTCTCTCTCTGATTTTCTTCCCTCTTTCTCCTCTCCTCCTTTCCCTGTGACCGAAGGTCTCAATTTATAGAGCTCAGTCACAGTAACCGTCCAGTAGGCGTAGAAGCCAAACTTTGTGAAGAGAGTAGCACTCTTTATGTGGCAGTTATAATAACTGCTACCCACGTCTGAATGATCTCCTTAATCCGCGTGTGATGCGTGTCCCATTATGAGGTAACGCGTATAACTGCTTCTCGAAGACCACAACATACAAGCCAGGTAGGTAACTGCCCCTCGCATAAAGATGGTTGGCATAAAAGCCAAATAACTGTCTTGTTGGCTTAAAAGCAAAGTAGCTATCTTGTTGGCATAAAAGCCAAGTAGTTGTCTTGTTGGCGTAAAAGCCAAGTAGCTGTCGTGTTGGCGTAAAAGCCAAATTCGGCGTAAAGCTTGATCCTGCATAAATAATAGATAACCAGCGTAAACTAGCCAATTATCCTTCTTGACTGAGGTTTTAAGCGTATTCTGGGCCAAATAGCCTTATTACGTACCTTTGCAAATACAGCCTGAGTTGGCGTATTTCGAGGAGATAGCATACGGAGTACTCCTATAGTTGAAAATAGCCTGGTTAGCGTAAAATGCAGGGATAGTGATGTGAGCGTATTAGCCCTAGTTTTAGCTCTCCCAGACATTAAAAATAGAACAAAATCTCATGCATAAAATGCAGAGATCTACCCCCATCTCGCGCATTAACTGTAGAGATATGCCTCAAGTTCTATACGAAGAATAGCTTTTGACGTGGCATCTGATTTCATCTCATCTTGAGTGTAAAGGCTCATTTCTGCCTGTGTAAAATAGGTAGCATATTCCTTGAGTGCATAAAAATGACTTGTATCTAGGATATGTCACTAAACGATAACCTGGGCCTCTGTTCAGAATCATCATTACAGCCGTCCTCTCGATCGTCGTGCAATACTCTTTGTCAGGAGTCAAGTTCATTGTTCTGTCTGACAGGTTCATTCGAGGAATAAGAAGAGTTCCTCATACAACTTTAAGCTGCATTAAAAGCAGACATAGTTTACGCCGGAGGGAGGTGTAGCAACCTTTTACGCCAAAACAGCCATGAAGTGCTGCTTTACGCGGGCGGCACTGAAGTCATGTTTTATGCCACACAACACTGAAGCTTCTGTTTTACGCGTGCTTCATGTATGTTGGAGGTTTTACGCGTATAATCCCCCAGCGTATTTTTTATGCTTCTATAGTAGGTATGGTCAAGATCGGTGTAGTAGTCAGGCGCTTCTTCAACTCATCAAACGCCATCTGACACTCCTCCGTCTAAATAAACTTTTTGCCCATGTGGTTCAACCTTGTCATAGGCTCTGCAATCCTCGTAAAATTCTCTACGAACCTCTGGTAATATCCCGTAAGTCCTAAAATACTTTGCACCTCTGAGACGTCGGTTAGGGTTGGTGTCACGCCCCAGTCCCAAAATATCGAGGGACTAGACACGTGGCAATGGCAAGCAGTACACACTGATAGAAAAACCCAATTTAATGGATCCACCAGGGTGTACTTAAGCTGTCAACAACAATGAGGGTCTAGATATACTAATCTCATCCACATATATGAATACAACAATATCAGAATCATAAAGCAAGATCAATCTCAATAAAATATAAACTCGGGGAATAACCCGATAATGAGTATGATACATCTGTCAAGATACAAGAATAAAGATAACTACAACCAATACTGAGTATGGAACAGTATATACTCAGAAGATAACCTCGGTGATCACTCGTCTAATGGATCTGGTACTGCTCCAGTGCCTGCTCCTGATAATGCTCCTGTCCTGTATACCTCAGGGTCGATCTCGTCTGCTAATCCTGGGGACATAATCCGGATCCAGGTTCTCAGGGGACATAGCAAGGTACAAATAATATAAGCCATAATAATACAGTGAAGTAGTAAATGAAATAAATAGGGTAAACTATATAACCATCTATGTGAAATACAATTTGAGAGCATCACTAAACTCAGGCTGAGACCACTACAAGCTCTGTGTCGGGGAGCCGGTAGCAGCAATAACTATGTATTTTACTATGTGTTTACTATATTTTATATATATATAATCATCCTGTAGCCTATGTGTCTCTCCCCGCCCAATGAAATCACACGTCTCATGTCCACGATGCCTCATGTCCATGTCACGCACGATCATATCTAATGCAGCAAGTCATCTAATATCTATGAATATAATGTCTATGCCATAAAGCCTGTATCCTATACAGAATCACCATGAATATCTCAGAAAGAACCATGAATATCTCAGAAAGATTCTGTCTCATAAATAGTGTCAAGTGTCCTGGGTTATGATGTACTTGATAAGACAAGTACGAGAAATATAGGGTCTCGGTATCCAAGTCTAGATGATGTTACACAACTCCACGTACGGTGTTGGCACCCGACTATTAATCGGACGCTAAGTAAAGTCACACGGTCCTAGGTCAAGCATGTACAACAATATATATATATATATATAATACAAGGAATATATAACAAGAACTGCAATGTTGGCAAGGTACACTTGCCTGGGGTTCTGACTCCAACTGTAGCTCTGACCTCAGTGGGAACTGCAGGTACTACTTCGGTTGCTGAAATAAACATGACTATCAGATTCAGAAAATATCAAATTGCTAGAAACGCCTGTCCTTAAGTCCAATTTGGACACAAAGGCAAAAATAACATTTTCGGGTCAAAGTGGGGTCTACATGTGGGCAACTTTGCACCGAAATGCGTGTCAGGTTCAAAGGTCTCCAAATTCCTCAAACTCAGTGTCTACAAGTCAGGAACGATGATACCAACCTAACGGAACTTCCAGAATTGGATTCCGATGAGCCGGTCACAAAATCGCCCGTCAAGTGGAGCATGTGGGGCCTACGATACGCAATTTTGTCAACGTTCTCAGAATCGAACCAAACTTGGGTCACAGGACCAGCGTATTGCTACGAGTCCGATGGCGTAAGTTTCGTCTCCATCGGACATGTGTACACGAAGTTACGACGTGTTCCAGAACCGACGAATACGGGGTGGTGCCGGCGGATACGCGTTGATTCCGGTGTGCACGCACATCCGAATCGACTTCTGCAAAATCCCACACATCCGTATCAACGACGCGCACGTATCGGTGAAGACCGCACACGACCAGGTCGTCCCATTTGGCTGGGCGCACTCAGTTCCGGGGTGAAACAGGGCGTTATTTTTCCTGTTTTTGGATCACGGTTTGCGATCACCACAGGACGCGATGCACCGAGCGGGTTGTACGGGCATCGAGAGGGTTATACAGTCTACGTGACGCAACTAACGGAATAGAAATTGGGATTACGAGCAGAGAGAAACGTGTACCTTAACAGGGCTCTGGAAACCGAATTTTCTCGTGTCCGAGTCGACACGAAGGGGCCGTGTCCTGACCGTGTCTGCCCTAGGGTTAGGGATTCGGGCTGCTGGCCGGAGTTTGGCGGTGCTACGGCTAGGGACGGGGTCGTCGGAGGTTGGCGGCGAGGAGGGCGGCTCTCCGGGAGGTGGAGGAGGGCCAGGGGAGGCGGTTGGTGGAGGAGTGAACAGTCGGTCGGGGGAAAGCCGGGGAAGTCGGGAAAGTCGGCCGAGCAGGGTGGTGCTGGCCGAACGGGGGAGCTCCCAAGTCGGAGGAGGATGGTCGGGCCGGAGCGGCTGTGCAGGCCGGCGGGGCAGACTGCATCCGAAGCCGCCGCGGGGTCGGCCACAGGCCGGGGAAGCGGCCACAGGCGGTCGGGGCATCTGGCCGGAGCGGGATGCACAACGGTCAGGGACAGCCGCGGGGCTGGAGCGGCTTGGCCGGCGCTCGGCCGGAGCGTTCGGCCGCCGGAGTCAGGCTGGAGGGAGGTCAGGGAAGGGTGGCGGCTGACAGCTAGGGTTAGGGTTAGGGGTTTTTATTATTTTTATTTTTCCTTTTTATTTTGTTTTTGAAGAAAACTAGGAACCATGTGTATTTATACATGCAGAAATTTGGGCTAGGGTTTGACCTAGGATTTAGGCTGGGTCAACGCTCCTTGGGCTTGGCTTCGTCTCTCATGGGGATGTTGGGCGTTTGGCAAGGGTTTAATTCGGTTTAATTCTTCATGGGTTTTTAGGGCTTTAAAACTGATTCCGGAGTCCAATAAATTCGCAGAAAATTATCCTATGTCCGGTTTTCTATTTTACACCATAAAATATTCTTTTCATAATATTTTAATATTAATTAATAATAATTAAAAAATATTTAATTACCAAGAGCCTAGGTTTTAATTACAGAAAAATCCCGAAAAATTCCAGAAAATTGAGAAAAATCCAAATTAGAAATTCTTGAAAATCAGGGGGCTTACATACCCAACTTATAAAAATTTTGTCCTCGAAATTAAAATATGTTAGGGTTCTCTCTATCCAATCTCACTTGATTACAGTCTAAAGGATTCCTCTCAAGTGAACATTGCGGTCTCTACCCAACTTAGAATTTATCCATCTATCATCTAAGGCTATACATCTAATAAAGCTATGCCCCAACTTATTTAATCATGTCATTGTATCCTCAAGTCTTTAACACCAAACATATCACCTATTGTATTCCCTTAATCATATATAAAATGGTCATCAAACAATGCGACCGGCCTGTGGGGTATATCTAGTACTGTCTATATCAAACTTATACTAAGCCCGAGGTTTCATCTTTCCGAAATAAGGGAAGACGGAGATCAATAATAAAGAGTTCAAGGGAGAGGTAATAGAATAGAAGTGTCGGGATCAAAGGCTTTTAAAGAATTCAAATAGGAATTGTCAGAGCAGTTGTGGATTGAAATCCTATTTTGGTAATCCTTTGTTCGCATGCTCGTATTAGTACAGTTATGTAACCGATACGATATGCTCAGACATATCTAGGGCAAGTATACTAGTCAACTATATATCCCAATCCACGTAAAGTAGTCGTGCGAAGAGCGAACCAAGATGCACCATGGTTGATCAGACCGTAGTACACTGATTCTGAAATGTATCACTGTGTTAACCCACTTATACATATATCATGATCAAGCTCGATAGAAGAGTAAGCTTGCAAAACTAGGCTATATTAGCAGCATAAGTCAAGATAGTACAATAATTATAAGTACGCTAGATGATGATAAAAGGAGGTACAACTTAATTCAAGTTCACAAAACAAAACAAAGTAAGCAATAATAATAAAGACTCTACAATCTCTACAGTCATCATACAACCTCCTTGTCTAAGTCGCTAGTCAACCAAATAGGGGCAAGGACCTCTAAATTCTATAGTCTGAATAAACACTATCTTCTTATGCAAATCTAAAGTTGTGTCATCCTAGTTCACTTCATCAATGGATCAATAGGGCTAGGTGGTACTATGTTGTGAGGCATACTACTCCACTTAAAATAATAAACTAATATTGAAATCGTCTTAAGGATACCGTGAAAACTCTTGTTATGGTCTACGAGAAGGGGTCTTGGTACCTATTAGGGTATCCTCCTGTATTACTTAGGTCATGGTCGTCTTAAGCCTTAGTCTTAGTGCTTATAGGACAAATGCCGATGGTAAGGATAGAAGAGTCACTGGCCGTCAAGGGTAAGGGATCTAGCTTGTATCGAGGTGGGGGGGACTAATTACGTGACTTAAAGCTAAGGGGTAATCATTAGGTCATAATCTACTATAATAACTTAGACTGTCAAGTTCTAATTACCAATCACATAATTCAAAAATTCAAGAGTAACAACCAAAATAAATAATAAGAGCGCACAGGAATCAATGCAGGATGCAAGTCAAGAAATTAATTCGAATCCGATATAGATGTTAAGAATGATTCAAACAAGTGGATGAGATTCAAAACTTATCCTATTCTTATTGCAGGCTTGCTCGGTCCCTAAGTTGAAACCGAATAATTTAGTCGTTGACCTGCATGGGCCACCACAAAAACCATGTCACGCCCCAGTCCTAAAATATCGAGGGACTAGACCTGGTTTTTGGGATAGGGGCATGACATGGTTTTTGTGGCAATGGCCAGCAGTACACACTGATGGACAAACCCAATTTAATGGATCCACCAGGGCGTACTTAAGCTGTCAACAACAATGAGGGTCTAGATATACTAATCTCATCCACAGATATGAATACAACAATATCAAAATCATAAAGCAAGATCAATCTCAATAAAATATAAACTCGTGGAATAACCCGATAATGAGTATGATACATCTGTCAAGATACAAGAATAAAGATAACTACAACCAATACTGAGTATGGAACAATATATACTCAGAAGATAACATCGGTGATCACTCGTCTAATGGATCTGGTACTGCTCCAGTGCCTGCTCCTGATAATGCTCCTGCTAATGCTCCTGTCTTGTATACCTCAGGGTCGATCTCGTCTGCTAATCCTGGGGACATAATCTGGATCCAGGTCCTCAGGGGACATAGCAAGGTACAGATAATACAAGCCATAATAATACAGTGAAGTAGTAAATAAAATAAATAGGGTAAACTATATAACCATCTATGTGAAATGTAATTTGAGAGCATCACTAAACTCAGGCTGAGACCACTACAAGCTCTGTGTCGGAGAGCCGGTAGCAGCAATAACTATGTATTTTACTATGTGTTTACTATGTTTTATATATATATAATCAGCCTGTAGCCTGTGTGTCTCTCCCCTCCCAATAAAATCACACGTCTCATGTCCACGATGCCTCATGTCCATGTCACGCACGATCATATCTAATGCAGCAAGTCATCTAATGTCTATGAATATAATGTCTATGCCATAAAGCCTGTATCCTATACAGAATCACCATGAATATTTCAGAAAGATTTTGTCTTATAAATAGTGTCAAGTGTCCTGGGTTATGATGTACTTGATAAGACAAGTACGAGAAATATAGGGTCTCGGTATCCAAGTCTAGATGACGTTACACAACTCCGCGTACGGTGTTGGCACCCGACTATTAATCGGACGCTAAGTAAAGTCACACGATCCTAGGTCAAACATGTACAACAATATATATATATATATATAAGACAAGGAATATGTAACAAGAACTGCAATGTTGGCAAGGTACACTTGCCTGGGGTTCTGACTCAAACTGTAGCTCTGACCTCAGTGGGAACTGCAGGTACTACTACGGTTGCTGAAATAAACATGACCATCAGATTCAAAAAATATTAAATAGCTAGAAACGCCTGTCCTTAAGTCTAATTTGGACACAAGGGCAAAAATAACATTTTCGGGTCAAAGCGGGGTCCACATGTGGGCCACTTTGTACCAAAAAGCGTGTCAGGGTCAAAGGTCTCCAAATTCCTCAAACTCAGTGTCTACAAGTCAGGAACGATGATACTAATCCAACGGAACTTCCAGAATTGGATTCCAATGAGCCGGTCACAAAATCGCCCGTCAAGTAGAGCCTGTGGGGCCCACAATACGCAATTTCGTCAACGTTCTCAGAATCGAACCAAACATGGGTCACAGGACCAGCATATTGCTACGAGTCTGATGGTATAAATTTCGTCTTGATTCGACGTGTGTACACGAAGATACGACGTGTTCCAGAACCGACGGATACGGGGCGGTGTCGGCGGATACGCGTTGATTCCGATGTGCACGCACATCCGAATCGACTTCTACAAAATCCTACACATTCGTATCAACAACGCGCACGTATCGGTAAAAACCGCACGCGACCAACTCGTCCTGTTTGGCGGGGCGCACTCAGTTCCGGGGTGAAATAGGTCGTTGTTTTTCCTATTTTTGGATCGCGGTTTGCGGTCACTACAGGACGCGATGCACCGAGCGGGTTGTACGGGAATCGAGAGGGTTATACAGTCTACGCGACACAACTGACAGAAAAGAAATCGGGATTACGAGCAGAGAGAAACGGGTACCTGAACAGGGCTATGGAAACCAAATTTTCTCGTGTCCGAGTCGACAAGAAGGGGCCGTGTCCTGACCGTGTCTGCCCTAGGGTTAGGGATTCGTGCTGCTGGCCGGAGTTTGGTGGCGCTGCGGCTAGGGCCGGGGTCGTCGGAGGTTGGCGGCGAGGAGGGCGGCTCTCAGGGAGGCGGAGGAGGGACAGGGGAGGCGGTTGGTGGAGGAGTGAACAGTCGGTCGGGGGAAAGCCGAGGAAGTCGGGGAAGTCGGCCGAGCAGGGAGGTGCTGGCTAAACGGGGGAGCTCCGAAGTCGGAGGAGGATGGTTGGGCCGGAGCGGCTGCGCAGGCCGGCGGGGCGGACTGCATCCGAAGCCGCCGCGGGGTCGGCCATAGGCCGGGGAAGCGGCCACAGGCGGTCGGGGCATCTGGCCGGAGCGGGATGCACAACGGTCAGGGACAGCCGCGGGGCTGGAGCGGCTTGGCCGGCGCTCGGCCGGAGCGTTCGGCCGCCGGAGTCAGGCTGGAGGGAGGTCAGGGAAGGGTGGTGGCTGACAGCTAGGGTTAGGGTTAGGGGTTTTTATTATTTTTATTTTTCCTTTTTATTTTTTTTGTGGAGAAAACTAGGAACCATATGTATTTATACATGCAGAAATTTGGGCTAGGGTTTGACCTAGGATTTGGGCTGGGTCAACGCTCCTTGGGCTTGGCTTCGGCTCTCATGGGGATGTTGGGCGTTTGGCACGGGTTTAATTTGGTTTAATTCTTCATGGATTTTTAGGGCTTTCAAACTGATTCCGGAGTCCAATAAATTCGCAGAAAATTACCCTATGTCCGTTTTTCTATTTTATACCATAAAATATTATTTCCATAATATTTTAATATTAATTAATAATAATTAAAAAATCATTTAATTACCAAGAGCCTAGGTTTTAATTAAAGAAAAATTCTGGAAAATTACAAAAAATTAAAAAAAATCCAAATTTGAAATTCCTGAAAATCAGGGGGCTTACAGTTGGCCATGTCTCTAATGCTGATATCTTAGCTAGATCCACTGATATGCCTTATCCTGAGATAACATGCCCAATAAAATTGACATGATCTAGGAGAAACTCGGACTTGCTCAGTTTAGCATATAACTTATGATGTCTCAATGATTCTAGCACATTCCTCAAATGTTCCTCGTGCTCCTCATGGCTCTTTGAGTACACCAAAATATCATCGATGAAAACGACCACAAACTGGTCCAAGTACAGATGGAATACTCGGTTCATTAAGTTCATAAATACAACTAGCGCATTTGTCAATCCAAATGGCATTACCATGAACTCGTAGTTACCATAGCGAGTTCTGAAAGCCGTCTTATGAATATCCTCATACCTCATCTTCACTTGATGGTATCCCGATCTCAGATAAATCTTAGAAAATACCCGTGCTCCTGTCAGTTGGTCGAACAAGTCATCAATCCGCGGCAGAGGTAACTTATTCATGATGGTAACTGCATTAAGGGCTCTATAGTCAATGCACATGCGGACTGTTTCACCTTTCTTTGGCACAAACAAAACTGGGGCTCCCTAAGGTGATGCACTTGGCCTAATAAATCTATTGTCTTATAACTCTTGCAACTGCACCTTCAGCTTATCTAGCTCCTTTTTTTCTAGCCGATACATATTAGATGATATTAACGTAGCTCCCGGTACTAACTCAATAGTGAACTCGACTTCTCTGTCTGGTGGCAAACCCGATAACTCGTTTGGAAAGACATCTACAAACTCCTCAATAATCGGTGGCGGCATAACTTTCATTGCCATGCAAGCTCCACCATACTGGCATACAAACTTCTCTATAGTTCCTCTCATGAACTCAAATTTTGGCTGGCCTGGCGGCTTAAAAATAGCACAACCTTTATGGAAATCTAATACTTCATGTTATTGACTAAGCCAATCCATCCCCAATACTACGCCAAAATTTGGCATTAAAAATACTAAAAGTGAGCTAACATCTCCCGACCACAAACAATAACTGAACAAGTCCTATAGGTACAAGTTATAGGCACTATTCCTCCCCCGGTAAGAATCCTCCAACTCTTAGGCAAGGGTGAAGTAGCTATTTTATGCATTGCTACAAATCTAGATGATAGAATAAAATAGCTGCCCCATAATCAAATAAAATAGTAGCAAATACTGATCCAACTAGAATAATACCTATAATAGCCTCTCCTTCAGTCTCTTCTCCTTTCTGAGTTGGTAAAAACACTTGTCCTTGCCTCTGAGCTCCTGCCTGCTATCTGGCTCTCTCGAACTATACTTCCTGTGGTGCCAAGGGTGGTCCTCTATGCTGGCCTCCTGGTGCTGGTAGACGAAGCACTACTCCTCCTCCTTTGTTGGTTTCTCCTGGTGCCAGTACTTCTGGCTTCTGCCCTCCAAATTGAACAATATCTCTACACTGCGGACAATCCTAAGCCTAATGCGTAGAGTCCAAATAGAACTATAGCTCTACACTGAAAAGATAAATAGTACAAAATAATCTTTAATACGTAGAGTCTAAGTACAATAAAAATAAGAATCTGGGAAAATATAGTACGAGAAATCAAGATGGTGGAGATCGAGCACTGATATAATATCCCGCTTCGCATAAATGCATTACGTTGAAATTATAGATGGATTAAACTGATAGGATACAAGTATACAGGAAATCAAGATGCTTAGTGTGATGATGATATATTGCTCAACTTGGTTGGATGGTATATCTTATGCGACGTAGTTCGAATGTATGATTATGCCATGTTAGAAGACTGTGAATCATGTCGGATCATTCTTGAGGGATCGTAGGCAAATATGGGATTATGGCATGGAAACTATACTTGTATAAGTTAGTGGATTTGTCCCTTCTCCTCTACTACTTCATGAGTTAATAAAAATGAACGCTAGTATTGCTCTTCTGTGTTCCATAATTGAATATTGCTCTAGTCCACATTGAGATTGTGCTGCTTTATATTTAATGTTGTTGTAATCAACAAAATACATGAATAATGAACTACTAGTACTATTGATACAAGAATGTTATATTGTAAGTATTACATTAGAAAAAGAAGTTATACTGTAAAAACCACTTTACATGCTTGTCACCCAAAAAAATTGAACTTTGAATGCTTATACACCTATTTAGTGCATCCGTGCACCAGAACTACGAAGTCAGGTAAGGACTGATAAGTCCCCATGAAAAAAGTAAGATGAAAGCATGTTGGGACCTGCGGGTCACCAACCCATATGAGAAATGAGAATGTGAACTCACGAGCAAGTTCAAATGAATAACACTTTTTTACATTCACTGTATCGTACATATATTATGATAATTGTTCACGCATCAGCATGGTTACGGATAGCCTGTGCACAAGGCAAAATTATGGTTCCTCAAACGAGATGCCAATCGGGGCACCGAGATCGTTATGCCTAGGAGGACAACAAAACCCACCGTGTTGCTAATGGAAGCACACGGGGCGTACGGGACCTTCAGTCGGGCTTGCTACCAGGTTTAGGAGGGTGCACCGTAAGTTAGGATGAGTTGGTGCCTTCGGTGGGGCTCGCAACCTACACTCGAAGTTATCATCACTCACCAGGGATAGTCTGTAATGGTGGCATGCGTATCGTCGGTGACCTTCATATAGATAGGTTGCATGTTAATGATTTTCTTGTGCAGAAAACATAAGTTCAATATGTTGTAATGTCTACAGGGATGAACAAGTGTGTTGTTTGTAAGAATCGCTAATAAGCGATCTGAAATATCTTTCACATATTGAATATTTGTTGCTTACATAACCTGCTTTTATTATGCTGTTGATATCTTGAATATTAAAATGAACCTAGTCCCTAATAGAAATATTACTAAAGTAATATGTATGCTTTTCACATGAACACTTACTGTTGGTTTAGGCGAGTGGGCTAGTTTATGCTTACTAGTAACCGATATGTATTGACCGACGTTTATAGGAATCCCTAGGTACTCAGCTGGGGTGAGTGGTGGGATTTGTTCTGAGACATCGAAACATTGTTGGGGAGTGAATAAGCTCTTCTTACATTGGAGGCATCTTCTTTTATACGGGGCAAAATGTATGGAGAAGTATAATTCAGTTATATTAGTGAGATTATAAGCCGATACGGCAAATATTAATGTATGCCAAGTCGCCAAGTATCAGTTATAATTGAGAAGCTTTGTAATCTGTTTTAAGCCATGCACTCAAATATTATTATCAATAAAGAGATTTTTTTAATTTATTCTTTTGTGACGTCAATTTGTTTACTTATTTCCGCTGCAATATCGATATTTTTAAGAAATACCATGACTTGTTTATCTTCTTGCCTTTTACAAGTACAATCTAGGTGTGTACGACATCACGTCCGTTGCTACTTTCGATTCTTCAAAATCGGGACGTGATAAATTGGTATCAAAGCCAAGTTTATGGAATGTCCCTCTCCGCGGATGAGCATTACGCTGGAATTATAGATGGATCAGACCGATGGTATACAAGTGTACGAGAAATCGAGATGCTTAGTGTGATGATGCAGTATTGCCTAACTTGGTCGGATGGAATATCTTATGTGACGTGGTTCGAATGTATGATTATGCCAAGTTAGAAGACTATGCATCATGTCGGATCATTCTTGAGGGATCGTAGGCGAATGTGGGATCGTGGCATGGAAATGATACTTGTATAAGTGAGTGGATCTGTCTGTTCTCCTCTACTCCTTTATACCCTAATAAAAATAAATGCTAGTATTATTCTTCTGTGTTCCATAATTGTATATTGGTCAAGTCCACATAGAGATAGTGATGCTTTATATTCAATGTTGCTATAATCAATGAAACATATGCATAATGAACTGCTAGTACTATTGACACAAGAATGCTATATTATAAGTCTTACATAAGAAAAAAAGTAATATTGTTTAAACCCCTACACATGCTTGTCACCCTAAAAAATGAAACTTCGAATGCTTATACATCTATTTAGTGCATCAATGCACCGGAACTACAAAAGCAGGTATGTACTAATAAGTCCCCCTGAAAGAAAGTAAGATGAAAGTATGTTGGGACCTACGGATCACCTACCCATATGATAAATAAAAATGTGAACTTGCGAGCATGTTCAAGAGAACAACATTTATTTAAATTTGATGTATCGTGCATATATTATGATAACAGTTCACGCATTTGTATGGTCACGGACAACCTGTGCATAAGACAAAAATATGGTTCCTCGAACGAGATGCTAACTGGGCACCAGGATCGTTCGGCCTAGAAGGACAACGAAATCCACCGTGTTCTAGTGGAAGGACACGGGGCATACGAGACCTACAGTTGATCTTGCTACCCGATATAGGAGGGCACGTCGAAAGCTAGGATGAGTTGGTGCCTTCGGTGTGGCTCGCAACCTGCATTTGAAGTATTCATCACTCACCAGGGATAGTCTTTAACGACGATATCCGTATCGTCGGTGACCTTCATATATCTAGGCTACGTGCTAATAATTGTCTTGTGCAGAAAATATAAGTACAATATGTTATACTATTTACAGGGATAAACAAGTTGGTTGTTGGTAAGAATCGCTAATAAGAAATGTGAAATATCTTTCACATATTCAATATTTGTTACTTAAATAACCTGCTTTCATTATGTTAGTGATATCTTGAATAATGAAATGAATCTAGTCCCTAATAAAAAGATCACTAAAATAATATGCACGCATTTTACATGAATACTTAGTGTTGGATTAGGCAAGTGGGCTAGTTTCTACTCACTAGTACACGATATATACTGACCCACGTTTGTGGGCATCCCTAGGTACTCAGTTGGGGTGAGTGGTTGGAACTGTTCCGACGCATCGAAGCATTGATGGGTAGTGCAAAATCTCTTCTTCTATTGGAGGCATCTTCTGTTATAAGGGACATAATGTATAGAGTAGTATAATTTAGTTGTATCAGTGTGATTATAAACGAAGACGACAAATATCAATGTAAGCCAAGTGGCCAAGTATCAGTTGTAATTGAGAAGCTTTGTAATCTGTCGTAAGCCATGTACTCAAATATTATTATCAATAAAAAGATTTTTGTAATCTATTCTTTTATGACGTCATTTTTTTTTGCTTATTTTCGTTTCTATCTCGATCCTTTTGAGAAATACCATGACTTATTTTTCTTTTTACCTTGTACAAGTATAATCTAGACTTATATGACATCACTCCCGTGGAAAATTTTGATTCTTCGAAATCGGAACGTGACAAATTGGTATCAAAGCTAGGTTTATGTAATGTCCCGCTCCGTGGAAGGACATTACACAGGAATTATAGATGGATCAGACCAATGGAATACAAATGTGCGGGAAATTGAGATGCTTAGTGTGATGATGCAGTATTTTTTAACTTGGTCGGATGAGATATCTTATGCGACATGGTTCAAATGTATGATTATGCCAAGTTAGAAGAATGTACATCGTGTCAGATCATTCTTGAAGGATCGTAGGCGAATGTGGGATCGTGACATAGAAATGATACTTGTATAAGTGAGTTGATCTGTCCGTTCTCCTCTACTACTTCATGTCCAAATAAAAATGAATGCTAGTATTTCTCTTATGTGTTCCATAATTGTATATTGGCCTAGTCCACATAGAAATAGTGATGCTTTAAATTCAATGTTGTTGTAATCAATTGTCACGACCCGCACCCGGTTTAGGGGCACGAGAGCGTGGGTACGTCCAGCCTACGCCGCAGCATCGGCGGTAGAACGCTGTCTAGGTCAAGTACTATCTAACAATCTCACGCTAGTATCCAACTCCATAAGGAGATTCGGATAATACTATAAAAATATTCACAACATACTCAATCACAACTACAGCACGATAGGAATTTGAAGAAGTAAAAGAAAACAACACAAGTCTAAAGACAACATAATCATACCTGCAATCATTAACTTCCAATCCCCAAGTGTGTCGGAACCAGTCTACTAAGGTCACAGTCTGGAAAAAATATTTTCCAGTCAGGAAGGAGCAAAGTACATCTCTAAATAGCAGTTCTATATAAATGACATAAGCTATGTAGCAGTTCTAGATGGAAACATACCAGATACATGTATAGGTACGAGAAATGTACAATGAGAGAAATACTGGAAATACTGTAAGTAAATGCAGGAAAGAAACATTATGTCCATGAGCAAGAGTTCTATGACTAAGTGTGTGAGTACTAGCTTTAATATGTGATCGGCTTGGGAACTTGATCAGGCTGGTTACATGTGATTAGCTATGGTTCATATAGAGTCAGGCTAACCGTTGGTTAGCTATGGTGCATGTAGAGATCAGGCTAATCACACGTAACAGCTATGGTTCATATAAATGGTCAGGCCGCACCCGACGTGAGATGTGGGGTGAGCTATGGTGCATATAAAGTTGGGTATGATCACATATCTACACTAAAGTACTCCCCAAACCCCCGACTGGTATAGTAGATCCAATCATGGTACGCTATGGCACAGGATTCCCTAGGAAGGTAGCAAATCTTCCCGGGAATCAGTGTCTGTACATGCACAAGATAACAAGGAAAACAAGTCTTGTACAAGCTACACCATGAATAAGGAATAACATCTCATGACGAGATCCGTGTATACCAATCCGTGTAACCAACGTGTCAAGAACATGTATATTTACACTAGATACAGTGAACATAGGAGATATCATAAATTAGAAACTAATCAGAGAATGTACTCGCCTTGGGTCCTTAGCTGGTAAAACCAATGTCCTGTCCCAGAGTATCGTCTGGAGAAACCAACAGTCCTATAAACATATCACAAGCAAAACCATATTTGCATCAGGTGCTACACTAACACATCACAAATACATGAACTCAGGGGCTCTGCCAGGTATGGCACTAGTCAACTAGGGTCATCTAATAGGGATACGCAGATAATACACATTACACTTATTAATACTTACAATATATATATATATACATGCACCAATTTAATTGTATTTACAATATATATACATATCTTTTAAATACATATTTGATTTATACTAGTTGGTCATTATATATGTATACTCATACATATGCTAAAATACATTTTAAAAATATATATGTATTGCCAATGTTATTATTTAAATATATACTAATACTAGTACATCACATTAAATACAATTACAATACATTAATTGTATGTACAAGATATATATATATATATATATATATACATTTATACTAATTATTCATATTTGAAAATATATTAAGTACATATACATATTAACAAAAATACGTTTTTATTAACATACCAAAATAAATATATCAATTAATACGTATATTATACACAGGTATATTTACATCAAAATATACGTATTTTCTCTACACCGAAACATACATTAACATACACATACCTTATACCAATATACCTACATTATAAACAATAAAACTAATTATATTTTAATTACTAAACTAATTACATTAATTTCCAACTAATTACAAATTACTAATTTATTAAGAAATTACTAACTGGTTATTAATTAATTAATTAATCTAATTATTAACTAAACTAATTAAATATTAATGACTAATTATAAATCTAACTACTACAGAGGAAGGAAGAGGGAAAGGGGGAGAAGAGGCTCACGATGGCTCGTCGTCGACGCAGGGGTCTCGCCGGGGCTGGTCGGCAGGGCGTCGGCGGATCTGTGGCGGCGGCTCGCTGGATCTGAAGCGGCGGCGGCTCGACTCAGCGGCGCTTGGATCGAGGGGGCAGGCGCTCTGTGCGAGGCGGTCGGCGGAGTTCGAGAGCAGCGGCGGCGCTCTCGTCCCGAGGAGGCGGCGGTGGCAGTGAAACCCGAGGGCGGCGACGGTTCGATGAGGCGGTCGGCTCAGCGCTCGGGGAGGCGGTCGGCTCAGCGAGGGCTCGACTCAGCGGTGGAGATCTCGGCGGATCTGGGCGGCCACCGGTCGAAGGTCGGCGGAGTTCGACGCGGCTTGACGCGGGTGAGGCGCAGCGGTCGGCGGCTCGACGACGGGGAGCTCGAGGTGGTGGTTGCAGGCGGCCAGATCGAGGAGGCGGCGGTTCTGTCAGATTTAGGGTTAGGGTTCTGGGCGTCAGGGGGTCGTGTCCGGGTCTGCCGGACACGGGGACAGTGTTGTGTACGTGTCCGGGTTGGACACGAGGGTGGTGCTCTGTGGGGACGTGTCCGGGTGTGTCGGACACAAAAAATCTGATTGTAGCGTTTTAACCGGACACAGAAAATGAATGGATATGATGGGACACCCGGGGTCGGACCCGAGGCCATCACGGCTGACACGGTGATGCTGGACACACGGACACGAGCACACAAAAATGGTGATGATGGCTTGTGGGAAATTGTGGGGGCTAGCCAATAAATTGAAGATTAGGGTTTCTTGGGAATTGTGAGAATGAGAACTTAAATAGGGAGAGATGGTGTGGGATAAAGGGTTGCGGGTTGGCCCAATAATGAATGGCCCAGAATTAATCAAACGGGTTTCTCACGTGGGGAAAAATGAGGGTGCGAAGGCTAGTTGATGGGAAGTGGCAACTTGTAAAAATAAAATAAAGATTATAATTTCAGAAAATGTTTTTAGGAAAGCTAGCCAATTTCCAATTAGCTACTAATTAATACATTTTGCAAAATCTTAGAAAGTATGACATTTATTTATTTACTATCCCAATAAATAAAAATTTATTTTATTTTATGAACTAGTCTTTTTTAAATAACTATTTAGTTAAAACAATAATTTTATGACTCAAGCCAATAAATGTTTGAAACTAGAAATATATATATATTATTATTTATTTACTTATTTTATAAGAAGGCGGCATTTAGGAAAAAGGATTTTTATAAAAGATTTTTAAATTACCTTCTATAATCAAACATCGTTCAAAATCAAATAAAATTTTTTCAAGAAGAAATATTTTATAAACTTGATATTTTAAAATAAATTAAAATCTAATTATTTTGGAAATTGGAAATCGGAGGTTACAAGTCTATCCACCTTAGAAAAATTTCGTCCTCAAAATTTTAGGGATGACTAGGATAGAAAAATTTTGTTGTGCATAATGATGAATATATCATTGAAGAAAATATTTTTATAAGGAGAATACTTACCAAACAGAAGAAAACATGAAGAAAAAGAAAATATGGTTTAAGACAGGAATAACTTGAAGGAATCATGGCTCGGTCTTGACTCCTCTAGAAGTTTAGGTTTTGGGAAGTAGACACGATCATAAAAACAGATAATTGGAATAATGCACGTTACCTTTTCAAGTAACTAAACCAAGGAAGACCCAGTTATAAAGAATGATATAGACATGAAAGTTATAGCTAATTCGAAGGATACGATCGACAATTTGATTTAAAAAAACTTAAATACATCCTTTAGAATGTAATCAAGAGACATCTAATCGCCTTTCTTAATTTCTAGGAAAAAAGAAAAGAGTAGTCTTTACTACCATCTGAAAATAATCCTTCCTTTTTATCCTCATTCATTTTACTTTTCTCAATCTTGTGATTCATCATTAACTAATATCACAAACTTTATTAGATTAGATCTTAGAATTTCTGAATCAAAATTTATTACCTGTCCAAAATCCTTATCATCAAATTCGAGTTTGTTTATCTTAGCATCAACTATACCTCGATTATTTTCTTCGATTTCAAATGTTATTGTCATGGTTAAGATTTAATTTAAATCACAACCTCATTATACCATGATCTTACCTTACGACCTTCAATTATACGATCCCATAATCAATTATATTATAATCTTCTTTACCATGAGCTTCATTTCATTCCATATTTCTTTATCCATATGTATAGTGTTTCTGAATTTTGAACTAATATATTTTTTTCATCCTCTGAATTTATTATCCCAATGTAAAATTTTACTACTCAAATCCTCAATATTTTAAATTGAATTCCAGTCGTATCATAATCTTCTCAATTTTTGAGTAAATAACTAAATACAAAATTTACTATCTAATCCTTCAATTGAAACCCAATCAATGCATATTTATAAAACTTAAAAAATCTGTATCCCAAAATTTAAATTTTAAACACTCATCAATCATCTTACTCCTCTAACTCAAATTCAATTGATGCTTATTCCAATCTAACTCCTCATCCCAAGAATTTAATTCGACACCATTCCATTTACAATTTTATTTCCCGCTTTTCTTTTTCCTCAAATACTCAACGATGCGATGCTTCCAGTATCTTTAATGCAACATTCATACTATATAAAATTTCTATCTTGCAATCAAATAGATAAAATGATAATCTCTCAAATTTCTCAAATTTTTAATAATCAATTCAATCATATCAAGACCTCCTTAAAATTAATAAATCCTCAATCAAATTTTTTTTTTTTTTTTTGCTCTGTCAATTTCTTAACTCTCCTTTCAAGTCAATATTTATCCTCGAGTTTCAATCATCCTCAATCTTCGTAAAACTAATGATCCGTCAATTCTTTTATTAACGCCTTAACTCTTTATTAATGCTTATCCACAAATTTAATCCTCTTGTCTCTTTTTGGTCAGTCATAACCTCGTCATAGATCTCTGCTATGGTCAAAACCCAATGATCATGGTTTAAGAAAACTCTACCTACAACCATGCAATTTGAGAAAATATATAGGTCATGTGTCTTTTGTCATGGTATTTCAGTCTCTGTTAGGGATACTACTAGTTATATTCTAACAAGAAAATCATGCATGTGAACCACAGTACTAGGAAAATCAATCAATCAATCGAAAGGCGAAAGAAAAGGAACATTAGGAAGGAAGAAGGATCATGTTAACATATTACTTGTAGTGTCTACTATCTCTAACAAACACTTAACTCTAGCACACTAACAAATTCCTATTCATGTACACTGGTACCCATATCAACTAATCATATATTAATATTCATATCTCTCATCTACCAAAATTAATCCTCAAAATAATCGTCAAGGTTTAACTTCCCGATCAACTTAAAATAAAATTGCATATACCTCCTCAAAATTAGATACTTCACATCGAAATAAAATTTAATCACTTCTAAAATCCTTGTAGCCTTAACCATGTTTATTGAATTCATATTTAAATCCTCAAAATTTAATGACGAAATCTCAACTCCTCCATTAAAAATAAAATTTTATTTCCACCTTTTTAATTTATAACTCCTCAATGTACATATTAGTGCTCACGGTCTCTGATACTCAAGGTGCACTCAATGCATCTAGTGTCTATAATTGTGTACTAAATTTGTATTGCCCGAATCACTTGCACTATTACCTCTAATGATCAAAGTTATCATCAACTGTGTTTTCTTTCCTGATTTCAATTTATGTCAATTGGTATATCATCTAATTATCAACACACAGAGTGCTTACTGTTATTAACGTCATCCTTGACTAATCCTTGATATAGAATCATTAGCACTCTTGGTATTATATCACTAGCTGCATTAATGGATTATCTCATCAAGCTCATTAGACTCATGATCACCTGTATCCTCTATAACACTCATGTTTCTTTACTCTCATGGGTATGTGTATGGTTCCTCATCTCGATGGTTGTATAGGTATTTCCTTTAATCCTTTAAAGCCTATTAGACTATCCCGTGATACGCTTAACCACTTTCATTACCAATTCCAATATTTCTCTACCCATGACACCTCATTAACTCTTTATGCGTATGTATTTCCTTACCTGTAACACTTCCGATATTAATCATCAAATTGAACATCATGCTCCATAAATCCTTAACACAATTCCTGGATACTTAATTGTTTACATAAATCACTCAATTCCATAATCATGATTATCCAGGACGGGTAATTGGCTCTGATACTAACTCTGAGAACTATCACCGATACTCTATACTCTCCTTAACTCTCAGTCTCTAATGACACTACTCCTAGAATCATTGGTACAAGGTACTATGCTAAGGGCTAACTCTAGATTAAAGCCTACTGCTCACATGTCCAACTAAGAAATACTTACAACTCACTAGCAACACAGTCAATACTAATACAAGACACAAACAAAATTTCAAGCCACTAATTATCATACTTAGCAAGAAATCCTCAAGGAATAGGAGCTCAAAGACTGAATTGAGGACAGAGGGTATCCTTACTGCTAGTAAAGAAAGAAGCGGTGGAACAAAGTCCTGGATTAACAGAAATAGATAAGGCTTGAGATGATATTTTAAGAACCAATTTAGGATACAACCTGATAATCATACACGTCTGTCTGAAATCATGACACTCAGAATCCTCGCCACGCCAGTAAGCATAGAGGCGATAACGACAGGTTCCGTAACTAAGGTATGCAACTCTATAATCATGTCATCTAGAATCCTCGCCACGCCAACCGGTATGGCTGCGAGAGACCCTAAGTTTCATAACTACAGTATGTACACCCAAGTCAGGTTCCTACGTTCTCGTCACCACAGCTAATATGGCTGCGATAAACTCCAGGGTCCATAACCAAAGTAGACGTTTTACCTTTCTCACTGTCCTCATCAAAATATGTTATCAGATGATACCGTAAATTTAGCCCGTAAAATTCATCTCGATATGAAATCAACTCAACAACGATACCAAGAATTAAATTTAACAACTGGTCAACAAGAATCAAACTCAACAATGATACCAAGATTTTAATTTAATAACTTATCAACAAGAATCAAGTTCAGTGACAACAAGCGAGAGCGGACGGAAACAAGAAAAAAGATTTAAATTGAAAATTATAATAAGATTCTCAAGGGGTCGTCCCAGGAATCTCTCAAGATTTTGTGATTGAGTATCCTCTCTCATCCTAGTATCCTATGTCCAATTTTCTACAGCAGGTACGTAGTAGTACAACTATGACGTCGCACTACTACGACATCGCACAACTAGCGAAGTCAGACCTGCATGGGCCACCACTAAAATGTGTCACGACCCGCACCCGGTTTAGGGGCACGAGAGCGTGGGTACGTCCAGCCTACGCCGCAGCATCGGCGGTAGAACGCTGTCTAGGTCAAGTACTATCTAACAATCTCACGCTAGTATCCAACTCCATAAGGAGATTCGGATAATACTATAAAAATATTCACAACATACTCAATCACAACTACAGCACGATAGGAATTTGAAGAAGTAAAAGAAAACAACACAAGTCTAAAGACAACATAATCATACCTGCAATCATTAACTTCCAATCCCCAAGTGTGTCGGAACCAGTCTACTAAGGTCACAGTCTGGAAAAAATATTTTCCAGTCAGGAAGGAGCAAAGTACATCTCTAAATAGCAGTTCTATATAAATGACATAAGCTATGTAGCAGTTCTAGATGGAAACATACCAGATGCATGTATAGGTACGAGAAATGTACAATGAGAGAAATACTGGAAATACTGTAAGTAAATGCAGGAAAGAAACATTATGTCCATGAGCAAGAGTTCTATGACTAAGTGTGTGAGTACTAGCTTTAATATGTGATCGGCTTGGGAACTTGATCAGGCTGGTTACATGTGATTAGCTATGGTTCATATAGAGTCAGGCTAACCGTTGGTTAGCTATGGTGCATGTAGAGATCAGGCTAATCACACGTAACAGCTATGGTTCATATAAATGGTCAGGCCGCACCCGACGTGAGATGTGGGGTGAGCTATGGTGCATATAAAGTTGGGTATGATCACATATCTACACTAAAGTACTCCCCAAACCCCCGACTGGTATAGTAGATCCAATCATGGTACGCTATGGCACAGGATTCCCTAGGAAGGTAGCAAATCTCCCCGGGAATCAGTGTCTGTACATGCACAAGATAACAAGGAAAACAAGTCTTGTACAAGCTACACCATGAATAAGGAATAACATCTCATGACGAGATCCGTGTATACCAATCCGTGTAACCAACGTGTCAAGAACATGTATATTTACACTAGATACAGTGAACATAGGAGATATCATAAATTAGAAACTAATCAGAGAATGTACTCGCCTTGGGTCCTTAGCTGGTAAAACCAATGTCCTGTCCCAGAGTATCATCTGGAGAAACCAACAGTCCTATAAACATATCACAAGCAAAACCATATTTGCATCAGGTGCTACACTAACACATCACAAATACATGAACTCAGGGGCTCTGCCAGGTATGGCACTAGTCAACTAGGGTCATCTAATAGGGATACGTAGATAATACACATTACACTTATTAATACTTACAATATATATATATATATACATGCACCAATTTAATTGTATTTACAATATATATACATATCTTTTAAATACATATTTGATTTATACTAGTTGGTCATTATATATGTATACTCATACATATGCTAAAATACATTTTAAAAATATATATGTATTGCCAATGTTATTATTTAAATATATACTAATACTAGTACATCACATTAAATACAATTACAATACATTAATTGTATGTACAAGATATATATATATATATATATATACATTTATACTAATTATTCATATTTGAAAATATATTAAGTACATATACATATTAACAAAAATACGTTTTTATTAACATACCAAAATAAATATATCAATTAATACGTATATTATACACAGGTATATTTACATCAAAATATACGTATTTTCTCTACACCGAAACATACATTAACATACACATACCTTATACCAATATACCTACATTATAAACAATAAAACTAATTATATTTTAATTACTAAACTAATTACATTAATTTCCAACTAATTACAAATTACTAATTTATTAAGAAATTACTAACTGGTTATTAATTAACTAATTAATCTAATTATTAACTAAACTAATTAAATATTAATGACTAATTATAAATCTAACTACTACAGAGGAAGGAAGAGGGAAAGGGGGAGAAGAGGCTCACGATGGCTCGTCGTCGACGCAGGGGTCTCGCCGGGGCTGGTCGGCAGGGCGTCGGCGGATCTGTGGCGGCGGCTCGCTGGATCTGAAGCGGCGGCGGCTCGACTCAGCGGTGCTTGGATCGAGGGGGCAGGCGCTCTGTGCGAGGCGGTCGGCGGAGTTCGAGAGCAGCGGCGGCGCTCTCGTCCCGAGGAGGCGGCGGTGGCAGTGAAACTCGAGGGCGGCGACGGTTCGAGGAGGCGGTCGGCTCAGCGCTCGGGGAGGCGGTCGGCTCAGCGAGGGCTCGACTCAGCGGTGGAGATCTCGGCGGATCTGGGCGGCCACCGGTCGAAGGTCGGCGGAGTTCGACGCGGCTTGACGCGGGTGAGGCGCAGCGGTCGGCGGCTCGACGACGGGGAGCTCGAGGTGGTGGTTGCAGGCGGCCAGATCGAGGAGGCGGCGGTTCTGTCAGATTTAGGGTTAGGGTTCTGGGCGTCAGGGGGTCGTGTCCGGGTCTGCCGGACACGGGGACAGTGTTATGTACGTGTCCGGGTTGGACACGAGGGTGGTGCTCTGTGGGGACGTGTCCGGGTGTGTCGGACACAAAAAATCTGATTGTAGCGTTGTAACCGGACACAGGAAATGAATGGATATGATGGGACACCCGGGGTCGGACCCGAGGCCATCACGGCTGACACGGTGATGCTGGACACACGGACACGAGCACACAAAAATGGTGATGATGGCTTGTGGGAAATTGTGGGGGCTAGCCAATAAATTGAAGATTAGGGTTTCTTGGGAATTGTGAGAATGAGAACTTAAATAGGGAGAGATGGTGTGGGATAAAGGGTTGCGGGTTGGCCCAATAATGAATGGCCCAGAATTAATCAAACGGGTTTCTTACGTGGGGAAAAATGAGGGTGCGAAGGCTAGTTGATGGGAAGTGGCAACTTGTAAAAATAAAATAAAGATTATAATTTCAGAAAATGTTTTTAGGAAAGCTAGCAAATTTCCAATTAGCTACTAATTAATACATTTTGCAAAATCTTAGAAAGTATGACATTTATTTATTTACTATCCCAATAAATAAAAAATTATTTTATTTTATGAACTAGTCTTTTTTAAATAACTATTTAGTTAAAACAATAATTTTATGACTCAAGCCAATAAATATTTGAAACTAGAAATATATATATATTATTATTTATTTACTTATTTTATAAGAAGGCGGCATTTAGGAAAAAGGATTTTTATAAAAGATTTTTAAATTACCTTCTATAATCAAACATCGTTCAAAATCAAATAAAATTTTTTCAAGGAGAAATATTTTATAAACTTGATATTTTAAAATAAATTAAAATCTAATTATTTTGGAAATTGGAAATCGGAGGTTACATCAATGAAATATATGCATAAAGAACTGCTTGTACTATAGACACAAGAATGCTATATTTTAAGTTTTACATGAGAAAAGAAGTAATACTGTGCAAACCACTGTACATGCTGGTCACCCTAAAAAATGGAACTTTGAATACTTATACACCTATTTAGTTCCTCAGTGCACCAGAACAATGAAAGCAGGTATGGAGTGGTAAGCCCCGATGAAAGAAAGAAAGATAAAAGTATGTTGGGACTTGCGGGTCACCTACCCATATGAGAAATGAGAATATGAACTCGCGAGCATGTTTATGATAACAACATTTATTTATATTCATTGTATCGCGCATATATTATGATAACTATTCATGCATCTGCATGGTCACAGACAGCCTGTGCACAAGGAAAAAATATGGTTCCTCGAACGAGATGCTAACCGGGGCACCGGGATCGTTTGGCCTAGGAGAAAAATAAAACTCACAGAGTTACTAGTAGAAGGACAAGGGACGTACGGGACCTACGGTCAGGCTTGCAACCCGGTTTAGGAGGGCGTACCATAAGCCAGGATGAGTTGGTGCCTTCGGTGGGGATTGCAACCTGCACTCGAAGTGTTCATTACTCACCAAGGATAGTCTGTAACGGAGGCAAGCGTATCGTCGGTGACCTTCATTTTGATAGGTTGCATGCTAATGATTGTCTTGTGCAAAAAATATAAGTACAATATATTATACTATTTACAGGGATGAACAAGTGGCATGTTGGTAAGAATCGCTAATAAGTAATATAAAATATCTTTCACATATTAAATATAAGTTGCTTATATAACCTGCTTTAATTATGCTGTTGATATCTTCAATACTGAAATAAACGTTGTCCCAAATAGAAAGATTACCAAAGTAATATGCATACCTTTCACATGAATACTTTATATTGGTTTAGGCGAGTAGGCTAGTTTTTGCTAACTACTACGCGATATGTACTGACCCACATTTATTGGCATCCCAGGTACTTAGCTGTGGTGAGTGGCTGGAAATGTTTTGAGGCATCGAAGCAGTGTTGGGGAGTGTAGAAGCTCTTCTTCCATTGGAAGCATATTTTGTTATAGGGGCATATTGTATGGAGCAGTGTAATTCAGTTGTATCTGTAAGATTGTAAGCTAAGACGACAAATATCAATGTAAGCAAAGTGGCCAAGTATCAGTTGTAATTGAGAAGCTTTGTAATCTATTGTAAGCCATGTACTCAAATATTATTATCAATAAAGAGATTTTATTCAATCTATTCTTTTGTGACATCAATTTTCCTGCTTATTTTTCTGCTATATCGATGCTTTTAAGAAATACCATGACTTGTTTATCCTCTTGCCGTGTATAAGTAAAATCTAGGCTTGTACGACATCATGCCCGTGGCTACTTTCGTTTCATTGGAATCTAGGGGTGAAAAATTGGTATCAAAGCCAGGTTTATGTAATGTCCCGCTCAGTGGAAGGGTATTACACTGGAATTAAAGATGGATCAGACTGATGGGATACTAGTTTGTAAGAAATTAAGATGCTTATTGTGATGATACAATGTTACTTAATTTGGTCGGATGGGATATCTTATACGACATGGTTCGAATGTATGATTATGCCAAGTTAGAAAATTGTGCATCATGTCCGATCATTCTTGAGGGATCGTAGGCGAATGTAGGATCGTGGTATGGAAATAATACTTGTATAAGTGAGTTGATCTGTACGTTCTCCTCTACTCCATCAAACCCTAATAAAAATGAATGCTAGTATTTCTCTTCTGTGTTCCATAATTATATACTGGCCTAGTCCAAATAGAGATAATGATGATTTATATTCAATGTTATTGTAATCAATGAAACATATGCATAATAAACTACTAGTACTATTGACACAAGAATGTTATATTGTTAGTCTTCCATGAGAATAGAAGTAATACTGTGAAAACCACTAAACATGCTTGTCCCCCTGAAAAATGGAATTTTGAATGCTTATACACCTATTTTAGTTCATCAGTGCACCATAACTACGAAAGCAGGTATGGACTGATAAGTCCCCATGAAAGAAATTAAGATCAAAGTATGTTGGGACTTGCGGGTCACCTACCTAAATGAGAAATGAGAATGTGAACTCGCAAGCATGTTCAAGAGAACAATATTTGTTTACATTCGTTATATCCTACATATATTATGATAACTGTTTACGTAACTGCATGGTCATGGACAGCCTGTACACAAGGCATAAATATGGTTCCTTGAACAAGATGCTAACCAGGGCAACGGGATCATTTATCCTAAGAGGATAATGAAAACTGTCGTATTGATAGTAGAAGGACATTGGGCGTATGGGCCCTACAATCGGGCTTGCTACCCTATCGAGGACGGCGCGCCATAAGCCAGGATGAGTTGGTGCCTTTCGTGGGGCTAGCAAACTGAACTCGAAGTATTCATCACTCATCAGTGATAGTCTGTAATGGCGGCATGCGTATCATCGGTGACCTTTATATAGATAGGCTGCATGCTAATGACTGTCATGCGCTAAAAATATAAGTATAATATGTTGTACTATTTATAGGGATGAATAATTGGGCTGTTGGTAAGAATCGCTAATAAGCATTATGAAATATCTTTCACATATTCAATATATGTTGCTTACATAAACTTCTTTCATTATGCTGCTAATATCTTGAATATTGAAATGAACCTAGTCCCTAATAGAAAGATCACTAAAGTAATATGCATACTTTTTATTTGAATACTTAGTATTGGTTTAGGAGAGGGCTAGTTTTTGCTCACCAGTATGTGATATGTACTTACCTATATTTGTGGGCATCCCCAGGTACTCTGCTGTGGGGAGTAGATAGAACTGTTCTAAGGCATTGAAGTATTGTTGGGGCGTGCAGAAGCTCTTATTCCATTGGAGGCATATTATGAAGGGGCATAATGTATGAAGCAGTATAATTCAAGATGACAAATATCAATGTAAGCCAAGTGGCCAAGTATCAGTTGTAATTGAGAAGCTTCGTAATCTGTTGTAAGCCATGTATTCAAATATTTTTATGAATAAAGAGATACTTTTTAATCAATTATTTTGTGATGTTAATTTTTTTGCTTATTTTTGTTGCTATATCGATATTTTTGGGAAATACCATGACTTGTTTATCTTCTTGCCTTGTACAAGTACAATCTAGTCTTATACGACATTACGCTTACTTTCAATTCCTTGGATTCGGGGCTTGACAAATCAAAGATCCTGGAGGGAATCTTTTGTATGTTAGATGTCAAAGGCACAAAGAGAGTAGACTGTGCGGCTGTCCAACTTTGTCTCAAAGCAGAGGATTGGTGGGAGTCAAGGAGACAAGCGTTTTGCAGTGCCAACCAAGAAGCTAAAGTCTCTTAGGAGACATTCAAGTAGGCATTTATCGCATAATTCATCCCACCTGCTGTCCGCCACAAGAAAGAAGAGGAATTTATAGCGCTCGCACAGGGTATTATGTGCATCGACGAGTACGAGGCAGAATTCCTAAAAAGATCCAAGTTCAGTGGCTACATGATACCGAATGATGCAGCAAAATTATAACCATTTATTAAGGGTCTGAACAAAGTCCTACCGTATGATGTGCTTAATCCAAAGTCTGTTACGTACAGAGAAGCCTATGAAGCAGCTCTTGAGATGGAAAAAATTTATCCTCAAGGGGCGATACAGAACAACCATTAAAACACCTACAAATAACCTATGGCAACAAGTATGACTCATGCTTCCAAAGGTCACTATACCAATGATAATAGAGATACTATTAGCGACCGTAGTGCACTAGGTGCAATCTGCTTGGACGCTATGCAAAAGAGTGTCGTACAAGATGTTCCAAGTACAAAAAACTGGGCTACAAGCACTATGAATGCAATAGTAAGGTAGGAACTAGAATCTTCCACATGATCAGTAGTACAATTAGAATCGCAATCAATAATATAATTAGAATCGTGGACAAGCGCCACGAGCTCCGCAGGCAGCAGCTGTGGACGCATAGAGCCCGCGACCAAGAGGTCAGGGATAGTTTTTGCACTGACTCAATAGAAAGTGCTTGTCTCAAACACTGTTATCACAGGTATATTGCTTTACAAAGAAATTCCTGCTCATGTACTATTTGTTTTTTGTCCTACACATGGCTTCATATCATCTGTATTTGCTAGTGAACAAAAAATTTTTAAGACGCCATTAGATATGAATCTTAGTGTCAACACTCCGTCCGGAGTAGATTTTTCTGCTAGATCGATTTTCAGGGATGATTATATTTATATTGGGGGAAAGTACGTGTCCTTGGATAAAATAGTCCTAGACATCGCATATTACTATATCATCCTCGGCACGGAGTGGCTCATAGCTTGCAATACGATAATTAACTGTGCAGAGAAGAGAGTTGTGTTTTGCATTCCTAGCGAGACAGAATTCTCTTATTCGTGTTGTTCGACGGAATAGTTTAAGCTACTCCCCACAGCTGGGTACCTGGGGATGCCCATAAATATGGGTCAGTACATATCGCATACTAGTGAGCAAAAACTAGCCCACTCGCCTAAACTAACACTAAGTATTCATGTAAAAATTATACATATTACTTTAGGGATCTCTCTATTAGGGACTAGGTTTATTTCAATATTTAAGATATCAGCAGCATAATAAAAGCAGGTTGAGTAAGCAACATATATTGAATATATGAAAGATATTTTGTATCGCTTATTAGCGATTCTTACCAACAACCCACTTGTTCATCCATGTAAAAAGTACAACATATTGTACTTATATTTTCTATACAAGACAATCATTAGCATACCACCTATCTATATGAAGGTCACCGACGACACGTGTGGCGCCGTTACCGACTATCCTTGGTGAGTGATGAACACTTCGAGTGCAGGTTGCCAGCCCCACCGAAGGCACCAACTCATCTTGGATTACGGCACACCCTCCCAGATCGGGTAGAAAGCACGATTGTTGGTCCCGTACGTCCCGTGTCCTTCTACTAGCAACATAGTAGATTTTTTTGTCCTCCTAGGCCGAACGATCCTAGTTTCCCGTTTAGCATCTCATTCGAGGAACCATATTTTTGCCATGTGCACAGGCTGTTCGTGACCATGCAGATGCGTCAAAAAGTTATCATAATATATGCACGATACAACGAATGTAAATAAATGTTGTTCTCTTGAACATGCTCGCGGTATGTGTCCTTGAAATCGATAAGTTCTAAATCAAAGATGCTTCCACGATTACTCAAAGATGTATCTATGGATACTCAAAGTTACATCGGTGACTATTCAAAGTCTCTTCCGCGATTAGTTACAACTGTCTCGGTTCATATTCAAAGTTGCCTTCTACGAGTATTCAAAGTTGCTTCGGTGATTATAGAAATTGCATCAATGATCGTTTTGTGTTGCTTTCGCTATTATTCGAATAGTCTTCTACAATCGAGAATATTTGACCTCTTGGCTACACTCACTGAATATTCCATACAATAAGTCTAAATATGGTGATTGACCTAAGTTATGATTCTTGATTTTTAAGAGATACCAAGAACCCAACAGTGATTCGATGCCATAGTGGAATAACTTGTTATTAATAAATTGTATGTGGGAATAAAGAGTAATCAACATGCGTCTTATAATCATGAGCATTGTGCTTGAGTAATTTTAACAATAAAAATCAAAAGTAATATTGAGTTTGATATGCACGTACGATTGCTGGATTGTATTTTATATCTAAGTATGAGAATCATGGTTGTGACTAGCGATGCTACCATGTGAAAGTAGTACGGGATGGATGTTGGATCAGTGTAAGAATAGTATGATTGTCAGGAATGGCTTAGTCTTTGAGTGGTATATGTCTCTACCCTATCAGTGATGCTTATGCAGTGACCCTTTCATAAGTGATAGCGTTGAGCCTACCCAGTAAGAATGGGGTAGTACCAAAACTTAGTCGGGAACAATTCTTGTGGTATTACGATGCGAGTGTCCCTTGGATATTTGGTTTGAGTATCAATAGTAGATGTCACTACCACATTTTCTAGGAAAGGGTATTTTAGTAATTTTATATTTAATTGAATATTGTGCATGACAAATAATTATTTCTTGTATTATTTATTTGTTAGTTATTTATTTATTTTGGACTTGTGTTAGTGGACCTAACTAGTTTAGTTTAGACTCATGGACCAACATGTATTAATTGTTAGATTTTAGCCCATTTAGAAAGCCCATTGGTTAGGAGGATGAACTAATTAATTAAACCATTAGACTTGCAACTTCCCTCCTTAATTATTTATTCATTAGAGGCCGCAAGGGGTATATTGGACATTTTATAGTGACTTGAGGAAGGGGAAAGGGGGCCGGCCTTTTAAAGGGGGGAAATGATTTCTCTCTCCTCTTTTCATTTGAAAATTAGATCTATAATTTTCCTCAACCAAATTACTTTATTCCCACTTCAATTCTCTACCAAATTTCATCCCAATTCCTTTCCAAATTAACATTGGAGGCTAATGGAGCAAGGATCTACAAGTTGGAGGCCAATTTTATCACATTTAGAGGTTTTATTGGGAATCCATCTCCTAATAGGTAAAATTTAGTTTTTCCCCTTAATTTAGGTTCTAAATCTGAGATTTAACTATGAGAAATCAACCCATATGCATAGGCTAACCATAGGATTTAGTTTTGTGTTCATAGGAGGCCTATTGAGAAAGTTATGGTACTTTTTGTGTCAATTTTGGGGGAATTCCGATATTGACATTTGTTGTGTGTGTCAATTGGTCCTATAGATCAATTTAGCATGTGTTTGTGTGTTTGGGGCTAGTGTCGTGTCCACAATTGGGTATGTATGGGTCGTATCCTAATAATTTGGTGATACGTATTGATTTGGGGGTTTTTCCTCCGACACGGGACTTTGAGCATGTCATATTTTGACATGGACACGTAGATTTGTGTTTAACTCTTCATATTGTTCATAAATAATATTTTAGACTTGCTCGTGTCATTCGGGGTACGTTTGGACGTGTGGTGAACTTGTGTCGCATGCGTTTCCTAGATCTAGTAGGATACGGGTTGATAGGTTCCTTGTGTTTGTGCAATTTAATTGTAGATCTATTTCTCTTGTGTTCTTATTCATGGAGAGGTATGATTATATATATGTATATATATATTATTGTGTGTATATATTTATGTAATATTGTGTCTTAGATCTATGTATCTATGTATATACTATATTTGTATGTTTATGTAGTATTGTATGTATAGATATTTATATGTTAAATAGATAATTATATGTTATTATATATATAGTTATATTATATTGTGTATGATTATATGTACGTATACGTAGGTGTGTTGTTATACATATATTACTATATATGTGTATGTATATTACTATGTAGTTATTATGCATATATATATGTATGTGAGGAGTATGTGTGTATGTATATTTATTTGTTATTATATTCATATGTTTAGTATATTTATTATATATTATATATATATATATATATATATATATATATATATATATATAGGGGAAGAACAGGGAGTAATAGCGACAGCAGCGTCGCTAAAACAACAGCAACATCGTTAGCATATAGCAGCAGCAGCAGCAGCGACAGTAGTATAGCTACAGCAGCATAAATTGTCGTAGAAAGCAGCAGTAACCGCAGCAGTACCAGCACCTTCATCGATGGCAGCAAGAGAACTGTCGCAGTAGCATCAGTTCCCGCCAGCAATGCAGCTTTGGCGACGGTGAAACAGTCCTATAGCGACACTTCTGCGGTATTATTAAGATTTTATATATTTGTATATATATATATATATATATATATATATATATATATATATGGTATTTATATATATATGTATCTATGTTCCTAAATTCTAATTGTGTTTTAGTATACTATACATATATTATTTATGTTTGTTAGTATATAGTTACGGGTAGTTAATATAAGCAAGGTATTGGGTATTACCTTGAGATACCAAGGTAAGTACCAAGGTAATTGGGGATACCCAAGGTATTGAGTTTGGGTATCAATTTATGGTTTTGTGTTGAGATACCAAGTTGGTTCAAAACAAAGATATCTATTTAATATTTATAATTAGGATTTTAAATAATTAATAATTGTTTGATATTTTTATGTGGTGTTTTACCTATTGATTTACGTATCCAGAGATACGGTATCCTAGTATCCTAAGATGTATCTTTATGACCTAGACTTTAGTATTTGAACCCAATATCCTTATGTTAGACTTATGCAACCTAAAAATAGGTAGTTGACCATAATTTGCCATAGTTGCCCATAGTTTGACTATAGTTGACCATAGTTGACTTAAAGTTGATCGAGTTTGACTTTTGACTTAGAATTGACTTGTTGACCTAGAAGTTGACTAGTTTAACTTATTTTCTTTCTGGAACCTTGTATTGATGTTGTATTCTATATCTAGGTCTTCGAGGCACCATATCAGACATCTGTAAGGCTATTCTTTGGAATTTAGGCGAGTACATTCTCTGATATTTTCTCATTTATGATATCCTCTATGTTCATTATATCTAGTATAGATATCCATGTTCTCTTGAGACGATGGTTACACGGATTGGTATATCCGGATCCCGTCATGAGATATTATTCCTTGGTATATGGTGTATCTTGTGCAAGTATTGTATCATTGATTATCTTGTACATGTACATACACTAATTTTTGGAAAGAGTCGCTATCTTCTTGGGAAATCTCGTACCATAGCATACCGTGGTTGGATCTATTATACCAGTCGAGGGTGGGGAGTACTTTAGTGTAGATATGTGATCATACCCTCATTGTATCAAATATTATTATTGAATAGTGTTAATCATATACCGCACATATGATTAGCTAGGGCCATATATATTGTATCTTGTTCCCAAGTCGATCACATGTTAAAGCTAGTTCTCACACACTTAGTCATTAATATTCTTGTTTATTGACATAGTGTTCATTATTGTATTCATTCCAGTATTTCCTTATTGTATATCTCTTGTATCTATTATGCATCTTGTATATTCACATCTATTTACTATTGATTAGAACTGCTGTTAGAGATGTACTCTTCTCCTTTCCTGACTGGATATATTTTTCTCTGATGACACTGAGGAGTGGTACCCTACACATTATGGACCTCAGGATGTTGTGGGTTTAGAGTCAGAGACCCTGGCTCAGGATGGACTTATCTCGACTGAGACAGATGACCCGAGATTAGTACCTTCTTAGTATTTCTTTAACATAATTTGTCTCCAACTTATTTGTTAGCATTCTTTCAGACTCATTGATGTACTATTTTAGGCTCATGAGTTGTATGTGACTATTTCTATTCTTTTATCTGATTCATGCTCATTTCTATCTTATTTATGTGATTGAGTATATTGTTATTGTTGGTGGTTCATTATATTGCTAGATAGATTACCCAGATAGTGTTCTACTGTCGATTCTGTGGCGTAGGCTGGGCGTTGTTTCCGACATGCATCCTTACATCGGGTGTTGGTCGTGGCACATTTTTAGGGGTGGCCCATGCAGGTCAAGCTTCACAAGTTATGCGATGTCATGGTAGTGCGACGATTTAGTTGTACTACTACGAGCATGCGATAGGATATAGGCTATAGGCTGAGAATACTCAATCACATCTATGAAAATTCTTTTGATTCAACTATTCTCCATTGATATTGATACTGGATCTCTTAAACTGTCCTTTCCATGAGTTTCTTACATCATATGCCATATTGATTCTTTCTTTCGCTTGTCTCAGGATGCCGCCTAGGACTAGATCGCAGCAGGGGAGAGCAGCTTCTGAGAGGTCTGCGATATCCCGAGGGCCTGCACCAGTCACTTCTCCAGTTATTAGAGTGCCAGCTGCTTTCGGAGGTCCATCACCTATTCAGAGGACTGTGCCAGCTGTATCTGAGGGGCTTCCACCTTAACCTCCTGTACCAGTAGAGGTGATATAGATGTTTACACTATTTCGTGAGATGCTCAAGGCACAAAGGGCTCAGTCTGAGGCACATCAGAGGCAGACCGACTTTCTACGGCAGGGCATCGATAGTGCTCATCAGCTTGCTCGTGCCGTAGTCGAGAGAAGAGTTCCGGTCCAGCAGCAAGTTGCTCCTCAGGTTGCTCAGCTTCGGCTAGGCAATATTCAGGACTTCAAGAAGCTGGAGCCTAGGGTCTTCAAGGGGACGGAGGGCATCATCTATGCTGATGATTGGCTCGAGGACATTGAGCGTCTTATGAGGGTGTCCCTTCTTTCTGAGGATCTGAAGGTTAAGGCGGTAGGACTTTAAATGTTCGATGTCGCTCACACTTGGTTCACGAATAAGCTGATTCTAGTTGACGCAGGTTAGTCTTGGGAGGTATTCAAGGACCTCTTCAAGAAAAAGTTCTTCGCCCAACAGACAGGCTAGACTTGGACAGGCAGTTCGAGAATCTCATTCAGGGGGGCATGTCTGTAGAGGAGTATGTTGCGGAGTTCGGCAGGTTAAGACGATTTACAGAGTATTTGGTGAGAGAGCCGAAGGTTAGGGCTATTCATTTTTGTGAGGGTCTAAACTGGGAAGTGAAGATCCTCATTCCGTCTTTTTATGAGACATACTCGGAGATACTTGCGGAGGCATGCAAGGTTGAGCGGGAGTTGGGTTTAAAGCCCAAGAAAGACCGTGATTCTTTTCTAGGGGCCAATAGCAGTGTAGTATCTGCCAAACATCCTTATTTCCAGTCCAGGCCTTTCCAGCAGCCACAGCAGCACCAGACTCCAGCTAGGACACCTTTTTACTAGGTACCATAGTAGCAGAGACAGTTACAACAAGCTTCCTGCCACTACTGCAAGAAGCCCAGCCATATCTGGGAAGTTTGCAGGAGAAGGCTAGGAGTTTGTTTGTATTGTTATACTAAAGGGCATCAGTCAAGAGAGTGTCCTCGCCGTGCTGTTCAGGGAGCAGCTTCAGCTCTGAGGGCACAGACGAGACCACCTATAGTACAGCCGAGAGGATCGCTTCCGACACAACAACAACGTTATGTCCAGCATTAGCAGCAGGAAGGTGCACGTCATGGACGAGCGTTTGCTATGACCGTCGAAGAGGACGAACCCACCGGAGATGTCATCTCAGGTTCTATTCTTCTTGATTTTATTCTAGCTTTAGCTTTGTTTGATAGTGGTGCTTCCCATAGTTTTGTATCTATTTTTTTGCTCTGAAGCATGGTTTGGTAGCTGAGTCTTTTCTTAGGACTTGCAAGATCATGGCCAGGAGTTGAGTGCGAATCTACTTGCAATGCCACTTTCAAGCTACGATATTGTACTCGGGATAGATTGGTTGAATAGGTACCATGCTAGCATAGATTATAGAGGAGGCATAATTTTATTTGGTCCGCCAGGAGAGCCAGAGTTCAAGTTTGCTAGAAGAGGTACAGAGCAAGAAGAAGGCATTATTTGTGGAGCTATGGTGGAAGACAATGAGTTGCCACATCCGTTGATAGCAGAGTTCTTATATGTGTTTCTTGAGAAATTGCTAGGATTGCCGCCAGATCGAGATATTGAATTCTCTATAGACTTTGTGCCAGGTACAGAACCAATTTTGCAACATATCTATAGAGTAAACAACAACGAGCTGGTCGAGCTGAAGAAGCAGGTGGACGAATTGCAGGATGTCACTACCCGATTCTAGAAAATAGGGTTATTTTTTTTGGTAAATTGTGTATTGTTTATTATTAATTATATTTATATTTAATTGATGGTTGTATTATTTTTATTTGATTATTTTAAGGTTTTGGCTAGTCTGGACCTGTGTCAGACCCTAGTGGACCCATGTCCGACCCAACCCACACCCTTGTGAGACCTATTTTTGGGTATAGAATTATTTATTATATTTTATTTTAGTTAGTTGGGTTATTTTGGATTAGTGGGAGAGTGTTTAGTGAACCATATTTTTAGCATATTAGTTTAGAGGGTATTTTAGACTTTAGAGTTAACCACAAGCCCTAACCCCTTTAATTACACATGGCCGGCCCCCTTACTTCCCAGACCCGACCAAAACCACAGCCCCCCCTCTTCTTCATCACTTCTTCTTCTTCTTCTTCTTCTTCTTCTTCTTCTTCTTCTTCTCCACTCCTTCTTCTTCCTTTCTTCTTCCAATTTTCCATTCCAAGTAAGTCATTCTTCTCTTCCTTCTTCTATTTCTTCCATGAATATGAACCCTAACCTTTTGATTTTTCCTAACCTAGATGTGTAGAGCCTAGACTTAGTGTGGAGGCTTGATTTGGAGGCTTGGAGCTTGAGGGAGGTGATTTCAAGGGATTTGGAGACCTTGGCCTTGGGATTCCAACTCCCAAGAGGTAAACCCTAACTTTTCTCTTACTAATTACTCTTTTGTAGTGTAATTAATGGTTTAGAAACTTCTTAGATCCTAAGGCTACCCGTGGGAGGAAGTTGGAACTAGTTTGGTTGTGTTTAGAGACTTTGACACTAGGTTTTGTGTCAATTTCGGGTAAAAACCAAGATTGGCCCAACTTTGAGTGATGCCCTAGGTTAGACGGACCTAGGTAGACGTTGTCGGGTGTCTTGAGGGTTAGTGCGTGTCTTCATTCGGACACGTGAAGTCATGTCGCGGAGAAATGGGCGTTTCGGGCATTTTTGGGGTTTTCGTTGTCGCCGGTTCTATGTGCGTGTGCATTTTTGCCACGGACCTAGAATCGACGAGTTAGCATTTTTTCTAGGATCTAGACATCGTTTAGAACCCGTGGGTAAATTATGGGCCGATTCTGAGTTGGTTTGGTGTGCATTTCAGGAGGTTTTGCGAACCGCACACCGCGTGTTCGTCGAAATGACCGAACGGCCATTTCGACTTGGTTTCTTATTTTCGGGTTTGTGCGCGCGTTGGGTTATCTTTGGGAAGTGTGTGCTAGAGTTCTCGGGTTATATTATATATATATATATGTGTGTGTGTGTGTGTGTGTGTGTGTGTTTGTGCGTATAGGGGTCGTTGGGCGTGTGTTATATGTGTGTGTGGTATGTCGAGGGCTGAGCAGTGAGCAGTGGGCATGGCGAGGCAGCTAGAATAAGAGTAGCAGCTGCAGCGAATTGCAGCCTGCAGCAGCAAGTACAGCAGTAGTTACAGCCAGCAGTGCAGCAGCAGCTGCAGGCGCTGCAGCGCCACGGCAGCAGCGCACTGCAGCGCAGTGCTGCAGCAACAACAACAACATCACACAGTAGCAGCAGCAGCATCACACAGTAGCAGCAGCAGCATCACACAGCAGCGTCCTGCAGCGCAGCAGCAGCAGCTTGGCGTTTGCGCAGCGCAGCATGGCGTAGCATCGACGGTAGCAGCAAGTAGTAAGAGAGTATAGATAGATAGATAGATAGATAGATAGATAGATAGATAGATAGATAGATAGGTAGTTAGATAGATATATCTATATGTATAGATATATATACATATAGCTAGATAGATGCATAGATATAGCTAGATATATATATATATATATATGGGTATATGGGTATATGTGTGTATGTGTGGATATGTATATATATATAGATATCTAGATATATGAGTATATGTGTTAGATATATATATTCTAGCCTAGATTATTAACTAGGAATATATCTATATTCATAGATAGTTAGCTAGAGGGGTAGTTAGTGAGGTATTGGAGGATATCTCAATACCTTGAGATATCATGGTATCTCAATACCTTGAGATATTCAAGGTATTGAGTTTCGAGCGGGATTTTTGAGCAATTGCCTAGGAATAGGTTTAGAGTTATTTTTATATGTATGTGTGTATATAATTACGCGTTCTAGCATAGGTTTTAGCGGGTATAGGCGGGATGCATAGCGTAGGTCGAGGTATCGGATACCGAGGGTATCCCAGTATCTCGAGGAGGCGAGTTTATTGGTTTACTAGCTTAATGAGCTAGTTTTGACCTAGAATTTTAGGGGCACCCTAGTTTGACCAAGTGTTGACCATAATTGCCCTCGTTGACCTTAAAAGTCAATGTTTGACCTAGTTTTGACCCAAAGTTGACTTTTTGGACCAAGGTTGACTTTTTGACCCAAATTTTACCGGTTTGACCCTTTCGACCTAGAATAACCCTAGAACCTTCTTTTTAGTTATTTTATATTAGTTTAAATCCGTAGAACCCTGTTTAATCTTGCTTTTCGTAATAGGTTCTTTCGACGCAAGTCCGGATCTCGATCCTCATTAGTTGCTCAAGACATCAGGCGAGTACCTACCTCTGATAGTTTCCATTTCATGATAGCGTTTATATCACCTGTTCTAGAACTATAATACTTGATTCTGACATATTATTACACGAGCTGGTACTAGTGGATCCCGTCATGAGATGCTATCCCCCTTACCGTGTTCAGCGGGTACTCTATTACGTGTATTTTATCATGTGCTTCGGGTATTGATTCTCATGTGCTATCATGTGCTTCTTGTGCTCTCGCCTTCGTGTATGCGAGCTATTTATCATGTACATAGCGTGTCGTGGTTGGATCCAAGAGTATTAGTGGGGGAGGGGAGTAGGAGTTGGTTATGTGATCAAAGCCAAACAGTATTCATGTATATGTCGGTTATGCAACTCACGCATAACGGAGTTATCGTAGATTATTCATGTGTATCTTAAGCCGATCACATAACGAACTTGTGCTCAAGGCACTTAGCTAGTATTCCTGTTTTATCACATGCAGTTACTTCTCTACTACTTGTATTATTCTCCAGTTTATATTGCAGCTACTTTATCTGCTCCATCATATATTTATTTCCTGTGTATCTTGTATACTTTTCTATTGCTCGTCATATACACCTTACAATGTATTTGGAGTTGCTTTCAGAGTTATGTACTTCGCTCCAGTCCTGACTGGACATATTTTTTTCAGAGGATCCTAAGGATTTTTGCCCGACATTCTACGGGCCGGGCGTCGAGGAGTGTTGTGATCCCGAGACTGAGGAGGAGCCCGTCGAGGAGACGTCGTTTGCGCCCTAGTTAGCTAGGTGGGTTTTCCTGGGTTGTTCCCAATTGATATTTTGGATGACTGTACTGTATTATTATTTTATTGATTCTGTGATATTATAGACTTGGACTGTATTTTGGATATTGTCTTGCTCTTTGGTTCTTGTTTCCTTTTGCTATCTTATCGTGCTTTTACTCTTCCCCTAGTTATTGTGATTGAGTCATATATATACTGCGTGGTTGCCCTCCTTTTGGAGAGGTTATATTGGAAGGTTTTGTGAGATATAGATATTGTGACCTAGAACGAACCTTTACAGCGTTCTACCGCCGATTCTGCGGTGTAGGCTGAACGTACCCACGGCTCATGCCCAATTTTTTGGGTGCAGGTCGTGACATAGTATAAGAGGTTTATCAGATTGAGTTCTTCACCGTGGGGAGCACCGGTATTGTTTGTACCGAAGAAGGATGGATCAGTGCGCATATGCATTGATTACAGGGCATTGAATAATCTCACTATCAAGAATAAGTACCCTTTGCCACGGATTGATGATCTGTTCGATCAGTTGAGTAGTGCCAAGGTATTTTCTAAGATAGATTTGAGATCAGGCTACCATCAGGTGAAGGTAAAGCTAGTGGACATACTGAATACTGCTTTTAGAACTCGGTATAGTCAGCACGAGTTTATGGTAATGTCGTTTGGATTAACTAATGCACCGGTGGTATTTATAAACTTGATAAACAAGGTGTTCCATCAGTACCTTGACAAGTTCGTGGTGGTGTTCATCGACGACATACTCATATACTTGAAGACATCGGAGGAGCATGAGGAGCATTTGAGGATTGTGTTGGATGTACTGAGGAAGGAGAAGTTATATGGAAAGTTGTCCAAATATTAGTTTTTCTTGCATAAGGTAGAGTTCTTGGGGCATGTTGTGACTGGTAATAGTATTTCAGTAGATCCGAAGAAGATCACAGCTATGGAATCTTTGAAGACCCCGAGTTCGGTAGAAGAGGTTAGGAGTTTCTTGGGATTGGCAGGCTACTATTGGAAGTTTGTGCAGGATTTTTCGAGGATTGACGAGCCGATGACCAGACTCACGAGGAAGGATGTAGAGTTTGTTTGGATGGAGGATTGCCAGGTTGCTTTTGAGGAGTTGAAGAAGAGGTTGACGTATGTTCCTATTTCGACGTTGCCTTCAGGGTCTGGAGGTTTCACTATTTATAGTGATACATCGGGAAAAGGTTTGGGTTGTGTTCTTCAGCAGAATGGGAAAGTAATTGCCTATGCATCCAGGCAATTGAGTCCTCATGAAAAGAACTATCCTACCCATGATTTGGAGTTGGCAGTAGTCATCTTTGCCCTGAAACTATGGAAATATTATTTGTACGGAGAGCGTGTGGAGATCTTCACAAACCATAAAAGCTTGAAGTACATTTTCACGCAGAAGGAGTTGAACATGAGGCAGCGTTGGTGGTTGGAACTTATAAAGGATTTTGATATATCTTTGCAATATCATCCTGGGAAAGCTAATGTAGTTGTCGATGCTTTGAGTAGGTATCTGGTAGCTATGTTCTTGACGCATGATCGATATTTACTGGAGGACTTGGAGAGCTTGGGCATCGAGGTGATAGTTCCTGGTTGTACGATGCAGATGTGGAGATTACAGATATATTCAGATTTGATGGACAGGATCAAGGCAGTACAGTATGAGGATGTATCTCTGAGGAGCATCAGATCTCAGTTGAGAGCACGATTGGAGGATGATTTCATCATTGCTGAGGATGGATCTTTAAGGCATGGAGTTAGGTTGTATGTGCCTAGTGGGGAGCTGTGTGAGGAGGTATTGCAGGAAGCGCATCGCCCTTAGTATTCCATGCATCCAGATGCCAACAAATGTATCAGGATATGCGAGAGAATGTGTGCTCGTATGACATGAAGAGGGAAGTGGCACAGTTTGTATCCAAATGGTTAGTGTGCCAGCAGATGAAAGCTGAGAGGCAGAGGCCAGGAGGTTTACTTCAGCCATTACCCATTCCAGAGTGGAAGTGGGAGCACATTACTATAGATTTTGTGTCTGGACTTCCATGATCTCCAGGAGGGAAAGACGCAATTTGGGTCATCGTTGATAGGTTGACCAAGTCGGACCACTTTTTGCCTTTTAAGGTAGGTTTGTCTACGGAGAAGCTGGCAGAGATGTATGTGAGGCAGATCGTTAGGATACATGGAGTTCCCATCGGATCGGAATAGTCGTTTCACTTCTTATTTCTTGAGGAGTTTACAGGAGAGTTTGGGCACTCAGCTCAAGTTCAGTACTACATATCATCCCCAGACAGATGGACAGTCAGACAGGACTATTCAAACTCTCGAGGATATTTTGCGCACTTGTGTACTAGATTTTGGGGGTTCTTGGGAGGACCATCTCCATTTGGTAGAGTTTGCTTACAACAACAACTACCAGGCTAGTATAGAGATATCATATTTTGAAGCTCTATACGGTCGGAGGTGTCGTACTCCCTTGTCATGGGACAATGTTGGAGAGAGAGTTTTGCTTAAGCCAGAGATGGTTGTAGATGCAGTGGAGAAGGTTCAGTTGATCAGAGACAGACTTCGTATGGCGCAGGACAGACAGCGACATTAGGCCGATAGCCACCGGAGACCTTTGGAGTTCGAGGTATAGTTTAGATTTTGTTTTATGCTTGTTATTGGTTGTTTGTTATAGATTAAGTTCTTAAGGTGGCATTTTGTTCTAGGTGGGTGGTTTGGTGTTTTTGAGGATTTCTCCGACACGAGGCATGATTCGCTTCGGTAGAGGCGGGAAGCTTAGTCCACGATTCATCGGACCTTTTACTATTCTAGAGAAGGTCGGTGCAGTTGCTTATAGACTGGACTTGCCACCTGCATTTGAGGGAGTGCACAACGTATTTCATGTATCGCAGTTGAGATGGTACGTGGCAGATCCTAGTCATGTATTGGATCACTCGGAGATAGAGGTGGGGCCTACTCTTAGCTATCCAGAGCAGCAAGTTCAGATTCTGAATCGGAGAGAGAAGGTGCTGAGGAACCAGACTATTTATTTGGTGCACGTCGCATGGAGGGATCACACTCTCGGGGAGTCTACCTTGGAGAGAGAGGATGAAATGTGAGAGCATTATCCATATTTGTTTGTGTCTTGAGGTATGTTCTTTCCTAATTATGTTAAGTTCTTTCATAGTTAATCATGTTCTTTAGTTCTTTTCTTTTGTTATGTTCTATTATTTTCTGGGGATAGTTTTCGAGGACAAAATTATTTTAAGGAGGTTATACTTGTCACTACCATATTTTCTAGGAAAGGATATTTTAGTAATTTTATATTTAATTAAATATTATGCATGATAATAATTATTTATTATATTATTTATTTGTTGTTAGATGTTAGTTATTTATTTTGGACTTGTGTTAGTGGACCTAACTAATTTAGTTTAGACTCATGGACCAACATGTATTAATTGTTAGATTTTCGCCCATTTAGAAAGCCCATTGGTTAGAAGGATGAATTAATTAATTAAACCATTAGACTAGAAGCTTTCCTCCTTAATTATTTCTTCATGAGAGGCCCCAAGGGGTATATTGGATATTTCATAGTGACTTGAGAAAGGGGAAAGGGGGGCCGGCCTATTAAAGGGGGGGGAATTGATTTCTCTCTCCTCTTCTCATTTGAAAATTAGATCTAGAATTTCCCTCAACCAAATTCCTTCATTTATACTTCATTTTTCTACCAAATTTTATCCCAATTTCTTCCTAAATCACCATTAGAGGCTAGTGGAGCAAGGATCTAGAAGGAGGAAGCAAGGATCTACATAGAGGAGCAAGGATCTACAAGTTGGTGACAAATTTTATCATATTTGGAGGTTTCATTGGAAATCCACCTCCCAATAGGTACAATTCTATTATTTTCCTTAATTTAGGTTCTAAATATGAGATTTAACCATGATAAATCAACCCATATGTATAGGCTACCTATAGGATTTGGTTTTGTGTTCATAGGAGGCCTATTGAGAAAGTTATGGTACTTTTCTGTCAATTTTGGAGGAATTTCAAGATTGACATTTGTTGTGTGTATCAATTGGTCTTATAGATCAATTTGGCATATATTTTTGTGTTTGGGGCTAGTGTCGTGTCCATAATTGGGTACGTATAGGTCGTATCCCAACAATTTGGTGATACGTATTTATTTAGGGGGTTTTCCTCCGATACAGGACTTTGAGCATGTCATATTTTGATACGAACACGTAGATTTGTGTTTGACTCTTTGTATTGTTCATAAATAATATTTTAGACTTGCTCGTGTCGTTCGAGGTACGTTTGGATGTGTGGTGGACTCGTGTCGTATGCGTATCCTAGATCTAGTGGGATACGGGGTGATACGTTCCTTGTGTTTGTGTAATTTAATTGTAGATCTATTTATCTTGTGTTCTTATTCATGAAGAGGTGTGATTATATATATGTATATATATATATTATTGTGTGTATATATTTATCTAATATTGTGTCTTAGATCTATGTATCTATGTATATACTATATTTGTATATTTGTTATGTAGTTATTCTTCTACATGTAAGTATATTTATATATTATAGTATGTATAGATATGTATATGTTAAATTGATAATTATATGTTGTTATATATATAGTTATATTATATTGTTAAGTATTTATATTCTGTATGATTATATGTACGTATACGTATGTGTGTTGTTATACATATATTAATATATATGTGTATGTATATTACTATGTAGTTATTATGCATATATATATATATATGTAAGAGAAGTATGTGTGTATGTATATCTATTTGTTATTATATTTATATGTTTAGTATATATATTATATATTATATATTATATATATATTAGATATATATATATATAGAGAGAGAGAGAGGGGAAGAACAGGGAGCAATAGCGACAGCAGCCTCACTAAAACAGCAGCAGTAGCAGTAGCATTAGCATATAGCAGCAGCAGCATCGCTAATACAGCAGCAGCAGCAATAGTAGCAGCAGCAGCGGCAGTAGTATATCTACAACAGCAGAAACTGTCACAGAAAGCAGCAGTAACCGCAGCAGTACCAGCACCTTCAGCGGCGGCAGCAATGGAACTGTCGCAGTAGCATAAGTTCCCGCCAGCACTGCAGCTTTGGCGACGGCGGCAACAGCCCTATAGCGACACTTCTGGGGTATTATTAAAATTATATATATATATATATATATATATATATGGTATTTATATATAAGTATCTATGTTCCTAAATTCTAATTGTTTTTTAGTATACTATACAAATAATATTTTTGTTTGTTAGTATATAGTTACGGCTAGTTAATATAAGCAAGGTATTGGGTATTACCTTGAGATACCAAGGTAAGTAGCAAGGTAATTCGGGATACCCAAGGTATTAGGTTTGGGTATCAATTTATGGTTTCGTGTTGAGATACCAAGTTGGTTCAAAACCAAGATATATATTTAATGTTTGTAATTAGGATTTTGTACAATTAATAATTGTTTGATATTTTTATGTGGTATTTTACCTATTGATTTACGTATCCAGAGATACGGCATCCTAGTATCCTAAGATATAGATTTATGACCTAGACTTTAGTATTTGAACCCAATATCCTTGTGTTAGACTTATACAACCTAGAAATAGGTAGTTGACCATAGTTTGACCATAGTTGACTATAGTTTGACTATAGTTGACCATAGTTGACTTAGAGTTGATCGAGTTTGACTTTTGACTAAGAATTGACTTATTGACCTAGAAGTTGACTAGTTTAACTTTTTTTTAATATATAATATTTAGAGTGACTGTCTTATTTTCGAAGTCCAAAGTGAGAGTTCTGGAGTCGATTAACCATTACATGTGCTCTTTTAATATATAATAATCTTGCATGGAGTAATGGATATATCGATGGTAGTGGCAATACTTTGGGTTGTCGACCTTGTCTGCTTCGTCGGGATGCTTGACGTCAGGTAGCCAGAGCTTGTTAACCTTCATCAATACTTCAAAGATTTCTATAACATCATCGTCGTCAAAGAAATAAGTCTCATTCGGCTTTGATGGCTCTATCGTCCTTGTGATGGGCGAAGTCAGACTTTTGGACATTACAGTCAAGGCTTGCTTTTGCTTACTGTCACGACTATTGTTGTCGGCGAAAGGACGCTTTACCTTGTCCTTAATGCTAGGATCTTGGAATACCAACAAGCGAACGTCCATCGTACTTTTTTCTACAGCAACGACACTTATGATAAATGTCGTCCAGTCAATGAACGGGACAAATGTCATCCAGAATCTTATTATGGTAAGAGGTTCTTTCGACACGTGTCCATTAGTGTAGATTCGGGGATACCGGGAGGCAACTTCATTACTGCATGTCAAAAATGTTCGATGTATCCACGTGCCGGTTCTATATCCCTTTGGGTGATGTCCATTAGGGATGACATAGTCATATCCATTCATCCTTCATAGAATCGGGTATAGAAGAGGGACTTCAGATCCTCGAAGGATGAGATACATTTATCTGGGAGACTGTAGAACCACTCAAAAGCGACCCCGAATAGTGCTCTAATGAACAAGGTGGTAAATAAGTCGTCATCCCGAGGTAAATAGCTCATTGTAGAATAGGAGTATCTCATATATTGACGGGGTGATATCTTTCCGCCGAACAGAGTCAGAGATAGTGGCTTGTATTTGGGAGAGTACACCACATTATTTCATTTAGGAGGATAGGATTGCCGGATCCCAAGATTTTTGAGGTTGTATTGGTTATCTCGAGCATCAATGCATGCAGGCAAGTCCCTAAGATTCTCTTGGATATCGTCTGCCAGAAGAGCGACAGAGGGCCGATTTATGGTCTGGCTGCTTACGATATAAAGAATCGGTTCAGGCATGGTCGATTCCTCATTAGTCCCTTGATCCGGGTTTGTTCGCCCCGGGATTCGTGGTTGTGTCGGGACAAAATTTTCTTTGAGTTCCAACAGTATGTGAGTCAGAGTCTGTATTGAGATGCTCAGATTCTGCATTATAGCTTCGAGTGCATCAAGGTGTTGTTAATTACTAGACCCTATGCCATGCTCATATCCTTCCATGTATATTGGCATTACGTGGGATAAGGTGGACGGAATAGTGGATGCCTCACTTTCTGTCTCAGATGTCTGAGTCTAGTTGTCCTCAGGGAGAGTGGGCATTATTTCGTCGCTTCTATTACTTGAAGGATTTCCACCAGCAGTCTCAAAAATGGACTCAACCTGGAAGGTTTGACTACCCTCTGGTAAGCTGTTATCCGTTCATAGAGATACATTGTCCTCTCGAAAATATGGGTTGACATAGAACTCCAGGGGATTGCTACTCCTATCTCCGATTGTAACCTCATTTGGGAGGGTATGACTACCCCCAGTTCTTATTTTCGAGCACGTGCCCTAAAATATCCCGACAATAAGTGCTTATTTGCTACCCCATTGATGGATTCATAATGCACTCACCGGCACCCTCAGGTTAGGTGAAATTTTCTTTGAGATCTTCTTCAATGGAGGAGACCTCTATATTGAACAGCATGAAGCGACGAGCAATTTCTACTCATCGTAGAGTTGTTTTGGGGGACGTTGTCAGGTTGGTGCTGCGGGTTGCAGTCATTGGAACACCTACTTTTCCACGAGGGGACACGTTATGCTCGAGGGTTTCTTCTCTCATCTTACGCTTGCGACTAGTCACTTTGCATAAATCAGACGACGGAATATTCACTTTCACACCCGTTTTATTTGCTCAGGCAACCCTTGCGCTTGGAGTTGAAAGTGGAAGGTTTGCTTCCTGACCTAGTTTTTTTTTAAAACTATAACAGGATCATTAATAGAAGACTTGATGTGAGACAGACCTATTTTATATATACAGCAAAACTGGGTGCATGGGTCTGTCATCACTGTATTTGCTTTCCGACTTGGTTCAAGTTCAACTGCGACGTCCAAGTGGGTTTGGGAAGGCTTTAAGGGTTGACCCACTTCTGGCTTATGAGTGCCTGGGTCAGCCCTATATAGTCAACCATCAGCAGCGAACGTGACAAGCAACGACATATGCTTTTGAAAAACAGGTTGTGCATCCCCTCGAGTGCTTGGCTCGGGTTGGTTTAGGTTTTCTTGAAATAGCGCCCTTAGGCGCATAGTATAGGGAATCCAGATCAGGACCATAGGAGTCGTTGTTGTAGAGAGCTTTACCTGTAGAGGACTTTGTGCGCCTATGTTCTGGCACGGCATGTCTTCTCTTGCATGGATCACGATGTGGGTACGACTCTTGAGATTTAGCCTCGTTCCCTCAAGAAAGTCTTTAAAGATAGAGATGGGATGCACGCCAACCTCATGTACGTCTGCAACGGAGGTTGGCCATGCTCCTGGGACAAATTTTAGGTTAGGCGCAGCGTCTTTTACGACCCAAATCTTGTGAGTCTTGCTAGGTCGTACATGCCTCATTGTAGAACTCGGTATATCAGCGGGATATACGTCAACCTCATGTGCATCTGCTGCAGATGTTGGAAATGCATCGAGCACCAACCACATGCGTGGCGCAACGGCCTTGGCGACCCGAGTCTTGCGAGTCTTGTGAGATAATACGAGCTTCATTGAAGAACTCGACTTGTCCAACATGTCTTCGAATGAATGTTGGTCGAAGCGAACAACAAATATCCTCTGAGTCAAACCTAACTTGGTCACGCTAGATTGCATTACCAGCTTCTCATTGGAGGGGAAGCTCTTCTCCAACAGAGTCGCCATTTTTGTCGACATCGTCAAATCAACACTCGGGATAAAGTTGAACAAACTTTTTCTTTTTATTGATTGGAAAAGACAAATAGTACAAAAGAATCTCTAATATGTAGAGTCTAAGTATAATAAAAATAAGAATTTGGGCAAGTGTGATGGTGGAGATCGAGCACTGCAACGGCTCCTTTACTCTGTTGGTGATCCGCGACCAAGGAGGGTGACGAGGTTTTCAGGAGCTTGAGTATACGACTCAATGGGTGTCCCTTGCGGCACTTCTGTCTTCTTTTTCTCTCTCTTCTCTCCTTTTCTCCTTTTTTGTATGGGAGACACCCACTATTTATAGCATTGTGAATGCATGCACTGGCGTATCTCATGATGACGTATAGTGGCATGTTACAATAGGCTGCCATGTGGTGATACGAGATCTGGGGTTAATGACACGTGTCATATCCTTGTTTATGATGACTTTGATTACACCTTTGGAATACGTCCCCTGGCGCATGGAGATCAATGGGGGTAGTAGTAGCGCATGACACTGTTGGCACATAGGAATACTACCTTTGTTGGGGATGGTGCATGGCTTTGGATCACTTTGACTCATGGATCTTGATCACTGCGACACATGACTCTTTATCACTACTCTTTATTACTATTGCACATGATATAGATTTTCCATCCTTCTACAACCCGATGGTAGCAGTCTTCTTGTGAAGTAGCAGCTTTGACGTTGTCGTATTAACGTAGTACCAGTCTTAAGTTGAACCACGTTGTCGTATTACTATTGTACGTTGAAGTGTATCCTAATCCTTCACACTCTTATTGTGGGGGACCTATCACTATTGAAATCTGGTTGACCATGACCAGATGGGCCAACAATCTTCCCTATTTTTATAATTGACAAACTGCGACTGATACGACAATATAAAGTGGTACCGATTATTCAAAAATAGTGATAGGTCCCCTACAATAAGTGCGTGAATTCTTTTGAAGTATCATAATCTTTGTTGAGGTACTTGAGTATTAGTCTGCACCTGTTGTTACTTCATCGAAATGGATAGCTCTCCCGTAAAAGGTGAGAAAATATAGATAATAAAACACAAAAGTGAAGTAGAAACACACAATACAGAATATAACAATCTAAAAGATAAATATAGAATGAACTAAGCAGTAGATATCATTGCATTAAGTAGAATCAAACCACAACTAAATAGTCAAAAAATATTATTTTGTCATAATTAGAATAATGAAAACATTGTGCATGACATAACAAAAAACATAGCCAAAACTAAAAACATAACGTAACCTAAACAAAATGTGAAACTAGAACATAGTAAACCATAGTAGAACATCATCAAGATCTATCTCCAAAAGACCAAGCATCAGAACCTCTACAACATCTACTAATCGTTACTAGTCTCTGCTGAACGATTAGGATTATAGTAGGCTACAACTGGGTCAAAGTATCGCTGAACGAAAGGGTCGTCGATGCGATAACCAAATCGAGTAGGATGATGAGCTGTTAAAAAATGTCTGACTGGGTACTAAGCTGAACCAAACTGAATATTCGCCAATGTGTTGGATATAGCGTGTTGGATATAGCCTAGGCCGGGAGAGTGGTATGGTAGTCCAGTACTGGAAAACGATCGTCTTCCAATAAAAAATGATCCTGAAGCATAGCCTGGATGTAGTCTAGTATAGCTGGTGGTGCAGCAGGTGCATCAACAAGAGGTGCATCAGGATGATCAGATGGGTCACCTTCAGCAGGAGCAGCAGCTGAAGGAAGAGTAGGCTCAGTCCTACGGGCTTTACAAAGATAACCTAGCTCAACTAGTATCACGACCCACACCCGGATGATCGGCCACGTATACTAGGGTACTTCCAACCTGCGCCACAGCATCGATTGTAGAATATTGTCTAGGTCAACAATACTATCTAATCATCTTACACAATAATAATATCATAACATGTCAATGTCATCTCCACTCCAAAAGGAGGACAATAAGATAATAATATAATGATACTCAATCATAATAATCTATAAGAAAAAATAGCATGATGAGATATCAAAAGAAGTCTAACATAACCACAACGTCTAAACATTAACAATATCCAATAACAACAACAATATCCAAGTCTCAAATATAAGTCGAATTCGGTATCAAAATGCTAATGAAACTAACTAGGATAACTAGTGATTCCGGCTAGACCTCCCGGTAATCACTTCTGGGCTACTGGGTCCAAGGCTGCACCCTCAACCTCCTGGGGTCCGTAATATGTCGGGCACCAATCCTCCAAGTCCTCTGAAAAATATTATCTAGTCAGGATTTGAGTGAAGCACACCTGTAATAGTAGTTCCAGTTAATTGATAAAGACTATAAAACTGTATTAGTGAATGAAACAAATGATGAGTAAAAGTAGAACTATCAGCATATCCAAGCAGTGGCAATATAAGGAGTTAATGAACACTGAATTGTAGCATGCATTGAATTGAACACTGAATTATAGCAGGCATTGAATAAGAATCTACTAGACAGGGTAAAGAAGGTATAAGACAATAAGTATGAAATAGACTGGAAGTACTATGACTAAATGTGTATTTTGAAATACTAGCTTCGATATGTGATCAACTTGGAAACTTGTACGATAGCTAAATAGCCTAGTTAATTATACATGAGGTGTACGATTAACACTAACAATATTTTACACTTCTATAATAGGAATATGATCACATATCTCACTAGCATTTCCCCCGCCCCGAATAGTCCAATGGATCCAACCATGACAAGTTACGATACAATATCAATATCCAATAACAATACCATGTATGATGTCTAATGTTAATATCGTATACGATGTCAATAACCATGTAACACCTCTTGACTGAAGATCCAAGATATATACAAGTCCGTGCACCATTGTGTCGGAAATCAAATATATTATCGCTAAATACAGGAATCATAGTAAATATTAAATAAATAAAACTATTAGAGAATGTACTCGTTTGTGGTCCTGGAGAATAAACGAGGATCAATGTCCAAACTAGATTCACACTTGCCTAGATATGAAATATCAATGTTAATTGGTGTTTACTGGTAATAACATGTATAATTAACTCTAAGATAGACTTCTAGGTCAATTCTAGGTCACGGTATCATATAGGTCAATACGAAGGTTATAGCCCTTATTTACCTAGTAGTTGGGTTTCTAGAGTGATACTAGGACTATACTAGGTTATCCTAGGCTATACGAGCTAAGTATAAAATATACTATGTCATTCTAACTAATATGGCTCACTTATGGTATAGGCACTTGCATTTACATATATATACTCTATACTTTAGTATCTAGATGATAGCTTAACCCCGACCCTATAACTTAGCTATATCTAACATACCTTAACTACTATCTTGGCCTATTCTAACATACCTCACTAATACTATTCACAGTTTGCCAAGTAACTTATGATCAACTTTCCCAAATATTGATACTTCACACTCATTTATCACTCACCTATAATCTGAACACCTACACTAGTACCATATCACTAATATACCACAAAAACTAGGGAACACACACACCCCACAAAATCATCCACTCACTGATACACCACATTACCCTCTATTACAATACTCACTAATACACTATGTACCACACACAACCACTGATACCAATATTAACACTACAAACACTACTCTAACTCTCTTGACTCTATCTATACACACACAACTATTTCAATGACTGACTAATACACAGGTATCAGCTATCACTAACCCATATCCTACTACACAGACACAATCTTTACTTGGACACTAGCCTCTATACCCCACTAATACACACAATCACAAACGGATACCAACTTACCTACTGCCTTCACACTGCAGCAGGGAAAATCCCCTCAAGTGCAACTGCTTTTCAAGGCACTTCACTTAACTGCAAACAATTCCATACCCGAGCCCATCCTTCAATTCTCAAAGCACCTACTTACTCAAATGCACTAATTTTAGTCACAGTTAAGTCCTCACTGAACACAATTATAACACCAACACAACCTGGGTCCTAAAACCAACTTATATTACATATGCATGTCAGTATCCTCTACCCTCTAAAACTGGACTACACAAATGAGTTTCCCTCTACTAACAAACTCAACTAAACCAAATACACATCTACATGATCCCCCTCACACATGACTTCACTTAAGTTACTTCCTCACCTAAACACTCACAACTAAATTTATCTCCAAACCTGAGCTTTTCCCCACTCCTAACTGAACTGTACACATATCCTAAAAGGCCACCTCACTGCTGCTATACTCTACTTCTTCTATCTCATAACCTTACATCCCTCACTTAGTAACCAGGCACAAGTACTCTTCAAATCATTAAATATACACACAACTCACCCCTTATCCCTAAGTAACTAACTGCTACATGAAGAGAACTCTACTGCAAAACAAAACTGTGTGTGGACAGTCTCTGAATACCCCTACACTCGAGTGATTGGTTAGTTGGTCATACTGCAACATCTGTAGATTAGACACAGCAACCTACTTTTATTTCTCCCTCTAGCACAAAGGCATGACCTCAACTAGTTGCATACACTAACCCGACCCCCTTGCTCCCAATGCCTGTAACCCGAGCTCCCCTTGATAATGCTACTACTTCTAATCCCCTCTAAAACTACCTGAACACAGTATTCAGTCCTCACCCAAACTGAACCAAATCTATACCATTGCTGCCATTGAACCCAGCAAGTGTTCTTTCCCCCCATATCGCCTGAACACTCACTAACAATCTCTCAAGCACTCATTAACCCCAAATAATATGCCACAAGCATTCCATCAAATACTCTAAATGCATCTCTCCATGATATACTCTAATGTCATGATACTCACATGATACAAACATAATCATGGTACCAAAATCCTAATATCCAACAAACACCATATATATACATATCAAATAAATTATTATATCACTAAAGTAATTAGTTAAAAATGAAAATTAAGGAAGAATTACTCCAATAAACCAAAACCCCTAAATTTGAGGCACTAAATAATATATCACAAGAAGAAATCATAGATCGAGATAAATGAGTGCTTCTAGCACCTAGATCTAGCCATAGATAACAATTTCCACCTATGGGAGTGTTCCTATAAGTCCAATGGGTGTTCTTAACTATGAATAGAGTAGAAAATAGAGAATTACCTAGGTTTTAAGTTACCTCCTTGAAGAACTCTGAATTTGGACACGTGTAAGACGAAGCAGACACAATACTCAACATTTGGACTCCTCTTCAAGCTTTCTCTTGCAATCATAAGCTCCTTAGCCTCCTTGAAAAATAAAAATGAGAGGCATGAGATTTGGAATATATTGATTAGGGTTTTCTTCTCAATTTGGAGATAAACTAATTAGGAAAGCAAATGAGGCTATAATGGATAATAAAGTCTTATATAGGCTTCCTCTTAGGGGATTATGTTTAGGAATAGTTTGATATGACCCAAAAGCCCCTCTCCATTCTATCATGAATAGGATCTAAATAAACCATAGGATAAAATATTCTATTCATGAGTAAATTGGGTTTAATGGACCTAATCTGGTCCTGAACAACTAATGACTCAAATAGACTCAACCCAACTACTCTAAACTCACTAGCTAACCAATAGTCACATAATTAATATATATAATATTCTAATATTCAAATAATGGTTAAATGATAAAAATATCCTTGATATGGAAATGTGGTGTTTACAAATAGGAAGGGATAGTCATCCATAGGAATCTTGAAATGATCGAAAATGATTAGCATGTACATAGCATAAAGTATGTTGCACTTATTCTTATGACATCGAACCATGGCCTCAATGATGGTCTTAGGAAGACTGAATAGAATACCAAAATACAAATGATAAAGTGTGGTCATCTCTAACATAGTAATTTCATCAGTTGAAGAATGTTTAGGAATGATGAGAGAAAATACCATACTATGCAATTTATAAAACCATTTGTTTTAGGTACTTAGGGTAGAGATATCAGTGTGGATGAGGATTGGGATCACGCATCGATTTTCGAAATGAGTCTAGAGTCATGTCATTTTAAAGCTTAAATTTGGTAATTTTAACTATCGGTATACCTTCATTAGGAACATCAAGTATCCTCGCTAAGTCAATATCATCAAATTGAATATCAATACCACTTGACTCGTGTTCGTATAGTCTTGTGTGCAAACGAAAGATTGTAATAAAACATGCGGATAGCAATTTGATAAATGTGATGACAAAAAAAACAAGGTCTTCTAGTCCAAGTTCCATAAACTTGGGAATATACGTTGGAAATACCTAAAGTTCAAGGGGTTTCCAGTATAGACGTTCCTTTCACGGAAATCGTCGAACCATTCCAAGGAAGTCTCAAGGAATGTAAAAAGAAGTCCATCAAAATTACCATCATCGGGCATGGATGGACTGAACAAAGAATAAGAAGTCTCCTCTTGAGAAGGATTGGAGGAACAGGCTTCACCAACCTTTCTCTTTTTCCTAAATAATTTTGGAACCATTGTAAAAATTGGAAGAGAAGAGAAGATTATACCATAAAAGAATAATGGAAGATGGAAGAGAAACTTAAAATTGGCTGAGATCTGAAATTTTGTCTTGTAGAGGCTTGAGGAGGGAGATCCAAGAACTAGGATTTTAAAAACTAGGGTTTTCAAGAGGTTAAAGGGTGGTGGAGACAGCTGCTATTCGATTACAAACGAAATAGACTAGGTTTTGATACATGTAGTCACATATAAGGAGTGGGGTCCACACAATTTGAAATTTGAAACAGAGGTAACCGAGTTCTTCCCGAGTTTGATCGAAACTCTGCCCAAAGTGAATGAAATATCCATTCTTTATATATGAAGTTGATGTTCAAACATTGTAAGTCTTAGAATAGAGCTTGGATTCATTTGAATTTCTAGATATAGCTTAATCAATCTTAATTGTATAAAGTATTGACCATCTCAGGTTAGCTGTAGTGATCGGATCCCAGCTAGCGGTGGTCTAAAGATACTAAAATACTATATCGCTTAAGGTTGTTTATATCACATTGATAGAAAGGCCCTTTCGGCGTGTACCAAAAATAATCATTACATTACAAAACATAGATTAACAAGAAATATATGCAAATTATATAGCCTTGGAATCCAAAATACCTTATTCTCTATAAATAAAGTTGAAATGATCTTCAGCTAGGGGTTTAGTAAAGATGTCTGCAAGATAATGTTCAGTGTCAACAAATTCTAAACATTTGTCCCCGTATAATTGATGATCTCTTCAAAAGTGGTGTCTAATTTCTATTTGTTTAGTGCGTGAATGACATATATGATTCTTCGTGAGATTAATAATACTAGTGTTATCACAGTATATGAGAATATTTTTATAGCTCAGATTATAGTCTTCTAGGATTTGCACAACAACGTCCTACAGCTATATACTCAGCTTCAGTAGTTGATAATGTTATAGAATTCTTTTTTTTACTAAACCAAGATAGTAAAGCTTTTCCAAAGAAGTGACATGTGTCATTGGTACTTTTTCGATCAACTTTCCATCCAGCAAAATAAACATCTGAATAACCTATCAGGTACCATTTTGGACGTTATTTCGATATATTCGTCATCACTGTCATAAGGTACTTGACTATTAACCTCATCAAAAGTAACGTTAATTGATTCTTCAACAGTTAAAGATCGCTTATTAAAAACTCTAAAACCCTTACTCTTTATAGCATAACCAAGAAAAATACCTTCATCAGCTTTAGAATCAAAATTTTTAAGTTATCCTTGGTGTTTAAAATAAAACATTTACATCCAAAAAATTTGAAGTAACTAATAGTAGAAATTCTATCAAACCAAAGTTCATGGAAATCTTTTTTGATATAGGTCGAATTAGAACCCTATTCAAAATATGGCATGCTATATTTACAACTTCTGCAAAAAAAATCAGGATATTTAATTGATTTTGCAGGACTCTAGCCATTCGATTCTTTCGCACAACGACACCATTTTTTTAAAGAGTTCTAGGACAAAAAAAATTATGCAAAAAATATTTGAATCACAAAAGTTTTTGAAATCAACATTTTAGAATTCGCCTCCATGATCACTTCAAATTCGAGTAATCATAAAGCCTTTTTTGTTTTGAACCATTTTACAAATGTTATGAATTCAGAAAAAATCTTATTTTTATTTGCAAGAAAATAAATCTAAATAAATCTTGAAAAGTCATCAACAATTACAAAAGCATAGAGCTTACCGCCAAGACTAGCGATTCCGCTAGGTCCAAATAAATCCATGTGTAGTAGTTTAAATGGTCTAAAGGTACTTATAACCTTTATTGATTTAAATGAAGATCTGGTTGCTTTGTTCTTTTCACAATCAACACAGACAATATCCTTCGTAAAAGTAATGTCCAACGGACCTCATACCATTTTTTTTGAGGATAGTCTTGCAATTGTGTCCATGTTTGCATGTCCTAGACGTATATGCCTGTAGAAGCATAAAAAATCTCAAAGGCCCCTATGCGCCTCAGCCCTCATGTACCAAAGGTCAAGTGACACATAATGTCTTGGATGCATAAAGTTACCTCAGTCAAGTCAGAGCATTTATGACTCTGACAGCAATAATGGTTCTAAATGTCTCGATTCTGATGCTGATAATTGGCGTCAGTGCTCACGTCATCTTCATGATTAATTTTGTCCATATATATCTGAACAGTGCCACGTATACACAAGACAAAGGCCCTATGCATTCCAGACTCCATGCGTTCCATCCGTCTCTGGTCCTATGCATTCCTCGCTCTATGAATTCCAGGCGTCTCTGGCCCTATGCGTTCCAGACTTCATACGATCCATGCATCTCTGGCCCTATGCATTCCAGATTCTATGCGTTCTATGCGGCTCTATCCCTATGTGTTCCATACTCTATGCGTTCAATATGGCAGTACATTTTTAAGTCAAAATATTTCTATTGCAACTGAGAAGATTCTCTACGACTAAGTCCAGGCCATGCATTGAGCTGACCAAGTCATGCGAACATTCTCTATGACTAAGTCCAGGCCACGCGTTGAGCTGACCAAGTCATACATACCAAGGATGGGAACCGACCAAATTTTTAGCAATAACAGATCCTAATAAAGGCCCTATGTGGAAAATCGGTCGTGACTTACGACCATGGTTGTAGTTGCATCATGTTAAGGATGAAGACCTGGCATCTTCAGCATCTATGTGCGCACATAGCCCAATAGAATTATGGCTATAAATAGGAGGGTAGCATTCCCAATACATACATAGACAAAGAGGGCACAAGAGAGAGAGAGAGAGAGAGAGAGCAGAAGAAAGTATTCATATTCCCTCGTCGGACAGTCAACGGAGTAAAAGAGTCATTGTAGTACTCGATCTTCATTGTCACACTCCCTATAATAAAAAAATTTGTACTTACTGTAAACCCCCTCGACCAATTCAGGATTAATTGGAATTAAATCAAGAGACTAGGATTTATTTGGAATTAATTAGGATTAATATGCGTTAATTATACGACTTAATACACCTTGTCGTTGCTTCGAGGTTGGAGCATCCCACCATTAGTATCTTCCACCCAAAGTCACGAACATCTTTTAGACGTGCCAGACTACACCTCTGACCAGTGTGACATGCATCTCGGTTAGCAAGCAATTCAGGACTATTTTAGTATAGAGACTTGGAATTTAGATAAGGGGGTATGTGCGTCGATTATTTAACTTGTATATCTACATTGGACGGGGAGGACGACTAGTAGGCATATGGGATACCCCACTCCTTTATACTGATACCGCACTCGACGGAGTGATACAGACATATTTATATATTATTGATACCACGTTCTATAGAGTGTTGGACGTTATTTGGTGATATTGCAGATACCACACTTTATAGAACGTCGGACGTTATTGTATTAATGCGTCCGTGTTATAGGGGGCATGTGTGGCATATACTAGCTGGTTGCCACGATTGGTGAATTATGTCAGCATATGTCTAGCCTACACCTTCCCACATACTCACAGTTGTTCTCACATTGCGTTCACTTAGATGGCTAGCACAACCTTTATTGTACTTATTTTATTCAGTATTCATATATATGTCATGTCTCTATGTATCTTGTTACATCCCTCTGAGGACCTCGTTCCCTTCCAGATTTGGATGAGACTTTCTACCCCACAGTGTACGGCCCCGGACAGGAGATAAGATTCGCGACTGCAGAGGAGCTAGAGTTTCTACCGTCAGAGTTTCCGTGATCACTTGGTAGGCCTTCCACCTAGATTGGGTGCATCATTATCCATTCAACCGATGCCCTACTTATTTTTTTATCTATCATTTCAGTACTTTATTTCGTCATAGTAGTGGATTTGTTCCCATCTGACCTTATTGGTTGTAGTATGATATCTTAAGACTGGTATTTATCTTCCAGAAGTTTATTTAGTACTTCTTGCTCTTTATATTGTGGATGAGATTATCTACCTGTTATTGACTGATATTGGGACATGTTAGTATTTTAGGACAGCGTAGCACTCTTCGTGGATCCATTAAATTAGGATATCCTCGGAGACGTGACAGCTGGCTATTGCCACGTGGCCTAGTTCCATGTATTTTGGGAGTGGGGCGTGACATGGTTTTAGTGGTGGCCTATACAGGTCTTCTTTTCGCTTGTGGTATGGTAACATGCCCAGCGAGCCTGCAATAGGATAGAAATTATTAGGTCTCATCCACTTTTGATTTGTCTTTGAACTCCTTTCATACTGCTTCTAAATATCTGCATCCTGTTTGTTTGTTTTCGTATTCTTTTAATGAAGACCTATCTCTTACAATAAGATGAATTTGCACAGTGGACGAGGAGCACCCTGTGCCACGGTGCCAGATAACACCACTCACGGAGAGGAGGTACCCCAAGGGCAACCCCCGCTACAGACCCTGCTGATATATTGGCACGAGACATCGCAGGGCGATCATACACCGCAGCCTGAGGGACAGACTTTCCAGACTATTCCCATGCAACATTTTGAGGGACAGACCTTAGGAGCCATACCGATGCCGCAAACTGAGAGGCAGACATCTGAAGAGATGGCTACTGCACAGCCAGAGGTTCCATTACCACCACCTTCACCCTACACACCCCAGATGCCACAGCTAGATGGATAGCCACAGATGCTCCAGTTCTTCCAGGCAATGATGCAAACACAGTGGCAACAGACAGAGACATTAAAACAGAGTCTGATGACAGTACTAGAGAGGACACCTGTCACAACACAAGTACCAGCACCTCCACCAGCCCAGACATGTGGCACTGTTAGATGGTTCCGACATATGGGACCAGATACTTTCTCGGGTAATGAGACTGCCGAGCAGATCTTCGATTGGGTCGCCAATACGGAGATGTTACTAGAGGCTTCACAACTGCACCCCGATCTTTGGATGACAGCAGTGAGGGCCCAACTGAAAAGCAATGCCCACCACTGGTGGGATTCCATTGAGCGCAGTGTAGGCAAGAACCAGACGTGGGAACAATTCTTAGAGTACTTCAATACGAAGTATTTCCCAGCTACAGTCAGAAATGCCCTGTACTCCCAATTTCTATATCTAGAACAGGGGAATATGACTGTTGACGCATATGACGCGTAGTTCAGCCGCCTTAGCAGATTTGGTGCCGTCCTGATACCCAATGATCTCGAGAAAGACCAGAGATTTCATCACGGCCTCAATCTCGAGCTACAATGGTATACCACTACACAGGCGAGGATTTCTTATGAAGAGGTTCTTGCAGAGGTGAGAATCCAGGAGGCCATCGTCAGAGGAGCTAGACGTTCCAGCACGACTACACCAGCCAGAGCCCAGCCCATAGCAGGAGGACCGAACCGTCGTCCCGGAGCACAGACACAACAGAGGGCAGCGCCATACCCACAGCAGGAACTTCCGACTTGTCACCATTGTGGCAAGAAGGGACACATCATTAAAGATTGCTGAAAGAAGTTGGGATTATGCATGATATATGGATCAAGTCAGCACCTTGTCAGGGATTGCCCACAGTGCAGAGAGGCAGCACTGCAGACAGGACAGAGGCCAGCAGCACCAGTCCCGAGGATACTATCCCCACCAGGAGGCCAGCGACCACCAGCACCCGGAGGATTTCAGAGAGGACCACCCTTGGCCCCACAGCAGGCACAGTCCGAGCGAGCCCGACAACGGACTGGAGGACAGAGGCAGGGATAAGCCTTTGTACTAGCAGCTACTGAGGAGGAAACCGAAGGAGAAGCTATCACAGGTACCATTTTAGTTGCATCATTACCTGCGACTTCATTATTTGATTCTAGAGCTACATTGTCATTTATATCTAGTAGATTCATAGCAATGCATAGAGTAGCGACTTTTCCCTTACCTAAGAGTTGGAAGATTCTTACCGGAGGAGGTATCGTGCCGGTTACCAGCACTATCAGAACGTGCTCGGTAGTTGTATTTGGTAGAGAGATGAGAGCACGATTCTTGGTATTGCCTATGACGTACTTCGATGTTGTGTTAGGCATAGACTGGTTAAGCCAGTATAACGCTGTACTGAACTGTCGGAAGGGTAGTGTCATCTTTAGACCACCAGATCAACCGGAGTTCGAGTACATACGAGGGACCGTCGAACAAGGAATAGGACAGATAGCGGGAACTTGCATGACTATGGAGATTGCACCCCCGCCCATAGTTACAGAATTTGAGGTTGTATTCCCCGAAGAACTGCCATGCTTACCGCCAGATAGAGACGTGGAGTTCACCATCGAGCTAGTACCCGGAGCAGCACCGGTATCTTCTAATGTATACCGATTGGCGAAGGAGTTAGATGAGCTGAAGCTGTAATTGGAGGAGTTGTGGAGCAAGGGATTTATCCGTCCTAGTGCATCACCATGGGGAGCACCAGTGTTATTTGTACCTAAGAAAGATGGAACAGTACGCATGTGCATTGATTATAGAGCCCTTAATGCTTTGACTATCAAGAACAAGTACCCCCTGCCGCGGATTGATGATTTATTCGACCAGTTGACAGGAGCGTGGTGTTCACAAAGATTGACTTGAGATTGGGTTATCATCAAGTGAAGGTGCGAAGAAAAGACATTCAAAAGACAGCATTCAGGACTCGTTATGGTCACTAGAGTTCTTAGTGATGCCTTTTGGACTAACGAATGCACCTGCTATATTCATAAATTTGATGAACAGAGTATTCCACCAATACTTAGACTGGTTCGTGGTAGTCTTCATCGATGACATTTTGGTGTATTCGAAAAGCCACGAGGAGCACGAAGAGCACTTGAGACTAGTGTAAAAGATGCTAAGAAGAGAGAGGCTTTACGCCAAGCTGAGCAAATGTGAGTTTCTTCTGGATCGTGTCGCCTTCTTTGGACACGTTATCTCAGGAGAGGGCATTTCAGTAGATCCGGCGAAGATTTCATCAGTAGAGACATGGCCAACCCCTACCAATGTCTCAGAAGTGAGGAGTTTCCTAGGACTTGCCGGATATTACCGGAGCTTCGTAAAGAACTTCGCGAAAATTGCAGAGCCGATGACCCGCTTGACCCGTAAGGAGCAGGAGTTTACTTGGACAGAGGAGTGTCAGAAGGCATTCGATGAACTGAAGAAGCGTTTGACTACTGCACCTATCTTGACCATACCTTCTGGACCTGGAGGATTTGTGATCTATAGCGATGCGTCCGAAAAAGGATTAGGATGTGTCTTGATGCAGCATGGAAGGGTTGTAGCTTATGCTTCTAGACAGTTGAGGACACATGAGAAGAACTATCCCATCCACGACTTGGAGCTTGCCGCGGTGATTTTTGCTTTGAAGCTTTGGAGGCACTATCTATATGGAGAGAGAGTGGAGATATTTACTCACCATAAGAGCCTAAAGTACGTCTACACTCAGAAGGATCTTAACCAGAGGCAGAGACGATGGCTCAGGTGATGACAGACTTCAAGATTGAGCTACTGTACCACCCGGGAAAGTCCAACGTGGTAGCTGACGCGTTCAGCAGAAGACCCATGGCATTCTTCATGACTACCCAACCAAATCCGTTGAGAGAGCTAGAGCATATGGGTATAGAGGTCGTTATGCCCGGAGTAGATGGACAGTTGTCGAGTTTCAAGTTGCAATCAACTTTAGTGGAGAGAATCAAGGTCGCCTTGCCAACTGACGCCAGATTCCAGAGGCTTAGACAGAGAACAGAGGCTGGGATGTAGACAGGACTGAGAATACATAAAGATGGGACTTTGGGATGTGGAGATCGTCTCTATGTTCCAAATGGAGAACTTCGTCATGAGTTAATGACAGAGGCACACAATTCAACCTATTTTATTCATCTAGGAGGCACGAAGATGTATAGGGACTTGAGACAGTACTACTGATGGCACGGAATGAAGAGAGAGATAGCACGCTTTATGGCCAAGTGCCTGGTGTGTCAGCAAGTCAAGGCTGAGCATCAGAGATCTGCAGGATTGCTTCAGTCACTCCCTATACCGGAGTGGAAATGGGAGCATATCACTATGGACTTTGTTACAGGCTTCTCGAGAAGTCCTAGTGGGCGTAATGCAGTATGGGTAATCATGGATAGACTCACCAAGTCCGCACACTTTTTACTCTTCAGAGTTGGGCAATCGACGGAGGCCTTAGCAGATATGTACATGAGGAAGATTGTGCTCCTACATGGAGTGCCAGTTAGCATCGTGTCTGACAGGGATACGAGGTTCACATCTTAATTTTGGCAGAGTATGCAAGAGAGTCTCGGTACTCGCTTGAAGTTTAGCACAGCGTATCACCCACAAACAGATGGCCAGTCGGAGTGCACCATTCAGACGCTGGAAGACATGTTAAGAGCGTGCATGCTTGACTTCGGAGGATCATGGGAGGACCACTTCTATCTGGTCGAGTTTTCCTACAACAACAGCTATCAGGCAAGCATCCAAATAGCTTCCTATGAAGCGTTGTATGGAAGAAAGTGTCGTTCCCCAGTATACTGGAGTGATATAGGCGAGCGACAGATTCTCGGACCAGAGTTGGTTGTTCGTACAGTAGAAAAGGTGAAAAAGATCCAAGGGTACCTTCGAGCAGCACAAGACAGACAGAAGCATTGGGCGAAGGAAGGCAGAAGGAAGCTGAGCCCGAGATACATTGGACCATTCGACGTGTTAGAACGCGTCGGAGAGGTTGCTTACAGATTAGCCTTGCCGCAGACCTTGGAAGGAGTTCATGACGTCTTCCATGTATCTCAGCTGAGGAGGTACATACCGGATCCGACTCATGTACTTGACCACTCAGAGATCACAGTTGGCCCGAGCTTATCATACCAAGAGGAGCTTGTTGAGATTCTGGATAGGAGTGAGAAAGTACTGCGAGGACAGACTATTCCCTTAGTTCGCGTCACGTGGAGACATCATGCACCAAGCGAGTCGACTTGGGAACGCGAGGAGGATATTAGACAGCGCTATCCTCACCTTTTTGAAGGACTAGGTACGTATTAGCATTTTAAATTCAGTCAGAACTTCTTACCATGCGTATGTTTTAATTTCGAGGACGAAATGCTCTAAGGAGGGTAGATTGTAAACCCCCTCGACCAATTCAGGATTAATTGGAATTAAATCAAGAGACTAGGATTTATTTGGAATTAATTAGGATTAATGTGCGTCAATTATACGACTTAATACACCTTGTCGTTGCTTCGAGGTTGGAGCATCCCACCATTAGTATCTTCCACCCGAAGTCACGAACATCTTTTAGACGTGCCAGACTACCCCTCTGACCACTGTGCAACCATAGATACTCGTTATTGCGTCTCGCCTTAGCTACACAACATTTCTTAAGAGAACGCCTTGCATTTATTTATTTAATTAAATTCGAGGTCAAGTTCACCTCAAACAAGCCCGATCAAGCCCACATTGCACTCTACCGCGTGGACCAGCCCCCCAACAAGGCAGGACAAGCCCACACTCGAGGCCAGCCCATAACCTCCATCACCACATATATATACAAACCTTCTCATGCAAAACTCTAAAAACCCATTATGAACCATCCCCTTCAAACCCTAGCCGACCTCCCCCATCCAAACTGAGTTCCCCCCCAACCGGCCGGACACCCGCCATCTTAGTCCGCCACCGTCCACAGGCCCTCAGCCCGCGCCGCCTAACCCGACTGCCCCGACTGCCCCGATTGCTCCCGACCATCCACAGCCCCTCAGCCCGCACCGCCTCGACCCGACGACCGCCGCCACGAGGACTACGACTGCTGCTGCTGCGGCTATTGCTGTTACTGTTGCTGCCGATGCTGCCCACCGCCGCCGACGCCGGAGCTCCCCCGCCGGAGGACTGCCAACCAGCAGATAGACCCCCTTCGTCCTGTCGACCAGGTACTCGACCACCCTCCTCCTTTCCTTGTATCATGTCATCATACGAACGTATCGTCGTATCGTCAAGTTGTGTCGCGTGTCGTACGTGGACACAAATCAATTATATGGAACCCTAGATATGAGTTTGTATGCTAATTTGATTTAAAATAGTAATTAATAAATGAATATTACCCTAATAATCGGACTGTTATAAGCACTTATAATGCACCAGAAACGTAGGCATCTACCTAGTGCAATTAACATGGAATAAATGGTGTGTAATTCAACAAGGCGTATTGGAGTTCGTAAACCGAGAACGTAGAATAATTGTCTCAAGACGCATGTTAACCGAGGATAGAACGCGTGTACACCCTAGCTACGTGCACACATGACGCTGTATTCGATCAGATGTGATCTTGCGACAGTACCTAAGAGCAGCGTCGTAAATTATGTATGTATTTGCGTTAGTGTCTGATGTAGAATTTCTATATTATATTGTATGTTTAGGGTCATTGGATCAGCCAGGAGATACTGCAGGAGGAGGCTATTGGCATTTACATCTTGAGGACTCAGGCAAGATAACTTGCCATATTTACTGTCTAATTTAAATTATGCAAATATTATATTGTAAGCTTGTTGCTTTGCTTTATACAACTAGGTGCGTCCGAGATTGTCTCGGATGCATTCGACGGATACGTCGATGAATAGTATATATTGACTTAGTCATTAGCAGACTCCCCTCATTGATGATACCCTGTTATCTTCCAAGACCTGACACTTTTACACGTATTATAGTAACAAATCTCATGTTGGGATGCGAGTTCGCGTGATCGACTAGCTATCGCCGCATGTGACATGCATCACGGTTAGCAAGCAATTCAGGACTATTTAAGTATAGAGACTTGGCATTTAGATAAGGGGGTATGCGCGTTGATTATTTGACTTGTATATCTACATTGGGCGGGGAGGACGACTAGTAGGCATATGGGATACCCCACTCCTTTATACTGATACCGCACTCGACGGAGTGATACGGACGTATTTATATATTACTGATACCACGTTCTGTAGAGTGTTGGACGTTACTTGGTGATATTGCAGATACCACACTATATAGAACGTCGAACGTTACTGTATTCCTGTGCCCGTGTTATAGGGGGCATGTGTGGCATATACTAGCCGGTTGCTACGACTGGTGAATTACGTCAACATATGTCTAGCCTACACCTTTCCATATACTCACAGTTATTCTCACATTGTATTCACTTAGATGGCTAGCACACCCTTTATTGTACTTATTTTATTCAGTATTCATATATATGGCATGTCTCTATGTATCTTGTTACGTCCCTCTGAGGACCTGGTTCCCTTCCAAATTTGGACGAGGCTTTCTACCCCACAGTGTACGGCCCCGGACAAGAGACGAGATTCGCTACCGCAGAGGAGCTAGAGGATCTACCGTCAGAGTTTCCGTGATCACTTGGTAGGCCTTCCGCCTAGATTGGGTGCATCATTATCCAGTCAACCAATGCCCTACTCATTTCTTTTATCTATCATTTCAGTACTTTATTTCGTCATAGTAGTGGGTTTGTTTCCATTTGACATTATTGGTTGTACTATGATATCTTGACACTGGTATTTATCTTCCAGCAATTTATTTAGTACTTCCTGCTCTTTATATTATGGATGAGATTAGTTACCTGTTATTGACTGATATTGGGACATGTTAGTATTTTAGGACAGCGTATCACTCTTCGTGGATCTATTAAATTGGGATATCCTCGGAGACGTGACAGCTGGCTATTGCCACGTGGCCTAGTTCCATGTATTTTGGGACTGGGGCGTGACACTTAGATTTTATGTCTAAGATTTCTTCGTACTCTTTTGTTTGTTATATAAATAAATCTTGTTCAAGCTTGCATCAATGGCAAACAAGGTGGCGACTCTGCTGGGGACATCGTCCTCCTCTAATGAGAAGGTCGTGGCACAGTCCGACGCGACAAAACTGGGTTCAACCCAGAAGACGTTGGTTATACGCTTCGACCAGCAATATTTTAAAGAAATGCTTTTCGAGGATAGTATGAGTCCTTCGCTAAGGCTAGCAAAGCCTAAGAAGGCCCGCAAGACATGGGTAGCAAAGGAAGTTGTACCTCGCCCAACTACGGAGTATGTACCCTGTATCTCTCCATGTTGCTGAGGGCGCACATCATGCATCTACCCAGGTCGTCCATGTCCATACGACAGTCATGACAGAGAAAAAGACTTCTCAGTACCTAAGTTCTGGCAGAGGAAAATATGACGATGCTAGAAGCATGAGTGTTTATGCTTGGTCCGTGAGTCAACAACAAGGGCGCAGAAGAAGGACCATACGACAGCAAACTCCAGGTGCAGGAAGACAATTGCATGCGCTCCTAATGGTGTCAAAGGCTCTATTTTTGACAGACTCTCTTGCGGTCTTGAATCCATGCACCACCCAGATGAGGGGAAAGACTTGGACTCCTCGTACTACGGACCAGTGTGTGCTAAGACAAGAAAGTCTAGGGCAGTACAGACTCGACAAGCTTAAACAACTGATCAGTTAGCTGACCGTCAGCGTATGCCTCTAACTTTTATGCATACCCTGACAAAAATTTATACAAGACCGACCCATGTGCTGGCACGTGGATAGGGTCATTCTTAAAAGTCTTCCACTAGTGACTTAAGAAAAGTTCTTGTACGAATCCCAGGTCAGTGAGCAAAAATCTTACCTACACCTCGTCTGACTTGCATGACGTGATCAATCACAAATGCAAAGCAAGGGAGGGAACCACGGCATATGGGATGTCTCCTCATGTGCATCACTAAGTCCAAATCATCATCAACTATTATTTTTCTAAAGTAGCGGTACTTGCAAATATGCAGTTGGCATTTCAACGATTGTAACCAAGAGCACCTATCCGGCAGTGTCCCAGAAAATAGGTGCAAACACCAGAGGAGGAGGAGCTGCCCATTGCCTCATATTTCTCTACTTGGAAGTATTCCTCTACAAGGGGAGGTCGAAAGTCCAATACCTCCAATCTACTACTCGCAGCCAGTATGGCAAGGAGGCAGAGGCAAGATATAGTACCTATATAAGGGGGTTTTCCTAGGGAACCACTAGAAGACAAAATCGTCAACAACTGGGGGTGGTACTTTCTCCAGATCCAAGATGAATCTGTAAGCTTGGTGTAGGAATCCTCCAAAACTCAACAATAACCCGTCGTTCCAAGAAGATAGTGATTCATTAGGAATAAATGCGAAGATACCGAGGGGTAGGCACCCTATCATAGTGAAGTGCCTTCTGACGTTGGGGTAGTATTCCCTCCGAATCTGATGCGAGTTTGCCAACTTTTCCCGAAAAATACTCAATTCAAGAGTCCAAGGTGGAAAGTGAGAGATCCACCGTCCCATCTATCCTTTCCCATGTCAAGACAGTATATATGACCGGGGAGGACATTGAAAGCACCAGCGACCATCAATGCCTCGACACTCTAGAGCTAATAATGCACACTATGAGAGCCTTAATGTAAGCCCTGACTAAAATAATGCTAGAGATCAAGGCAAACAAGGTCTCATAACCATCCAGGACCTCTACGCAAGCAAGCCAGGACCCTGGGACCAACAAAGACTCAAACGCGACAGCTTCTCCTGCTGATGGTAATCATACTCTGCCAGGATCCTCTGCTCCTCCAGCGGTAGATGATGCCTGAGAAGAAATATTAGAAATACGAGAACTTTGAGCCCGCCAAGATTCAATGGGCAATCAGGACACACTACGCGAGCTGGGGGTACGACAACCATATCCTCTCGAGAGGAAAGATGTGCCATACCCACCAAAGTTCAAGCCCTTCACCATGACTCCATTTGATGGGAAGACATCTCCCTGTTAATACATGAGTTATTTTGAGACGGCAACGGTACATCTATCCCATATTGACGCTCTTCTCACTGAGCTCTTCGTCGGGGCACTGTTCTGGGTAGCCTTTGACTGATTTTGTAGTCTTCAAGACAATTGCATCTCGTCCTTCGAATAGCTTAAGCACCCCTTCCTTGCCCAATTCTATGATGGGAGAAATAATATGTGCCGGAGAAATAACATATGACTAGTTTTGTAGTCTTTAAAACAATTTTATAGGCAAGCAAGATTAAAAATACCCTCCAGCAATCCTGAATCTACAATAATGGACATGTGCCAGAGAACTATAATTCCAAAAGTAACACTCTGGACTGGTGCCACTCAAGTCAAAGATTGGACGACATTCATCATCAGTGCCGTCGTTGTTGAGATAATTATGAATGACGCCGATTGCTGAGAATACAAATCCTTGTTGCTGATGACAGGGAAAGCATCCTTACAAAAGAAATAACAATAACAACAACAACAATGCCAATGGTGGCATGAACGCAAAGGAAAGAAGGCCCTTATCGTCAACTTGTCAAACAAATCTGATATGCTGGAGCAGAAGCTGACTGAAGCTCCAAAGCCGAGAGAGACCTACTATTTCGACGATGATTATGTCAGGGATATCTTTGACGTGCTGATGAAGGGCAATAAGATACAGCTCCCGAAGATTAAATGTCCTGATGAGGAAGACAAGGTAGATACCCCAAGTACTACTACTTCCACCGGTATATCCATCATCCAACACGAGATTGCTATGTGTTGAAAAAATACATTCAGTGGATGCTCTATTCCAAGGCCTTTACATTGGACTTCGATGATAAGATAGTCGCTGCCAACATGGTGTCTCTCTAGTTTGGTAACTTTCCAGCAACGGAGGCCCAGGATGGCATCGTCCAGATTCTGGTGGCTACGATGGAGGTTGTTAACCTCCCTATAACTCACGATCAAGCAGCTGGGTTGGTACCTCTTAGCACACCTCGGGTTAGGTCATATTGGTTCACCCAGACCTCGTTCATGACTTGATACAGTAGCACCACCTTCTTCCACCAAGACTAGAGGAAAGAAATCCAAAGCATGCTACATGGTTTTTTCCTCTGCCAAAGAATCTCTGATGGGGCAACAAGGTCGGGACTGGCCTACCAGCACGATTATAATGCTCCCAAAGACATTATTCCTCCAACCACGACACATGTTGCATCCGACCCAGGTCTGTCTCAACCTCCTACAGCAGACAAACAAAAGGAGAAGGAGACTCGCTTTAACAAACCATTGCAAAAAAAGACAGCACAAGGGCTGGAGAAGCCTTACAACTTTGTCATATTGGCACAACTTGCCAATACTCAAGCAAAGTTATCACTCTTTGAGATTCTCTGACTCTCTAAATACACGCGTGATGCCTTAAACGAGCATAACAAAATACCAACACTTACCTGGCCACGGTAAAGCCGCTGGCCGAAGATCCTACAGCGTGTCCGCATTGCAATAATGTGATGGAGGCGATACCCAACATCGCGTTCTCACAACAAGATATGTTGCTAAAGAATAACAGGCACGATCACCCTCTGTACTAAATATGGTATATTGGAGCCATTAAAGTGGACCGAATACACATTGACCCTGGTTCATCTATTAGTATTATCCCACGGAGTCTACTTCAGACCCTGGGAATCCTAATGCATCAGTTGGCAACAACCAATACTACCATCAGTGACTTCAATGCTAGAAGGAGCTACCCTCTGGGGAAGATTCATCTAAAGTATCAGATCGGCAATCTACGAACATAGGTCACTTGCTACATCATAGACATTGACATATTCTACAGCGTCTTATTGGGACATCCATGGATATATGAGTACATGATCGTACCATCAACTATGTACCAGTGCTTGAAATACGTCAACGATCACGACTTCGTCAGAATAGAGTTCGCCAACATTGATCCATTCAAAGGGGTCGAGGCATATTACTCTAATTCGATATTGTACAAACAAGTCCAGCAAGATGAGGGTGGTAACGACACTGACGATGAAACAGAGGCAGGTACGACACCATACGAACCTTTAAAGGTCCATCTTAAAGGACGGGCTCCTAACACAGCTCCTTCCCTCATGGTGAAACTTTGCAAAAAAATGCAAGAATCTCTTACAACTCCGGAACCTCTGGTGGTAAAACATCACAAGAAGGCACCAGAACCTCTAGTCGTTCGCCTACGAAGACCTATTCCAATACCCGTTACTGCTTCAGAGCCACTGGTGGTAAAACTTTACAGTAGACATCTGAATCCATCACTCACATTGGGGGTAGATCACAGGAAGGACGAACTGGAAGAATATATGGCCGCTAATACTGATGTCCTTTCTCTTAACGATGTAATTCCCGTAGAGAAGATTCCTTACTTAATCAATAAAGGATTATTTTGAACTACTTTGAGGTTGTACATTTAAATACGATGTATTCTTTAGAGCACGGTCTAGGCCTGCAACTACATACACAAGTGACTACCACCTATGCGGTGAACCATATTCTCCCTAGTCAAAACTCCTACTTTATAGTTGTAAGGAGACTGAAAGATAAACTCATCATCTTTGACAGGGTAGAATATCCCCAGTTATTCATCCCATGTCACGACCCGTACACGGAATAAGGGCACGAGTACGTGGGTACGTCCATCCTACACTACAGCATCGATGGTAGAACGATGTCTATATTAATAAAGCTATCTATCAATCTCACACAAATATATGATATCATAACCTGTCAATATATCACAAATCCAAATGGAGGGTAATAAATATATATAATAATAAACTTTCAATATATACGCAATCACAATGACTATAAGGAAGATAAATGGCACGATAAAGATATAAGAACTACCAGAGAAGAATAATATATAACTCAGCAAATCAGAGTCTAAAGGTCTAGCTATCTCAACACAAATATAAGTCTCAACATAATACAACTAATAGTATCAATGTTTAGAACAATCCAAATACAAAATAAGTAAGTGCTAACTAGGCAACTGCTGGTGGTATCTCCTCTATAGGGAGTGGCTCCTCGGGAAGCTCTTGGATATATCCATCATCCACTCCAGGTCCATAATAAGTGGGACAAAAGTCCTCAAGATCCTTTAAAAAATATTATCCTGACAAAAAATGAGTAAGTACATAAACTAATAGTAGTTCCAATTATATTGATAAGGACTATAAAACAGTTACAATGAATATACATGATAGAAATAAAATACTGGAATGAAAGAAAATAGGAGAAACATATAATCATATCAAATGAAGTAACTAGCAATGAACAAGAAGGTAAATGTGAATACTAGCAAGTACGAACTTGAATAGAGAAATAGAAATACTAGCTAAGTGCCTTGAAATATTAATTATTATGTGATCGACTTGGGACAAGATCAGGCTCGACCATATATGATTGGCTATACACAAGTACAAGTAAGGGATCAGGTCAATCATGTATGATTGACTATGCACAAGTACAGGTAAGAGAATCCGGCAATCATATATAGAATTTATCCGAGAAGAATAACATCGGATTGGGTGGCCAATATTGTTTCCATCGTCAAGAAGAAAAAAAGATCTTAATCTGCATAAACTTTCATGATATATATATATGGTATGCCCAAAGGACGAGTTTTCTCTCCCGATCACTAACATAATGATCGATAACACCTACTGCTTCGAGCCTATGTCCTTCATGGATGGATTCCTGGTCTATAACCAAATTAAGATATTTCTAGACAACGAGAAGAATACGTCGTTCCGAATGCCAATAGGGGTATTTTGCTACACAGTCATATCATTTGGCCAAAAAAATGCAGGTGCTACATACCAGCAATCTATGAGCACCATCATTCGTGAACATCTATGCAAGATAATTTAGTGTTATATTGATGATATCGTTGTTAAAATTTGCATCCAAGATAATCACCTCCAAGACCTATGGAAGGTGTTTGACCTAATGCGGACGAACTAGCTAAAGATGAACCCGACAAAGTCCTTTCTAGGAGTCTCCAGCAGCAAATTCTTAGGTTTTATCATCACCTCGAAGTGTATTCACATAGAGCGTGAAAAGACAAAAGATATACTTGACATGCGTCCTCCGAAGAACCTGCGAGAGCTTCAGGGTCTGCAAGAAAGATTAGAATAGATCAGGAGGTTCATAGCTAACCTCTCTAGACGTTGCTAACCCTTCACTCAGCTCCAGAAGAAGGGACTCTCTTTTGTTTGACCGAAGAATGCCTGCAAGCATTCAACGACATCAAGAAGTATCTTACAAATCCCCCAGTCTTGGTAGCCCCTATTGCGGGAAGACCCTTCTTGCTATACGTACGAACGATCGATCACTCACTTGGTGCTTTACTTGCCCAGAAATGTGATAAAGATCATGATCATACCATCTATTACCTCCACAGAATGATCGTCAACATGGAGCACAGATAGAACCTCGTTGAGAAGGAGTGACATGCCCTAGTCTTTGCTATTCAGAAAACCCGACAATATGTGTCGGGACAAACTATTCATGTAATTTCGTGAGTCAACCCCCTCAGGGTCCTCATGACCAAGCTAGGGGTTCTTAATTCTTGCTAGGCTACATGGGCAACATTGTTGTCACCATACGATATGGTATTCGTTCCGTAGAAGGCAGTCAAGGGCCAAGCATTGATCGACTTCCTGGCTGCCCATTCAGTGCCAGAAATGTTAAAACTCTACGACGAGTTCCCAAACAAAGTGGTGGATTCTAATATGATGAGCGCAGAGGTCGTTTGGCAAATTTTCTTCGACGGGGCTTCAAGAACAGGGCCCAAAGGAGATATTGTCACGGGAGTCGGGATAGTGTTGATTTTCCTAGACGACTTGGTTATCCACCGCGCTTACTCTCTCACAGAGCCGTGCTCCAACAATATAGAGCTCTCGTTATTGGGATCCACCTCATTAAACAAGTAGGAGTGGACTACCTAGAGGCCTACGGTGACTCCAAGCTGATAGTAAGCTAGGTCTAGGGTGAGTACGAAGTCCGATATGAGGATTTAATCCCTTCTCACCAAGCCACACTAAGTATAATCTCCACCTTTTATGGGTTCTTTATAGAGCACGTACCCCAACTACAAAATATCGAGCTGATGCCATGGTCGGCTTCGCAGCCGCTATGGTCGTTCCGGTCAATACTCATGAACTGATCACTATGGTCAACAAAGAACTAGTCTGCACAAAAAATAGCCTCAGCACGTGCCTGAGCTATTCAGTGGAGACAGACACCAGCATCCAAGACTGTAGACTTACGTTCATCGACTACGCCGTCTATAGAATTCTGCCTGAGGACCCAAAGGAGGCTACTTCCATTAGGAGACGTTCCCTCTGATTCTATTATGATACGACTACTAAAATATTGTATAGTCGTTCTTACGAGGGGCTTCTGCTATGATGCCTAATGAATACAGAGGTGAATCAAGCACTCCGTGATGGTCACGATGGTGTTTGCGACACACACCAACCTGGTTAGAAGCTACCAGATCGTCTTCGAAGGATGGGTTACTATTGGCCAATAATGGCAGCGGATATCGTCGACTAGGCAAGGAATGCCGAATGTGCCAAATTTATGCAGACTTCATTCAACATCCCACAAAATTCCTGTACCCAACAATAGATCTTCACCGTTCAAAGCATAGAGAATTGACATAATCAGACCGATTAGTCCACCTTCGTCTAAGGGGCACCGGTTCATTCTCGCCATGGCTGACTACTTCTCCAAGTGGGCAGAAGCCCTGCCACTCGCTGAGGTGAAGACATCAAACGTGATTAGCTTCATCAAGCATCACGTCATATATCGCTTTGGACTACCTTGAAGGATTATCCACGACAATGGTCCATAGTTTGTAAGTCATAATTTCTACCGATTTTGCGATAAAAACCAAATCCAGCACGTAGCTTCGACTGCCTACAACCCAGCTGCAAATGGTCTGGCAGAAGCATTCAATAAGACTATCATAATGCTCCACAAGAAGTTTGTATCTTCCAATAAGTACGACTAAAATGAGAAGCTGGGTGAACGTCTCTAGGCCTACAATACAACGGTCCAAACGCCTACTAGCAGTACGCCATTCTCCCTAGTCTACGGGAGTAAGGTCATGCTCCCTCTAGAAGTCCAAATTTCCTAACTTCAGGTGGTCCTCTTTCATCAATTGACGGACAACGATAACTACCACCGACGGCTATAAGAGTTGGAGGCACTCGAAGAGAAGCATCTTTTAGCTCAACAGTGCATTGAGTTGTACCAAGCACGCCTCTCAGGATCTTTCAACAAATGAGTAAAGCAAAAGATGTTCCAAGTGGGTGACCTTGCCTTAAGAGTAAGAAGACCGATGGTCATGAAACACAAGACGTCCTAGAAATACCAAGCTAAATAGGAAGAACCCTTCGTCGTGGAATCGGTATATTCCAATGATGTCTACCGACTTGGAAAATCTAATAGAGACTTGATCATGATGCCGATCAATGACAAATTTCTTAAAAAGTACTAAGTCTGAGTCAGACTTGTAATCCCTCCCTATCCCTAGCAGGACAATTAAGACTTAGATCCCTTATTGTTCATTCCCAATGAGTGCCTATGTATGACATGTACCCGTTCCCTACAAGGTATTATAAAAGCCATTATCTGTATTCAGGAGTCCTGAAAACTCAACAGATGGTGGATCCCCAAAAAAAAGAACTTTCCAGTGGAGCAACTCTCAGGTCTACCTATACTTCCAAGTGGACCACTCAAAGTCAATTCTCTTAGATAGTAGTTCACGTCCATATTACCTCTGAAATAGGATCATAACATTTTCCCCAATAGGGTTTTCCATGTCTATATTATCTCGGAACAAACCTCCCAGTTTTGACTATCGACTGTCACGCCTACCATACCTCTGATATCAGTGGTCATCTAAACTTATCACCTGTATTTAAGACTGAGTACGTCAGCGATGATAAGTCCATAAAATCTATCATGTCCATATCACCTCTGATAGTGTTTCGATCCAAAACTTATTACTTGCACCTAAGTGCGCAAGAGGTAATAGGTTCACAAAATCTACCATGTCCATATCACCTCTGATAGGGTTTTCGTTTCGAACTTATTACTTTCACTCAAAGTGCGCAGAAACTAATGTCCACCAAAAATCTCCCAGTGGGACATCCTTAATAAACTATGGTATTGTACTACGTCCATATTACCTCTAGTACAAATATCCAAAATCCACAACATATAATATGATAAATGCAGAAAAAAGTTTCGGAAAAAAAATAAACCTCTTTTATTTAATATTCAAGATCATGAGTACATATGATAAAAATCTATTTCTAAGGGTTTTTAATTAATATTCAAGATCATAAGTACAAATGATGGAAATCTATTTTGAAGGGTTTCCATGAGGTTTTGCTGATAAGAAATTTTTCCATTAAAAGAGCCCCTCCATTTTATTTTTTCTACCGGAGTAGACTAAGACGGTAATAGAAATTAATCCACTCTGGGTCATCCTTCCGCAATATAAACCTCAGTATATGGAAACAATTCCATAATGATGGATAGCAAAGGAGAGATGGGATTATGCGCTCTTCGGCCATGCGAAAGATTGAAGACAAGGATTGACTTAATCCAAATCCTGTCATCAATATTGCAGGCTCTCGGCCGTTAGCAAGACACATAAAGAGGAGAAATGCAGTTAGCATGATGCATAAACAGGAACAGCTCCGGGCATAACCCAGGATGTTCATCCTCGTCTCTTGGATCAGTTCTTGGTGAACTGTCGCATAAGTTTGGCATTATCCTCGAATGACATATTCTATGATATCCTTTCATGCTCCATCATGGGCAACACAAAGGGAGGTAACACCTGCATAAAGAAGACAAACATTAGTCTCAGTAAAGAATGTAAAAGTGTACAACTGCCACATGCAGCCTTCAGGTCCTAGCCACGTGCAAAGTGGAATGTCTCAGCATGTCTAAGTTCGTACGTATGAGCGAGATAAGGTCTCATCCATGCGACCAAGCTACAGAAGAGCTCTGCGCATGATTCATCACGCATGCGACAAATTTATATGAAAATTCTACGTATGTTCAAGGTGAGTTCCCATCCATGCAGCAAAGCCTTGTAAAAAGTCTGCGCATATTCTGGATGAGTCTCCATCCATGCGATATAACATCGTGGAGAGTTTATGCACATTCTAGATGACTTCTCATCTACGCTACTAGACTGTGAACTATTTATAGGCTACAAAATTATTTTACGCATGTTCCTTGGCTAGAATCAGGGGCCACGGATAAGTCCACCTTTGACGAACTCCTCGACGAGAAGAATAACATCCTTCTACATTACAAAAGAAGTAGAAACAATGAAATGAAGTTCTTTCTCCTCCCTCAATAACCTATTTATAGGCTACAAAATCGCGTGAAGATATCGAGGCAATAAACCGGACGGTTATGAGAATGAATCTGACTTGGTTATAATGCCTCAATTTTTGTGGTCAACACTTATCTCCAGTCAAAACTGATACCTCAGGTTCTGAACTGCCTCTATCTACGTGACAAATGGCAATTATTTTTGTCTTTATCTCTTGGAAACTACCGTTGACTCAGAGTCCCAAGAGATCTCCTAAGAGATCGAGCCAAATCTTGGCATTTAATGAAGATCTGACAGCTTGGCAGATTTATCTATACGATAACAAGCGTATGCGGCCAACAGACTCAGTTAAGCCGAGTGAGCTTTATACGATAGACAACACATGCTTTTAGAAGATCTCTTTCCATGCTTCTTATTCAAAGTATTCCAAACTTATCAATTTGAAAACTTTGAAGGGGGACTTGTAGAAGCATGAAATCTGGAAGACCCCTATGCACCTCAGCCCTCATGTACCAAAGGTCAAGTGACACATAATATCTTGGACGCATAAAGTTACCTCAGTCGAGTGAGCATTTATGACTTTGACAACAATAATGGCTATGAATGCCTCGATTCTGACGCTGATAATTGGCATCATTTCTCACATCATCGTTATGATTATTTTTGTCCGTATACAACTGAACAATGCCACATATACACATGACAAATATTCTATGCATTTCAGACTCTATGCATTACATGCGTCTCTGGCCCTATGTGTTCCAGACTTTATGCATTCCATGCATCTTTGGCCCTATGTGTTCCAGATTCTATGCGTTTTATACGTCTCTGGCCCTATGCGTTCCAGACTCCATTCGTTCAACATGACAGTACCTTTGTCACGACCCGCACCCGGTGTAAGGGTACAAGTCAAAAATAACGCCCAGCCTACGGTGCAGAATCGGTGGTAGAATGCTGTCTAGATAATCTATCTAACAATATAATAAACCACCAATAATGATAATATACTCAATCACATAACTAAGATGGAAAGCACGAATCAGATAAGAATAGAATAGTCATAATATAACTCATGAGTCTAAAATAATACATCAATGAGTCTGAAGAAATAACAGAATAAGCTAGAGACAAATCTAGTATAAAAGAATACTACGAAGCTACAACTCCTGGGTCAACTGTCTCAGTTGGAATAAGTCCCTCCTGAGACAGGATCTCAGAATCTAAACCCACAACATCCTGGGGTGTCACGACCCGCACCCGGTTTAGGGGCACGAGTGCGTGGGTACGTCCAGCCTACGCCGCAGCATCGGCGGTAGAACGCTGTCTAGGTCAATTACTATCTAAACAATCTCACTCTAGTATCCAACTCCATACGGAGACGTGGATATTATAAAATAAATCTAGAAGTACTCAATCACAACTACAGCACGATAGGAAATGAAGAAATAAAAGGATACAACACAAGTCTAATGACACAATAATCATACCTGCAATCAGTAACATCCAATCCCCCAAGTGTGTCGGAAACCAGTCTACTAAGGTCACAGTCTGGAAAAATATTTTCCAGTCAGGAAGGAGCAAAGTACATCTCTAAATAGCAGTTCTATATAAATGACATAAACTATGTAGCAGTTCTAGATGGAAACATACCAGATGCATGTATAGGTACGAGAAATGTACACGAAAGAAATACTGGAAATACTGTAAGTAAATGCAGGAAAGGAACAATATGTCAATGAGCAAAAATTCTATGACTAAGTGTGTGAGTACTAGCTTTAACATATGATCGGCTTGGGAACATGATCAGGCTGGTTACATGTGATTAGCTATGATTCACGAAGGTCAGGCTAACCGTTGGTTAGCTATGATGCATGTAGAGGTCAGGCTAATCATACGTAACAGCTATGAGGCACGGAGATGGTCAGGCCGCACCCGACGTGAGACGTGGGGTGAGCTATGATGCATGAAAAGTTGGGTATGATCACATATCTACACTAAAATACTCTCCACCCCCGACTGGTATAGTAGATCCAATCATGGTACGCTATGGCACGGGATTCCCTAGGAAGGTAGCAAATCTCCCCGGGAATCAGTGTCTGTACATGCACAAGATATCAAGGAAACAAGTCTTGTACAAGCTACACCATGAATAAGGAATAACATCTCATGACGAGATCCGTGTATACCAATCCGTGTAACCAACGTGTCAGGAACATGGATATTTATACTAGATACAGTGAACATAGGAGATATCATAAATTAGAAACTAATCAGAGAATGTACTCGCCTTGGGTCCTTAGCTGGTAAAACCAATGTCCTGTCCCAGAGTATCGTCTGGAGGAACCAACAGTCCTAAAAATATATCAAATACAACATTTGCATCAGGTGCTACACTAACACAGTCAAAAATACTGGTCTCAGGGCCATGTCAGGCAGGGCACTAGTCAACTAAGGTCATCTAGTAGGTTTACCAATTAACCATATAATAATTTCCATCAACTACAATAGTAGATATATGTAATTATATCTACTTTAAAATAAATAATACTTGTATACATAATAAAAAGAATTTAACCTAATATATGTATATATCTAAAATATATACCAATATAAATTACTAGCTATAGTTGTATATTTACTAAAATATGTACATTTATATATTAACATATATCAAAATACGTACATATCATATGTGTGCAAAGTACATTTTTTAGAATATACATATATATATATATTGTCACCATCATTCTTAAACATACTAATATTAATTTACCAAATTAACTTTATACTAGCATATACTTACAATACATATATATATACCAAAATGAATACACATACAATATATACCAATTAAATATATATCGTATATATGTTTATACTAGTTGAACCATACGTATACTCATATACATATGCAAAAATACTGTTTAAAATATACATATATTTTGTTAACATCATTATTAGGATATACTAATATTAAATTACCAATTCAAATTATACTATAAATATATATACATAGATACCAAATTAATTACATATTAATATTACCAAATCTATATATATAATACATACATTAAAAACAATAAAACTAAATATATATATTACTAAACGAAATATATATATATATAATTAATAAGCTAATTATATATGATTACTAACTAATTACAAATTAACTAATTTATTAAGAATTTACTAACTGATTTTTAATTAACTAATTAATCTAATTATGACTAAACTAATTATAATTATACAACTAAACTAATTATATAACTAAATAGCTTCTGACTAATAATTTAATTAACTGAAAAATAATTAACTGATTATAAATTAATTAACTGATAAAAAATTTAACTGATTAAAAATTAATTAACTAATTAAAAATAATTAACTGTTAAAAATTAATTAACTGATTAATCAGATATTAACTAAACTAATTTAATTATAAATTAACTAATCCGATTATTAATTAACTAAACCGATTCATTAACTACTGATAACCCGTAACCTAACTACAGAGGAAAGAAAGAGGGAAGGGGAAGGCTTACGGCGGGGTTTCGTCGTCGGTGCGGTGGGGGTTCCGCCGGGCCACGCGGTGGCGGTGGCAGTGGTCGACGCTCGTCTCGGCGGCGGCGGGTCTTCGAGAGCGGACGGATCTGAAGCGGATCCGAGGCGACGGTCGACTAGAGAGCGGCGGCGGGTCTGGAGCGACGGCGGCCACGGCTCGGTTGATCTGAGGCGGCGGCGTCGCTCGGCTCGAGGCGGCACTCGATTCGAGGAGGCGGCGCTCGGCGCTCGAGGAGGCGGTCGGCGGTGCTCTGTTCGAGGCGGTCGGCGGGTCTTCGACGACGCGGCGGCTGTCGAACTCGGCGGTGGGAGAGGACGGCGGCTCTTCTCAGCGGAAGGAGATCTCGGCGGCTGTTCGGCTCGACGCGGGCTCGACGCGGCCACGGCTCGACGCACGACGGTTAGGTTTAGGGTCTGCTGTGGATGTGTCGGTTTGGAACGTGTCCGAGGCTGGACACGATGGGTTTGTGTGGTATGGGGGACGTGTCCGGGTCTGTCGGACACAGGGATGATGTACTGTGGTGGAGGTTGTGTCCAGATGGTGTCGGACACGAAAATTGTAATATTGTAATAACTGGACACAGAAAATGAATGGATACGGTGGGACACCCGGGGTCGGACCCGAGGCCAACACGGCTGACACGGTAATGCTGGACACACGGACACGAGCACACAAAATGTTGATGGTTGTTGGCTTGTGGGAAATTGTGGGGGCTAGCTAATAAATTTGGAGATTAGGGTTTCTTGGAAATGGTGATGAGGGACTTAAATAGGGAGAGAGGGTGAGGATTGGCCCAAATAATGAATGGCCCAGATAATAAATAAACGGGCTTTCCATGTGGGAAAAATGAGGGTGTGAATGGGAGACGGTAAACGGGTAAATTAAATAGAAAAGAAATTTAAGAAATGTTTTTAAGAGGCTTTCAAAGGCTAACTGATTAAATTAGCTACTAATTAACCTCATTTTGCAAAACCCTAGAAAATATGTAATTTGTTTATTTACTATTCCGAAATGGATATGAAATTTTATTATGAAAACAACTAGTCCTATAATAATTTCATCAAATAAATAATTTTATGATTTCAAGCCAATAAATATTTGAAACTAGAAAAATATATATATTATTATTTATTTATTTATTTTGTAATACATCGACATTTAGAAAAAATGATTTTTATAAAAGATTTTTAAATAACCTTCTACAATCAAACATTGTTTAAAAATCAAATAAAATTTCAAGGAGAAAATATTTTATAAACTTGATATTTTTAAAATAATTTAAAATCTAAATATTTCGGGAATATGGAAATCGGAGGTTACAAGTCTACCCACCTTAGAAAAATTTCGTCCTCGAAATTTAGGATTTTCAATAGTTGCCTTTACTCATCATATTATTTCTATCAAAATTTAAATTTCAAACCAATTAATCATGAAGTAATTCCATATTGCTATTTCACAACCTTTCAAAATTCTATATCATCATATTCCGGAAAATCTTCAAGTTTTAAAATCAAATTCAAAATTTTTTTTTTTCATAATCTCCTCCAAAATTTAAGTTCGTATCTAATTACTCAAGGATTTAATATCCTATCCTCCAATTGAATTCCAATCAATGTATATTTATAACATTTAAAAATCTGTATCCCAAATTTAAGTTTTAAACACTAATCCATCATTCATCTTACTCCTCTAACCCAAATTCAATTGATGCTTATTCAAATATAAATTCTTTTCCGAGAATTGAATTCGACACCATTCCATTAACGATTTTATTTCCCAATTTTTTTTTTTTTTCCTCAAATACTCAACGATGCGATACTTTCAGAATCTTCAACGCAACATTCATAATATAAACTATAAAATTTCTATCTTGCAATAAAATAGAAAAAAATGATAATTCCCTAAATTTTCTCGATTAACCAATTAAATCATATCAAGATTTCCTAAAATTAGTAAATCCTCAAATTTTTGCCTTGTGAATTTCTTAACTCTCCATTTAAGTTAATGTTTATTCTCGAATTTCAATCATAACTCGATTTTCGCAAAATCAATGATCCATCTACTCTGTTATAACAATCCCCTAAATTCTTTATTTAAATTAATGCTCATCCATACTTTAATCATCTTGTCCCTTTTTGTCGGTCATAACCTTGTCATAGACCTTTGCTATGGTCAAAAACCCTAATGATCATGGTTTAAGAAAACTCTACCTACAGCCATGCAATTTAAGAAAATATAGGTCATGTATCTTTTGTCATGGTATTGCAGTCTCTGTTAAGGTGTACTACTAGTTATATTTTAACAAGAAAATCATGAATACGAACTACAGTATTAGGAAAACAATCAATCGAAAGATGGAAGAAGGAATCATTAGGAGGGGAAGAAAGAACCTGTTAACATATTTTTTGCGGTATCTGGTATCTCTTAACAAACACTTAACTCTAGCACATTCACTAACTAATTTCCTATTCCTGTACACTGGTACCCATCTCAACTAATCATTAATCCACAAGATCCATGAATATATCCGTATTGCACACACCTGTTTATTAATATCAAAATCTGATGCCAAGAATCTCTAATATAACCATGATTCAATAATGCATCCAAGTTGATACCTCTATCTCTTTAGTACCATACCCTCTGACAGTTCCCGTTCCTACTACAATTGTTCATACTAGTCGTTCTCCTCACTCAAGTGCACACCAAGTGTAACACATCATACTAAATACTGTTCTTTCTAATACAACTTTAAATGGACACCCAAGTCAGTCTGCGGTGCCATCTCAATCCTGCTCAAGTTATCAGATCCTTACACATGTATATCATCTACTCATATATTAATATTCATATTCCTCATTTACCATAGAATTAATCCTCCAAAATAATCATCGAGGTTTAACTTCTCGATCAACTTAAAACTAGATTGCATACACTTCCTCGAAGTCAGATACTCAACATCGAAATAAAAATTTTAATCACTCCTAAAATCTTTGTAGCCTTAACCATGTTTATTGAATTCATATTTGAAATCCTCAAAATTTTAATGACATACTCTCAACTCCTCAATTATTCTAAAATAAAAATTCTATTTCCACCCTTTAATTTATAATTCCACAGTGTACATATCAGTGCTCACGGTCTCTGATACTCAAGGTGCACTCAATGCATCTAGTGTCTATAATTTTGTACTAAAATTGTACTGCCTGAATCACTTGTACTATTACCTCCAATGATCAAAGTTATCATCACCTGTATTTTCTTTCATGATTTCAATTTATGTCAACTGGTATATCATTTAATTATCATCACACAGAGTGCTTACTGTTATTAACGTTCTCGACTAATCCTCGATATAGAATTATTAGCACTCTTGGTATTATATCACTAGCTGTATTAATGGATTATCTCATCAAGCTCATTAGAACTCATGATCACCTGTATCCTCTATAACACTCATGTTTCTTTACTCTCATGGGTATGTGTATGGTTCCTCATCTCGATGGCTGTATATGTATTTCCTTTAATCCTTTAAAGCCTATTAAACTAATCCGTGATACGCTTCACAACTTCCATTACTAATCCTGATATTTCTCTACTTATGACATCTCATTAAACCCTTTATACATATACATTTCTTTACCTTTAACATTTCCGATATCAATCATCAAATTGGACATCATGCTCCATAAATCCTTAACACAATTCCCGGATAGTTAATCGTTTACATAGATCACTCAATTACATAATCATGATTATCCAGGACGGGTAATTGGCTCTGATACTAACTCTGAGAACTATCACTGATACTCTATACTCTCCTTAACTCTCAGTCTCTAATGACACTACTCCTAGAATCATTGGTACAAGGTACTATGCTAAGGGCTAACTCTAGATTAAAGCCTACTGCTCACATGTCCAACTAAGAAACACTTACAACTCACTAGCAACACAGTCAATACTAATACAAGACACAAACAAAATTACAAGCCACTAATTATCATACTTAACAAGAAATCCTCAAGGGATAGGAGCTCAAAGACTGAATTGAGGACAGAAGGTATCTTTACTGCTAGTAAAGAAAGAAGCGGTGGAACAAAGTCCTGGAATAACAGAAATAGATAAGTCTTGAGATGATATTTTAAGAACCAATTTAAGATACAACCTGATAATCATACACGTCTGTCAGAAATCATGACACACAGAATCCTCGCCACGCCAGTAAGCATAGATGCGATAAACGACAGGTTCCGTAACTAAGGTATGCAACTCCATAATCACGTCATCTAGAATCTTCGCCACGCCAACCGTTATGGCTGCGAAAGACTCTAAGCTTCATAACTATAGTATGTACATCCAAGTCAGGTTCCTACGTTCTCGTCACCACAGCTAATATGGCTGCGATAAACTCTAGGGTCCATAACCAAAGTAGACGTTTTACCTTTCTCACTGTCCTTATCAACATATGTCATCAGATGATACCGTAAATTTTAGCCCGTAAAATTCATCTCGATATGAAATCAATTCAACAACGATACCAAGAATTAAATTTAACAACTGGTCAACAAGAATCAAACTCAACAATGATGCCAAGAATTTAATTTAATAACTGCTCAACCAGAATCAAGTTCAGTAACAACAAGCGAGAGCGGACGAAAACAAGGAAAAAGATTTAAATTGGAAATTATAATAAGATTCTCAAGGGGTCGTCCCAGGAATCTCTCAAGAATTTGTGATTGAGTATCCTCTCTCATCCTAGTATCCTATGTCCTATATTCTATAGCAGGTACGTAGTAGTACAACTATGACGTCGCACTACTACGATATCGCACAACTTGCGAAGTCTGACCTGCATGGGCCACCACTAAAAACGTGTCATGACCCGCACCCGGTTTAGGGGCACGAGTGCGTGGGTACGTCCAGCCTATGCCGCAGCATCGGCGGTAGAACGCTGTCTAGGTCAAGTACTATCTAAAAATCTCACTCTAGTATCCAACTCCATACGGAGACGTGGATATCATAAAATAAATCTAGAAGTACTCAATCACAACTACAGCACGATAGGAAATGAAGAAATAAAAGGATACAACACAAGTCTAATGACACAATAATCATACCTGCAATCAGTAACATCCAATCCCCCAAGTGTGTCGGAAACCAGTCTACTAAGGTCACAGTCTGGAAAAATATTTTCCAGTCAGGAAGGAGCAAAGTACATCTCTAAATAGCAGTTCTATATAAATGACATAAACTATGTAGCAGTTCTAGATGGAAACATACCAGATGCATGTATAGGTACGAGAAATGTACACGAAAGAAATACTGGAAATACTGTAAGTAAATGCAGGAAAGGAACAATATGTCAATGAGCAAAAATCCTATGACTAAGTGTGTGAGTACTAGCTTTAATATGTGATCGGCTTGGGAACATGATCAGGCTGGTTACATGTGATTAGCTATGATTCACGAAGGTCAGGCTAACCGTTGGTTAGCTATGATGCATGTAGAGGTCAGGCTAATCACACGTAACAGCTATGAGGCACGGAGATGGTCAGGCCGCACCCGACGTAAGACGTGGGGTGAGCTATGATGCATGAAAAGTTGGGTATGATCACATATCTACACTAAAATACTCCCCACCCCCGACTGGTATAGTAGATCCAATCATGGTACGCTATGGCACGGGATTCCCTAGGAAGGTAGCAAATCTCCCCGGGAATCAGTGTCTGTACATGCACAAGATATCAAGGAAACAAGTCTTGTACAAGCTACACCATGAATAAGGAATAACATCTCATGACGAGATCCGTGTATACCAATCCGTGTAACCAACGTGTCAGGAACATGGATATTTACACTAGATACAGTGAACATAGGAGATATCATAAATTAGAAACTAATCAGAGAATGTACTCGCCTTGGGTCCTTAGCTGGTAAAACCAATGTCCTATCCCAGAGTATCGTCTGGAGGAACCAACAGTCCTAAAAATATATCAAATACAACATTTGCATCAGGTGCTACACTAACACAGTCAAAAATACTGGTCTCAGGGCCATGTCAGGCAGGGCACTAGTCAACTAGGGTCATCTAGTAGGTTTACCAATTAACCATATAATAATTTCCATCAACTACAATAGTAGATATATGTAATTATATCTACTTTAAAATAAATAATACTTGTATACATACTAAAAAGAATTTAACCTAATATATGTATATATCTAAAATATATACCAATATAAATTACTAGCTATAGTTGTATATTTACTAAAATATGTACATTTATATATTAACATATATCAAAATACGTACATATCATATGTGTGCAAAGTACATTTTTTAGAATATACATATATATATATATTGTCACCATCATTCTTAAACATACTAATATTAATTTACCAAATTAACTTTATACTAGCATATACTTACAATACATATATATATACCAAAATGAATACACATACAATATATACCAATTAAATATATATTGTATATATGTTTATACTAGTTGAACCATACGTATACTCATATACATATGCAAAAATACTGTTTAAAATATACATATATTTTGTTAACATCATTATTAGGATATACTAATATTAAATTACCAATTCAAATTATACTATAAATATATATACATAGATACCAAATTAATTACATATTAATATTACCAAATCTATATATATAATACATACATTAAAAACAATAAAACTAAATATATATATTACTAAACGAAATATATATATATATAATTAATAAGCTAATTATATATGATTACTAACTAATTACAAATTAACTAATTTATTAAGAATTTACTAACTGATTTTTAATTAACTAATTAATCTAATTATGACTAAACTAATTATAATTATACAACTAAACTAATTATATAACTAAATAGCTTCTGACTAATAATTTAATTAACTGAAAAATAATTAACTGATTATAAATTAATTAACTGATAAAAAATTTAACTGATTAAAAATTAATTAACTAATTAAAAATAATTAACTGTTAAAAATTAATTAACTGATTAATCAGATATTAACTAAACTAATTTAATTATAATTTAACTAATCCGATTATTAATTAACTAAACCGATTCATTAACTACTGATAACCCGTAACCTAACTACAGAGGAAAGAAAGAGGGAAGGGGAAGGGCTTACGGCGGGGTTTCGTCGTCGGTGCGGTGGGGGTTCCGCCGGGCCACGCGGTGGCGGTGGCAGTGGTCGACGCTCGTCTCGGCGGCGGCGGGTCTTCGAGAGCGGACGGATCTGAAGCGGATCCGAGGCGGCGGTCGACTCGAGAGCGGCGGCGGGTCTGGAGCGACGGCGGCCACGGCTCGGCTGATCTGAGGCGGCGGCGTCGCTCGGCTCGAGGCGGCGCTCGATTCGAGGAGGCGGCGCTCGGCGCTCGAGGAGGCGGTCGGCGGTGCTCTGTTCGAGGCGGTCGGCGGGTCTTCGACGACGCGGCGGCTGTCGAACTCGGCGGTGGGAGAGGACGGCGGCTCTTCTCAGCGAAAGGAGATCTCGGCGGCTGTTCGGCTCGACGCGGGCTCGACGCGGCCACGGCTCGACGCACGACGGTTAGGTTTAGGGTCTGC